>BSBN01000441.1:2825000-4237500 GCA_027924645.1 Cunninghamia lanceolata | reverse complement strand
GGTTTTGAGCGAATAGAGTTGCAAAGCTAAAAAGGATCAGGATCACCTTGGATGGTGAACTGTTTGTCGTTATGAGGAAATTTGATGTATTGGTAGTAGGTAGAAGGCACAACTTTCATGGCATGAATGCAAGGTCTTCCTAGGAGGATGTTATAGGCTATCTCTCTGTTGAGGACTCGACAAACAACGTCCTTTATTACTGGTCCAACTTGTATTGGTAACACCACTGTTGCTTTAGTAGTTCTTTCTTCTTCATCATAGGCCTTTATAGTGATCTTTTTCCTAGGATCCACTACAGTTTCTGAGAACTTCAATGTAAGGACTAGCTTGAGCATGCAAATATTTAAACCTGCTCCTCCATCAATGAGAACTCTTTTGATACGGTGTTTATGAATGAAGGCAACGATATGCAAGGGTGTGTTATGGGGTTGGGATATTGATACGTCATCCTGTTCGATAAATGATAGGGTGCTAGAGGAGGTTAAATTTCCTACCATGGCTTGAAACTTCTCTTGGGCCAGGTTCATGGGTACAGTTGTTTCCACTAGGGCTTTATCGAGAATTTCCTTGTGGGAGGGAGACATACGCAATAACTCTAAGATAGATATGTGGGCAAGAGTTTTTCGAAGCTGGTCTATGACACTGTACTTATGGGAGTTAGACAGAGAAGGTGATGACCTTGGAGGAAGCGTGTTTAATGTGACTTTACCACTACAGGTGATGATGCTGCAATCAATTTTGTTGGGTCCTGACTGTTGGTTGAATGTGACCACATTAACTTGTGGGATGTGCTTTGATATGCAGTTGATGGTATAATCAAATGGTACGTTCGCATAGTTAGCATTGTTGTGTTCGTTGTTTTGATTCTGCCTGTTGTGGTTGTTATTGTTGTTGTTGTATGGCCTGTCATGGTTGTTATTGTTGTATGGCCTGTCATGGTTGAGGAGTGGATCCTTGTACGCCATGTGTCTCGTTAGAGGTATGTTCTTTAGTGCCTACCTAGTTTTGGTCAAGTATGTCTTGAATGACGTGTTTCAGATAGATACAATCGTTGGTCTTATGGCCTCTTCCTCTATGATATTTGTAGAAATCAATATCTTTCCAATAATGAGGTTTTACTTGAGATTCATAGTTGCTAGTGGCGGGAAGAGCGATCTCTTTGTTGGCTAATAGCTTTCTTAACACAAACTCCTAGGACTCCCCTAGTTGTGTGAATTTTCATCTAGGAACAAAGGTGAACCATTGTTTTGGCTCATGAGAGAAGGTTTTGTTTGGTGTAGCATTGCTTGCTTCTCCTTTGAGAGTGAAGATTGGTTGTTGTTTGGGAGCTGCTACTTTGGCATCAACTACTCCATCATTGACGATATTTTTGTTCTTTGTCCAAAACTTTGACTTGTCTGTGGTATAGTTAGAGTTAGGGGTATCCTTGTACAAATTTATTTGCCCCTTAGCGATCATAGCTTTCTCGATAAATAATCCCATCTCAATGACTTTCGTAAATGAGGCAGGGCATTGAATTTGGATTTGGTAACTTAGATCAAGGTTAAGGTTGTGGACAAACATCTCCATCATTTGCTTCTTAGGCACATAATATGAGCATTTGCTCGCGAGTTGTCTCCACCTTTGTAAGAAGGTGATGAAGGATTCTCCACTCTTTTGCTTTGTATTGCATAGGTCAAGCATGGAAACTTCGTGTTCAATGTTATATGAGAAGTGTGTGATGAACTTGTTTACTAACTTGTCAAAAGTTTTGATACTTGGGGGAAGTCGTGAGAACCATTCCATGGCTTATCCACCTAGAGATCTAGGGAATAGTCTCATTAGGAAGGTGTCGTTGTGAGCCACTTCTAGACACGCGATGCTAAATTCCCTAATGTGATCTCTTGGGTCTCCTTTTCCTTTATACTTGTCAAATTTTGGTACTTCAAATCTAAAGGGGAAGGGGATCATTTTTAAGCTCTTGTCAAAGGGATGTAGTGAGATGTCTTCCAATGAGTAAGTTTTAGTAGATGTCCCCATTTGGAGATCCACTACTTTCTGCGTTAGACTCTAGATTTGTTTTGTTAATGTGTCTAGAGGTGCATTTGAGTATGTGGCTTTTTTCTCTTTATCTAGGCCAATGGTTTTATCTTCACTTGTGCGGTCCTCATGAGTTTCTTCCACTACGGTTTCTCTTAATTTGTTGAGATCGAAGTCCGAGGGGAGTTTAAGTCCTTGGTTTGCAAGATGAAGAATGTACTTTTGAGGGTCTTCGTTGAGCATTTTGTCCATCATGCATTGAAATTTCTAGTCTTGGAGGGCTCCTTGGAAGTCCTCATGGGAGATTTCCTCATTGTTGTCGTGAGGGGATACCATTCTTTTAGAAGTTCCAGCCATTTCAAGTTGTTTTTGTGTTTGAGATCTAGTTAAGACCATGCAAGGCGACGTGGGAAGGAGTGGGGTGAAACTAGAGACTTTGGTAAGGTGTTGGTGTAGGTTGGTGAGAAGAGGATACTTGTGGTGATGAGATTTGAACAAGGGACTATTTTGATCAATGATTCCAAGTAAGTTGGTCGACACAAGATGATAGCCACAAGTAAGGATAGTAGATACTTGTTTACTATGTGGAGACTAGTCTTGCACCAGGACCACTTGTGAAGTTCCGAGAGAAAAAGATGTCTGATCCTTGATAGTGGAGACCTACTAGGGTTACTTGAATATGAAATGATCTGAAAAAGGTCTTGCACTAATGTGGTACAGATACTTTGACTTGTTTATTGGAAGACGTGGTAAAAATGTGGATGAGACGATTGACGAAAGAGAGGGTTTGCTATGGAAACTGATGGGAGAAGCGACTGCATGGTAAATTTGACCTCAGAAACTGGAACAAGCCTGAAATGGGTACCCATAAATGTTGAAAATTTTATCTCAAAAGATGTGGAAAAGCTCACTATCTTGGATGCGCAGCTACAGATGCACTGAAACAAAAGGTATATGCGCAACAGGTCGAGGTAAATGCGTAGCTCTGATAAGTGATAAATGCGCAGTAATAGATCACAAATGCACAGAAAGTCGTGGTAAATGCGTAGCAGGTTGACACAGATGCGTAGCTCTGCATGATTAATGCGCAGCTCTGCACAATTAATGCGCAGCTTTGGTTTCTTGATTGTTTTTGCAATTTTCTTGGCACGTTTTTTGATGTTTTTGGTTTCTTGGTTGCAAGTTGGTCTTTTTGATTTAATTTCTCAATTATGGCAAGTAAGACACAACAAACACAAAGAATATTTTCATGATTTTTGATCTTTTTTTTGTAATTAAATTTTTTTGAACTCTTTTTTACTAAAAACAAGTTCAAATCCTAGGCTGGCTGTGACAATATAAACTAAATTCTCACTATTTCTAGTTGAGGCATCTTTGGGAGGTGATAATTGCCCTTCCCTGCACAGGTTTATAGGGGATTTTGGCTTCTAAAAACAAAGGATGATTAGTAAGTGCAATCGTTCGAGTGGTTATACACGCGGCAACGCTACTCTCCGTTATGGAGTCTCCCAGCCTTCAAGGGTTACGCCTTGGAGGGTTTTGGGGGAGGTTGGATGTTGGTATAACTTAACAACACTCGTTGCTTGAAGCTTTCGCTCCAAACGCAATTTATTTATAGTGGCCAAACAGAGCTTGGATTTAGCTTGTTACCACTTAAGGTCATTCCCACTTGGATGGAAGGATATCCAAGGGCAGACCTCTCTAAAGGTTATACATGCAAAATGATAGGTTTGACATTTTGGTCACCCAAAAAAGGGGAGAGCATAGGCCTACTATCATTCTGAAAATATGAAAGACAATTATTCTTTTCCCCTAATTAAAATGAAAAAGACTAAATGAGTTATCTACTTGGGCACACACGTGATTTGTTAACTTTGAAAGCAAGATAGCAATGGTTCAATTTTATCTTCCTAGCATTGGGACTAAATTCAAGTTGTTAATGCAACAAGATCAAATTACAATCCTCCTAGTTAGAGCTAAATGAGATTTGCATGAACATCCATTTACTTTCCTTTAGATATAGAGACGAGTTAACAAATGTAGCTATATGACTAAACCAGCCCCTAACCTGTAAGTAGATCAGAGAATATTCCTGTGATACAAATGTTAGCGTTAGCAAAATCACAAGGAACACCTCAAAAAGTTACTGCTAGAACATATGCGCAAGCACAAAGATTAGATGTGCAGAGACATAGGTCATATGCGCATAATTACAAAAGCACAGAATCAGAGATCATATGCACAGAGATAGAAGACATATGCGCAGAAAGAATAGATGCGCCGTTACAGAGGTCAAATGCATTGAAACAGAGCCTGGATGTGCCGATCTGTCAGATGCGTGGAAACAGAGCTCAGATGCGTGTTAGAAATGATTAGATGCGCAAAATCCTCCTATTTACGAAACCTAACGCACAAAAACTTAGTTTTTGGGTTAAATCAGGGCAAGGCCCCATGGTGGGCACTAAAAATGTTATCAGAAAATTGGAATGATTATCAAAAGTATCAAAATAATCCAATAAACTCAATGAAATAAGAAACAAAGAAGATTAAAACAAACAAAGAACTCAAACCTTGCAAACCTCTTTACTTTATGGCTTCCATTGATCGCCTATCTCAAATGATCTTGTGTATAAATATGACACTCAAAAGGTGCACTTCCTTGCTATTTCCAAGATGTCAAGTGAGAATGGCTATGGTAGGTTTGCAATGAAGAGATTCTTCAACACAATCGCAATGATAAAAGGGTGATCGCAAGCAATGGAGGAATTTGGTGTCAAAGGCGGGCTATAATTCTTGTAGAGTAACTTTACTAAAAGCTTGGATGATAGAAATGGAGGAAAATGGTTGTATTTATAGACTTGTGAGAGAGAAGATCAACGATATAAAAATAGTAAGAAGATCAATAGTAGAGAATACTTGAGAGGATGTGCGCGAATAGGAAGAGGACATGTGTCTTGCTCTATTTTGCATGAGAGGAATTGATAGAATATAAGAATGAGTTAACTGAAGAGATTAATCAATTAACAAAATAGATAGAAGAGTTAACTAGTTGTAACTGGAGGATAAATATTGCATGAGGATGAGAAGATATTTCAGCTCAATTAAATAGTTGGAATATTCAATTGCATGTGCACATTTGATTGAATTATATTTAGAGATAATTCAATTTTTAGAAGAAATGGATAACTTAATAAATATTTGATTTATTTAAATTTAGAGAAGATATTATTGGAAGAAACAATTAAATAATTGGTTTTATTTAATTTAAAATGATTTTGGAAGAACTAATTAAATAATTGGTATTATTTAATTTGTTGGAGGATTTGGAGGAATTTAATTAAATAAATGATTTTAATTAATTTTGACTTTAGAAGAGGTAATTAAATAATTTGATATTTAATTAATTTAGAGGAATATGAATCAAATAAATAATTTTGTTTATTTATTTATTGATAGAGGAATTTAGATTATTTATTTAGAAGGGTTGCGTCATTTTTAGGCGTATATAAAATTCAATCCCACGTGGAAGCATGGTGAAAAAGATTGTGTGGGCTACACTCAAGGGAAATGCTAGGATTTTAGTTGCTTAGTTGAGGACCGGGTCCCATTGTCTTAAATGTGAGACAGGTAGATGGACGACACCCAAGAAAGATTGGGCAGAAAGAACTTATATTTTCTGCAACAAAGGGGTCGCTGGAACTGAAAGGTATCTCATCATTGAGTGTGCTTCGTATGCAGATATTCGAAGCCTATATGTGAACAGTTAGAGTGTGGACAACCTTAGTGAGTTATTCGAGGAGGCAATAATTCACAATACGGCTGGCTTATTGATCAAGATTCATAGTAGAAGATCCGACCTCGAAAAGAATTTGAAAATACACAAAAAAAGACATATTAGGTATTATTGCAATACTCCAAAGTCAAATACTCCCACTATGTGATACTTATTCACTTATTGTCTTGACTACATCGTAGTGTAGCCAGGGAAAAGTTGTACTCGCTGAAAGCCACATCCGTCGAATAATAAACATATATATTTTGATTATTACCAGAGGACGCTAGTTTTCCTCTTCATAGAGGATATGGATCTAGATTGTCATGAGGGAGGATGGGAGTTCTCCATTCCATTTATGTAAGAGCATACTCAGTACCTTCATCATTTTATTTCATATTCACTCAGTATGAGGTAAGACCGTGTCTTAAAAATTAATTTGCCTGATTTTTTTTTTTTTGATAAATTCAAATGGAATAACACCCACAATGGTTAGACTTATTATTATTATTTTTAATCCCAATCTCTGAATCTTGTGCCACGAATTTCAATGTATTTGGAAATAATTTTCTCTATTTAAACCCTTGGGAGGGTTTAAGGATTTCAAGCGATGGCTGGTAGAGGTAGGATTTTGTGGGTTATGGATATATGTGGTGATTGGATGAGGCGACCAAATTCTGGATGTTTGATTTTGAAATGGTCTTCATCAGAACATAATTCACATTTTCACCAATACCCACAATCTATTGCTAGATCTGGCCCTGTCAAAGAAGGCACTGCACATAACTCAGATATTAATCAATCAATTGTTGCAGAGGAGGAAGAATTGATTTCGTTAGAAGAAGGAGAACTTGATTCACGCCCAAAAATGCAAAACAAATATGAAGAGTTGTTATTAAGGCAAAGTTCTACCGTTCCATTCAGAGCAATGACGGGGATAGATGACCATCTTACTGATTATGAAAAAATTTGCGGGGTTTTTCTTCAGAAGCTCAAAGGCAAAGCTGCTTTGGAAGCTGCTTTTGCGCAGACGGGCGTGATATTAACGTACGAAACAATTGAAAGAGTGGTGAAATGGGCGAGTCTAGGTGGGCAGGCTCTCCTCGCTTTCTTTAGATGGGCTGGTAAGCAGCCTAATTGCCAACACAATTTGAATTCCTACAATGATATGCTCAGTGGCTTAGGAAGAAGGAGGTACTTCGATCACATGGAGGAATTGCTGCACCAAATGAATACACAGGGTCCCCCACCTACATTCAAAACAATAGACATTGTCATGACCAGGTATATCAAGGCAAATCGAATTACTGAAGCAGTTAAAACTTTTGACAGGATGGAGGAATTCGGTTTGATGGCCGATACAGCAGTTTTAAACACGTTGCTGCATAGGCTTTGCCAGGATAATCACACTAGGTCCGCACATTGTTTACTTAACAAAATGAGAAAAAAAATCAGTCCAGATAACATCACCTACAGCATAATGATAGGTGGTTGGGCGAAACAGGGAAGAATAGAGGAGGTTTATAGGACTCTGAATCATATGAGCGGACAGGACCTTAAGCCCGACTGCATAACCTACAATTATGTTCTTGATGGTTTGTTCAGGGCTGGGAGAAATAATGATGCTGCCAAGCTTCTGAAAACCATGTCAGTAAAAGGTTGCCCTCCAACCACAATTATCTATAATACAATGATTAAACATTTATGCTTAGGAGGAAACCTAGATGAAGGCCTTACATACTATGATGAAATGTTAGCTAAGGGTTGTAAGCCTAATAGTACAACTTACAGTTTGTTGATTAGGTTTTTTATAAAGGCTCGTAGAGTTGCTGATTCCCTTGAAATTTTCAATCTTATGCTGGAAGGTGGCTTTATACCTGAAGTTGGAACAGTTAATTCCTTTATTGAACCTTTGTGCAAATTTGGTCCTCCTGATGCTGCCTTGCAATTCTACAAACAAATGAAACTAGTGGGCTGCAATCCCAACTTAAAAACCTATAAATTGCTGCTTATGAGGCTGGGAAGATTTGGTGTTTGGGATCAAGCGTTGAAACTTTGGAATGAGATGGAGAAAAGTGGGTGGACTTCTGATGTCGAAGTCTACACTTATGTTGTAAATGGGTTCTGCAATGGAAGAAAGTTAGATGAAGCTACTTACTTCATGGGAGAAGCACTAAGCAAAGGATTTTGTCCGGGGCGAATTATCTGTTCCAAGCTCATTAACAAGTTAATAAGAGCTAGGAAAGTTGAGCTGGCCTACAATATCTTTCGCAAACTTAAAGATGCACGCAGAAATGATAAGATTAAGAGAATTCAGCGTTCAAGGGGTTGGCAATACTGAACTGGACTGATTCATATTTGTAAATCATTCTTTGTTTAGTATAAGAGGCGGGAAGTGGTTGACCCTACTATGCTGTAAAGATCTAGCTGAGGTCACCATAAACAGGTAAGTGCCAGGATTAGCTTAATTATTGTTCGTCTATTGATCTGCTAGAAAATATTGAAGGAATTATGAGCAAACAAGGAAAATAAAACCTCGTGGTCATGGATTCAGGTGATATATTGATGGGATTTCCAAAGTCCATCCGAACAATTGCATCTCTGGTGTTTGGTCTTAGTGCAACTCTGAGGACTCAGAATTGAACTGGAACTCTCATGGACAGAGCCAAAGCTGTGAAATTTGTATGGAGAAAGGAACTCTTTTTGTCACAGAGCTGGGTTATGATCACGATTTTATCTTCTGAGGGACGAGAAAAGCAAAGCATATGCTGTAAGTTCAAAATATCAGAAAACAACCTATAATGCATATGATTTTATCTTCTGAGGGGCCACCAGATTGAGAATGTGAAATCTCTTCTTGTTTTCCTCTTTCCGTTTAACTCTTTAAAATGAAATATTGATCTTCAAAGGATCTGTCACATACAGTTCTATTTTTGTTGGATTTCTTAAATCATTTGTTATATATTCAGATTGCCACAAAAAAACTCAGTAACTCCAAAAACAATAGCATTGAATTACTTTTATTAATAGAATTCACATGTTCCTCCATCGTTTCTACAGATTTAAATTAAGTTGGAAAATTCCACAGTGAACTGATAATGCTATTTTCAAGCTCAATCAACACTGATGAAGAAATTTGTATTCTTGCTTGCCTTGATGTCTAGGCAAAGATCTGAAGTATTCTGAACTGTGTGTTGTCAAGAGTTATTCATGGAGAAAGAACAGATGAAATGGCACATTAAAATATCTCTTGAAGGAAACTGAATTTAGAATAACCCAGAGACTCTTCTTGACCTGAAACATATTTGCAATAAGGCATTTGAGATTGTCTATGGCTGTAAGCCTGCAACTATAAAAGTAGACATCCTTTTGTATATAACAAAATGTTAGGCCCACAAATTCTATGGGCTACATAGTAACTTATGGAGCACAAAGGTAGATCATCTTGTTCAATCCGCTGAACTGTTAACAGGTTAAAAGATACACAATGTCTTTCATCCACCATGCCTTGATAAAACCTTTCCTGCTGAGTCAAGGAGTTCTTTACATGAAATGAAGAGAGTAATCTTGTCGTAGAACAGAATTGGCTTTTTATTAAAGTAAAAAGCTATGCAAGGACATCTTCAAGCAGTAATGAAACAGAAATAAGATTTCAAAGCATGGTCGCTAAGTAGAATGCTTTGAAGCTAAATTATTTCAGAGGTGAGGGACTTCTTGTGCATAAAAGTTAAAACTAATGGTACTCAAAAACTTGATTATAATTGAGTTGTGCAATTGTTCTCAATTGACCAGGGGATTGGGGAAGAGATGTGGGTAACGATTCTATTTTTCAGCCCTTGAGCATTGTGATCTGTAGTTTTTGCAATCTATGATTCTTACAAACTCACCACACATAACTCCTTATTTGGTTATCCTGATTGTAAACTAAGATTTAAAAAAATCAACCCAAATCCACTGAAACTGCATATACAAGTTCTCAATTGAACATACTTCCATATATTAGAATGAATGAAAATGGAAAGTGCAAAAAACATGAACAAAGAACAAATCATGCACTGTTTGACATTGATTAACATGGAGAAAGCCCTCCAGAAGTATAAAAATTCTATCACAAGAAAAGACACAACTTTATGCTTGCTTTAGAAATGATCAGTGCAGTGTATAATGGGATGGCTCTCTTGGAATATGTTCCTCTTTTCCTTTACAATCACAAACCTCAGCCACTCAAATCTTTTTTGGAAGTTGCCAAAAACAGCCCTTGCAATATATATATATATTGAGAGAGAGAGAGAGAGAGAGAGATGTATGCATGTAAATATATATGTTGGTGACTTGCTTCAGTTGCTGGACTTGGTCTTCCGTGACTCCTATGTTCCCCTTCCTGCTAGATCTTCTTGTAATGCATATGCAACACCTATAGTCTCAAGAACGTTACAGTTGGAAATCAAGCAACACTGCCTGGAAGGGTTGTTGAAGCAACAGGGTTGTCAGAACTCCTATGAGCAATTTGATTGAAGAACTGCTAGGCTAGTTCTTGATGTCTCCTTCACACTCATCTATGCTTCTTCAAGATTAAAACATTGACTTTGAATCACCATATATCAGGCATGTCTTTTTCACATGAATGACACCTAACAATGATTCTTTCCCTTGTGCATTTGAGAATCACAGACATTTCCCACAATTGTATTAAAACATTACCGATCCATTTCAAATCATATCTCCTTAAAGGGAAGGGTTTTGGTGCCACAAAATCTTAGTTGCTGAGAAGATTATGAATCAATTTCTCTACCCTCTCTTTTGATTATCTTCAACATCATTGGAAGCATGGCTAAGAATCTCACATGCAAAGTCTAGACTAATCATCATATTCCTCAAGGCCATAGGATCTTCTAGCTTTGTTCTCATTAGGATTGGGAATCCGTGGTTACTATGTTGGTTCATGAGGTTGAGACACACGGGGTACAAAGTTTGATCAATATATAAGGTAAAGTGACAAACTCGCCTTGTTCCCGTAAAGGGGATCTCATAGACCAAGTTAGCATGCTAGCTAGGTTAGGACCTAAAAATTCACCTTCACCTTGGTCTCACCTTTTATGAGATTAGAGGGAGGTGCCTTTGCTCTACAAAGGCTTTAAACTATCCCTTGCTGAAATATCCTTGCTAAGTTAGGGCTTAAATTTATTTCTGTTTATTTCTGGAATCTTTCAGTCACTAGTTTATCTAGATCAAATACTGCAAATCAGGTTCTTAGAACAGACAGTAGACAGATGAAAATTCTAATTTTTCTATTCACCAGAAAGTACTGAATATTAATTACAAATATGGTAGTAAACTGAAGTCACTCACCGACTTGTACAAATGGAGAAACAGAGTCCTTATTAATGGAACTCATTTCTTCAGAATTGATTTGCACAGGTTAAATCAGTAAGGGAAGACCTGATTTGCTCTGCTTATGGTCAGATCACTGTGTAAGGGCATCCCAGACGGATCTGGTATTCCCTGTCGCTGTGTATTTGCTGACTAACCCCACGCTGGATGTGATTCTCGACTCCTCTGGTAGCTCTGTCTAATTGAGGTAGGCGGATCAATGTATGACTGCTGTGTATAGTGACAGGAACCCGCGCTTCAAGCACGCCTATTTGTCGGCAAGCTCCCTCAATTCTGCGATCACCTTCTGTGTGAATTCCGACCCTTTTCCAGGCATATGCCTGGTCACCGCAGTGATGATGATGCGATTTGGAGGATAGTATAAAATGCAAAGTATGATGTGGCCGGCAGATATCCCTCCACTTCTCACGATATGTGATTTGTATAACTTTGGAAATGACTGTATGTGAATGCTAAACTTAGATCGCACTTCCCTGTAGATGTATCAGGTGGGTTTGGAAAATGCAGTTCTCAAATGTAGCCCAGCACTTTGTTAGGGATTGCGACCTGGTAATGGATGTTGGTAGTCAACTCAACGGTCACTGTCTGCTCCTTAGTTCGTTGGGAGTTAAGCAACTAGATTTGCTTCCACAAATGAGATTGAACAACTCAGAAATGTTGGCACGAGGGAGATTATTTTAGATGATTCAGAATGCTGTACTCCCAAACTTGTCCACTTGTAGACCCCAGCGCCCTTCAGGACTGGAGTAGTACGTCGCTCAGAAACTCTAAATGCTGTTACTCCTTTCGCCAATGTACCTAAAAGAAATGAACAAGATTTAAGCTCTTGCAAACTCCCTGCAAATTGGATTTGCTCACCAGAAAATAGGTAGGGTTTTCATCCCACGTAGTGGCACTCTCCTTGAGGGTTTTGTCTCAAGAGGGATAGCACGATTGCATACAACAATACCAAAAACCAAAATCCCATACTTTGCAAATGGAAACAATTCCTTCTTTATACCTGTTTAGAATTGATCAACAAAAGACCAAGTCGGTGCCAAAATAAAAATTATTATTATTAAAATTATTAATAATATTATTACAAGAAGTGCTTTTGGATTAAATTGTGTGTGTTTCTTTGCTTCAACGTTTCGGACCACACTCAGTGATCCATCATCAGGAAGAGGATTAGTATGGATTTGGATTGCAGATTGACACTTTAAAAGGATGGGGAGGATGGAGGTTAGGGTTAGTGGGAACATTAAGGCAGTAGGTTAAAAACATTAAGGATGGGGAGGATGGGGAGGATTGTTTTTAACCTACTGCCTTAATGTTCCCACTAACCCTAACCTCCATCCTCCCCATCCTTTTAAAGTGTCAATATGCGATCCAAAGCCATACTAATCCTCTTCCTGATGACGGATCACTGAGTGTGATCCGAAACGTTGAAGCAAAGAAACACACAGTTTAATCCAGAAGCACTTCTTGTATCTATTATGGACTGTGGAAAACTCATGCTTACTAATAATATTATTATTATTACTATAATATTTATTATTATTATTAGTGTTAAAAAACAATATTTTTAAATTGAAAATATAATTTACTCAAGTGAAGAAGGAGGGGACATGACAGTCCTCCCTTCCCCAAATTGCTTGCCCTCGAGCAATTTTAGATTTGGATGATCAAAAATCTTTGCTCCTTCCCATGTCACATCCTTAAGAGGCAAATTTTTCCATTTCACCAAATACTCCAGAATGACTTTGTTTCTTAGCTTTTTCTCCCTCATATCTATGATCGCTTCGGGTTCGAAAATCAATTTCCCTTCATCATCAAGTGGAGGTAGCTCCGGACAAGGAGTGATATGCTGTCCTAGCACTTTCTTGAGGTGAGATACATGAAAAACATTATGAATTTTGTTGTTTGCTGGTAATTCCAGCTCATATGCCACCTCTCCTACCTTTCGTGTGATCTTGTAAGGCCCATAAAATCATGGCTTAAGCTTCTTTGCACCACTCCCCTTGAGGGGAGATTGCCTATAGGGCTGCAACCTTAGAAAAACTAAGTCTCCCACCTCAAAATTCCTCCAAACGGTGGCGATCAATGTACATCTTTTGCTGATTTTGAGCCTGCTGTAAGTTCTCTTTAAGTGCATTCAAAATATCCATACTCTGCTGTACCAAATCTCTAGCACCAGGAACTCTGCGATCCGAAATAATCAAATCCACAAGTGATAATGCTTCGTAACCATATAGTGCTTTGAAAAGAGTTATACCTATCGACATATGATGAGTGGAATTGTAGCAATACTCCCCAAGATGAAGCCACTTAATCCATGTTGTTTGTTGCCCTGTAACATAATTTCTCAAATATCCTTCAAGCAACTTATTCACTATCTTTGTTTGTCTATCCGTTTGAGGGTGATAGCTAGTGCTTGGAGTCAACTCTATGCCCGTCAACTGAAAAAGTTCTTGCGAAAACAAACTAATGAACCTGCTGTCCTTGTCACTCACAATGTTTCTAGGCAGCCCATGTAGTCTAAACACCTCTCTTTCAACTACCTGTGGAGCTCTATATTCGGAAGATATGACATAAAAATGAGCATACTTGGTGAGTCTATCCACCACCACAAAAATGCAATCCTTACCTTGCACCTTCGAAAGGCCTGTGATAAAATCCATCGAAATACTCTCCCATTTTTGATTTGGAATGGGTGAGGGCTGCAACAAGCTAGTTGGAAATGTCTACTTTTCCTTGTTTTGTTGGCAAGTCAAACACTCTCTAACATGCTTCAAAGACATCCCCCTTGAGACATTTCCAAGAAAATTGCTCTCGCACTTGTTTATATGTCTTGTAGTACCCTTGATGACCAGCCAATGGAGCGTCATGATATGCTCTCAAAATCTTCTCTTTCATGTTCGATCTTGGGACAAGGTACACTTGGTCCTTATAGAGAATAAGCTCCTCAACCACCTTGTACTTGTCATCTTGCAACTTGCCCTCCAAGATGTCAATAACAAATGCATCCTTGGCATACTCCACTAATATAGAAGCTCTCCAATCAGTAGAAATATCAATCATAGAACATAAATGAGGCCTCGTAGGTAATGCATCAGCGACCACATTACTCTTTCCCTTAACATACTCAATATCAAATTCATAAGCCTGCAACTTACCCACTTTTGCTGCCTATCATTCAAATCTTTTTGATTGATGAAGAACTTCAAACTATTATGATCCGCCTTCACCACAAATCTCCTGCAAACCAAACATTGCCCGAACTTAGCTAAAGCATGCATGATGGCTAGCATCTCTTTGTCGTAAATAGAGAAACTCCTCTCCGACTCCTTGAGCTTCCTACTCTCAAATGCTATAGGATGTTTGTTTTGCATCAATACTGCTCCAATACCCTCTCCTGAAGCATCACACTCTAATACAAATGGAACTGAAACATCTGGAATAGCCAACGCGAGACATGAACTCATTACCTCCTTGAGCTTGTCAAAAGCTCTCTGTGCCTCCTCACTCCAAGAGAATGCTCCCTTCCTAGTCAAATTTGTCAATGGGGCAGTCATTTATGAAAACCCTTTGACGAACCTCCTGTAATAGCTGCAAAGTCCCACAAACCCTCTCAAGTGTGATAAAGTCCTGGGTCGAGGCTACTCCAGTATTGTCTTGATCTTCTCCTCATCTACACTGACGCCTTGGGCACTAATCTTATGCCCTAAATACAAAATCTTAGTCATCCTAAACTCACATTTTGATGCCTTGGCGAAAAGTGACTGCTGCTCAAGTATACCCAAAACCTCATCTATATGCCTCAAATGATCCTCCCAAGTCTTGCTATAGATCAATATGTCATGAAAGAAAACCGACACAAATCTCTTCAACTGCTTACTAAATACTTGGTTCATGCAAGACTGAAACGTGGCTGGAGCATTTGTCAACCCAAATGGCATGACTGAAACTCATAATGCCCAAAATGACACTGGAAAGTTGTCTTGTGAATATCCTACTTCCTCATCCTTATTTGGTGGTACCCAGATCACAAATCAATCTTAGAGAAATATAATGCATCATGAAGCTCATCTATCAACTCATCAATCTTGGGAATTGGGTAGCGTTTCTTATTTGTCTTCTTATTGAGTGCCCTATTGTCGATGCACATCTTCATAGTACCATCCTTCTTCACCAACACCAGGGAGGAAGCAAAAGGGCTAGAGCTCGGTCGTATGTGTCCGATATCCAATAAGTCCTTAATCGCCTTCTCGATCTCTTTCTTGTACCTCCTTGGATGACAATACGGTGTAGTGATGACCGGCTTAGATCCCTCCTCCAACTCAATGACATTTTGAAATCCCCTATCTGGAGGTAGTCCTGGAGGAATATCACCGAATACCATTCTATGCTTGTCCATAATAGATTGAATATCTATATGAGTAGTCTTTTCACCCGTGGGTGAAAATCCATCGGTAACCAAACATTGGGCCGCCCAATCAACCTGTCCTCTATGAAAGGCTCTCTCCATCCTCTTGGTTGAAACAACCCTTGGTGCTCCATTGGACAAGCCCTAAAGAACCACCTTCTTATCGTTTGATTTGAATTTCAGCTCTGTATTCTGATAGTTCTAGGAATACTCACCATGTGAATACAACCACTGCACACCCAAAACTACATCTGTCTCACCTATATGCTAACCACATAAAAGTCAGTGTGAACTCTGTGTCTTTCCAAGGTGATGTCAAGTTGCTGAATCCTTCGTGTACATGGAAGAGTGAATCCATCGACCACAATCACATTGAACCCCTCAAAGTTATTTGTCTTTAAATTCATCCTAGTCACCTGACCCTCGACAATGAAATTATGGGTAGCTCCACTATCAATCAAAACTGTCACCTTATAACCTTGCAATACTCTACGAACTCGAAAAGGGTGATACCTAGGTGCTCATGAAAGAGTGGCAAGTGTGCCTTCTGAAGAACCTTCTACCGCTTCATGTTCCTTTGCCTCCTCTACAATCTCGGCCTCAAGTTCTTCTGTCTCTGAATCATCATCTGATACTACCTCTATGAAATGCACTTGCCCCTTGTCCAATCACCTATGCCCAGGCACCCACAACTCCTTGCATGAACATAGTTTCTTCCTTCGGAGTTCGTTCTTTGCCTCTTCATTCCTATTGCGTCTTGGAGCTAATGCCTTGCATGGAGGGAAATTCTTTTGGAAGGGTTACTTTTGCTGCACTATTGGAGATGGCTTGGGGTTGCACTTGCCTTTAGCCACTGAATCCTTCAAACTCAAAGCTCTCTTGATGGCATCCTGCAAAGATTCTGGCTCAAATGCTCTCACCAACCCCTTGAGTGAATCACTTAGACCTTCCACAAAAAGTACTATGAGTCTCCTCTCCATCACATCTAGAACCATCACTGAAAGCCTCTGCTGCTACATTGTGCTCAACTGATCCCTCCTGTCTCACTTCTGCTAACTCTTTGAAGTAAGTCTCTAGATCCTTCCTATCAAACCACTCTATCAATCTCTGTTGGAAGTGTTGTCATTGATGTCAAGTTGGACAAGGTTGTCATTGATGCCAAAGAGTTTGATGTGGAGATCGATGGAATAGGTTGTCATTGATGTTGAACATCATTGATGTCAAGAAGGTGCATGAACAAGATTGATGTCACTAATATAAGACCGAGATTGTTGGCTAGATTGACGTCTAAGAGATCATTGTGGAGATTGTTGGATTAGTTGTCCAATATGTATGGATGAGAGTTTCAAAGTAAGTAACGTCATTAATGTCAAAAGATGAATAGATGAGTCTAAATGTTGTCATCATCATTCAATGGAATGTCTAAGAAGAATTGGATTGGAATGTCTAAGGCAAACTGGGTCAGTTGTTGAGCAAAGATAAAGTTTGGGCAGAGATATAAGATTGATATAGAATATTGATTGATCATAGTAAAGTTTAACTTGAGACGAGTTGATGAGTCGAAGATTTACAAATGGTTAATGAGAATAAGGCCGACTATGAAAGAGAAACAAAATGATATGAAAACCAGTGTCAAGATAATGTTTAAATTAAAGATTTAAACATTTGTTTATATAGGCTGATTTTGTTAAGGGAGAATGCTCCATACACAAGACAAAATGTCTTAATTAAAATACATGTGATGAAATTTTTATGAGAGGAGAGATTAGCAATAATGGACTGTGATCATGTTAATAAGGATGAAGGGAACACTTAATTTTAATAAGACAAAGTCTTATTCATATGAGACAAAACACATGTAAGACAAAAAGTATTACACCATATAGGACAACCGGTCAAGTAACATAATACAACAATTATATAATATGCAAGAGGTGTTACTTACATATGTAAGTGGTGCGATTAATAGAGGCTTGAAGGCAGCGCTTGATTTGGAATAAGACAAAAGTTGTTAAAAGAGTGGAGCAATTAAATATTAAGGAAGAGGCAGTGATCAAAATATGGAGTGGTGCGGTTAACAAATAAACCTGCCAACAATTTTATAAGATAAAGGTATGATGACTAGTAAACAAAGACAAATCAGAAAAGGTGTGATTCATTTTACTAAGGATATGCGATTCAAGAAGATAGCAAGTGATAGATGATTCATTAAACAAAATCTTAGTTATTATAGATAATGAAAAGGTGTGAAAGTGCAGCGACTAATATTGGAAGGAACAGCAACTTAAATAAAAGGATAACAATTTGTTTTGAGAGGACAGCATTGTAAGAGGTATGTCTATTCTAAAAGATGGTGTCTCTTAAATGAAAGATTGCATTCTTTCATAAAGATTTGAAGATATATAGGGAGAGACAAGGAGGAAGTTTGAAAGCAAGAAAAATAAATGAATATCATTTGAAAATATAGAGCAGATTTGAAAGATAAGAGCAAGAAAAATGAAGTGTGCTTTAGATTCATATTGAAGAATATATGCAGCCATGTGTGAAGGATAAGTGCAGATTTGTATAAAGAAAATGTGTGAAAATTAAGAGCAGATTTTGAAGGAAGATATTGCCATGTTTATGATCAGTCTTGTGAAAGAAGATTGTGCATAATTGTAATCAGACTTGTAAGGAAGGAAGTGTGTGATCAGATTTGTGAAAGGTGTAAACAGTTTTGTGAGAGGAAGATCTTGTGGAGAAGTAAACTGTATCAGCCATTGAAGGATTAATAGGTTGGAGCCTCTTGCTGGGTTGGAGCTCAGTTTGTGTGGGGGTTGGAGCCTATCAAATAGAGGTTGGAGCCTATAATTCTGTCAAGTGGAGATTGGAGTCTTTAGTAGGTTGGAGCCTACAAGAAGAAGAAAGAAGATATATATATATATATATATATATATATATATATATTTTCTTTCTTCTTCTTGTAGGCTGATATATATATATTGTGTCGTGCTTTTCTCCCGAAAGGGTTTCCACCTAAATCGTGTGTTTCTCATTGTGTACTTAATTGCTAGATCTTGCATGTGTAGTTGATGTAATTAATTGAGTTTGAAAAGTAAAAGACTGTTAGATATTGATTCATCCCCCCTCTCAGTATCACAATGTGCTCAACAATCTCTAACTAAACTCCTCCAAAGTGGTAATGGAATCATGCCCTTGTGTTACCATGCCATGGTACCACCATTTATGGGCTACACCCTCCAAATGTAAAGTAGTGAACTTAATGGCTTCTTCTTCAAACATGGGATTCAATGAGAAATATGTATCCAACTTTTGCAACCATGCTCTAGTTGAACAATTGTCTGATCCATCATATGTGAGTATAGTGATCTTTCCCAAATGCTGTTGTATATCTCTATGGGGCTGCTCCTCATACCTTCTCCTCCAATGTCCATTTCTTGTTTTCATCTCATAATATTCAATGAAAGACATGTCATGATGGATGGTTGGGTTTGGGGCATTATATTTAGCATGATACCTTGCCATCTCATCCTCCTGTCGTGGTGGTATGAGTTGTTCTTCCTCAAAGTGCCTCATCTCTCTGTAAAAATTTGGCTCTGAATGTCTTCGTGGGTGGGTTAATTGAAACCTTGTTATTAGTTGAGTTACTTCCTTTTGCATAAGGCTGATTGGACCTACCAGCACTCCATTGTTGATTCATCCCCCTTAAGATTCGAGCTATCTTTGCCATAGAGTCTCTCATAGAGGATTGAGATTCTCTGTTTTCTCTGATAACCTCTTGCATATTTTCTTCACTCTTGTCTCTTATGGTTGCCTCTTTCTTCTTCTCTCTTCACTGGTATTTGATTTCGCTATCACTCAAGTGCACGAATCTGCATTACAACAGTACCATAGGCTGACAAGAAAGGTGGCTCTGATACCACCGAAATATCCCTACTAAGTTAGGGCTTAAATTTATTTCTGTTTATTTATGAAATCTTTTAGTCAGTAGTTTATCTAGATCAAATACTGCAAATGAGGTTCTTAGAACAGACAGTAGACAAATGAAAATTTCAATTTTTCTATTCACTAGAAAGTACTGAATATTAATTACAAATATGGGAGTAAATTGAAGTCACTCATTGACTTGTACAAATGGAGAAACACAACCCTTATTAATAGAACTCACTTCTTCATAATTGATTTGTACAGGTTAAATCAGTAAGGGAAGACCTAATTTGCTTTGCTTATGGTCAGATCCTTGTGTAAGGGCATCCCAAATGGATTTGGTATTGCCTGTCGCTGTGTATTTGCTGACTAACTCCACGCTAGATGTGAGTCCCAACTCCTCTGGTAGGCTTTGTCTAATTGAGGTAGGCAGATCAATGTATGATTGCTATGTATAGTGACAAGAACCTGCGCTCCAAGTTCGCCTATATATTGGTGAGCTCCCTCAATTCTGCAATCATCTTTTGTGTGAATTCCTAGCCTTTTCCAAGCATATGCCTGGCTACCACGATGATGATGACGTGATTTGGAGGATGGTATAAAATGCAAAGTATGATGTGGCTGGCAGATATCCCTCCACTTCTCACGATATGTGATTTGTATAACTTTGGAAGCGACTGTATGTGAATGCCAAACGTAGATCGCAATTCCTTGTAGATGTATCTGGTGGGTTTGGAAAATGCAGTTCTCAGATGTAGCCTAGTGCTTTGTTAAGGATTGCGACCTAGTATTGGATGTTGGTAGTGTTGTGATGTAATCACACATCACCCCATTGCAAATGGGGACCCCCCTTTTTTTTTGCTTTCTCGCTTTGTTTTGCTTTAAAGTTTAGTTTTGCTTTGAGCTTGTAGGATATTGATAGTGTTGTGTACCCATGTCTCAACAGTTTCTTGCCAAGAGGTCTATATGCCTTCATCCTGATGCATGTCACTGAGACCCTGAAAATGACTAAGTCTGATATCCCGAAAATCCTGAAAAAATGACTAAGTCTGAAATTTGGTGGATCCTCAGAAATCTAGAATCTGCATGCTAAATCCTATGGATCCAGGACCTATCTCAAACATCCTGGAAGTATATTGATAAATATCTGACTTATACTTAAACATATTTTCAATATACTTCCATTTAGGAAATCCAAAATTTGACTAAGGCAAGAAATTCCTCACTCCATGTCCAAACCCGCCCAACCTGGGCGGCCTCACAAGGTCCTCTTGGACAATGTCGCATGTCACATGAATTTCTCCACATGACACCTCCAGGACCGCTTAAGGGGTATAGATGACATGATTTTCAAAGTTTTCTTGAGGAAAAATGAAGAAGATAACATTTGGGAGGTGGAATGACCTAGTTTGATATGAATGAAATGTTTTAAGTATGAAAATCCAAGGGGCATGTCCAAACCCACCCTTCCTAGGCGGTTTCACAGGGTGTTGATGGACAATGTCTCTTGCACATCAATCTCTCCACACACTGCTCTCAAAACCGCCCTATAGGAAAAAATGGTTAAGTGTTGAAGTTTTGCATGCATGGAGTACTGAGATGTGAAGGTTTGAGAGGATTAAGTGAGTTTTGAATGAAAATCCAAAGGTCACCCTTAAACCCGCCCTACTTGGGCGGCCTCAAGAGGTTCCTGTGGACAACTTTACCTCTTCCACATCAAATACTCCAGACAGCATCTCCAATCCCGCCCTAGGAGAGATTATGCAAAATTCAAAGTGTTTCAACACAAAACATCAGAAGGTGATAAAGATTGATGGAAACTTGAAGGTTTTAGAATGATTAAGTGAGTTTTAAGATGAAAATCCAAGGGTCATGTCCAAACCCACCCTACCTGGGAGGGGGTCTTAGACAATGTTGCTTGTCACATAAAATCCTCCACACATACCCTCTAAATCCGCCCAAGAAGGAAAGTGGTCAAGTTTTCAAGGTTTTCTTGCACAAGACACTAGGATATGATGAAATTCCAATGGAAGTTTGCAAGTTAGATAGAATCGAGTGCATTTCAAAGAAGAATCCATGCATCACCTCTCAACCCGCCCTACCTGGGCGGCCTCATGAGGGAGTGATGGACAATGTCTCCTCCCACATCAAACTCTCCATGCACTGCTTCCAGAACCACCCAAGGATGAAGGTGGCATAAGTTGCAAGTTTACTTGATGAGAATGATGAAGATGACACCAAGCATTACTTAAACTCCTCCCAACAAGGATTAATCAATTGGAAAGAATGATAAAAGATCACTAAGCCTGATGTCCTGAAATCCTGAAAATTGGCTAAGTCTGAAATCTGGTGGATCCTCCAAAATCTAGAATCTGCATGTTAAATCATATGGATCCAAGACCCATCTCAAACATCCTGGAAGTATATTGATAAATATTTAAAGTATAAGTCAGATCAATATCTGACTTATACTTAAACATACTTTCAATATACTTCCATTCAGGACATTTCCAATATGGCGACGAGACTTGCATTCCAAGCACCACCTTCAAACCCGCCCTACCTGGGTGGCCTCAAGGGGTGCTCATGGACTATGTCATGTCCCATATGAAATTCTCCATACACTGTCCTCAAAGCCGCCTAGGATGAGGGATAACATAAATTGCTAAGTTTGTTTGATCAAGATGGTACAAAGGAGAGGAGATAGTCAAGTTCAAAGGTAAGAAGTTCCTAAATGTTGAAAATCCACTCACCACCTCCTAGCTCGCCCTTCCTGGGCAGCCTTGACCTCTATGCTTGGACAACTTCACCTCTTGCACAACACACTCTCCAGACATCAACCTTAAACCCGCTCAAGGAGAAGACCTATCAAGTTTGCAATGTTTTGAGTTGAAGTACAATGAGATCATGAAGATTTGATGGAAGTTCATAGGTTTGAATGTTTTTTGAGGCATTTTGAGGAAAAATCCAAGGGTCACTTCTAAAGCCGCCCTACTTGGGCGGCCTCAAGAGGTCCTTGTGGATTATGTCACCTGACATAATGCATTCTCCAGACAACACCTCCAGAACCGCCCAGGGATGTAGACAATACAATTTGCAAGTAAAATCAATGGAAATAATGAAGATGAACATGTCAAAGGTGAAATGAACAAGTGCAAAGTTGTTTAAGTTGAAAAATCCAAAGGTCATCCTCCAGCCCGCCCTTCCTAGGCGGCTTTAGACCCCTCACATGGACAATGTTACCTTCCACATGAATTTGTCCACACACACCCTCCAAACCCGCCTATGCTAGGCGGTCTTGAGCACTTTGCCTGGACAATGTCATGTCATTCACAAGACACTCTCCGCCTATCACCTCTAAACCCGCCCAAGAAGGTCGGCTTAGACACTCAAGCATGGAATTTCACGTTCCACAGTTCAGACATGACCTTTAAACCCGCTCAGGCAGGTAGGCCAGAGAAAGAGATGAGTTGTCAAGTGAATTCAAAGTGTAACTTTCAAATTTGATTTTGACAAGTGATGGATGCTTTGGAATGTCATTTTTTGATCCCACATGCATAAGATGAATGTAATTTGTTATTGAAAATCCTTTATATCGTGTCTTAATTTGAGGTGTTTCTTCTTGCAGGTGATGGAGGTTCGAGGAGGTGAATGGCGAAAGTTCATACATGAGAAGTTTGGAAGATGAAGGAAAATTGTTAAGGTTTGTCATCATCACCACATGGAGGAGAGCTCCAACATCTAGTTCAAAGACTTCGTATGTCTGGATGAGGAAGACATCAATGCCATGCGAAGGGGAGTTTGTCTAAGATGATCAAGGTTACAAGTGTAGTTCATCATCAAGAGCATCATCCCTTCGAGGCGAGAATCAGTGGAAGGTTGTCACTTCACCATGCACATCTTGAAGGAGGTCGTCATCCAGAAGCTCACATATCATTTGCCAGACAAGAAGAACTCTCATCAGGCACTAGTCTACTCCATGAGTCCATGCAACTGTCCAGAGGCATGATCCCACACAGGCACAACATCACCAGATGAGAGATGAGCATGATCATCAAAGCGATCCATGAGTTACATCAAGACAACAAGAAGAAAATATTCTAAGTAAAGTGAACATGAAGTGAATCATGCTAGTTCATTCAAAGATGCTGAGGTGGCGCGTACACATCATCAAGCCAATAACATTTTGCCATGTAAGAGGGCCCACCATAAAGATGCTCCAGAGATGCTTATCACATTAGGAAACGTGCCTTCATTGCCTCTTTCATGTTCTAAAAATAGCAAATTTTGTAACAAACTACCTTGTTGTCTCGATCTCGGCCGTTGATTGTCAAATCAATCTTGGCCCTTCATGTAATTTCTGGAGTCTATAAAAGGCTCATTCTTCTCATTTGTAAGACAAGAGGAGGAGATTAGGAGTAGAGTTGCTGTAGGAGAGTAGAATAGCAAGTAGAGTAGAGGAAACTCTTCGATGTCATTGAAGAGATATTGTGAAATTGTTGTAAAAACACTTCCTGGATCAATACAAGCTCATTGTTGATTTTTCATGGTGATTTGTGTGATTGTGGGATGTTGGCATGGTTTCAAATTCTCGCGGATGATTGAGAAATGTTTCCAAGTAGGGTTAGATTAGAAGTTCATTGATGTGATGCCAATATGTTAAGATATTTGATGAATTCCTTAATGGGTCATACTTTTTGTGGATTGTCGATGGCAACTCACTTTGCAAAGTTAGCTTGAACCTTTACATGCTTTAGTTCGGTTGTGAAGATTGTTCAAGCTGCGCTAGCTGTGGGTGTTTGGATGAATGCTTCGCAATTTGAAAATCTTTGAGTTACCTTAGAAGATTGCACCGAACTTTGTGTAGTTGTTGGTCCTCATGGCGAAGCGGAGTTGGGTTATAAGAAGAATTTGTCTATCTTGACATCATCCATCACTTCATTGTCCTTAGATTAGCTTTCTCAACCCTTGTCTTTTGCATTTTCTTTTCATAGCCAGTTAGAAGAAGTTCCATTTCATAAGGAAGAAGTAACACATTTGGGTGGAGTAAGGAGCATATTCAACGTAGGTCCCTTTGTGATTACCAGCATGATCACATCAACTACTGAGTCTATCCATAGCAAAACACGAATAAGGAACCTTGGAGTTGTCTCGATTGATCACATTGTTTAGCATTCGAGAGACTTTGTTCAAGAGAGGATAGAATACTTAGTATTTTATTCTAAGTTTGCATGTGCAAAAAAACACCTCAACAGGTAGTCAACTCAACGGTCACTGTCCACTCCTTGGTTTGTTGGGAGTTAAGTGACTAGATTTGCTTCCGCAAATGAGATTGAACAACCCAGAAATGTTGGCAAAGGTGAGACTGTTTTAGATGATTCAGAATGTTGTCCTCCTAAACGCATCCACCTGCAGACCCTAGCGCCCTTCAAGATTGGAGTAGTATGCCGCTCAAAAACTCTAAATGTTGTTACTCCTTTCGCCAATGTACCTGAAAGCAATGAACAAGATTTAAGCTCCTGCAAACTTCGTGCAAATTGGAATTTGCTCACTAGAAAATAGGTAGGGTTTTCATCCCACCTGGTGGCACTCTCCTTGAGGGTTTCGTCTCAAGAGGCATAGTGCGATTGCATACAACAATATCGAAAACCAAAATCCCATACTTTGCAAATGGAAACAATTGCTTCTTTATGCCTGTTTAGAATTGATCAACAAAAGACTAAGGTGGTGCCAAAATTAAAAAAAATATTATAATAAAAATTATTATTATTAATATTATTACTATAATATTTATTATTATTAGTGTTAAAAATACTATTTTTAAATTAAAAATATAATTTACTCAAGCGAAGGAGGGAACATGACACTCGCTATCTTTTCTTATTACCCAGATTATAGGTGTTTATCCGTAAACCTTTGAGAAGTAGTTACTTTTAGACTTTGGGCTCTTCACAAGACTATTGAGGCCACCAAAGTGATTACTTCTTTCTTTCAACCTATTTCAACTTTTGGAGTTGTCATGATCCGAATTTTGATGTAGTTAGATACACATTAAATGGCTAAATCTAATGTGCTATGATGAACAAAAATTAAAGCAAATAATGTAAAAAACAAAGAACAACAATCCTCCCTTCCCCTTCCTACCCCGATCGTTCGTCCCATTGTTTGTCTTTCTCCCTCCTCCTCCCCCTTTGATGTAGTGATGGTAACAGGTCAAATGAACAACCAATATATATATATAGATACACAAAATTATTGGCCACCCATTCCTAGCAAGTTACAATACAAATGTACAAAGGTTCTTTGTATTTGAATCCTATAGTGGTCAATGATCATCATCAACTAGTTCAATCCACAATTGAGTGACTTCTTCCTCAAATCCAACATATGCACAAACCTCTGCTCAATGCCTAGTTTGTCGATGCTTAATCTGTGTTAGTATCTAGTGCCAACCCCTCTTTTCTCACGATTTGTTGCACATACATAGATTTAGCAAGATGTGGCCTTTTCCTTGAGTAAGTCTTCCAAGAGAAAACTCGTTATCAACCCTGAGATTGTTCACCTTCCAAAGCAACTAATTCAACTCCCAATGCACCATTTGAATAAATAAATGATAGCTGCCAACATTTCAACATATTAACAAGTTGACAATTATTATGCTTTGTCAACACATCATCAAAGATGTGTAAAAACAAAGATTGCATGGAACCACCTAAAGCGTGTAGGCTTAGAAACAAACTATTCCCTTGAGAAATGAATGTGTGGACGATCAACCTGCAATTGCCTTCATATGTCTATGTGCTCAAACTAATTGATATTTGAATAGAGAAACTAATTTGTGGAACAAGAACTTGTGCACAACACAAACAATCCTTGCATTCAACACCTTGCACACCAAACATATTTTTGGGTGATGCAAGATTGCACGACCCTTGAGATGCTCTTGCATTAGACACCCTTGGTAACAAAAATATGAGTTGTGTGCTCTAAGATTGCACATATGATTGATTAGGCCACCCAAGTTGGCACATTTCTACTTCAAAAATCCACGAGTCTTTTGCTAATCCCTTACCCTTCTAACAAATGAGGTACTCTTTGTACAATGTGCATATCCAAGATCTACGAAATTTCATCTCATTGTTATTTGGGAATGTGCACTTTCCAATTCACCTCTTCTTGCTCTTGTGCACTATCTCCAAGGTCGTGCGCATGATAGGAATGTAGATTAGAAACATTAAATATCAGTGAAATATTCATCCCTTCAGACAACTTTTTTTGTATGCATTTTAAGAAAACTTGTGCAAAATCTTGCAAGGATCAATCTTCTTGGGTTTCAATTTATTATATGTTCCATGTGGGAATTTGTCGTTTTGAAAACGTGCCATGACCAATTCTCTCTTAAAGTAAGTCTTTTCCCTCCAATGCTCGTTTGCGTGCAACTTATAGTTCCCGTTGCTCTCTTCCCATTGATGCTGACTTGTGTGTGAACCTCCTTCATGTGTTGTGCAAAGTCTTTTGCTTTTGCATGATGTGCTTATCACCTTTGATCTTCAACAAGTTTGTGACACCCTTTGGAGATGTTCCTGAAATGTCCCCTTTTTGGAATTGCCCTAAATTTTGCCCTAAAATCACAAGATTAATATAATTAGGGTTATAACTTACCAATTGAATGCTTTAAGCAAGATAATTCCTGGTTTAGGTCTTGCAATCAGGTTAGACGATATTGGAAATATAATTCATATGATCAAAACATATATAATTCATGTCTTATCTATTTAATACATAACTATTTCCATATAAACTACACAATATCTATAATGCATAATGGAAGTTTTAATCATAGTAGGATTTGGATGAGAAACATGATAGGTTCGCTCGAAGCTATCCATGCTAAGCCCAAGAGCAGATATACCATCCCTCTTGGCCCCAAGTGGCAGCCACACAGAAAGCCCACATGGAGTGGCGTACTTAGTGGATACACTTGTATCTGCTTTCCCTATCCATGTTGTCTTATCCATCCCTCTTCTGATTGAAACTCCTTCAACAACCAATCCATGCAGGGATTGGGGAAATGCTACAATAGGAGGCACGTAGATTCTCCTTTCTAAGCCCAAGGGCAGTCACTCACCTTCTTGGCTCCAAGTGGCCAGCTTGGAGTGGCGTACTTAGAAAGAAATCTAGTACCTGCTCACCCTACTGGTATTTCCCCCACTCTTCCTCATGATTGCTTGATGAGAATTACAAACACTAAATATATCCAGATTCATAGAGATTATACATTAATAAACAAATCATCATAGCATAATTAATGAGTTCAATACATATATTAACAAGCACGAAGTATACACATCATACACGAAACATACACATCATACACGAAGCAGACATATAATTATTTCAGGGTTCTTATATGACTCCCTTCCAATGAAAATAGCTTCCTTGATTGCAAATTGATATCTCAGATATTTGCTGATTTGATTGATTCAATAATAGAACAATAGACTGATGGAATGATAGAATAATCGAATGATAGAATGTTAGAATGATAGAATAATAGAAGAATAGGACGATCATATGATAGAAGGATAGAATGACGAATAAGATAATAATAGAATGATGGAATAATATGAATGATAGATTGATAGAGTAAAATGATATAATGATAGAAGAATGAACGAATGATATAATGATAGAAGAAAGAGTGATAGAATAATATATTAATAGAATTGAGAGGATGATAGAGTTATAGCATATGATAGGATGGCTGCTATAAATAATTTCTTGCTGTTATCAATTATGGTATATCTATATCACTGCTGTTCTACTCCTGCAGATTTATCTCTGCTACCATATTATATTCTTTCTTATTCTATATCCAGAAAAATATCACTCTCCTTCCTTCTTGGATGATCTTCTTTAAAGTCTTATTCACTTACTTCATGTGGCATATATGCTGCATACTACTTTCTGCCTGTATTAAAGTGATAGATCTTTTATTCTGCTCTCTTTAAGTCTGCTGTAATTCATATGAATAACATTGCAGTTCTTTATATATATTTCTGCTTTGCACCTGCTCAGCTCTTCTAGTAAAACTGCCTTGACTTTATTTGTAGATCTGCCTTTTTATTCCCTGATATTCCTTCTTTCCATATTTCACAAACTCATACTTATATATTTGGAGAGAGACGATTTATTTCAAGGGACATACCCTATCATAAAGGAGGCGATCACTATAGACACCTCTTCATAGAAGGTGGCGATTCTTTCAAGGGGTCGGCTGCATAAAAACATTTAATTTGTTTTCATTTCCATAAAGGAGTCGGCCTTAGCGGTAAGCACAAGGGAGTCAGCTCTTAATTCTCTTTTATGTTTAATATTTAGAAGTCGGCCTTCTTTTGAAACAACTTTTAAGCCGGCCATAGATTCTTCATGAAGTCGGCCCAAATTAGAGTTGGCCTTCTTGATATAGTCGGCCCTTCAGGGAAGTTGGCCATTTTAGGAAATTACAATTTAAATCTTTATTTTAAATTCTATCTACTCAAAGGGAAGTCGGTTCATAGGAGGAGGGGACATGACAGTTCCATACACCACTTGGAACAGTGTCTTCCCAATAGACCTGATTACTTAGTTGTAAACAAATTTTAGATGTGTCAACATACATTTCTACTATGCAGGTTTCTCTTCCACCAAACCTCTTAGGAGATTGCCAAGACTGCTATTGACAACCTTAGTTTGACCATCTACTTGAGGATGGTATGCAAAGCTATAGTTCAACTGTGTGCCCAACTTCTTTCATAATGTGTGCCAAAAATAAATTAGAAACTTAGTATCTCCATTCAAAGTGTGTTATCCTCGTTTTTTACCTCGAAATTTTTTGAACTTTTCACATCCCTAGGTTGACATGTGTTGTCAATTTGATTTCTTGAAAGTCATGTTGGTCTTCCAGGTTGCATGTGAAGTCTCTTAGTCACCTCAGCTTGATCAAGTCAAAATGTTAATGGCTGCGTTGATATGTCTTGGTCGCAAATATTTCCATTCATTTTGAAATGTTGAATTGCCTATCAAGTCAAAGTAGTCAATTTTTGGTCATAGTTGCAAGTGGTTTGTAGTTAAGTTCAATCTCCTCAAAGTGTTGCAAGTTTGTCTATAAGCTGAGTCATAAAATCTTGTTGACTTGATAATCCATGCAGAATGATTAAATGATCTCAATGGTGGAAATATGGGTTTTCAATGTAGTTTGACAGGTATACTATTGTTGGGTACTCTTCAACATCTTTATTTTACCACAGTTCCCAGTTTTACAAAGTCGCAAGATTGCTCGGGAAGCTGACAAATAATTTTTATGGGATGTTTGAAGTGCAGACATGATTGGTTTCAGTATAAATTTCAAGTCTGATTGCAATTATAATTAAGTCACAAGGGTGAATTTGCAATTATTTAAAAGTTTGACAAGTGGTCACAAGGTTGTCATGAAGTGCACATGCCCCCAAAAGGCTTGATAGTTTGTTCACGATCATGTTTTTACTCATTCTTGTCAATTTAAAGTCAAATAATTACATGAATGAGTGGAGCTGCAAATTTAACAGTTGGAAGTTTGCCTTTTGGAAGTTGCTTCCCGCACTTTGCAATTTCACATAGTCACAAGTTGATTTCCGAATTCAACTTTATTATATTTGAGTTTAAAAAGATTCGGACGAGTATACATGGTATGTTCATGAGTTTAAAATTCTTAATTTAATGTTTAAAAAGAAGTTGTGGACTTGAGTTGCAATTTCGCATATAAAAGTTCTGAAACATCTTGTGTTCACGTCTCTCTTTTTTGCAATGTAAAGGACTTATTTTATGTGGAAAAGTGGAAGTGACAAGTGAACTTACAATATACATTTGCAAAAAAGAAAAAAATTGCAAATATGTGGCATGGTTTCGAAAACCTGCAAGGTATTAAATGACACAAGAAGTCTGATGCATACGCGAGTTTTTTTTTTCTAAAAACAAAAGGTGCAGAGCACCTGAACATAGATTATATTAAAATATAAAAAGACCCATAGAGGGCTTACAAAAAGGCTAAACGCCACAAAAAGGTTCCCTGAAAGGGAATACGGGGGGAGCACAAGGCAGCAACAAAGTAGGCAAACAAATATATACAGCCCACGAACAACAAAAAACTACATAAGACGCATAAGCATCTATACAAACAACAGCATTCAGATCTTCAACGAGGTACCCTTGACGATCAACATTTACCAGAGCAGCATCCACAACAACATTATCCTGTGGTGGCGGTTGATAATGAATGAGGAAACTCAAGGCATGAAAGATATCCCTGGTATACTCCTCCAACTCAGATCCCAGCTCCCTAGAGTGGCAATGGAGTTTATTATGCACAGACGTGTGGCAATTATTTTGTAGCCCATGAATAACAACATTGTATACACAATGGAATGCAGGCTGACAACGGATGTCTTTATGGTAGAAGATGCCCCGAATAGAGCCGAACCCAAATGGAGATCATAATTCTCCATGGCTTCATCAAACCGTTCCTTCGAAAACAGAAAACCATGAACAAATTCCACCCCCCCAACATTTTCACCATTTTCGAATTCTGAATCAAATCCATTGCATTGGAAAGGAAGTGAGATACAACCTGAGAAGGATAGATAGTTCGTGGCAGTTGCAGAACCTCCTTCCCACATACCTCAATTAAGGCACCTTCAACTTCCTCATCATCAATTTTGAAAACTCCTCCCAAGAGATTAGAATGCAACACCCCTTGCGAAGGCAATTCCCACTTCTGAACCGTGAAAAACACCCGCTTGTTTCTCTGGACCAACCCTATCAAAGCAGAATATAGGAGAGAGAACTAAGCAGAAAACCAAAACAGCAGATAGCAAGAGTCGAGAAGGAGTGATAAAACTTGAGGATGGCAGTGGAATAAAAAGAAGTTGGCACGAGTGGCATTAAAACCACAATCCCAAAGCCCGGCTCACAAAATTGCAGGAGTACAAGGCAACGTCAGCAAACCTAAATGCAGAGAGTACCATTATTCCATCTCTCTCAGACATACGCGAGTTAAAAGTTCATTAATATAATGCAAAAAGCAAAAAAGAGGACTTGGAGTGCAGTTATTCAAAGTGTTTACATACTCCTGCTTTTCGAGTTCATGCAAGCAATACTTGCAAAAGTAACTTGTGCTTCCATATTCTCCTCCTGCATGCACTGTAAAGCAAATAAAACAAAGTTAATGTTTTAAAAGCCATGGGGTTGCGGACTTGGGCTACACACTTGCAATATTTAATGTTGCAAAGGAGACCCTGCTCCCTGCAACTCCCTTGCCTGCACCAGAGATGAAATGTCATTTTTGCAGGGACACATGGAATAAATTTGTTGAAAATGTGTTGGGAGCATTCAAGCAAATGTGATTTGCATGCGTGAAGCTAAGGATCCCACGACCTTTGCCAACAATCTCATGGTTGTGCTATCAATGGTGCCTGAACAAAGTTTGACATGAATGCAAACCGTGGAAGCAAAGACCAGGTGCGTGAATCGTTTGACAAATACCTCAAAGAGATGTCGTCCCATGGAATGCAATCATTGTTGGGTATACACGGAATGAATTTGTTAGAAAACAGTTTTGGAAGTTTCTACCCGATGCCTTTGTTGGCTTTCTTCCATGCTCGAGCCAAAATAGGTTGTTTGGAATAGGATATGGGTGGACATCAAAGCATAATCAAAGGAGGGTTTTCAGAAGTCATAGCTGCAACACCTTGGCAGGCATATAAGTGCAGTCTGAAATCATAGACAGGTGTGCGAACTGTTTAACAAATGCTTCATGAAATGTGGTCTCATCAAGTGCGTTGAGAAGGCAATAGAAAATTTCAAGCAAATGCAGTTGGTAGATGTAAAACCAGACTGCACGACCCTTGCTAACATCCTCCCATGCCTGCGCATTGAATGAAAGCTTTGGAATAGGGTTTGGACATCCATCAAAATGTAATTCAAAGTGGGATTTATGTTTGATATTGTGGTTGCAACTGCCTGGGTAGATTTGTATGCAAAATGTGGATGGCATAGACAAGGCACAATAATTGTTTGATGGAATGCCACAAATAAACGGCATCTCATGTGATACAATGATAGCAGGATACACACAAAATGGATTTGTTAATAGGCATTGAAAATTTCAAGCAAATGCAGCTGGGGGCTGCAAAGCTAAATTCTATGACCTGTGCCAAAACGAGGGCTTTGTAACAGGATATGGACAGTCACTAAAGGTGTAATTGAAAAGAATTTTTATCATATGTTGTAACTGCAACTGTTCTGGTAGAAATATACACAAAATGAGAAAGGCATGCCAATAGCACAGAATCATGCAGAGAAAGGCTTCTCCATCAAGCGTTTGATTAAATCACTCTTTTGATGAAGAGCTAAACATGGATAGTAGCTCTGCTGCACCATTCTATGCAAATGAAGCCAACAAACTAATGTTGGATGCCCTTAAATGAGTATCTATTGCTCAAGAAAGAAGACTGGCGAAGGAGGCTATAATTGAAATTGTTGAAGTTTCTCTTGTGAAAGAAACTATTTTTGATATTTTAGGAGGACAATGGGAGTTTATCAATAGAACTCTAGCCACATAACTTTTAAAGCCATTAAAAGAGCCTGAAAATTCTTACACTAAAATAAGCTTTGGTAACCAAAGTTTTGATCTTGAGGTTGCTTGCATGGTAGAAAAAGTCTTGATGGATGTGCAGAAAAATATAATAGATGTGGACCTTGCAATTTTCATGGTTGAGAAGCCATTAAAAGAGCCTGAAAATTCTTATACTAAAATAAGCTTTGGTAACTAAAGTTTTGATCTTGAGGTTGCTTGCATGGTAGAAAGAGTCTTGAGGGATATGCAGAAAAATATAATAAATGTGGACCTTGCAAATTTCATGGTTGAGAATCCTGAGGCCAAGGTTCATGAGGTTATGTCCATATTTTCATCTATTTTAGAAGCATGTATGCTGAGATTCCTAAATTTTTCAGACAATGCATTGGATAAGAAAGGTGTTAAGGCTTTTGGATCATTTTGAAATCTCAGAAAATCCCAAATGGACAATAATATTATTTGGTATTACTTCTATGACCTTTACTAACATTCTTCTTTACCTGTGCCTAAATTGGAGGTGGCAAAGATAAGAGGGGAAGTTGCAAGTGCAATTGTTTCAGGGAATAGTATTACTGATTTCTGAAATACCACAACATTAGGTACTTTTTGTTAATGATCTAGAGCGTTGGCAGATTGGGGTTCTAGGAACCAAATTAGATCTTTATGCTCTTGCAGTAGTATTCATACAGTTGCCAACTGCAAAGAAAGCAATGGGGTTCATCTCTTCGAAGAATAACAAGTGAACAGGTTATTGCATTGGAGGAAACTCTTGAAGAGAAGTAAGTACCTACCAAAGTGTACATTGGAATGTATTGCTAGCATCCATTAATGAAAGAAGCTATTGAATAGATAAAGAGTGATGGAATTCACTAAACTCGTTGTCCTGACACTCTATCCTCAATTTTCAATCTACACTAGTTGCTCAAGTCTCTGACCTCTAGAAAATATTTTCAGGAAGATGAGTATTTGGTGAAGATGCATCACACAGTAATACTTTCATGGTATCAATGAGAAGGATATATCAAAGTTATGACAAATTTAATTGAGAAAGAGTTGTAGAAGTTTGAAAGGCCAACGGAGTTATGATATTTTCCAGTACACATGGGGTATCACTTATGTTGAAGAGGTTGGTGATCTGCACAAAACAGAGCATGAACTAAAACATATAGCGAGAGATGGCATTGAGACGACACTGCAGACGATTAGAAATGAAGTATCTTTTGTTGTTTGTGTAATGGATATTTGTTTGGAGACTAAAGAGTCTTGGATACAGCCAAAATTCATTGGTTTTGCTTTTCAAAGTCAAGAAATTTTCAGACTGGGATCCTTTTCTTGCAATTTTACATGAAACATCTCTAGACAAAGTGCATAAATCCAGAAGAAAGAGGCATCGTGGATCAACTATGAGAATTCGCAAGGAAGATGTTGTTCTTGAAGCTTGGTTAGAGCTTGTGAAGTTGCGTGAGTCAATATGATTTATGCTTGCAATTGGTAAAGGTCAAAAATTGCTAATAGTTTCTCAAATTCAAGATGTAAGTCTAGTTGGTGTGAGATCATGAAATCCATACATCTTGAAGATACAAAGACAAAAAAAAATGAGATTGGAGAGACTTAGGGAGAGGGCCAATGAATTGGAAGCCTTATCTGCAGCACCACATTCCTGCTACATGAACATACATGCAAAATTGTTTGACAAATTGCTTTAAGAATGACCACCTACAGCTAGTGTACCTGATTTGTTCGATGAAATGCTGCAACAGCTGTCTACCCATCAAATTTACGTGAAGAGTTAATAGTTAATTATAAATTTCTGATCCTAATGTTTGTAAGGAAATATTTATTATGCTCATTCACGGGAATTCATTGTATTTTATTTCTAAAATATTTGTAAACCCCAAAAAGGGGCAGTTAAACAGTTATGGAAAGGGAGGGAAATATTTCCCTATAAAATGTAAAGTCTGATAATGGTAAAAGGGTTACGTAATTGGAGGTTAGGACTGATTATTACTTTTTGTAAAACACATAGCAAATTGTACAGGGAAAATTCCTTGGGACTTTGAGCCCGTTTACAAAGAAAGTGAAGATTTCTACAGAACCTTGTGCCCTTAGATTCTTCTTGAAATTTTAGTGTCATTCTTACGCCTGATCTGAAATTCTTTTTTCGTTATTCTTGTAACATCCCATTCTCAATGAAATAAAAACATTTGAAAATAAATGTAAATAATGGACAAATTCACTATATTCTATTTTTTTTTTTTTTTTATCACAAGAAGTAAAGTAAGTACATTTATGATTACATATTGATTGCCCAGTACAATATCTGTAGGTTACATTTCTTGCGACTTACAACTTTATAACATTTACACTTATAAATGAAGTAATGTCTTTTGTATCACAAGTCTTCGGCAATTCAACTGTAGGAGGGAGAGCATCACTCGAGCACTTTTCCTCCAACCACAGACCAACGGTCCCCCGCTCACCTTCCTACTGGAAGTGGCCCTACCCTTTGCGAGGGTATAGATAGTAAGAATCAATAAGATTTGATGTACCATCTAAGAACTAGTGTGGTGTCCTAGCAAAAACAATCGGTTGTACAACTTCTAGTCTACCTCTAGCTATGTACAACCAATTTGATTGTTCATGCAAACAAAGACATGGTGACCCGACAATGCAAGCAGTGAATTTGCATTACTTTGGCCAAAGTTTCAAAATAAATGAGTTGACTGTTCACACACCTCTTTCTCAACTTGGAGACAAACATTCTTCTATTTTTATCAATTATATACAGATTAAAATGATAAATTAATGATTATTAACCTATAATTGTCTAATAGACATCACTAGTATTCTTTCTACTAAAGGTCGACTAGACAATTATAAGATATAAACCTTGTTGACTTAAAATCATGCATTGAGCTCCTCGTCGCGTCCTCGCAATCTCGGGTCTTTGACAACCCTCAACTACTCAATGTTTAGTCAACCCTAGTTTTATGCTCAAAAATTAGTCAAGATGTTTTGATATAAGATAATCTTTATGTCATAGAGTGTTAGTTTAGACTCCCTTGAGTATTTGTAACTTGTCCCTGAAGTTAGGATACACAATTATGTAGATCGTATATAATACATTTACCTCGGGAACTATAGTGATCTATAATGCAAGTTTAATCATACATTTTAAACATAGCAATCCAAGGTGGTCTCATTGCCTTTTCAACCAAAGAGCAAACTACCTTTTTTTGAAGTTTATGCCAATCTAAGAACTTGAATTGGTCTTACAAAACATATTTCAATTGAAAATCTTACGTGTATATCACTTGAAGTTTACTCTAAACCAGAGTTCTTATTTCAAAAGGAGATTTTAATAGGTGACAAGGATTCTCAAGGCGTATTTATGAGTATATATATCTGCCTATATAATATATCTATATGCTCATAAATAGGTCCTTTGTTTTTTTTACACGGGACTTCTCATATGTTCAAATAATTTATGACAACATTGTATAGTTTATTCTACATCCCTGTAGTCATACATATATGAGGATATTATCTATCTTCTATATCTCAACTAAGATAAGGTATCTGTGTATATGTCTATCGGCTTATATCTCAACCAAGTTAGAGGTAATTGTTTGTATCTAATGGCCATATCATTGCTAATACAAGGATAAGTGTTTTTTTTTAATATTTAATGGTCATGTCATTGTCAATACAAAAGACAAGTGTTTATATATGTTGACCACATTGCAGTCATTTCCAAGATAATATCTATATAACTATCGGCCATCACACACACGCGCGCGCGCGCGGGGGCCTTTCCTCAACTAATATAATACTATGTTTATCATTACAATGAGTGTATTATAACTAATACATTAATACCAGGGAGATTCTTTGGTTTTGAAGGGGGAGAATTTTCGAGAAAAAGGGGAGAAACAGGAGGAGGCTTGTAGCTCAGGGACCACAAAGATGTATATCATTTTTTTAGGTTTTTGAAATGGGCGTAGAGCGGGAAGGCGTTCCTCTGTGCGATGATGGTTGTTTGGCTACGGATCCCTTGCCAGAAGGATCCCACCCTTTCCTCAACTAATATAATACTATGTTTATCATTACGATGAGTGTATTATAACTAATACATTAATACTGGGGAGATTCTTTGGTTTTGAAGGGGGAGAATTTTCAGGAAAAAGGGGAGAAACAGAAGGAGGCTTGTAGCTCAGGGAGCACAAAGACGTATATCATTTTTCCAGGTTTTTGAAATGGGCGCAGAGTGGGAAGGCATTCCTCTATGCGATGATGGTTGTTTGGCTACGGATCCCTTGCCAGAAGGATTGCGCCTTGGTGATGTTGCGATACAGAAGGAGGGCGCCCTGGGGTCTGGTGGTGGTCCGGTGACTGCTACGGTCGGGCAAGGAATTTCCTCTGAGATAGCAGGTGTTGGGGTTCGGACCCTCAAGGATTCGATTAATATCTCAGATTTGAGTGCTGAGACTGTTGCTATTGGTGGGTTTGCTGAGGAGATTCGGGCTCGTGGGGGCCTAAAGAAATCTTTCTCTGTGACTGGTTCTGGGTCTCGGTCTCGCTCTCCCTGGATTTGTTCTCGGCCTATCCCTTGTGCCTGGGAATCCCTGGTGGTGGTGTGTGGACCTGAGGTCACTGAAAATGAAGATTTTTATCGTAATACTGGTGTGATCTACATATTTAATGGGCTCTAGCCCTCTTTGCCTAATCTCCACAATTGGGTGATGGAGTCTTGGAAACCACTTGTTGAAGGTAAGATTGAGTTGTTTCCCTTTGCAAGAGGATTTTTTATTGTGACATTTGCTTCCTCGGAGCAGAGAGACTTAGTGCTCGATGGCAAGGTTTGGCTGTGGGGGGAGCACTCCCTCTCCATCAAACCCTGGACTCTCTCCTTCAATCCACTAACTGAACCGCTCAATATTAGACCTATTTGGGTCTGTCCCCCAAATCTCCCACTCCAATTCTGGGAGGATACTTGTTATGAGAGCATTGGTAATGCCATTGGCTGCGTCCTCAAGGTCGATTCTACAACCTCCTTCATGGGGCATTCCACGGTTGCTTGCATCCTTGTGGACATTGACATTTCTAAACCCCTTCATGGGGATGCAGTCTTGATGGTAGGGGAAAGGCCTTGGAAACAACTTCTGGATTATGAGGGTATTCCTTTTAGATGCAGAAGGTGTTTTGCTACCGATCATTTAGCCTCTCGCTATCCTCTCTCGTGGCACATGGGGGTTGCTACTTGGTGGAAGGATACCCTCGCGGATCACCTGACTATTAGTACTTCGCCGCAGGACTGTTCGTCTCATGGGGATGGTTCCTCTGTGGAGTTGGAGCTTTCTGCTGCTCCTGTTGCTTTTACTTCTGCTATTGATGTGTCTGCCGTGTCTAGGGTTGTTGCTGCTGTTAGTGTGCCGTCTGTTGGTGTGCCGTCTATTGTTGGTGTGCCATCTGAGGTTGGGGCTGCTGTTGTTGTTGGTGTGCCGTCTGTGGCAGGGACTGTTGTTGTTGGTGGGCCGTCTGCGGCTGGGGGTGCTATTGTTCCCTCTTTTAGCGAGACCTCCTCGGTTGAGGCGTTGGGTGAGGTTCCCTTCTCACCCCATTCAGAGGATTTGGATTTGGTTGACTCTTGGACAGTGGTCCAGAGAAAAAAGAAAGGTCTCCCTAGTTCTGTTGCAGCTTTGCGTCCTCAGGTCCGGGGAGTGAGGTTTATTAGCTCGGGATCTATTGTGTAGATCCTTTGGTTGGTTTTTGTTTTACAGCAGGGCTGTTGTGCTTGTGCTGCGTCTTTTTTCTGTGCTGTCTGAGTACTGTTAGTACTCTGTTGTCCTGCCCCGTGGGCTTGGTTTTGTAATAGGGCTCGGCTCCCTTGTTTTGCTGCTTATCTAATAAAATACTAATACATTAATACCTATACAATTTGATGAATGTATAAATAAAATGATGCATTTACCAGTTCGATGCCACAACCAGTTTATTGATGCGTTGGACAAATCACATTGCATATAACCAATCGATATTATATCACAGCTAAGCAAATAATGCATATAGCAATTCAAAGCTTGCACAACCTGTACAATAATAATGCATATTCCCATTCGAATGCAGGTAACACAACCCATACATGACACCTTTTTCACAGTAGAAGAATGTAATGCTACCATTACAATGGTATTTGCAGCAGGTCGATGCCTATAACCCAGGCAACACAAAGATACCTAAAACTAATCAATGCTACATCAAGATAAGGATGCCTATACAGTTCAATGCCGCACCATGTAATGCATATAGCTATAAATGAAATAGCTTATTTGATGCATATTCAAAGAATAAACATGTTAAAGAAAATAGATTATTCAAGGCTTGTATATAGTTCAATGGATAAAGCTTATTCAATGTTAATATATAGATTACTGAATTTATTTCCCTAATGAAGCCTATACAGTTCTATGAATGAACTTTCACCATTACTATGATGCAAAACAGTTCGAATAAGCCACACACACACATACATTCATACCTCTAATACTGCAAAATGAATTGAATAATCCTCCTCACTGCTTGGTTCGTATCTTTCTCCGTCCATCCAAGAATGAGTGGGATTTCACTTAAAATAAACTTCCTTCTCTCAACTGCTTGTGACATGTTCTTGACATGCCTAAAATTTGGCATGATGGAGCTTGCCGCCCCTCCACTCTTCCTAGAATCTAGGGAGGCACGGTAGAGATTTAAAAATATCCTCAACAAAACGAATGAGGAACTTCAATTATCTTAGTTTTTACTATGCTCTTAACTAAATGCAATGGTTCTCACAAAACAAAAGACGCTGATATGCATTTTGAATGCTAAAATATGCATCCAATGGGTAAATTATCAACGACGGTACCCTTTAAAACTGACTTACACAACTTAGATCTCACAATCATGAATAGACTTGATAGGTTGACTACTCAAGTTGACTGGATAAACAAATGCATAAACAATCTTCTTCAATACTGACGTGGAAAATAAAGTTGTCAGCACGATGGGTGACAACCTCACACAAGCAAAAGATGATCACAACATTAAAGCATCATTAGTGTGACCGGAAAACATAAAGACCAAGAAGCACCACCAAAATTGACATAACCTCTAAGTGAGTGTGTGAGTTCTTTGATGGCACATCGATTGCTTATCTTTTGCGATCTATTTGCCTCTCCCCAGTGATGCTCTCCGTCCTCGTTTGGGAGGGGAAAAAACATTGTTCTTGCATTCACCTCATTTACATGACAAGTAGTTAGTCCATCTCATAAATCAATTAAGTGCAATAATAGTATTTCATATAATATTTCATTGCATATTCAACAATGTAAAATAAACTCATTTTCTAGGCTAGCATAACTTCACATCAACATATAGAACATTGGAAATGAAGAAGTAAAATTTGAAATGGGAGCGAGTGGGAAGTTGCTCGTTGGATCAGGGGAAGCGGGCATGTGTGCCTCAGATGATGCTGTTGGCTTCGGCTGTTCTTGTTGGGTCTTCTGGGAAGGCTGTGGATACAGCTACAAACATTGCGTTTGAGGAGGCGAGGGTACCCTTCGATGGGGATGGGTTTTTGAAGGAGCAAACGAATGATGGAAAGCACAGTGTACTATCTGCAGGTGGACGTGGTGCGTCTGCTCTTGGGCAGCGTGCCACCACAGTCCCTCGTCAGTCTTTTGCTGCAGTGGCTGGATCAAAGGCTCTTAGTGCTACAGGTGGGGAGAGGAAGGGATCCCGACCTCTCCCCTGTGCCCGCTCTTCCCCTGTTGTGGTGTGTGGCCCGGAGATCTCAGAAAATGAAGAGTTTTACCGCAATATTGGTACAATATGCAGGTTCAATGGACTATGGCCCTCTCTGCCCAACCTACACAGGTGGGTTATGGAGTCATGGAGGCCGCTGATTTCTAGGAAGATTGAGCTTTTTCCCAGTGCTTGTGGTTTTTTCATCGTGACGTTTGCTTCTTCTGAGCAACGAGATCTAGTGCTAGATGGTAGGGTCTGGATGTGGGGAGATCATTCCCTGTCCATTAAACCCTGGACTCTTAATTTCAATCCTCTTACCGAGCAGCTCAATATTAAGCCGATTTGGGTGTGTCTTCCGAACCTCCCCCTTCAATTATGGGAGGATTCTTGCTATGAGGGCATTGGCAATGCCATTGGTTGTTTTCTGAAAGTTGACTCTACTACTTTTATGGGTCACTCCACGGTTGCCCGAATTTTGGTAGATATCGACACCTCCAAACCCCTTTTTGGAGACGTCGTTTTGATGGTAGGAGATAGGCCTTGGAAACAGTTGCTGGACTATGAGGGTATCCCCTTCAGATGTCGGCGTTGTTTCGCTGTTGGCCACTTGGCTATTGGTTGTCCTTTATCACGCCGCAGAAGTGTTGCGACTTGGTTGGAAGGATGCTTAGGATGATCACCTGACTGTCTGTGCTCCCCAGGAGGATGGTTCGTCTTGTGGTGATGATTCCGCTCAGGAGGGTGCGGTTCCGGTGGATGGTTTGACGACTCCTCTTTTGGCTCCCATCTAGGCTTCAGCTTCTCCTGACCGATGCACTTCTGTCCCTACTGCTGTTACCCCTTCTGTATTGCCTAGCTCGGATTTGGCAGCCTGTCACACTGTGGTTGCTTGTCACACTCTTCCTCTTCTCCGACCAACTTTCCGGCTGTGCCTTCTCCGGGGTCGGCTTCGTTGGCGCCACCCATGGTTGTTTTGGCAAGGGAGGACCCCCCCCTCTCGCCTTGCTCATTGGATTTAGACTCAGAGGTTTCTTGGACCGTGGAAGAAAGGGCTCCCCAAGTTTGTTGGGGAGTTGCACCCTAGGGCTAAGGGTGTCAGATTGGCTTGTTTGGGATCTACTGTTGTTTGATCCCTTGTCTGGTTTTTCTGATGTCAGTGTGCTTCCGGTGCACTGTTCGGTCTACCTTTTTTGGGCTGTTGGTTGTTGTTTTGTGGCGGCCCTCTGTGTTGGGTTTGGCCCCGGTAACCTGTTTACCGGTTTCTTATCCTTGTAATAGGGTTCGACACCCTTGTTTTGCCGCTTACCATAATCAAAAACTTCACATCAACATATTAATTTCTCTTTCTAACTAGTAGTTTCTAAAATAAAATGAAGTAAGTTTTCTTAAAAACGGGGTGTAAGAATTCTCTTTATTTAAAACGTAGGGAAATAATTGAAACTATGTTCAGTTTTGAAGGAATGTGATGAATGGTCTGTAGATTGTTATCTCTCTATCTTGTTTTCATTAATTTTACACCTTTCTTAAGTTTGGTATAGAGATGTGTTTCTTCATTCATTTCTCTCATGTGTTATATGAAAAGTAATAAATAATTAAATCTTCATCCTCTTGTTGTTGGCGCGAGTAGGGTTAACTATGTTCTATTTAACTCTATGTACATTTCTCTTTTTGGTCATTGTTTTTTCTCATTTGTTCTTGAGGAATCCATAGATGGTTTTCTTTGCATCTCTTGTCTAGGGGTTCTTTTGTCTTTCTTTTCATTCTATGTTTTTGTGCCCTTTTTGTACTTTTTTAGTTAAAAGTACACGAAAATCCAAAAAACCCCATCTTACAAGGAAGTTGCCCCTCTCAAATGTAGAGGAAAATTGCCTGTTCAATGGCAATTTCTCCAACTGTTGTGAACATTTGTTGCTGCCTATTGGGCAAGTCATGTTGATTTTAGCCAAATACTACATTAATACATTTGTTTACCAACAAAGTGATACTTTGTAGCAACCCAAGTAATCTGATTATCTCCTTGAAAAACAAATCAACTATCTTGGAAGCATCATTCAACTTTTGACAATGAATGGAATGTGCTATTTTAGAAAATTTGTCCACAACTACAAAGATAATATCATTTCCTGTGGAAGTGCGTGGTAATCTAAGGACAAATTCTATGGACAATTCCTCCCATGGCTTATTTGATGTGCACAATGGTTTATACAAACTGGTTTTTGGGACACCCCCATTGCAGTTTGACTTGTCTTGCATCTTTCTGTAAATCTTTTCACATCCTAAATGAGATTCTCTCATTGAACTTCACGGAACACATAACTATTGTTGCTAGAACAAATATGCCTCTTGTGCAAAGAAATCTTCATATGGGTCTCTATCTCGAGCCCAAGGCTTTATGCATGCTCGCCATGCATTTGCAAAATCTGGGTCCGTGCCATACAAATCCTTCGTTCCCTCCATGCTCACTAGTTCTACAGTCATTGTGGATGCCATCCAGGCCTACTTAATTACCTATATAAGACTATTAATGATCACATAACTTAAAGATTTATGGTAGCTACAAGACAAATACTCATATCCCTATGCAGACTATCAGATTAAGGGTGTAGCATGCTCGCCTTCACACAGGTGTTGTCCTTGACATGGATCAACTGTGGATGCTTCTACACAAAATCTTTATCTTCCCATGTGGCATCTTCAACAGGCAAATTCTTCCACTAAATGAGGTACTCTATGTCATATGATAGTCCTAGTCCTCAACTTCTTTGTGCGTGTCTAGAGAATAACTTTAGATCCAAGATGATTCTTCCCTTTTCAGCTAGCTTTGGTAATGTTGTCTATGCAAGAATTTGTTCACCAATCACCTTCTTTAAACACGAGATATAAAAAACTAGATGTATTTTCATTGTTGGAGGTAACTCAAGCTTGTAAGCTACATTGCCAATCTTTTTTAGAATTTGATATGGACCATAATATTTTAGTGACAACTTGTTATTCTTCTTTTGTTGCTTCAGGGACATTTGCTTATATGGTTGCAATTTCAAGGAAACCCAATCACCCACTTCAAAACTCTTTTCGCTATGATGTTGGTCAACTTATTGTTTCATTTGATTTGTGCATGGCCAAATTCTCCCTAAGACCTGAAAGTACCTATTGTTGATGATTCATGTTATCTTCTACATCTTGAACTCTTAGTCTAACCTTCAATGGTGAAGTGATGGAAGGGGGATGATATCCATATAACATCATAAATGGGGACATTTTTGAAACACTATGCAAGGAAGTGCTATACCACCATTCTAGTAGTTGTAGCTACGCTGCCAGCTTCAATTCTAAAATTGCCTGTTTGGGTTTCTTGTTTTTATAAAAGACCCACGCCTATCTTGTTAAGGGATCCGATCAAGGCCATAATATTTTCATTCTAGTTAGAATTGCATAAGTTTTTTTAGATTTGCTTTTCGAGGTTCAGGGGGTAGAAGGAGACATTTGAAGGAGAGAACCAAGTTCAGTGTGGCATCTTGTTGGGATTGTAGCTACTTTTCAAATTCAATAAAATGGTTTTGACTTATTCAAATTTATCTGTTCATGCATTGGTGTAGTGCCTAAACTCTTTTATGAATAATTGATTGCTTGATGAAATATTGGATGTTAATGATCAATCTTATGTGAATGAGTTATGGATTTAATATATATAAAACTGCATGTGAAATACAATGGTTATATGTATTTATTTTTGTTTCTCATCAAATTTCCTTCGAATCTTGCACTTTTGATGTGAATGATAGAGTTACAAACTGATCTAGCATTACAGGTTAATCAAATTTCTTAGGTTTTCATTATCATGGATTGATTTCAAAGCACTTACCATACTTTTTGCATATCTCTAAGATCTTTTGTTCTTTTTTTTACACATCAGTATAGTAGGATTTAGATTAGACATAATCCAAATTGATTTAGTGAACAGACAAACCACATTCATCTCGGGCAGTGTGGAGTTCCCAACGCCAATTCAGTCAGTGGTTTTCTCAGCATCAAGTTCAAATCCATCCCCCTCCTTACGTGATTTGTCTATGGTTGTGGATTCATTTGAGGACTCCCCCCTCTCCTAGGTTTGTAGATTTGGACTCTAGGTTTTCTTGGACAGTTGTTCAGAGAAGAAAGAAAGGACTCCCCAAGTCTCGATCTGATTTGCACCCTTGGGTTAAGGGAGTTAGATTCACTAGGTCATGATCTGGAGTCGTCTAGCTCTTGATGATCTGTATTGTTGTATCACAATGGGGCTGCCGTCTTTGTGCTATTTGTTCCATATCTCATGGTACTTGTTCCGTCCGCATGTTGGTTGTTTTGTAAAAGGGTTCAGCCCCTTTCAAAAACTTGTCTTTTATCAATATAAAAAACAAACAGACCACATCGACCACTCGGTTTGCATAGTACAGTTGTGACCCAACTCCCAAGACCTTGGAGGTAATTGATTTAAGAATCAATTGTCTTTTTAGGTGAGGTAAAGTGATCTTCACTCTACCTATGTTGTGTGTGTCAATTTGGACATCAACAAGAGGCATAGGAACATATTTGGATTTGGATTCCCTATTCATCCAGGTTGTGGGCATGGCTTCTACAATCACTAGTGGATCTGTTTCTTCCCATGGGGAGAAATGTTGTTTGCAGGCAGTGAATTATATTGTGTCTTGAGGCACTTATCATTGGTACAAGAGTTACTTCTTGGAGAGGATTCAGAATATATTTCATCCACTCTCTTATGGGGGGGTATTCATTATATATTTGTGATGGACTTGGTTTTGAGTTCACATCACTTGTACATTCTTGTCTGTTGTTTTCTCTCTTTTGGAGAGGAGTTTTGTCCCACTAAATTTTCTACTTTTCTCTTGTTTTATGAGAGTTTGTTTTTAAATGGGTCCCTGATCAGGCCTTGTTGCCGAGACCCATCTTCATCTTTCCTTTTTAGCTTGTGTGTAACCTCCCTAAGGTGCACTTATGAGGGGGTGTTGGTGTAAAATTATATTTACACATTATCATAAGTTAATTAGGGAGTCATTAATTAGGAATGTATTTTCCTTTATTAGTTGTCAATCTTATCACTTAGGATAAGATTGCCTTTCTAATTTTTCGCTTTGTCTATTCTTGACAAATGCAAATGTATGTAATTTTGTAATTACCCATTTGGTTATTTAATGCATATGAATGTATTGATTGCAAGTTTATCCTCTAATTTTGGCTTTTCTCTCTTGTAGAAAAAATATTGCAGAGATTCTTGGAATCTAACAGTTTATTGATCAATGAGTTTATATACTTCTCGCCTTTTCCCTAGTGAAACAAATTCATCTAGTTCAGTCATGTAGACCTCCTTTTTTAAGTCTCTATTGATAAAGGCACTTTTGACATCCATTTTATGGCCCTTCCCACCAAATTGTGCAACCATACCAAAGAACATTTTGATAGTCTTTATCTTGGCTGTGGGAGAAAATGACTCTTGGTAGTCTATGCCTTCCTTCTGAGAATAACTTTTTGCCATAATTCTCGCCTTATACTTGCCTATACTGTCACTCTGACTTGTACTTGATCTTAAAAACCCATTTACAACAAATTGTCTTCCTTAGGGGAAGATCAACAAGTTGCCATGTCTTATTTATTAACAATGATTGATACTACATATCCATGGCATCCTTCCAAGGTTGGGTGTAGGCCTTTTGAATAGTTTATGGTTCAAAATTTTGAACATCTTTGCTCATGAGGGCCAAGTTTACCTCACTACTTGTCTTATTGTGCGTCTTAGTGATTCGAGGCTAGGTTGAATCCTAATGGACAACTCTCTAGAAAAAGATATAGATGAAGTTGTAACATGTGTGAAAGCTTAATGAGATAGACAAATTGCGAAGACAGAGAAAGATATAGAAATAAAATAATGAATGTTATTTTATTAAGCTATTCATTTTGTACATGGCATACCCTTGAGAAAGATGTATGACTGTTATCTACTTGTCTACGATCTCTCTATTACATTGATTGATTCAATTATTGATAATTGATTGAATGCTATGTTACAGATACATGTATATAGATTACATAGATTCATGTAGTGGAGATCAAGAGTCACTCGGAAGGTGAACATCCCTTGGGGAAGTGGAACTGTTTCTTATGTTTGACTATCATCTCTTGACAATTGCAAAATTGAATTGATTATTGGCTTGTCCCTAGTGAGTTGGCAGATGACTTGGCATACTATGAGCCTTGTTGGTGCCACCTTGGTGGTTGTGTTGACCACATTGCAGAATGATGCTCAAGATGATGTGGCAAGAAGCTTTGTGAATTGGACTCTACAGTGTCTTGGAGGTGTATGAGACTTTGTTGAAGCCATGGTAGAAAGGTCACAAAATTGTTTGGTTATGTGTAGAGTGCTCTATGCCATTGTTGGAGTATGTGCGTCACTTACTGGAGATTGGTGGATGCTACTTGTGTTACCACGAGCATCTAGGAGGTGATCTAGTGTATTGTAGAGTAGAGAAGTATCCTTATAGTTATTGCAAGCCATGAGAATGGTTTGGGTGTCACCATAGGTACCACTATTCGTGAATCCCCTTGGATTAGTCACCCCTCCTTGTGAAGCAATAGTCTTAATTGTGTTGACTCTACCTGAAGCAGGTGCAAAGCCTTGTCTTCTAGTTGCTATTTGGTGAATCATTTGGCTTGTTGTGGGAGTTGACCTTTCTGACAACTCTGTATACATGCATAGAATAGTTTTTGTGTAAACATGGTTCTGGAATCCAATTGTCTTTGTTGCAACAGGTCAATCTTTAATTGGATGTATGGTGCAAAATGCTAGGTATGCATAGCTATATGGCACAATCTTCTTTGGAGCTATTGTAATAGGTGTTGAGCATGGATTCACTTCAAGAATCTAACATCCCTTGTTGCCCACTATGCATGTAAGGATGCCCAAGGAGTATTTTATAGACCCATTGGCACTACATCATAGACTATCTCCTCTTGAAAAGGACGAATAATGTATGAGAACTAACACTGGAAAGTGATATATACCTTGGGTGTTGCAGGAGCTAAGCCATCCTAGTTTGTAAGGTTGGAGATGAGGCACGGGTAGTGGCTTCAATCTTTCAACAATTTCTGAAGAGATTAGATTCTTCATGCTACACTTTCACCGACATTTGTGACCAGAATGGCTGCTATACTTTACCTTCTTTAAGTAGGAGGGTTGTTGCTTGTGTAGTGTTGACTAGGATGTTGGGTTCTGTGTCAATGATTCTATTTAAGGGCTCAATATCATCATCCTCTATTTCAGCCTTTAGAAGTAGAGTCTTTTGAACATGGCACTCAGTGTTGGAATGATTAAATCTCTTGTGCATGTTGCACCACTTACTCGTCTGGACGATTTGCTCTTTTCTGTAGGCAGTGCCTTTCTTAGCATTTTGATTGCTTTTTGCTTGACCTTTTGCTTGAACTCCTTAATAGTTGTTACATAGCGATAGGTCTCTCCCATTGTTTTAATCTTGATCAACTTCATTCTAGATTGGATGGCTGGGAGGGTACTGTGGTATTTGAGGACTCAATGGTACTTTGCTAAAAAAAGCCTAACTTTGCACAGAGCTTGTGGAAGGCATTGGTGTAGGCCTAGATTGACTGGTCATGTCCTTACACAATTATGACCACTACATATAGTGGTTAGCATAAACATCTTGAGGATAATACTTATACTTGAAGGCTTCCAAGAACTACTCCTAGGTTGGTTGAAATTTGGCTTCTATTTGTTCCTCCTAGAGTGCATGGGCTTGCCACCATTTCTTGATAGGTGAAGAAACTTTTAGTAGGGCAATCTTAATCTTCTCTTCATCCATGATTCAATTATTAATTAATTGATTGATTGCTATGTTATAGTTATATGTATAGAGAGGAAGGATCAAACCAGAAGACTTGGTTAATTCTTGCTTAACAACTTGTACCAAATGATTTTGTATGACGTTGGGAGCATTGATTGATTTATCTTCATAATAAAAATGACTTGATGTCTTTTCAATAAGGCGACAAACATCCATCATCAAATCTTACTCGAATCATGAGCATTCTTAAGCTTCTTTATCCCTTCTTCTAGAAGATCAATCCTTAACCTCGAGGCTTCCTACCATTCCACTAACAATACCTTCATTTACAAGCACTTCAAAATTAGTTTTTATCTTCTCTTCAATTTGAGGGAAGTTATGTTGATGGGTTTGCAATTCTAACTCAATTTTCTTCATTGACTTGTTTAACAAATCTAAATCTTCTTTGACTCTCATGTAGAGCCATTGCAACAATGTATTTACATTTTATTTTAGAGCAACAAAAGAAATTTAAACTACAACACCCTGGTTTGTTGCTTATCTTAATCAAAAACAAAAGAAATTTAAACAAACAATAATGCAATTTCTACTCTATATGCAAATCTTCAATTTGAGCTTGTAATGGATTTGCTCATGATTGAAGATGGATTGTGGATGCATAACAAGGCGTGCAATCTTTCCCACAATGTACCAATGATTTGAAAATTCAAAGATGGACAAAAGATTTATCATTAATTTTGTTGCTAGACAGAGGGATGGATTTGTGAAAGAAATGACAAATTTATAGTTTTTTGGGATAAGGATATGAACGATCAAGATTGATTTGATCAATCTTGAGGACTGGAGACTTGATTTAGAGTTAACTAGCTTGATTGACTAGTTAACTCAATTGATTGATTGGTCAACTAGATTAATTGCTTAGTCAACTAGCTTGATTAGTTAACTAATTTGATTGATAAGTGGAATGTGGGATTGACTAAATTGACATAGAGTGAAATGTGGGTGAGGATAATTAGAATTATTTGTTTATTTTAATCAATTATGTGCATAGATATTAGGAGCTAATTAATTAATAATGATTAATAAATTAATTAAATGTGGGGTGGTATTAGGGGGAATGGATTTAATTAATTGATGTAGTGTAATTAATAATCATCAAGGCAAATTGATATGAAATTGACAAGTCAACAAGATGATTAGTTGACGAGATGAAAATAGGATGATCGAAATAGGATGATTATGACATAATTAAGATGGTGAAACCTAGGGGTCTACAATCATCTACAATTTTTGACTTATATGATAGTAGGTTATCTATCCATTGTTTTGTTGCCTTGGTAATGCATTTCATATCTTCAATGGCAAATGCATCTTTATCAAATATGGAGATGGGTGGAGCAATTGTAACTAATGCAGATTGAAGTGGCCCAACTAAATATGTTATGTATGTAGTTAGTTATTCAATATTCTCTTTTAGCTATTTTTTGGTCATATAGTGGTTATCTATTCTAGAAACAATGGCGGTAACAATTGATTGCACATTTTCTATCTTAGCTTACCTTGTTTGTTTACCCAAGTCAACTCTAGAAACCTAGTAATTTGAGGCCTACAAATCTCTTTCATCTTTATCCACAATAGGGTAAGCAATTTTTGTTGGAAATATTGTTGTCATTGATGTCAAAGGAGAGCAAAACACAGTCACTGTCATAGGAGGAAATTGTATGCCCTAATATGTAGCGATAGGGGTTTAAATGTGTGAAGGCCAAAGGCCACTAATCGCTCCTTTCAATGCAATCATTAAGATCAAAAAGTGGCCGACTCTCATTTAAGGCAACACTGAAATTATTAAATAGGTCAACCCCCCTTGGGAAAATTTAATTTAATATTAATTGGGGTCTCTTTGAAATGGGCCGACCCTCTTGGTGTAGTTGCCCCTCTTGGGGGAATAAAAATAAATTTATTATTTTCAAATGTGTCATAACCACATGTCATGTCCACATTTGCCATGTGGTCATGACAAAATGAGGTCGACCCCTTTGGAAAAATTGCCTCCCTTCATGAAGAGATATAAAAGGAAGATGAATGGGAGAAAGGAAAGTACGAAAAAAAATGTAATATCATTCCATTAAAAGCAGATTATTGAGGAAGAGTGAGTGTGTGAAAAATGTGATACAAACATATTTTTGAAGGAGAGTACAAGTGTGAAAAATGTTGCATCATTTACAAGCAAATTTTATGAAAAAGATTTAATTGATCATCATCCATTGAAGAAGCAATATTCAAGAAGGTGAAAACTTTGTTCATTTGGAGGTGCTTAGTAGTGGGGATTGGTGTCTCCAGTAGGTTGGTGCCTACAAATTGCTTAAGAGTGGAGATGTCTCTAGTGGGTTGGTGCCTACAAATCTTTGTAAGAGAAGTTTATTTTTCATGGTTGGATTTGGACAGTAGATCCAAGCAGTCTTTCCTTGTGGTTTTCTCTTAAAAGGGTTTCCACGTAAATCTTGTGTTCCTTAATTGTTAGACCTTGTGTGATTGCTATTATTGTGGTTGTTAAATTTGAAATAAGCAAAAGATTATCTTATACTGATTCACCCCCCTCCTCGTCTCAGTGTAAGTGTGTGCTCATCAATTGATATCAAACCCTGTTCCTTCTCAAATAGTCTAACCGTTAGAAGGTAGATCTCAGAAGCACACATGGCTAGTCAAGAAGGTTTCTCCTCAAATAGAGCTCCATTGTTTGACGAAACAAACTACGCATTCTAGAGCATAAGGATGTGGACTTATCTAATGGCTCTTGGTTTTGATATTTGGCAATCAGTAGTGAATGGTTATACAACTCCAGCATCTCCACTGATGGATCAGGTTGGAAAGAAGGCTAGTGAAAACAATGCAAAAGCCATGAATGCTATCTTGTGTGGTTTGTTTGAATCAGAGTTTGTCAAGGTAATGCACTGTGACTCGACAAAAGAAATCTGAGACAAACTTAAAAACATCTATGAAGGTGATGATAAAGTTAAGAAGGCTAAGCTCCAAACTCGTAGAAGACAATTCGAAAGCTTGAAGATGAAAGTTGAAGAAAATGTTGCCGCCTATCTTCTTCATGTGGATGAAATCGTCAACACCATCAGAGGACTTGGTGAAAAAGTTGAAGAATCAACGATCGTGCAAAAAGTGCTAAGGTCTCTTCCCTTAAGATTTGATGCAAAAATTTTAGCCATTGGAGAAATGAAGGATCTGGATAAATTAACTATGGATGAATTGCATGGGATCCTCACGACGTATAAAATGAGAATTGAAAATGAGAAGTCATTAAAGAGAGAAGATGCCTTCAAAGCTTCAAAAAAGGTGAAGAATAAAGAACTTGAATCAAGCTATAGCTCCAGCAATGAATCAGATGAAAGGGAAGCTCATTTTGTGAGAAAGTTTAAGAAATGATCTAGTAAATACAAAGGTAAGATACCTCTCAAATGCTTTAACTATGGAAGAGTAGGACATTTTGTTGCTAAGTGTCCACATGGAGAAAATGATAGTAGTGATGATGAAGAAGATCATAACATAAAGAAAGGGAGCAAACATCATCAATACAAAAAGAGCAACAAACAAGGTAAATATAAAAAGAACTTCCATAAGCACAAGAAAAACCTCTATTCCAAAGGGGATAGTAGCTCATCTGAGGAGAGCGATGAAATTACCACAACAGAGATAGAGAAGAAACTCTCTTCATGGGATTAAAAACAAAGTGTGACGTCATGGAAAGTGAAGACAAAGGAAAAGAAAAGATGGTTTCAGAAGAGGAAGAAAATGTTGAAATTGATGGAGAAGTGGATTTTGACGAAGAACTCATTTTTGCCTTAAGCAAAATCAAGAAGCTTAAGAAAAGGAATATGAAACAAAAGTTGCAGCTGCATAAATATGAAAAAGAGGATTGTGATTCAAGAGCAAAAATATCACAAAGCCTTGAGGAATCAAAAGAGATTATCATCAACCTAAAGATTCAACTAGAAGAGGCAAAAATGATAGAAGAGGAGATGAGAATTCAGCTAAAGACAAAGGAAGAAAAATACGATAAGCTAGAATCTGAAATTGTTTCCTTAAGGAACTGGAGAAAACAACTACTCAACTGAACAAAAGCTTAAAGTTTGAGAAGAGTACTAGAATCTTGGATGATATCATCAATTGCCAAAGGTCATCATTCATTAAGATTGGCCTTGGCTATGAAGAAAATCAAGAGAATACTAAAGAAGATCAAAATCCAAAGGCTACACAATCACCAGAGACGATAAATGAAGAAAAGCCTAAAGGCTATGCAAATGCACTCAAGAGGTCCATCAATAATGAAAGCGATAATAAGAAAGAAAATGATATCTCGTAGAAAACCAACATTCCTCACAAAGACAAGGATAAATTCAGAAGATCTTTCTCTCTAAGGTAGTCTCACATGATCAAGTTCCCAAATTATTTCTTTGGTTATTGCTTTTTCTGTAATCATTTTGGTCATAAAGCAATAGATTGTAAGGCTCATGCAAGAAATAACTTTGTATGGAACAAAATCATAAGTTCTTATGGGTTCTTAAATAGAAACTACAATTCATTTGCTCCTTTATTGACTTACAATATTATGTGTTATAAGTGCAACAACTATGGTCATATAACACGTTTTTGTAGAAGTGGTTTTGTGGAACCTCCTACACAGAACAAGGAAGTGGACAACCTTGCTAAGCAAAAGGAAGAACCTACAAAAGTTTGGAAAAAGAAGCAGGAACTAGAAAAACAAAAGAAGAAGAAATCTATGCTTGTGCAAACTGCATTTCATGCCCAAAATGAAGGAAACCGATGGTACATTGATAGTGGATGCTCAAGCCACATGACAGGGGATAAAGAATATTATGTGTTATAAGTGCAACAACTATGGTCATATAACACGTTTTTGTAGAAGTGGTTTTGTGGAACCTCCTAGACAGAACAAGGAAGTGGACAACCTTGCTAAGCAAAAGGAAGAACCTACAAAAGTTTGGAAAAAGAAGCAGGAACTAGATTAACAAAAGAAGAAGAAATCTATGCTTGTGCAAACTGCATTTCATGCCCAAAATGAAGGAAACCGATGGTACATTGACAGTGGATGTTCAAGCCACATGACAGGGGATAAGAGCAAGTTTCTCATTTTAAAGGAAGTAAATGGAGGCACTGTGAAATTTGGAGATAATGCTACAATGAGGATAATTGGAAAAGGTACTCTTACTCTTGATAATGGAAAAACAAAAACAAAAAATATCTTGTCTGTTGAAGGTTTGAAGCATAATCTTCTTAGTGTTAGTCAAATGTGGGATCAAGGACATACCCTCATATTTCATGCTAAAAGTTGTGAGATAAGGAAGGTAAGTACAGGAAAAATAGTTGTAGATTCAACTAGAACAACAAATAACCTATACATCCTAAGTGAGATCAAGGGAGAAAAATGCTATATGGGACAAACAGATGAAAACTGGTTAGGTATAGAAGAATGGGCAACATCAACTTTGACAATCTAGTGAAAATCAACACCAAACAAGCTGTGAGAGATATGCCAAAGATTGCTGAACCCTTAAATACTCTTTGCAAGCAATGTTAGCATGGGAAACAAATAAGAGTAAGCTTTAAGTCAAAGGAGTACTCAACAACGAAGCCCTTGGAGCTTGTCCATATAGACCTCCGTTGGCCTACAAGAACACAAAGTTTGCAAGGTGAAAGTTACTTTATGTTGCTTATTGATGAATACTCTAGAATGACATGAGTTATTTTTCTAAGAGAAAAATTTGGATCATTTGAGAAGTTTAAAGCTTTTAAAGCCTTGATTGAAAATGAAATTGGTTTAAAAATCAAGTGTTTGAGATCAGATCAAAGAGGTGAGTTTACCTCAAATGAATTTGAAAACTTTTGTGAGCATCATGGAATAAGGAGACATTTCTTAGCTGCAAGAACTCCATAACAAAATGGAGTTGTAGAAAGGAATAATCGAACCGTACAAGAGATGGCTAGAACAATGTTGAATGAATCTAAGCTATCAGACATATTTTGGAGAGTAGTTAACACAATAGTCTATATTCTGAATAGAGGGGAAATTAGAGTCAATAATAGTAAGAAACCTTATGAATTATGGAAGGGTAGACCAACAACAGTTAAATACTTCAAAGTTTTCGGGAGTAAGTGCTACATAAATAGAGATGACGAGGATTTGGGCAAATTTGATTTCAGATCTGATGAAGGCATCTTCTTTGGATATTCATCAAGACACAAGGCTTATAGATGTTACAATAAAAGATTGCAAAAGATTGTAGAGTGCCAATGTAAAAGTGGAAGAAGAAGAAGAGGAAGAGGAAGAGGAAGAGGAGGATTGATGCTATGGAAGAAGAGCTGAATCGAATTGAAAATAATTAAACAACAAACTCGTTCCAAGACCAAAAGATAAGAATGTGATTGGTACAAAGCGGGTTTTTAGAAATAAGCTCAATGAAGATGGTCAAGTGGTAAGAAATAAAGCCTAAGGACTTTGCAGAAGCTAGTGAAGACAAGCATTGGATTGATGCTATGGAAGAAGAGCTGAATCGAATTGAAAATAATCAGACAACAAACTCGTTCCAAGACCAAAAGATAAGAATGTGATTGGTACAAAGCGGGTTTTTAGAAATAAGCTCAATGAAGATGGTCAAGTGGTAAGAAATAAAGCAAGGTTAGTTTGTAAAGGGCATACTCAAGTTGAAGGTATTGACTTTGAAGAAACTTTTGCTCTTGTCGGAAGACTAGAAGCTATTAGAATGTTTTTGCCATTTGCATCTTTCAAGAACTTTAAAGTCTATCAAATGGATGTTAAGTCAATCTTTCTCAATGACAATTTAAAGGAAGAAGTATACATTGAACAACCAGAAGGGTTTCTATTATCAGAAAATAAGGATTATGTGTGCAAGTTGAAAAAAACACTTTATGGGCTAAAGCAACTCCCCAGAGCTTGGTATTCAAGAGTTGACAAATATCTACAACAAGGCTTCAAAAGAAGAGTTACTAATAGTAATCTCTACATCAAGACTAAAGGCGACGATTAGTTGATTGTTGTGGTTTATGTAGATGACATAATTTTTGGAGGCAGTAACAGAATGTGCAAAGAGTTTGCAAAGGATATGCAAAAAGAATTTGAGATGTCTATGCTCGGTGAGTTGTCATTCTTTCTTGGTTTACAAATCTCTCAATCTGACAAAGGCATATTTATCTCACAAACCAAGTACATCAAAGAAATGTTGAAAAAATTTAAAATGGAAGATTGTGTACTAGTTACCACACCCATGGTCACATGGTGTAAATTAAACAAGGATGATGAATCTCCTAAAGCAAATCAAACACTGTACAAATCAATGATTGGCAGCCTACTATATGTGACAACATCAAGACCAGACATTATGCATGCAGTAAGCATGGTGGCACGTTTTCAAGCAACACCAAAAGAAATTCATGCGCAAGCAGTGATGCAGGAGCATCCAGTGGTGTAAAGGCAATCTTGCATCACCCAAAAAAATGTGTTTCAAAATTGATCTTTTTTCAATTTCTTTTCAAAATTTGTGGTGCTGGTTCCATAATCACTTGAATAATGATGTAGAACTTTCAGTTTTTCCAAACTGCTAAAAATAACAACCTGCTATTTTTTGAAAGTTCACATTTGGGCACGGAATGAAGTGAAAATTTACAGGAAGTTATATAACTGAAAAATAAGACCTTTGGCGAAGGAATCACGCAAAGATCATTTGCGAGATGAAAGATATTAAAGTTTCTGTTTCTCGAAAAACGCTTGAAAATTATTCAAACTTAGGTTTGAGGCACTAAACGGTCCCGTACGGGATAGAAAATGGGCAGAACTGGCAAAGCAGATTCTTATTGCGTAGAACACTCCACGAGCTTTTCGATGCATAAAACGGTTCGTCAATCGGACCCCCGGATCAAAAGTTATGGCTCCCAGAAGTTCACCTATTTTTGGAGGGAGATGCAAATTTTGAAATTAGGTTGTTGGCCGCCAAAAAAGCTATTAATAACCATTTTTGGGAACCCTGGGTGGTAGTAGAGTTAAGGGGGAAAGTGTAGAGTCAAGAATAGGCAGGAAAACAAAAACCCTAGTAGATTTGGGGTTACAGATGGCAGATTATTCCAGAGTTTTGTGAGAGGAAGCAGTAATGTGTTGCAGCCTGTGGAGGGTTGATTCCTCTGATTGTATTTGAGCTTCTGTAATGTAATAAGTTGTCCAAATCAATAAAGAAAGTTCTATTTTCTAAGTGCAATTCTTGTTGTGCGTTTTATGATTTACCCCCTTCATCAAGTGGTATTAGAGCAAGGGTTCCTGAGTGTGTAGACAGATCGCCGACCGTGAGGCAGTTTGCACCAGGACCTGAGGTTGTGCGTTTTCTGCGGAGATCAAGATGCCTCCACGAAGAAATCGTATTGAGAGGAATGCTTTGACAAAAGAGGGTTTTAGAGCCCTGCAAAGGCAAATCGATGCATTGCAAGAGGAGCTACGAAGAGGGTTTGATCCGAGAACAAGAGAATAAAGCGAAGATGAAGCTGAATAAGAGCTATCTGAGGAAGAACAAGAAGCTGCAGGAGATCCTACAAAAGTTAAGTTGTTAAGGGCCATTTCTAAGATTGGAAAGAGGCCCAGGATCAAAGTTTCTACATTTACTAGATATTTGAATCCAGAACAGCTTATTGATTGGATCAATGACATGGAGGAATATTTTGAGTATGAAGATCTGGAAGACCCAGATCGGGTCAAGTTTGCAAAAACAAAATTGAAGGGCCATGCCAATATTTGGTGGAAGGAGGTCCAGTTAGGGAGGAACAAAAGAGGAAAAGGAAAGATCACCAGATGGGATCGGATGGTGGAGAAACTGAAGAAGCAGTTCATTCCTGTGGACTATAAGATGGAGTTATTGAAGTTGCAAGGATTGAAGCAAGGCAACAAGTCTGTTAAGGAGTATACAGAAGAGTTTTATAAGATTACTATCAAAACCAGTCATGCAGAGGCCAATAAGGAGAAGGTAGCCTGTTACATTAATGGGTTGAGACCAAGTATTCAAGAGGAGCTGAGCCTGGTCAGAATGACCACCATAGAAGATGCATACCAGTTTTCCCTGAAGGTGGAAGAGAGGTTGAATAAAAGATTTGATAGCAAGCAAAGGGGAAGAGGTCAATGCAGAAGGAAAGGTGGAAGACCCTATGGGGGCTAAAATGAAGATTTAAAGAAAAGTGAAGAAGCCGACACCAGTCGAAATCATAGAGGAGATAATACCTACCGCCCTCGTGACTAGAAAAATGGAGAGCAAAGAGGAAGAGGAAGAGGCTGACCTGGGCAAGGACCTGGAAGAGGAGGTTTCAGAGGAACCTGTTTCCAATGTGGAGAAGAAGGGCATCGAGCATACGAGTGTCCGCAACATCAAGGAAGGACAAATAGAAGACCTGAAGGTAATGCACGAGTTGCACATGTAGTTGAAGATGCGCAGTCTGAGCATTCTGAAGATGCTGAAAGCGGAGAAACCCTAGTTCTCAGAAGAACTTTGTCGAATGAGGAGAAATAACCCAATCAGAGGAAGAGTCTATTCCACACAAGGTACAAATGTGAAGGTAAGTGTTGCAATATTATTATCAACAGTGGAAGCACTGACAATCTTGTTTCAGAGGAGATGGTTGATAAGTTGAAGTTGACAAGAAAGCATCCACATCCATATCGAATTGCATGGTTGCAGAAGGACCATAGAGCTTTGGTCAACGAGCAGTATTTAGTGAAATTCAAGATTGGGGACTACCATGATGAGGTGTTGTGTGATATCATACCGATGGATGCATGTCATATGCTATTGGGGAGGCCATGGCAATATGATAGGAGTCCTGTCCATGATGGCCGTGCAAACACATATTTCCTAACAAAGGATGGAGTTCGTCATAAGTTGAAGCCCTTGAAGGTGGAAGAAAATGTATGTAGTACTGCCACAATTTGCCTGGTAGATGGTAGGAAATTTTTGGAAGGTATGAAGCATGAGCGTCATTGCTTTGCATTGATTCCTAAGATCAATCAAGATAAATGTGAAGATGTACCAGCAGAAGTTTCAGATATGTTGGAAGAATTTTAGGACATTGTCTCTGATAATGTACTAGAAGGTTTACCACCGGTGAGGAAGATAAGTCATCAAATGGACTTGATACTAGGAGCCAGTTTGTCGAATAAGGCAACCCACAGAATGGCCCCTGTAGAGAGTGAAGTACTAAACAGACAAGTTTAAGAGCTATTAAGGAAGGGGCTGATAAGAGAGAGCCTAAGTCTATGTGCAGTATCTGTAGTACTAGCACTGAAGAAAGATGGAGAGTGGAGAATGTGTACAGATTCTCGAGCCATCAACAAGATCACGATCAAGTATAGATTTCCATTACCCATAATGGATGACATAATGGATTGTTTGAGTGAAGCCAAGTACTTCACGAAGATTAATCTGAAGAGTGGGTATCACCAAATCTGAATCAGAGAAGGAGATGAATGGAAGACAACCTTCAAGACAAAGGAGAGTTTGTATGAGTGGTTAGTCACGCCATTTGGTCTAACCAATGCACCAAGCACATTCATGCAGCTCATGAATGAGGTATTGAAAGAATTTTTGGGAAGTTTTGTTATTGTCTATTTAGATGATATTTTAATTTTTAGTAAAACTTGGGATGAGCATTTGATGCATATCAGAAGAGTTTTAGAGAAGCTGAGGGAGGAGAAGTTAATTAATTTGAAGAAATGTAGTTTTGCAAAGGAGTTAGTATACTTGAGATTTGTTGTCTCAGAGGAAGGTCTTAAGATAGACCCAGAAAAAGTAAGGGCTATCATTGAATGGCCTACACCAAGGAGTGCCACAGAGATACGATCGTTTCATGGTTTGACAGGTTTTTAAGAAAGTTTATCAAAAATTTTAGTAGCATTTGTGCACCCCTTACTAAGACAATGAGAGGGGATAGAAAAGAGTTTAGATGGACTAAAGGAGCAGACAAAAGTTTTGACACATTGAAGCAGAAAGTTACAAAGCAACCTGTTTTGGCACTTCCAGATTTCAATAAGGTATTTCAGGTAGATTATGATGCTAGTGGTAGTGCTATAGGAGTTGTTTTGAGTCAAGAAAGTAAGCCCATTGCCTATTTTAGTGAGAAGCTTAATGATGCCAATAAAAAGTATTCTGTTTATGATCAGGAATTTTATGCAATAGTTCAGACTTTAAAGAAATTGAGACATTATTTGTTGCCAAAAGAGTTTGTTTTATATACTGATCATCAGGCTTTGCAGTATCTTAATAGTCAAGGGAAGTTGAACCAAAGGCACTTAAAATGGGTTGAGTTTTTCCAGAGCTATACTTTTGTTTTGAAGCACAGGAGTGGGAAGTCCAACAGAGTTGCAAATGCCTTGAGTAGAAGGCAAAATTTGTTGATAGAAATGAAGATAGAGGTTGTTGGGTTCGATGAGCTCAAAAGTTTGTATCCTGAAGATCCAGATTTTATAGAGGCTTGGAAAGCTTGTCTAGAACCTGTTACTTTGGACATGATAAAATGGTTGGATTTCATAATCCAAGATGGCATGTTTAAAGGAAGCCAGTTGTGCATTCTGAGGAGTTCGATGAGAGAGAACTTGATTAAGGAGAAGCATAGTGAAGGATTGGTCGGACACTTTGGTCGAGATAAGACCATTGCTATTGTTGGTGAAAATTATTATTGGTCATAGTTGTAGCAGGATGTGAGGAAATTTGTGCAGAGTTGTAGAGTATGTCAGATGGCGAAAGGAGCAAGTCATAATACAGGTCTATATCAGCCACTACTTGTACCAGAGAAGCCATGTGATGATATTAATATAGATTTTGTTCTTGGTGTACCAAGGACACAGAGAGGACATGATTCCATTTTTGTGGTGGTGGACAAATTCTCAAAGATGACACATTTTATTCCTTGCAAGAAGACTAATGATGCTATTCATATTGCTAAATTATTTTTCAGGGAGGTGGTGAAATTACACGGTCTACCAAAGAGCATAGTTTCAGATCGAGATGCTAAGTTTGTTGGTTATTTCTGGAGGACATTGTGGAAGAAGTTGAAGACAGATTTGAAGTTCAATTCTGCACACCATCCACAGACTGATGCACAGGCCGAAGTGGTGAATACGAGTTTGGGTAACCTGCTACGATGCTTAGTAGGAGATAAGCCCAAGGGATGGGATTTGATTTTACCACAGGCTGAATTTGTTTACAACAATTCTGTCAATAGGAGTATTAGTAAATCACCATTCCAGATTGTATATGGCAATAGCCCAAGAAATGCTTCTGAGTTAAGAAAGCTGGACAAAGGAGAAAAGACAAGTGCTGAAGCTGAAGACTTTGTAGAACATCTAAAGAATTTGCATGAAGAGGTGAGAAAGCACATTAATAAGATGAATATTCAGTACAAGGCTAAGGCAGATCAGAAGAGAAGATATAAGGAATTTCAGGTAGGAGATGAAGTCATGGTTCACTTGAGAAAAGAAAAGTTCCCAATTGGAACATACAATAAGCTGAAATTCAGACCATGCAGAATTTTGAAGAAACATGATTCAGGAAATGCATATGAGGTAGAGCTGTCGAGTGGGATCAACATTTCCCCTCTTTTCAACATTGTTGATTTATCAGAATATCATGAAGGTGGAACAGAGGATGGACCAACAGAAAAACAGTGGAGTATTCCGGCATCTACTTCAATAGAGGAGATAGAAGAGATCTTGGATAGCTGTGTGGGAAGAAGTACTCGAAACAAGCAATATGAAGAATATCTAGTGAAATGGAAAGGAAGGCCTGTTGAAGATTCTTCTTGGTTGTCTAAGGCAAAGGTTGACCGTTTAGGTCTTCCTCGCACAAACACTTGAGACGTGACAGGGTCACTTCCCAAATTACCCTGGGTGTTTGATACAGGAGCATCCAGTGGTGTAAGGGCAATCTTGCATCACCCAAAAAGATGTGTTTCAAAATTGTTGATGTTCTTTCCATTTATTTTTAAAATTTGTGGTTCTGGTTCCATAATCGCTTGAATAATGATGTAGAACTTTCAGTTTTTCCAAACTGCTAAAAATAGCAACCTGCTATTTTTAGAAAGTTTACATTTGGGCATCGAATGAAGTGAAAATTTACAAGAAGTTACATAACTAAAAAATAAGACCTTTGGCGAAGGAATCATGCAAAGATCATTTGCAAGATGCAAGATATTAAAGTTTCTGTTTCTTGAAAAACACTTGAAAATTATTCAAACTTAGGTTTGAGGCACTAAATGGCCCTGTACGGGCCCAAAAATGGCCGGAACCGGCAAAGCCGGTTCTTAAGGTGTAGAGCACTTCATGAGCTTTCCGATGCATAAAACGGTTCGTCAATCGGACACCCGGATCAAAAGTTATGGCTCCTGGAAGTTGACCTATTTTTGGAGGGAGATGCAAATTTCAAAATTAGGTTGTTGGCCGCTAAAAAGGCTATTAATAACCATTTTTGGGAACCTTGGGTGGTAATAGAGTTAAAGGGGAAAGTGTAGAGTCAATAATAGGTGGGAAAACAAAAACTCTAGCAGATTTGGGGTTACAGATGACATACGATTCCAGAGTCTTGTGAGAGGAAGTGGTAATGTGTTGCAGCCTGTGGAGGGTTGATTCCTCTGATTGTATTTGAGCTTCTGTAATGTAATAAGTTGTCCAAATCAATAAAGAAAGTTCTATTTTCTGAATGCAATTCTTGTTGTTGTGCGTTTTATGATTTATGCCTTTCATCAAGCAATCAAAAGAATATTTAGATATCTAAAGGGCACTTTGGACTTTGTTTTGTGGTATCCGAGAGGTGAAGATTTCACTCTAGCAGCATATACATATGCAAAATGGGTTGGTAGTATTGATGATAGGACGAGTATGAGTGGAGGAGCATTCTTTCTTGGAAACAAATTAGTGTCTTGGTTAAGTAGAAACCCGATTTTGCGTCTTTATCCACAATAGAGGCAAAACACATAGCAGTAGTGTCATCTTGCACACAAGTTCTTTGGATGAAGCAGACATTGAAAGATATTAAGGTAGAATATGATCATCTAATTTCAATCCTTTGTGAGAACATTAGTGCAATAAACATTTCAAAGGATCCTGTTATGCACTCTAGAACAAAGCATATTCCGATAAAGTATCATTTCTTAAGAGAACAGGTAGTAGGACAACATGTCAAGTTGGAATATATTGCCACAAAAGAACAGATTGTAGACATTTTTTAAGAAGCCCTTTCCAAAAGAGACCTTTGAGTATCTCAGGCAAAATTTGGGAGTGATACCTTTTTCATCTAGTCGCTAAGCTCTTGAGGAGAAACACAAATTCAGGGGAGCTAATCACTACATTATGTTTCAGCTTCGTGATATCTTTGCCATTGATGTCAAAGGGGGAGAATTATAGTAAGGGGGAGAATTATGTTCTTGTTGCATTCATAAATTATTTCTTTGCAAAGTTGCCATTAATGACAAAGGGGGAGATTGATGGAAATTATTGTCATTGATTTCAAAGGAGAGTAGAACATAATTACTGTCATAGGAGGAAATCGTATGCCCTAATATGCAGCGATGGGGGTTTAAATGTGTGAAGGCCAAAGGCCACTAATTGCTCATTTCAATGCAATCATTAAGATCAAAAAGTGGTCGGCTCTCATTTAAGGTAGCACTGGAATTATTAAATAGGCCAACCCCCCTTGGGAAAATTTAATTTAATATTAATTGGGGTCTCTTTGAAATGGGCTGACCCTCTTGGTGTAGTCGCCCCTCTTGGGGGAATAAAAATAAATTTATTTTCAAATGAGGCCGATCCCTTTGGAAAAATTGCCTCCCTTCATGAAGAGGCATGAAGAGGTATAAAAGGAAGATGAAATGGAAGAAAGGAAAGTAAGCAGAAAAATGTAATATCATTCCATTAAAAGCAGATTTCTGAAGAAGAGTGAGTGTGTGAAAAATGTGATACAAGAATATATTTGAAGGAGAGTACAAGTGTGAAAAATGCTACATTATTTACAAGCAGATTTTATGGAGGAGATTCAATTGATCATATCCATTGAAGAAGCAATATTCAAGAAGGTGAAAACTTTGTTCTTATGGAGGTTGTGCCTCCTAATAGAAGAGATTGGTGTCTCTTGCTAAGTTGGTGCTTAGCAGTGGGGATTGGTGTCTCCAGTAGGTTGGTGCCTACAAATTGCTTAGTAGTGGGGATTGGTGTCTCTAGTGGGTTGGTGCCTACAAGTCTTTGTAAGAGAAGTTTATTTTTCATGGCTGGATTTGGACAGTAGATCTAAGCAGTCTTTCCTTGTGGTTTCTCCCGAAAGGGTTTCCATGTAAATCTCGTGTTTCTTAATTATTTTTTATTATGGTAAGCGGTTGAACAAGGGTGCTGAACCCTGTTACAAAACAACCCAGAGGGAGCAAAGGCCCAAAGGCTAGAAAAACAGGCCCCAATAGGCGAAACCAAGCAAACAAACAGTGCACCAGCAGCACACTGATAGCAGAACACACAGACCGTGGAACTAAACAATAGCAGTTCTTGGACAAGCAAATCTAACACCCTTAGCCCTAGGGCGTAGCTCCCCAACAGAATTAGGGAGCCCCTTCTTTCTACGTTGAACCACTGTCCAAGAAACCTCAAAGTCAAAGTCCTCTAAGCGAGGAGAGGGGGGGATCCTCTTGAGCCACAACAGCCATAGAAGGTGCCAACGAAGCTGAACCCAAAGAAGGCCCAGCTGGAAGCATGACAGGAGAAATAGAAAAAGATTCGTGACTAGGAGCACCTGAGGGCATAGTCGACAAGTCCACAATAGGCAAGAGCAAAGGAAGACCCGAAGTTGAAACAATAGTGGACCGTTCAACAGTAGTAGGAGCCGAGGTGGGAGCCAAAGAGGGGACAGAAGAAATCACCTCCACCAACCCCACCGGAGCAGAATCAAGAGGGATCACTTTCCTAATTGTTAGACCTTGTGTGATTGCTATTATTGTGGTTGTTAAATTTGAAATAAGCAAAAGATTATCTTATACCGATTCACCCCCCTCTTAGTATAAGTGTGTGCTAATCGATTTCTATAAAGCTAGCCCCCGTGCATATGTAAAGATGGAAGAGATAACCCTAGATTTCTTGGATTGAGAGGGTTTCTCAAATAGTGAGGAAACTATAGAAAAAACATCTACAAGGGGCTTAGAAATTTTCTTCCTTTTCTTTATGGTGATATCCAACCATGTAGGGACCTTTGGAAGAGATGAATCCACTTGCTTTGATGATTATCCTTGCTCTTGAGTATCTTGAACATCTCGTGTATGAGGTTGCAAAGGGGAAGAGGAAGTGAGGGCAATAGAGGAGGAATTCTCTTAGTTATAAGAAGGTTGACCTTCAAGAATAGGATTTTGAGGGATTTGCTCTTTTTGAGGCGACCTTTGGGGAGAACCAACTTCTTGCAAATGGGGAGATTCATGTGAAAGAGCAATGGGAGCATGTACCAGAACTAGATTCCCAAGAGGCGAAGGAGGAGTGATGGATTGTGAAGGAAAAGGAGCTTCACAAGATGATTTATTTGCATTATTCTTTGACTGCTCTTGCACCTCAAAAATGAACTTTGGTTGTTTCTTTCTTTGGAGCCGCTCTTCTTCTTAGTGCTCTTGATTAGGGTTCAATATACTCACAATTGGAAAAGGGGGCTCTTATGTTGATGGTTATGCTTGAGCTGATGTATCTTTCTTCTGCTTAGGAGGGGTTTGACAACTTTATCTTTTTTTGGTGCATCCTTTTTACCAAAATTAGGATATTTGATCTTATTGCTCAAGCATGTTAGACTTCTATTAATAACATCTTTACTTCTATCTAGAATGAAACTATCTTCTTCTATTCTCTAATTCATTTTAGGTATAGGCATACTGAAAATCCCCCTTTTATTGTAAACTATGTCCAACACATCTCCATCATCAAAAACACTTTTTAGAACTTTATTGATTCCGAATGCTTTGATTTGGAAAGTAGTGAGCTTGGAATAATTTCTCTTCCTGACTTTGTGTTCGTCATCACAAACAATCCAATACTCTTCTAGGCTAGGTTGATGCTTGAACAATGCTCCTGCATATTTTCCATTACTCTTTTGCGATTAGATCATGTTCTTTTATCACAGATATACAAATTCACATTTGACATCTCAACTTCAAAATTCTTTGCATGAAGCATAGAGGTGCAAGAATATAAATCAATGGTGATGGGGAACTAGACACCTGGTTTGTGTTTACTAGATAAAACATTGTGCTTTTCACACAATTGCCCACTAAGTTCAAGTAATACCAATTTATTAATCAAATACTGTTGAGGTTTTTTTTCACTTATAAACTTCTGCACAAGTTTAGTGTGAACGTGCAGGTAGTTCGAGGTGCAGGGAGTCCGAGTTATTTCTATTTTGTAATTCACTTTAGTGATTAAAATGAAATCTTTTATTTAGTTAATTGTCTAATAAACTGTGAAAACACTAATGACTTACACTTATCTTTCAAGTCATCTCCTGCATGAGATTAGGTTTCTTTCTTTTGCTTTCATTTTGAGAGATAAGATCACTTTATTGTAAGATTATATTTTAGCTGAATAGTATAAAGATAGATGCAAGATAGAAATTAATTATTTAGATTGTCTTTTGAAGGACTCAAAGACTATGTTTTATGAAGGACTGGAAAATTGAATCGAACTCCTACAGTGTAATATTTATGTGCAACTATGAATAACATTAGTTATGGAGGTTTCTTGTAAGGTTATGAAGGAATGTTAAGCAGGTTATAGGTGTAAAATATTGTTGTTTGGTGTTCATCGTTTTTGTTTTTTGACTTCAATGATTTGTATTTTTAATTCAACGTTATTGCAACATTAGGAAATTATGTATCTTGATTGATTTAACATGGTATCAAAGACTGTGGTTTAAAAACCAAAAGGGTAGATTGGTTTGGAGATCGTGTAGGAGGGTTTTGTGATGAAACCACACAACTAGATAGAGGAAAAATTGCGTGAAAGAAAAGTTGCAGGATTTTTTGTGATAAAAAATCGTGGCTAGTTTGTTGTTGAAATCATGCCCTATTTGTGAAAGTCACAGGGTTTTGTGAGGAATTCATGGGTAGAAGCAAGAGGAAAAAATCACAATCTACATGGAAGGAAATTATGTTTCTTTTTCTACAAGAAGATACTTGATTTGCACAGGAAGAAATCATGAATTCTTTGAGCAAAAATTGCGTCTGATTTGGGAAAAATCACATCGGATATTTGCAGATAAATTCACGACTGGTTTTCTTTATGAAATTGTGCCATTTTCTTAGTTGTGAAGATGTGACGACTTGCAGGATTGGAGATGGCTAGGTTGTGAAAATAGTGGACATCTTTTGCAAAATGCAGCTAGGAGTAGTTTCAAACCGCAACTGGCTTTGTAACTCACAACCACTTAAAAGTTACATGCGATTTAAAAGATTGTGAGTAGGTTTAAATTGTGGCCGAGCAGGGAAGTTTTGTGCCATTAAACTGTGGCCGAGAAAGGAAGTTTTGTGCCAAGCAGACCTGCAATTAGGGTTTGACCAGTTTTTTTAGGTTCAACAAACCCACAACCTAGGGTTTAGCAGGGTTTATAATTTTTTTTGCAATGGTGAACAAGGGCATCAAACTTTTAACTTGCAACAAAAAGGATTTAGGTTTTCCAAAATCGTGACCTAGGGTTTTCTAAGACAATAAACAATAACTAGGGCTCAGTTGAAATATGTGCTTAGGATTTTAGAAAGATTTTTTTCAGAAGCTAGGGTTCACAAAGGTGGCTAGGGCAAACATGTGAACCGGGGTTTTTGTAAGCAAAGGTTTTGAAAAAGATATTTTTCAAAAAATATTTGAGCAGTCCATTTTATTCTGAAATCTGAGGAGAGTTTGTTATACAAAAACTCAGATGGAGTTAAAGGGAAATAAAGGAAAAGAGAACAACAAAGGAAAGGGAAACAATGAGGATTTATCCTCACAATCGAGGAAGGAATTCAGTAAAATTAACTGTTTTAGGTGTCATAAGTTTGGCCATTATGCATTTGATGCAAAAGAAAAACTCTTCCTTCCTAAAATCAATCTCACAAAACACCAATGCACAATTCCAATTTGATTTCAACAAAACAAATAACTGATTTTATTCACAAAGCAGTATAATTTTGCAATTTGGTGCAATGTCTGGGTTTTAATGGTTTTACCCAACCCCCTATCACTCAAATATGCAAAACAACATCTCCCTGCAACACATCTACACTGTCATAGTCTCACAGCGTCACAAGGCTTCCAACCTCTCTTCTCTTCATACCCTTAGGTGCCTTAATTCACATTCTCTGCAAATTTTCCTCTACTCTCTGGCTGAACCTCTCTTCTTCTTTCAATGGTTGATGTCTTCACTTTACAGCAACCAAACTTTTATCATTAGCAAGAGATATTCTATCTCCTCGCGTATCATGGAACACAAAGGGACTCAGAACAAAGATAGAATAAAGGAAATCAAACAATTTCCTTCTAAAATTGCCCACGGCCTCTTTAATGGTGTCAAGTTTTGATGCCTTTGATCGACCCCCCCTCGAGTATCGTAGCGTAGAACGTTCCTTTACCTTCTAATATGTGGCGTTCAATTTTATGCTACGCCAAAATGTAAGTTATGACACGTAGACACTCCATTGGTGTATTCACTTAACCAATTTCTTTGTTGAAACTGCCTCAAAGAGGTGTTTTCCCCATCCATGTTGGCCATGCAAAAACATAAACAAATAGATGAACTTCTCTGTTTAATGTTGGATCACCCCATCCAAGCTTGACTCTCTCCCTTTACACTATCACCTCCTTCAATTCAGCAAATTCAAACTTGTTTGAACTGCTCAATTTCCTTATTCGAATATCTCTTTGGTGACGTCTTGAAGCACCTTCTAAATGAGATTTTGACAAATTAAGAATCTTATGAACTTCAAATTGTTGCTTCTTCATCTAATTTGTACTTAGATGAACTTTGAGAATCTCCTTTCGGTAGATTTAGTGGTGTAGGAACTAGTAAATTAACTGAAACACCCATTGATTTCGAAAAAATGTGATGCTCACGAACCAAAATGTATGCTGAAACACTTATGAAAAAACTTTAGTCTTTTCTTAGCAAATACCTGACCAATTTGAATTGCCCATATCCCACTGCCAAGTTCAAAATGTTTCGTTTATGTTTTTGATCACTCAGTTCAATACAGTCTGGTATGAAGTTTAGTATCTCTTGAAGTATGCATCCATGCCCCTTTTCTACTGTAATATGAATAGGTGCCATTCCCTTCACATTGAACTTATAACAGGCAGAAGAATCCTCTTTCAGCAGTTCTTGCCCCATTTCCACATGTTCGTCTTCGCTAGATATTTCTAACCGCAATGGAGTGCTCTGAATTTGTTTGAAGATTTAGCTAATTTTCGTAGCTCTTGTAGCAAATAAGCTGCCACATCACAATGAATGCAATATAACCGCATATGAAGTGAGACTCGAAATCTTTTTGGACAACAGGTATCGACTTGCAAACATTACATATGCCTACACATCTTGCTGTTGATGATGGATGTATACACCTAAAAATGGCTAAGTCGAATTAAATAAATATTTTAATATTTATTTTAATCTCCTATCAATTAAATAAATATTATAATTTAATTAAATGATTCACATCCCTCCAATAATTAATCAATTTATTTAAATAAATCCCCTAATTCTTCTAATGTCTCATCTAATTAAATAATTCTAAATTATTTAATTAATCCTAAATTCCTCTATCCTAAGTCCTAATTCCATAAATCCACCTCACCTTTCCACATCACTTTTCCACCTCACCTTGTTGCACATGTAAATTTAATATTTAATTAGCTAATATTCCCTCACCCACATGTCCTATCCTTCAGTCAAATTAGTTAACTCATCAATCAAATCTATTAACTAATTAGTCAATTGAGTTCACTGGTCAATCTATTATGTTGACTCCCCAATCAACCTAGTTAGCTATTCAATCATCTCTGTTAACTCTTCAATCTATTTTGTTAACTCTCATAACTCATAAAGAAGGCTTGGACACTTGTCCTCTCCTGATTCACACACATTCTCTCAAGTCTTTTCAATTGTACACCTCACAGGTAATTCCTCCAGTCATGGATCTATTGACACTTGGATTTGGTTTTCCCTCATCCTATATAAGCAAGGTCTTCACACCCATTTGCATCCATCTAAGCATTCATAATCTTACTTTGCAGGAATCATTACAGTGTGCCTTTGGCAAAGTTATCATCCACTTGCATTCACACAACCTCATTATCACAATCCTCATCCAATCATGTCTCTATTATCAATCACCCATCTCCATTATAGTTGCATTGTAGTTTAGTCTCCATTGCACATTCCATATCACAACCATTCTACTCTTGTCATCTTCAACAACAAGGAAGTGCACACTTCTGAGAGCTCCATTACCATCAAGATCAAGAGCAGATAGGCGAACAATGGAAGCATATAGGTAACACGGTCTTTGAAGGTATATTATTGGTTTACTTGTGTTTTCATCAATTTCCATTGAGTTATTGGATGATTAGTTGTTTAGTACTATTGTTCACATTTTCTAATAACATTTCTAGCGCCCACCGTGATTTGACCCATCTTGTTTGTAAACATTTGTCAAGTTTGTTTTGTCACAGATTTAGGTGTGTTTTGTTATACACTTGGCAAACGACTTTCACAAACGGCCTCCTACGCACAAACCAAGCTCACCGTTGGTTCTGGTAGGTCTCAGAGGTAAACAACGACATATAATACCCTTAATGTTTGTTACTTGAAAGTTTTGAATTTTTTTTTAGTTTTCAGCCTATTTTTGCAAAAAAATAAATAAATAAAAAGAAAAAAACCAGAAAATAAAATAAAATACAGTCACAGCCAAAAACAAAAAAGAATACACAGTAAGTTTTTTTAGATTTTATTTTATTTTATTAAGCAAAAATTCAAAAAAAAAAAAACACAGTTAAATAAAAAAAACCAAATTAAAAAAAAGAAAACAACAAAAAAGAGGGGCCCTCGGCCCTCTGCACATAGCCTCCCTGCCTGCGACCCTGTTCCTGACCCCTAAACCTACCCTGATCCCCCCCGCCCTATCTGCTACCCTCCCCTCGATCCCAGCTAGTTGTCCCCACCCCCTAATCCCTGCGCTACCCATCCCCCCATCTTCCCACCCTCGTTCCCTCCCCCGCACCCATCTCCCTCGACCCCCCCGATCCCTTAACCCCCCGCCCAGCCCAAAGCCTCCCTGCGCCACCCCTGATCCCCACCTCCCACTCCATCGCCCAGATCCCTGTGTCCCCCACGCTCTCCTGAACCTGCTTCTCCTTGCCTCTGCTTCCACCACCCTGCGGCCACCAATCTCCGACCACCTCTGCCCGCTATGCCGTTGCTTCGCCACATGTCCACCGCGTCGTTGCTCCGCCACATGTCCGCCCCCTGCTTTCCGCCTAGCCACCACCCTTGCACCTGCACACACAACACCATAAAAATTAAAAAAAATTAACATAATAAAAAAAAAAAAAACCAACTCCAAAATATAAACAAAAGCAAACAAAAAATTTTAGGGTTAGGTTATTTTTTTTAATGTTATAGTTTATTTTTAAAAAAAATTGATGTTAAAATCTACTCTTTTTTTATTTGTTTATTTAATTTTTTTTTTAATGTTAATGTTATCAGCTTGCTTCTTGCCCTCCACTTGTCAAAATAGGGTTTTTTTTTTGGCATAACTTTTTGCAGGAAGGTCGGTCTTTTACAAATTTATAGTTGTTGGAAAGCTGATTCGAAAAACTTTGCAACGGTATAGGTATCTTCAGCGCATTTGGTCAAAATCATCAGGGATTATCAGTCAAAGTCAACCTTCCTTGGAAACTTCAAACGGCTATGACTTTTGCTTTTTTTAACGAATTTTCGTGAATTTTTTTTGAAACAACATAGAATTTCATGTAGATTCTGATTTTACTATCTATTTTGCTATCACAAATCATATTTCCATGAAATTTTCTAGTTTATGTGTTTTTCACCTAAACATTTGATTGGCAAGCTTTTTGATTCTTTTTTTGTTTTCATGGACTACAGGTAGACATCAGGACCCTTTGCATATCATGTGACGAAGAAAACTATAAACATTTGAGACTACTAATTTGGTTTTGGTGCAAAACGTCCACTGAAAACAATCATTTTTACACTAAGTGTTGAACAGGATTGGTTTAGGCTTTATCATACAATTTGCATATTTAATTAGGTGGAAAGTAAATCATTTTGTTGCATCACAACTTTCATCTAGTCCCAACCTAGGGGATAAAAACTAAACAATTTCTTTATGTTTTTACTATCTTGCACTACAATCTATCACATAGCTTAATAGGGGAAAGTAACACTTATTTATTTCTTCAAGCAACAATCTACACCTAGATTTGTTAGAAGGTTAAAATAAACAATCTTTTCCAAGTTATTGCTATCTTGTTACAAATTTCTGTGTTTGGTAGAGTTAATACATTTAGTTATTTTTCTTCTAACTAGGGGGGTAAAGAACCAGTGTTCTTTGTGTTTTTAGAATGATAATAGGACTATGCTCTCCCCTCTTCTAGGTGACCAAAATGCCAAACTTATCATTTTGCATGTTTAACCTTTCGAGAGGCCTGCCCTTGGAATTTCTTCCTTCCAAATGGGACGACCTTAAGTGATAACGGGCTAAAGCCAAGCCATCTCCAAGTCACTATAAATAAATTGTGTTTGTGACGAAAGTTGCAAGCAACGAGTGCCACTGTGTTACACTGGCCAATGTTTCCCCCAAAACCCTATGGAGCGTAACCTTTGCAGGCTGGGAAGCCTCCTTATCAAAGAAAATGGCCACATGTGTAACCACCCGAACATATGCCTTGACTAAAATCCTTTTGTTCTAGTAAGCCAAAATCCCCTATTTGGTGACACAAGAGGAGGAACCTTTAGAGCCATCCAACATCATACACTCATTTAGTCTGGAACTGTAACTTGGTGTGCGTGAGAAGTGAGTGCCGTGGAGGGGAGCCGATGCTACCAAGTTACTTTCTGTCACGCCTTTATGCAAGTGGCTAGTGTAAAAACCAAGTTGAAACTCATCAAATACTGTCCTTGCCAACCTTAGGATTGTGCTTGCTTTTTGGTCAAAAGTTTGTAATAACAAACATGGAATCTTCTTGTCTGCTGTGTTTTCTTGCAACCACCTGACACAAATCATCAGCGAAAATAAAAGACTTGCTTTGGCAAACATTTTGAAAACAAGCCAAGATCAAAAAACTGAAACAAAAAGGCAAACCTTCTGTAGAACTCAGAAAACAAAGAGCACTTGCACACATTTTGAGGAGACAAGAAATTCATTTCAGGATACTCATTTATTGCATATACCTCATTTGTGATCTTAGGAAAACCATACAAATTTGTTTCGCATCCTTTTTTCCAAAACATTTCCATTTGTCATATCATCCATAGCAAAAACATCAAACAAAACAAACCAAGTTTCCTACTAAGGTGTCATTAAGATCTTCCAAAATTCAAAACAAATATCTAGTTAGTTTCATAACAGGATATATCATCCTTCATCTCGGAACTACACTAATGTAATCTTGATAAAAGTAGTCCATATCAATAGCGGTGATCAACTCTCCCTACTTTGACTATCTTTTACCTCAAGAGCACATTTGTTTGAGAAAACAGTAGATCAAAATTCAAACCTTAAGAAAAATCTTGTCATCTCAACCACACCAAAAACGTCCATTCACAAGCATTTTTCATCCAACGTTCACCCCCATCAAGTGGTTTTTATGGTTGCAACTAGATCTCAATCTAAACAAAAGCAAAACATGGGCTTCCTAAACAATAGTGGGCATAACTCTGATGATGAGGAGATCACTCAAGAGGAACTCCTTAAACAACTTCAAGATCCAAAATTACTAAAGATGATGGATAGGGTTGTTGCCACAGATCCTCATAAGTATTTCGTCATGCTAGCTCAACAAGGAGCTAATTTGCCCTCTGATTTTGATCTCTCCAATCTAAGAGAGAACAATTCCTCCGATGAAGCTGAGTCATCAAAAGATGGCTCCAAACGAGACAAAGATGCTTCCAAAACTGATAAAAATGCTTTCAATTCGGAGAAGGCTAAGGATTCAATCAATCCCTTGGATATATTGACAACACAAATTCAAGCCTTACAACAACAACTCGCAAACATTCAAACAGGAGCATCCACGAAACACTATTCTCTAGAGGATATTTCACCATATCCTTTTGACAAGACCTTGATCATGATACCTTTCCCCTCAAAATTTGAGGTACCAAAATTTGACAAATATTGAGGAAAGGGTGATCCAATAGACCATATCAGAGAATTTAGTGCAGCATGTCTTGAAGTCACCCACAATGACACCTATCTCATGCGACTATTCCCAAGGAGCTTGGGAGGACAAGCTATGGAATGGTTCTCCCACCTACCTCCCGGCATCAAAACCTTCAACGAACTAGTGGATAAGTTTGTCACTCATTTCTCCTATAACATTGAGCATGAAATCTCAATGTTAGATCTTTGTAACACTAAACAAAAGAGTGGAGAATCCTTTGCCTCTTTCTTACAAAGATGGAGACAGTTGGCTAGCAAATGTCCTTATCATATACCAAAAAAACAAATGCTTGAAACGTTTGTACACAACCTACACGTTGATCTAAGCTACCAAATACAAATTCAATGCCCTACTTCTTTTAGTAAGGTCATTGAGATGGGTTTACTCATTGAAAAAGCTTTGATCGCAAAGGGGCAAATAAAACTTTATAAGGACAACCCTAGTGCAAATGTTAACACGGATAAGCTGCGATTTTGGACCAAAAATAAGAACATCGTGAACGATGGGGTGGTTGATGCCAAAAAGGTGATACCCAAGCAAACGATTTTCAACTTATCAAGCCCACAAAACAACCCCCCACAAAACACCGAATCACGGTCTACAAACTTTCCTCCTTGAAGAAAGTTCACACCTCTAGGGGCAACATTAGAATCCGCCCTACGGAAGTTAATATCAAATAATCTCATAACGCTTGCAACGGTACGGGATTATGAACCAAAAGTTAAACCTCCTTGGTGGAAAGACACTGATTTCTGCGAATATCACCGAAACAAGGGACACAAAACTAATGACTGTCAAGCGCTCAAGCATACCATTCAAGACTTGCTGGATCAAAAGCTGGTATCGCTTGATGGGCATGCCTCTAATGATGATCACATAGCATTCAAGAATCCACTCCCCAACTATGAGAAGGGAGGTTCTTCAAATAAAAAAAAGTGGAGCTAACAACGCAAATTATACAAACGTGTCTTATGACTATGTTGCTAACCACATTTCAAAAAGTGATTCACATATCAATGTAATCACTATAAATAAAACCCATGATTGTAATGTGACCACTCGCGGTGGAAAGGTTAGTCTTAAGGGAGCTCTGTCCAAAACATCCTCTCCGTCCAACCAGTACAATGTCCTAGATCAACTTCACAAGACACCCGCCCACATTTCCATCTTAGAACTTTTGCGTCTATCCTCGTCCCACAGAGCATACTTGACCAAACTCTTTCAGAAACCATCGTCCCAATAAACCTCGCCGAAGAGCAATTTCAAAACATGTTAGGTCGTCTTACCACACCTCATTTCCTATCATTCACTGAAAAGGATGACATGTCAATCACCCAACCACATAATGCATCTCTCCACATCAAAGCCTTCATCCACAAGCATAAAACAAAAAGGGTTCTAATCAATGGAGGAGTGGGTTTAAATATTTGCACCTTAAAGCTAATCCTTGCATTGGGGTTTTCAGAGAATGCTACCGATCCTAAAAAGAAGATCACCATCAAAGATTATGATGAAAAGGAAAGAACTTCAAAGGGAATTGTTGTTTTGCCTATCAGAGTGGGACCTGTAGTAAAGGATGTAGTGTGTCAAGTGCTTGACATGGAAGTTGCATATAATATTCTCCTTGGAAGACATTGGATACATGCAATGAAGGCAGTGCCATCCACCTATCACCAATGTATCAAATTCCCCCATGATGGCCAAGAGATCACCATCCAAGGCGATCCCAATCCATTTCAATATGGCAACTCCATACAATCCAAACATGACATTGTAATTCCCAATAACCGTGCCTTTGCTTCATCCTCATCCCGTGTGTTGACCATGTTTCTACACTTCAAAATTTAAACTTTTTGTGCAAAAATGACAAGTCTTATCATGTGTCAAAACCTTTGTCATGTCACCTTTTCAGTTGTGAGTCATCAACATCACACAAACCCTACTCATCATGTTACTTTTTGCTTCTCGTTACCTTTGTGCATTGATTCTATATTGTGGTGTCAAATTGAAAGAAGAATGATCAATCTTTTGCTCAAGTCCTAAGGTGTACCTGCCCAGTTTGCACCTAGTTATGAAAAAAATTAAATCTTAAGATTTGTGATAAATTGAGAAAAATTCTTTCTATGACGGTGTTCACAACTCCATCTCGCCCAATTTGGCAAATTTCTAGATTGTGACGTCTCATGATTTGCGAGTTTTTAAACTTACAATTTTTTGGCGGGGAGTTTGTGGAAATGATTAAAATGGGAGTTCTATATGCATTGGGGCAAAATAGTTTGATCAGGCATTTTATATTGACATTCTAGAAAAAGTGCCAAAATTTCATGAGGAATTATTATTATAGTCAAAAGTTATCCAACAATTCTGCCTTCATCACGTTCGCAGGTTTAAAGGACAAGTTTGGCGAGATGAAGTTGAGTATTTTACATGTTTTGAAACCCACATCGGCACATATTGATTGCATAATATGGACAAATCAGATTTTCTGAAAAGGATTCATTTTACAAAATTGGGGCAGTAAAAATTATTCAGCATATATCACAAGAAATACAAGTCTTAGACTTGCGAACCTTTATTGCTTCAAACAAATTATCAAAGGTTTTGTCAGTCTCAAAAGTTTTGTTTACTTCCACTAAGGTTGTGAAAACCATCTAAAGTGCCTATAAATATTGTTTTGACGTCAGTGAAGGCGTTAAATTTTGAAAGTCCCCAAAATCTCTGATCATGAAATTATTGAATATTCTTAAAAACACCCACGAAGGAGAAATTCCCTGCCTTAAACACCAAATAAACAAGAATCACCCTTGATCGGAGTTTTTTTTTGGTTTCAAAACTTATTTGAAAGGTTGTAAGGTTTATTTAAAATTCTAGTAAGACTTTGTTATTGGAGGCTACTACTTATACCCAAGATGGTTTAAAAACTATTATCGGCAAAGGTAGTAAATTTCTGAACCATTTTCAACCACCGATCAAGGAGACTCGTTTTTATTATTGGGAAATTTGATTGGTTTCACAAGCATGTCATAACACCAATGATAAAGAGAATTGGTTTCAAAACTTTCCATCGGTCCTCACTAAAGCTTTCGAAAGTCTTCTACATCACCGATGAAAGATACTTACATTATTATTTTTTAATCGGAGAATAAAAGATGTTTTGAAAGTAGTCTTCCCTACCGACGAAGTTAAGAATATCCTCCAAAACACCGATCAAAGAATGCTTTGAAGCTGCTAACTTCCAACACTCCACACGTCGCTTGAAAGTCGCCTATATTCGTGTAGGACGAAAAATGGTTTGAAACTGTTTTATCAAGAAATGAAGTAATCTTCAAAAAGGTTCTGAACATCCAGTAAAGCATAACGGTATGGGCGTCTGCCAAAATATAATGGAATGACATTTTTGTCAGAAATGTTAGTCGCTGGCACATACACTCAGCATGTAATATGTTTGACAAACTATCTCAAAGAAATGCCATTGAATGGGCTACAATAAGTGAAGGAACATGCACAAAATGGTTTCATTAAGAAGTCCGTAGAAAAAATTAAGCAAATACAATTGGCTATTGTAAAACTGAACACCACGAACTTTGCCAACATCCTCTTGGCTTATGCTCAGAAGAACACAAAGATTGTAGACTCCACCAGATATTTGTCATCTCCAGGAATGCAATGGTTGAAGGATATTCACAAAATAGTTGCTGAAACTTATTAGCAAACGTGATTGGTGAGTCTAAAACTAGATTCTATAGCTACCGCATCGTCAAAATAGAGTGAAAGTGAAATTTTTGTTAGATATTATAGTTGGAAATGCTTTGTTAGACATGTATAAAAAAAATGTTGACACCTAGACAAAGTGGTGAAGCTCTTTGGTAGAACACCTCTAAGAAATGTGGTCTCGTAAATTACAATCATTGCACTATAAGCACATGAACTATTTTATAGATTACCTCAAAGAGATGTGATCTCATGAAGTGCAATGATCGCAGGTTTTTCACAGAACGGGTTTATAGAAAAAGGCTTTGAAAACTTTAAAGGAAATAAATTTGTTTTGACTATATTCTTCTGCTCGCGTCACATGAGAGCTTTGAAACAGATTATGGGCATCCATCAAGGTGTAGTATAAACAAACATGGTCTCAAGGAATTCAATGATGTTGGGATATGTACAAAAAGATTTGTTGAGAAAGCTTCAAAAACTTCCAAAGGAAATGCAAATGGCAGGTGTAAAATCAAACTCAACGACCTTCACTAGCATCCTCCCAGTGCGTGAAAGCATACACAAAGGCCCGTGAATTGTTTGATAGTTTGCCTCAAAGCAACGTTGTCAAATGGAATGCAATGGTTGCAAAATGTACGTGAAGGGGATATACTGAAAAGACATTAAGAAATGTTCTTGTCATTCACTACTCATCTCAATCTCACAACCTCCTCGCAAATAGATTGTTCACGAAGATGATTTTTTGAAAAGGTCTTAGGGACTTTCAAGCAGGTGCAAGAGGTAACTTCAGTGTAAAACTTGCAAAAAGCCTCATCATGAAGTACAAACCCCAAGACTATGAATATGCTCTGATGATTGACACTATGCTTCCAGAGGTATTCAACACTAAAATGGGGCACATTAACCTACAAGACATCCAAACATCACTAATGGAAGGAGAGCGGTCAAAATTGTCCCGCAGGATAGCAGAAAGTTGTCTAGTGGATGCGGCTTGCTTTCCTATAGCAATGCAATGTCCAGAATTAGTGATAGAATGTGCAAAAAGGTACAACCCTAAAGCTAGAGAAATTAGGACTATTGATGGGTGCTTGATAAGCAAAAAGCCTGCAAGTATTTTAGTGATAAAAGAAGCAAATGTTTGAACAACTTAGCTAAAGAATGGATGGTGAAATCCAGAGGTGGACAGTCCCAGCTTCCCAAGACGCTTCATCGCTCTCTTTTTATTAAAGAAATCTTTCATCCGATAGTCCTAATCCACAGATTAACAGGCAGTCTTGATTCAACTGAGTTCAAAATGTGGATGTACCTTTTCATCATGGTCATATCAGCTGGAAAGCAATTCATTGATTGGGGTCGTCTTATCAGTGATTGCATACATGATCAGTTAATCCACTTCAAGACAAGTAAACACTTCCACATATCATCATACTTGATATATGCAATTGCTAATTTGAGGTCATGGCCAGGTTTGAGTACTATTGGTGTTCTTAATCAGGAGACGGATTTACAACTACTACAAACAGCTGCAACTAGAGGAGAGTTTTGTGTATTTTAGACGAGTAAATGATACCTTTACAATGCTAGCAGTGAGGCTCCTTCAAAGAAATACGGCTATCAGAATATCGAAAGAAACGACACTATTGATAAAGAAGTACGGAAGTTATTTCATTCAGTTTTCAAGATTCACCTACCTTCGAGTAGGAGGATTCGATGGCTATCCTTATAAGTTGCCAAGATACGTGGATGATAAACTTGTTTTGATCGAGCTTTGTAGACAGCTGGTGTCAGTCCAAAGGAAATGCAAAGATAAGAAGAATAAAAGAATTTCCTTCCCTATTTGCCTCAACCATTACAGATATGAGTCTAGCTCAAGAGTAGAAAATTTGGAGAAGGCTCTAGCTAAGATCAATTTGTACACATACCAGATGAGATTCCCTTTCGATAGCAAAGACTATGTCAAGAATAATCTGAAACTCGGTCTTGGGTATCTTCATTTCCCTAATATTGAAGACTTTTGGGAAGACTGTGAAGATGAATTCTAAGTCAGAAAAAGAGATTGGACGAAATTCACCCTGAAACAAATCTGTAATTTCAAGATGGAATGGATCATTGAAGGTATTGAAGATGAATCAGATCTGATTGATCCCTTCTATTTTAAAGAGATCCAGGTTCAACCTCTTCCTACTATGAATTGGGCAGATACATAGATTAGAGATGTCAGAGAAAGAACCAGTTTTGTGATCAAGAAGTCAGAATCTTGGATAAGAAAGAAGATAGCTCAAATGATTGCTACAAAACCAACAAGTAGAAAGGAGACACCAAGGAGAAGAAGTGACTATCAGGACAATTCTACTTCATCAGTTCCTCCTCATACAATAGCTGTGGATGCTCTTTCTCATCAGAATACTCAAGGAGGCGGTGGAGAGGAAGATCCCCCAAGAAGGAATAATCTCCAAAACACATGCGGAGATAACCCTGGATAGAAGAAGAAGAAATCAAGATCAAAGGATAAAGAGGTGGACTCTACTTCAAGAGAAGAGAAAGAACAAGAGCTAGTAGAAGTCCTGGATGATTCAAGGTTTGATGAGGGCATACCAACTATGTCACCTTCAATCCTCATTGAATCCTCTCATCATGAAGTACAACATCCTACTTCAATTATGGAACCTTCTTCCCCAAGGAATGCATTATATCAAGCAGAAGAATTTAGAGAGCGAGCAACCTCACTAGTACCTAGGACAACAAAGTCTCCAACAAAGTATTGTACAAGAGGTCTCAGAAAATCTTTCCCTCCCATGGTTGGAACAAAGTCTATTGAAAAAGAGAAGATTGAAGGAGTTAGTTGTTCCTGAATTCAACACAATATCTGATCTTTTCAAGAGATCTGAGAAACTTAAAGAGATAAAAGTGACCTCAAGAATAAAGACTGATTCAAACTTAGGAAATATGTGTCTAGAGATAGCTCGACCCATCTCCGAAAAAGATGTAAATGAAGCAACTCCTGTAGATTTTGTTATGACAAAAAATGATATGAGTCCATTTACTCATGAAGCTGACATACAGAACTTCATTGTAGTAGCCACAAAGTTAGTAGAAAGGATTGAGAAAGAGAAGCAGTCTAAGGATCAATTGAAACAACAAGTGAATAATTTGTCTTCCTACTTGAAATCCATAGTTGACATTTCTACCATGCCACTCAATGTTGATCACTAGTCAATCATCCTAGGTCCAGAAGGACAAGTTGAAAGGGGTGTTACTGATAATCTTCAAAAATATCAAGTTTATGGAAAAGTGACCGAAAGTTGGGTGGAGAAGGTCAAGTCCATTGCATCCGATTTCTTTGTTAAAGAAAAGGCTGTTCAAGATGAAGCCTTAATAAAAAAGGAAACCATTGAAAAAGACCTAAAAGGTGTTAGATAAGAAGAAGCAGCTTGGAAGGATATCATGAAGGATTTCACGAAAATGATGGAGATTGATGTCAACATCCTTGTAGCAGAGAAAATCCTACCTAATACAGAGGAGAACTACTTGAAAATCTAGTTGGAAAGCATAAGTTGGAAATTGGTAATCATTAACCAAGTTTCAACAGAGCAAGAAAAGCTTATACTTGCTTGTGATCAAGTGTGTGCAAAACTCTAGAATCAGCTCACCATCATCCTACCAAATGCATCATTGATGGAAGATTTGCAAGTGATACAAAATGGTTTTCAGACTATGGGTGATCAACAACTCTTCAACAGAGAAGTCTTCAATGAAAATGCAATGGACAAATTGATTGATACCTATACTTCCTTGAAGATTTTTGTTTCCTAAATGCCAAGTATGGTGTCAGAGTTGAGCAATATCTACATGAACCTGAAGACCTAGAAGATGAGGATAGCTAACATCCTAATTCCTAAGGGGAAATATGTTATTCTAGTTATCAAACTTTTTAGAATGTTCAAAGAAAAAGAATACGGTCAGTAGAATCAGTCTCCAGAATCAGCAGCTCCATCAATGGCACCTTCGACAAGCATGGAATAAATGCAATGTTGTATATTGTATAGTTCTCATTTTTGATGTGTTTGTGTGTAACTCAAGTCATGATTTTCACTTGTTTTGTAAATAATCTTCATGATTGAGTTTTTCCTGTTAGAGTCTTCATCTCTTTTTATTGTAAAGTTAGGTTTATCCTAACTCTTTCTCACAATGTAGTTATTCTAAGTGCCAAAATTGGGTAGTTACTCTAAGTAACTATCTTTATTAAAAGAAAATTATCTCAAGTTGGTGCACTTAGAGAATTAGTTATTCTAAGTAGTTACAAAAGTGGTTAAGGTAGTTACCTTAAGTGGTTACTAGCCTCACCTATATATACTTCTTTATAATTCAATCAAAAGGTTCCACTTTTTCGCAAGGCATTGTATGAAGGACTTGAATAGTACTATTCAAGCAAGAAAACAACAGAGAAATGTTTTGGATGTGTGTTCAATTCAATCTCATGTGTTGTTAATATTCTTATGTCTCATTGATGATAACCATTTGCTTTCCTTTAAACATTGTATGTGGAAAAGATTATCCTGTCAAGTTTTGGTATCTTAAGTTGAATGTGTGGAACTTAAATTGATAAGATTATTTCTCGTTCTTTCATTAGTTTTTGTTATACAATTTGTTCCTAAAATCCCAAAAAATCCAAATACCGCCATCATAAGAGGGAGTTGCCCCTCTCAAACGCAGAGGAAGATCGTCACTTTATCGTAATCTCTCCAACTGTTGGGACAATTTAGTCAACGCACTAAGGGCAATGAGTCATTTTCAAAGGTTATTTTGTGGTGACAAATCTTGGCGACTCTACTGGGAACTATTCGAACATACTTCTTTTGTTTGGAAAAAGTCGCCTTAATGTGTTCAAAGAAAATCTTTTTGATCAATAAATATGGTGCTGCGACATAGAGCTGGACCTGTTTTACAACCTAATGTTAATTGGTTGGACCTTGAGCAAGAAGATAGAGTTATTGACTTACGAGTATTGGTTTGGAGATGTAGGAGGTCAAATCACCAATATCAAGAAGTAGACGTGGTACTTGACGAAGAAGATATAGGAACGAAAATTCGTGATCGTGCTTCTTTAATAGCTCAAGGCATCACAAAAGAGAAATTGGAAATAGCTAACAGACGCGCTCCTAGTCAAATAGCTCCAAGAAGGGATAGACAAGTTTGTCCACCTATTTAACCTATTCAAGAATATCACCCTGTGAATCCTGTTCAAAATCAACCTAGCCACCAACAGATATACCAGAGGAGACTGTGAAAAGGGTATCCTGGATCCCGATTTTGAAAAGCTAGCAAGTCTTGATTTTTCTCAATCTTTTGCTCCCCCAAGAAAGAATATCAAATATTTTAGTAGACCTCCTTCACCTGCAAGAAGTCCTACTAGAACCTCTGTCTCCTCTTCCACTTACCAGGCATTAACCTTGCACGGGACTGCAGTTCCTATTGTCATAAACCTTCAACCAACTCCACCACTACAAATGGCTCATCCTGTGCCTTGGGGAGTAGCTATTGGTCCCCTCACCTTGGGTAATCAGTTGCATGACTTACCACATGGTTCCAAGAAAGTTTTACCCAAATTCAGTGGAGATGGAAAAGTTTCTACAAACAAGCACATTAATGTCTTCTTTACTGCATGCGGTGTTCTAGGCATTATGCATAAAGATGTTTATGTCCGGTTGTTTATAGAATCTTTGACCGAAGGAGCAACGGAATGGTTTCAACATTTGCTTGCCAGAACTATAAACTCATGGGCGACTATGCACCAAAAGTTTGAAGACCGTTTCAAAAGCGCTGAAGATGAGCATGCACTATTAGGACAACTTATTCAAATGAAGAAAGAGATTCACGAGCCGATGCCAGAGTTTGTGTCTTGTTTTAACAATTTGGTGAATAGAATTGAAAATGCTAAAAGACCAACTGCGCAAAATCAAAAGTGCTTCTTTCTAAATGCGCAACCTCCAAATATAAGTTTTCATTTGAGAAGAGCATGAGTGGCTGATTTGGAAGCTGCACAGACCGTGGCCATTGAAATTGAAGATGATTTATTGACTGCTAGAAAATGGAATAAAGACTTATAGAAAGGGAAGACACAGTCTTCTAATTCGTCCACTACAGACCCGATGATTCAGAAGCTAGCCAATGATTTGCTCTTGCTTAAGAAACAACTTGCACACAATCCACCTCCGCTATATCAAGATATACCCAGGAGAAATTATGTACCATATCAGCAGAACAAGCCACCTAGGCTTCCTCCTCCAGCACAAAGACTAGCTATTGAACATCCTTCTTTCAGTCATAAACAAACTGCGGCTATGTGTGATTTTCATTTGACTACTGACTATGATGGAAGCACTTGTCCTGAAATGGCAAGGTTCATGCAGATGAATCTATCAAGCAAGAAAATAAAAGAGTATATCTCTCAAGAGGATGAGACAAATGAGGCCTATCGCCAACTCACAATCAGCTTTCTTGAGTATGAGTCTAATAATGAAAGAGAATAGGTCCACGATATTAACAATCATTCTTGTAATGTCTTCACAAGAAATTAATATCAGAAGAATGATGGAAAAGCCAAAATTGAATCTACCCATAAAGTTCCAGAAAATACTCCAAAAATTCTAACAAGAAAACATCCTCTGGAGAATTAACCTCTTACAGCCACGAAAGATAAAGGTACACAAGGTTCCCCTCTTGGTGATTCATTTCCCTTGCCTAATGATGCATTTGATTTCATAGAGCATTACAAGAAAACAAAGATGCAAATTTCTCAACTTGATTACTTAAAGTTGAATCCTCATCAGTTGGAGAGATTGTTGCATATTGTTAAAGGAAAACCTGATCCTTCTTCTTCAGTACATCAACAGTCAAACGACTCATAGCACGAAGAACTTTCACATGATGATATCTTTGGTGAATCTCCACAAAATTTTTCCCTGTTGGTAAATGTTGTTCTCCTAGATTAGCCTGACCCATTCTATGTCTCTTTATATATAGTTGGATGTAAACTAAGCAATTGCATAATAGATTCTAGTGCTTTTGATAGTTTTATGCCCGCTAAGGTTGGTCATGCTCTCAGTTTGTCATTAAATAAACCATCAGGCAAAGTCTACTCAATGGAGTCTAAAATGGTCCCATTAGTAGGTCAACTAAAGGATGCACAAGTCGCTTTATCCGTTTTCCCCCAAAAGAAACTAAAGCTCACAATCCTAGTTGCTGACATTCCCACAAGTTATGGCATGCTGCTGAGTAGAAGTTTCTGTAAGGATTTAGGTGGAGAAATATAGCTAGATTGGTCCCATGCCTTGATCCTAATCAATGGAAAGAAAGTCAGGCTAAATCCAGAACCCAAGGCAAAGTATACAGTCCTAAAATCAAATGATCCAAGGGTGGAGATACTATATGAAGAAATGGGACCGGGCACATATATGCTCATGCAGGAAAAAGAGGTATCCCCTGAAGTTATCTCTCCTGACAAGTCTTCTGGCCTTTGGACTATGGAATTTGATGGAAGTTCTTCTTCTTTTGACTCAAGGGCCAGAATTATTCTTATTTCACCTATAGGGGAGGAGTTTCCTATGGCTTTCAAATTAGTTTTCAACAACACTAATAATACAACAGAATATGAGGCGCTCCTTCAAGGCCTCGAGACTGCCAAAGAAAAAGGAACCAAAATGTTGAGAGTGCTCGGACATGTAGAATTGGTCGTCAAGCAAATAAGAAATTAGTTTCAAACAAAGAACAAAAAGTTGAGAAAATACCAAAACTTAGTATGGGATCAAATAGAGTTCTTTAACACATTCTCCATAGAAGTGATTCCTTGAGCTCTCAATTCTAAAGTTGGTTGCCTTGTTGTTTCTACAACTCTATTACTTCCACATCTAGAGTTCAATAAATATCAATATAAGATTGAATTGGTGTATCGACTAAGCGTGCCTGATAATGATGAACATTGGCAAGTTTTTGATGATGATAAATAGATCGTGTCTTTTTTGGAGAAGGCTAGTACTTTTGTCAATTTGTTATTTGAAGGAAGTGAGAGTTCTGCAGAAGATGAAGTGTTGCAATTAAAGGGGAACACCATCCCAAGGGGGTTGATTACTCTAGAGAGCCTATTTGATAAACATGATTGTTATTTGAAGAATAAGGCTCAAGAGAACAATCCCAATCTTTCTCAATATGATAAGGTGAACATAGGCACTGAAGATGATCCTAAAATTATTTGCATCGGCAAAGCATGTTCGCCAGATGAAAGAAAGAAGCCCATCACCCTGTTGGTCAAATACAAGGACGTGTTCGCATGGTGCTATGATGATTTAAAAATTTTCATAAGTGGGAAATTTCAGCATTATATCACTCTTAAACCTGGGGCCACTCCTTTTAGACAAAAACAAAGGCAATTCAATCCTAAAGTTGTTGGTGCTATCTTTGCAAAGATTGATAAGATGTTAAAGCCCAGAATTATATATCCCATTCATCATTCAACTTGGGTAGCAAACATAGTCCCTGTGAGGAAAAAGAATGGCGAAATAAGGATTTTCGTCAATTTTTGCAATCTTAACCAAGCATCTTTGAAAGACAACTACCCTCTACTCGTGATGGACCATGTTTTGTAAACCATTGCTGGATCTAAAATGATGTCATTACTTGATGGGTTTTTTGGGTATAATCAGATACAAGTTGCCCCAGAGGATCAACATAAAACTGCTTTTACAATGCCCTGGGGAACTTTGGCTTACAATCGAATGACATTCGGATTGATCAAAGCCGATGCAACGTTCCAACGTGCAATGGACCTCTCCTTTGGAGACATGAAAAACAAGATTATTGTAGTGTACTTAGACAATCTCACTATCTTTTCAAGAAAAAGAGAAGACCATATTCAACATCTGGAGATGGTCTTACAGCGTTGCCGCGAACAAGGAATCTCTCTAAACCCCAAGAAGTCCATTTTCAGGGTTACTGAAGGAAAACTGCTAGGGCATATTGTGTCTAAAGACGGGATTCAAATTGATCCTGAACGTGTTGAAGCTATCCAGAAGTTGTCATTACCATCAAGCAAACCTGAAGTGAGGTCTTTCTTTGGCCAGATTAATTTCTTGAGGAGATTCGTACCAAATTTCTCTAATTTAACTCACCACATTGTAGACATGATGAGAGATAAAGTAGTCTTCAAATGGACTGAACAAGGCAAAAGGGCATTCCAAGATACTAAAATTGCAATTGCAAATGCCCTAGTTTTAGTTCATCCTGATTTTTCCAAAGATTTCATTATATATTGTTATGCTTCGAAACATACTTTATCTGCTATCTTGACTCAACAAAATGATGATCATATAGAAACACCTATTGCATTTATGAGTGTTCCTCTAAAAAAGGATGAGCTGAATTATTCTCTAGTAGAGAAGCATGCTTATGCAGTGGTCAAGGCAGTAAAACATTTTAGGTTTTATATCCTCAATTCGCATTCTAAGGTTTTCGTATCAGACACTTCAATCAAAACCATTCTTACCCAGCAAGAAATAGGTGTCAATAAAAGGGCTTCCTAGATTGCCAAAGTTCAAGAATACGATATTGATATTAAACCAACCAAATTGGTACGAGGGAGAGGCTTATGTAAGTTCATAGATGAAAATGGCATAGTTGGAGAATCTCTAAAAAAGAATGCCGAACTGCCTCAAGTGTTGTTTGTAGGATTGATAGATCAATGGTTCTCGAATATAGCATATTTTCTTACATATGGAGAATGCCCGACTCATCTAACTCCAAAAGAGAAAAGAACTATCAAGTTAAAAGCTACCAAATATATCATTTGGGGTAATATTCTCTATAAGAAAGGGATCGATGGTATGTTCTTGAGATGTGTAGATAAAGAGCAACATAAGAAGTTACTCCAGAGTTTCCACAATGAAGCATGTGGGCGACATTTCTCCTCTTCAGTCACCGCATTTAAAATTTTGAGGAATTGCTATTACTAGCCCGGCATGTTCCGTGATGCAGATGAATGGGTCAACAAATGTGAGTCATGTCAACAGTCTAAAGGAAAAGTACAACTTGCAGCTATGCCACTCAAACCAATGGTCATTGAAGAACCATTCCAGCAATGGGGTCTTAATTTTATAGGTCCTATCAATCCACACTCTAGCGCAAGCCACACTCATATTCTTGTGGCAACGGATTATTTTACTAAATGGATTGAGGCCATCCCGGTAAAGAAAACCACCTCCAAAGTAGTTTACGATTTTATTAAACAAAACATTATGGTGAGATTTGGGGTACCCAATAAGATCGTCACCGACAATGCCACTAACTTCTCTTCTCATGAGATATCATCTTTTTGTTATAAATATGGGATCATCCTTTCTCACGCATCAAATTACTATACTCAGGGGAATGGTTATGCTGAGGCTAGTAATAAAAATATTGTCACCATTCTCTGAAATTTAGTTGATGAAAATCATAAGACTTGGCATAAACATTTGTATGAAGCATTGTGGGCTGATCACACGACCAAGAAGAGAGCCACCGAGTTGTCACTGTTTGAGCTACTTTTTGGTATAGAAGACAAATTGTCAATACCCTTGGAGCTATCCACACTAAAACTACAAGATGTACTAGAGAACCAAAAGTTCAGAGACACACTGGAGAAAAGGATCGCTTATCTCACTAAGTTAGAAGAACAAAGAGAAGAAGTGGTTGATAAGATCAAGGAACACCAAACTTGGGTGAAAGAACTATTTGACAAAAAGACCAGAGTAAGACCATTCAATATTGGTGATCTTGTGTTACTATGGGACAAGAAAAAGGAACCGAAGGGTCTTCATGGTAAATTTGATTCCCTCTGGAGAGGACCATTTCAGATTAGAGGAGCATGTGGAGAAAAATTATTTCTATCTTGCATACATGGATGGAACACAGTTGCCCCTTCCCTATAATGGGCAACATCTAAAGCACTTTAATCAGTGAGACAGATTGTTTTCTGTCTTTGTATATAGGTTAATTAGGTGTTTTTGGATACGTTTCATTTCCTGTTGTTTTGTTCCTCTCCTTGTTTCATTTTTGGCTTGTCCATGCCCTTTGAGTTGTTCTAGTATACTCTCCCTTTCATTAACTCTATTGCCCAATAGATCATGCACTGATCTTTATCGGTTAAGATTCTGGGTTCATCCTGCGTCCTCATGGTCCTTGTCCCCAGTTAGAGCCAGCTGTTGACCTTGTTTCTACACTTCAAAATTTAAAGTTTTTGTGCAAAAATGACAATTCTTATCATGTGTCAAAACCTTTGTCATGTCACCTTTTTAGTTGTGAGTCATCAACATCACACAACCCCTACTCATCATGTTACTTTCTACTTCTTGTTACCTTTGTGCATTGATTCTATATTGTGGTGTCAAATTGAAAGAAGAATGATCAATCTTTTTCTCAAGTCCTAAGGTGTACCTACCTAGTTTGCACCTAGTTATGAAAATAATTGAATCTTAAGATTTGTGATAAATTGAGAAAAATTCTTTCTATGACGTTGTTCACAACTCCATCTCGCCCAATCTGGCAAATTTCTAGACCGTGACGTCTCATGATTTGCGAGTTTTTAAACTTTCAGTTTTTCAGCGGGCAGTTTGTGGAAATGATTAAAATGGGAGTTCTATATGCATTAGGGAAAAATAGTTTGATCAGACGTTTTATATTGACATTCTAGCCAATGTGCCAAAATTTCATGAGGAATTATTATTATAGTCAAAAGTTATCCAACAATTCCTCCTTCATCACGTTCGCAAGTTTCAAGGACAAGTTTGGCGAGATGAAGTCAAGTATTTTACATGTTTTGAGACTCACATCGGCACACATCGATTGCATAATATGCACAAATTGGATTCACTGAAAAGGATGCATTTTACAAATACAAGTCATAGACTTGCGAACCTTTATTGCTTCAAAAACATTATCAGAGGTTTTGTCGGTCTCAAAAGTTTTGTTTACTTCCACTAAGGTTGTGAAAACCATCTGAAGTGCCTATAAATATTGTTTTGACGTCGGTGAAGGTGTTAAATTTTGAAAGTCCCCAAAGTCTTTGATCATGAAATTGTTGAATCTTCTTAAAAACACCCACGAAGGAGAAACTGCCTGCCTTAAACACCAAATAAACGAGACTCACCCTTGATCAGAGTTTTTGTTTGGTTTCAAAACTTATCCAAAAGGTTGTAAGGTTTATTTAAAATGCCGGCAAGACTTTGTTACCGGAGGCTACTACTTATACCCAAGATGGTTTAAAAACTATTATCGACAAAGCTAGGAAGTTTCTGAACCATTTTCAACCATCGATAAAGGAGACTTGTTTTTGTTATCGGGAAATTTGATTGGTTTCACAAGCATCTCATAACACCAATGATAAAGAAAATTGGTTTCAAAAGCTTCCATCGGTCCTCACTAAAGCTTTCAAAAGTCTTCTACACCGCCGATGAAAGATACTTACATTATTATTTTTTAATCAGAGAATAAAAGATGTTTCGAAAGTAGTCTTCCCTATCGACGAAGTTAAGAATATCCTCCAAAACACCGATCAAAGAATAACTTCCAACACTCCACACGTTGCTTGAAAGTCGTTTATATTTGTGTAGGATGAAAAACGGTATGAAACTATTTTATCAACAAATGAAGTAATCTTCAAAAAGGGTCTGAACATCTAGCAAAGCATAATGGTATGGGTGTCCGCCAAAATATAATGGAATGACATTTTTGTCAAAAATGTTAGTCGTTGGCGCATACACTCAGCATGTAATATGTTTGACAAACTATCTCAAAGAAATGCCATCGAATGGGCTACAATAAGTGAAGGAACATGCACAAAATGGTTTCGTTAAGAAGGTCGTAGAAACTTTTAAGCAAATACAACTAGCTATTGTAAAACCGAACTCCATGAACTTTGCCAGCATCCTCTCGGCTTATGCTCAGAAGAACACAGAGATTGCAAACTCCACCAAATATTTGTCATCTCCAGGCATGCAATGGTTGCAGAATATTCACAAAATAGTTATTGAAACTTATTAGCAAACGTGATTGGTGAGTGTAAAACTAGATTCTATAGCTGTCGCACCGTCAAAACAGAGTGAAAGTGAAATTTTTGTCAGATATTATAGTTGGAAATGCTTTGTTAGACATGTATAAAAAATGTTGACGCCTAGACAAAGTGGTGAAGCTCTTTGGCAGAACGCCTCTAAGAAATGTGGTCTTGTAAATTACAATAATTGCACTATAAGTGCATGAACTATTTTATAGAATACCTCAAAAGTATGTGATCTCATGAAGTGTAATGATCGCAGTTTTTTCACAAAATGGGTTTGTTGAAAAAGGATTTAAAAACTTTAAAGAAAATACAACTTGTTTTGACTATATTCTTCTACCTGCGTCACATGAGAGCTTTGCAACAGATTATGGGCATCCATCAAGGTGTAGTATAAACAAACATGGTCTCATGGAATTCAATGATGTTGGGATATGTACAAAAATATTTGTTGAGAATGCTTCAGAAACTTCCAAAGGAAATGCAGATGGTAGCTGTAAAATCAGACTCAACGACCTTCGCTAGCATCCTCCCAGCGCGTGAAAGCATACACAAAGGCCCATGAACTGTTTGACAGTTTGCCTCAAAGAAACATTGTCAAATGGAATGCAATGGTTGCAAAATGTACGTGAAGGGGATATACTGAAAAGACATTAAGAAATATTCTTGTCATTCGCTACTCAGCTCAATCTCACAACCTCCTCGCAAATAGACTGCTCACGAAGTTGATTTGTTGAAAAGGTCTTGGGGACTTTCAAGCAGGTGCAAGAGGTAACTTTAGTGTAAAACTTGCAAAAAGCCTCATCATGAAGTACAAACCCCAAGACTATGAATATGCTCCGATGATTGACACTATGCTTCCGGAGGTATTCGACACTAAAATGGGGCACATTAACCTGCAAGACATCCGAACATCACTAATGGAAGGAGAGCGGTCAGAATTGTCCCGCAGGATAGCAGAAAGTGGTCTAGTAGATGCGGCTTGCTTTCCTATAGTAGTGCAATGTCCAGAATTAGTGATAGAATGTGCAAAAAGGTACAACCCTAAAGCTAGAGAAATTAGGACTATTGATGGGCACTTGATGGCCAAGCTTGATGGAATTTCCATCGCCATCATTCTCTGGCTGCCATGCAAGGAAAAATTCACTTGTATTGATAAGAAAAAAGCCTACAAGTATTTCAGTGATAACAGAAGTAAATGTTTGAACAACTTAGCTAAAGAATGGATGGTGAAATCCAGAGGTGCACAGTCTCAGCTTCCCAAGACACTTCATCGCTCTCTTTTTATTAAAGAAATCTTTCATCCGATAGTCCTAATCCACATATTAACAGGCAGTGCTAATTCAACTGAGTTTGAAATGTGGATGTACCTTTTCATCATGGTCATATCAGCTGGAAAACAATTCATTGATTGGGGCCGTCTTATCAGTGATTGCATACATGATCAGTTAATCCACTTCAAGACAAGTAAACGCTTCCACATGTCATCGTACTTGATATATGCAATCACTAATTTGAGGTCATGGCCAGGTTTGAGTACTATTGGTGTTTTGAATCAGGAGACAGATTTACAACTACTACAAATAACTGCAGCTAGAGGAGAGTTTTGTGTATTTCAGACGAGTGAATGATACCTTTACAATGCTAGCAGTGAGGCTCCTTCAAAGAAATATAGTTATCAGAATATCAAAAGAAGCGACACTATTGATAAAGAAGTATGGAAGTTATTTCATTCAGTTTCTGAGATTCACCTACCTTCGAGTAGGAGGATTCGATGGCTATCCTTATAAGTTGCCAAGATACGTGGATGATAAACTTGTTTTGATCAAGCTTTGTAGACAACTGGTGTCAGTCCAAAGGAAATGTAGAGAAGAATAATAAAGGAGTTGCCTTCCCTATTTGCCTCGATCATTACAGATATGAGTCTAGCTCAAGAGCAGAAAATCTGGAGAAGGCTGAGAAGGCTCTAGCTAAGATCAATTTGTACACATACCAGATGAGATTCCCTTTTGATAGCAAAGACTATGTCAAGAATAATCTGAAACTCAGTCCTGGGTATCTTCATTTCCCTAATATTGAAGACTTTTGGGAAGACTGTGAAGATGATTTCAAAGTCAGAAAAGAAGATTGGACGAGATTCACCCAAAAACAAATCTGTGATTTCAAGATGGAATGGATCATTGAAGGTATTGAAGATGATGAATCGGATTTGATTGATGCCTTCTATTTTAAAGAGATCCACGTTCAACCTCTTCCTACTATGAATTGGGCAGATCCAAAGATTAGAGATGTCAAAGAAAGAACTAGTTTTGTGATCAAAAAGTTAGAAGCTTGGATTAGAAAGAAGATAGCTCAAATGACTGCTACAAAACCAACAAGTAGAAAGGAGACACCAAGGAGAAGAAGTGACTATCAGGACAGTTCTGCTTCATCAGTTCCTCCTCATACACCAACTATGGATGCTCTTTCTCATTAGAATACTCAAGGAGGCAGTGGAGAGGAAGATCCCCAAAGAAGGAATAATCTCCAAAACACATGCGGAGATGAGCCCAGACAGAAGAAGAATAAATCAAGATCAAAGGATAAAGAGGTGGACTCTACTTCAAGTGAAGAGAAAGAACAAGAGCCAGTAGAAGTCCTGGATGATTCAAGGTTTGATGAGGGCATACCAACTATGTCACCTTCAATCCTCATTGAATCCCTTCATCATGATCCTACTTCAATTATGTAACCTTCTTCCCCAAGGAATCCAGTATATCAAGCAGAAGAAGTTAGAGAGCGAGAAACCTCACTAGTACTTGGACAACAAATTCTCCAACAAAGTATTGTACAAGAGGTCTCAGAAAATCTTTCCCTCCCATGGTTGGAACAAAGTCTATTGAAAAAGAGAAGATTGGAGGAGTTAGTTGTTCCTGAATTCAACACAATATCTGATCTTTTTAGGAGATCTGGGAAACTCAAAAAGATTAAAGTGACCTCAAGAATAAAGACTGATTCAAACTCAGGAAATATGTGTCTAGAGATAGCTCGGCCCATCTCTGAAAAAGATGTAAATGAAGCCACTCTTGCAGATTTTTTTATGACAAAAATTGATATGGGTCCATCTACTCATGAAGCTGACATACCAAACTTCAATGTAGTAGCCACAAAATTTTAGTAGAAAGGTCTAAGAAAGAGAAGCAGTTTAAGGATCAATTGAAACAAGTGCAGAATTTGTCTTCTTACTTGAAGTCCATAGTTGACACTTCTACCATGCCACTCAATGTTGATCACTAGTCAATCGTCTTAGGTCTAGAAGGAGAATTTGAAAGGGGTGTTATTGATAATATTAAAAAATATCAAGTTTATGAAAAAGTGATCGAAAGTTGGGTGGAGAAGGTCAAGTCCATTGCATCCGATTTCTTTGTTAAAGCAAAGGTTGTTCATGATGAAGCCTTAATCAAAAAGGAAACCATTTAAAAAAACCTGAAAGGTGTTAGAAAAGAAGCAACTTGGAAGGATATCATGAAGGATTTCACGAAGATGATGGAGATTGATGTCAACATCCTTGTAGCAGATAAAATCTTACCTAATACAGAGGAGAACTACTTGGAAATTTGGTTGGAAAGCATAAGTTAGAAATTGGTAATCATCAACCAAGTTTCAACAGAGCAAGAAAAGCTTATACTTGCTTGTGATCAAGTGTGTACAAAACTCCAGAATTAGCTCACCATCATCCTCACAAATGCATCATTGATGGAGGATTCACAAGTGATACAAAATGGTTTTCAGAACATGGTTGATCAACAACTCTTCAACAGAGAAGTCTTTAATGAAAATGCAATGGACAAATTGATTGATACCTATACTTCCTTGAAGATTTTTATTTCCTAAATACCGAGTATGGTGTTAGAGTTGAGAAACATCTACAAGAACCTGAAGACCTGGAAGATGTGGATAGCTAACATCCTAATTCCTAAGGGGAAATCTGTTACTCCAGCTATCAAACTTTTTAGAATGTTCAAAGAAAAAGAATCCAGTCAGCAGAATCAGTCTCCAGAATCAGCAGCTCTATCAACGGCACCTTCGACAAGGATGGAATAAATGTAATGTTGGATATTGTATAGTTCTCATTTTTTATGTGTTTGTGTGTGACTCAAGTCATGATTTTCTCTTGTTTTGTAAATAATCTTCATGATTGAGGTTTTCTTGTTCGAGTCTTCATCTCTTTTTATTGTAAAGTTAGGTTTATCCTAACTCTTTCTCACAAAGTAGTTATTCTGAGTGCCAAAGTTGGGTAGTTACTCTAAGTAACTATATAAAAAGAAAGTTAGTTATCTCAAGTTGGAGCACTTAGAGAGTTAGTTATTCTAAGTAGTTACAAAAATGGTTAAGGTAGTTGCCTTACGTGGTTACTAGCCTCAGCTATATATACTTCTTTGTAATTCAATCAAAGGGTTCCACTTTTTCGCAAGGCATTGTATGAAGGACTCAAATAGTACTATTCAAGCAAGAAAGCAATAGAGAAATGTTTTGGATGTGTGTTCAATTCAATCTCATGTGTTGTTAATATTCTTATGTCTCATTGATGATAACCATTTGCCTTCCTTTAAACATTGTATGTGGAAAATATTATCGTGTCAAGTTTTGGTATCTTAAGTTGAATGTGTGGAACTTAAATTGATAAGATTATTTCTCATTCTTTCATTAGTTTTTGTTATACAATTTGTTCCTAAAACCTCAGAAAATCTAAATACCCCCATCATACGAGGGAGCTGCCCCTCTCAAACGCAGAGGAAGATCATTGCTTTATCATGATCTCTCCAACTGTTGGGACAATTTAGTCACCAGAGTAAGGGCAACGATTCATTTTCAAAGGTTATTTTGCGGTGACAAATCTATTTACGAACACCATGTTAAACCAACTTCACTCCCTTCCACATACAAAGCACCTGAAATCAACCTCAAGCTCAAAGATAAGGGTGTCGGTGAATATACAATCGCACAATCCTTTTGCTTAGGACAACTACCTATATCCCCTAGATCATATGGAAAGCCATCCATGAGCAAACCCAAAGTATTAGAAACTCCTAAAGGTTAGTTTATAAAATGGGGAAGCCTCGAAGATGAGAGTGATGAAAAAGACATACTACAATGTTTATATAAGGACGAAGACAGTCTATCCAAGCCACAAGACCATCAATCCACATTGCAAACCGAACAGTATGGTCAAGGATTCACAATAATACAAAGAATGGCATATGAAGGTCATGGGCCCATAGGATTGAGGAAAGAAGGTATCATTGAACCTATCCAACCTCCTTCATTAACAGTCCGAGACACTATAGGGCTAGGTTACATTGGCAAAGCAGAGACCAAGGGAACAGACAAGCATAAAGGCAAACAACCAGAAACATCTGCTACTAACCTAGTAGATCAAATTCACCAACTGCAAGGATGGAGTGAGACAGACTCCAATGAGTATGAATGGGATAGTCTCTCTAAACTATCTTGTGATGAAAAAGATATTGATGTGGTCCACGAATATCTCCCTCTCCATACAACTCATGAGAGATAAAGCCCAAGGGCTAGACCACTAGAGTCTAATTTGCATAATAACGACAGTGAGTTTCGTGAGGAAAGAATGATACCACACTTGACAGATCAACTTGTGGAGAGTACCATCGTAGGCATTGTCAATGCTTACAATAACCACCTTAACTCCTCCATCTTGACCCTCACTATCCTCGAACTAGACCAATCTGATGACCCGTTACCACTATTGCATCCATAACTCATAGATTGGGATTTACAAGACTCTACCCCTGAGCTAGATACCTTTTAGAATGATGAGGCCATCATCGATTTTCTAGAACTTAGAGACCATATACCCATAGGGGATCACAGAGCTGGCTATGCCATAGAACTCAATGACATGGCATATTTTGGAGAGAGTGCCAAGCCTTTTAGTCTCAAAAATGTAAAAATGAAAGATAGATCTAATGGTGAAAACTGCTCTACGACAGTGTTAGATCATGAAAATAGTAAAAATATAAAGGACATATCCAACGGTGAAAACCTCTCTAAGGCGCCAAAGGATGAAATGCTTGACCCTCTTCCCAATCTAACACATTAGGAGAGATCCACAATCTTGATGGAACCAGCATAATAGATCAACGTCAACACAAGTGACAATCCAAAGATGATCCATATGGCAAAATCTTTAACTGCACAAGAGAAGCTAGAGTTCTCTGAATTCTTCAAAAAGAAACAAATCAACTTTGCTTGGTCATACGCAGATATGCCGGGTCTAGATCCAAACCTTATAATGCATCACTTATCGCTAGCTCCAGGAGCTAAGCTTGTTAAACAAAAACTGAGGAAGATGCATCCGCATATCACACTCATGGTAAAAGAACTAAAAAAACTGCTAGATGTTGGGTTTATCAGACCAATAGACTATCCAGAGTGGATTTCAAACATAGTGCCTGTCTCCAAACTGGATGGAAGAGTTCGACTATGTAATGACTTCAGAGATTTGAATAAGGCTTGTCCCAAAGACGACTTTCCTCTGCCTAACATCAACATCATTGTAGATCTTACAGCAGGGCACACCATGTTGTTTTTAATGGATGGATTCTTTGGATATAACCAAATCAAGATAGCTTTAGAGGATTGGCATAAAACAATGTTCACATGTCCCTGGAGTACCTATTGTTGGTGCATCATGCCATTTGGGCTAAAGAATGCGGGGGCAACGTATCAGCCGGCAATGACAACAATCTTTCATGACATGATGCACACCATCATGGAAGATTACGTCGATGACATCCTAGCCAAATCAAAAACTAGAGAAGGGCACCTACAAGTCCTAGACAAAATCTTCACAAGACGAGCAATTTAATGTACGGTTAAATCTAAAAAATGTGTTTTTGGAGTCACATCCGGTAAACTCCTAGCATATATCATATCATCTAATGGAATAGAGGTGGACTCGGCCAAGGTCAAAGCAATCATGGAAATGCCACCACCTAAAAATCTGAGTCAATTGCAGTTTCTACAAGGAAAGTTGCAGTCAATCAGAAGGTTCATCTCTCAGCTGGCAGACAAGTGTCACCCATTCACACATCTACACAAAAACATTCCTTTCAAATGGGATGACAGGTGTGAGCAATCATTTCAACATCTAAAGGAGTATTTGATGAATTCACATGTATTAATGCCACCAATTCAAAGCAAGCCATTGCTACTCTACATTTCAACCACACCAACAGCTCTGGGAGCTCTGCTAGCACAACAGAACCATGAAGGAAAAGAACAAGCAATCTACTACATCAGCCGAACACTGGTATGCTATGAGCTACAATATACACCAATTGAAAGAGCTTGCCTCGCTGTGGTCTTTGCTTCACAAAAATGGAGACATTACATGCTATCACATTCCATCAAGCTAGTAGCAAAGATTGATACATTGAAATACTTGCTCAACAAAGCTACCCTAACAGGTAGAATATCAAAATGGGTCATGATACTTAGTGAATTTGAAATCGAGTATGTAGATAGAAGAGAAATAAAGGGGCAAGTGATTGCCGATTAGTTGGCAGATGTACCTTTAACAGATGAAAATCCATTGAGCTTTGAATTTCTAGATGAGTACATCTTTAACATCACAACAACACCCTGGAAACTCTACTTTGATGGATCGTATACTCACCATGGGTCCGGAGAAGGTATCTTTTTGATCACACCCAATGTCGACACCATTCCTAAGTCATACAGACTACTCTTTCCATGCACTAACAATGTGGCGAAGTACGAAGCCCTAGTCATCGGTATCAAGCTAGCAATAGAATGGAAGATCACAGAACTTCATGTGTATGGCGATTCTCAACTTGTCATCAACTAAGTGAATGAAGACTATCAAACAAAGGATGAGAAGTTAATATCATATAAACGTATGGTAGACGACTTCAAAGAATACTTTGTTGTGATCTCTTTTGAGCAGATACCAAGGTTGGAGAACAAAGCAGCAGACGCCATGGCAACAATTGCATCTCTCCTTGACATCCCATCTTGCATACGACACCCCCGAATCCCACATCATTTGCAATATCGTAGTATCTGATTCTCCCTTATACGGAAAAGTATTTGCCTATCTAAAAGAGAACACCCTACCTCCTGATCTATCAAGTAACCAAAAGAGAACCTTTATCCACCAAGCTTCCCGTTATACCATAATCGCCAATACCTTGTATCGACGAGGACTCGATGGTACTCTCCTAAGATGTCTCGATAGTGAGGAATATCAAATGGCCCTAAGTGAAGTTCATGACGGTATATGTGGGACCCACTCTAGGGGTCCTACCCTGGTTCAGAAACTCATTCATATGGGATACTATTGGCCAACTATGGAAAAACATTCCTATCATTTGGTGAAGCGGTGCAAGAAATGCCAAATCTACAGGAACCTAATACATGCACCAACACAGGAGCTGCAACCTTTAATGACTCCTTGGCCTTTCTGTCAATGGGGACTCGACTTAGTGGGTAAGATACACCCTCCATCATCCAGCGGCCATAAATTCATAATCACCGCCACTGAGTACTTTACAAAGTGGATTGAAGTCATACCCCTTGCCAATGTCACAGGCAAACAAATCACCTCTTTCGTCCTAAATTACATCATTTGTCGCTACGGCATCCCTGTATCCATTATCACTAATAATGGAAGACCATTTAAAAAACAAGATGTCAAAGAGCTATGTGACAAATTCCACATCCAACACCGCTTTTCCACCCCACATTACCCCCAAGGAAACAACCAGGCAAAGGCATCAATTAAAACCATCGTAAAAATCCTCAAAAGACTGTCAACGATGCCGGCCATGATTGGCACATCCAATTGAATACCGCGTTGTGGGCCTATCGTACAAGTATTCGCACACCCACAGGTGCAACGCCATATTCCCTTGTCTATAGATCTGAAGCCATCTTTCCCATTGAAGTCGAGATCCCATCCTTGCGAGTATCGTTAAAAGGCCTCATATCTAATGAAGAGTACAGAGTTTCCAAGCTTCAAGAGTTAGAGCTGCTCAAAGAAAGAAGGCAACATGCCTTTAACCATCTCAAGGCTTATCAACAAAGGATGTCCAGGACTTACAATCACAGAGTCAAACCTCAAGTATTTCAAGTTGGTGACCTAGTCCTCAAAGAGAATCCCAGGAATCAGCAAGACAGAGAGAAGAAAGGTAAGTTTGAATCCAACTGGTTGGGTCCCTATGTCATCATTGCTGCCTATGGATCAGGTACTTATCAATTGGCTACATCAGAAGGTGAAATGTTCGATGATCCCATCAACAGCATGCATCTTCACAAGTTCTACACCTAAACCCCAATGCAAGGGAGTTAAAAATAGCAAAAAAATCAAAAATCAAAAAATAGCAAAAAAAATCAAAAAATGGAAAAACAACAAAAAAATCAAAAAAATAGAAAAACAACAAAAAAATTGTCCTCTGGTGAAAACCTGGTAAACAGGCGTCATGTGTATTTTAGCTATCGTGCAAATAAAAGCAAGTGATGAAAACCTTGTAAACATACGCTACTTGTGATAAACCGCCTACTCCATCTTTTCGAACCTTGTTCCTTGTCTATCCCTCCTAACCGCATCCACCCAATCACATCAAGATACCTACCATGGCTTGTTGTTCGCTCATCCTTATCGCCTTCTTCCACTAGTCGGCCAATCCAAACCTGCGTCCATCTTGTCATCCATCCTACACCAATCCATCAAACCGTTGTCGAACTACGTCACCTTTGAGCTATCACACAGGCAAGGCCATCATCGATGTGTCCTTGAGGCTCCTTTCCCATCCATTTCGTCCCATTTCACCCATCCTTTTGTCCTTCCAATCGCACTTTTCCCATCGCCTAGGTTCTACGTCCACAAAGTCCACACCCCGAACTACATTGCCTCTACGTCATCACATAGGCAAGGCCATTTATCAATGAGCCCCTGAGGCACTAGGTCAGTCTGTTAGGGCCTGTTTCTTCATGTCCCTTATCATTTCATCCATAATAAATCAATCCTTTACTTGACTGGGGGCAACTCCTCAACCTAGTTGGAGAATTAGATTCTTGAATGTCACACACCTTAGAGGATAACAATAAGGATCACGATACCATCACCAGACAACAGCCAAGATTACAAACACACTTTTTCAACAAAACGCTTGACGCAAGAACTAGACCTTTAAACAAGACATAGTGGAGATCATTCACATGATGATTGTATCTGCTTTCGTTGCAAGAAAACATAACTATGGCAAAAAAAATTGTGCTTACTAAAAAGGTTTAAGTCGCAGAGTCTTGATTTTTGTTATTATGTCTTTCTATGCTACTCAAGGATGTCAAAAATTAGAGGAGCTATGATGGAGGCATAATTATCTTATTTGTTTCTTGTTTGTGGATCAATCTTTAGTAATGTGACAACTTTGTCTAACAACATGATCGGCAAAAGATCATTAAGGACGATCTACGTCTATACATGAAACAAGGCAACCCTTGTCTGTTGACGCATGCAAGGCATACTCAGGTCATCTAGATTCAATTTTGACTAGATGCATGTATTACTTGCTATATCAAAATCCATGTAAGTAATACTCAGGTCATCATAGTTTAATTATACCTAGATGATTGTATTTTCTTACAACATAATAAAAGCTCAATGATGAAACAAAGTACTTCAAATACTTGCATATATGAAGATGACAACCTCCACATCCATACATACCAAATTTGCATTTCACCTCATTTATAAGCATTCCATAAATACCATTTATCCAAGTGTCTTGAGATCCAAAGTCTTTTTCTTTCATTTGTCCAGGTTTATTCTTCTAATCAATTCTTCCATCAATTCGTTCAAACCCTTATCCAATCAATCCAAGAAATGATCCAAATGCAAGTCCATCCTTAATCCATACCAAACGAGTAAAGTCAATCTTGTCAAATTGTCTAATTGCAATCAGTGGTCTTGATCCTAATCTTGTCGTAAACCAAGTCAATCAATCATAATTATCAATGGGATATATCTTTTCCACATCTTTGTGTCGATCTAGGGATATATCATTCCCTGCAATAGAAAACACTATCGTCGACCATTATCAATTAATCATTGGTTTAGAGCTGGACAGGGGCAATACCTTGTTTGTTCTTGTATCATTTGTGCATACTTGCTTGTGCGTGTTTTCATTTTATCTTACATCACATGTCATTCAGCTATTTCTTCATCCCATTTTTCTTCTGTGTCGACCAATTTCTTCACCCTAACCTGTAAATCAAACCTATCTCATCGTGAGATTGTCGTCACATTCTTCCCGTCCAATCTCCCGAAAGGGCATCCTATCATCATAAAACCTGTACTAGGGGCAAACTGGGGCATGTATCAATAGTAAAAAAAATTAAATTCTTTGAAACAACATAATAAAACACATTGCATCAAAGAGAGGCAAAATGTATACACCTAAAAATGGCTAAGTTGAATTAAATAAATATTTTAATATTTATTTTAATTCTCATTCTCCTATCAATTAAATAAATATTCTAATTTATTTAAATGATTCACCTCCCTCCAATAATTAAATAAAATCAATTTATTTAATTAAATCCCCTAATTCTTCTAATGTTTCATCTAATTAAATAATTCTAAATTATTTAATTAATCGTAAATTCCTCTATCTTAAGTCCTAATTCCATAAATCCACCTCACATTTTCACATCACCTTTCCACCTCACCTTGTTGCACATGTAATTAAATATTTTAATATTTAATTAGCTAATATTCCCTCACGCACATGTCCTATTTATCCTCCAGTCAAATTAGTTAACTCATCAATCAAATCTGTTAACTAATTAGTCAATTAAGTTCACTGGTCAATCTATTCTGTTGACTCCCTGTATACACCTAAAAATGACACGATTTGGTCTAAGTAAATATTCTTAATATTTATTCTTTTTTAATTCCTCTATCAAATAAATAAATAAACAAATTTATTTATTCAATTCACATTCCTCTAATTTAATTAAATATCAAAATATTTAATTACCACTTCTAAAGTCAATTAAATAAAATCTTTTATTTAATTAAATTCTTCCAAACAATTAAATAATTCTTAATTATTTAATTAAGTCAAAATCATTCCTCCAAACTTGAATAAATCAAATCAAATTTATTTAAATCCTCTCAATCTCCAAAAATAAAATATAATCAAATATTTTATTTATTCTTCCAAATCATGCACAACAACTAAATAAATTTATTTATTTAATTTGCTTTCCTATCTTCAAATATCTTCCAAATCTTCTAAAAATAAATCTTCTTCTTCATACACACAAAATTGAATAATTTATTATTTAATTTCTTTCAAATCATGCAAAAGCAAATCACAAGTTGAGTTAACTGACTCAATCAACCTTGTTTTTATCAATATCTCTTAAATTAGAAAAAAAAAGCTTTCTAATTTATGAAAATCATGTCTTATCTGTAGAAACGAAAGTAGTTAACTCAAATAAAACAACTTTTGTGTGACACTTGTCTTCTTCTTATTCGCGCACATTCCTCAACCGTTTTATACCATTGATCTTCTTATTCTTTCTATACCGTTGATTTTCTCTTTCCCAAGTCTATAAATTTAACCATGTTCTTCCATTTCATTCATCCAAGTTTTTAGTATTGTTACTCTACAGGAATTACAGTGCGCCTTTGGCACCCATGTCATTCCATTTGCTTGCGATCAACTTGTTACCATATCACTACCATTGATGTGAAGCTCATCTTCATTACAAATCATTATTATAGCCATTCTCCATTGACAATTTTGGAATATCAAGGAAGTACACTCTCTAAGAGCCTTATTCATACATGCAAGATCGATTGAGATAGGCAACCAATGGAAGCTATGAATTATTGAGGTTTCCAAAGGTTTTATCTTTTGTTTGTTTGATCTCGATTATTTCCCTTTTCGTTGAGTTTTGGGTATTATTGATATTGATATATTGATTATTCATGTTTACTCTAATTTTCCCTTAACACTCCCCAATCAACCCAGTTAACTGTTCAATCATCTCAGTTAACTCTTCAATCTATTCTGTTAACTCCCATAACTCATGAAGAAGGCTTGGACACTTGTCCTCTCCTGATTCGTGCACATTCTCTCAAGTCTTCTCAATTATATACCTCACAGGTAATTCCTCCAGTCATGGATCTATTGACAATTGGATTTGGTCTTCCTCCAGCCTATATAAGCAAGGTCTTCACACCCATTTGCATCCATCTAAGCATTCATAATCTTACTCTGTAGGAATCATTACAGTGTGCCTTTGGAAAAGTTATCATCCACTTGCATTCACACAACCTTATTATCACAATCCTCATCCAATCATATCTCTATTATCAATCACCCATCTCCATTATAGTTGCATTGTAGTTTAGTCTCCATTGCACATTCCATATCACAGTTGTTCTACTCTTGTCATCTTCAACAACAAGGAAATGCACACTTCTGAGAACTTCATTACCATCAAGATCAAGAGTAGATAGGCGAACAATGGAAGCATAGAAGTAACATAGTCTTCGAAGGTATATTATTGGTTTACTTGTGTTTACATCAATTTCCATTGAGTTATTGGATGATTAGTTGTTTAGTACTATTGTTCACATTTTCTGATAACAATGGAAACCAAATCGAACCAAGACAACTACCAAAACAAAGGTTAAACAAAAATGCTAAATCATTTTGGGCAATGTAGGATTGCCCATTCACCTAGATGCTCTTGCATAAGACACGCTGGGTAGAAATTTTGTGAGCATAGGATCACAAAAGTGGAGTGGAGTGATAGAATCACCCTTTCAGGTTGTAAATAACCTGCATCGACTCCGTCGCTGTGATGTGCACAAAGTTATTTTTCTTTCTTTTTCCAACACCATGCTAGAGAAAGCATCATCCTCCTTACGCAACTCCATTCACCACTCCTCTCTCCTCTCGTGGATTCACATCCATCATATACTGTCCTCCTCTGCCAAATGCTCTCTACTTTCCTCTCCTCCTTCATGGGATCCAACCCACCACAAATGGACCACCTCCACCAAAATCCACCTGCAGCATCCTTCACAATCTCTACAAAAAAATATGCAGTGTCTACACACAAATTTGCAACTGCTATTTCATTTTCTACAATAACATCCTCTTCTACTTGTACTATGGAAGAATAATTACAAATGAAACCAAAAGATTCATGATTTAGCTATTTTTCCTTCGCTACTATAACATCATCTTCTTTGTCCTTCATTGCGATGTGCATCTTTTCCATCCATTCTTCTTCTATCACCAACATCTTCAACAACAAATCATCTTCGTCTTTGTCATTTGCAATCTCTTCACATTCCATTACTACATCATATCCTCTATAGCTGCAATCTCTCTTACATTTTTCTCTTCCTCATATTCACTACTCACTTCTTGTACCTCTCCAACTTTAGCCACCACTGGATTTGTTTCCTCTTCTTCATTATTTTCCTTCATGCCTTCCTCATAGCATGTCTTCACTGCAAATTCTTTTTCCCCATATTGCTTGACAACTACACCATGATGTGATGCTTCCAATCGATCCAATCTCACATTTATATCAACCATCATTGCGAAAATCTTCCTCTCTTGATAATATTTCCAACCCTCCTATATTACGGGCTTCCTCACAAATATCTTCATCTCATATGCTGCAACCTTACACCATCACACTCTATCTGGAATTCTTCGCAGTTGGGACTTCACAAACCTACAACAGTTCTCCATCAAGCTCTTCACAACCGCCTTCTCTCTTGTAGGTCTTGGTGGATCCTCTCCATGCTCAAGACCTCTAGTTCTGATACCATTTGATGCAGAAGAATAACTCTTCCTACCTATTGGTTTTTTCTTCTGAATCAACATCAGGATTTGCCAGTTCCTATGCACGTGCAGATTCAGCCAACTAATACAGGAGGTTGCGTGAGATCCTCCCCTTCACTTCTGGTTCTGCCGCACCAAGGGGGGTGTCCCTACAACTAAAGATGTGACCTTGACTTGCTCAATGACTGATAGATTTATCTTGACAGCAATAGGCAGAATACTCTCATGTCTAGACCAAGATCTGCATGGTAGATCACAAGGTTGTCAACATTCTTGGACATATGTGTCTGGTTGGGTATGAGAGTATGCAGGGGGTTCCTAATCCTACTCCTACAACTAATAGGTTGAAGTGATGAAATGGGTGGACATAATGTCCTGGATGCAAGACAAGGGGTTTTGGCTCATAACTACTGACCCAGGAGTAGACTGGAGCCTATCCATTGGGCAAGGAGTCAACTAGACATATACAACAAATGGTTTGCAACTTGTCATTCAAGTTTCAAGGGGTTGAGCTTGATGCTTGCCTTACAAACATCACCCAAGGATGGGTATTTAGCTGCCTCTACTTACAGATATCCCTGCTGACATGCAACCTTCCCCATGCTCAACCTAAAACAATTTAATCCACTCCTTGAATGGAAGTTAGAGATCAAACATGTGATACAGAAAACCATACCCTAGAACCTGAGAAACCCATAGCAACTAGATTCAGAAGAAGGAGAATAACATGCAGCAAATGGAGACAAGCAGATAAACACATGCAATGAAGCATTTCTCATAAAATCAACATTGAAACTGAACATATGTGCAAAATACATTCATGTTGCAACTCATAAACTCCAAAATGGGATAAAACAACCAGGGTCATGCCCTGTCTTTCGTTATTTACACAAAAATTACCAGGCCTTCAACAACCCACCCTGAATGAGCAACACAGCTTGCTATATACAGCAAGGCAGTTACTCAGCATTAATCACTGGGCGACTTAAAAGTCTGCCAGATACAGTTTATTCTGAGGAAATGGCACTCAAACATTCAATGCAGCAGGTGGGAGAGGAGACAGGGAAAGGTCTCGAGCCTTGCGCCGCCGCCTGCGGATTCATATCTTCAGTTGGGTACTAGATCCGTCCACGCCATCGCCCAGACCCTGTAAGATCTGCCATTAATGGCGCACCAACTCGCGGCCTTGAAAAAAACATCATACTGTGCATCGCAACCGTTTCCCGCCAAGATTTATCACCCTGATATTTCAAATTATGTAGGAACCATTTATCCCACATGCACCCCGTGGTGACCCCCTCAACACTTTATATACTGGGCCATGAGCATATATGATGTTGGTGCTTTTGCTCCCGACGACACCAGTACAAACCTCATCATCTTCCATCGGCCAGACCCTCCTCATCGGCAAACCACTTGCTTGTCCTCCCGACATCACATATCTTGCCGATGAACATCCTTCATCGGGAGGACCCAACATATCGGAGTGACACATTTCGAATACGCCGATGACCAAAGTCATGCCGATGGCCTTCCTTGCATACATCCTTCGATATGCAAAATATCACCCCGATATTTCACATCACCCTGATATGAAATATCACCCCGCAGAAAATATCACCCTGCGGGAAAGCATATCCGGACCTCATCACCTGATAAAAATATCACCCTGATGTCAGCAACATATTGCAATATCACCCGCATGATAATCGCCTTCATCGGCATAACCTGATGCATCGGAGGAAGATCCTCCTGCTTAGCCGATACCAAATGTCTCGCCGATGAACATCCTGTATGTCCACAAAAATCCTAATGACGTCAGCATCATATCTGCATACCGCGCATCTCCACATATCCGGATGACGTCATCGTCATATTCACAACATCGGGGGATCTCCATAAAATGACTAATGTTAAAATATGACCCCCCGGACCTTGATGACGTCACCACCACATTCATATATCGGCATCGGGGTGATATTCGGGATATCACCTGATATTCAGAATATCACCCCCTTTCGGAAAAAAGATGATGCAGACAGGCAAATATCACCCCGATAAAAGAATGACGTCAGCAGCACCGGGCGATAAAGCAAACATGAAGTGATAAAATAACATCGGGGTGATCTTAACCAAGATCACCCGATATTCAAATATGATGACCCCGATGAACATCGGGTCACACTTAGAACCTTGCAGCAACATCATCAGGGTAATCTTAACTAAGATCACCCGATGTTAAAATATCACCCCGACGAAAGATCATGCTAGCAGAAAATATGATGACCCTCGCAAGCAACATCAGGGTGATGTCTGGAAATATGATGATGATGACCTCCTCTCCGAGGAAAATATGATGTTGATATTGAAACATGCTGAGGAGGTCCAAAGACTTAAAAAAAATTGGATTTTTTGGGAAGGTGCTTGCATATACATATTTAAGCACCAACACAGGCTTTGTCTGGGGACGCATGCCTCTTGCAGGCATGGCGAGAACCTCAGACCTCTGGGATGCAGACCAGTCCCTATCCATTGGGCAATAGAGTCATGAAGTCACAATGATTTGCATCACCAAACACACTTGATGGCCTAATGCCACCAAGAAAAGAAATACCTGTATCTCCCTTTGTCAAATATCTTGTTTTCATCTGCATGCACTGGATCAAGCTCGGAGATACTGCAATGATCCACCCACAAACAAACTTGGTCATTTGCATTTTCAACTCTCTGATTTGGCTTGTCACTGTCAGCCCTATGCAAACAACCTTCAGGATCATGTAACATGTGGGTGCAATGTTTATCAGGCAATGCATATTCATATGGCATATAGCAATTATCATCTACATCAGCAATATGCATTGCAGAATGCTCTCCTAACTGGATTGAGAACAGAAAACACTCAGAGTCCACCACACAGCTGGGAAGATCAGGGCTCATTTCATCAGCTAGCCTATCAAAAGAAAAGCTTTCAAATTCAAAATTGTGCACATCATGCACACAATCATCAGGTACATCATGCTGGAAAAGATTAGGCTCTAGCACCTCTTTACAATCTGGCACGTCTTTACAATCACTTACCTGATGTATGTTGGTTTCTCCTTCATCAGGATGAGAAATAGAATCCAAGTCAAAAACAATGTTTAGATCCTCACCATACTCAAATGGATCCTCATCACCATATGTGTCAAAAATGGGTGATCCAGGTGTCTCAGCCTCATCATGGTATGCCATTGGTTCATGGGCAGCAGAACATGCATCTTCATCACCAATGGATTCATTTTGTGGAGGGGTATCAGCTTGTGTGTCATAAGCAAAACAGTCATCAAATGAAGAACAATCATGCTCTGCACTAGCACTTGCTTTGATCTCTGATTGCTCTTCATCATCTCCATGTGTTTGAAAAGAAGACAATGGTTCACACATGGAACTGCTTCTCTGTCTGCTTACATCTTCTCTGTCTTGAGTATAATACTCACAGTCATCTCCACAAATCTATTCAAAAAGATGTTCATTGTTGTCCACAACCACATCATTATTTTCATGGCTAGATGCCTCAACATTGCAATGGGAGTCCTCATTAGCCCTTTCCTTGGCATCTTCAGTATCTATCTTCTCATCCCCACATGTTGCCTTAATCATTTGGTCATTTGCAGCTTCATAACCACTATTCACACCAAAGCTTGGGGACAGGGATTTCTACAGGTGCTCATTTATCATTTCTTCTACATTTTCTAAAAATTTGTATGCCATTTGCATACTTGTCACCTTGAATTCCCTCAGTAGTGCACTAGAGCCCTCCTCAAAAGCTTCAAAGAATATGCCAACACAGGCTAAAGTATCAGGTCTGAAGGCTTCTGGGATTTGTGAAAGGGCTAGTGCAAATCTATGACTGAAATCAATACAGGGCTCTTCATCTTGTTTTCTGATTTTCATTAATTCTGCAACAAGATCAGCAGGTTCTTTTGCAAATTCTTCTTTGAAACAGTCAGCAAGCTCATCCCAACAGGCAAAGGATCTCTTTGGAAAGCTCAAATACCAATTTTTGGCTTTTGCATCGAAGGACCTAGCAAAAAATCTCATCCACATATCCTCATCTCTGAATGAATGTGTATCCATGAACTCATGGAAATTTTGGATATGTGCACTCCCATCAAACACACTGTGACCACTAAATCTAGGCATCTGACTGTACATCCTAGCAGGCATACTTTCAACTTTATAATCAACCCATGACAGATCTAATTGGTCATACAAAGGATCAAAAGGGGTGACAAGAGGTTTAGCTTTTTGACTGGCAGACACAACAAGATTATCACTATTTAACTGGGCCTACCTAGCCTCTAAGAATATCAACCTATTTTTTATCTCTTCTATTCTTTTATTCAACATATCACCCCCTTCTTGACTGAGTATGGGATAATACATATTTGGATTCATAAAAATTTCAATCTTAGACATCCTTTGTTTGCCTAAGACCTAAGGCTTCCCCTGGCATCTAACTTATGCAGTAAACAACAAATATAAAGGGGAAGAAGCTAGGTACCTTTTCTCATCCAGATGCAAAAATATGAACATCTCTCATCACATAACATACATCTACCTTCCACGTGCACTTAAATCTTTTGCAGAGTTGCCACCTCTCCAGAGAGGACAAAATTTTCAACAACTGAAAGCTACTTTTCCAGGTTCATTCCACCAGTAGAGCAGAACTTCACTAGAGATTGCAGGATATCACTTTACATCAACATTCCCCAGCAGAGTCACCATTTTGTTGGTGACTCGGATGGATAAAATATATTTTGTTTTCATCAAATCGTCCCCAGCGGAGTCGCCATTTTGTTAGTTTTTTCTTCTGAATCAACGTCAGGGTTTGCCAGTTCCTATGCACGTGCAGATTCAACCAACTAATACAGGAGGTTGCGTGAGCTCCTCCCCTTCACTTCTGGTTCTGCCGCACCAAGGGGGGTGTCCCTATAACTAAAGATGTGACCTTGACTTGCTCAATGACTGATTGATTTAGCTTGACAGCAATAGGCAGAATACTCTCATGTCTGGACCAAGATCTGCATGATAGATCACAAGGTTGGCAACATTCTTGGACATATGTGTCTGGTTGGGTATGAGAGCATGCAGAGGGTTCCTAATCCTACTCCTACAACTAACAGGTTGAAGTGATGAAATGGGTGGACATAATGTCATGGATGCAAGACAAGGGGTTTTGGCTCATAACTACTAACCCAGGAGTAGACTGGAGCCTATCCATTGGGCAAGGAGTCAACTAGACATATACAACAGATGGTTTGCAACTTGTCATTCAAGTTTCAAGGGGTTGAGCTTGATGCTTGCCTTACAAACATCACCTAAGGATGGGTATTTAGCTGCCTCTACTTACAGATATCCCTGCTGACATGCAACCTTCCCCATGCTCAACCTAAAACAATTTAATCCACTCCTTGAATGGAAGTTAGAGATCAAACATGTGATACAGAAAACCATACCCTAGAACCTGAGAAACCCTTAGCAACCAGATTCAGAAGAAGGAGAATAACATGCAGCAAATGGAGACAAGCAGATAAACACATGCAATGAAGCATTTCTCATAAAATCAACATTGAAACTGAACATATGTGCAAAATACATTCATGTTGCAACTCATAAACTCCAAAATGGGATAGAACAACCAGGGTCATGCCCTGTCTTTCATTATTTACACAAAAATTACCTAGGCCTTCAAGAACCCACCCTGAATGAGCAACACAGCTTGCTATATACAGCAAGGCAGTTACTCAACATTAATCACTAGGCGACTTAAAAGTCTGCCAGATACAGTTTATTCTGAGGAAATGGCACTCAAACATTCAATGCAGCAGGTGGGAGAGGAGACAGGGAAAGGTCTCGAGCCTTGCGCCGCCGCCTGGGGATTCACATCTTCGGTCGGGTACTAGATCCGTCCACGCCATCGCCCATACCCTGTAAGATCTGCCATTAATGGCGCACCAACTCGCGGCCTTGGGAAAAACATCATACTGTGCATCGCAACCGTTTCCCGCCAAGATTTATCACCCTGATATTTCAAATTATGTAGGAACCATTTATCCCACATGCACCCCGCGATGACCCCCTCAACACTTTATATACTGGGCCATGAGCATATATGATGTCGGTGCTTTTGCTCCCGACGACACCAGTATAAACCTCATCATCTTCCATCGGCCAGACCCTCCTCATCGGCAAACCACTTGCTTGTCCTCCCGACATCACATATCTTGCCGATGAACATCCTTCATCGGGAGGACCCAACATATCGAAGCGACACATTTCGAATACGCCGATGACCAAAGTCATGCCGACGGCCTTCCTTGCATACATCCTCCGATATGCAAAATATCACCCCGATATTTCACATCACCCTAATATGAAATATCACCCCGCAGAAAATATCACCCTGCGGGAAAGCATATCCGGACCTCATCACCTGATAAAAATATCACCCTGACGTCAGCAACATATTGCAATATCACCCGCATGATAATCGCCTTCATCGGCATAACCTGATGCATCGGAGGAAGATCCTCCTGCTTAGCCAATACCAAATGTCTCGCCGATGAACATCCTGTATGTCCACAAAAATCCTGATGACGTCAGCATCATATCTGCATACCGCGCATCTCCACATATCCGGATGACGTCATCGTCATATTCGCAACATCGGGGGATCTCCATAAAATGACTGATGTTAAAATATGACCCCCCGGACCTTGATGACGTCACCACCACATTCATATATCGGCACCAGGGTGATATTCAGAATATCACTCGATATTCAGAATATCACCCCCTTTCAGAAAAAAGATGATGCAGACGGGCAAATATCGCCCCGATAAAAGAATGGCGTCAGCAGCACCAGGCGATAAAGGAAACATGAAGTGATAAAATAACATCGGGGTGATCTTAACCAAGATCACCCGATATTCAAATATGATGACCCCGATGAACATCGAGTCACACTTAGAACCTTGCAGCAACATCATCAGGATAATCTTAACTAAGATCACCCGATGTTAAAATATCACCCCGACGAAAGATCATGCTAGCAGAAAATATGATGACCCTCGCAAGCAACATCAGGGTGATGTCTGGAAATATGATGATGATGACGACCTCTCCGAAGAAAATATGATGATGCTGAAACATGCTGAGGAGGTCCAAAGACTTAGAATTTTTTGGATTTTTTGGGAAGGTGCTTGCATATACATATTTAAGCACCAACACTACCGAAAACCAATCTCACAAAACATCAATACACAATTCCAATTTGATTTCAACAAAACAAATAACTGATTTTATTCACAAAGCAGTATAATTTTGCAATTTGTTATAATGTATGGGTTTTAATGGTTTTACCGAACCCCCTATCACTCAAATCTACAAAACAACATCTTCGTGGAACACATCTACACCATCACAGTCTCACAGCTTCACAAGGCTTCCAACCTCTCTCTTCTCTTGGCACCCTTAGGCGCCTTAATTCACATTCTTTGCAAGTTTTCCTCTACTCTCTGGCTGAACCTCTCTTCTCCTTTCAATGGTCGACGCCTTCACTTTCCAGCAAACAAACTTTTATCATTAGCAAGAGATGTTCTATCTCCTCGCATATCATGGAACACAAAGGAACTCAGAACAAAGATAGAATAAAGGAAGTCAAACGACTTCCTTCTAAAACTGCCTGCGGCCTCTTTCATGGTGTCAAGTTTCAATGCCTTTGATCGACCCCCCCTCGAGTATTGCAGCGTAGAACATTCCTTTACCTTCTAATATGTGGCGTTCAGTTTTATGCTATGCCAAAATGTGAGTTATGACACGTAGACACTCCATTGGCATATTCTCTTCCTTAACCAATTTCTTTGTTGAAACTGCCTCAATGAGGCGTTTTCCCCGTCCATGTCAATCATGCAAAAACATAAACCAATAAATGAACTTCTTTGTTTAATGTTGGACCGCCCCATCCAAGATAGGCTCTCTCCCTTTACATTACTGTCTCCTTCAATTTAGCAAATTTGAACTTGTTTGAACTTCTCAATTTCCTTATTCGAATATCTCTTTGGTGACGTCTCGAAGCACCTTCTAGATGAGATTTTGGAAAAATAAGAATTTTATGAACTTCAAATTGATGCTTCTTCATCGAATTTGTGCTTAGGAACTTTGAGAATCTCCTTTCGGTAGATTTAGTGGTGTAGGAACTAGTAAATTAACTGAAACACCCATCGATTTCAGAAAAATGTGATGCTCACGATCCAAAATGTATGCCAAAACACTTTATGAAAAACCATTAGTCTTTTCTCAGCAAATATCTGACCACTTTGAATTGCCCATATCCCACTACCAAGTGCAAAATGTTTCATTTATGTTTCTGATCACTCAGTTCAATACAATTTGTTCTGAAGTTTAGTATCTTCTGAAGTATGCAGACGTGCCCCTTTTCTACTGTAATATGAATAGGTGTCATTCCCTTCACATTGAACTTATAATAGACAGAAGAATCCTCTTTTAGTAGTTCTTGCACCATTTCCACATGTTTGTCTTCCCTAGATATTGCTAACCGCAATGGAGTTCTCCGAATTTGTCTGAAGATTTAGCTAATTTTGGTAGCTCCTGAGGAAAATAAGCTGCCACATCACAATGAATGCAATATAACCACATATGAAGTGAGACTCGAAATCTTTCTGGATAGCAGGTAACGACTTGCAAACATTACATATGCCTGCACATCTTGGTGTTGATGATGGAGATCAAATCGAACGAAGACAACTGCCAAAACAAAGGTTAAACAAAAATGCCAAATTTTTTGGGCGATGCAGGATTGCCCATTCAGCCAGATGCTCTTGCATTAGCATCATAGTGTCCAAAGATGAAGAAAAACCAAGGGAAGCAACAACAGAAGGAAGTATTGACTTATGTAGAAATTCATATGGACAAGTTTGCTGCTTGATTTGAGAAGGAATTCTCAATGGTTCCCCATCTTTCTACCAGCACGTCTTCACAAGGTGCTTAGTATGTGGACAATGGGGCCTTTCGGCATATGACTTCAGCCTGACAACATTTTACTAGATTGCAAGAACACAATTTTAGAATTCAGATTGAACTTGGTGATGATGGCAAGTATCCAGCAGTAGGTGTTGGTAAAATTCTCGTTTAGCTTCATTCGGGTACTTCTCTAGAGATGGATGATGTTTTTCTTGTTCCTAGTCTCAAGCAAAAATTGCTTTTAGTATTGGTGATGGAGGATAAAGGCTTTGTAGTTGAGTTCAAGGATCAGCAAGTCTTTATCAGACTGATTGCTTTTACTATTGGTGATGGAGGATAAAGGCTTTGTAGTTGAGTTCAAGGATCAGCAAGTTTTTATCAGACTGATAGGATCTATCCTAGATACAACTGAGTCTATAGGGGTTAGAAAAGGCAACCTATATAGGTTACCGGGAGAACTAGTTCTAGCAACATTGATTAGCAAAATCATAGATTCTGAGATTTCCAGTTTTCAAGAGGCAGTAGACCAACAGGTTTGGCAGGATGCCATGGTGGATAAGTACACCTGCATCATGAAGAATGATGTATGGGACATAGTCCCAAGACTAGAAGGGAAATCAGTTGTGACTTTTAGGTGGCTCTTCAAGATAAAGCATGTTATAGAATGCAACATTGAGAAGTTGAAAGTGAGGTTTGTGGTGAGAGGGTTTTCTCATGAGGGAGTTGACTATGAGGAGACTTTTACTCTAGTCACTAGATATAATTCTATTCGAGCAGTTATGTCTTTAGCTTCTGTCATGGGATGAAAGATACATCAGATGGATGTTAAGATAACTTTCCTCAATGGGATTATTAAGGAAGAAGTGTATATAGAACATCATTAGGGCTTTGAGATAAATAGGAAGGAATCCCATGTTTGCAGGCTTAAGAAAGCCTTATATGGACTTAAATAGGAACTGAGAGCTTAGTATTATAGGACCAATGAATATCTGTGAAGTATGGGCTTCACCAAAAGTGAAGCAAATCCTAATCTATATCATATATTAAATGGGTCAAAAATACTTATTTTGATATTGTATGTAGATGATTTATTCATTACAGAATTAGAAGAACACATTGAAGGGTGTGAAGTAGAGTTAGCTATTGAGTTTGAGATGAAGGACATTGGCTTGATGCATTATTTTTTGGGGATAGAGGTTTGGCTTGATGATTTTCCCTGGGTAGGGTAAGTACACAATTGAGATTCTAAAGCAATTTTGGATGGAGGATTGCAAACCCATGGCCACACCTATGATCACTAATCTGAAGAAGGTAAAAACTTTAGATTCAAAGGTGATTGATCCCACGTACAAATAGCCGATAGGTTTCTTGTATTTGGTCAACACAAGACCAAATTTATGTTTTGTAGTGAACACCTTGAGTTAGTTCATCGTGGAGCTTAGAAAGGAGCATTGGATAGCAGCAAAACACGTGCTTAGATATTTGAAGGGCATAGTGGATCATGGTTTGAGGTATCTTGGAGATGAAGTGAAGTTGCACGAGTATACTAACTCTCATTAGGCAGGTAGTGTTGTAATCAGAAAGAGCACCTCATGGCGTTGCTTTAGCTTGGGTTCAGGAATGGTGTCCTAGTTCAGTAGGAAGCAAACTTCAGTGGCACTCAACATAGTAGAGGCAGAGTATATGGTAGCTAGTATCGCAAGTTGTGAAACCATATGGCAAGGTTATTTGATTAGGAGTTGGATCCCACGATCATTTACTGTGATAATCAAAGTTGCGTCAAACTCTCGAAGAATCCAGTGTTTCATGATAGGTCCTAGCACATGTAGAGATCAGATATCACTTCATTCGAGACAAGATCTAGAAGTGAGTAGTGAAGCTTTAGTACATTTCCACGGAGTAGTAGTTAGTTAATATTCTGACCAAACCCTTAGCAAAAGGGAAGTTTGAATCGTTCAAAGACAAACTTGGATTGGTGCAAAATTCCTTCCTCGCTAAGAGGGAGTGTTGAGTTTTTTATCTTATTTTGGAACTTCTGCACAGGTTTGCTATGAACGTACAGGTAGTTCAAGGTGCAGGGAGTTTGAATTATTTCTATTTTGTAATTCACTTTAGTGATTAAAGTGAAATCTTTTATTTAGTTAATTAAGTCTAATAAACTTGAAAGCATTAATGACTTAGACTTATCTTCCAAGTCATCTCCTGTGTGAGATAAGGTTGCTTAATTTTGCTTTCATTTTGAGAGATAAGATCACTTTATTGGAAGATTAGATTTTACCCGAATAGTATAAAAATAGATGCAAGATAGAAAGTAATTATTTAGATTGTCTTTCAAAGGACTAAAAGACTAAGTTTTCCAAAGGATTGGAAAACTGAATCGAACTCAGTACAATGTAATATTTTCCGTGCAATTATGAGTAACATTAGTTGTGGAGGCTGCTTGTAAGTTTCCAAAGGAATGTGAAGCAAGTTACCTGTGTAAAATATTGTTGTCCGGTTTTCATCATTTTCACTATTTGATTTCAATGATTTGTTTGTTTAATTCAATGTCATTGCAACATTAGGAAATTATGCATCTTGATTGAAATTTAACACATACTTGGATAACTTATAAGGTGAGCTTGTGGAACTATCTACTTCGATGTATGTGAAAGACAAGAATGAAAATCAAATTTGCCTATTCGTTGTGGCTTCAAGAGAGACTTATTCAACTCTTTCTCCATTAACATGATCAAATAAATAAAAAAACACCATTGACTCTTTTGAAATGTTTTTGGCTTTGTGTGAGCTCTAGTTGGATGTAATACTCAAATACTGTCATGCCTCGGACTTTTTGAGATTGATTTTATTATGTTATATGCATTAAGAACAATTGGACACTAGTTGATGGTATTTGATTTTAAATCAGTAGGACGATGATCATCAGTTCTTTATGTCACTTCGGCTATATTTTCACGGGACTAACCTATTGATTGTGGGAAATGAGTGGGATTGATTACATGTTTTGTCAAAGCCAAGAACATGTGTCAGGTAGAGGGGACCTAGCCACTTGTCAACACGCGATGGGTTATGTTTGGTGCCCTCTTACACACTCACGTAGAATCATTCTTGCATTGTTTACTGTTTGTCTAACGTTCCTTGTTTGATATTGTCATTATCTTGCAAATGCCTCTAAGCTAAGTTCGATGCCTGTTTTGTCAAAATAAATAAGTTAGTTTTGGAATTTGGATCTAAATAGATATATTGTATTAAAATATTAATTCAAAGAAAATATAAAATACCCATTTTTATGCGAATGTATTAATGGCTAATTTTATTTTTTTGCTTATCTTGTAACATATATAAATAAGAATATTAAAATTATATGAAAAATTAGATTGCTTAAAATTAAATTCTTCCTTTAAAATAGTATTTGGAAATCATGCAAATATAATAATATTTATATTGCCTTGTTATAGAAGAAATAATAAAATACTTAAATTATAAAACATATAGTTTGTTATTTATGGCTTGTTTTAATTAAAGAAAAGAAGAACAAATAGCATGCATATGCATGCGAAGGGAAGTCTTTTGAAAGACAAAATAATAAAAATAAAAGAAAGGAGAAAATTGTATGAGGGGATCGAATGGGAAATTAGGTTTTATCTTTGGATAATAAAAAGAAAAGTTGCTGGAGAAACAAGATATACAGACGCAAAGGGAAGAATGGAAAAGTAAGGAGAAAGGAATAGAAAAAGAAAGAAAATGCATTGGAGCTACGACAAAAAAGACAAAGAAGAAAGAAATACTCTAGAGACCCGATATTTTTCTGTGTCTTTCTCTTAAAAAGACCTCATTTAACTCTTAACGACCCTGTATAGATATCTTAGAGATAACTTAGTTTATTAAATCGGTCATCTTCTTTCATTTTGTATCTTCTTGTTCTTAAAACGAACTCTGGATTGTTTTATTGTTCTGTATCTTCCTATCGATCTGCCTATCCTTTAGATCGGCCTGGGTGAATTACTATAGATATGTATCATGCTTTAAAAATACGACCTCAATCCTTTATGTCTGATCTGAACTCTCACCTAAATGGCCTCATTCAAAACATCTAATCGGCCTGTGATTTGAAATAACCTAAATCGACCTCTGTGAAATGATATATTAATTTTCTATTGTCATAAATCTGTATCTTAGTCTCTATTTTGGCCTGTAACGTTATTAGATCTGCAAAATTTGATTCATCGACCTCAAGCTTCTTGTTTTGAATTCAAATCTATGTCTAAATTGAAATCTGCAACTTTACTTTTAATTTCTCCTCAGCAAATTCTTTTGGATCAATATGCTAGTATAAGTCAGTTTCGTCTTCATTGTTGTTATGAGTTGTAACCCCCCTTTGATCAACCTCTCTGAATGATTAATCGACTTATAAAATGTCTAGCTGTCTCGTTTTGTATTTCGAACTATCCTAGCAATCTGAGATTCAATATTAGCATGAATCTATTGAACCAGCTCTCTCGTGAGGGCCATAATGAATCCAGTTGGTCCAACGCTTGAAGCATGAAGAGGTCGATCCTTTATATGCCTTACCATAGATGTAGGGTTTTCCAGTTGGCCGCTGATTCTTATATCGGCTTTTGTTTTGTTTAGATCCATATTCTTATTGCATCCAATTGACCTTTCAATCTTTTTCGGTTTATAAGTTTGTTTCGGTCTACAAATACAAACCTTTCCTTTAAACTGTGGACTTGATTCATTTGGTTTTCAGTGGTTATCTAGGTCTGTTTAGACGAGTATATCAGTAAGCTTCCACTGAGAAATATCTCCTCGTAACGATATCAATCACTATGATCACAAATTTGAATAATTGCAAACTATAGAATAAGAGAAATGCAAATCCCTATAACACCCCGTCGCTATTTCCATATCATGCAATTTTCTCTGTGTTTGAATTCATGTTTTGTTATCTAGTAAAGTGGCTCTTCCTTCTTTTAGTGTCGACTAAACCTCATTTAATCAACCTTTTGTTTAGTTGTCGACCTCTTCTTTTACTTTAACATATTGATTCAATATTATGATCTGTTCTATTTAACAGTGTCGACCTGTTTCATAGGCATGCCCGTTCTTTTAAAGGCATTGGCCTCTTCACTTCTATGGTCGGCCTTTTGCTGTATGAAAATGGCCTGCGTGCCAAATAGTTGGATTATATGCTAGAATCTGCATGCCTTAAAAATTGATCTGCATTTTCTTTGTTTAAACTTAGTTCTCATAGTCGATTTGACCTGCAGCCTTAACAAAAATCGGCCCATTAATATATATCAAATAAATTTCTATATGTTAGGTTATTTTTTTTATATATTCGAATGAAACCAAACTATCATGCAAAAAGCATAACACTTATTAACTTTGCATGCTATCTTTACTATGAATTTAATAATTCATACTAAGTGGATGTTTACTCCAACAATGTATATTATATCTTTATAGCTAGAACCTTTTAACTCATAGAATCTTACCTGAGAATATATATATGTTGAACTATGTAATTTTACTTTACTCAATGAAAGAAACACTTTTATTTTTACTACAACAACAAAAGACATATCAACTCCCCGAACCAAAACATGTGTAATTAAATAAATCACACTATAATTTCATACTAAGAAAACTAGTTACTTTTGGAAGCAAGCAACTGTTGAATCACTTGAAGAGAATTATCTCCTCTTGTATTAATGCATGCATAAAACGAGTCTATTTTGCTGTAAAATGGTGTTGAAAGAGAGTTTTATTCTTTCCGTATACTATGTTTTGAAGTGAATGGCTAGTTGTGTTTTATGTGTTATTATGCTTGGAAAGTTGCCTTCCGGGATGGGTGTCGAATATGGGGAAACAAGGAAGTAGGTTTTCTTTTCAAAATCTACACACCGTTAATCGATTAATACTTTGGCCAAAGTTATTTTGACGTTGAAACAGACATCTGTACCATTGAAACGAAATCAAAATGAGGAACATAGGGAAGAAGCCTGATGTCCAGAAGGTGAAGTGAATGCGAACAATCGAAACAAAATTGCTGAGGAGTTAGGAAAGGACCTTAAAAGGTTACCCCTCCTAAGTTTGATGGTAAGACTATTGGTGACGGAGTTGAGGCATGGATAATTGATATGGAAAAATATTTTGATCTCTGAAACTTGTCAGATGAAACCAAAGCAATATGGGGATCTTTCCAGCATACTGGGGAAGCAATGACCTGGTGGGATAATGAAAAAGATGAAAAGAAACTACTACCTGGAGAAATAATGTGGGACCGCTTCCTCGATCTCTTTAGGAAGAGGTGGTTACCATAGCTCTATTTTGATAGAAAGATGACAATTTCAAAACCTAACTCGGAGGTTTGACAGTGACTCAGTATTGGGAGAAATTCTCGCACCTGTTGAAATATGTTCCATAGCATCAGCTAGACAAGAGGTTTAGGATCCGTAAGTTTATGTTGGGTTTAAGGCCACAAATTGGGGCAGAGATAGATATTCATAACCCCTTGACCATGGATGAAGTGTTCGAAAAAGCCACTAAACAAGAGCAGAAATTGCAGTAGATTGCCAATTACTGTAAAAGTTGAGATGTGAAGTATGGAAATAAAAGGTTCCAAAATGACAGTCGCAATCAGGGTAACAATAGCAATCAAGGAAACAACAAATGCTAGATAAGGAATCTTAAAAGAGGCAATAATTATCAAGAAAAGAACAATGGGAACCAAGGTGGAAATAATAAGAGAGGTAAATTTGGCAACAATGGTAACAATAACAAAAGGGACATGCCAGCTAGACACAGAGGACCTCGAGATGGATGCTATAACTATGGAGGAGAACACTATGCTAGCGTGTGTCCTCGTTGAACAATGAATTAGAGAGATGGAAATCGACAAGGAGTTCCTCAACACCAAATTTATGCAGCTGTAGATCATCGTCAAGTGGATTTTCAATCGACGCCCATTCAGTTATCTAGTAAGCTCTTTGGCCTTCCAGTGTCTATTTTAATTGATATCGGAGCTACAGAATGTTTTGTAGATCCTAAAACTGTAGCAAGGTTATCTATAAAACTGGGACACATGGAAAATTCTTGGATGGTGCAATATGGTAATAGTACAGAGAAAAGAGTAGACTCATGTCTAGTATGTAGTGAATTAGAACTTCCAACCTTCCAAATTCAAGTAGATTGTGAAGAGAAGGTAGTGAAATGCCTTGATGATTTTGGGAATCGGGTAGAGATTCTTAATTCTAGGACACCCCTTAAGCTAAGACAGATTTCAACCATGCAATTGAAGAAAACTAAAAGAAAGGGTTGTTCAATCTATGCAATCAAAATAAGAGATCTAGATAATTAGGAACCACCCTTTGATAAGTATCCTATCCTTAGAGAGTTCCAAGATGTATCCTTGATGAATTAACAGAACTACCACCAAAAAGGGAGTTTGATTTGTCTATAGATCTAGTGCCAAGAACAGAACCGCAATCTAAGGCACCCTTCAGAATGACAATGACAAAACTATATGAGCTTAAGGCACAATTAGAAGAATTGTTGAAACAAGGGTTTATCAGACCTAATGTGTCACCTTGGGGCGCACCAGTCATCTTTGTAAAGAAGAAGGATGGAACATTGTGGTTGTGCATTGATTATAGGATGCTCAACAAGGCAACTATAAAGAACAAATATCCACATCCAAGGATAGATGAGTTGTTTGACCAAATGAAAGGTGCGAAGGTATTTTGCAAAATAGACCTTAGATTCAGCTACCATTAGTTACGGATTAAGGACAGGGATGTCTCTAAGATAGCATTCAGAACACGATATGATCACTATGAGTTCACAGTAGTACCATTCGGCTTAACTAATGCACCAACAACTTTCATGAACTTGACAAACAATGTGTTCAGGGATTGTTTGGACGAATTTGTGTTGGTCTTCTTAGATGACATTTTGATTTATTCTAAGTCAATAGAGGAGCATGAAATACATTTGAGAATAGTCTTGCAACGCTTAAGAGAGCATAAAATTTTTGGCAAATTGTCTAAGTGTACGTTCTACCAGAGTAAAGTGCACTATCTTGGCCACATAATTTCAGCAGATGGGATAGCGGTAGATCCAAAAAATATCAAAGCAACAATGGAATGGCCCGCACCACAAAATGTAGCTGAGGTTAGAAGCTTTATGGGATTGGCTAGATATTACAGGAAATTTGTGGAAGGATTCTCAACAATTGCAGCACCCATAACCTCGTTACAGAAGAAAGGTAAGAAGTTTGATTGGACAAATAAATGTGAGCAAGCTTTCTAGCTCTTTAAGGAAAAACTCACGACAACACCTATTCTAACCATACCTGATCCAAATGGTCATTTCACAGTGATAACAAATGCTTCTGATGAAGGTGTGGGAGAAGTGTTGATGTAGAACAGAAAAGTGGTGGTGTATGAATCCATAAAACTAAAGCAGCATGAGTTAAATTATGCACCTCATGATCTCGAGTTGGCTGTCATTGTTCATGCACTCCAAATGTGGAGGCACTACCTCTTGGTTAAGCCCTTATCGAGTTAAAGACAGATCATTTGGGGCTCAAGTATATCTTTTCACCCAACCTAATCTCAATGCACAACAGAGAAGGTCGTTAGAATTCCTTAGCAAGTATGACTTTGGAATTGAATACATAAAGGGAAAGGAGGAGAAGACATCTGGCTGCCATGGTGACTACTATATCTAATCTGAGACAACAAGTGATCCGAACTTGCAAGGATATAAGCATTATGACCGAGTTAAGAAAGCATTAGAAGTAGACCCCTCAGATCATCGATTTGATGGGTATGTGATTGAGTCAGATGGGCTTTTGAGATACCAGGGGAGGATGTATATTCTAGATTCAAGAGAGCTGAGGAAGCTAGTTCTCGAGAAGGTCCACAATGTGCCATATTCTGGACACCCAAGAGTGACCAAAATGATGAAAGGTTTGAGACCATCGTACTTTTGGCCTAAGCTTAAGGACATAACTGAGTTTGTTTCTCGATGTTTAGAGTGTCAACACGTCAAGTCCAAGCATGTCCATCCTACAGGACTTCTTTATCCACACAGTGTTCCAAAGTATAAGTGCTAGGTAATTAGCATGGATTTTATTTAGGGATTACCCATGTCAAAGAATCATCATGATGTCATGTTAGTGGTGGTGGACAAGTTGACAAAAGTAGCCCATTTCATTCTCAGAAATCACTTAGACGAATCATTGACCTTAGCTAAAAATTTTGTCCAAGAGATCTTTCGATTACATGGAGTGCCAGAGATGATCATCTCAGATCGCGACACTCGCATGACCTCTAGGTTTTGGACCACGCTTAATGTAGCCTTGGGGACTACGTTGAACTTTAGCACGGCTTATCATCCTCAAATAGATGGTCAAACAGAGAGTCAACCACATAGTAGAGGATCTCCTAAGGATGTATTGTATGGATCAACAGTATAAATGGGAGAAATATCTGCCATTAGTAGAGTTCGCATACAATAATTCATATCATGCATCTTTAGGGATGGCACCATTTGAGGCTCTTTATGGGCGCAAGAGTCAGACACCCATCAGTTGGGACAAGGTTGAAGACAGGATAGTGGTTGGACCTGACATGTTAAAAGAAATGGAAGATCAGATGAGGCTAATTAAAGAGAAATTGAAGCAAACTTCAGTTAGACAGAAAAGTTATGCAGACAAAAATAGGACTTCCGGGCAATTCTCAGTGGGCGACAAGGTGTTTCTAAAGGTCAAGCCACACAAGAGTTCGATTACGTTTGGCAAGGCATCCAAACTCGCACCCAAATTCATAGGACCTTTTGACATTCTTGAAGTGATCAATCCAGTTGCATATACACTTGCTCTGCTACTGGCTCTCACTAAGATCCATAATGTTTTTCATGTGTCATTACTCAAACCTTATCATCTTGGTACATTGCATATTCTTAATTGGCATGCTTTGTAGGTACAGGATCCAAGAGTGGTACTAGTGGAACCCATTCGAGTCTTGGAGAAGTGCAACGTTAAGTTGTGCAATAGAATCACAGTGTAGTATAAGGTCTAGGGGGGCCAGTATTAAGTGGACAGTGCCACTTGGGAGGATGTTGCAAAGATTGATAGATCATTTCCACATTTGAGAAATTAGAATAGTTGCTTTTATTTCATGCTCATTAGAGATACTATGATACTTTGATCATGATACATTTGATGCATTAAGTAGTATTAGCATGATGCTTTATTGTTTTGATGGATGTAATAAGACATCGAGACGATGTCTCTTCCAACTAGGGAAGGATGTCACGTTTCAGACTTTTTGAGATTAATTGTATCATGTTATATGCATTAAGAACAATTGGACACTAGTTGATGATTTTTGATTTTTAATTAGTAGTATGATGATCATCAATTCTTTATGTCGCTTCGGCTATATTTTCACGCGACTAACCTATTGATTGTGGGAAATGAATGGGATTGATTGCAAGATTTGTCGAAACCAAGAACATGTGTCAGGTAGAGGGGACCTAGCCACTTGTCAACTCACGATGAGTTCTATTTGGTGCCCTATTACACACACTCACATAGAATCATTCTTGCATTGTTGACTATTTGTCTAACGTTCCTTGTTTGATATTATCGTTATCTTGCAAATGCATCTAAGCTAAGTTCGATGCATGTTTTGTCAAAATAAATAAGTTAGTTTTATAATTTGGATCTAAATAGATATATGGTATTAAAATATTATTTCAAAGAAAAATATAAAATAACTATTTTATGCGAATGTATTAATGGTTAATTTTATTTTTTTACTTACCTTGTAATCATATAAATAAGAATATTAAAACTATATGAAAAATTAGACTGCTTAAAATTAAATTCTTCCTTTAAAATAGTATTTGGAAATCATGCAAATATAATAATATTTATATTGCCTTGTTATATAAGAAATAATAAAATACTTAAATTATATATATATATATATATTTGTAAAACATATAGTTTGTTATTTATGGCTTGTTTTAATTAAATAAAAGAAAAGATAAAATTGCATGAGGGGATCGAATGGGAAATTAGGTTTTATCTTTGGATAATAAAAAGAAAAGTTGTTGGAGAAACAAGATATATAGACGTAAAGGGAAGAACGGCAAAGTAAGGAGACAGGAATAGAAAAAGAAAGAAAAGGCATTGGAGTTACGACAAAAAGGATAGAGAAGAAAAAATACTCCAGAGACCCGGTATTTTTCTATATTTCTCTTAAAATGGCCTCGTTTAACTCTTAACGACCCTGTATAGATATCTTAGAGACAACTCAGTATATTAAATTGGTCGTCTTCTTTCATTTTTTATCTTCTTGTTCTTGAAACAAACTCTGGATTGTTTTATTGTTCTGCATTGTCATATCGATCTGCCTATCCTTTAGATTGGCTTGGGTGAATTACTATAGATCTGTATCATGCTTTAAAAATACAACGGCCTCAGTCCTTTACATCTGATCTGAACTCTCACCTAAATGACCTCATTGAAAACATCTAATTGGCCTGGATTTGAAATAACCTAAATCGACCTATATGAAATGATATATTAATTTGCTATTATCATAAATCTACATCTTAGTCTTTATTTTGGCCTGTAACGTTATTAGATCTGCAAAATTCGATTCATCGACCTCAAGCTTCTTGTTTTGAATTCAAATCTACGTCTAAATTGAAATCTGCAACTTTACTTTTAATTTCACCTCAGCAAATTCTTTTGGATCAATCTTCTAGCATAAGCCAGTTTCATCTTCATTGTTGTTATGAGTTGTAATCCCCCTTTGATCGGCCTCTCTGAATGATTAATCGACTTATAAAACGTCTAGCTATCCAATTTTGTATTTCAAACTATCCTAGCAATCTGAGACTCAATATTAGCATGAATCTGTTGAACCAACTCTCTTGTGGGGGCCATAATGAGTCCAAAAGGTCCAACGCCTAAAGCATGAAGAGGCTGATCCTTAATATGCCTTAGCATAGACGTAGAGTTTTTCAAGCTAGTCATCGATTCTTATATCAATTTCTATTTTGTTTAGATCTGTATTCTTATTGCAACCAATCGGCCTTTCACTCTTTTTCGGTCTATAAGTTTGTTTCAGTCTGCAAATACAAACCTTTCCTTTAAACTGTGGACTTGATTCATTTGGTTTTCAATTGTTATCTAGGTCCATTCATATAAGTATATCAGCAAGCTTCCACCAAGAAATATCTCCTCGTAACGATATCAATCACTATGATCACAAATCTGAATAATTGCGAACTATAGAATAAGGGAAATGCAAATCCCTATAACACCCTGTCGCTATTTAAATTCTTGTTTTGTTATCTAGTAAAGTGGCTCTTCCTTCTTTTAGTGCCGACTAGACCTCATTTAATTGACCTTTTGTTTAGTTGGCAGCCTCTTCTTCTAGTTTAACATATTGATTCAATATTACGACCTATTTTATTTAAAAGCATCGACCTATTTCATAGGCTTGCATGTTTCTTGAAAGGCATTGGCCTCTTCATTTTTATGGTCGGCCTTTTGTTGTATGAAAATGACATGCATGCCACATAGTCAGACTATATGCTAGAATCTGCATGTCTCAAAAACTGGTCTGCATTTTCTTTGTTTAAACTCAGTTCTCAGTCGATTTGACCTGTAGACTTGACAAAAATCAACGTATTAATATATATCAAATACATTTCTATATGTTAGGTTATTTTTTTACATATTCGAATGAAACCAAACTATCATGCAAAAAGCATAATACTTATTATCTTTGCATGCTATCTTTACTATGAATTTAATAACTCATACTAAGTGGATGTTTACTCCAACGATGTATATTATATCTTTATAGACAGAACCTTTTAATACATAGAATCTTATATGAGAATATATATATGTTGAACTATGTAATTTTACTTTACTCAATGAAAGAAACACTTTTATTTTGCCTAAAACAACAAAAGACATATCAACTCCCAGAACCAAGACATATGTAATTGAATAAATCACACTATAATTTCATACTAAGAAAACTAGTTACTTTTGGAAGCAAGCAACTGTTGAATCACTTGAAGCGAATTATCTCCTCTTGTATTAATGCATGCGTAAAACGAGTCTATTTTGTCGTAAAATGGTGTTGAAATAGAGTTTTATTCTTTCTGTATATTGTGTTTTGAAGTGAATGGCTAGTTGTGTTTTCTATGTTATAATGCCTGGAAAGTTGCCTTTCAGGACAGGTGCCGAATATGGGAAAATAGGGAAGTAGGTTTTCTTTTCAAAATCTACACACCATTAATCGGTTAATACTTTGGCCAAAGTTATTTTGACATTGAAACAGACGTGTGTACCATTGAAACAGATGGTTTTGTTTGCCTAGTTTATGCATTTATTTTCCCTGCCATATCTTGTTAATGTGATGTTGCATTCGAGTTAGGGATGCATGTAGGTTAATATGCACACACCAGATTCCACCCTGCCGCTTGTTTACAGATTGCTGGGCCCTTCAAGCAGGGTCAGGCATCCTTCAGTTTGAAGGATACCGGGGAAGCGCAAGCTTCGTGGTTGGGCAGAAAAGCACCTGAACCATGGTCTTGTCCTTCGATGCAGGAGATGGCCAGATGGTCGATGGCAATCGAGGACTGATTGTATTGGATTTACTTGAAATTGTTGACAATTATACTTCTTCATTGAACTCAAAATGTTATGTAAGGCATAAAGCCATTATTGAAACTTGTATATATTGTAATATCAGAAAGCTTTGTAATTTTACTTCAGAAAGATGACTTGTATCATGATTGTATATCAAATTTATGAATGGAATCTTACATGAACAATAAATGTTAATTCTATCTCTTTTACTTGATGTAGTTGTAGTTACTTCACTTTACTTATTGTTAATTTAGCTTTACTTTGGTTATGTATGTATGTGTAATTTCAATACTTTACAAATACTTTCCTTTTCCTTGGAGCTATTACTCCATCGCTATTTAACCGTAAGAAAATTGCACTCCTTGCCATCAAGTACACTAGGTATGAAGTCATGTAAAAAACTTTGCTTTCCTACAAATTGCACTCCTTGCCATCATTAATGAGGGTTCCCCAATCAATCTTATCTTTGTTTTCCAAAACAATAGAAATGAACTTGAACATCCATGTTTGAAACTCCTTAGCACTTTGATTGCCTATGACCTTGTTCAATAACACAATACAATCATTTATTCTAGTTGGAAGTCACTTTTGTGGAGTATCTTAGGTAGACTTGAAGCAAAGATTCTTGACTTCGTCAGCCAATTCTTATTTATAACCTTAGGGGAGAGGTTAAGATCTTTGTTGAAGAACTCAATATCAGAGATGACATTGTAGCATACTTTGGGCGATTAGGAATTTGAAAAGTCCCTCTATTATTTTTGGCATGATATCTAGGAATACTTCATTTGCTAGACCAATGGTTTTGTTTGTTTAGGGACCATAGTATTTGGCACAAGGGCATGATCAATTCTAGGGATTGGACTAATATTGGGAATGCACTAGCTTGGAATCCCGCTATTTGCAATATACCTAGCGCATGTCATTCTGTTTTTTGCAGACATCCTCTACAAGAAATCACCCATATAAACATGACTTGAGTTTGTATCTAATATCTCATTGAGTGTAAATGTGATCTAATGAATGAACACGAATGTTGAAACAATTTCAACAAAGTTTTGGTATGATAAAATGAGCTACCAAAAATGAGAAACTTCATGCCATTAAATAGATGCTGAAGACCTAGCTTGAGCGCCCAAATTCCAAGGCCTCTCTCCTTGGGAAATAATAAAATAATATTGTTTTCAATAGTTTCCCTCGAAAGATTCTCATTCAAAATCTTGTCATAACCATCACTGGATTCTTGGCTAAAAATAGCCAATAACTTTCCTCTTACAAGCTGTCATAGATTCCATCATGAAAGTGTCATGGAATCAACTATAATTAGGTGTCCACGTGATTTTGGTAGTTACAAAATGCTTCATAAGGAATCCCATACCCCATTTTGGGTTATGAACATATAATAATATTTTAATATTTAATTGGCCCCATTAATCAACTTTGAAAACATAAATTAACTTGGGTCCAAAAATTAAATATAAATTAAAATTATTTTCCTAACTCTTTTCCTTAGCCCATGGGAAATATTTGAATAGGCTATTGAGACCTCAAAATGAAATATTTAGAAACGGGACATTACAAGGTTGTTGCTTTCCCATATCATTTCAATCTCTCGAACTAGTTGTAGCTTGTGTCTAGTACTCTGACCCCCAACCTAGGAGAATCATTGGTTTAGCTAATAAGGTCTTCTTGGATATCAACCCTAAAATCATTGAGGAAACTTCCCAAATACCTAATTATGCAGAGTATGCAATATTAACTATCAATGCTACCACAAAGTTTTTCAATAAGGATCTTGATATGTGCTACAAGGTTATAAATAAAAATTGGCTAGCTAAGCCGTGATTGTCGACCTTGAGATTGCGCAAGACACTCTGATGCAGGAGCATCTTGGGTAAATTGGCAGTCAACATCAACAAGTAATTGTTTGTGTCTTTCAAGTGTTTAGAGAACCACTCAAATTCAATTTCAAGGATATTTAAATTTGAATTTGAATTTAAATATCACTCCCTCCAAGTTTGGGCACCCTTACACATGTGGAAGATTCCTTTTGACTTGGAAGTCCAAGTTGGCTAATTTGTGGCATCATGATTGCTTGCATTATGGATTTGATTGAGTTATCTTGAATTAACTCACCATTTACATAATTCCCTCCCTGATTCATGCTTAGTTCGTCAATCCATGCACTCAGTTCAACTCAATTTAGTTTTGGTCCCTCAATCTATGCACCTAGTTTAGTTTAGTACAATTCCACATGTCTAGTTAACTAATTCTTTAGGAAACGTGGAAAGATTTTTATGTGTTTCACATAAATGGAAGCCCTAAACCAATTTTACACTCTATGGTACCTTCTCAGGATAGTCACTTATCCTCTCTCTCTCTCTCTCTCTCTCTCTCTCTCTCTCTCTCTCTCTCTCTCTCTCTCTCTCTCTCTCTCTCTCTTGAAATGAGAATAGTGGTCATATATTTTTACTTGCCTTGGAGCTACTTCAATAACTCCATACCTATTCAAACTTGGAAACACAACCCTTCTTGCCATCAGATATACAATATATGAAGTCATATAAAATCTTCTAATATCCTAAAATTATGACAATTGCTTGTGTATGTTATAGCTCAGCAAGGCAATCCAATCAGTCATTTGCTTGTCTTCCAAAATAATTGAAATGAACTTGACCAACCATGGTGCAAATTCCTTAGCAGTGGATTTTCCCATTATCCAATTTAACAATATGATCATGTCATTAAATTTCTACCTAAAAATCACTTCTCACTAGTACTTTTGACAATTTGGAAATAGAGGACCTAGGCTTCACCAAACACTTCTTATTCGAAAAAGCCTTTAAACACAATTTAGGATCCATATTGTAAAAATCCATCCCACATGTAACCTTCAATGATATCACTTCATCATGATGAGGAATCTAGAAAGTTTCATCTATACTCTATAGGCTTAAGTCCAGAAATACCTCATTTTCTACTCCTACAATCCTCCTACTTTGTGGATTGTAATACTTTGCACATGCCATGATCAATTCTAGAGATTACATTGAGATGTGAAATTTGGCTGCATGAACAATCCCATTCTTCATGGTACACCTAGGTCTACAAGTCCTTTCATTACCAAACTTTCTGGTTTGGAACTCTGTCAAGTTGACATGAAATAAATCTGTCTAAAACCTCTTGGAGGGTGGAAGACATCTTTGTTGACAAGACGACTCCCTTGAATTTGTACTTCATTGTTGTAGCTCTATAAGAAGTCAAATGGGATTCTTGAAAAAGGTAAAAACATGAAATAAGTACCAAAACTTTAATGGGAAGAATCTTTAGAACAAAGTATTGAATGTTTTATTAGCTTGCAGGAAAGTAGGATTTGGAGGGACACACAAACCTCGAAACATGGTGGGCATCCTTCCCAACCTTGCAATCCCACAAGTTAATGCTATCTAGACACGCAAGAATAAAAAAGAAACATGGACCTTGTTTATATCATGTGGAAAAGCAAAGTTTGGAAGGAACTCAAGACTTAGGCGAAATTAGATGTCCTAGAGTTGAGACTCCATAAGGCGACTTAGGGCAAACTATTGTCACATTTGAAATTGAAAGAATTAATGTCATAGCTACCATAATAAGTCTTGAGGTACCACACTTGATGTTTAATGTAAATGTAGTTTTGAATTTTCTAGGGTTTCCACTAACAAAGATAAATTTAAACGTAGTTTTGATAGAAAAAATGCTAGATGCTCTGGCCTATGAATGAGAAATTTTGCAATTGAGTGACTAGGTGTTTGAATTATATTTTAATTTGCAAAATGAGAATTCATAATGAAATCCTAGTACCTACTTGAAATAAATGAGCTTGAAAATACTGAAAAACTCGACGTTGCGTCCTAAAATTGCTTGTGAAGAATATCCCCGCAACTGGTATCCCTCAAAAAATCATGCAAGTGTTTGATGAATGGCAAGTTGGAGGAGAAAATCCGTAGAAGAATCAATGGTCGAAAGCAACAGGGCATCTGGAGATTGAAGTCATGTTAGCAAAAATGAGAATGGACAAGAAAAGACATTCAATAAAGGCCTTATTCACATGTAGGAGCAATAAATGCATTTTAGGGTTTTGCAAAGTTGCGGAATGCGAAATATTTTTTATCAAAATGAAATATTTTCTTAATCAATCGAGAAATTTTGCAATTGAGTGACTAGGTGTTTGAATTATATTTTAATTTGCAAAATGAGAATTCATAATGAAATCCTAGTACCTACTTGAAATAAATGAGCTTGAAATACTGAAAAACTCGACGTTGCGTCCTAAAATTGCTTGTGAAGAATATCCCCGCAACTGGTATCCCTCAAAAAATCATGCAAGTGTTTGATGAATGGCAAGTTGGAGGAGAAAATCCAAGAAGAATCAATGGTCGAAAGCAACAGGGCATCTGGAGATTGAAGTCATGTTAGCAAAAATGAGAATGGACAAGAAAAGACATTCAATAAAGGCCTTATTCACATGTAGGAGCAATAAATGCATTTTAGGGTTTTGCAAAGTTGCGGAATGCAAAATATTTTTTATCAAAATGAAATATTTTCTTAATCAATTGACTACTCCCATTTAATACCATCCAAATATAGGACAATTGTTAGGGCCATCATGTCATAACCATGTACTATTTTAATCATTGTAATAGTAGTAGTACAATTATTTAGCTAATATTACATTGTGGGATTATCCCACATTGGTTGTACCTTGTAAGTTGCTATTCGTGAGGACTTTATATTGTTGTAATAAAACAAATATCATCTTGAAATCATATTTTCTAATAGAGCTTTGTTCTCAAGGAGGTTGCCCCCTCAAAGAGGCATGCGATATTTGTTATTAATATAAGTATATTTACAACAATTTTTTGAGCATTGTGTTCTTTTCATATGTTATTGTTTTATTTGATAATATTATGTAGGTGAGATCCTAACAAGTGGTATCAAAGCTCTTTCTAGGGTCATGTTTTGCAACAACAATAATAGTTTAGTGACTTACCACAACTACCTATCGTATGCTCTCTCCTTGCCCTTTTGGGGATCTTAGTGATGAAAACGTAGTGAACATAGTGGGGTAATAACCACTTTTAGCTCCATTTTTTGTAATAGTGATATAGGCTACAAACCTTGTGCTGAGGGTTTTCAAATATCGCTAGACAACTATTTTTTTTGGCTAAGCACATTGAACCATTGTGAGAAGTGAGGTGGGATTTGACTCACCAATACCTAGGCCTCAGTTAGCATTTGTATAGACCTTGAGATTCCACGTACCTTTGAGGATATATCAGAAGAGCCTTTAGGTTTAGGAAAAGCCTCACCGTAGGCAATCATTGGTTGTCTAAAATTTGTAGTGCAATGGTTAGCTATTAGAACCAATAAATTACTTTCTTTATACCTCAGAGATAAAATAATACTACTACAAAACAATGGGATCCTCCATAGTTAGAGCTCTGAATATCAGCTCGGTTCACTATTTACAAACGGGACAAGTATATCAAATAACCTATAGACTAGAAACATCATAGCCTAGCAATTTCCCTCTTAAACCTTAGTTGTAAACAAATTGGGCATATTTGGGCATAGACTAGTAGCTCTAAGCAGCATTGCACAATTTCAAACAAATTCTTACAAATCATATCTAATTCACTTGGTTTTGTGAACATTGTCTAGCAAACAATCGGTCAATGGATTATTGCAATCTAAAAGAAGGAATTGTGGCAGCTACTTGTCAATGGTATGACTCTTATATAGTCTAATAGTTTGAAACTTTCGAGATTAATTCCTCTCAAACCATGAGGATTTTGATAATTGTCAAAAAATATTACCCATAGAGAATAATCTATAAAAAATGTAGTCATTGAAGCACCTATACCATTGCAATCATCTCATTGAGTTGATTATTTTGATATATAACTTTGGTACACCTCCCGGTAACCCCATGCAACTTGTCATTAAGGCACTTGTCCCATTGTGATCATCTCATTGAGTTGGTCATTTTAATATATAACTCCAATACACCTTCTAGTAAACCCAAGTAACTCAAAATAGTTAATAGTCATCATTCTCAAGACCTCACTTTGCATAAATTTGACTCCAAACATGATGCAAAACTCAAGTCTATCAAGGAATCACTTCTGACATTGCAATAGGTTGACAAAGTTAACCAACTGACAAAAATTGAAACTCGCATTCTCGAGCTTAGCAATCAAAACAATATACATGTGACCCTTTAACCTGCAACCATGAGGACAACATAATAGTTGGCACAACTCCTTTGACCACAATTCTGGTTTTGGACATCACACCATTGGAGGGAATATTTTGGGGGAACCGCCACAACATCCATCCAAATGATCGATTTGGCCCTAATTCTTATGATGACTTCACCAAAGCATTACCAAGTTGTGAAAATTAGTTTTGATCCATGAGTACCAAACATAATTTGAATGTTTGGCCAACTAGATTGAAGGACTTGGTGATATTCTTTTTAAAGTTGCTTCATCAATGGCCTAAAAGAGGGCATTCAGGCTAAGAAAAAGATGTTTAATCCACGAGAGATGCTGGTAGCCAATGGGTTAGCCAAGTTTGTTGAAGACAAATTTGCCACCAAAATTGTACAGATAAACCTCCATGATTCCAAAATCCACCATTTGTTTGACCCCCAATACCTCCAACACCCTAACCTAGTAGTTTTCCTCTTGAATCCTAGTTGTAAACAAATTGGGCATAGACTTGTAGTTCCGAGCTACATTGCACATATTTTAAAAAAATCTCACACATCAAATCTAATTCACCTAGCTTTGCACACATTTGTTCAGCAAAACAATTAGTCAATACGGTTGTTGCAATCTAAAATAAGAAATTGTGGCAATTACTTGGCAATGGTCCAACTCTTACACAATCTGATAATTTAAAACTTTTGGGCTCAATTTCTCAAATTAAGAGAAATTTGATAGTTGTCTTGAAATTTCACCCATAGAGAATAATCTATAAAAAAATCCAGTCATCGAAGCACCTATACCATTGCAATCATCTTATCAAGTTGATTCTTTTGATATATAGCTTTGGTACACCTAGTAACTCCATGCAGTTTTTTTCGCCATCAAGGCACTTGTCCCATTGTGATCGTTTCGTTGAGTTGGTCATTTTAATATATAACTCTAATACACCTTTCAATAAACTCAGGTAACTCAAAATAGTTGACAGGCCTTGTTCTTAGGTTCTGACTTTAGACAAATTTGACTACAGACTTGATGCAAAACTCAAGTATATCAAGGAATCACTTCTGTCATTGTAATAGGTCAACAAAGTCAACCAACCAATATAAATTGATTGTCAAGCTTAGCAATCAAAATTATGCACTGCACATGGCCCTTTCAAACTTGTAACCACTAGGACAACATAATGGTTAGCACAACTCCTTTGACCACAATTCTAGTTCTAAACTTCACAACTTTGGAGGTAATGTTTTCAAGGGACCACCACAACATCCATCCAAATTATATTCACTAATTTGGACCTAGTTCTAATGATGACTCCACCAAAGTATTACCAAACTACGAAAATTGGTTTTGTCCACGAGTACCAAACACAGTTTGAATGTCTAGCCAAGCAAACTGTAGGACTTGGTGATATTTTTTAAAATTTGCTTCAGCAATGGCTTAAAAGAGGACATTTGAGCTGAGATAAAGATGTTTACCCACAAGACATGATGGCATCCATTGGGTTAGCCAAGTTTGTTGAAGACAAATTTTCCACCCAACATTGTACATATAAACATCCACAATTCCAAAATCCACCCTTTGCTTGACCCCCAATACGTGCAACACACCCTAACCTAGTTGTTTCCCTCTTAAACCCTAGTTGTAAACAAATTGGGCATATTTGGGCAGAGACTAGTAGCTCCAAGCAGCATTACACATTCAAACAAATTCTCATAAAAAAGATCTAATTCACATAACTTTGCACACATTTGTCTAGCAAAACAATTTATTAGTGGTTTGTTGCAATCTGAAAGATAAAATTGTGGCAGTTACTTGTTAGTGGTTTGGCTCTTATACAATCTGATAGTTTGAAACTTTCAGGCTCAATTTCTCTCAAGCTAGGATGAGCTTGATGCTTGTCTAAAAATTTCATCCATAGAGAATAATCTGTACCATTGCAATCATCTCATCGAGTTGATTGTTTTGATATATAACTTTGGTATACCTAGTAAACCCACACAACTTTTTCCATCATTGAGACACTTGCCCTGTTGTTATTGTCTCATTGATTTGGTCATTTTAATTTATAACCTCTAGTCCACCTTCTGATAACCCTGGGCAACTCAAAATAGTTGACAAGCATTGTTCTCAAGACCTCACTTCAGATAAATTTGACTCCAAACGTGATGCAAAACTCAATTCCATCAAGGAATTACTTTTGGCATTATAGGTGAACAAAGTCAACCGACTAATAGAAATTGAAGCTCACATTGTTACGCTTAGCAATCAAAATGATGCACTATATGTGGCCCTTTTAAACCTACAACCACTAGGACAACATAATGGTCAACACAACTCCTCTAACCATAGTTTTAGCTCTCAACATCATACCTTTGCAAGGAATATTTTTGGGAAACCACGACAACATCCATCCAAATCAGATTCATCGATTTGGCCCTAGTTCTTATGATGACTTCACCAAAGCATTACCAAGCTGCAAAATTTGGTTTTGTCCATGAGTACCAAACACAATTTGAATGGCATGTCTCCTCCCTGGCTGAGTTTGTGGATCGGTGGGGCAAGGCCCCTGTTTCTACTTCCTTTCTTCAGGCTGCTTGGGCTATTGGCCCCTCCTTTGTTATGTGGAACCTTTGGTTGGAGCGGAATCGTCGGATTTTTCAGGAGGTGATGTTGGTGGCTTCTCGCTTGTGGTGGAAAATTCTGCATTCTTTGGGGGAAACTATTGCAACTAAGTGTGATCTTACGGCATCAGTGGACCCTTGTGATGTTGGTTGTTGTCACCATCTTCATCTTCCACCTCCACAACGTCAGCTCATGCGCAACAGATGTAGACATCCTACCCCGAAGGTGAATAGGGGGGAGATGGTCTCCTCCGCCTCATGGTACTCTAAAAATCAACACGGATGGCTCTTCTCGTGGAAACCCTAGTCATGCTGGAATTGGTGGTGTTGGTCGGGATAGCTTTGGAGAAGTTCAGTTTATTTTCTCTGTTTATAAGGGTCTTCATACTAATAATCTTATGGAGGCTCAGGCTATTTTAACGGCTGTGGAGCGTGGAAGTCAATTGGGGTGGCGAAGGATCATATGTGAGTCTGATTCCCAGGTTGTGGTGAACTTGTTGAATAGGAGGCAGTTAGATAATGTCAATTAGCATTTGGCTTTGATTGTTGGCCAGATTCTTAACCTCTGTGCTTCGTTGGAGTATGTTACTTTTACTCATATTCCTAGAGAATGAAATAGTGTTGCTGATTGTTTGGCTAAATGGGCTTCTAAACATATTCATGATTGGAATTTGATGGACCGCGGTTGTTTACCCCCGGATCTGTCTCAACATCTGGCTCACTTAGTGGAGCTTGATAGGGCTTTGTAATTTTCTTGCTTTGTTATTCTTCTTGTTTTAATAAATTTTAACCCCTCCTTTATGTTAAAACACAATTTGAATGTCTAGCCAACTAGACCGAAGGACTTGATATTTTTTTTAAAGTTCCTTAATCAACAACTTCAAAGAGGACATTTGGGCTAAGATAAAGATGTTTAACCCACAAGACATGATGCCACCCATTGGGTCATCTAAGTTTGTTGAAGGCGAATTTGCTACTCAACGTTGTATGTATAAACTTTCAAAATTCCAAATCCACCATCTGTTTGACCCCCAATGTTTGGAGACTTATTTGTGTTGTTTTGCTTCAAAACAACTGACACATTGGGCTAAATGGTTAACCCTATACAGAATGGTGGTACAACACCTATCATCCTTCCACAAAGATGATGCCCTATGAAGCTTTGTATGACCAATCTTAATCATCCCTCGCTTCCTACTTACCAGAAAATTCCAAGGTATAAGTTGCTGACTCCACTCTCCACACTCGTGAGTATCTTCTCTTAACTCTCAAGAACAACATGGCCTTGGCTTAGAACCATGTGAAATAGCAAGCTAATCAACATTGTTTTAAGGGCACATTCACTATCAGGGGCATGCTTCTTCTACACCTTCAACCATACAAGTAAATGTCCCTTGAGCTTACCAATAGACAAAAATTAGCACCCAGACTCTATCGACCCTTCTGGATGTTAGGAAAAGGGTGTTGTACACCTTGCACAAAAAAGATTAATTTGTAATTATGTAAAATAAATATTTATTTGTGGTGCATCTTAGAGATATGTTTAGCCACATTAAATATTTATTTGGGTTCACTTGTAAAGTTGTATGGGACATTGGTCAAATATTTTGTGTAGGAGACAGGACAAATATTTAATATTCGTGATAATATTTAATTTTAGATTCAATGCTTTTGGGACACATGGTTTAGTCAATATCACTTGGTGGTTTCGTGTGAGCTTGATTCTATAAAAGCAAACACATGTTAGTGGTTGATGTTTTGATAATCGGGAAGGGCCCAAACCCAAATACAAAAGCCAGAAGGTGAAAGAAGCAAGTTTCACAAGCAGTGAAACAAAAGAACGGGATTTTGAAAGGGCCTGAACCCTTCAAAACCAAAAGGCAGCCCTGCTGCAGGAACAAGGAAAAAAACTAGGGACTAGACAACACCAAAACCTGACCTATCAAAAAGAATGCCTTTGACCCGAGGGTGCAAAGAAGAAACAGACTTAGGAAGACCTTTCTTCCTACGCTACACAACGGTCCATGAACTCACAGAGTCTAAGTCCACAGAACACGGGAAGAACGGAATCCTCATTAGATTCCACAACAAAAGACAGAACCTGAGAAGAGAGGAAAGCCCCAACATGAGAAGCTGGGGAACCCAATGGCTGAGCAAAAGTAGGAAGCACCTCATCGCCCGCAGAAGAAGGGGATATCAATGTCTGAACAGAAGTCACCGGATGAGGCTCAGGAATCGCGACAGCCTCAGCCGCCACCGTACCCTCAGAAGAGGGCGAAATATCAACTGGAGAAGGCACACCAGCCGACGAGGGAGTATCCTCCATAGAGATAGAAGCACTAATGGTCAAGTGAGTATCTGAAGCATTCTTCCACCAGGTGGCTGCACCCTTGCGACGAGAGTGGGGACAAACAGAGGCAAGGTGGCCAGTAGCAAAGCACCGTCTACATCTAAATGGGAGGCCCTCGTAATCGAGTACTTGCGTCTACGATCTATCCCCAACTTGTAGAATCACCTCCGCATGAAGGGGTTTGGAGATGTCAATGTCGACTAGAATGCGGGCTAACGTGGAGTGTTCCAATTGAGAGGTAGAAGAATCCACCAACAGGAAGCGTCCAATAGCATTACCAATGTCCTCATAACAAGAATCATCCTAGCACTGAAGAGGGAGATTCGGGAGTCGAACCCAAGTTGGCCTAATGTTGAGAGGCTCGGTAAGAGGATTGAAGGAGCAAGACCACGGTTTAATGAAGAGGGAATTAACACCCCACATCCAAACCCTGTCGTTCAACACAAAATCACGCTCCTTAGGGGAATCAAAAGTCACCACAAAGAATCCCCTAGCACACAGGAACAACTCAATCTTTCCCTCCACCAAGGGCTTCCATGACTCCAAGACCCATATGTGCAGGTCTGGCAGGGATGGCCACAAGTTGTTGAATCTACAAACAACCCCATGACCATTGTAAAATTCTTCATTCTCAAGAACCTCAGGCCTGCACACCACAACAGGGGGAGGTAGTGTAGAGGGAAGAGGAGCAACTCTAGAAGATGAGTGAGCAAGTATTTTACTGTAAGGAAACGAACCATTTGCTTCAAGGAAGAGGGCCCGAAAGGGGCCACGACCACCTGAAGGCACGTTGGAGGCACAGGGCATTGGGGAGCCCAACACAGAACCACCCAAAGACGCACCTACCAAACCTTGCACAACCATAACACATATCAGCAACTTCCAAAGAAAAGTCATGCCCACAAGAACGAATGACAGCTCTAAAAGGCGACAGAGGGGCCCAAACCCTTCGCAGGAGCAACGGAGGAGGCACCCACAGAAAAAATCGGCAGAACTCGACACCCTGCAGCAATGGCAACAGCGTCCACTCCCACAAGAGGCCGAACATTCAGGGAAACATCCAAGGAATGAGCACTGGCATCCTTCGCAGAGGTCAATGGGAGCACAGGGGACGCCTTGGCAGAGACTTCGAGCGGGAGCTCCATATTCAAATCACTTGAACAAGAATATTGTTATGTGTTTAGTGGTTGATGCTAGCTAGTCATTTTTATTATCATTTTGGAGTTGACTATCATTTGTCTTGAATTCTTCTGAAGAGTGCATATGAAAAGAATGGCTTAGCATGTGTGGTTGCATGGTTACCCATTATGCTTAAACACATGGAGGATGCATTGGAGGAGCTTGATGTTTCAGAAGTGTTCATAGAAACTCTTTAAGTGTATTGTAATGTTTCATTGTCGAATAATATATTGAGTGTGGATGCTTTTGGAGGCTAGGTTTTTCCTTCTTGAGGGTTTTCCCAAGGTATATCTTATGTCATCTTGTGGTATGTTTGTCTATTCTTTTGCATGGTTGATTCTAAGTATTTATTTGCATATTTATCTCTCTTGGGGTTACATAAGAATGTTTATTTTTCTGTGTTTTTTCATTTCAAGTGGTATCAGAGTCTAGTTGCCAAATTGTGGCAGGAGATCTCCCAAGTATTTATAACCTTGTATAAGTAGATTCTTGTACATTATTGAATACATGGTCTTACAAGAAGAGAATAAAGGCATTTTCAAGGTCATTGGTGTGTTTGGAGATCTAGGGCTTGATGGAGATTTGGTATATGGGTTTTTAGTTATGACTCGTTTTGTGAGGTTTTGGAGGTGAGCTTTTGTTAGAGGCTTCCTAGGTAAAAAAATACCTCACCATTGATTCTAGAAGGCTCAAAAACCTATATTTTTTTATAAAACTCAACTATGTTTGGAGACATAAAAATTTTGCCATTTTTAATGTCCTAGAAGGAATTTTTATGGAATATGGTTGTACAACCGTATGGATGAGGTACAATCAACAGATCCATCGCTACAATCAGCATCTTTGGAGAATATTCTGTAGGCGTCGGCAAAATGTATGATCGACAAAAAAAATAAAAATAAAAATCTACTCACGTATGTACAAAGTCTGCGAAATAATTTTTATTTAAAAAAATAAAAAATGTTGTAGCCCTTGGTCACTTAGGCTTGGGCCTTAGCCCCTGGTTGCGGCAACTAAACACCCCTGGGGTTCCACAGTAGTCGCACTGCCAACCAGTGCCATCGCTGCCCAACCGTTGTCGGTGAAAGCTACCCTTCTGCCACTAGATGATAGCTCGTTCTTCGCCACCATAGTGGCGCCACCAATTTGCCACCTACCAACGACCAATGGTGATTTGTGAGGCCTAATAGGGTAGAATTTTTCCAAAGGGTATAACTTTCACATACAATATCATATTTTTGACTTTTTATAAGCGTCATAAATCTCTCTTCAAGCACAACGTAGTGGTATAGGTTTGGTTATTAGATTTTGTTGTTTGTGTCAAAATTCAGTGCCTAAAGTCAATATTACTATCATTGTGGATTTGTGGCAAATCTAGTGTTTGAGTCATGAAGAATCTACATGGTTATCTATCATTATTTTTATTTGCTTGTTATTGATGCAGAGTTGAGTTTGCATGCTTTTGGGTCTACATGGTGGTTGATCCATGTAGTGTTGCTTTGTGATCTATGAGTTGTGTAGTTTTGTGAACTATCTATACCCACATGTTGCATGGATAACTCAAAGTGGGGTTGTCTATACCCACAGATCGATGCATTATTGATTTGTAGATTCTGGTGCTAATGGTCCTTTAGCCATCATGGTGCATTGGTGTTGTGTATCAAAGAGACAGTGAGTTGGATGGTTGGAGTACAATTTGTGATTCATGGTTGAGTTCTTTGGGATGATCATGTCATTCTTGTAGGAGTACTTTGAGTCACTTGCAGTTGTTTCTTGGAGCCTATAACAGTTATCTTCTTTTAGAGATCATGGTTTTACTTTACCCTTTGGGAGCTCCCAATGTTACAGTTGAGTTCTTTGATTATGTTGGGGCCATGAATGATCTTCAATTAGAAGGTGTTCATCATGATGCCATGTTTAGCTTAGTATCACAATTCAGTGGGAGCTTTGGAAATGATGTGATATTGTGCCATGGAGGACTCTAGTTCTTTCTATTTTGTAGTCTTTGCATGATATGGGTGCTCTTAAGAGCATATATGTTCATTTGGGGCATATAATCTTTTGCGATGTTAAATCATGATGTGTCCTTGGATTCTAAAGATGTGCAATGGGAGCTTTGATAGTGGTTTGGTTAGTTCTCTTGGTATTGAGTACATTAGTCATGTGCTTGGGAGCTTCATGATAGTGTGGTGTTGCATTTGGAGTTTAGCATGGATTGATTGATTGTATGTGCTCAAGGATACTTGGAGACTTAAGTGAGGATAGAGTTCTCTTGAGTTTAGAGACATTGTTGAGATAGTTACTCTTTGGAGGTTTTAGCAAGAAGTCTAAGGAGCCTATCAACCGGATATGGATGTGAGTTCGTGACAAACCTTAGAGAAGATCGTTCTTGGAGAGTCGCTGTGGCTTGGTGTACCCTGGAGGAGCATTCTCATTCCCCACTTTTGGTCTATTCGATAGATAATCACTTGAGAGGTGTTGCCCATCATATTTTCAAATGCATTGTGTTTCATGCTTGTCTTCTCATGTATATGGATCTTGAGCTATGTTAGTTCTAGAGGGTTCATTTGAGGAGTGTTTGACATGGTTATCTCCTCATGCATATGAATTTATTTATTATGTCATTTATGAGGATTTAGCAGATGTTTATTGGGTTGATTCCTAGTTTTGGGAATGGATTTGGTTTGATCTTCCTTGGTTAGAGAGGCTTACATCCATGTTGGTTATGTGTGATACATATGTTTTGTTTGATCTATAAGATTGAACGGTTGGGTGTTGTTAAGGCTTTTTATTTAGGGTTTTAAAAGAGATCATACTTGACACATCTTAGCACTTTGAAGTGTTGGTAGAAGGACATGGTATGAGATATGATTTACAGGCTTTCTCTCCTTGTTCTATGGCTACTTCCTAGATGTTCATGTTCACATGGTTTGTTGTGGTGGACTTGGGAGAGTTATGGTGCCATGTTGTCAGGGAGTGTGCAACGATTTGTGTTGCATGTTGGGATCATTGAGATTGTTCTTTGTTATTACATGATACATGATTATTAGCCACACCTTTGTATGAGTGTTGATTGGTAGACTTGGTATGCTTTGATCAATTTCAAATTTGACATTACCCATGCAATGGGAGTTCTTAGATGTGTATGTTATTCTTTGACATGGTTTATATAGGAAGCTTGTGATTGTGGTTTATCGGTTGGATATGTTGTTGGCATGAGTTTATTGATATTGTTGAATACCTTTAGAGGTATGGATGGTTGAATGCATTAGCACTGTTGTGGGTGTTATATCTAGTCATGTGGGTTTTTCTCTTGGCAGTAACTTAGAGCCTTTGTTTTCACTTCAATTTGGTGCTTGTGTTCTTTGGACTGGTGCATCTTCACCTTGGCTTATTCATTTTCTTCCATAGGTGGCATGTTGGAGGATGAGAGGAGTTCTTGCTTGAGATGGTGGTCACTTTGGTTTTATTGTAGGTTTCTTGATAGAGCACGAAAGCATGCTAGAGATTCATGCAATTTCGTGGATGGCTATGATGATGTGTTTCATTGGTTGACCCTTATGCAATGTATACAACAAGTGGGAGAATGCTAGTAAAAGAGTGTTGCACACCTTGCACAAGAAAGATTAATTTGTAATTATGTAAAATAAATATTTATTTGTCATGCATCTTAAGGAATGTGTTTAGACACAATAAATATTTATTTGGGTCCACTTGTAAAGTTGTATGGGACATTGGTCAAATATTTTATGTGTGGGAGATAGAGAACAAATATTTAAAATTTGTGGTAAATATTTAATTTTGGAGACTAGTTTTGTGCTCTCATGGTTTTGAGGCACATGGTTTAGCCAATACCACTTGGTGTTTTTGTGAGCTTGATTCTATAAAAGCAAGCACATGTTTAGTGGTTGATGTTGGTTGTTATTTGTGTTGAACTCTCTTGAAGAATGCATATGTGAAGCATGGCTTGGGATGTGTGGTTGCATGGTTACCCATTATGCTTGGACACATGGAGAATGTGTTGGAGGAGCTTAATGTTTCAAAAGTGTTCATAGAAACTTTGTAAGTGTATTGTAATGTTCCATTGTTTTTTATTATGATAAGTGACAGAACAAGGGTGTTGATCCCTGATACAGAACAACCCAAAGGGGGCCTAAAATAAGATCAACACAAAGACCCTTAGGGCAGAAAAACATGCCACAAAAGGCGAAACAAACCAAAACATAATAGAAACAACAGAGGAACAGCAACCAAATGGAAAACAAAGACAAAGGATCTAAACAAACCTAGATCCTGAGGGTAGTAACCTAACACCCTTGACCCTCTGTCGCGAAGTCGCGACAGACTTGGGGAGCCCTTTCTGCTTTCTATGAACAACAATCCAAGCAAGGCCAAAATCAAAGTCCTCAGAGCGAGGAGAAAGGAGGGGCCCCTCATCAGACCCCGCGGCCAAGGAGCAATCATGAGCTGAAGGAGGGGCCGACAACCCAGCAGAGGAGTCTGGAATCGCCAAAGAAGAAGAGCGACTCATAGACAGGGGAGCCGACACCCTAGCATAGGCAATGAGAATAGGTCCAACAAGAACAGCGGCTGGGACAACATCCAGAACATGACCAGCAGTAACAGCAATAGAAACAACATCCAGAACAGGACCAACAAGAACAGTAGCAGCATCAACAATAGAAGTGGTCATTAATGGCTCCCCAGCAGGCTCCTGGGGAAGAATATGTCCCTGAGAAGAATCACTCTCCAGGGAAGGCTCGTCCTCCTCAAAAGAGTCATCTGAAGGGGACGCATAAATAGTCAAATGATCCGAGAGAGCATCTTTCCACCAAGTTGCCGCACCCTTACGACGAGAATGAGGGCAACCAGAGGCTAAATGATCAATAGAGAAACAACGCTTGCACTGAAAGGGGAGGCCCTCATAGTCCAACAACTGCATCCATGGTTTGTCCTCCACCATCAAAACAACCTCTCCAGAGAGAGGTTTAGAGAAGTCAATATCCACTAATATGCGAGCAACTATAGTATGCCCCATTTTCGATGTTGTAGCATCAACTTTCAAAAAACACCCTAACGTGTTACCTATGGCTTCGTAGCAGGAATCCTCTCAAGACTGGAGGGGAAGATTAGGTAGTCGTACCCATATTGGTTTGGTATTGAGTGGCTCGGTGAGAGGATTGAAGGAGCAAGCCCAAGGTTTGATGAACAGTGAATGATCCCCCCACATCCATCCTCTGTCCATCATTAAATCTCACAGCGAATGTTCTATTGTTGAATAATACATTGAGTGTGGATACTTTGAGGCTGAGTTTTTCCCTCTTAAGGGTTTTCCTAGGGTATATCTAGTGTCACCTTGTGGTATGTTTGTTTATTCTTTTGCATGGTAGATTTTGAGTACTTGTTTGCATATTTATCTTTTTGGAGGTTATGTGGAAATGTTTATTATTGCTACAATTTTTCCTTCACCAGATACCATAGCAAGTGGGCAAAGTGGCCTACAAATTGGATATTCCTTCGTCCTCCAAGATATATCATGTTTTCCTTGTTTCGTGTCTAAAGAAAGTCCTTGGCCAACATGTCCAAATTTCGTTAGCACTTCCTGAATTAGATGATGAAGGATTTATCATCCTTGAGATATAGACTATTTTGAACTAGTGATCCCACTCACTCTATAATCGTACCACCACAAAAGTCTTAGGAACCTCTCCACTAGCTTCAACAATAGTTTCCCATGTTCGATCCTTGAGGACAAGGCTTTCGAAAGGGGTGGGACATGTTAGGGCTCTCACATCCTAACCCTATATTTTAAGCATTGTAATAGTCATAGTATAATTATTAAGTTAATATTACATTGTGTGGATTTATCCTACATTGGTTGTACCCCTATGTCACTCTTTGTGAAGATTTTATATTGATGTTGTAATAAAACAAATATCATCTTGAAATCATAATTTGTAATAAAGCTCTACTCTCAAAAAGATTGTCCCCTCAAAGAGACACATGATATTTATTATCAATATGAGCATATTTGTAGTTATTTTATGAACATTGTGTTCTTTTCACATGTTATTGTTTTTTTTAATAATATTTTGTAGGTGAAATCCTAACAATAATCCTATCTAGCAAAGGATTGTCAAAATTCATGTTTAACACATATATAGATGGAATTCATGATGTTGAGACCAAGTGTCATCTTTGATACTATTACATATTCTCCTATGGCTACACTAATTTTCTTAAGCAGACATGCAAATATACTCACCACACAAAAGAGGTAGGCAAACACAAACTCGAACTATACTTGGTCTACTATGGGATTACGAATGGAAGATCAATGTTTCCTAAAGTGGCCAGATTTTAGAAACCATGGTCTTCCTAGAATATCTCATGTCATTCTTACTAAGAAGAGGTGGTAATCATCAATGTATCAATTGTTTCACCACAATTCCAATTTGTTTAAGTCCAAGCTTTAAGATAGCAATTATTTTCCATTTTAGTAGGGAACACTAATTTCACTCAGGTGGACCCTGCATATTGTTGCAAGAAATATTTCAGTTTAGTTCTATTATAGAGGATGAATCATTGATCAAAACTTGGTTGTAGGTTAGATTTGTTGGATTGAGAATAAAACACGTATCTTGTTTGTTAATAACAGAAGCATGAGAGAGATGTTAAGTAGGATAGAATGAGTGGTTATGGTGATGACATGAATGAATACTACAACATATCACAATGAATAAGAATGAGCAATTGAGAGTAAATGACTCCTCAAGATGATGAGTACAAAATAGCGTTAACATGTTTGCTCATGATTTGGGTCAACACATCAAAAGATAATGTTTTTGATTTAGGTAAGTAGTTTACAGGGGTTGAACCCTTCACAAACAAGGCCATAAGGCAGAACAAACAGGCCAAGCCAGTGCAAGCACAACGCAAAGCAGTACAGAAACTGCAGACAAACAACAGCCAAGCTGCAGACTAAACAACATTAGAGCCCGAGGGCAAAAACCTAACTCCCTTAACCCTCTGTTGCGAGGCAATGACAGAATTAGGGAGGCCTTTCTTCTTACGTTGAACAACAGTCCAATCAAACTCAGAAACCAAAACGTCAGAACAAGGCGAGATGGGGGGTCCTCAGCAGCAACTGCAACCAAAGAGGGATCACGCTCTTAGTGCAAATCCGACGTCACCGAAGAAGAAATAGGAAGAGAGTCCCGACACATGTCAGACGAGACCAAAAGAGGGGCCGAGGGACTAGCAAAAGCAGCCAGAGACTCAGACCCAGAAGCAAGCACAGCCAGCAGAGTGGCAAGAACATCCATAGAAGAATCTCGTCAATGAATAGGAGCCGATGAAGCTGACACAAGGGCCACACTATTGATCAAATCAGCAGCCAAATCCAACACTGCACCCATAGGAGCCACAGGGGGGACCGGCAAGGCATCCTCATCACCCTGGGACGAGCCATCAACCTGAGTCACAAATAGTCAGATGATCCAAGAGTGCATTCTTCCACCAAGTTGGCGCACTCTTACGGCGAGAGTGAGGACAACCTACAGCCAAGTGACCAATAGAAAAACATCTTCTACACCTAAAAGGAAGGCCCTCATAGTCAAGTTGTTGTGTCCATGGCCTATCCTCAACCATTAGAACATCTCCAAAGAGGGGCTTGGAGATGTCAATATCAACCAACATTCGAGCAACCGTAGTGTGGCCCATGTTTGAGGTGGATGAATCTACCTTCAAGAAACGGCCAATAGCGTTGCCGATGGCCTCATGGCAAGAATCCTCCCAAACTGACGAGGAAGATCCAGAAGACAAAACTAGATTGGTCTAGTGTTAATTGGCTCGGTCAAAGGATTGAAGGACCGAGCCCAAGGTTTGATGGAGAGTGAGTGCTCACCTCACAACCAAACCCCACCATCCATCACTAAATCTTGCTCATGCGTGCAGTCAAAAGATGTAATGAAGAAACCTCTAGCACAGAGATAAAGCTCGATCTTACCCTCTACTAAGGGTTTCCATAAATCCCTAACACGAGAATGAAGATCAGGAAAAGAAGGCCAAAGCCCATTAAACCTACAAATCACTCTGTGGCTCAGGCAATACTCCTCATTCTCTGAAACCTCAGGGCCACACACCACCAAAGGGGCAAAGCGAGCAACAGGCAATGGCATAACTCTAGGCTGAGAACGGGCTTGAGAGCCAGAGCCGTTGACAGCATCAAGGAATGATTTCTTAGGGTGGTCAAAAGACTGCCCGACTCTACCAGAAGCAGTTCTTAGAGAATGACTAGGAGTCGAGGATAACCTATCCGTAGAGCCATGGATAGGAGCACCAACACCCGTTGTCACAGCGTCCACACCTAATGCGCCCACACTGCCCTTAACAAGCTCTGAAGCTCCCACGCGCATGTCTGTAGTGCAAACCTACGCAGGAACCTCAAATGGTCACTCCTGCTCAACGCTTTTCAAATTTCCTCCTTCCCGCTCGGAGCTCATCTTGAAAGAAAGGAATGCATCAAAAGATAATGTTATGTAGGATAGAATGGGAATTTAAGATGATCACAATCATTAAGAATGTGCAATTAGGGCTAAATGACTCCTCAAGATGATAAGTAAGAAATAATCTCGATCTTTTTAAAGTTAAAAACTGACCGTTTGTTGTGACTTTCGTATTAATAAATAAAAATATATTTTAAACAACACAAACTATTAAACGGCTGTTGCAAGCAAAGTGAGTTTGAAAAATGCCTTGTACAGGCAACTAACCCAAGCGTGCAATAAAGCATTATTTTGAAGTTTATCTCAACAATCAATGATAAGGTGGGAGATGAATGTGTGCTACACTTTTGTGAGCAAAATAGGGCTAGTAAACACCCTCTAGAAAGGAAGCAAATTGAAACCATGGACATACAAATTTTTGAAGAAATAATGTCATGTGGTTCCATACGCTACACAATCATATGAACCCTAACACTTACAAAAATAATAACATAACTCTAGTATTTATATGTTTTGAGATATGAAATGCTAAATAAACTAACCAGTGGAGTTAAAAAGTTCTCCCATTCCTTTGTTTTTGACAATGATGAACAAAGGAACATAAAACAAAGAAAACGTTTTTGATTAAGATAAGCAGGAAACAAGGGTCTTGGTCCCTTTACAAGCAAACCCCTGGGGCTGGTCAAACAAGCCTAACAGGCAACAACAAAACAACAACACTGGCACAACAACCCAGCTGAAAAACAAAGAAAAGGATTTACACTACTCCAGATCCTAATCTATCAAACCTAACTCCCTTGACTCTATGGTGCAAAGCAGCAACAGAGTTAGGAAGTCCTTTCTTCTTTTGCTAAACCACTGTCCAAGAAATCTCTAAGTCAAAATCCGCAAAGCGAGGTGAGATGGGATCCTCACCTGAAGTCGCGACCAAGGAGGTCTCGAGAGGAACCTCGGCAAACGCTGTAGCTCGAGATTCCCCCCGAAGAGAAGCCGAACCAAAAGTAGGCAAATCCGAAGAAGACACCGGAACTAATGAAGTAGCATTTCGGCCCAAAGCAGGAGCCAAGAGACAGTCAGAAGAATATGGAGAAGTCATGGGGATCATTGCAGCCTCAACTGCCAACGCCCCCTCAAGGACCACCTCATGAGGGTGTTCACCCTCCTGAGAGGAACCATTCCCCTGAGATGAACCAACCCCCTGGGAAGCACTGATAGTCAAGTGATCCAAGGGAGCATCCTTCCACCAAGTTCTAGCGGCCTTACAGTGCAAGAGAGGATAATCGAAAGCCAAATGACCAATAGCGAAACAATGTTTGCATCTAAAGGGGATACCCTCATAATCTAACAGTTGTTTCTAGGGCCTATCCCCTACCAGCAAAACATCTCCATGAAGAGGTTTGGAGATGTCAATATCCACTAAGATGCGGGCAACGATTGATAGCATTACCAATGCCCTCATAGCATGAATCCTCCCATAACTGGAGAGGGAGATTCGAAAGCCGAACCCATATTGATGTGATATTAAGTGGCTCGGTGAGGGGATTGAAGGAAAGAGTCCAGGGTTTGATGGATAGGGAGTGCTCACCCCACATCCAAACTCTGCCATCCAGCACTAAGTCTCGTTTCTCAGAAGAAGCGAAGGTCACAATGAAGAATCCTCGTGCACAAGGAAAGAGCTTAATCATTCCATCTACAAACGACATACAAGATTCCATGACCCATCTGTGAAGATCAGGAAGAGAGGGCCATAATCCGTTGAATCTGCATATCACATCTCTATTGCGATAAAACTCCTCATTTTCTAAGACCTCAGAGCCACGCACCACAATTGAGGAAGAATGGGCACAAGGAAATGGCTGAAATCCACCCTGGGATGGGTAGGCATGAGTTCCCAAGCCATTCATAGCCTCAGAGAAGGACCTCTAATGGTGTCCATGAACTCTCCATCTAGCAGCAGATGTCCCAAAACTAGCATCCTTAGTTTGCACATACCTCGTAGTCGCCACAACACTTGTACCTGCAAAAGAATTCAAGAAAATGACGCAGAGATCCTAAGCAACTGCTTTGCACCCAACACGCCAAAGCCTTATCTTCTCCAGACTGAGCACTGATTGCACTCTCTCCGCTCAAACCAGACGCATGAGCATGAGCGGGAACTACTCCATTCAATCTTGACACGAGAACAGGAGCCATGTCCTCCGTTCAAACATGACAAGTGATGTTACATTTGAAAACAAAGAAAATGTTACAATCAAAATGATTTGCATATATGAAAAAAACATTAAAGTAAACAAGCTGGTTAGAATGAGGTCATAAAATATTACAAGAAAGAAAAAAAACTAAAGAGTAATTGCTCGGGGCTGAAATTTACTCAACTCTGGCAAAGAGAAATGTTTCCTTTTTCAAGAAGGTAAAACGATTTAGTCGATAATAAATATAGTCCTCTAATCCCACAAAGTACCAACTTTAGTTGCCTCAATCTACAACTGATAGCCACATTTTCTCTACTGACCAAGAGGAGTCTTGAGACCATGATGCCAATGATATTTAATATAATCAAGACAAATGATGAAGCTAGTGAAAGAATTAACCATATATATTCACAAGAGTTAAAAAAACATATATATTCACAAGAGTTAAAAAAACACAACTAATATGCCCTAAAGGTGCAAATGTTGAGAAGATGACTATAATTAGTAACAATCCATTCAGATAATGTGATGATTACAATGCTAGTAGCAATCCCAAGCATAATTGTGCACATATGTGAAAATTCAAATGGAATATGCACAATTTTGTAGACGCCACAAACTAGATAACTATGAAACAAAAAATTTTACTTCAAAATGGAGGACTGTAATACCATAGTTGGCAAACTCAAACTCGACAGACCCAAAATCTTAGGGTTGATTTCAACACATGTCAAAATCGCTTCACTTCACTTAGGAAACTTAGGGTTAAACTCGATATTAAAGCTAACCCTAATGGTGACGCTCCTTGCGTCACATAAACCCCCTTAGCAGACTACCATATCGCAGGGGATGCGAAAGGACTTCGCATTACCCTAACTTTGACTGAAGTCTTCACCTTCATGTGTTTGTCTCCGAGCGCGCATATTGCGCATGAGGGTTTTTTTTAGTCGGGTGGGAAAAAAATTTTGATGTTTCATGTCATGACCACATGGCAAATGTGGACATGACACGTGTGTTGTGTGTTGTGACCACATGGGAAATGTGGGCATGACAGACCCAAAATTTGTGACTTCGCAAAAACTCGACAACTTAAAAAATTCTTTAAATTTCTTTAAAAAAACTTTTGTTTTGCAAAATTCAATGACAAAATGTATCCAATGAGTACAAAAGTGTTTTTTATTAGATTTGATTCATTTGAATACAATATGAGTACAAAATTGCATAATCATGCAAAATCCTAATACAATAGGTGGTTGGCAACTATTATGAATTTATGATGATTGCCTTTGAAAATCATCATCACAATTCATAAATTGCATATTATAATGTTTTACATCTTCCTCTTCCCTAATCTAGTGAAAACTTGGGGAGAGGTTCGAATCCTTGCACTCCGTTATGGCTCCTCGCTCGACATAAAAGGTTGTGTTTGTGGTTTCGACTTGACCCCCATCCTACTGCTAAATGGCAATGACTCTTCCTCTGCCTCATCAATGTCATCCAATGACAATCCAGTAGCTCCTTTTGTTGTAGCTACATCCTCCATTGTCTGCCTCTCTGTCGGTTAACAGATTTGTCCTTATCTAAAAATGCTTTATTCTGACTCTAAACCCTTCTTCTTTCAAGAACAAATAAATTAAACAACAAATGGGTGAACTATCAAGAATAGTTCCCCTCTGAATTAAGGTACAACTCCCTTTAAGATCTTTAATGAATTCAATCTGTTTTAATTATTCAAATACACTTTTAACCATAAAGTGCCTAAAGGCAAACTAACATCCATACATCATCATGCTATGAATGTGATATCCTTTTTATAACATCATTTGGTGATAGAATACACAGATTCTATTTTCAATAACAATCAGATACATAAACATATATATATTGCTGAACCAATAAATGATAGAACACATACAATGAGTTGTCCAAAAAGAGCAATTACCATATGAAAGAAGATTTCGCACAGAAAACCCAATTTCAAATACTCAAACGCACATATCTAAGTATGCAGTAATTGTTTCTCCTTTTCATTCACAGATGAAAAATGTTTTAGACAAACATCATATATACTGTAAAACAACAGTAGTTCAACTCCAAAAATTTCTTGTTTTCTTTTATTTTCCTATCCTCTATATCAATTTTAGCAACCAAAAACATATATATAGTTGCCCTAATTATCGAATCATGTAAACCAAACCCAAAGTTAAAGTAACTCTGACCCATACGAGATTTAGTTTTTACAAACTGATTTAAAGATCAAATTCTTGAAAATAATTTTAACTGAAAAATTAAATATAAGAAACTGAGTAAGATAGATCATGGCTGGGGTAATGGATTTGAATCTCCAGATTTACTATGTGCGATTGGGGAAGCACGTTGAGCTTTCCACTCCTGAAATGTCGCAACAAACTCCTGGATTTTCAGAAAATTGGGTATGCTGATGTGTTTTACCCTTGCCTTCCAGACGTCTTTCTCCCTCCGAATTTTCCCCACCTTTTCCTTGTGTAACAGGAGTGCGTCGACGCAAAGATAAAGAAGTGACTCCACCTTCGAAATCCGAGAGAAATCCTCGGTTAATATGTTGTCACCTTTCTTTAACAAAGTTGATCTTCTCCTTGAAAGATTGAATCACTGTATTGATGTCCTTCTCCGGTTCTCCATCATCTTTTATATATTTTACATCAATACATTGTAGATCATGCTGTAATGATTGGGTGAATTCGGTTATTTCTTTGATCATTTTGTGAGCTCAAACCGCCCTTGCCGGGACACTAAATTTCTCCATTCAATGTTTTTCTCACTCACATATAGTACATCCTCATCCAGACCTATTAAATTCTTTTCTGACAGGAATTTTGCTATCCCATATTTTTGTACTTCATCAATTTGATTCATCACGTTCACCCACTTGCCTTCATCTTTTACCCAGGAAGCATTCTGTGCCTTAAGGTCATCAATGGTGGCTATAGTTTGATCATATATATTCTTCAGTTGATGAATCTATTTGGTACCTTTCTGCATAATACAGTCCAACCAATCGTCAAATACCTTAGTTACCATTCTATTCCTGTTTACCTGGTCCAACATTTTCTGGTTAGCTGGAGATTTAGGATCAAAAGTCAGAGAAAGTTGTGAATCTGGCTGTGGATTGGGGTTATGAATGGCATTAATGTATTCTGCCATCGAGCACAGGGTCTGTTTCAATTCTCTTTTGTCTTTCTCATCTTTCCAGGTTCGACTAACTATCTTTTTGGTGGATGCCTCTAGATGATGCACATCTGCGACTCTTGAAGCAGCCCCAAGATCTACTTTTTCAATCGTGAAATCTTGCACTGTAGGATCTTGAACCTCTTCATCAGTTGCCGGCCTGGCTATTTCTGCGCTCCAGTTGCCAGTACTAGGGTCAATACCTACCCTGGATGTTGTTTTTAGTTTCTTAGATTTAGGAGTTTTTCCTAAACACTTACCATTTCTTCCAATGGCAAAGAAAATGGAACTATTTTTCTTTTGTCGCTGATTGAGCTCTCCAGCAACCTCTGTCTGTTGTTTTGTACTAACCTCCTCTGCTCTCGGTGAACCAGATTCTTTATCACCCATTGCTTCCCCTGAATCCTCCTCAGAATTCAAATCCACAATTATCCTCTCAGAAATCTACTTTCTCTTCCTGTTTTTAGTTCTCGATCCGGTAGCACGAGGGGGCAGAATAGTTGTGAGGGCTTTCTTGGATTCTTTGATGACAGGACTCCTTCCAATTATTGACTTGGGAGTACCTGCACCACATATAGCAATAAGATGGTTAGAGGAGCTTATCGGGAATGGTGATTCAACTATTGATGTGCATTGCTGGGAACCTTTGTTTTGAAATCCTTTTTGTTTTTGTTCCCTCAACCATTTCTCGGTTCTTCTTATCACCGGGAGGGTCTTGACCTCAATCCTATCTTCTTCCTTTTTACTCCAATCAATTTCTGGAATAGGTGATTGTTTTATTTGTTCAAATTGCGGATCAATCACCTGTTCTTCATTATCAAAAATTCTAGAAATGTCCATATTTAGATTAAGGGTAATTATTTGTCCTAGGGAGAACCTGCACCACAATCTCCTTCTGACCTCGAATTCGTCTGAACAGTCCTCCCAATAATCCTCCAATGGAGGAATATGTGAAAACCCTGTTCCAAAATCCAAGTTATCCCCGGCAAAGCCTTTGCTGTCAAATTGGGATCTGGCAATGAAGAACTGAAAATTGATTTTTTTAAGATTCACTTCTAAATTCAAAGCATCAGATATCGACTGGCATGAATAATGTCCAAGTTCAATGGGAAAAGAGATACCAGATCCCTTCTTTGTTGAGAACTTCTTATCTACATGTGCTAACTGTCTGCAGACCTCTATCAACACAAAACAGTCAAACACATACCTAGGTAATTTCACAGGTTCACCGTCAAATCCCCCAACTCTGATAGAAGTGAACTTAGAAAACTGAATAAAGAAACTACCATATATGCTGACCAGCTACATTGCTTCATTAGACATTCTCTTATTCAAATTGCCTGCCAGTTCATAAGTCATTCTCCCGGTAAAAACATCATTAACCCTCTTGTAATTCTCATAACAATTATGCATCTATAATTGTGAATAATATTCATAAATTTTACTATCTTCAGCCAAGGGTGCATGAGGTAGGCCCACCCATTGTCTTGTAGACGTCAGGCAATAGAAGAGGTACGAAGACATAAAAATCTTTATTACCCAAACAATTGCTTAGACCCAGATGCAAACATTCAGCGGCAATTTCCGCCCAGTCCAAATATTGCTCTCCTTGGAGGATAACCTGTACGAAAAAGTACATCCAGTCTTCCCAATAATATGCCTGTGCGCTGCCCTTCAGCCTGTGTAGTAATACCACAATATCCTTTACTTCCTGAATCATGTGATCTCTTGTAAGTGGTCTAGGCAGCCTTGAACCCCCTTTCTGGAATTTCAATAACCAGTTTCTTGCTATCACGCTTTTGTAGTTTGTTTTCTTTAGTGAGAAATGCCCATAAGAAGTAATATTGAGGTTAGAATATGTTTCCTTGGGTGGTATTCTCATCACAGACATTAGGGTTTGTCTATTGACATGAAACAACACGCTACCATCTGTATTTTCGATGCCCCTGTTTTGGGGTTCATACCTATTCATGCATTCCAGAACTAATTCGGGACACTGTACCCCCATGGGAAAGGCCACAGCTTCAACCAAACCACTTTCTACTATCTTCTTCATCATAGGAGTTGGTACAGGATTTTTAGCCCTTTCCCTAAATTCTTCTAAATCATATTGAACCAGAGAGGTATCCCCAAATTCAGGATGAGAACAGGTGAGACCAGGATCGTGCTCATAACCAAGACAAGCAGATTTCATAGCTATAAATTGGAGGATATAATGAAAAATGCTTTGAGCTTTGAAAATAATGTCGAAAACTCAAAAAGATTCTTCTTCCAACTAAGAAATGGAAACAGCATATAGGAAGAGCAGAACTCACCTTCAATATATCTGAAATTATTGCAAAATTTGGGCAACAAGAACCTTATACCTCCTGCGCTATTCTCCTTTGCATCGCACAGTATGTTCATTTGCTAAATTTGGCTTGTTCTCTCTTAATAATGGCATTAACCAGATCCAATAATTATTACCCGAAACAATACGTGCCAAAAATGTTTGAAAAGACATGAACTCTGACATCTTCATTAATGGCAAACATTATTCACGCGCGACCATGATGTATAATAATTATCCACAACCTTCCGAAAATTAGAACTTTTTGTTTCATAATGAGTTTCGGATATATTTTCCTCCAACTTTCCCGCTAAATTTTGACTTAGAGAGCCTCGGGGAGGAATGAGATTATAATCACTGAACCATTGAACCATTGAACTTTTGGGGTGTGGTTCAATGCGTAGGTTCAATTATACAAATTGGATCATACAAAGGGGCAAACGGTTCACTTAGAGAAACATTGAACTTAGACTCTTGAACCATTGAACCGTTAGGATGTGGTTCAATGTGAAGGTTCAAAGACGCAAGAACTACACAGACCGACCAACTGTCACGTGGCTTTGTAGAAAACTTTTAACTATGAAACAGTGAACCGTTGAACTTTGAACCGTTGAACCCCGCTATGAAGTTCAAGCGGAAAGTTCAACGATACATTAAATTACACAAGAGAGTTGAGTGACGTGACTCATTACAAAGCATCGAGTATTGAACTTTTGAACTGTGGAACTTCTGAACTATGAAAAAGAGTTCAAGTTCAACCGGAAGGTCCAAAGACATTTAAATTACACAAAGGGACAAACAGCTCGCTTTGAGAATCATTGAACCCTTCGAACCATTGAACTTTTGGACTATGAGAACGGTTCAAGTTCAAAGGTTCAAATCTTTAGTAATTTCACACACAAAGACGATAGGCAGGTGAACTTTGAAGAATAAAGAGTCGATTTAAGAAACAAAGGTATGACCAATAAGGGAAAATAGCAAATCAACTTTTGCTTAGGGAATTTTCACGAATAAATAAATAAGGGTGACTCAAAAGGTAACACTCTCAAAATCAAGAATCTCATCTATAGTAAACAATGGAGTCTCCTCATCCTACTCTGTCCAATCGCTATAGGGATCAATGTCATTCAAATCAATGACCTCCTTTGATTTGTCCTCTACCTTTCTTGTGTGAAGCCAATGGTTGTATTGTACAAAGATAAGGTCATTCTACTTCTTCGTGTGAATGGCTTCAAACAAACTCCAATTGTGCTCACATCAAGAAGCACTACAAGGGTGACACAAAATGTAGAGGGCTAATCTTTGAAGATTTGAGGTATTTGCATCCCAATCTCCCCACTAAGGTCTACAAAATAAGATATTTAAGAGTTAGTAAATTAATAGTTGTAAATTTGAAATTTGTAACTTGTAAGATGCATGTAAAGACTCCAATTTTTGTTACCTGGTGACTGACTGGTTCTTCCTCGGATAGATGGTGTTGAAGAAAAGAGCTTCCCCCTACTAGCCCTGTAATTCTACAATTCCTGAATGATGAGGTCTCTCGCCTCAACCTCGAGTGTCATTCCCTCAATGCATGTTGTGAGGCCCTCCATAACTTCTCCATTAGGTTCTGTGAAACTATCCGAATAGAAAAAACCAGGGTTGAAAAAGTACCTCACTACATGAATGGGTTGGTGGAGTTGATTATTCCACCTCTGATCAATGATCTCCCAAATGGGATCAAATTTGAGTTTGTCCCCATTGTAATAGTTTCAAATAAACTCTTTGGCCTTATCCATGGCCTCATAAATGTACCCCATTGCGTTTTAATCCCCATCTACCAAACACAAAACTCTAACCAAGGGCTCTGACACCCACCAATACAAACAAATTAATAATGAAAGTAAATATTTTTGAAGTTTAAAAATAAAATATTCAATTTGAATTTGAAGTCAAAGTTTTGAGGTTACCTTGACGATCTTTGTAGCTCTCTGTGCAAAGAAATTATCAAAGACTATCCTTGTGACACACTCTCTTTCAGGCTTCTTTGAATATGATGAGTCTAGCCATGTCTGACTCACAAACATTTGTTTCAAAAAAGTCAACAACCAATAATGCTTTGCAATGTTAGGAAAATCGTTGCAAACCTTGTGACACCTAATCGCACCAACTCTTTCTCTTTAATGTGAGCTCTCATCAAACTAAGAACCCAAGGGTGATTATAAATAAATTTTGTTATGTTTCTTGCATCTTCTACAATTGGTCTCACCTAATCAATTTTGCCTATGTCCTCCAAAAGAATATCAAGGCAATGTGCTATGCAAAGGGTCGAAAAGAGTGAGAGATGCCTATCCCGAAGCAATCTCCCAACCACCACATGTGTTGTTGCATTGTCAATTATAATTTGCATTACATTCTCTATGCCCACCTCTAAGACAACTTCCTCCAACATTAGGTTCAAAGTTTTTATATTTTTTACTTTGTCAGAGGCATTAACTGAGTTCAAAAAAATTACCTCATCATTTGAAGCTACCAAAAAGTTGATAAAGGTGCAGTTTTTTCCATCCGTCCACCCATCTGAAAGAATAGTGCAGCCATAATTTCGTCGTTGCTTCTTTTGTTCTTCCACAAATAACTTTGCATCTTCAACTGCACCCATGAACAACTTCTCACTTAAATCTTTTCAAGAGGATGCCTTGTAGCCTTTTCCTACAATTGTCAATGTAGTTACCAAATTCTATCAGTACATGCTCTTCGCCACATTGAAGGGAAGGTTGTTGAAATACCAAAACCAGGCACATGCCTTATCTGCTTCTTGGTTCACCTCCTTGTTCCACCCTATACCTTCCAACGACAATTGTGCTCCAAGTATGTTTCTAGGTACAAAAAATCTATACGATGTCCATGCAGTCGTAGGCTTTCTACTCGAAGTAGATGAGGTGGATGTCAATGTGCTTCGTATGCATGGACCACGAGTGGAACCCACTATGCTTTTGAATGTCGAATCTTCATCCATTTCTACTTGCAATTGAGGACCATGAACACTAATTATGGATGTTGTTATGGCTACTCCTGTCTTCTCCCTAGTTTTTTCTCTTCCATCAATGCAAGGTGTGCATTCATCTCTCGTTTTATGTCTTTTGTGGTCTTCTCACAAGCTTTAGCATTACGATGAGTAATGCCTACAAGATGGTATTTGAAATGATTAATGTCTCCATGATATAGGTTCTGGCATCTTGTGCAAATGACTATCCCAAGTGTCGGTCCTTGTACGACATATTTCCAAGCAAGGTCTCTGAATCTAGGGGACGAGTTCCAGTAAATGGTATTGATTGGGCAGAGCTTGAGCCTGATGTGAAGTGGGACCCTGATCCAGAGGCCAAGAGTTCTCTATCTGCCATTGTATCTAACCTACAAGTACAAAGTACAATATATTTAATTTTTAAGTACAATAAAATCAGCTTAAATTCAGGCCAAGAGTTCTCTATCTGCCATTGTATCTAACCTACAAGTACAAAGTACAATATATTTGATTTTTAAATACAAAAAAAATTAGCTTAAATTCAACATAAATTAGTATAAATCAGCATAAATTCAGTATAACTTAGTGATTTTATTCCAAAAATATATATATAAATCAGCAAATAATTTGTTTATAGAAAAAAAAAAAGTGATTTCATTCAAAAAATTAGTACAAATGAACAAAAAAGTGCTCATTAATCCAACTTTTTGCAAGTAAAATCTAAATACTATGAAGTAATGAATTGTTTACAATTTACATGCTAGATTTTAGCAGCTAAAATGAATTTAAATGCTTGGGGGGGTGAAATTACTAACTTGCCCTTGAAATTCTTTGAATCTGCCCTTCAAATTTGCCTAAAAATCCTTGCAATTAGCTCAAATGTATGCATGAATATTGTGTGAGGAAGTGAGAGGGGTGTGTTGGCTTCTATAAGCAAAAAAGTGTGGATTTTTAGTGTTTTTTGCACGTCTTAGGCACGTCCTGCATCCCTGGCGCGTTTGACGAGTCTTTTCCACGAGCTCGCCGAGTCTTTTGCAAAAACTCGCCAAAAAATCAGCGAGTAATCACCAAATGGCGAATTATTTGGCAAGTTACTCGCCAGGCCAAAGATCTAGCAAGTACTCGCCAAGTCTGCCTATTTAACTTTTTATTAATTTGTCTAAAAACTCATGAAAAACATTTTTTCCCATTCAACATAAACAAAATCCGGCTCTTCCCCAGCAGATTCAGCATTCTGCAAACAATCTAGTTCAGGCAGTTAGAGTTGTTCAAACTGGGAAGAAACGATTTGAGAAAAAAGGAAAATGCATTATCACTTGCATAGAGATCTGAATTGAAAACAATAGTTTTTCTCAGGGTTTTAAATAAATATACAGTTATCCAGAAATATTGGATGGCCTATGTCAAACCTCTCAGACATATATCACAGCGTCCTCAGACATTGCTAATAAATTAGTAAAATCTTACATAAGCAACTGAAACAAAATACGCAATCACTATTCATGGACAACTATGAGAAATTATTCTAATAAGATAAGACTGTATATGAAAGGCACAATACATTCCCCTTGGCAAACCAAAACGGTGCAATTGGACAGAGAAAAGGTGATCCAAAAAAGGTAAAATGAAAAAAATGATACATATGAAGAACATGCACGTGCAGCCTTAAAAACAATTGCTATTTGAGGAAACATTAATACAAGATATGACAAGTTATGAGGCACACTATGATGGTGTGCAATTATGATTTGGGTAAAAGGATTAAAAGATAATGTTACGCAGGATAGAATGACTGATTAGATGATCGTGTTGATTAAGAATGAGTGATTAAGAGTAACCAACTCCTCGGGGTGGTAAGTAAGAAACTGTTAGCATCAAGATTCAACAGAATCTTGTTTTTTTCAAAAAGTTACAAATGAGTTTTTGTTGTGGTTTTGTAGTTTTTGTTGGCGCAAAGAAGAATATAATTTAAACGATGCAGAGTACTAAAGCACTATTGCAAGCAACTTTAGTTTGGAATATGCCCTGCATTGGAAGTTAATGTACAATAAAGCATTCTTCTGAAGTTTAGCACAAGTATCAAAGAAAAGGTGGGAGATGAATGAGAGCTCCACTTTTGTGATCAAAATATATGGCTAGTATATACCCTATTGGCAAGAAACGTACTCAAACAATAAACATACATGACTTTAAAGAAAGAAATGTTTTGTTTGGGGTTCCATACGCTGCAAAATCATTTAACCCTAATGCTTACAACAACAATACCATATTTCTGGTACTTATATGTTTTGAGATATGAAGGGTGTCATGTCCCCATATTTTAAGGCATTGTTTAAATTAAAGATTTAAACATCAGGTTAAAGACGATAAAGTTGCTTTTATAGAATATCATTTTGAATGATAGAATCATTATATATATTATTATATTATATAAATAAACATAAGATTAATTATTATAATTTAAATATTATTATAATCATTTATAATAATATAATACTATAAGTATAATAATAAACATATTATAAAATAAATATGATATATTATATAAATATAAATATAAAAATATTAATATTAATAATACAAATATAAGTATTTAAATATATAATAAATATGTATAAGTAATCTCATATAAGACTTGTCTTATATGGCAGCGAACATACCCTATAAAGAATATAAACAAATTAATATAACTTAAGACTACGTTTATTATTAAAGACAGTGATACATATAAACAAAAGCAGCGATGAATCGCTGTGTCCCTTGATGAAACGTGACCACACGTATGCATTATGAAGGGTTCGCTCCCCTCTTCCAAGCATGGGATGAAAAATCATTAAAGAAGACACCACAGATAGAATACGGTGGACCCCAGAAGCATCAGCGAAAGGCAATTTATCATTAGCAATAAACGAAGACAGCAGAGGGTTAAGTCCCAAGAGCAGCGAACGGGAAATAAAGGAAGAGACTTTAATAGGCAGACAATAGTAAACAGTAAACAAGATAAAAGGGCAGCGATCAGTAGGTGGCAGCACCAGGTCTAAGACAAGCATCGATTATCAAAGGAACTCAACAGCAAGCACTTCAGGTAAGTATCTTCCGTTACTTATTTCCATCCATAGTTTACAAGAAAATTAATAACAAATCTGTATTAGGAAACCAATTTAGGATATGTCTATAAGTATGAATGTATTCTTGCTCAATAATAATTGGTAAAACATAAGTGATAAGATGTATTTGATGTTTACATATGTGGTCTCCACAAATGACATTATGACATGATTTTATATTAGAATTCAATTATAAGTTCATAGTTACGAATATAAAATAGATCTATAAAGGCATGATTACCCAAGGGGTAGATAATAGTCCTTAAACATTAATCATCTTCACCATTGAGATGGGATGGAAAACAAGGATTGTAGTTGACCAATTCATGGGATAAATCATAGGCCTTGATTGACGAATCAAGGAAGATAATAAGCCCTCAAGCTAGCATTGAAGGGGTAGACCTTGGTAAGAGAACCAAGGGATGAAACCCACAATCTAGTATTGAAGGAATAGGCCTTGGTTAGAGAACCAAGGAGATAATAGGCCTTGGCTGAAGAACCAAGGACTAATAGGCCTTGGTTGACGAACCAAGGAATAATAGGCCTTCGATTAGAGAATCGAAGGATTAGACCTTCGATTAGAGAATTGAAGGAATAATGATGGACCCATGAGGATTGGGGTGACATTACATCCTTAAGTATCCTCTTCCATGAGTTGGAAAGAATGATTAATGGGCTTAAGGTTATCTCACCCAAGGTAATTCATGAAGTATTAAGGAAAGCATATTGTTAAGAAAGGAACCATACATAGTTAAAAGAAAAAGATAGAATATTAATGTGCTCTTTACAAGTTGAAATTGTTTGCAAGATTGCACAAATTTTGGCTTGCTAGCAGGGGACATTACAAAGGGCTAACCCCTTAGTCCTTAAATAAACTGACCAACGAAATAAAAAAGTTATGCTATTGCTTTAATTTTGACAATGACAAGCAAAGGAACAGAAAACAAGAAAAAATGTATTACATATAATTACAGAATGGAAGTTAGCAAGCAGGTTAGAATAAGCAGGTCATAAATATTACTAAACAGAGAACTACTAAATGGAGTAATCGGTACGTGACTTTTCCCTTCTACACATTCCTTGGGGCTGAAATTCACTTAAATACAGCAAGGAGAAATGTTTCCTTATTCAGCAAGGTATAACAGTTTAGTCAATAGAACTTCCTACCATACTGACCATAGTTGTCAGAAAGCAATAAAGATTGGAAAAACGTACATTATTGGACTCAGTGCATGGATTGTAAAAAACTGCACACCAGACTGTATTGCCATCAGATCTTGAGCTCATGAGAACATAATAAGACTATTCCAAAGTGATGTTTCTTTGGCATCCCAATCCAAACGTATCCATCAAGAGTCTTTGTTAGAAAGAATATATCATTAACTGTGCTTGCAATTGAATAATGTCATTCCTTCTGCAAACAGAAATTACCTAGACACACATATGGTTCTACTTCTTGCTAAAGAGGACACAAGTAAATAACCAGTCAACTTGGAGCAGCTGAATTTTAAAAAATATATCTTTATGCTAGCTAAGCTGGCATTCACTTGAAAGTCAAAAGAAAAAAGAAATCATAAATTGGAATGTTTAGAGAAAAGTCAACACAGCAACTTGCCTTTGTATGGAGCTTCCGCTTCAGGTTTGGAATCTGGATGGAGTATGCTCTAATTTTAATCATTTTTGTATAATAATGTGCTCCTCGTGATCCTGAAAGTGCTTGTCCCGTCTGCTTTGGAAGCTTCTGACAATTTCCTCTAATGATCAATCTTTATGAGATTTCTTAGGCTTCATTTGTTTTGTGTTTGTCTGATGGTCTTGCATCTTATCCCTTTTAAACGTATTGGCTAACTGCTTGGAATGAGGAATTACTGCCATCATCTGTGAGGGGCTGCTTCTTGTAAGTGATTGGCTTGGCCATTCTGGGAATCTGCTTCGATTTTTCTCTGGTCAACAATCTTCGAGATATTTCTTGGGCTTTACTTATTATTGTCTTTGTGCAAATATCTTGTGCATTGTTCCTTTTGTACATATTGGGTAACAGCTTGGAATGTGGAGTTGCTGCCATCATCTCTGAAAGCAACTTACACTTATCAGACTGGAATGATTTCCTCAACCTGTTCCTAAGCATTTCATATGTAACATATTGTGGTGAAATGCCTTTCTGGACCATCTTATCGAAGTGTTCATAAGCTTCATTCAGCTTGTTTGACCTGCAGAGCCGATGAATCACCATTGTACAAGTCGCAAGATCAGGATCACAGCCTCTAGCCTCCATATCCTTCTTAACCTGCAATGCCAACTCCACTCGACTCCTCTCACATAGCATCTTTATTAGCAATTGGTAAGTAAGCTGGTCCAGAACATAACCAGACGATAACATTTTCATGTAAAGATTCATACCCTCATTGACTCTTCCATGCTTGGAGAAAAACCTAAAGAAATAATTATATGTTGTCGCAGTGGGAAGGCAGCCTCTTTCCATCATCAATTGAAGTACTTTACTTGCACCAGACAGGTTCTCCTGTTTGCACAGTCCCTTCACCAGGGAGTTATACGTTGAAATATTTGGCCTGCAATTGGATGTATCCATTTCGTCCAACATCAAATGTGCATCTTGGGGTCTCCCGGCTTCTGCAAGGGCATCAACAATGGAGTTGTATGTGATAACATTAGGGGTACAACCCTTTCTCTTCATGGTTTCCAGCAATTTAAAAGCGTCTTCAATCCTCCCTGTCTTACAGTAGCCGTCAATAAGAGTACTATATGTCACAACGCTGGGAAGAATACTGAGGCTCACCATTTGATCAAAAAGTTTTTGCGCCTCTTCAAGCCTCCTAATCCTACACCACCCATTGATGAGAATGTTGTAGGTTACTGTGGAAGCTTCCAACTCAGATCTCCTCTCCTCAAAAAACAGTGTGGCAGGACCCACTTTCCCTTCCTTAGAAAGAGCATCTAGCAGGATATTGAACAATTCCAAGTTGGATTTGAAGCCAAACTTTTCCACTGTCTCAAAAGTACACAGGGCAGCTTTGACCATTCCAACCCTGGCATATCTTCTCATTAAAATAGCAAATGTTTGGGTCGTAATTAGGCCTCGCTCTTGCATCTGGCCAATCAGAACCCAGGCAGATTCGAACTTGCGCATCTTGGTCATGATATTGATCATCAAGTTGTAAGTGTAGGAAGTGTGCTGGAAACCAACCTGGCAGTAGAACAAAATATATATATTTGCAACATGATTTTATTTTTGTATTTTTAAAAATAAAAAACTGCCAGTTAAATGAATAATTTCCTCAATTTCTATAATACAACCATTTTTTTATTTAGAATTCTTAAACTTTTGTATAACACATATAACATATCAAGGAAATTGACAAATTCTTATAGATTTTCAAATCACCTGCTGAAACAGTTGCGTAAAACATGTGAGATCTTTATAAATTTCAAAACTTATATTTGGACCATCACAGACATATTTTCCATTTGGAACTGAAGATTAGCTTAATTTGTATACAATGATATTTATTTCAAATTAAGATCAGCCTTAGTGGTTATTTAAACTTCACACAGAAATCCCAGAAGCAAATTCTAGCAGATTTTTTCATCCTTTCAGAACTAATCAACTATTTGTACAGACACATAAAAAATCTTACCTAATATTTTAGATTATCAATTAGCTTAAAAAATATTTAAAAGCTTGGAATTTGTGCCCTCACTATGGTTATTAGGGTGGGTTAACTTTGATATAATACTGTCGCTTTTTCAGGCTGCATACCCAAGGATGTGATGTCTTTCCACCTTTTCTTTTGTTGTATAGAGTTTGAAGCTTTGATCCCAAAGTTATATATCTTGCGGGCTATTTCAACAACAAAAATATTGAAAAAGATCAACAAAGACTTTCTGAAGTTCCACAAAAGCGGTCTTCCTTAATATTTTCCCAATCTGAATCCACAAAGCTGTGAACTAGTAGTAGGAAGGGGAATATGCCACAAAGACTGACAGCTTCAAAGCCCTCTGAGCTTAATCTCCAAGGCAAAAAAATATGCTGTAATAATTTGTATGTAATGGCATTATGGAGCCTCGTTGGATCAAAATTGGCTTTCACATAGATTATAATATGAAGAGAAATTGACTTTAAAAATTTCATGAAGCAGTCAACTCCAGAAAACTCTTCTACAGTATCACATTGTGGACAATTCAACCTAAAAACTAAGATAAAAATGTATTGAAAAAAAAATTAAAAACCTAAACCCTAAACCTAAAGATAATTGTTTTTAAAGGCAGTTCTTACGAAATGTAGAGCTAAGTAATTGTTCTTGAACCAGCATTAAAGCCAAGAAACAGACTATTTTAGCCAATGTTATCAGGAGAGGGGCCTCCAGAACCCTGAGATGCATCTCTGGTACCTAGACATCTCCAGATATCAGGAAACTTTGTTCCAAGTCTTCCAACAATCCCGTGCAGCCTCCTGACTTTAACTGCAATCTTCTATTTTAGTTTCAAATTTTCGACAATAAAGAATTAAACATGCATGAGTGGCACCTATCACTATTACCTAACCGCAATAGTCTAATCCCCCAGCCCTAATCTTATCTGTATAGATTAAACTTTTCAATTATTATGCATTCTATGTTTTTCTGAAGTTGTTTAGGCCTGGTCTATAGTACTTCTTTTTTCTAAATTTTGCATATAAATTTTTAAGTTTTTTTTTTTTTTTTCTGCCGCCTCCCAGCATCCGTTTCCCATATATAAATGACATGCTAGTATCTGTCCCTATGTCCCATACCAGTATCCATCCCCATCTCCTGCTAACAGTGATTTTGTAGTACTTCTATGTTTCTTTAAGTGATCAGTAAACTTTCCAAACAATTTAATACAACCAGATTATTGCTGTTGAGCACTTCAATTTTCGTTTTTTGTTTTCCGTTATAGTTAATCGAGTATCGATACTTTAGCTGCTAGTTTTGAGGTTACTACAAATTGGATAAAAAGGTAAAGATAGCTTATGCAAACATTTCACAAGAGGATTGTTTTTCGCTTTCCTTAAACATCATTAAATAATGTCAGACAACCCCACCCCCTCGGCATTCAAAAATCCTCCAAACTTAACATGTGATCTCAACTATAAAGTTTACAGGCCTTAAAATAGTTTTAAAGAAAACAATTGAAAACCAAATTTAAAGAGAAAAAAAACCCACCTGACGGCCTGCCCATGTGAAGCACCTGAAAATAGGCTTCCACGAGTAGTCAGCCCTGTGCAGAAGCTTCTCCATCACTTGTGAAGATATTTTTACTCCACTATTCTCCAATACACTTTCCATGTCCTCTCCATTATTTCTTACAATTCTGCTAGTCCTTTCTACAACACTTTCTTCTTCTTCTTCTTCTTCTTCATGATGCCTAGCACATGGCATTTGATTTGTTCCATCTGCACTTTCAAATTCTGGTATGAAATCTGAAACTTTTGGACTTAGGGTTAATTTTTGAGGCAAATTCCGTGTACACAAATTCCTCCTCAACAGAATGACGCGTTTGCAATTGATAATGGCAACCATTATTTTCTAGCAAAAAGAAATATTTTATGTAGCCCCTGTATAACTTGCTGAACATATTGGGCCACTACAGTCATTCTCTCTTGCAGGGTTTTCGGATTATAAGCCGTGAACATTTAATAGTAAGTTATACTGGCATTCTTGTTCCTTTTTTATGGTTCTCCTAGCATTGAACTTTTTATTGCTTTGTCCTTTATTTTGTGCCAATGTCAACTCGGTTAGGGCAAACACTTTCTTCTCATGCAAAGGGATGGGGTAACAATTCGTGCAGGTACCTGTTTTCCTTTATAGTTGAACAAATATTTATGTTAACATTGACACTTTTGTTTTAGATTTTGGCTTTGTTTTTCTCAAGATTGATCTTGATCCTTAAATTTCTCATTCGTTATTTAAATCGAATTTGTGAAGTGTGGATTTGATCTAGGTCATTTCCACAATCACAGATTTGAGCCCTAAATTTTTAAATTTAAATTCAAATTAAATTCCATCCACATTTCTCTTATTAGATGTTGTGAGGCAACCCAACATATGTTTGTGTTGATGTGTGTTGTTGTATTTAAGGATATTCATTCATTAATTTTGAAATCATCTACAAGGGTTATCATAGAGCATTTTATGAGAGCATTATGGCCGCATTATCAAAGTATTACATTAACATGCATCATCTTGGGTCTAATACAAGTTTGTTTGTTATCCTCAATCCTTATTCAAAATTCATTGAATAATTCTAATTATGGATCTAATTAAGGAGAACAAGACCTTCACAATTCAATAGATTCCCCAAAGGTGTCTATGACCATCACCAATCCCTACTTAGACTCAAACACTTCAAGTATCATATTTTTATCAGTTCATTCTCACGAGTAGTTTTAGTTATGTGTGCCAAATTAGTTCTTGTTATGACTAGTGGACTAGGTGTGTTGTACACCTTTCAAGCTTTAGGTCTAGTCAAAATTATTTAATATTTGTAATATTGTAACAAAAAGTGTCCACATGGAAAAAGGCATCCTGCTTGGATGGAGTCTCAATATTCCATAGTGGCACTTTCTATTGTTTGTCAATTCTTGTATGACATGTATAAGAGCATCTATGTCATGTAAGATGTGAAGAGCAACTATGACATTGTAAATACATAAGAGAATATGTTGGTTCTCAAATCTGCACACATCAAACTCTAAAGATTTGTCAATTCTTATGATCAAGTTCAATGGGAGACTTGGCCAACGAACTAGAGATTATTTATTCCTATCTCCCCTGCACTTCAGGGTTTGCCAAACCTAGGGGGTATCCCTTATTTCAATTTCAACAGATCTGTCTTTCACTATATCAGGCAAAAATGTTCTCACAAATTTGCACCAAGATTTGTAAAATTATCCCATGATTGGCAAAATTCTCGGAGATTTTCACATTGTTGGCTTTGAGAAAATGTACTAAAACCTACCTAAACTAATGCTAAAGCAAAACAAAATAAAATGGTTCAAATGATTTTATCTTTAAAGTTTAGTGTTCTTTCTTGACCTTTGGGCAAATAGATTCTCAAATCGATGCTTTATCAAGGGTAATAGAGTCAAAATGCTACAATGCAGATGTTTCCTTTTTGACATCAAAACTTCAAATTCAGAGGGTATACTTGTATCACTGCCTTACAATGACACACCCAAGAAAGAGTATTTCTTGCAATTCTTCTTCAATAATCCCTAATGTAATACATCACTCCCTATATCTTACTCAAAGCATGTTTAATCTGTTACTTGAACAGAAGTAGTAAATAAGACATTCAATGCAACAAGTGTGCATAGATGAACTCCAAAATCCTTGATTCTTTCATTCACAAAAGAGATACTTACATTCAAGGAGACAAATGCAAGAAACACACACATCTATTGTTATTCATATATTGCAATCTGAACTAAAAATTGTCATACAAAAATTTATTCACCTACAGGCAACATTTTGCTCTGCAAACCTAACAAAATGAACCTGCTCTACAAAAGAAACTACTTCCCAAAAACGTGGATATCTTGTATCCAAAGCCCAAAAAAGATGATCCTAGAAGATTTCCCCAAGATACCTCCAGATCCCTTGTTACAATACTATCAGTTTCCTTATAAAGGAAAACGGAGTAATGTCGGACTATGACCAAAATAACAGTCGGTCACAGATTCTATTTTTACATTTAATTCTTTACAATCATGGGGACTTGCATCTCTGATTTGATTGGATCCTACTAGTAACACATTTTTTGCAATCAATTTGGTCCATTGAAATGAACTGCGATTGATATAGTTTATTTTTCTCCTTTTACAGTTTGTTATCTCTTTGAAAATCATGAAATCCTTCAATGATGTTCTTGGAATCATCTCAAGACCACCTTCAATCTTTCTCCTAAAGACAAACAAGTGATTGCCCTTGTCCATTCCCTTGTTCCACCCCATCTTCTCATCAAACTCTCCACGTCCTTGCCCTACAATTTCTTCAAACATTGGCATTAGCTTTCATCTAGGCACTTTTTCCCTTTTTCTTGTCAAACAAATCTACTTATCCTTGCTTCCTAAGATTTCCCTTGTCCCTTGACTTAGTTTTAAGTGGTGGTGTAAGTTTTCCACTAAGTTTTGGTCTAAACTCAACATTTGGTGGAATAGATATCTTCAAGTTGACAATAAACCCTTAGTTGTAGATAACCTTTCCTTCTCAGACCTCTAGAATGTTTAAAAGAGGTATTTGTTTGCTCAAAGATATTTGGGACTTTGCTACCTTTCAATGGTGTTCTTGGAATTGTCTCAAGATCACCTTCAATTTTTTTTCCTAAAGACAAACAAGTGATTACCCTTGTACATTCCCTTGTTCCACCCTATTTTATCATCAAATTCTCTATAACCTCACCTTAAAATTTCTTTAAAGATTGGTATTGGCTTTCATCTAGGCACTTCTCCATTTTCCCACTCAAACAAATATATATCTATCCTTGCTTCCTAAGCTTTCCCTTGTCCCTCAACTCAATGTTAAGTGGCAATGCAAGTTTTCCAATAAGTTCTAGTCTAAACTCAACAACTATATTTGGAAGACAATGGTTGCAACTAATGTTCAAATGGTGGCTTAGAAGTTTCTCCACCTTAAAATCTCCATGATGAACCATCTTAGATTTCTTCAAAATAGTCATTCCAATGTCCATGTTGCAAAAGTCTTGATCATGTTAAACATACATTTTGGGAATGTCCTTTCACACAACATCAATGGATTGTTATGGTTTTTCACATCTATGTTTCTTTGTATTCCTTCTTAAATGGAAAGGTACCTTACTTGGTATTGGTACTAAAGATAATGCTATTTCAAAATCCATAAGACAAGTTATTATCAATCACATACAAAAAACTAGATGCAAGGTAGTTTTCAATGTTTCTAATATTCGTTTGAGAACTTCAATTCAAGAGCCTTATTCTCACATGTTTTTTCTAGATTGCCACATTGTCTTCTTGCATGCAAGAAGCACTCAAAGCTCAAAAGCAACTTGCCAAGTAGCTTAATCAAATTCAAGAGCAAATGACCTAGTTAAAAGCTTCACAAGAAAATTTAAACAAATTTCTTTAATTTACTATAAATTAATATTCTTGTTATATTTTCTAATATATGTATTTTGATATTGTTATTGTTATTTCTAGTTTATTTACTATCAATCATGTGGTTGCCTATAGTACTATTAAGATATTTGTCACTTATTCTATTACACTTGAAGTCTATTTTGATTTTGCTCTAGACTATAATTTATAATTTATATATTTACTAGCAATTGGACCCATAGGTTCAATGGGCACACCGATAATTTTATAATCATAGTACATTTTTGTTAACATATGTAATTTACACAGTCAAATCTTCAATAATATGAAAGATGATACAAAGTGTACGAGCATTAGTCAACAAGGTCATGGCGGCTAGAGTTTCAATCAATTTAATCATAAAAAAATGTTGAAGATTAATTTAATATCACAAGGGTTATATCATACCCCTCTAAGTTTTCACATCCATCACAATTAAACATAATAAACTGTTTAAAATGGAACAAATTGAATGTCCATTTTTTTAGATGAATAGTGAAACATATAATAATTGAGAGATTAAATGTATGTCTATCGGACATAATATGTTTTTATATCATGGTATTTGAAGAAATTTATTGTGCACTTAAACATATGTTGGAATGCAAGAAGAATTAATAAGGAAAATAACTAAAACACAGTCTACCCCACAAGGCTAATACACCAAATCTCCTTGTCAAATCGACATGACAAAAAGCATGTTTGGTTTAGATTTTCCCTATGATTGTTCACCACGTATGACACCAAAAGGATGGTTGATTTCCAGTCAAGATTGTACTATGAGCTCAATGCCTTTTAGAGGGGAATGCCTTTGACAGGAGTGGCTTAGATTTCTCTGATGGTCGTCTTGTACTTGCGCTAGAAAGGAGATCGTTGATTCGAGACTGACATTGTACGAAGCTCGATAGATAGTTGATTAGGAACAAATTGAAAGTAGTATCTTTTTTTAGACGAATAGTTCAAAAGTCCATAAAAGGTACGCCTCTTTACAATATGTTGAGTAAACATATACCTATATAAAAAGATTTCCTCCAATTAAATTATTAGATTACCCCAAAAAAAAATCGTTGAGACATATCTAAACATAGCATATAATTCAAACTTTTTACCTTTTTATGTACCTATTTGTTTCATATAGATTATTAGAATACCTTGTCAAGAATTTACACAAAGCAAATCATAATCTATGCAAATATTTGTGTTCCAAGTAGTTGTCATTTTGTGTGACATGATATATTGGTGGTTGTCTACAGGAAGTGCACAAAATTCATGTATATACAAAATCAACATCTGAGCTAGAGCAAGTTGTTCAAACACACAAGAGATATGTGGTATCTCATCTATGATACTAAGGAGCTATTAGGATGCATTATACATGTTTTTAAAACTACTTAGTTATTCAACACCTAAGAATAAAAATTGAGTTTGTTAAAAGACATGGTACTTATATTTTAAACCTTTCTTGCAGGCTAATTAAATTGATGGACATCGAAATGAATTGGCTTAAGGAACAAAGCAAGATTGGGCTTCAAAATATCATTATTTAGATGCTCCATGCAAAAACATTTTAAGTGAGTGGAGAAAGCACAAGGAGGCTACTACAATTTCTATAAATAAAGTGTATAAGTCAAACTAAAAATTAAAATTGAATTATATATAATAATATTGTTAATTGGATTTTCAAGTGCTTTGACTGATTTACATGTGGTCATGATGCTATTTGTAATGCATTTTTCTTGGAACTTCAATTTGGTATAGCCTTTATGTAGTGTGGTATTTGGTTAAGTTGTATTTTAAATTTAATATGTATGTTTGTGGCTTGGTCTCCACCCTCTCCACCTCAAATTTAGAATATTTTGGGGGCACCTTATTCTAGGGCACCTTATATCTCCAACTTTCTATGGACATGCTTCATGCATATCTTTTCATATATTTGGAGCAAAGACATTTGCTATATGTTGGAATATTTTTTCTCTTTCTTTTCCTAAATCATTTCAATTATGATTCATTAATATTTTTTTGGGACAACATACTATCGTTATTCTTTTGCAAGTTTGCCCATGCACAGATTAAGAAGGTCAATTCAATTGCAAATCCTCAATAACCCTATGTATGGGTTTCTCACTTTTTTGAGCACATATTGTGTAGAATAAGGGGGCAACATCACTTCTAACTCATCAATTCCATTGTGTAGAATCCACGTAAATTGCCATCCTCTGGAATCCCCTCAAACTAAACTGTCAACCTCTGAAATCCAAAAAATATGGAATGGATGTTAAATATCAATGCCAAGTAGAAATTTTATCTTGTGGCCTTTTGTTTGTATGCTAGCTAATCAACGAATGAAACTATGGATGGAATTACATGGATTCACACTCCAGAATTCAGGTTTTATGTATGTCATGGAGGGAGAGTTAAAACAATAAACTATGGGATCAAAAGAAGAAAAGAGACAGTTCCCACTCATCTCTCAAGGATCACTTTGGGATTTTAAACACCACTCGCAATCTTTGGGATGCCAAGCCCAACGAAAGCTATTTTCACATGGTAGAATGGAAAAACAACAGACAAGCTTATAGCAGAGAGTTTGGATTGCCTTAGCTTCAATGGGAAATGCCTCAGCGATAACCCCCTAATAACCATAGCAGCTAGGAGACACATATCTCCTGACCCTAGGGATGCTCTCTCATTTTGAGATGTGATTTGAGCACAAGAAACATTTGGGAAGACCAACACTCGTTAGGAGATTTCAATCACAATTCCTGCCTATAGTACTATCAAAGATATTACTAGTTTATTTACTAACAATCATGTGGTTGCCTATAGTACTATTAAAGATATTTGCCACTTATTCTATTACACTTGAAGTCTATTTTGATTTTGCTCTAGACTATAATTTATAATTTATATATTTATTACTGTATTCTATTTCTCAACTTTGTTTAAATTTAAAAAAATATTTAAAAAAAAAAACTATAATGTAGTTTAGAATTTGAAGGGCAACATTATAAAAAAATTATTTGATAAGTTTAGTCCACCGTCAAATTCAATCCGTCTCAGTAGGGTGCATTTTGTTTGGCAGTAAGCTTCCAATCAAATAAGCCATGATAGAGAAATCAGACTCCAATTAAAATGAGCTATTACACCTTCAACTCATAAAAGCGAGTTATATTATATGCTTGGATTCTGTGCACATTTTTCTCCTGTGGAGACCTCCTCCTGGCTTTGAAAGAAATAATTTAGCTCTGCAATTAGCTTATAAAATGAGGAAATAGGCTAGTGAAGGAAAAATGCTTCCAGCTTCCAGGCTCACCACTGGCAATGTCATTGGGGGAGACGTAAACCGAATAACACTGCACATTTTCCACGTTCCAATTACAATCATAAAATGGCAGTGGCATCCCCTGCCCATTTCAATCTCACAGCATTATCTAGAGAGGGCCAATTGAAGGAGGCGCTGTACATTCTGCTTACTACACACAACCCCCCTGAAGACGACTCTACATATATTCATTTATTGCAGACCTGCATTCTCAAGAATGAACTTCCTCAAGGGAAAAAAGTCCACTCTTTCATCGCTCACAGGCGATTTGCATTCGCTACACGCACAACTTTTCAGAATAAGCTTATTAACATGTATGTCAAGTGCAGGAGTTTGGTTGACGCTCGTAAAGTGTTTGAGCACATGAAAGAGCGAGACAGCTTCTCATGGAATACGATTATAACAGCATACCGAAGACATGGGTTTCCTCACGAGGCAGTCGCACTGTTTCACCAAATGCAACGAACAGGTCCCCAACCCGATAAGTTCACATTTGCCAACGTTCTCCCAGCCTGTGCCAAAATTGGAGCTTTGGAAGAGGGTATGGATATCCATCAAAGTGTAAAGGAAAAAGGAATTTCGTCAAATGTTTTAGTTTCAACTGCCCTGGTAGACATGTATGCAAAATGTGGAAACATAGACAAGGCACGTGAAGTGTTTGACAAAATGCCTGAAAGAAATGTGGTCTCATGGAATGCCATGATTGTAGGATACGCACAAAATGGATTTGTTGAACAGGCTTTAGGAACTTTCAAGCAAATGCAATTGGCAGGTGTAAAGCCAGACTCTGCAACCTTTGCCAGCATCCTTCCAGCCTGTGCCAAAATGGGAGCTTTGGAACAGGGTATGGACATCCACCAAGGCATAACGGAAGGGGAATGTATGTCAGATGTTGTAGTTGCAACTGCCCTGCTAGACATGTATGCAAAATGTGGAAGCATGCACAAGGCACGTGAACTGTTTGACAAAATGCTTCAAAGAGACGCGGTCTCATGGAATGCGATGATTGCAGGATATGCACAAAATGGGTTTGTTGAAAAGGCTCTTGAAACTTTTAAGCAAATGCAACTGGCGCGTGTAAAGCCAGACTCCACAACCTTTGCCAGCATCCTCCCTGCCTGTGCTCAAATGGGAGTTTTGAAACTGGGTACTGTTATCCATCAAAGCATAATTGTAAATGGATTTTCTTCAGTTATTGTAGGAAATGCTCTAGTGGACATGTATACAAAATGTGGAAGCATAGACAAAGCACGTGAAATATTTGACAGAATGCCTCAAAGAGATGTCATCTCATGGAATGCCATGATTGCAGGATATGTACAAAATGGATTTGTTGAAAAGGCTTTAGAAACTTTCAAGCAAATGCAATTGTCAGGTGTAAAGCCAAATTCCACAACCTTTGCCAGCATTCTTCCAGCCTGTGCCAAAATGGGAACTTTGGAACAGGGTATGAGCATCCATCAAAGCATAACGGAAGGGGGGTTTTTATCACATGTAGTTGCAACTGCCCTGCTAGACATGTACGCAAAATGTGGAAGCATGCACAAGGCATGTGAGCTGTTTGATAAAATGCTTCAAAGAGACGCAGTCTCATGGAATGCGATGATTGCAGGATATGCACAAAATGGATTTGGTGAAAAGGCCTTTGAAACTTTTAAGCAAATGCAGCTGGCGGGTGTCAAACCAGACTCCACAACCTTTGCCAGCATCCTCTCTGCCTGTGCTCAAATGGGAGCTTTGGAACTGGGTACAGTCATCCATCAAATCATAACTGAAAGTGGATTTTTTTCAAATATTATGGTTGGAAATGCACTGGTCGACATGTATGTGAAATGTGGAAGCATGAACAAGGCATGTGAACTGTTTGACAAAATGCCTCAAAGAAATGTGGTCTCATGGACTGCAATGATTGTAGGATATGTACAAAATGGATTTGTTGAGAAGGCTTTAGAAACTTTCAAGCAAATGCAATTGGCAGGTGTAAAGCCAAGTTCCACAACCTTTGCCAGCATCCTTCCAGCCTGTGCCAAAATGGGAGCTTTGGAACAGGGTATGGACATCCATCAAAGCATAACGGAAGGGGGATTTTCATCAGATGTTGTAGTTGCAAGTGCCCTGGTTGACATGTATGCAAAATGTGGAAGCATAGACATGGCACGTGAACTGTTTGACAAAATGCCTCAAAGAAATGTGATCTCATGGAATGCCATGGTTGCAGGATATGCACAAAATGGATTTTCCAAGGATGCTCTCAAAATCTTTGAATTAATGAAGTTCTCTAGAACATGTCCTAACATTGTAAGCTTTTCTTGTGTTCTATTTGCATGCAGCCATGCAGGTTTAGTGGATGAGGGTTGTACATACTTCAATCAAATGAGTAACCCTTATTGCATTACACCTACAGTTAATCATTATGGGTGCATGGTCGACCTTCTTGCCCGTTCTGGCTATCTTGAGGATACCCTAAACTTTATCATTAAGATGCCAATTAAACCTGTGGTGAATGTGTGGATTTGTTTTCTTGGTGCCTGTAGATCACATATGAATATCGGGTTAGGAGTATTTACAGCAACACTGCTTTTTGATTTGGATCCTAAAAATGCTGCAACTTATGTTCTTCTCTCAAACATCTATGCAGAAGTGGGCAGGTGGGGTGAGGTTCAAATGGTAAGGAGATTGATGAAAGATAGAGGAATTAAAAAGATCCCTGGATGTAGTTGGATTGAAGGCCATAAAATGGTGCATGCTTTCTGTGTAGGAGACAGATCACATCCACAGACACAGGAGATCTATGCAAAGTTAGAGAAATTGGCTTGGGAGATGAAGGCGGCAGGGTATTTTCCAGATTCAAGACATTCACTTAATGATGTGGAAGAGGAGGAAAAAGAATTATTTCTCTGCCACCACAGTGAAAAGTTGGCAATTGCATTTGGTTTGTTAAACACACCCCCTGGAACAACTATTAGAATTGTTAAGAACCTTCGAGTATGTGCTGAGTGCCACACTGCAACCAAATTAATCTCCAAGATTGTTGCAAGAGAAATTGTTGTGAGAGATGCAAACCGTTTCCATCATTTTAAACAGGGACAATGTTCTTGCAGAGATTATTGGTGATGCTAAATGAAACAATCTCAAAACTAGGCTTGCAATATAATAATGTGCACGATGTCAGACCTGCAGTAATAATTAAGGGACAAGGTTTTATTTTCAGTTTCTAGAAAGTTCTTTTTGGTTTGTTCTTTGTTTTGAGTATTTGGCATAGTTGTTGGGAGATGGGTATTGATACCAATACATGAGACTAGGCCATTTTTTGAGAATAAGAGATGGGTACTTGGAGACACCAAAATTATATGTATAAAATAAAATTTCATAAAATTTAAAATGTTAAAAAACAAATCATAAAACTTATAATTAAATAATTTAAAATTTAAAGTTAAAACTGATAAGTTTATAACTTAAATTATTAAAGTTTTAAATTATATCGTAGAATTTAAAATTACAATATTGACACAATTTACTTTAATCATGCATTTTATTTTATTTTTGTAGAGAGATTACCTACAGTATTGACATGATTTTTGTGTTTCTTGAGTTGTATAACACATTAAAACAAAATGTTAATACCTTGCACCTACTCACTACTTGTTGCCCGTGTCACGAAAATGATAAATCCCACTACTCCTATGTGCTGCAAAAATGACATTGTGTGATGCTTTTTAGGGGTTCTTTTTTTGTTTTTTTAGTCCTACGCCTTTTTTGGGCGAAAACGCTTTGAAGTAGGTTTTTTTAGAGGGAGACGGAAGGAAACGCAAACGGGATGTTTCTTGCAAGTGGGGATGTTTCTATACCTATTTCTAGTATGAGAAACGTGTCACGGTCCTCGAGACATATCCTAGGGGTCAAAGATGCATCTCTTTGCAACACTAGTATTTGGCACTCTAGACCGTGTTGTTGGTTTCATAAAATTATATGCATAGAGTGCAATGCAAATCATTGCTTGTATACACTGTTGAGTATTTGTCAAAGACTTGTTTTATGATAACATGGGTGTTTCATTGAATTGTTTTCAAGGAACCTACATATATGTGAAATGAAAAGCTAGAGGAGGTGGTGGACAATGGGGGAAAATCAAAAGGTGAGGAACACTTCAAGTAAATGGAAAGATGCTTGACCAATAGGAAATGAGAGAGGACGGCTCATAATCAGCCCTTATCATTTTGTATAGTTTTTTGTTTGGATTTTAATTGTATTGTCTTTTGCCTATGCCAAGTCGACCATTTGAGATTTAAAATGTAATTTTATAAAAGTGCATGTAGATTTTGTCTCATTTATGGTTAGATATTTCTAATGTTGCTTCATGTCCCCTGCTTGGTGAGATAGTTAATAGATTTGTGAATTCACAAGTATTTTTAAATTTAATTTGACTTCAATCTATTTGGTTTTAATTAGAAACAAACTATTGTAATTTATATATGAAGAAGTAAAAAAAATACATTTGTGTTAATGTTGTAATAACATATATGATTGCACTTGAAAAATCATACAATGAGGTTTATAGATTGATGTTAGAGAGAAAAAAAAAGCATTTGTATATGTAAAAATAAAATGACAATTCATATTGCATTATAAGCATACATTCATGGTATTACAAAAATGTGCATGATAAGATTTATAAATTGATACTAATGAGATGAGGGTTTGAAGATGGTTGGGAAAGAGCTAAATAGGGTTTCATAAGTATTTGGAGTGACGATAAGTTTAAAACAAGAGGAACTCAAAAGGATTGGGGCTATAAGAATTTTAGAGAAACACAATGTGTGGCATCCATAGGATTAAAAAGAAAATTACAATTATACTCATAATATGGTCAAATTGAATACTTTATTCACATGTCACAAACCTAACAAATGGCACTAAAGATTAAATTCCATTTGATATGATAAGAATTGAATCATTTTGCATTAGTTGCATACCTAGCATATGCTAGTATTAAATTCAATAGGCCACATCTAAGGTTTATTTATAATCCTTAATTACAACTACATTAAGAATCTTAACTTTTGTACTTGTTTCATGCCAAAATTTTTTAATAGGGTTTCGGATATTCAAAGACTTATGAGAATGTGGCTAACAATGTTTGTTTAGTCAATTTAAAAATGGAATATTATCATAAGCGTACATGTTTGTATACAATGAAGGTAGTAAAAGATAGTTTTTGGAAAGAATGTAGAATGATGAACTTTAATTCCTCATCTCTACAAATACATTTGATAACTTCATTCTTATAAGGAAACATGCATTTCTAAGTCACAATAAGTCTTTATAATGAGTGTATCCAATATTTACAACAGAAGAATGGAATTTGTTATGAAGTACCTTCTATTCTTATAAAATGTAACTCTCACTGATAGAATCACATCTAAGGTCTCAAGGTACATCTAAATTTATAAATGAAAATTTTATTGTATGCATTATAATGGTATGGAACATTTGAATGAAAGCAACTACACTATCATTAATAATAAAAATAATTATAAAATAGTCTCATGGATTACATTATAAAAGTGAGTAATATGGTAGTGGTTCTTTAAATCATAGGATTTATGTGCCATCACCAACAAAACTTATTATTAAGAAAATCAACAAAATTCTAGGCTACAAGATAGGTCAATATTTAGGTCATAAAAAATGCTAATCTCACATGTGTGGAAATGTCTACCAAGCGCTCACATTGTAAATCACAAAAAGTGTGAGCCACATAAACATCACAAAGCTTAATTAGAGTTGTATTAATGATGCAGAGGATAAACATACTCACACAACAACTTCCAAAATGTGGTTTGATTGACCATACAAACTAGGACAACATACTGACAAATTCATGGTCTTGGAATAGGCTAAAAGTACCAATTTTGAGGTTAGAATGCAAATGTAGAATGTCAATCTTCCTACCCACCTTGGACAGCATTAAATTACCTTGAAGACACCTTACAACCCATTCAAAATACTTAATTCTTGACTATTTCTATGGTTTCTTCACAAGCTGACCCACTAGCTAGTAGCCCTAACAATAAGGTTTTTAGAGCAGAACTTGAAGGATTCAAGGTAAACCCAATAACAAAATAGATTTTTGGATACCCATTATGGATTTGCATAACATATCAAACATGCAAACATGGTTGTTTTGTGACATATGCTTCAAAAAAATGATTGTTCTAATTATACTAGGCCCAATTAGGCCTCCTCCACATAGCAAATGACCATAAAACTTATTCTAATTTTCTAAAACCTGATCCAAGACAGCAAACATGTTGAAAATGGTCTCTATAAATTGTTTTCAAGGCTCTTGGGTCAACCCACATCCAATACTCTTCAACCCACTATTCTACCAATGCTCAAGATGCCTAATACATGATGATATTAGGTTGTTTTTGCTCTAACAGAACTCCTCCACCAATTTCCTGCATCTGCAGCACAAAAATCAGAGAAACAACAACAAAATAGCTCCATTCCATCCATTATTGGGTTAGAGTGTGGATGGAAATGGCTCCCAAGCCATCAATTTCTTCAGAAACCCCAAAAACTAGGTTTTTGGACCAAAAATCAGAAAAATGCCAATAAAATTCTTAAACAAAAATATTAATCTACCAAATCAAATGAAAAATAGAGCTAACATAGCCCTCTTCCAGATTTCATCTGGTTCCCTCCATGAAAATGTTGTACATTTCCATACAAATGCTTGAAAACTATGAAAACCACCAAAAATTGCAAAAAAACTATATCTCTTTCTCTTATTTCTTTTGAAAACTTTCCCCACACAAGAAAATTCGATTTCTTCCATCTATCATATGCATATTACATTAAAATCCATGATTTCTCCTCTTTCCATCGTGGAAAGCCAAAAAAAGAAGGTAATTAAAGCCTTCCATAAAGAAAACAAAAGGCTGTCCTAAAATCTAGGAAAAAAAATCTGCAGACCTATTATTAGAAATTTTCCTTTTCTAAGGCCACCACTACATGGTCATGCCCTTAGTGGGATTTATTACAATATTTTAAAACCAAAATCTACTATGTCTCTTATTAATGAGTTCATTATATCAAAATTTGACTCTAGAACATACTAACATAACTAGGAAATTATGTAAAATTGACTTCATAGACTAGACCCCAAAAACCTTGCTAGGTGCCCTACACCATACACCCCAGGAGAAAGGATTTCAGGTATCTCCTAAAATCAGATCAGTCATAGTAGTGCCATGCTTTTCAATGTCTTCATCTGTCATCCAAGTGGCATCTTCATGAGGAAGACCTTGCCACTTCACCAAATATTCATTATAAACTTTATGTCTTGTTCTCTTGACCTCCTTGGTGTCTATAATTGCTTCAAGTTTGACTGGTGCAACAGGAGGAAGATCATTAATCCAATCAGCATCATCACCTTCATGAACACCTGTACCTACATCCAAAGATTCCTTAAAAGGATATAAATCAACAATGTTAAAAATTGGTGAGATAGCAACTCCAGGAGGGAGTTCTATCTCATATACATTTTCACCAAACTTGTGGACCACCTTGCATGGCCCAATCTTCTTCATTAGCAACTTAGTGTATTTTCCCTTAGGTAGGCTTTCTTGAGATGTGCAAGTACCAAATCTCCCACTTTTAGCTGAACATTTCTCCTCTTCAAATTTGCATGCTTCTTGTAGTTTTCAACACTCTTCTTGAGTTGTTCTCTAACTTGATCATGAATGTCTTTCATGGTCATAGCAAACTCCTCTCCTTCAGCACTTCTCTTCTCTAGTCCTCTTGAATCTCTTAACTCAAAGATACCTCTTGGATTCAATCCATATACTACTTCAAAAGGGCTCTTACCTATGCTCCTGCTAATGGAGTCATTGTAAGCATACTCTGCCTGTGGGATGACAAGATCCCATTGCTGTCCATGTTCCTTTGTAAGACATCTAAGTAGATTCCCCAATGATCTATTCACTACTTCAGTTTGCCCATCTGTTTGTGGATGATAGGCAGAGCTGAAAGTTAGATTTGTGCCTAGTTTCTTCCATAAGGTCCTCCAAAAATGACCTATAAACTTGGAATCTCTATCTGAGACAATGGTGAGGGGCAGCCCATGAATTCTAACAATCTCTTTGAAGAACAAACTTGCAATGTTTGATGCATCACTAGTGCATTTGCATGGAATGAAATGTGTCATCTTGCTAAATCTGTCCACAACTACAAAAACACTATCAACTCCCCTCTGAGTCTTGGGTAGGCCTAACACAAAATCCATGCTAAGATGTTCCCAAGGTCTGCTAGGAATTGGAAGAGGCTGATATAAGCCTGCATTAGAACTAGAGCCCTTCGCTCTATGACAAATTCCACAAGACTCAACAAATTTTCTGATATCAGTATGCATCTTAGGCCAAAAATAAAACCTTCTTACCTGATCAAGTGTTTTGTCTATGCCAAAGTGTCCTCCCTCGAAGAGCATCTAGGGATGCACAACTGAGCTCCCTTGAATAGTAATCCTTTTTGGACCAAAAATTAGAAAAATGCCAATAAAATTCTTAAACAAAAATATTAATCTACCAAATCAAATGAAAAATAGAGCTAACACAACCCTCTTCTAGATTTCATTTGGTTCCCTCCATGAAAATGTTGTACATTTCCGTACAAATGCTTGAAAACTATGAAAACCACCAAAAATTGTAGAAAAACTATATATTTTTCTCTTATTTCTTTTAAAAACTTTCCCCACACAAGCAAATTCAATCTCTTCCAGCTATCATATGCATATTACATTAAAATCCATGATTTTCTCCTCTTTCCATCGTAGAAAGCCAAAAAAAGAAGGTAATTAAAACCTTCCATAAAGAAAACAAAAGGCTGTCCTAAAATCTAGGAAAAAAAAAATCTGCAGACCTATTATTAGAATTTTTCCTTTTCTAAGGCCACCACTACATGGTCATGCCCTTAGTGGGATTTATTACAATATTTTAAAACCAAAATCCACTATGTCTCTTATTAATGAGACCATTATATCAAAATTTGACTCTAGAACATACTAACATAACTAGGAAATTATGTAAAATTGGCTTAATAGACTAGACCCCAAAAACCTTGCTAGGTGCCCTACACCAATTAAGAAGTTCAAAATGGGAGAGTGTGATTTGCATCTTTTCCTTGACACTTAATCAAAAGAGTATTTGGGGACTAATCCCATCCAATGTCATGTGTGCCTTGTGCCTCTACTTTCATCTCCCCATGCTCAAGCTAAGTGTCCTAATATGAATCTCTAATGAATATAGGAGTTTGGTATTGATGATTGTCCTTAGGTTCCACATGACTTTGCTTAGTAGAACAAAGGGGGACCATTTTTAGGGAAACCATCCTACATGATGATGGTGGCTTTTAGACCTATTGTGCTTACTCTTATTACGATATCTCTTGCATAGAAAAGTAAGGTCATAAGGAGGCACCTTGATTCTGGGTCATGCCTAGCCCTAATATTTAAGTAGGTCTAGAGATCTTGCAAGTGTCAAGACTCCCAATCTATCTCGAATGTTTGATGTTGAAATTGTGATTGGGCATATGAAATCACATAATAGTGTTTCAGCCTAAAACAATAACGTATCACTAGAAAAATTAGCATAATAATATTAATACTTACCCCTAGTTACTATAAAAATTTATATCTCAAAACATGTATGGATGGTAATAAGTTATCTTCAAAACATGGAGTTCAACTTAAAAGTTGAAGATGAAATCAAGCTAAAGTAAAGAATGTTTGATCCTCTTTAATCAGTGATAACTTTAAGAAAAGGCCCCTAAAAAATCTTATAGAATCCTAGTGAATCTCTCTTTTCTTTTGAAAAAATATTAATTTTTATTGGTGAATATTTCATTTTTTCAAAAATATTAATTTTATTGGCGAATTTGTGCACATCACTCAAAATTTGTAAAAAATCTTAGGGAATCTTAGCAAACACTAGCTATGGAAATTAATTATCACAGTGAATCCTTCCTTAAAAAAAAAATGTCTTTGTCGGTGCAATCCCCTCATATATATTTTTTGAAGTTGACGCAAGACCCCTGGGTAGTAGCCACTGACACAATCAAGGGGCAATGCCCCTTGTGGGGGTCAAGGGGGCAATGCCCCCTTGCAGAGTTTAGGGATAGCCCAAGCACAAATACACTATTAAGAAAGCATCGAAGCACACAGGGAATGAACAATTGTCTCACTTCATAGGGACATTACACATGTCCTCACACTTGTCCCAAGTGTTCTAGCATGTGCCACCTTTTTGGAAGGTTAGTCAATGGTTTATTCCTACATTCCTACCTCCTCCTTGTCCTATTTATACAAGCAGCCTCATTGTAAATTCTTACTTACTTTTTATGATAGATATTGCTTATTGTGCTCATACTTCAATTGTGGAAGTAATCTTGGTTTTTGCATTCAAATATTGGCTGCTACAATAGGTTTTGCCTACAAATCAATGTTTCCATGGTAGGTTGTAGTATCTCAGGAGGGGCTTTGAACCTAGTTATTGTCTCTCACTTGCCACATTTTGTAGCATGATTGTAACAAGGTTAGATGAATGAGTGATAATGTTCTAATGCATTACGAACTCTTTTGTGATTGTCTTCTTTTGTTGTATGTGGGATATTGCTAATTTGTAAGGAATAACTAAGTATGTTCATTTGCAGGTTTCCTTCTTTTTTGAGGTTGTGTAAACACAATCATTGTTCCATTATTAATTTGCAAGCATATCATCATTATCCTTGTAAGTTGTGATTATGATGTTCAATAGAGTGGGGATTGGTCTAATTGGTGAAAGGCCAAACATCTCTCATTTTAAACACCTCTTTTGTTAGTTGTAGTAGTTTGGGTTCCACCATGCTTGTATGATTCAATATTGCAACTTGTGTTTCACCCTAAGGAACCTAAAACTAAAATATTCTTTGTGCTTGTATGTTTTCCCCTCTTGTACATGTGCATGCAAGGTTAAGTGGATTCAATCATAGGGAAACAAAACTTATATATTTTATGATGCATTTGTAAGAGTTATGATTTGCTTATTAGATTTTTGTTGGTAAAAAGATTTGTCGCTACAGTTATTGCCTTAAAACGTAAACCTGACTTGCCCAATGGGCCACGACAAATGTACCAACAGTTGGAGAAGTTGCTATAGGCTAACAACTTTCCTCTTCTTTTGAGAGGGGTAGCTCCCTCATATGATAAAATTTGTTGTTTTATGGTATAAAAAGGATAAAGAAAATTAAAGTAAATGTCTTAGGAAACCCTCAATAATAAACTTGCGAATACTGACTGAGGTTCCAAATATTTACTAAAAGATGATTATAACTAACTTCACTATAAAAGAAAGAGACCAATTCTCAAAATTTTACAGTGAATCTTACTAAATATTCTAACATGCAACAATAAAGAAAAGATAATTCTCCCAAATCTTTAACATATAATAAAACATGTATATGGCAGTAGCATTAAATGTAGGCTTTCATAGTCTTACTACAAACTCTTTCAATATTGTGCATTTAAGATCATTCATGAAATAAAGATTAAATGATTTCACAACGAGATCAAGGGATTACAAAGAACATTATTCATTCACAATACGGAGAATAAATACACAGAAAACACCAAGATACCATGACTCAAGATATTTTTATTTCTTTACAGAGTTGTACAACTCTAAAACCCTTACACCCAAAATTGTGAGAGCCAAAAGGTCCTTCTCAATACAACTTAGCCTCATATATATATAGGCTTTTCTCCCATAACTGATTGATAAATAACTCTCATTTATAACTTTATTAATAAAATAAAAAGGTATTTTTCTATAAAAGAGTTACGAATAAAATGAGTTTATATTAAGTCATATAGAATGACTTGATTTACATTTTAAAAATAAATTTAACAATTTGAACAAAGAAAAGTCTTTAATTTTGTTGTTCTAGAACATTTTCTTTCATAGCCTCAAACTTTTCTAAAGAGGAAGATAAACCTTTGTATATTCTAAATTCCTTAACTATAGGTGCCATTGTCTTTGATCCTGAAATAGTGGTATTAAGTAAGCACAATTTTCAAGTCAATAAGTTCTCCTCTATTTCTCGTATTTTCCTAGGGAATGCTGATAAATCCTTTCTACAACTAGTGGTTATAGCTGACATTGAAGCTAATTTTCTTAGCGTGTTTGTGTCAATAATTTCTTTATTAAATAATTCTTTTGAATTTAAATCTTTCAAGCTTTGCTTGATGGTTTGAGTTTCTTCAATATTTGAGCTTCCTTCTTTCATGATATCCACTTCAAAGGCTAGACAGTTTGCAACAATTTCAATTTTGATTTGTTCAGAATTTTTTACCAGCTTCTTCAACTCAGAGATGACTTGTTTAATAACTATCAGTTTCCATTCAATACCCTTCAACCATGCTACTACATAATACTCATATGGTTTTATTAAAATTTTCTCAAAAATCAGTGTTTTCACATCGTATTTTATCATTTCCTCTAAATCTCGAGCTGCAAGTTACCATATAGTGTCTTCTCTCTTAATTGTCAAGAGTTCATTGTTTAATTCTTTCAACTTGTTATCATCTTCGTGATATACTTTTATTGATTCTTTAATGCATAACAAGCCATTTATTGTAATTTGTTCAACCCATGTTTTTCAAGCTTTCCCATACGCTTGTTACTTACTTATCCTTTTTATTATCTCCTTATCAACATCCTTTATATTCATTTCACCTGAGATTGGTGATTTAGCTATTGGTTGGGTTGATGTATCCGTTATAGATTTAATATATGATGTCAAAACTTGGATTTGTTCTTCTAGTTGTTCCCTATTCACTTTCTTATTTTTTGTTCTCTACACTAATTTTGCAATTGAGACCTGGAAGTTATGGATATATCCCTCATGTGTAGAAGGGCCAAGATCAACTTGAGAAATTTGATAATCATCGTTAGTTATTTCTTGTTCATTCTTATCGTTAGTGGGTTTGGCCACTTCCACATACTGGTTCCCAAATGAATCTATCATTAGCCTAGAAGTAGTCTAAGCCCTTTTAGGTTTAGGAGTGATATCGTGTACAACTTGGCTGCCACATTAAAACCATGTCCTTATATTCCCTCTTTTTGTATACTATTTCTTTCAACCATTTAGAAGAAAAATGAATTTTCAAAGGGTTGGAAGCAAATGCAACAGTAATTGGAGGAAGGGTAGCTTCAAGAAAAGCATGTTCAAAAAAATCATCTTGATTAGGGGATGGAGAGGGTGATATATGGATGATAAACTCTAGTTTTGGAGAGGGTGGAGGTGTTGAAGAAGTGGGGACTTGAGACGGAGGGTTTACCTCAAGGGCAGCTACAATTTTTGCCTGTTGAGCTTCTTTTTCTGCATCTTGAGGAACTTGAGGTCTCTTCACCTGCAATTTTGGTCTTGTTCCAAAATCTTCTTGAGAACATGAACTTTTTTGATCTACTCCACCACTTTTTAGATTTACTCAACATAAAGAAAGATCTTTCTCTAATATCTCACTTCTTTATCTGCCCAATTAATGGGTGTGAGAGGTTGGAATTGAAGGGTGTCTATGTAGACTTTGTCAATCATTTTAGAACCATCATCTTCTATGCCTTTTGTGTCCCATCCTAATTTTTAGCCCTCCATCTGTTGAATAGTCAACCTAGACCAATCCCTTTTCCTTATTTCAAAATCATTCTCGCAGTCATCCCAGTAATCTTCAAGATGTGGATGATACAAATATTTAGACCCCAAATGCAAATTATCTTTTACATAATTATTACTATCAAATGGATTCCTCATGTTGTAATAACGCATAGTAATCTTAACAAGAGATCTTTCTACATTTTGATCTTCTATTGAAGACGGGCATGTATAGTAAAATAGACCCAAAGGAAATGGATATGCTATCTTATTTATATCTCTGCATTTCTTATTTACACATTCCATTTGGCTACATAACTTGATTAGAATTAAATGATCACTTGGGTACTTGGGCAATTTGTAAGGATATTTATCAACGCCACCAATCCTAATATATGAGAACTTTGGGAACTGAATAAAATAACTACCAAATTGAAAAATTAAATTGGTTGCTTCTGGTGAAATTCTTAGGCCTACATTCCCATAAAGCTCCCTCATTGTAAGTATTGTGAAAGCATCATTAACCCTTCAGAAATGCTTATTACTATTCCTCTATTGTAATTGTGGATAGAAATCATATATCTGAGTGGTGTCATCAAATACTCCCACTTCTTGTAGGCCTAGCCATGGATGCATGCTTGTAATGGCATAGAATAAATAGGAAGTCATATAAAATTCTTGAGTGTTCTGAAAGTTTACCAACTCTTCTTGAAGGTTATCGCTAATCAATTTGCCCCAGTCAATGTACTGAGAATTCCATCTAATAATGATAATGAACTAACACATCCAATATGAAATCAAGAGTGCTTTTGGATTCAACTGTGTATGTTTTTGTATCGACATTTCAGATCATACTCAATGATCCATCATCAGGAAGAGGAGAGTGGAAGATTAGACCGCAAACTTGAGCTTATAAAGGAGTGAGAGGGGAAGAAAGGCATGAAAAATGAGAGGCATGAGGTGAGAGAGAAGAAAAAAGAGAGTGAAATAAGACCCACAAGCCATAAAATTATAAAATTACAAATACACAAGTGAAGGCATATAATAAAATTACAAACCATAAATTATACAAAAAATATTAGTTTCTTTACTTCCCATAACTCTATGAAGCAGGGTAATAATATCTAATACATCGTCATTGAAATGTGACCTCGTCAAGTTCTTGCGTAGTTTTGACTTTCCTTTCCTGGGGCACTTTGAACCAATGCCTAGCAATGTTATTGAGACATAGATCCTTTTTCTTTGTGAAGTAATAATAGGCTTTCTCTATGCTCATATTAGTGTATTCATCTCTGGTTGGAAGTCTAAATGTGGTGCTTAGAGAAAGTCCATCCAATATTTTTATTATTTTATCATCTACAGGCCTAACTTCTCTACTTTCCAATTTATAATGTCTCACACAAGCTAGCACCAAATCTATGCATTGTACTAAGGTTGGGAAACCTCCTATATGTGCCAATCCACTTTGAAGAGTGGCTTTAGCCATGTTGGATTTGGGATTTCGAGACATCCTTTGCCAAAATTCCTCCAAATCAACATGTCCTAGTTTACTATCTCCAACATTAGATAGGGAATTGTGTAAGATTGATTCCTGCTCATACCCTTGGTAGGTGTATTTCATTTTATAAGTTTAGATTTGATCGGGTTATACAAAATTAGGCTTGAAAGGCTAAATTTAGGTAAAATGAGCACAATCTATGGAGAACTAGGGTAGAATAATGGAATGCTTTGAGCTATTATAAAATTGAAAACTCAAAGATATGGAATGGAGAAATAGATGAGTATATGTGAATGATTTGATTTACCTCATAGCTTAGCTTGAAGGAACCAAAGAAGGAAGTAGAGAGGTTACAATAGCAATAAAATCATTGTTGTTGAGTGTACACTGCTTCTTTCTTTCTAGAAAGTTTAAGTGTTCCTTCAAATGGTTAGTGTGAGTATTCATATAATTGAATTTTTCCCCCTTTCTTCCCTGTCAGAGGTTCACCGATGACTTGAAACTTTATGAACCCATCTCTGTCACCATTCCCTTCCTTTTTATCCAAGTGTTAGAGTTATAGAAGGAACTTGGAACTTTGTCAGAGATTCCTTAGGTTCCTATAACCTATGAATTCTCTGACATTCTCATTTTGGTTCTTTGCCTTTGTATAGAGATGATAAACTCTTCTTTAACATCACATATATTGATGATTTCCCAAGTGCCAGAAGTTCACCAATGATTAGGAATTTATACCACAACTTAGAGTTGGTAACTTTTGGGGACTTAAGCGAAGTCAAGAACTTGGTGGCAACATGGAACCTTGTTGGAGGTTCCTTAGGTTCCTAAAACCTATGAAATTTCCAACATCTTCATTTTGTTCTTCATAATTGTGTTAATAATAGTATATAAATGCTATTCGGGACGATGAACTTCCTTGGTGAATGCACAAATATCGAGAACCTTAAAGCAAATGGGAACTTTGCGGCATATTTTAAAGTATTAAGTGGTGTTGGGAACCTGGTGGTGATTGGGAATCTTATCGAGGGTTCATTAGGTTCCTGGTACCTTTGAAGTTCCTGGTTCCTTATAAAGTGCCGACATCTTCATATAAAATGTTGAGATCAGAGATAAAGGAGGTTCTAGGTACCTTAGGAACCTCTAATAAAGTTCCTAGTGTAGGCAAAAGCTTCGACAAGTTCCAACTCAGGGTCAAAGCTCCAACAAAAGGAATAAAACTGAGGAAATCAATTAGAACTTCATGGGAGAGACTTGAAACTTGAGGATTCAAACACATAATGATAGTGAGAGGAATGATTGTATGACATAGAGTGCAGGAAATGAACATTTTGAGACTTAATAAAATTTAGGGTAACAAGGTTATATAGGTATGTATGGAGTCAATGTTACGTTGAACTTAGTGACAAATCTCGGGGTTCATAGCATTCTAGGTATGGTTGCATTAGGTTCTTGAGTCTAATTGTTTATTTCTCTTCAATTGTCATGTTGTTCAGCTTAACCTTAGATAACAGCCCCTTGTCTTTGTGAAGCCTAAAGATGAAGGTGAGTTTAGCTACTCACAAGCCCTGGTCCATTCATGCCATTGTCTAATCATAAGTTTGACCCTTTACCCCTTGTTAACATTCCTTGGCCTTAGGTTTTGGTGTTAGTGTTGAAATGCACAAGATAGCTGAGAAGGGGGGGCGTGAATCAGTTGTAGCAAAAACTTAACTTCTTTCAAACATCAACACATTAACCACTTAATTATGATTTAACCATGAAAGCATATAATCAGAAACTTGAACACATTCACACATTCACACATTCAACACATAAGACACCAGATTTTTACGTGGAAAAACCACGGTGAGTGTTAGCTCACAATAAATGATATATCAAAATTTACAACAAGGCTCACTGTCGGAGGCTCACTGCCCAGAATGCTCACTGCCAAGAGAAGGGGCTCATTGCCGACGAGTGGCTTATTGCCAAAGTTGGTGAATTGAGATAGTAGCATCTACACTATGCCAAGGTTCAGTTCCATTGAAGCGTAATAAATTTCCTCTGCTCTACTCTGCTTTTTCACTTCACACTTATCTTCGCATCCTCATCAATCAATCATGACTTTATTACATATATTTATACAATTCATCAACCTTGGAATGAACATCAAGGTTGGCATTACAATCATCAACCATTAGAACAATCTCCAAGGTCGTCATACACACATACATTAGAATAGGTCTGGACCTAAACAAATTTGTGAAGGAGAAGAATGAATGCAAACTACACCATGCCTTAGCTGGGACTCAAATACAATCTTCCACACTACAACACGCAATCACAAACTCCAAAGTATAATCGCAAGTAGTGAAAACAACCAAGTCAGCTAAAACTGGTATTAACACTAAGACCTTTAGAAACACGCTTCACGCACGATCCAATTTATACTTTGCGGACCAATCAAAAAGTAGGAACATGATCTAGAGACATCCATAAGCACGTTACAATCACCAAGAACTTCTGCATAACCCCCAAACATTCTATCCATAAGATTCTTCAAACCAAAGCACTTGAACATTATTGTCGGCCACTGTCATAAAGGAAAGATCGCTTATGGAGCACCAAATCACGAACCATTTGAACTGAAGGCATATAACATCATTACAAATTATTTTTCAGAACCGCAGACTGTGAAACTTAAATGCGAAGAAATGCGGAGTAGAATACATTCTCCCCATCACCATTAGATGCACAGAAAAGCAGTTTTTACTCTAGTGAACTGTTTGCCCCGATCCTTCTATCCAAAGTATAAAACCTTCTTGCAAAAATGAATCCTTTGTGTGAAGTCATATTTTTCATTTCTAATACATTTGGGGTTGCGTTGTATACTTTTAAATCATAATTTATTATCATAGTCTTCCCTCGTCTCATTTTTCTCTCCATTTAAAACGTCAAAACCAATTTTTATCCCAAGGTAAAACTCACCACTTAGTCATATTTTACTTTGCGTCTATTTTCCATTTTGACTAAGTCCACGTTAATTTTTGCTTCCCACCAAGTCCATTTGCATATGCTTTTGATCCTCGTCAAACTCGCACCAATTTCTCTTTTTCGCTAAGTGTGCGCAACTTGTGAAGTTTGCCTAAGTTATTCACATCTGCTTTTTACCGATGCAAGAAGTCTACATTCACTTGTGACAATCGGGAATTAAACGTCGTTTCTATTCAAATCACAAGTTGCACATTTTTCTCTTAAGAAGCAAGTAGTAAAAGTGGGGGGCGTAAGTTTATGAGCAGCCAAGGTGTTAAAATTCACTTATTACTTGCATGAAAAGCTAGGTGCAGTTTATGTGTCCATGATCATCTCCTAAAAACGAGGGAATATTCTTTAGTTTAAGATAAAATAAAGACCTCCCTGCCGGTAATGTTGTTATTCATAATTCAAAGATTCCAACCTTGCGTATGGCATGAAGGATTTGAATTTATTTCCTTGGTTCTATCCGATGTTGAGGAATCGACATGAGGCATCTATGTTCTTGGTCAATAAAGTTCATTTGTCACATGTCTCCAAGTGAAAAATCAAGATGCCGCGGCCATTACACATATTGTTTCACCGTCGGTTTTACCTTTTGAGTAATATATGTGTAATACATGCCCGAAAAGGTGGCGTGGTCGACAGGTGTCGAATTCACAAAATTAAAACGTTGAAACTCAAACTTGTTGTGCACCATCATCTACCGGGCATTGTGGCATGAGATGGAATTTGGTTATCAAGAACAGTTATCACACTCTCACCATCCCTCGTATAATGGCGAAAAGCATGCCTCAAGCAGTGACCTCGAGTACAGACTTAAAGGAATCAACACTCGTAGTTATAATCAAGTTGATAACTATCTCTACAAGTCTGTGCATGCTTAGAAGATCTCCATGAGACCCCATCTTCTTGAAGTGATTGTTGAGAGCATTTACTTATACCAGCGAAGGTCAATTACATCAAATCTCAGAGATGGATTAATACGAACGTGAGAACAATGCTCATAAATCGGACTGCCATCTGGAGGCTCTTCAGGAGGATAAAAACCACGCTGCTGGCATTGTTTTGTTGGTAAACACTTCGCAGTCCTTTGAATAAAGCTTGCCGAATATGAAACTTTGTCACAAATCCATCACTAAGAGCTTTATACGACAGGGCAGTTGGTGGCGATACTATATATGCATGGCTTATTCACTACAAAATGGCACACAGGAGGTGATACTTCATTATGCTGCTGTCTGCTTCTAAAGAACCATGGATTCGAAAGTCAACTGGCTTCAACCATACAGCAGCTACCTTGAATCATACATAGTGTCGCACTTTGGCATGGCTCAGATGAATGTTCTTGAAGTCTAAAGGGAAGTTTCTGTGCTCGCCACCCTGAAGTTTCACAAAACCAACGATTTCAAAGACTAAAAGTCAGGTGCAAATGTACTCATTGCCATTGTCCTACTGCCAGTTTTCTAAAAAGATCCGAAGGTTATCATGTGGATAACATGATTATTTGAAGTTCGAGTGAAATACATCTCGTAGAACATGATTCTAAATCATTAACAGAAGCAAAATTCATAGTTATTGGGAAATAAGAACCACGACACATGTTCGACAGTCAGTTAGAGAAAATGGAAACACAGTTGTTAGACATCATTTCTTGTTCGGCAGGGTGATATTCATTGAACATTGTTGAACATGTTATGAGACCGAGATGATGGTTTATCGAGGTAGATGCTGTTGAAGGTTATGCATATGCATTTGTGTATAACAGTGTGTTTATTAGTACAACAAGATTTATGGAAGAGATGAGTGAACATCATGGAAGGTCGGATTGCTATGCAAAAACTATAACTCTAAAATCAAAATCACAAGATTCTTGTTGAGCTGAGGTGAAATGCTTGAAAGAATGCCTCCAAGTTTCAATTGACAATCTCTGCGAAAGAATTCTTTGATCAGAAAACTGTTTGTGCATGTTATGTTCATTATTTGCTTATTAAATCTCTCTGAGTGCAAGCCTCAGCCGATGTGGGTAGAAGATGTTAAATTACAAGCCAACATGTGAATTATTCTACAGATTGATTTATTTGTCATACAAAGGGGTAGGTCTGTGAAAGAATACAGAAGTTTGGACACCAACAAATGCAGTTCTCTTGCAGTGCAGTCATGTTTATTCAATGAAGATGTCCAGGTATGAACACTTTCTGCCTTCTAGTTGAATGATGTGTTTTCCAATTTCCATTTGAAATTCATTGCAACAATATGCAAACTGTCAAAACAAAGACTTCCTAAAATAGTCCAGTAAAACTTTGAGAGAGAATAAACACAGAAAGTTTTCACATCTTATTGCAAACATTTCATCATGAAATTCAGATACCAGGGGTTTGAGTTTCTCTCAGTCCTTGAATCCACTCTTCCAGAAATATCAGATACCTCTCTGGGGCATATCAGCTTGACAGATTTCTGGGAGACAATGAAACAAGAGAAGAAATCATCGATGACTCAGAAGTTGTTTGATAGTGGATTGGCCCAAGCAGCTGGTTTTCCTGTGGCAGTCCAATGCACAAACTTGGTTCTAGAATGTATGAAGCATTACAAACCAGAAACCAGAGGGATTAGAACCATTGACGACAAACTTATTGTCAGATTAGATAGTGTTTCAATTGGTATAACTTTCAGATTACCTGTCAGAGATCAGTTTGTGAACATAGATAAGAAGCTTGCTCATCAATATTTCGATGAAAGACAACATCAGTACCTCAATACCATTGCAAAACATTGGTTACATACACCGAAAGGAGGAAAATCACAGTTGCCTAAAGTTCTTCACAGATCATGTTTCATAGAGGATATTTCAAATATGATTGTTCTACTTCATAGAGTGATGGGAGATGAAAAAGTAGCAAATTTTGAAATGTGGATGATTCTCTTTGTAAATGTTATTTGTGCAGGAAATCAGTTTATTGATTGGGGCAACATTATTAGTGACAATTTGCATTATCAGTTGACCAATTTTGAGTTGAATGAACATTTCTACATGTCCTCTTACTTATTTTATGCCATTGCATGCATGAGATCTTGGTCGGGTCTTGCTACTAAAGGAACTTATGACAATATGACACAGATCTATGATCATTATCCTCAGTTGCAACTGGAACAAAGTTACAAGCACTATCGCAGAGTAAACGATGCTTTCACAATGTTAACAGTAAGAGAACTTCAAGGTAACACTGCACTTCGGATATCACCAGAAGCTGCCAGTTTAATCAAAATATATGGGAGTTACTTCATCCAGTATCCTAGATTTACCTATCTGAGAGTTGGTGGGTTTGATGGATATCCATATAAGTTACCTAGATATGTAGATGACAAGATGATATTGATAGAACTATGCAGGCAAATTGGTTCACTTAACAGGAAATGCAAAGACAAGAGGAAACCTGGAGTCCCATTTCCCATTGGCCTTAGTCACTACAGCTAAAAATCTTCCACAGATGCTCAAAATATAGAGAGATCTCTGACAAAAATCAGCTTGTATGCCTATACTATGAGATTCCCTTTTGACAGTAAAGGATATGTCAGAGACAATCTACGGCTTGGTGCAGGATACTGTCACTTTCTAGAACTTGAAGACTTTTGGCAAGATTGTGAAAATGATTATGAGGTACGTAAACGGGACTGGATGAGGATGACCATTCCACAGATCAGAGAATTCAAACTAGATTGCAATACAGATGGAATTGACGAAGATGGTTCAGAATTAATTGATCCTGTGTATTTTGATAAAATTGAAACACAGTCTTTACCACCTATCAATTGGGCCAATGAGGAGGTCAAAGATTTAGCTACAAGAACTGCACATATCATTCAAAGGACTAAAGCTTGGGTAAAGAAAAAGGCTACTGAGGCAACAGCTACTAAACCGGCAAGTAACAATGCTTTATCATCTAGTAGAAAAGATAAGCATTTGAATTCTTCTAAGAGCATCTGTGAAAATGATGAAAAATAGAAAAGAGGGAAAACAAAAATGAAGGATAATGCATTGCCTCTCATACAGGAAATAGTTGAAGTAAACAAGTCTACAAGTCCTGAAGCAACCCATCAAAATGTTGAGCATTTGAATGTCTCTCCTTTACCCCTTGTTGCTTCTCCTTCTCATGAAACGCCTTGTTCACCTCATGCATTACAATTTTCACTCCCGCCACCTATGAATATATTCAGTGAGCATATGCTTCCCTCAAACATAGTACCTCTTTCCAGAAATATTCCAAAATCCTCACATAATCCTTCTTCTTCCTGGTTGCAACAAAGTTTGTCAAGAAAAAGAAACACTGCTCAATTAATCATGCCAGATTTTGATACAGTCTCTAATTTGCTGCAAAGGTCTCCCAAATCTAAAAAGATAAAGGTCACATCAAGGATGGTAGTGGATTCTTCATCAGGCAATCTTTGTGTTGAGGTTGCACAACCTGTTTCAGAAAAGAATTTGAATGAGGCCATGGAAAGTGATTTTAACGTCACTAAGGTAGATCTTGGTCCATCTACATATGAGGGTGACATGCAAAACTTTCAAGTACTGGCAGCCCAGTTAATAAAAAGAACAGAGAAGGAAAGACACACGAAAGAGCAACTAAAGCAATAGGTGCAAGTTTTGACATCCTATCTCAAAGCCATCATAGATACATCATCTTTGCCTCTTGAGGCTTCTTCTTCCTCCACTAACTTCCCTCTTGAAAGTAAAGTTGAAAAGGAAATTATTGAGAGTGTCAGCAAATATTAGTTGTATGGAAAGGTGACCGAAAAGTGGGTTGAACATATGAAATCAAAAGCTTTCAGTTTCTTTGAGCAGGAAAAGAATCTATTTGATGAAGCAGAAACAAAGAGGGAAGAGATTGAGAATGAAATGAGAGGTATCCAAAAAGAAGAATTGTTATGGCAGGGAATATCCAAAGACCTTGGTGAAATGATCAAAACTGATAATGAGATATTACTTGCTGAAAAAGTCTTTCAAAACATTGAAGAAAACCAATCTAGTTCTTGGCTATGTTCAGTTGAATGGAAACTGTCTAATATAAGACACGAGATATTACTTGCTGAAAAAGTCTTTCAAAACATTGAAGAAAACCAATCTAGTTCTTGGCTATGTTCAGTTGAATGGAAACTGTCTAATATAAGACAAGTGTTGGCAGCCCAAGAAAAGCTCTTGAAAGTTTGTGAGCAGGTGAAGAAGAATATTCGGACTGATTTATTGGCAATCAATCCTGATATAATTGAGATAGACAAATTTTCAGCTTTAGAAGCCCAAACTATCAAAAGAAGTTTTGAAGACATGATTACCACAGGGTTGTTCAACAAACGGGTTTTCAATGAAGGACTTATGTATAAATTGAACCTCATCTTCATGGCTGTCAATTCTGGTATTGATCACATACAATTTATCGACATAATTTGAATGATGTCCATAAAGATCAATCAGAATGGAAGCTTCGCATGACAGGCGTAATTGTTCCCAAAAATAAACTGATAGCTGCAATAGTAAGGATGTTCAGAGTATACAAAACAAAGTCTACCCTCCCTTCACAACAATTTGGAGCAGCAGAAACATCTTCAGATGGTGTCAAACATGGCGAGGACAAAACCTGATAGTCTCTCATGAGATCCATCTTATTGGTCTACTTTTCAAAGTTTACAACTGAAGGTTTTAGTTCTCTTTCTATGAAAGTGACTTTATGTCACTCTTTTGTAATTAAGGTAAAAAGTGCATTTTATTCTTTTAGGGACTTTTGAAACATTATATAAAGGTTACCTAAAGTGCACTTTTATTTTCATAACATATTTTGGGTAGTTACAAGAAGTAGTTATAAGGTAGTTATGGTTGGTTACTAAGACAAGCCTATATATACAAGGCTTGGTGTTTGTAAGAGGGACTTTTTGGCTTTCACATTTATAAGGATGTTATAAGGAACATAGTTGTACAACTCAGTGTGGAGAAATAAGAAGCATTTTGGATTGTGTGATATCAAATATCTTCTTAAATATTATTCATTCCTCTTATGTTGATGGATGATGGTTTTCTTTACATAATTTTGCATCTGCAATGTGGAATAACAACTAGTCTTGAAGGAATTGGATATTAGATAATGTTTCAACGTATGTTGAATATCTCCTGAATCATTTCTTCTTTCTAATACTACACTCATTGTAACAGTTTAAGAAGTATTCTTATATTGTTTTGGTGAGATTGTTGAACTTTATGCATGCGGGATGAGTCAATGTTCGTAAGCCCATTGTCTTCATCTTCCAAACCTTTTTTTAATTATATTTTATTCTCAAAAACCTATAATTTATCAAACGAGGGAGCTGCCCCTCTACACGCAGAGGTAAGTTGATAGGAAAACTACAACTTTACCAACTGTTGGTACTTATTTTCACTATGTGTTTTTCTGGGCAAAGAGTCAATATAATCAGCCATATGTTATAGTGCAAATCTGTTTACCAACATGAACAAAATTGATTCAAATCTTCATACTAGAGGCTCAAACTTGAAACATAGCAGCTATAAACATCCCTTAACATAACTTCCAAACCGTAGACAAAGATATTCAATCTACAGGATATGCAAAGCAAAACACTGTATTGTTCTTCTCAGACACTTGCTCAAACTCATTCAAATAATTTCCTTAGATGCTGACTTTAGGTGTTGACATCAACGACAACACTTACTGCCCATACTTGTAACAGTTAGTCTTTAGGATTTATGGAATTACATGTTTGAGAGCTAATATATAACACCAAAAACCACTTGCACAACTCCAAAACCAAGCAACCACTTTACTAGTCATGTGCAAATCCCCTAGTGACCAAAATGAGAGGTTGAAGCATCTTTCCATCCCTTTATTTCTTCAACAACATTAACACTGGGTAGAGTTGAGGGGTCCAGGGCATTAAAGTGCACACCATATATGACCTCCTCCCATATTTTCACCATATATATCAAATGACCACAAAACATAGGCAATGTATAGTCACTCACTATCTACAATCACCTTTTGCTATACTCGAATGGAAGACCATGCAACACCTTTCCCTTATTAGAGCAATATGCCCTTAACACACACACCTCCTTCTTTAGGGAAATAATTTTATCTTCTAATAGCCCCATCTTTAGGGAAACTCTCACCAAAAATCTCTTGATTCTTCACGAGAGCCACCTAGGACAGGCTTTGTCATGAGTGGTGATATGCCCTCAAAATTATTTGAGAGAAGCATTTGAGGTAACCACATCCACAGAGTAGCTGATGGGACGAATTTTGTCAAAGAAGACACGATGGCCTAATGCACTATCAACTTGGAACAAGACCTATGAGCTCCCATTCCTTCCTCTCTTAGAGTTGATTTCACAAAACCTAGAGCAACATTAGAGTTGCAATTAAAAATTGAACCTAGGTGCCTATTAAAGACAATCCCCTTACACATGGGGTCTCGACCAAACTTTTTACTTTAGCTACAAGCCATCCCCTTAGCAAGACACTAGAGAAAAAGAACACATTGCCTACACCTCCTAGCCACCCTACCAGAACACACCACAACATCGCACCAATACTAAGCTCTACCGAGGGCATCAAATAATGGCATCACACATGCCAAATAAATGCCACACCAACCTCACACATACATTTCCAAGCCACTTCAAAACTTAGAGAAATCCAAGCATTTGTCAATATAGATACAATTGTTGTCGAATGCAAAGGGGGCCTTATATAAGGCCCATAAAAACAAAAAATTAGCCAAATTAAGGGGGTTTAAACCTTATGAAATCTTCGATCCTTTCCCAAGAAGTGGGAAGATGGTTGTACAATACTATAATGGGGTCTTAATCAAACCCAACATTAGCTAGGAAATCTACCATGGAATTCATCTTCCTTTTGCTATATTAAAATTTAACATTAGAACAACTTGACCCAATAGCCAAGGCCTCTTTTGCATAATGCCTTAATCGTCAATTCGGGCAAGTTCCTTTCAATAAGTTATTTATAACTAACATATAATCACCTTTTATAATAAGATTTTCTACCCTTTTTGAAGAAGCCATTGTCATCCCTGCTACTACAACCTCCCACTTCACCTCATTGTTGGTTTTGACAGTGAGGAAGAGGGATCCACCATCTACAAAATCATCTTTTGAGTTCCTTAAAGAAAAGCTTGCCCCTACATTCCCCAAGTGGTCACAAGATACCTCATCAAAGTTCAATTTCACATAATTCCACTGAGAGAACTAACTATTCTTCTCCTATTACTTAGATTAACTTATTTGTAATTACAATATTAACTACTCTTAACCCTTTAAGGAAAGAACTATGAACTTTCTATTGGATTAAAGAATATTTGGGAATTTGGGTCCATAGACTTGAGAAGAGACTTGCTTTTGTTCCGTGGTCAATGTTGCACACCACAAATAATAATAACGAAGTGATCCCCTTCCAATGAAAAACTCCAAGAACTTCCACACCAATTCCTCGTAAAGAGATGGAGACCACATATCATATCACGTAATGAAAGGAAGGCTTTTACTTCTTTCCTTCCACACACGTCCAAGACCTCCCAACATCTTCCGCATGCATACGGGAATCTGAATAAGAAAATTGGAATAAAACAAGTATGCTTCTAAAATACTGACAACGTACTTTGTGTTCTAGCTGTCGAATGGGTCTTCGCTACGATCCTATCTTTTCGCATATTCTCCATGCTTAAATTTTTATTATTTAAGGTTGACCGCATAATCTAATATTGTAGAGCTTTGCGGCTTAATATTATATTGAATACGCATTACCCTAATTTTTAAAAAAGATATTATATGGATCTTGACCCTTTCCTCGAGATTTATGCTTAAATAAAATAAAATAAATGCTTAAAGGATTATGCATGGAGGTGTTTGTCTTTTCTTTTCTTTTTTCTTTTTAAATTGTAATGGGAAGAATTTATTACGGTAAAGTTATTTAGGATGAGGTTAGAGGAATTTATTCGTTAACTTCATTTACGATGAGGTGTGTGGTAAATGGAGAATTTTCTTTAGCAATTTTTTTTCTTGCTTTTAAAGGAATTTGAATATAACATTAAAGGTGTTTCAATTATAAGTATTTATCATTATATTATGTTTTTATTATTTGGATTTTAAAGTTGGTTAGTGTAGAGATGAAAAGTGCATATTTTTCTATCTTGATTTGTATTCGTTTTAGTGTTCACTAGTAATAAATACGACTTTTTTAGGGTTCAAATCACCTCGAAAACAATTCATCTTACTTGAATGGGAACTCTTTTGCTACAAGAACACTATCTTGCCATTATTTTATGTTGTCCATGTCTTTAGGGAACACTAGCACAATGTAATCGTGTCCCTAGGATAGGACCACACACGCTCATGTCTTGTGTGTTTAAAAATGTTTTTTCTTTCCTAAAAGATAACTCCTCTTACAAAACCTCAATATTCCATGCATTTTCTAATGGTCCATGGACATGCTTATTTAAATGAACTTTTCAAAAAAGAAAAGTAAGAAGATCATCTAGCACCTACACCTATTTTCATGTAGGAGCATCCCTTGGTGTAAGAGCAATATTGCATCACCTAAAAATGTTTGCTTTCAATTTGTTTTTTAATTTGCAGGTGTTCAATAACATTATATTGACCATCTAGGAACTACAATTCCTACCACATTCCATTGCAATTGTAAATTTCACCTTGCAGTTGGAAATGTACATGATCTACTAAGAGTTGGAAACATCTCATCTAATTTATAGGAGATTATGATAATCGCAAAGGCATATTTCAATTCTAAACTCATTATTAGGCATAATAGGAGGATATCCAATTTTATCGTTTGAAGCTTGTGACACCTCTCTAAAGCATGCAATGACAAATGAACATATTTCCAGATTTATTGGACCCAGGAGAGCTTATTGTATGAATTACATTGAGATTCATTGATCCATCATCACCGCATTCTTTCCAAAAGATTATTTCACACGTTTGGCCGACTACATGTTATACTTGGCATTAAGCTTTGCACCTCCTTGCGCTTGATTGAGATCACTCTTAAGGCTAAGGTGCACGATATAAGCATCACTGGTAATCATTTAAAATGTAGTCAAGTGAGAGATTCTAGTTTGGAGTCAAGTTTGAGCATTGTATTGTAATATAATTTGAATTCTATAATTCACACCGTTGTACCCATATTACTTTGAAGGTTGTGGCCTCATGTTGTAAGCCCTTGCAGTCGACTATAATTCATTTATGATTATGAATCAATAAAAGATCAAATTGTTATTTTATCAAATTTTGTTGTATGATTGATCATCATGTTGCATGGTCCGATAATCCTTCATTGGATCCTTCATCCATGACTGCATCATATCCATAATTTCCCCTTTTAGAAACCACCTAGGGCATCCTCCATTGTTGTTGCACACACCACCTCCATTATTGTTGGACACACTACCTCCATTATTACAGCTCCAGACCACCACCATAGTGGATTTGATAATTAAAATAATAATAGAGAGAATCTTCTTCGACAAAATTATTTGGACTTTAAAGTTGTTGGGAATTAAAGCCACCATCATCTACAACTGTCATGAATTAAACCTAACTTCAACCTCACCCATTTTGTCAAAATCACCTTATGTACTCGGTACAACTTAAATCACGGTAATAATTGAATCTAACCTCAACTATATATTCATTTAGTCAAAGTCACCTCCTACACTCGATAATGAACAATCATGTAAGAATGGAACCTAATTTTCAACCACACTTATTTCATCAAAGCTCCATAGGAATATAAGCTTCAACACATCCATTTCATTAAAGACTACTAGAAATCCAACCTAACCTCAATTGCACTCAACAAGAAATAAACTACAGTGAGAATTGAACTCAACCTCAACTACACTCAAGAAAATAAATTGTATTTAAAATTAAACAGAATATTAATACCCACATTTTATCTAAATCTTCTAAAAATAAAACTCAACGTTAAACACACCTAACAAATTGTAATGGTGAAAAATATTCATTCATGCCCTTTCCCCTTCTCTTTTGAACCCATGATAGTTGGGTTGTCTTTTATGCATTGATTACTGTGCAACATGGCATGTGGTACAAGGAAGAATTGGCAAATAACTTTACTAGGGCCTATCCTCATCATCACCCATCCCCAAGATTTGACTCTAATCTCCACATCTAGTCGTTCATCACCTTGGTTTAGGTCCATGGGTGTGAAATTGACCCAAGTAATCTTTGTGATCGTAGATTTAAACCTTGAATCTTTAAATTTGAATTTCTTAAATCAAGCCCATGTTTCTCTCCCTTGCTAGTTGTTATGAGATGACCAAAGTGTAACTTATAATTTCAAATCATGCTAGTAATTTCAAATCATGTAATTCAATGACTACATTTTTCAATCAATATATAACTTTTATGTTAATTTAACATCTAAAATTTCTATCAATATATCTTTTAAACAAAGATGTTGAAATGGAGTGAGTATAAAACATAAAAAAATAGCCTATGATAAATTGGGGAGATTAGGGCCCAAATTTTTATATACAATAGCATGATATATATCTATCTTACATAATTAAAATTCCAAACTCAAGGCAATTTTGTTTTGGGATCGAGGAAAATCTATCAAATATGGGTGGATTAGGCACTTCTGAAGAACCTAAAAATAACCAAATTTGGGGAATACAAATGTCAAAATAAAGCCAAATTGTGACATATATCAATTAAAAAGCTCTTGTTCAAGAGTATCATTAAGAATGACCAATGGGATATTGATTTGTACTTGGGGTTGTCTTGCGCTACCAATTACAATTGGACCTAAGGAAGTAACCATGCTATATAGTGTTGTAACCACTTCTGATAGATTTGCTATTTCATGTGGTATACCTTAGTTAGTGCAGTGGGAGTTGTGCCTTTGGTTGTGCATCAATGTGTAAAATTCATTAATGAAGGTAGAGTTATCAAGATTAATATAGATTCATACCAACCTCTTGCAACGTTGAGTCATTTTACTTCGGATATTTATATTCCTACTCCCAAGAAACATCCATATGCAAGTGAAGGAGATCTTCATTATGCATATAAAATCAAATTCTCTGAACAATGTATACGAAGAATAAAAAAGAGGTGGACTACTAAAGAAAAATCTCCAAAACCTAAAGAGCCTCAAGTTGAAAATCCTACAATGACAAAGTAAAAAGGTGTTGATACAAGCATGTCTTCTAAAGAGCATTATGAGGGACAAATCATTTATGAACCAAGGAAAGAAATAAAAGTAGCTATGAAAGTGGTATGTAAACTAGAATTTCATACACAAAAGAGAACATGGATATCAAAACAAAGTGTAGTGTTGCACCAAATGCCAAGTATTCCTCCACAAACATAATTAAAGAAGCAATAAATTTTGGTTAAGAAAGAAGTTCCTAATATGCCACCAATTGATAATGCGTTTATAAAATGTATAAAGGACTATCATAAACATGTAAGAGAAAAGTCAATTCATGAAGAACAAACTAAAAGAATCAATGAAGAGAAGCATGATGACACATGTTGGGATGATGATGATCCTCCTAGTTTCATTTAATGATTCATGAGCATAGACTATATACCTATATGGCTATATTTTTAGTTTTTGATTTGTATTTTGCTTGCTCCCTTGCAGTTGGGCCTTTTTTATTATGCCTTGTTTATTGTTCTTTTTACACACCTTGTTTCATGTTTTGCCTTCCCCTACTTGGGGGGCATTTTCCTTTCTTTCTTTCTTGACATATTTACTCTTATTCTTGTTTACATCTTCTTTTGTTATTACTATATCTTGCATACTTTTTTGTGTTTTCTCATACCTACCACATTGGTTTTTTATTTTTCCGTGATGCTTCCTAACTTTATGATTGTTATGCATCCTTGTGATTATTCTTTACCATAATAGTTTACTTAGATTTCTCGTGCTTATCTACTTATGATTCCATGGCCCGTGCTTTGTGATGTTTGTCACATTCTTATGGTCATTACCATGCTATGATCACATGCTTATGTTAGTGCTTACGCCCCTTATCATGCCATTATGTTATGCCTAGATTGCTCCTAAGCTCATATGCTCATTGCTTACATCTTATGTTGTCATATCCTTATATTGGAGGCACCATGCTTTCCTTGTACTATTTGCACCTTCACTATCCTATCATGCTTTTAGAGCTATCATATTAGATTGGAGGCATCTTGCTTTCCCAATTATTTGTTGTGCTATATCATTACCCTATAATGAGCTTATCCTATTATATTAGGGGAATCATGCCTTCCCCATATCATCTTGTGCTCACATGTTTGATCATGTTCCTAGAGTTATCTTACCACATTGGGGGCATCACACCTTCCCCTACCTTATTGTGTGCTCACATGTCTTATCATGTGCCTAGAGCCACATTGGGACACACGCCTTCCCCATACCACCTACATTGCGCCTTTGGGTCCATTTCACCTTATGATTTACCCATATTGGGGGCAACCTTATACCTTGTTGATTCTTTAGCTTATGTGATTTCCATGCTTATCACTAGATATTTACCTATTTGCTTGTCACATAATGCTATCCATGACACTTCCTTTACACAATTTATGTGTTTATATATTTTTATATTATTCATTTACATTTATGTATTATTTTTACCTCTTCTCCAATTCCTTGCACACTTTGTATGCAACTAATTAGAGGGGGCATATATCATCACTAGAATTTCTATGTTGAGATTTTAGGTAGTGACTTATGCTACAGAAATACTCATCACAGTGCCTAGATAGATCGTGACCACATGACCTGGCCATGCCTAAAGTGTCATACCACTCTGTTGTTGCCACACTGGGCAAAACTTACCACACCACTTTCCATATAGGTGAAAATTTCTAACCCTACTCTCCCTCCCTCCCTCCCTCCCTCCCCCCTCTCTCTCTCACATTGTCATATACAATTAAATCAACTTGGTGTTGTGCTTATTTTACTTGGGTGATAGAAACTACTTGTTACACATCTTTTATTTGTTTTGGAGGTTCCTACAGAGTGCACATGCCAAGGAGAAGGAACACACAAAGAGATCAAGTTGGGTCCATTACTTTACATGGACCCTGAATCCTTCTATGTTTGAATATTTACTTTTAATGCATTTTTGTGAGTGCTCATATACTTTGAAATACATGTTCATTCTAGGATTCCATGCACCTCAAAATGGGGGCAAAATGTAATGGTTAAATTAGTAATATCCATGCCAATTTCCATTTAGTTTCAGACCCATTTTGATGGAATATCTTATTACAATTAAATAGTGATAGGTGGCACAATTTTGTGCTAAGTTCAGCTCCTTTCCCCATCCTCATCCATCTTCATTTGCTCTCACCTACACACATTTTGTACATCTGATCTTTTACCCCTGCCCTATCTCCATTTCCACACATTTGCTTCACTATTAACCCACATTTCCATACACCTTATCCCTACTTTGAGTTCTGCATTCCTTGTCCTAGGTCAAACCCATGATGAGCAAGTTTGCTCGCACGTGATACAAAATTGACCCAAATTCAAAATTTTGAATTTTAGATTATTGACTCCTACCCTTTCTTACTAGCTATTAGGAGTTGACTTGGTATATGTTTGTGTGACTATTCATTGTCTTGGTATTTAAAGACATTCATTTGAACTTTTAAACATCATTAAACAATCCTAGACCATTTGCACTACAAGGAGCACTCGTTTAAAGGAACATTTCGATTTGAAGCTTTAAAAGGAATTAACATTTACATAAGAATCATCCAAGGCATTGCATGCTTTAGTTTGTTGTCTTCGATCACTTGCTAGAGGGCATAAAGTCGATAAAGTAGGGGGTTGCCTAAGGAGAATGTGAACCCTTGCAATCCAACAAATTCCCTTATGTTTTTTTTAATATCGTTAGTCCTTATGCTTCAAAAGACAATAGTAAGTGGGTTCAACCAAGTCAAAAAAATATATAAACATCCAAATTAATAGTGTAGGTTTCTGTGCCTTAGAACATTTTGGTGGAGCATGAGGTTAACCATGCACCATTCATGCTTGTGAGAGAGGGGTTTATGAACTAATCACTGCTCATGAAATATGGGCCAATGAGTTTAAGTCAAAACTACGCAATCGAATCCTAAGAAACCAACATATTTTGTATTTTTTACAATTCCTAGCCAACAAACACATCCAGAACATCCATTTTCTATCCCTAAATAACCGAGTCTTGCTTGACATCAGAGCATTATGCTTCATCATAATTTCAAATGCTAAATATCCTATCTCATTTTATTTTCAAAAATAACATTTATTACGCAATTATCAATTCCTCACCATATTTAGCCCATAGGCTTTTATATGTGAGCATCGCAATTATCTCACGCTGAAATTTTTTCTAAAGTGTGGCGTATTCCTTGAACCTCCTATGAATGCAAGTGCTAGTATTTAATTTAGGTTAATTAGCTGATAGACTTTTATATGTGAGCATTATAGGGCTCGGAATTGTCTCACGCCGTAAGAAAAAAATCATGCCGGAAAATTTTCGAAAGTCGTCGGTTGTTCCTATCGGCGTATTCCTCGAACCTCCTACGGGTGCAAGTGCTAGTGTACGCTTTCTTAGTGTGCATTTAGTTAATCAGCCTACAATTACGATAGGAAAAGTAGTTTTCCCAAACAACTGTCTCAAGCGTGGTTTTTATTGGCGTGGACCGTAGACCGTAGTGGTCACATGGAAATCGTGCATCGTGGAAAAATGGTATTAATAAATTACGAAGTTTCTCGTCTCGGATTATCATTGACCAAGCTGTAAGGTGTCGGTAGTTTTGACGGTAGTTGTTGGGGCATATTTTAAAAAAATAAAAATTAAAACAATATAAAATTTGCCTAAAGTGGCTCAAACTTTCAAAACGTGTAAGGTGCAGATTTATTCCAAAGAGCTTGGAGTGCATTCCATACAACTTGGACTGCATGTACCATTTGACAAGAAATTGCGGCAGTTTATTGAACGCCAATGAAGGTACAGAGCACCTACCAAAGTCCTACATGGCTTGTGCCATTCAATTCTTGCCCAGTCTAATTAATACATTTTTTAATGCTTTATTTAGTCATGAAAGCTATGGATGTGATCACTGAAATCCCCAAAAAGAATCTGTCACGACGTACTGTAAGGACCTGCCTTTTTTGTTTAATCAGTCTTCTTCTCATTAAGTAGGGCCAGCCAAATTATTTTACATCCATCTCATCATCTTGAAAACGAATGAGACAGTGCTTCCTGTTCGAAATATGGGGACTCTGTTTTCTACTCAGGAGAAGGATAACCACGAAATAAAAGTCCAAGTTGCAGCGGATTTGAGAGAGAGGGAAATGCAGAGCTCAAGTAGCATACAGGAAAATTGTGAAATGGGGGCCTTGGGCAGCATGCAGACAGACACAAGAACAGTGGAAGAGAAAGACACGGAGAAGGAGAAAGAGAAAGAGAAAGAGACAGAGACAGAAACAGAAACAAGAAGATCACTTATGGAAGCAGCGGCCGCAGGCAGGATAAAGACAGGGGAAGAGGAAAAGGAAAAGGAAGAGGAAGGGGAAGAGAATGGGAAAGGAGGAGGGACCGAGACAGAAACAGAGTCAGGAACAAGTAGATCATCTGTGGAAGAAGACGCTGCAGTGAAATTGCAGAAAGTATACAGGAGCTACCGTACGAGGCGCAACCTTGCAGATTGTGCCGTTGTTGCTGAAGAACTTTGGTTTGTGTTTCCCCACTCCACTTGGATCATTATTTCTGAAACATAATTTTCCCAGCATCAACTCAATGCAAACTTTAATATTGAGTAATTCGCAGTGATACATCTCAGTTGCGTAGGGATTCACACTAAGCCCGTTTCTGGATTAACTGCTCACGGTATTTAACGAGCATTTCCCGATAACCCATCTCTCACGAGTGGGGTTCTGTCGATTAACAGCTTAGAGCATTTAATGAGTAATTCACGATCACCCATCTCTGTAAGTTGGGATTTACTACAATCCATCTCTGGATTAACTGCTTGGGGTATTTAATGACCAATTCACAAGGATCCATCTCTCAGGAATAGGGATTCACAACCACCCTTCTCTGGATTAATTCCTTTAGAAATCACATTGACCATCTCTTATGAGTAGAAATTCACAATAACCGCCTTCTCTTGATTAATTGCTTTAGAAATTCATATTGACCATCTCTTATGAGTAGAAATTCACAATAACCTATCTCTGGATTAACTGCTTAGAGTATTTATTTAATAATTGAAATTCGTATTATCCATCCCATCTTTTGTAAGTTGGGCTTCACAATAACCCATATCTGGAATATCTGCTTGGAGTATTTAACTATTCATTCACAATGACATGTCTAATGAGTAATTATTCACAATAACCAATGTCTGCGTTAACTCTGGGGCGTATATAATCTATCTGTCTTGAGTAATGATTCGTAATAACCCTTTCCTTGCGACAAATAATTTGTAACAACTCATCTCTGACGACTTAATTATTCACAGTAATTTTCTCTGTTGTAGTTTGTGTTTGATTGCCATTTTTTATATGGCTAATTGTTGCATTTATTTCACATTGAATAGCACATCATGAGGCTTAGAACACCTTTGAGCTTAGAAGCCATGTTTGAGGGGTTTCTATCTGCTACCTATAACATTGATCATGCCCATTGGTCTTGTCAATTAATATTTCAATTTCTATTAAAGAGTTTTGTGTTTGAGAGGCATGTTGTTTTTTATAGCTAAATTGTAACACTTAACTTTCACTGAATGCATCAAGAAGCAAAGCCTTTTGGTTTAGAAACTCCGTGTGATCGTTTTCTGTTTAGACCTCTTTAACATAGTAGCCAATCCAGTTGAGCTCGATTCTTTTCATCATTATCTACATTGTATACTCCTTTAACATGGGATCATGCAACCTTGGGCTTGAACGCATTATGAAGTATACACCTTTGGGTTTAGAAGCCATGTATGAGGGGTTTCTATTCAGCCCTTTCCAACATGGAAGCACATCCGTTGGGCTTGAACCTTCTCATCATCAACAACATTATTTCACATTTTAACTAGATCATGGCCAGGTGGACTTAACAGTGGTGTTATCATTGACTATTGTGTGTGTTTTGTTTGGTTACATAGCATTATGTGAATAATGCAATTCTTGTAACCTGCCCCTGTGTTCGAAGTGACAAGGATTAAGAACAATTGTTGCCCAAGTTTACACCTCTCTCTGTTTTTTGGATTTGTCATAAATTTATAAAATCCTATTTTCTTGGTTTTCTTTTCTTTTTTCTCAGACCATGGAGGCGCCAATATCGCATGTCCCTGTCATTTTCCTTGATAGTGGATTGTGACTTTTACCTCTGCTGTAGATTTATGGGAACAAAGTTTGTCTTAAAAACCATCAAGCTTGGACCGCGTTTATCTGATAGCTAAAGTGTAACTGTCACCCTTCTATCAACTAAACAAGGGGATTGCACTGTTAAGCTTATAACACTATTCTGCTAAGAAGCCAGTCCAAAGGGTGTCTATTGGATCAAAATTTGCTTAGGATTTGCATGCCTAAACTTGCCTTCAAATGCACCATAAGACTTAGAACACCTTTTCTTTGAAAGTCAAGTTGTAATAGTTACCATAGTTGAAAAACTCAGACACAGCAATTACTCAGCTGACCCAAAATTTTTAAAAACTCAGGACTCTAAAAAAACTCAGGGAAAAACTTAGCAAAAACTCGGCAAATTTGTTGAACATTAAAAAATACACAAATTTTTAAAAATATTCTTAAAAATCACGCATATTACTGAATTTATGGATATATTACTGATTTCCTTCATATATAGATCAAAATTAGAGTTCAATACATGTTAAAATGTAAATTACAGGTGATGTTGACTGGTATTTGAGAATTTAAAAGTGGAGAAACTTGATCATTTTGACTTATTGTGCATAGATAAATTATTAAATCATAATAGAACCTTGTATATGTCACTTCAAATGTCTTATTCACTCAAATTTCAAGTTTTAGCTGATAATTAAAAACAAAAAAAGGTTCACTTTCAAAAAAAAGTTTATTGCAGGGGCACAGAATGAAGGAAAAAAAAAATGATCAATTTTTTTAAAGTTTTAAACATTAACATGAAGGTGGTGTTTTTCGCAGTGTTTTAGATTATGTGATGTTTGATCAGGATTCATCTGCATAGTTTTTGAGTCAATCTGATTGACCCATATTTCATGAGTAGTGGTTCACAAGAACCCATCTTTCATGAACATGAATGGTCCACTTGGCACTCATTGCATCTAGGTGATGCACACAGGGGTGAAGCATTGGGACTTCCTGGGATGTCAGCCTTCCTAGTACTACTATGACTCAAGCATGCTTAACCAAGGAGATTTACCCAAGATCAAGCCCACTAAGTTGTTAAGGAGTTTTCCCTAAGATCAAACCCACTAAGCTGTTAAGCATGCTTCAGTTGGACTCGTATTGGGACAGGTGACCTCTGGGGAAGCCCTGATGCTCACCACTGTGAACAACACCTAGATGCAATGAGTGCTAAGTGGACCATTCATACTCATGAGAGATGGGTTCTTGTGAACCACTACTTGTGAATTATGGGTCTGAGATTGACTCAAAACCTATGAAGTTGAATCTTGATAAAACATCACATAAAATGAATGGTTCACAAGGCACAACACTTCTTGAAGGTTTTGCTAATGGGGTAGCAAGCTTAGTGGGCGTGATCTTGGGGGAAACTCCTTGGTTAAGCACGTTTAAGTTGGAGTAATACTGGAATGGGTGACTTACCAGGAAGTCTCGATGCTTCATCCCTATGAGCATCATCTAGATGCAATGAGTGATAGGTGGAACATTCATGCTCATGAGAGATGGGTTCTTGTGAACCATTACTCATGAAATATGGGTCACTGAGATTGTGTCAATATCTACATAGTTGAATCCTGATAAAACATCACATAGTTTTAAACATTGCAACAAGTGCAATGCGCATACCCACGATTTTACTATTTTACACAGCCATGACCTGCGACCCATGATTTTACTATTTTACACAGCCATGGCCCGCAACCCACGCTGTTGCCTTAGACCCACGATTTTACCGGTTGACCAGACCAAAGCCCCAGCAGCTCAGCTCACAAATAAACTTTGTTCAACACTTAAACGCGCCTGGAAATTTTGTTCAACGCTCTAGCAGAAAAATGTTGACCAAAAAGAAACCGGTAAATGTGAAAAAATCGTCATGAAACCCACCTTTTAATGCTGGATGAGTTTTTTGCCCTAACCATTGAGTTTTTGGTGATTAAACCTGCAAGTTTGGAATGCAATTCAGAAAAACTCGCAGCAATTTTTTAAGATTACTCAGGGCTGAGTAATATGGTGAGTTCCTTGCCACAGGTTTTTGCTTGTGAGTACTAGCAAAGTTTTGCAACTATGATTTTTACCATTTGCCAGCTAAACTCAGGGAACACATGATCAAGCTTGGAATACCTTTCGGCTTACCAGCCATGTGAAAATGTTTTTTACTCTGAGAACATTTGCTTGGGATTTGCCCCTAGTCTAGTCTGGTTGTGACCCCCCATGAACATAGCTGCTTTCACACCGGCATTGGTGATCATGTCAAGCAAGGCTTTAATCTTGGTTGTGGCAACTGTTTCACCTTGCCACTAGGCCATGGTATACTGCACTAAATCCATGTTAGAATCAGCATTAATACTTAAATTGGATAGCAGATTATTTTTATTTTGTACAATGGAAATACTGGAGATCTATCAAGTGCTATGTATTCTTCTAGTTCCTGCATTTGAGCAGTGCATTGCAGATTATCTGGTCTTAGAGATTGGCTTGCTGTGCTGTTTAAGAGCCTTGTATGTTAGATGTTTAGTTTGGCCATGGACTCTATAAATGATTATTATTATTGTTGTGATGTGGATGCAGGTGGCAAGCAATAGAGTATGCAACACTTCAGAAAAATACAGAGTCATTCTTCGAGCTTCGAAAATCAGAAACAGCTGGCGCACGGTGGTCACGTGCAAGAGTGAAGGCTGCAAAAGTAACATGCTATTTCTTTTTTCTTCAAGTCTTGTCTTGCCTCCCTCAACTACAAATGCTGTAAATTGGTATAAGGGACCAATTCAAAATTGTCTAGAAATGTGTTTTTATATGGATGCTATTAGTTGGAGCCTTTAATTAGGACATCTAAAACATTTTCCTTCATCTTTAAACTATTTTCTTTTTCTGCCATGTATGTAATTTTATTCTTTTGGAGTAATCACTAGGGGACTGGTCTACAGGTGGGCAAGGGATTATCCAAGGATGAAAAAGCTCGGCAATTAGCCTTCCAGCACTGGCTTGAGGCTGTATGATTTTGCAAGTCATGAATATTAATTATTTCCTAGGATAAGTCTTCAGGGGAAAAAGTTTTTCCAGCGGTAGTCTGAATCAGATTTTCATCTTGCTGTGCATGTATGCAGATTGACCCACGCCACCGTTATGGGCATAATCTGCACTACTATTATGATCTCTGGTTTGAAAGAAAAACATCACAACCATTTTTTTACTGGTGAGATTTCCTACTTTTATCTGAAGAAATGTTGTGTAATTGCAACTGTGCTGTATCTGAAGTTGAAATCTGAATTTGACATGTCTTCCTTCATGTAATGAATAGTGTGTGCAACTACTCATGCACTAACTTTATGAATTGTCATTCTTTCTTTAAATTTACAACTTCGTTTCAGGCTTGATGTTGGAGAAGGCAGGAATTTGAATCTCGAGGACTGTTCAAGGGCAACATTACAAAAGCAACGGATAAAATACCTTGGCCCTGTTAGAATTCTTGTGCTGCCTTCTCATTCCTTTATTGCCTTCCCTAAAAGCAACATTATTGGATTGTATCCTGCTTTCGGTCCGTTGTTCCATTAGGAGTTTAAAAGATTCTGGTATTTGTTTTGCAAATACACAGGTCAACATTCTTGTTAGAAGAAGCATATCTCCAAACTTTTTTGGTTGACTTTACTTTTTTTCTTTTCTATCTGATTCTGAATTGCAGAAAGAGAGGGAGCATTATGAAGTCATAATACAAAATGGTAAACTTTTTCACAAGAATAATGGGCAGCCAGTTGACACCCCTGAAGGACATAAATGGATATTTGTGATGAGCCCATCAAAAAACATCTACATTTCAAAGGTATTTGAAGCACTGTCTAGCCTTTGTTAAATCCATGAATATGGTCCACAACTTTTCTGCTTTCTATACTAGTGCATAATTGGACCAGTTTGTGGCATTGTGCAATTCTTAGATGGCATGAGTTACAATATAAATATGCATTGAATTTGGGTGAGTTACCTATGGATCAATTATTCTCAACTTCAACTCCTGTTTATGTCCATTTCAGAAGATGAAAGGGACATTTCAACATTCTAGCTTCTTAGCAGGCGGAGCTACTTCAGCAGCTGGAAGATTGACCGCCAATAATGGCATTCTTAAGGTGACATGAAGAGCTTTGCTGATTTAATAAATTTGAGTGGTACAGATTTGTCTTATTGCTCAATTTTTTAGATTTTGATTCTTTCAAAATTGTTCTGTTTTCATATTTTTTATTTTTTAAAAATAAATAAGTTAATTATTGCTAAAAATGAGAAGGAAAAGGCAACTACAAGATACAAATGCCTCATGGAGCAGATCAGCTCTTGCGTTAGAACATTTAAAAGTTTTGACAAAAAAATTCATGTATTGGAACCCAAAAAGCTCCCATAATTCATTACACTCCAAGCAATCACTCAAAGACATGGCTATGAAATTCTCTTAGGATTGTTTCTTAGGGGATTCAAATACTTTCAACTTGATGAATTCTTATGTTCTCTATGTGGAATTTAGGATCCCTTGCAGAACTATTTCCCAACTTTTTCTTCTGCTATTATTTTCTTTAAAAGCCTTGGAGGGAGCATTTGTGGGCCTCCTCTTTTCCTAGCATGAGATTCTTGGGAATCAACTTTTACGGTATCAACTTTGCTGATCATTGGTATTAGAGTAGATCCCGCACAATTTTGTTGATTGGTCTCTCCACCAATTGAAGCAATTGGTATCAAATTCACATTTGCTTGTAAAACTTGGTAACTAAAGTTGGATTGTTAATTATTGCAAATGCTTGTAAAAAGCCGTGAAATGAAGGAGCACAACTCAGTTCTCATTTGGACTACCCAGATGAATGCCAATGCAAGAGTAATGATTGATTTGTAGAAAAAACCTTTTGATGCCTCCCTAGGCATCTAGCAACTCATCAAGGATTCTCTTGAGGAGTTGCACTACACTCTTTGCCCAGTTCTGCAAACTCTTGATATAGTTGGGTCCCTCTATAATGTCGTATCCTTCTACCTCAATGCGATCATGCCTTTTCAACATCAAGGCCCTTCAAGGTGCAAGCCAATCTGAATGTTCCAGTGTTTCAACTTTCAACATATGACTGTCACTGCAACATTAGATGACTGAGTTTGACAACTTGAGGCTTACTTCTCTGTCAACTACTTCATTGATGCCCACAAGATCATGTTTTAGAATACAGATATACACATTTGTCTCATGTTGGTGGGAAGCTTTCATCACCCAATGCAAGCATGATTTGGAATCCATCAACACGTGGGGAGAAGTTTATTACTACCATACATGAAGAGTACTTTCCTCATAACACCTACTAGGATGAATAGATGAAATTCAAATAGTTTGTGCTAGGGAAGGGTCAATTAGTGGATTATTACAAAATGAGTTTCATGACTTTGTTGCACATTTGCGAGTCACTGAAATGCAACACAACAAGGTGCTAAAGTATTTAGTGGACGTTACCATTATGTTCATCCCAAAACAGAACATCTCACCATTGATACATTGGGGCAGACATGCTTCCATTTGTCCAAAATTGAAATGAAGGCCAAGATGAAGTAGAGAATCACCTCCTCTTCATTTTTTAATGTATGCAAGAGTCAACTTGTGCTTGGAAAAGCAAGTGCGCAAAAGAATAAGAACTTACACCAAGGAGAACAATTGAAGCAGTCTTCAGCATAGCTAAAGGTCCCAGAGCCATGACAAGAGGAAGCAAGGAGATAAGTGGTTCCGGCACCACTGCACAAACACCCAAAACAATTTTGATGTCATTCCCGGTAGTCTTTGATAAGTGTCAAGCGTCAACTCTATCAATTAATGTTTATTGAGCCCTCATGCTATGATCTGTTGTGTCGATGAACAAGCTTTGAATGTGGTGGTATATACATCTTATGCCAAATTAATTGGATAAATACACACATGGAGAATGCTAGGATAGCACAATAATGACTATAAATTGAAAATGTATTAAGAATGAATTATACAAGTGAACAATTACACCAAACAAGTGGATTTGACCACTGAATTGAGTGTTAAAAATCTCACATGGACTTTTCTCAATGACTACGTCATTCACCCTTTCTATGGACTCTTTCCAACATGGAAACTTCACTCTCACACTCTACCACTACCAATTTTAAGGCTTCTCTGATATGTAAAATGTTGGAGACACTCTCCTAACAATCACTACTTAAAAATACCTACTTGTCAACTACACACTCTTCTAACAGCTGAATTACTTGCTTAAATGCTTATAGTTTCACTTAGCATGTTCAAAATTGCAACAACATGAAAAACAAGCCAACATATCTAACAAGTTCAAGAACAAATGAAAAAAGGGACTGAACAAGCGCATACACTTGGAGAAAACCTCAAAAGGAAAGAAAACATTCGAAAAGTGAGCGCATGCTTCTCATGCCACTATCATCTAGTAAATTACAAGTGTGTACAATGTCGCTAGGATGAACTAGAACCTATGTTACCGGTTCTCCTCCTACTGGTGCAGGGTCTTGGTTTGGTTCACCCCTGATACTGATCTTGGTTCGGTCCGCCCGAGGATTTGTCTAGGGCACGTGCAAAAGACTGTGGATTCGTCCAGGACGAACCTGGGCGAACCCAGGGCGAATCTAACCTCCTTTCATTGGCGTGATGTAATGTCCCTTTTTTTGAGCAAGACTTGTTTATGGGTTGAGCTAGTACCTTGAAGGCTTGGAAACTAGAAAGTTGGCTCAACACTTGATTTTACTTGTATTTTTGGCTAGCAATATTATATAATATTTTTATAAAAGCCAAAAATAATGATATTTTAGCCAAGGCAAAATTCAAGGGCTTGGAGACTTGAAAGTGGGAAAATAAATAAAAAAGACAATTTTTGTTTATATTTTATTTATTTATTTTTCCCAAAGATAAAATTGATGCCAAGGAGAAAAGGAAAAAATAAATAATAATAAAATATTTATTGCCAAAAAGGCGACGCACAAGGAGAGAAAAAAATAATTAAAAATAATTATTTTTGCCATTCAAAATCAGCACTCAAGGATGGAGAAGAATAAATAAAAAATATATTATTTTTCCAAGGAAAATCGGTGCTAGGAGTAAAAAGGAGAATAATAAAATATTATTATTTTTATTGTTTTTAAATGATGGCGTTTAAAGGTGAAAAGCATTTAAAATATCAAATTAAAGATTTGATATTATTGGTGGATTTGAAAATTGTCAATATTTCGTCTAATTGGGTCGCCTTTGGAGAGATGGTTTAAAAAGAGGATTTTGGCATCGTTTTTGACATCTTTTGCTTATGGTAAACTTTGCATTTTGCATATTGCTCTTGGCTGAAAGTGATTTTCAGTTGATTCAAGGTGGTGTTCCCTTGATATTTTGTGGTTTGAAGATGATCCCAATCCACAATGTGAGGTGAATTCATATAGAGTTCATCATTGGGCTTAATTGGTGACTTTTGATGGTATTTTTGTTTCATTCAAGCTAGGGTTTGACAAGGATCTTTATTTTCAGCTAGCAATGGAGTTTGACATTCATATTTGGCTTTGGTCTTGAGCTATTTTCGTCAATAATTGCTTGTAGAGGGTTTACAATTGGATTGATTGGCAAAGGAGAAGGTTTTTGGTGATTTCCACGTTTGCATGGTCTGATTTTTGTAACAGCAGTCAGCAAATTGGTTTCAGTTTCAGATCTGAGGAGTATTTGGCATTTATAACAGGGTTTCATCATCAATTTTGGCTCCTAAGTCTAATCAGCATCCATTGGTGCATGGCCGCTTGAGTTTGGAGTATTTTCTTGGCACTTTTCTTGGCATTTGACATCAGGGTTTTATGACAGCAGCAGATACAAGTTTTATACAGTCATATCAGACCTATAGTTGGCTATTATAATTGTTTTTCAGTCATATCCAGCTGGGCATTCCATCAACAATTCATAGAGCTTCATCTTCCATTCACACGGCTAGGGTTTGGACATGTATTTTGACACTTTTGGATGTAATTGAAGGTTTGAAATTCAATCAGACTTAACTGATTGTACGTTCCATACCTCTTCATTTGTAATCAGCTTTCAAATCAATAAAGAAGATAAGCTATCATTGCCGGGTATGTTCATCTATGTTTATGAGAGTTGTTTGATTATCTAATACCACTATTTCATATTCATTTCTTGCAATTTGGATGGATGCTTTCAACCTTTTCTTCTACATGTTATTACAAACTCATTGTTGAAAACAAAAGTTAAAAAACTGTTGGCGTTTCAATTCGCACCTCTGGAATGCGAGTTGGAAATGGACAGCTATGCACAGATAAACTGCTCTCCTATTGGAAGGGGGAGTTCTCTTTTTGTTGATGTTTGCTGAAAAGATAAATTAAACCAATTTCGCCTATCTTCTTTTTGATTCTCAACTGCGAGCACAAAGTTATAAAACTCTAAACGTTGCAGAAGAGGTTTTTTTCCTTTTTTAAAACTTTTACTACAACTAAGCATAGATTAACGACGCTTTTAATATCCTAAGTAAATTCAGAGCAAAAGAAATTAAAAGTGGACAAGGAATGATTGTTTTAACAAAAACTTAAGCAATTTTCTCCCAGATTTACATCACAAGACTTATAGTACTTTAATGATGAAAGCTGAAATGAAAGCTACAAAAGCCACACATTTGACGACGAAAACTTGATGAATCGAGATAGAATATTAGAGCAAAATAGACATGAGACTTCTATTCAATATCACAAAGTTGGTACAACTCCAAGACAACAATGCTGCAGCAAAAGGCAGGCATACAACAAGCGATCAAACACCGGAGAACAGGTTACACAAAGTGAACAGACACTTGGAATAACAAAGTTTGCAGGCTAGAATAGGCACAACAAATTAGTTATCACAAAAGTCGATCTTACAATGAACATAGAGTGAACAGACACTTGGAATAATAAGACTTGCAGGCTAGAATAGGCACAGCAAATTTGCTATCACAATTACCATTACATACAATGAGCAAGATTGCTCTTATTTATACTAAAATCAAAGGAGTAGGGAACCCTAAAATCTCATTGATTAACCCTAACTTGCCAACTCGCAAGCTTTATTACTATTCTAAGACAAAGATACAATAAACAAACGCTTTAAAGCGATTTGCTTTAAAGCAAAGAAAACTCCAACTAACACAAAGTGATTTCTTTTTTAAATATAGAATGGATGAGCTTAGGATGAAAGCAAATGCTTTAAAACAAAAAGCATCTGTTTTAAAGCTGCTTTCTTTTGAAATGCATCCTCATCAACATTCTTGCTTTATGGTGATGTCATCCGTTGATATTCTAGGAAACAATATCTTCTAAAAAGCGAGTGACCGCATCTTTGCCAGGAACACTGATACTCTCTAGAATGATATTCTGATTCTCTAACATTTCTTCACCGTTGGCAACCATCTGAAGAAATTCATGAACTTCACCCACAGCCTTGTCAAACTTGACTGTCATTGCGGTAAAACGACCCATCTTGCCGGCATTGATATCATCATTAAAATTGTTGTGGACGAGAGTCTGAAACTCTGTTTGCACTTCCCTGAGATCATACAGGGTACCATCTTTTTCATATGAACACAGGATTTGAGAAACAAAAGATCTGACAAACTTGAGGACGTTGACTGCCTTTTCTTTCCATTCTGTCAACTCTGAAATTATATTGTCATAAGTTTTTATTGTGAAAAGATATTGCGCTTTCCAAGTAGAAACTGTCTTTTTATCCTCAGCTGAATCGACAAAATCAAGTGCAATCTTCAAGTCAGAGATAATGATCTCGAACACCGGTCTATTTTCTGCCATAGTCTGTTGCAACCCCTAGATGCCTTGGCGTAAATCATGAGAGTTGTACTTTAATTGATAAAACTCTGAAAGTACAACTCTCTCTTTAGTCACAAATTCTTCCACCCAACTATTCATTTGCCTCCCATAGAGAACCAACTGACTGAAATGTTGTTGATCGGCTGGTGATTCTAGATTCGGTGGAAGCAATAAATCAACCTGTGATGTGCCATGGAAAAGATTGGAAATATATTGCCGCAACTGCCTAACTTCAGCTTTGAGAGCTGCCTTGTCATCTCCATCTTTCAGCACTCTTTCCTTCAAATTATCCGCTGCAACCTTGAAGAGATTTACATCTGTATGGCGGGTACTTCTACCAAGGTTAGCTTTGACAACCGTGAAGTCATCAACCTTGATATCATCAGCACTTCTATCTTCTGGTGGTGTTGCAGTTTCAAGGATTATTTCTCCATCCGCATTCTTTTCAATGCGAATGCTTCTTCAGCGTCTTGTCTGGTGTGTCTTGGTCGACGCTCTTAAGCTCTGTTAAATCCAGCTGATATGAGGGCTTTCTCCTCTTCCTTGAATGTTTTCAAGCCAGGATGAGCCTTTCTTTCTTGGAAACTTGGTTCTAACTTCATCAGCTCTTGATGAACCAACGTGTGCATTAGAGTTACGAACCGGTGAATCTGGCTCTGAATCTATGTGGATAGGAGAAGTGATCGGTGAAGGAGGAGAAACATGATTTGAAGGTAATGTTTCAACATGCGGCATTGGTTCAACAGGAACTTCTGATTCAACTGGTGGTTGTTCTTGCTGGACATGAGCTGGAGACTCATCTTTTTTCCTCTTTAACTTAGCCATTTTTGTTCCTTCTGGAAGAACACTCATAGCTTTTACCCTTCGCTCTGGTTTGGAAGTGGAAGGCTTTGATGGTTGCACAACTGGTGGCTCTGCTACTAGAATATCATCCTTCCGCTTGTTCTTCAAGAATATCAAACAGTTTTTAACCACTCGACTCGTTCTTTGTTCAATGGAAGTGCTCTCTTTTACTGACCAATTAACTGGTGGCAACGATTGTTGCTCAATTTGATCCCTGAAATACATGGGAAGTAGAACTTCACCACTCTCTGTCAAACCCTCTATATTTTCTGATAGGATATCAGACATCTGTTGAAGAGTGAACCTGCTGTAACTGCGTTCTCGCACTTCAAACTCATCAGCACAATTAGCCCAGAAGTCTTCAACCGCATGCTTGTGCGTACAATTTTGACCAAGATGTGATACAAAAACACCACGAGGATCATATGAAGACCTCCTGTCGAAAAACTTGAGACCATATCTGGATGATTCATTACCAATTGCCTTGGCATCTGCTCCAGATTTGCATCTGTAAATACTCATCCCAAGTGGAAAATTGAAAGTTGCCTTGCGTCTGCTATGCAAAAATGTATGAACTTCATAGGCTTGCCTCAAAAATTCCATAAATGCTATTTCATCTGTAGGATATCTCGGTAACATGGCTGGCTCTCCTAAGAAGCCATATACTCTGATGTAGGAAAAAGTGGGAAACTGGATAAACCAATCAGCCCATTCTGCCATTGCTATTCTAGCATCTGCTGAAAACCGTATATGCAACTCATTATCCATATCTCGCATTGCATGCATCGAAAATGCATCATTTACCTGCCTGTAATGTCGTTCAACTTGGGAGATTTCTAACTGCGGGAAATGATGATACACATGCTGAATACTCAGAGTTCCAACAACATTCAAACCTCTGAATTGACCCTGAAAAGCCATCAAATACACAAGGTATGACATCATGTGGAATTCATGAGCCCTTTGAAAATCAAGTATTTGTTGGTGGAGACTATCACTGATGAGTGCCGACCAGTCATAGAATTCGGTTCCATCAACAATTTGGGACATGATGTAAAACATCCAAGGCTGGAACTTGTTAACATTTGTTTGACCTGTGATTCTGCTTAGTAGAGTAATCATTATTGCATGTTCCTCCTTGAACTCTCCACGTCCAACATTCTTTGGCATGACGTTCTGCTGTTCTTTTAACCACCTTTGACCAATCTTTTTCCGGTATTTTTCTTTATCATTATTCCAAACCCTCTTGCATTCTTCAATTGAAACAGTTAAGTGTTCTCTCCAGATAGGTATTATAAAACACTTCTCAATGTCATTCGGCCTTGGACTACAGAGCACGCATCCATCTCTTGATTGGATTTCTCTTGTGACCGAATTGTAATGCGTTATGCAAGCAATTACAAATTCGATACTTTGCACTGTGATGGGAAAGGATGCCACTGCAAGCAAACTGGAGTGTCCTAGATTCCTAATAGCATTATTTCCTATATCCTCCAAGGAATGTAAATTGATCACTGGAAGAACTTTATGCAAGTCTATTTCACAAGTTCTTAGGTAATCGTGAACCAATGCCGTTTTGGGCTTGATTTGTGTTGGAGAGTACTGCATACTGAAAGATTTGAAAATCGACTGTGAACACGCCTATGTCGGAAATTTTTTGGACAAATGGCTGAAAATTACTTACTGATTTTAGAAAAAAGCTGAGTGTGAGCAAAAAAGGTGGCACATGGGTTTTGTAGGCAATTTTGTTTTCAAGCAACGCAGATTGTCGGATTTTGAAAAAGCTGAGACTTTCCCGAAAAAGCAGGAAAAAAGCAGAGTCCCGGAAAAAAACAAAACTCCCAATCTTCAAGAGGACGAAATACTGGATGGACCCATCTCGACGAAAACTGAAAAAGCTCCGGTCCAATCTTTGAAAAGTGATCCCCTTGAAACAAGGACCCTGAAAAAGCGAGCCTCCCTGCTTTCTCAACCTGAAACTATGAAGAACGTTGAAAAAGCACTTCGTTTGAGCCTTCGAATTTTCGTTGAAAGAAAAATAAAAATCCTTCCTCTGGATGCAACTTGCAAAAGATAATGAATGAATGAATGAATGAGTTTTAATAACGTCCACGAGACTAAACAGTCTATGGGACCAAGTGTCAAGAGCACTAGGATTTCTTCTCGAGGTCATCCCGCCTCCTATGAATCTTTACCAACAGCCGAGCCGTATTGTGAAGCCTCTCTTCCTCAAATAATTCACTAAAGTTGCCCACATTCACGCTGTTATCCTGCTGCATACGGATATCCTTGTACGCATCGCACTCCCTAATGAAGTGCCATTCAGTTTCAACCGCTCTATCACTGCAGAAAATGCAAGTCCTATCTTACCACCTTTCCTTGGGAACCGTCCATCTACCAGTTTCGCACCTAAGATGGTGTGAACCGGTCCTCACTTGTGCCACTAGGAGCCTAGCCTTACCTTTAAGATTGGCACTTAGGTATGCTTTATCTCCATGCTCCCAAGTGGGATTGAACTCTTTAATATAATGCATTTTTTTATGCCCAATCTGATTTGTCCACATGGCAGTCTTGAATTTTTCTAACACAAACTTTTTTATTTCCTCTTTGGTGTTAAGACACTCATGCAACTTAATGTCCCATTTTCCCAACCACTTGATGTTTTGCTTCATCCACGTCTTCTTCCTCCGATCTAACATCTCGTTCACCACCACTTTGGGCCACCGGTGATTCCCCATGTTTTCAACCTTTTTTAGATAACTTAGTAACCGTGATATCGTAGCAGCATCCATTGGGAAAGTACTGGCCTCCGCCAAGAGAATCTCATATGGAACAGTTGCTTTAACTTTAAGACTATTGGTGATAAGATGTTTTTGAATTCTTTCCAACTGTCTCCATCTGTGATTTGACATGCTGCTTCCCCAAACCTCACATCCGTAGAGGACAACTGGCGTGACCAACAAACCAAAAAGGGTTTCTTGGTTTTCCAGTCCCAAAGTTCCGCTTTCCTACACCTGTTCTGGAGAAGGTAAGAAGCTCTCCACCCTCCTTGTATCCTTTTCGCCCTGCAAGTTTCCCAACTGAGCCTATTATGAAAAACAATGCCAAGATACTTGTATTCTTCGACGATTTCCAGCGGGCTACCTTCGAACATAAAATTAGTTTGCTGCTGTTTCCTTTTTAGAGAGAAGATCATGACTTTAGTCTTGCTAATGTTCACTTGCATCCCAACATCTTGGCAAAATAGCTCTAAAGCCTTCAAATGACCCCTCAAACCATGGGCTGTTTTTGCTATAAGAATAAGATCATCCGCATATAAAAGTAGCTTTACCACAAAACTGGCCAACTAGATGCCACCCCCTTCGGTTTTATTTATCCATTCCTCAAGTTTGTCAATGTAAAGACCAAACAAAGTGGGGGAGAGTGGGCACCCCTGCTTGACCCCGATGTTGCTGCCAAAGCATTTAGACATGCCTTCTCTAGTTCTGATTTTTGCTCTAACACGCTCATAAAGTTTGTGAACAGTTGCTCTAAACTCATTAGGAACCCCCAATTCTTCCATCCTTTTCCAGAGTTTGTCTCTGGGAATCGTGTCAAAAGCTTTTTTAAAATCCACAAAACAACAATAAGCTTCCCCACCTTGGGTGTTCCAAGCTTTTTCAATCAAATGCCTAAGAGTAATGCAATGATCAATGGTAGAGTGCCTTGGTCTAAAGCCAGCCTGTACCTTTGCTCTTTTCCCTTCTTTTTCTGCCAACTCCTGATTCTACGTTCGATCAAGCTCCCAAACAACTTTTCAAGAAGAGGGTTGACCATGATAGTATGATAGTTAGAGGGATTATTGATATCCCCACTCTTGAAGAGAGGATAACGACACTAGTCGGCCGCTCCACTGGAAATCCCCATTGCTTACCTAACGCTATTAGCTCCTTCCTTCTTAGGATAACAAAATTTTCTTTCTTGGCTTTTAACATCTTCTCATAGTTTTTCTTGTTTTCTTTGTTTGGCTTGCTCTCTTTGTAGGATCTTTTTGCCGCTTTGGACACTTCATCATACCAGGGGTTAGCCAGGAAAGTGTTAGAGACTCCTTTCCGAGGCCTGGATTTCTTGCAAACATTTAGAGCCTAAAAAGCTACTTTATTTGTGAGAGAATAAAACTTGGACTTCATCCATGAAGAAAGCAACTTTTAAAGCATAAATCCGAGTGGATGTCTTCGAATAGGAAGAATCCCTATTTTGTAGCTGCCTATGGCTTCATGTGGAAGATGACGAAAAATATCTTCTTTTGATGTCATCGAACACGCGAGTTGATAGAAGTGTTAGCCAACTTTTCTTCGTTTTCGACACTTCTACACTCGTTTTGACTCAAGTATGGCCTGTCTCCGACTTCAACAAGGTGGCGAAATGTCACCGTTGACTGAAAAAGCTGACTGATCCTGACATTTCGGAGACCTATCAACTGAGATTCCATCCTTAGTCTCCGACTGACGATCGGCATCGTTTGACCAATTTTGACCTCCTAAAAACTGCCAACGGACGAAGATTAGGAAATAACTGTCGGAAATCACTGGCAAATCCGGAAATTTTCGAACTCTAGGCAAGTTGGGCACCCCAAGTCACCTGGGGCGCCTGGATTCTCTTGCCTTAACCATTTTTTCAAAAATTGCAACTTCAATTTTTCGATTTGCATGCGCGTTTCGGTCGCTGATGACCCCTGTTCGGCTGTCGATTTCTGTCTGCTGGGACAAAACTGAGTGTGATGATCTGGCAGATAGGCAGGCTTGATGAAAATTGAGCTGACTGTACCTTCTATCTGCCTCGGGAAATACGCCAAACTGATCAGCTCTGAACCGGACCGGGCTGATGGAAGGAGATTCATGTTTTCCAGAAAAAACTCAAAAATAAACTAACTCTGGTGAGTTTGGGCGCCCTAAGTCCCCTGGGGTGCCTATCTTTCAATGCCTTAGAATTTTTTTTGAAAAACTCAAATTTTATACCATTTCTCGTTTTCCGTGTCAACAACCCTTGTTTGATCTTCGTTTTTGGTTGTCCGGACGACTGTTGAAGCGGAACAGAGGATGATCTGAGCAACCTGAACATATTTGTGATGAAATCCCAGCTGACTGAGTTTGACCAAGTTTGACCAACCGAGAAAGAGCTAACGGAAGCATTTTTGACGTTTCTTGAAAAATGTGAAAAAAATCTAACACTGGAGAGGTTGGGCACCCCAAGTCACCTGGGGCGCTTGGTTTCTTCACACTTAGCCATTTTTGTGATTTTCCAACCTTCATCTGCAACTTGCTCCATTTTGCATGTCGACAGCTGCTCCCTGATGTTGATTTCGACGATTCGTCGATCAACTGCCACTGAATGGTGAATGAACTGCATAGCCTGGATACATCTGATGAATTTTCCAGCTTTTTAGGATCTGATGATCAAAACGACTGCTTTTATGCCCCCCAGAACTGACCGACGGACACAGTTCTCGCATTTTCTCGAAAAACACGTAAAATTTCTATCACTAGTGGGACTGGGCGCCCCAAGTCACTTGGGGCGCTTGAAATCTCTAGACTTAGTCAAATTTCATGATTTTCAAATTTTCACCTCTCCTCGAACACATCCTGCTCCGTTTTACGTGCGTCGTTGAGTTGACAGTTGTTCGTCGGTTCTGCGTCGTTGGAATAGCGTTGAAAACGAGCTCTGGCAAATGAACTTCCTCTGTTGACGACTTCAGAGCTCATGCTTCGCCATCTGAAAAAGCAGAAATGACCCAGAAGAGAAAACTTGATCTTTTGCAGATTCTGTTTGGACCACGCCGATTGTGAAGCAAAATCGACCAATGAGAATCAAGTGCGACACATGAGTCGGAGATTCTATTTTTAGAAAGTTTTGCTAGCATCCATATCTTAAGAAACTCAGAAAACCTAATTTGACGTCTATTTTTAGAAATTTTGCTTTTTTGACTTTTTGACGAAAAATTTTCTAGACTTGCTCAAAATGCCTTAATGAAGCAAAAATTTTGGTTGGGTACAACAAAAACCTAAATACTTTGCAAGCAAAACAAATCAGAAATTTTCAGACCAGCAAGGAAAAAATTTCAGTTAGATAAGACAGGGTTCTTACACGTGAACAGAACCCGAAGCGGTTTTTGACCTTTTTTTAGTATTTTTTTGGCATCCGCTTTTCCGTCTTTGGAGATTTACCTTCGCTTTTCCATTGTTGGAGATTTACCTTCGCAATTTGGATGTCCTGGATCGAATGGCATCCACAAGGTTTAATTTTGAGTGGAGCAGTCGAATGTAATAAAGGGCCTTTCATATTCATATTAAATTTAAAATTTTAATATTAACATTAATATATTTATATATTTTATATTCATATTAATATATTTATGTTTATTATATATATTGTATTAATATTAATATTAATATATTTTAAATTTATATTAATGTATTTCTTATTTATATTTATATAAATTAAAATAAGTATAAAATATGTTAATATATTTATAATAATATAATATTTATTTCTTAATATTAACATGAATATATTTATGTTTATATTTTTAATTTATATAAATAAAAATAAATATAAAATAAATATAAAATACGGTAATATATTTATATTAATATATTTTTTATTTCTTATTTATATTTATTATTTAAATATCTACATTATATATTTATATAAATGGATATTAAATATGTTTCCAATATATTTCATTACTAATATATATCATTACTACTATATATTAGTAAAATAAATAGCGGCAATGATATATATACTTAATTATTGCTGCAAATATATATATATATATATATATATATATATATAAATATATAGCAGTAATGATATATATACTTAATTATTGCTGCAAATATATATATATATATATATATATATATGATTTTTACATGTTTTTGTATAGACGAACCCAAAACGACTCACACCTAGATTTTTTTTTGACCGAACCCCCGAACGGAACCCGCAAACCTGAACCAGTACCATGATCGGTAACTTAGACTGGAACCCTTACAACAAGTTCAATGAGCTCCAAACACCTGCAAATGGTGATTGCACCATGGAAACCTTGTTCTTCCTCTTGCAACGATCAAAAGTTGAACAATATGAAGGTAGAATTGAGAGCCAATCCTTGCACAATGTGTTAGAAGCATTTTAATGCCTTTCTCACCTACACCCTCAGTGTCAAAAGAAAGATCCAACGTCAAACCTCAGAACTGTTGGGGCAGTTGTGAAACTGCCTCCTACTAAAAATTAACAATTCCAAGGCTGTTCATTTTTCTCTTGATTTCAATGTCTGATCTTTGCTTTTTGACTCCCTCATCATGATCTGGATCACTTCAAGGCTGCCTTTGACCTGAGACCAGACAACATGGCTTTGAAAACAATCTTATGGAGAAAAAACACACGACCAACTTATTACACAATGATGCAACTTTGGTCCATTTTTTGGATCACACGTCCCCATTAAGGAGGCTTTTGGTCCCCTAAAGCTCAGGGACATAGTAAGTGAGGAAATTTCTTCCCCATGTCTTCTTCGGGATACAAGTTAATGACATATCAAAAGTCAAAACTACAAGGTGACAAATACGAGACCGAATTTCATAATCAAAGATCAAGATATCGTCATCTTGGAATCTCAAGCATTGGAATATTTTACTTGCATCACATCGTTATTCAAGACATCAAACAAATACTTACCTATACTCTTCAAGTGCTCTCTTCTCTTTTCATAGAGTCACGATCACTTACTTTTCATTAACGGATGTTCATAATAATTTTCATTCCGAGTCAAACCATGACTTCGTCTCAACTTATCGGAAGGTAGCACGAGGTAATGAATGAACTCACTGTGATTGCTTGAGGACAAGCAATTTTGAGTGGGGAGGGCTGTCATGTTCCGATATTAATGCATTGTTTAAATTAAAGATTTAAACATTGTATTAGAAGACAGTGAAGTTACTTTTATCAATTTGAATAATAATTACAAATATTATTAAAAGCTATTATTATATTTTAATTTAATTAGAATATAATATATTTATTTTGATTAACTAAATATATTATTATTGTAAAATAACAAATACAAGTATAAATATAAAGATTGATCAACTTATATATTATAAGTAATAATCTAAATATTATCATATTATAAATATGAATATTGATGCTTTATGAATATTGATATAAGTATCAATATTATTAATATAAATATAATTAAAGGAAATGACTTAGAACATGGAGTCTTATTCACAAATAGAGACGCACTATACAAAGACCCTTGTGCTGCGAATAACACACCTCAGGACGTGTAAAGACAAGTTTGGTGCGATTTGCAAGGAAGATTATCATTATGATAATACATCGCTTATATTATTCATTATTTAAGACAATTAAGGGACAGCGATCTCTCAAAGAGAGGTGTCGGTTGAGAGAAGACCACCGATCCAAAGCTATAAAGAGAATCAATGAAAGGAACTAGCATGCATCGGAGACAAGCATCGAATTACACATCAATTAATACTAACCACAAACAATCAGTCTAATTCAGATCAGCGAATAACATATCAATCCAGAATTGAATAACATAAAAAGCAGATCAGACCCTCCAGTAACTCATATGCAGCATCAGGACATCAGGCAAAAATCATTTATCAACCAATAATCGAACGTCATATACAAGGCATAACAGTAGATCACCGAAGAGCCCATAAGGAATTCGTGGAAGAAGGTTTCAGACCAGTTGGAAAGAGATCTTAACAGCAAGAGAACCACTATTCATATCAGCGCCAATAAATATAGAAAGGTATGCATGGTTACTCCTCCTTTCATAATAACAAACGGCTACATAGGGTGCTGTATGCAAATTACTGTTAAATACACATGATAATATGAGGCTGACAAAGTGTCAATACATTTTGCATTAGAAGTAATATTTTCATTTCTGAATTTTCATGTTATTAGCATAAATGGATTGCATGTATGAATAATAAGTGATGATTAACAATAGATGAAGGAATATAGAACAAGAGATTGTCTTGGATATGATCATGAATGTAAGAATAGACTATCATGATAAATGAATTTAGTTATGTATAAGAAGTCAATAATGATGATAAGAAATATGTTTATGTATAATTGACCAATTGTGCTATAAGGCCAAGATGTCAGTCACATATAAATAAATACAAACTTATGGAGAAATCCATAACCATCTCATCACTCCATTCCTTACGACTATCGGAGAGGCGGTCTTGTCAGGGAAAGGCGAGGTAATTCCATCACGATGGATTGGAGAGGGTTTAACGCGCCCTAGACAAGGATGCTAGGGAGAGGCGGAGTAATTCCATTCCCAATCGTATTGGAGAGGGTTCAACGTGCCCTAGACATATAATTTCCCCATCCATGGTTAAGGAATAGAAGGAAGATGATATGGGAAGATGAACTTAAATTATTACTTCTATATTTCTCTATTACTTCATCCTTAAAAGAATGTTAGGTATTGTGGGGAGAGGTGGAGTAATTCCATCCATATTAAGGCCCGTAGGCTGTGACATAGTTTCCCATAGGCTAGGTCAAGAGATGGTTTCAGCGCGCCCTATACATGTAAAGCCTAATTCTATTAGGAAGAGTAATAAGGAAAATATGCATGATTGAATTATGGAACGTATTATAGAATAGTTATCAATAGCAAGTGACAATTAGGAAATGAATAATCTTTCAACAAGGAATGATGTAAATACATTATCATTAATCTTATTTGATCTTATCATTGAAATTATTGATCTCTAATGTTCTAATGTCTCTTTGAGAATCACTTTGAATCGAGATTCAGGTTTAAGTGTTTCCATTAGAAAGGGGACATTACAGACAACATGGCTTTGAAAACAATCTTATGGAGAAAAAACACACGACCAACTTATTACACAATGATGCAACTTTGGTCCATTTTTTGGATCACACGTCCCCATTAAGGAGGCTTTTGGTCCCCTAAAGCTCAGGGACATAGTAAGTGAGGAAATTTCTTCCCCATGTCTCCTTCGGGATACAAGTTTACCTTGCTTGGTAGTTGCCCCTTCAACCATGTTGATGTGTTGTTTGACACACCAACTTGTTGAATGATTCCTTCCTCTTGAAAAGGGAAAAATCACTCTCTAAGGCTCAAGAAACCCATTAAGGCATGCTTGGTTAGCCTAGAGGTGTGTGAGTTTATTTCTTTATAAGGGGCTGTTGGTGTTCTAGAATAGTGAGTGAGTTGTTTAAGGTGTGCTACAACTTATTAATTCTGCTAGAGAGATCCGTCAATGTTTGCATTCTAAAACAGAGAAAGATTTATCACTAAAGGTCAGCATGAAAATGAATTTAATCAACTCCTAAGCTAACTAGATGTTGAAAAAGACAAAAGATAAGTAGGGGAAGGGAGAAAAGAAACAAGGAAAGAAACATAACAGAAAGGGGGAGTTTATAGAAGTCCCCAATTCCTCCTGTAACATCATCACCAAGTTTCGTAAATCCTTTAACCAATTGGGCAGTGACCAGTCCCTGTGTAGTCTTAAAACGCCAGTGGTGCAATCATCTATGGACAAACCCTTGGTATGACCTGCCCAGTAATGTGTGCACAAATATACCAAGATATTTACATAATGGAAACTCATGCTGATTGGATATTAACAAAATGCATGATGGCTTAATATAAACTCCTAGGAGAGGTTTTAAATTTTAATCAAAAAATATCATATTAGACTTATTTTTCTTCTCGTTGGGCTCTCTATTACGATTTCTGCTCCAAGAATTACATTGGAATACATCGGTATTTATATAATACTCTAGGAAATAATTGGTTGCCACTTGTCATATTAGTCACCCTGGATGATCTTCAATTTCTTCCTTTGATTTTCTTTCCTTGTGGCCATTCATTTCAACTTCTAGAAGTTTGTAAGCTTTGCAGTTTGATTTTGAAGAATTACCAACTCCTTTCAACCATTTCTAACCTTATTCATGCTTGCTCTTGATTCCTCTAGATTAATTTGTTACAAGAATCTGCACACAGAGAAACCATTTAGACCTAGGAGAAACCATAGATAAATTTAAATTTAAAACTCGACTTAACACTCCAAAGGCATAATGTAATAGAGTAATTAACCAATTGTAGGTAAACTCGTAAATTGGGAGTTGTACCTTATTTCCATTATAATTTTACCTAATGTTGCATTTTTTGGCTATTAGAGAGCATTTTGTAGTTGAGATAAACTTGTTTATTTTTTGGGCAATTGAATTTGTTGTAAATGTATTCCAAGGTTTCATAGGGCAGATTCTTCTCTATTAGGTTTATTCTTTGTTTTTCTTCCTAAAAAATGGTGTCAAATTCATCTCTCGGTAATTCCACGTGTGAGCCAATAGGATGACAGGTGGCAACTAGTCATTTGTGTTGGGCTTCTAGGTTTAACCATGTCTCTGAGTCTTGAGGGACGTCATGTCTCCGAGTCTTGGGGGACAAAACAAGATCATCATATAGTTTACCTATGTTTAAATCTAGATGCGAATTGCAAGATGTAATGTCCCTGTGCGCGGATGATGTGCCTCGGCGGCCACGTGTCCGTTGGGTGGTGTGTAAGGCCTTGGATTCTCCGATGGGAGCGTCGGTGGTGAAAGATCCACCCAAGTACCACCCTTAACACCTTGGGGTGCCGCCTTCACCACCAGGCCGTTCTTTTGGTGTAGTGGTTGGGCCTTCGTGGTATCATCTGTGGTCACCGGGGCACATCACCCGCACATAGGGACATTACAGCCCACCACGCTCCGCGGGCCTCAACCTCGTGGCCACCGGGGCACATCACCCGCACATAGGCACATTACAGCCCACCACGCTCCGCGGGCCTCAACCTCGAGACCTCTGCTCTGATACCACGAAGGCCCAACCACTACACCAAAAGACCAGCCTGGTGGTGAGGGCGGCACCCCAAGGTGTTAAGGGTGGTACTTGGGTGGATCTTTCACCACTGACGCCCCCACTGGAGAATCCGAGGCCTTATGCATCGCCCAACGGACACGTGGCCGCTGGGGCACATCACCCGCACACAGGGACATTACAGCTCACCATGCTCCGCGGGCCTCGAGACCTCTGCTCTGATACCACGAAGGCCCAACCACTACACCAAAAGACCGGCCTGGTGGTGAGGGTGGCACCCCAAGGTGTTAAGGGTGGCACTTGGGTGGATCTTTCACCGCCGACGCCCCCATCGGAGAATTCGAGGCCTTACGCACCGCCCAACGGATACGTGGCCATTGGGGCACATCACCCGTGCACAGGGACATTACAACCCACCATGCTCCACGGGCCTCGATCTCAAGACCTCTGCTCTGATACCACGAAGGCCCAAACACTACACCAAAAGACCGGCTTGGTGGTGAGGGCGGCACCCCAAGGTGTTAAGGGTGGTACTTGGGTGGATCTTTCACCATCGACCCCCCATTGGAGAATTCGAGGTCTTACGCACTGCCCAACGGACATGTGGCCGCCGGGGCACATCACCCACGCATAGGGACATTACAGCCCACCCCGCTCCACGGGCCTCGACCTCGAGACCTCTCACGAAGGTCCAACCACTACACCAAAAGACCGGCCTGGTGGTGAGGGCGGCACCCCAAGGTGTTAAGGGTGGTACTTGGGTGGATCTTTCACCACCGACGCCCCACCGAAGAATCCGAGGCCTTACGCACCGCCCAACAGACACGTGGCCATCGGGGCACATCACCCGTGCACAGGGACATTACACAAGATTAAACCTAGTTGAAAGTAAAATCGCATTCATAGGGGCCAGTAGAGTCTAAATCACCATGAAATCATCGAAAGAGTTTCGAGGGAATCCATATTTAAAATTTGGCTTAGTTTACCAAGGGATTGCCCAAGGTTATTCTAAAGTCAAGGTTAAATGGTTGAATCACATGCACTTGGGTTACAAATCCAGATCCTGGTTCAAATTAAATCTTGTTTGATAAAGTTTCAACTTTGGATGTTTCTTGGACTTTGAAATGGTCTTTGGGCACTTTCTTTCCTTTGATGAGAAATTGGATGTGAAATTTGGGTTAATCTGGCTTTAAAGTCCATTGTCTCCAAAATTCAAATAATCTAATTTTGAATTAAATCCCTAGGCTCTCCCTCTTATCACTTGGCAAATGCTAAATACAATGAATTTAAGAGTATGTTAGTTTTGGGTCTAGGAGGATTTTGAAGACAAAAATATGAAAATATCTAGAAAGTTGCTTTGAGGGAATTCAGATGTGAAATCAAAATGGAATTTGGATTATACCTATTCTAGGTTTGAGGTAATCCGGTTTCAAAGTTTATGTCCAGGGATGTGACATGTTAATATCTTAGAGCATTCGGGTTTCATCTAGACATGACATATATCAATGTCTCGGATCACTTAGGGTTACACATTAAGTATCTTGCATCGCTCGTTGTGGTAAGGAAAACAAAAAGGTTGAAATTGGGTCATAAGATGCTTTCTCCAAGGAAATCTGGACGCTAGCGGAATATAAGTCCAGGGATAATGTCAATTTTGGGTCTAGTTAGAATTAATTGAATCCAGTTTTAAATCTTGTGGCCAGTGTTTCCACATGTAAGTATCTTGGTGTATTGGGGTTAGGATAAGCCAGGTGTCACTATCTTGCTGTACTCAAGTTGTTCGAAGGAAAGACTGGGCTAAAGGAAAGTAAAACAACTAGGTTGAGTTCATGGCTTGATCTCGAGGTACTTGGGTGCTATGTGGCACAATCTCACAAGCTTTAGGGTTCATCTGGGGTGTGACATCTATTGACATCTTGCACACCCTTTGGTTTATACGTGGCAACATCCCAAGGGTATCTACGGTTTCAAAAAGGTCCAAAGGAAAATATGGATGCGAAAAGAATTAAACCAATTCTAGAATACATTGGATTTGGGGATACCTTGTGTTAGCGTTTTAATTTGTCACTTAACACAAAATGGAACAATGTGTATGGTAGCACCATTCTTCAAATTATAAGGGGAAGCTCCTCGAGACTTGAGTAATCCTAAAACTAACATAATTTACAAATATGCATCTTGTACAAATTATCCCTTGAGGTTTGCATTGAATGTAGATATCTACTTCAACTATTTTTTTTTTAGATGCAGTATTGGACTATCAATAGTTGAGATTGTGGTGAGAATTTCAGATTTAAGGACTAATCACCCAAGCATGAACAAACGCAGCTTCCTACTAGTTAAATCAGAGACTGATATTTAGTTGCAAACAAGCTTTAGATTGAATAACACTGACAGATGCTGACTATTGGCTAAATCAAAGACCAATGAATTAACATCAACATAGGAAATGATTGAATGATTGAACATCATGCAGTTCCATGAGATAAATTGCTAAAGCAGTACGCAAAGTTATTAGCTTATTTCCTTAATGAACAACAACATCAACACAAAGTTTGACTAAATTACTTAATTCAATTTACCTGACGGAATTATAAACACATGATGAATGATCTCCATATGAGCTTCTGCAGCATAGGCTTTACATCAACTTACATATGTTCATCCATTTACACAAAACACAAAGACTTGACTTCCTCTTTCGAAGGACAATTTTTGTAGCATAAGTCTACTCTCAACATATCTATAGCTTTCAGCAGTAGCTTCTAGGGCTGAAAATAATAATAAATTATAAAATGATTGCTTTAAAGCACTTAAATCCTCATCAATTGCAAAGGGGAAACAAGACCCTCAAAATATCCTAAAATAGACTCCTATTTGCTTTACATCTGCTTTTTCCTTTAATATATCCCCGCTGACATAAAGTGGCGCTTTGTTTTCTTTTTGATTTTTGCCTTAGTTCTAAATTGGGTGCCTGAATGTCACTTAACTGACTTAACCTGCCTGTTGTCAAAGTACGACTACTCCTTTTATGTTTGAAGTCATTTCTGTTTAGGCATGGTTTTTCTTTATGTCTGCCACTTGAATTGCAACTTTAGGATGGTATTGCCATTGAAATGTACTCCTGGAAAATACTTGGAGAAATCAGGGCAAGCTGATCTTTTTTCTGCCAACTTTTCAATTGGTGAGAGAGGACCAACAAGGGACCAAAGTGCTTGGAATTCTAATTGCACAAAAGGTACTAATTGGAACTGAATCACTTTTTAGTTAATTTGTGGTCATCTCTTTGCATAAAAACCCATATGGTGCATTGTTGGGTTGGGGATGTCTGATATTAGCCAAAATAGACTATAATTGGAAAAAGAATATACTCTCCATTGAAAATAAAGGCAGAAAATACATAATTGATTTGAGGAATTAGATAGTGTTTGAGGAAGTTTTGTCCTCGAATTCATCAGATTTGGACTCTAGAGAAGGATGGCTAGAGAAAGATGAAGGACTCGTGGACTCAAATGTTGAAGGAATTTGGGAGCTGCAACCATGCTTTGAAGATGAAACAAATTCCTTTAGTGGTTGGTTCCCTTGGTCAATGAAAAAGTAAGAAGTATTCCAACCCAATTGTAATTTCATTGAGATAATGGAGTTTAATGAAGAAGAGAAAGAAAAAGGAGATGACAAGAAGGGAAAAAAGTTGGATCCCTTTGTACCATCAACTTCAACATTTCCTCTTGAATTTATCAAAGTTAGATGGTACACTAGGTCATCAGTTTGGGGGTAAAACAAACATGATATATCAAGAATCCACTATGATGAAGGTGAATATCGAACAAACTAGAAGTTCAAAGGTGATATATCAAGAATCCACTATGATGAAGGTCATCAGTTTGGGGGTGAAAGAAACATGATAAATCAAGAATCCACTACGATGAAGTTAAATATCGAACAAACTAGAAGTTCAAAGGTGATATTGGTTGAGGATGATTGGGATCTTTATATTCATGGAATATAAAGATGTCTTTGCATGGACATACAAAGATTTGAAGGGAGTACCACTAGAACTACGTGTCTGTAGGATTCCTTTGGTACCAAGGGCTCAACCAATATGAAGAAGATTGTACAAAATAAATTGTAACCATGCAAGAAAGGTTTAGGAAGAAATTAATAAAATGCTAGAAGCTAGGATTATCTTCAAAGTAGATACGAGCGATTAGATGTTGTTCACAGTCATTTCATTTAAAGAGTCGGAGCAAATAAGGAATGTGTGGATTATTGAAGTCTAAACATGGTCACAATTAAAGATCCATTTCCCATTCCATTCATAGACTCCATCCTCAAAGAAGTAGCAAGAAATGAAATTTATTTGTTCATGGATGGCTTTTCTAGCTACAACCAGATGAGCATAGCTGAGTAAGACAAATTGAAGACCACTTTTATAGTGGAAGATGGAGTGAATGCCTACAACTGATTGCCATTCGAACTATGTAATGGTTTGGCTAGGTTTCATAGGATCAATGTACATCTTTTTGATAAGATGTCAATGGGCAATTTTAAAACATTCTTGATGATTGGTCAACTTAAGGTGACCAAGAAACACATGTGAAGGCCTTAATAGAGTGTATGTAGTGGTATAGAGCAATACGAATAGCATTGGATCCAAAGAAGCGTTAATTTATGGTGCCGCAAGGGAAGCTTCTTGGCCACCTTGTTTGCAATGCTAGATTAAAAACAAATCTTGACAAGATATGAGTGGTTGTAGAGATGGAAGCATCAAAGGATGTTATGGAAATAAGTTCATTCTTGGGCATGCTGGATATTATCAAAACTTCATTAAAAACTTTGCCCTCACACTCTTTGGATGTATTAACAGGGAAAGGAGTTCCGTTTACATGGTTGGATGAATGGGAACAAACATTCAAAAAACTAAAGATACGGCTTACAAGTTCACCCATCTTGTCATATCTAGTGTAATGTCCCCTTTTTCTGAGTGATCACCCAACGGAGTCGGCTAGCCTATTTTATTCCCGTAGGCTAAGTCAGAAGTGCAAGGGAATAATCTAATTAGTTAAATACTAAGTAATCCTAATCATTTTGGGTTATTTATATTTAACTAATTTTGCTGGACCAATTTGTGATGTGGAATGACTTCTAATATTTTTGTGAGCCACTTGATGAAATAAAATAAAACAAAGAAAATTGCCCAAGAGGTGGATGACCTAGAAAGGAGAATAAAAAAGAAATAAAATAAAATAAAATGGAGCGCCTAGAGTGAGGTCAGCCAACTGGGAAAAGAAATAAAAATAAAATAAAAGAAATTGCCAAAAAGGAGGTCGGCTAGCAGAAGAGGAGCATTGATGGCTATAAAAGAAGGCAATTGAAAGTCATTTCAATCATTCATTCACATCTGATTTTATTCATTGGAGTTTTTAACTCTTGGCTGCACTTTTAGTTCAGCTTATTCCAAGGATGAAAACCCTTAGGAATATAGGTGGATTGGACGAAAACCCAATCTCATCTTGGAGGTGGACTCATACGAAGTTCATATTTGCACTTCATTGGAGATTTGGAAGGAAAGGAGCGACAAAGACATATTTGTTTATGTAGAAACCCTAAGGCCAAATTGTGTGATTTGTGGCCAAATACAAATTAGAAGAGCAAAGATATATTCAGATTTTTAGGTCAGATTGGAGCGCCTAATTTTGAGGATTTGATGGAGGTTTGTTGCTAGGGTTCTACCCTAGGGTGAGCGCCACTTCCCAAGGAAGGCGATCTCATATTTTGGAAGTTTTATGTGAAGAATCTCATTAGGGTTTGTGTACCCTAGGAGAGCGTCAACCTTGAGCAGAATTTCAGGGTTTGAGGGTCATCATCATTCATTGTTGTCAATCATATTCCGAATGGGGCAGATCTGAGTTTGAGTGTGTATGGCTGGTATTATCTCATTGATGGCCACCAGAACTCATTTTGCATGCCATTCTTCATCTTCTTGGAAGCGCCGCCTATCTTGGAGGATTCACCCATCTAGGGTTGGCTGTTTGACTTAATTTTCACCATATTTTGGTATGTATGAACCTATGTTTAGGTCTGATTTGTGTTAGCAGAAATCTGGGCTATGTTTTGGCATGTTTGAGCCCATGAATTTGTTGTAAGATCAATTCAGAATATTCAGATTTGTAGCAACAGACTTCTACACTCAGAAATTAGATTTATATGTCATGTTTTGCAATTGGATGGTTATATTATGTGGTTGGATTCATGTTTGATATTATCTTCATAAGAGTACATGATGGGCATGTTTATTTGAGCAATTGGCACATGTATATTTGCTGCCCATGATTATTTATACTTCAGAAATAAAAATCAGAATTCAGACCTAGGGTTTGAGTAGAAAAAGAAATCAGAAATCTAGGGCAGAAAATCAGAATTCTAGGGTAGATCTGGTTAGGGATATTGCAGAGGTATCAGAGCTTAGCATCCTGCCAACTTGTTTGGGTTGTGTAATTCAGAAAATGTCAAAGTTATAGCAGTGAATTTCAGCAATGGTTTAGATAGCCAGACTTGACTCTCTTAGAGGAAATCAATATAAGTTGTTTGAATCTCTTAGAGAAGGTCAAAATGAGGTAATAAGAACTCTCCAAAGGTTCTTACAAAAGGAAGAAGATGAGGTGGTAATGAAAAAAGTGGCCACAAAAATTGTTGATGAGTACTAGGGTTTACTAGATGATTTTAAGAATCAAATTTCCTTTGATGCCTATTTGGGAATACTTGACGATGGGAATCCAAGCAAGAAAGGTCTATATAACTACATAGGAAAATTGAGAAGGGAAGAAAAAAATGAGAAGTTGTTCAAGAGATCATTGAGAAAAAAAAGAAAAGAAGAAAGAAAAGAAAGAAGAATTGCTTCCTTGTGATTTGCAACCTAAAGGTGATCCCCAAAAGAGCAAAAATCAGTTGAGGAGAGAACAATGTTGCTTCACATGCCTAGAAGTTTGGACACCTAGTCATACATGTGGGAACAATAAAGAAGATGAAACAACGATCACAAGTTTACTTCAATAGAGTGATGATATGGACAAAGAAGAATCATTTCATGCATCCACAAGTGAGGAGTACATGAGTCTTCATGGCAATGACAAAGTTGAAGGGTATGCTAATATGGAGTTTGTCAAATCAGGAGTTATAGATCAGCCATATGAAGCTCTGAATTCTTTTAATGATCCATTACTTGAGCATAGCATTGTCTCACCATCTCTACATAATAGTTGCAAGGAATCAATATGTGAGTTGGGTGATTTTGAAGGTGATATTGTTCATACATACGAAGGCAATACTGAAAATTTGCTATGTGATGAACAAAGTGACATTGATGAATTGGATCAAAGACCTTTAGCATGTTAAGATTTGAAGGCTCAATATATGGTTAAGGAAGAGAAAGTTGTGCATACACTTTTTGGACCAGCAAACAATGATAGGTATACATCAGTTGAAGAAAAGTATGTTGAAGAATGTGTGGAGAAGAACATTCTTGGTAATCCAAAATCATTTGATTGAGATTTGATGAAGAGTTCAACCATTCAGGGAGAACTCAATTAGTCTTCTTGTGTTTTGACACCATACCATTATGATTCTTTGATTCAGCATAATGCTGTCCTAGCTTCAAAACATAAATCATGTGAAGAGGATGTCGTGGAGGTAGCTGATTTTGAGAGGCATGGTGTTGAAGACAAATCAGAAAATTCATTATATGAAGATGATTTTAATCATAGGCCCCATGAGTCACATCATTTGGAGAACCAATTGAAGGTCAATGAAGATATGATTATTGCAGCCTTAACACATTTTGATTACACTCACAAGGTGATTGCTGACTATTTTTGGAAAACTCAACTTGAGAGGAGACAAAAAGACATGGAAGGAGAACTATCTCTTGTAGATTTGCAGGTACTCAAAGAAGCTTGGGTAGCAATGAAATCAAATTATCTACATCTAATTTCAGATAGAGATCATCTCTTCAATCTTTGTTGAAATATATTCTGATGCATTGAGAGGAAAAGAAGTTGATAAGCTTACCTTTGAGTTTAAGACTACTAAGGATTCCTTGAAGAGTTCTCAAATGGTCCTTCAAGAATTAGAAAATCAGATTGATGAGCTTTGCCTAGAGCTAAGCTTGGCTCACTTTTCGTCATACAAATTAGAAAACTAGTCATCTATGGTAGCCACACCTATGGAACAAGAATCTAATACAAAGATGATGGAGATTAAGCAAATTGTTGAAGGTATTGCATAATGATTCCAACATTCCTCATACCAAGGAGATTCAATATGATGATAGTGATGGGGAAGTACATCAAGAGTGTGAACTCTTGAGTTTGGAGGAGCAATTCTCACATGAAGGTGCAATTTTCAGCTATGGGATAGGTGCTATAACAAGTGATGTATGTAGATTTTAGCATGATACAACTTTTGGATCAGCCAATAATGATGAGTATCCAGAAAGTGAAGAAGATGTGCATGAGATCTATGATGACATCATCAAAAGGTATGAAGTAAATGTAATGAACAACAATCCATTATCTTCACGTGATTTTGATAATCATAAGGTGATAGAACTGTTCCATGTGGATGACATTGGTAAGAGGCATTATTTGTTGATCTACAATATTTTATGGCTAAGCATGAGAGAGTGTCTGTGGATCCAAGCTACATACAAGGTATGACATTCCATAGTGGATTTGCTATTCTTTGTTTCATGAGACCATCACTACTCGTGATCGAATTGGAAGGACACAAGGTATGCAAAGATTTTTATATCATGGCTCTAAATAGAATGTTGAGTTTGCATGGGATACATCTTATTAGAGAGCTGATTATGGAAACTAAGGGATTGCCTTTAAGGAAGATACTACTGTTTGATAATATGTGGTTTGTCATTAGCATTACACCTTTGAGATGGTTATCAAATGAAACATTGATAGGTTCCAACCTTGAACCGACTGTGGTTTGTCATTAGCATTACACCTTTGAGATGGTTATCAAATGAAACATTGATAGGTTCCAACCTTGAACCGACTGTTCTTCATTCATTAGTAACCAATGATTGAGTATCTCATACTTTAAGATTGATGAATGGGCAAAATGTCAGTATGCAACGAGCTATGGAAGAAATTTCAGATTTGGTTCAATGGTTTCCACTTTACGCATTGATGTTTAGTGGCTGTCCTAAAATACTGATCATAAAATTTTCAGACTTTACATTGATGATTGCAGCTGATTGCATGGATTTGTGTGCACGGGCTTGTCACTACAACACTTGGAGGTTGAATGATGATGAGATCTTATCAGTTTATGATAGAGGAAGCACTCCCAGGATGATTATGGATTTGATTTTCAGTTTTAACAGTGCTGTCTTTATTTGTACCAGCAGTCTAGAGAGGATATGCATGCTTGGTTATGCACACATGATGGACTCCTTTCAAATCAATATGAAACAATTCAGATTTAGATGGATAGCTTGCGATGGTGACTTGATAAGAGACACTTATCCTTTCATTTTCATTTTATATGATGATGCAATAATTTGGGATCCAGGCATTGTATGATCTGTTGAATGATAGTTGTTCAGAGTGCAACTGTGGAAACTTGGTGGGTTGCTTCACAATGTTTGGTTGGATGACAATTGTATCAGAGTGGAGCAACGAAAGGCTTGGATCATGTGGTTGTTTTTAGGAGAGCATTGTTATAGTACCACCTATCACATGTCGGTACGCATGTCACCTTTCAGAGCCTTGTATGGGTATGATGCTTTGTCTTTTGTAGACTTAGCATTTGAAGTCAGAAGAGCTCCCAGAGTGAGAGTTGATGCAGGATAGCCAGGACATGCATAGGACATTTGAGGTTGGTGATTTGGTTTTCTTGCGCCTACAGCTGTATAGACAGACTACATTGAGGAGGAGTGGTGCAGGAAAGCTGAAGCTTGGCTTCTACGACCCTTACAAGATTGAGAGTAGAGTTGGAAAGGTTGCATATGAGTTGGAGTTGCCGGAGGGTAGCCGAATTCATAATGTATTTCATGTATCTTGTCTCAAAAGGGCAATTGAGCAGCACATTACATCTTCTCTAGAGCTTCCACCATTGGATGAGGGGAAATTGATACTTGTTCCTGATGCTATATTGGATATGAGGGAGCGCAGATTGAGGAGTCGGGTGATCGAGGAGTATTTGATTAGATGGAGAGACTTGCCACTTGAGGATGCTACATGGGAAGGTGAACATATTTTGTAGCATTCAGGTTTGCAATTGCTTGAGGGCAAACAATTTCGGAAAGGGAGGACTGTAATGTACCCTTTTTCCGAGTGATCACCCAACGGAGTCGGGTAGCCTATTTTATTCCCGTAGGCCAAGTCGGAAGTGCAAGGGAATAATCTAATTAGTTAAATACTAAGTAATCCTAATAATTTCGGTTTATTGATATTTAACTAATTTTGCTGGACCAATTTGTGATGTGGAATGACTTTTAATATTTTTGTGAGCCACTTGGTGAAATAAAATAAAATAAAGAAAATTGCCCAAGAGGTGGACGACTTAGAAAGGAGAATAAAAAATAAATAAAATAAAATAAATTGGAGTGCCTAGAGGGAGGTCGACAAAGTGGGAAAAGAAATAAAAATAAAATAAAAGAAATTGCCAAAAAGGAGGTCGGCTAGGAGAAGACGAGCATTGATGGCTATAAAAGAAGGCAATTGAAAGTCATTTCAATCATTCATTCACATCTGATTTTATTCATTGGAGTTTTTACTCTTGGCTGCATTTTTAGTTCAGCTTATTCTAAGGACGAAAATCTTTAGGAATATAGGTGGATTGGACGAAAACCCAATCTCATCTTGGAGGTGGACTCATATGGAGTTCATTTTTGCACTTCATTGGAGATTTGGAAGGAAAGGAGCGACAAAGACATTTGTTTTTGCAGAAACCCTAAGGCCAAATTGTGTGATTTGTGGCCAAATACAATTTGGAAGAGCAAAGATATATTCAGATTTTTAGGTCATATTGGAGCGCCTAATTTTGAGGATTTGATGGAGGTTTGTTGCTAGGGTTCTACCCTAGGGTGAGTGCCACTTCCCAAGGAGGATGATCTCATATTTTGGAAGTTTTATGTGAAGAATCTCATTAGGGTTTGTACCCTAGGAGCGTGCCAACCTTGGGGAGCAAAATTTCAGGGTTTGAGGATCATCATCATTCATTGTTGTCAATCATATTCCGAATGGGGCAGATCTGAGTTTGAGTGTGTATGGCTGGTATTATCTCATTGCTGGCCACAAAAACTCATTTTGCATGCCATTCTTCATCTTCTTGGAAGCACCGCCTATCTTGGAGGATTCGCCCATCTAGGGTTGGTTTGACTTAATTTTCACCATATTTTGGTATGTATGAACCTATGTTTAGGTCTGATTTGTGTTAGCAGAAATCTGGGCCATGTTTTGGCATGTTTGAGCCCATGAATTTGTTGTAAGATCAATTCAGAATATTCAGATTTGTAACAGCAGACTTTTACACTCAGAAATCAGATTTATGTCATATGTTTTGCAATTGGATGGTTATATTATGTGGTTGGATTCATGTTTGATATTATCTTCATAAGAGTACATGATTGACATGTTTATTTGAGCAATTGGCACATGTATATTCGCTGCCCATGATTATTTATGCTTCAGAAATAAAAATCAGAATTCAGACCTGGGGTTTGAGCAGAAAAAGAAATCAGAAATTTAGAGCAGAAAATCAGAATTCTAGGGCAGATCTGGTTAGGGATATTACATCTAGATTGGGATAAAGAATTTCACGTACATGTAGATGCTTTCAATTTTGCCATTAGGGCTACCTTTGCATATGTAGGACCCTAAGGGCTTGATCACTTAGTGTTCTTTGCTAGCAGAGGACTGTCTAATGCAGAACGGAATTATAGTACCATAGAAAGGGAGGCCCTTGGCATGGTGTATTCAGTACAAAAGTCTTGTCATGACTTACTCATTGCACCATTCACCTTTTACATAGACCATCAAGCATTGTTGTATCTGGGAAATAAACCAATCATTCAAGGTCGGATGAGTAGATGTATGATGCTCCTTTAGGAATTTACATTTAATGCCATTGTCTGGTTAGGAAAGGGCCATGTCATTGCAGACCAACTCTCAAGGATAAAGTCTAGAGAAACTTTTGAAGGAGTAAATGAATACTCACCTAATGTTCACCTGTTCTAGATAGCCACCGTACCAACATGGTACAAGAAAATTGGAGAATACTTGTTGACATCCTCATTTCTAAAGTACATGCAACCAAGAGAGACAAGGCTAGAATTCAAAGCAAAGACATTTCAATTGGTCAATAGGCTATTGTATAAAATGGGACCCGATCGCGTACTACAAAGATGTGTCATGAGGGAAGAAGTGGGGTGTACTTCAACATGCACATGAAGGACTAGTAGGTAGCCATATGGGGCCCAATGCCACATGGAAGATACTTCTGGCAGAAGATACTTTTGGCAGGCTTGTGATGGCTGGCACTTAATAATGATGCTAGAGAATGGGTAGTTGGATGTGGTACATGCCAATGTGTAGTTAAGCCCTTGAAAAGAATTTTCTTGCCACTTTGGCCTTCCCAACCGTAGGAGTTATTTGAATGATGGGGATTGGACTTTATTGGTCTACTTAAGGTAAGCAATGTGCATAGGTGTGTAATGTCCTTGGCAGGACCGTTAGCTCAAATCCTCTAAAATGTTTTTGCAATCACTCGAATCCTAGCTCTTTCTGATCACCAAGTTCCCAGTGTGGTCAAGCTGAGCATACAGAGACTAGAATGAGGACAATAGAAAATAAACAATAGATATTGGCGGCAAGCCGACCAATTTACATTCCAGAAGAGTCATAGAATCGATCAACGCCAAAATGGTGGATAGTGATTTGCATATTCCGATCAAGACAAATTGGCTGATAACAAGCGGAAAATCTGTGAACGCCAAAAATGGTAGACTAAATCACTAGATTCCAATTCACGCCAAGATGGTGGAAAGTACAAGAAATAAGGATTGATCCAGCGGTTTAACCGACCAGGATCTTACAATGAAAGCTAAACACAATTTGGTGGTACAACCTTCTAGATTTTACAATGATAAATTTCAGAATTTTATGATCAACATATAAAATATACATTTTAATAGAAATTGTTGATATTGAAATGTTGATATAAAAATACTGATTAAATCTGTGTTGTGCCCAATCAATTTTTTTTGCTTCATTAAGGCATTTTGTGAAAGTCTAGAAAATTTGTTGTCAAAAAGTCAAAAAGTCAAAATTTCTAAAAATAGAAAGTTACTATTTCTAGAAAGTTTCGAAAAATAGCAACTCCGATTCAAGAGTCCTGCCCGATTCTGATTCGCTGATATTGCTTCACGATCAAGGTAGTCCAGACGGAATCTGCAAAAGGTTGAGTTTTCTCTACTGGGTCAATTCTGCTTTTTCAGAAGGCGAAGCATGAACTCCGAGGACATTAATGGAGGAAATTCATCTGTTAGGGGTCAGTTTCAAGTTTTCAGTGCTGTTTAGAAGGCAAAGAACTGTTGAGCGACTGTCAATCGACAAAGAACGGAAAACGAAGCATGATGAATTTTGAAAACAAAGAAAAGTTGAAAATCATCAAAAATTGACTAAGTTTGGGAATCCCAGGCGCCCCTGGAGGCTAGGGGCACCCAACCTTCATGGAGATAGATTATTTTTGCGTTTTCTTGGAAAACGTTAAAAAGGGTCTCGTCAGCCCGTTTCCGGGTGGCCAAAAGCAGTCAAATTCCGTTGACAGGCCCGAAAAAGCTAGAGATTCATCTCAGATATGCTCAGGCTATCTAGATCACCTCTCATTTAGCATCAGCAGTCAGCTGAACGACTAGAAACGAAGATCAAACGGGACTTGCAGCACGCAAAATGGAGGAATGAACGAAAAATTTTCTAAGGCATGAAAACCCAGTTGCCCTTGGAGGCTTAGGGGCGCCTAACATCACTAGTGTTAGTTTATTTTTCATGTTTTTCCGGAAAATTGCAAATCTTCCTCTGTCAGCTCGGTCGGATTCACAGAAAATCAGGTTGGTCCAGTTTCTGAGGCAGGCAGAAGGTACAATCGATTCAGTCTTCATCACGCTTGCCTGATTCCCTGACCATCAGTCTCAGTTTTGTTTCGACAGGTGAGTTTCAACATCTCAACAAGGGCCCACAGTCACCAGAGCGCACACAAAAACGAAAACAAAGAAAAGTTGAAAATCATCAAAAATTGACTATGGCATGGGATGTCAGGCGCCCGTGCCCAGTGAGGTTGCCTGGGTTCTCCAGAGTTAGATTTTTTTCATGCTCCGTTGATGTCATCTTCATGCCATTTCCTGATCTTTGTCCGGCGATGGTTTCCAGGAGTCGAAATTGCAGTCAAACGTCGTTACATTGTCAGTTCGAGGTTGGGGATCAAATCAGAATTGGTAAAACTTCAAGATGCCATGATCAGTCAGCTTTTTTAGTCAACAGTGATAGTTTGCCATCTCGTTAAAGTCAGAGGTAGGCCATGCCGGAGTCAGAACGAGTGCAAAAGCTTCAAAACGAAGGAAAATTGGCTAACACTTTTGCAACCTCGTGTGTTTGATGACATCATCAAAGAAGCAACTTTTTATCATCCTCACACGTGAGCCATAGGCAGCTATAAAATAGGGATTCATCCTATGCGAGTATATCAATTTGGATTTGTGCTTTAAAGAGTTGCTATCTTCACGAATAAGCTTCAAGTTTTATGCTTTCACAAAGAAAGCTGCTTTTTCGCCCTAAGTTCTATAAAACAAGCCTTTGGCCTCCTTTATTCATTATTTTTGCAGGTTGCATCCAGAGGAAGAAAGGCATCGTTTTCTTCCATGAAGATTTGAGAACCCAAACGGAGTGCTTTTTCAGTGTTCTTCGTAGTTTTGGGATTGGGAAGCATAGAGGCACACTTTTTCAAGGTCTATTTTTCTAGGGTATCATTTTTCAGAAGCCAGAGCTTTTTCAGTTTTCATCGAAATGGGTTCTATTGGTGTTTCTTCCGAATCGGCAGAGGGTTTGCCAGTTCCAATGTACAGGCAGATTTGGCCAACGAATACAGGAGGTTGCGTGAGCTGCCTCCCCTTCACTTCTGGTTTTGCCGCACCAAGGGGGGGATCCCTATAGCTAAAGATGTAACAGTCTTGACTCACCCAATGACAGAAAGATTTAGCTTTGCAATGACAGGCAGAATACTCTCATGTGTGGACCAAGATTTGTGTGACAAATCACAAGGTTGGCAACATTCTTGGACATATGTGTCTGGTTATAGATGAGAGTATGCAAGGGGTACCTAATCCTACTCTTGCAACTAACAGGTTGGAAATATGGAATGATTTGAATTTGATGGATTGGATGCAAGACAGGGGTTTTGGAACATAACTACTACACAATAAGCATACCGGTGCCTATCTCAGGGCAAGGAGTCAACTAGACGTATACACAAGAATGGATTGCATCTAGCATTCAAGTTTCAAGGGGTTAGGACTGGTATTTGCCTTACAAACACCATCCAAGAATGGGTATTTAACTGCCTCTACTTACAGATATCCCAGTTGACATACAATCTCCTCCATATTCAACCTAAAACAATTTAATCCTCTCCTTGAATGGAAGTCTAAAGATCAAGCATGCAATACATAAATCTGTATTCTAGAATTTGAGGAACCCTTAGCAAGCAAATTTAGAAGAAGAAATGCATGCAACAAGTGGAGAGGGACAGTTAGACACATGCCATAAGCATTTTTCATATAAAACAACACTGAAACTGAAAATGTATGCAATGTACATTCAAGGTGCAACTCATAAACTCCACAGAGATACAACAACCAGGAAATGCTCTGTTTTTCGTTATTTACACAAAAATGCCCAAGTCTTCAACCACCACAATGAGTAACACAGTTTGGCTTTTATACCAAGACTGTGTACTCAGCAAAAAATTACAAGGCAAGTCAAAAATTCGCTAGATACAATGCATCTAAAATGGCGCTCAAATCATTCAATGCAGTAGTGAGAAACAGAGGAAAGAGCAGGTGGAATCGGGATCTGAGCCGCCGCCCAAAGATTTTTGTCATAAAATCGGTGGTTGACCTGTCCATCGTCGACCCAAATCCTGCAATTGTCGCCATTGTTGCTCAGCTACTCGCAGATCCTCAGTGGCGTGCCTTTGGAGTTTTCCCCACCCAAACGCGGCAGCGAAATTGAAAGATAGCCGTTGATTTTGATTCCATCGCTGAGATCTACGGCTCAAAATCCTGCAGAAAAGTCAATAGCCAATGATAACGTGCCACGTAGGCACTCCACACTTCTATCGCTGACTGTTCCTGTTCTCATTTTGCCTTTTTCACCCTTGTATATGCATAAACATATGCATATACAAATTTCCTTTTTAAATCTTTGTATATGCAGAATGCATATACATACAACTGTTCAACATACAAGGCGAACCCCAAGCTGTTATAGAGCAAATTGGAATTTTCAATTGGGTCCACCTTGCATCTTCTTTCCTTGCATATTTCGTTGTATATGTGCATATACATTCACCTCATACATACAAGGCGCGGATTTCAAATTTTCATGAAGCATTTTGGAGTTGCTTTGAAATCCGGCCTGTATCTAGCTCCTCTTGTACATTTGCTTGTATGTCGCATATACAATGTGAACATACAAGCCCAAACATACAAACAACAGACCTCTGCCATTTATCAATCGGATTGCATGTTTCCTTCAGATTCTGGCTTGCATATTTAGAATGCATATTTGAATGTATGTCCAAACATACAACCACAAATATACAACCGGTGGGCCCCAGCTTTGTAACTTGTCTTGTATGTGCCTATTTGTATATCGCCGCCGATGCACATTTTGCTTTGCATATCCGCTGGCCCCACCAAATTACATCGGCCCTTGTATCTTTTGCTTGCATATGCATCGGCCGATGCATCCTTTGCACTGTAGCAGATGTATATCGGGCCTTGTATATTTTTCCTTGCACCTTTACATGCAACCCGATATACAAACCGGGAATATCCCTGGGATCTGCGATATACATTTTCTCTTGTACATCTCCAATGTATGTCAAACATACATTCCATTTTGCATCTTTTCCCTTGTATATAGCCGTTGTATGTTTAGACATACAAGCCCGATATACAAGCAGAGAATATTCCCGGGAATCTGCAGAAGATTCCGCTTTTGTATATGCACCCGATATGCAATCCAAAATGCATATAACTCATTTTTTCATCACTTTTGGAGGCCGATAGAGATTTTGCAAGCTCACCAATGTACATTAGACCTGCATGTATATACAAACACCCTTGTATATACAAAGACACTTGCACCTTAATTGATTTTTGCATTTTTTACAACTGCAGAGGCTGAAAGTGTTAGAATTTTTTGGACTTTTGGGAAGGGGCCTGCATATACATATTCAGGCACCAACAGGTTCATCTGGAATTACGTCCTCTTGAAGATTGGAAAATTTAGTTTTTTCGAAATTTGATTTTTTGTTGCTTTTTCGGGAAATCCTCTGCTTTTTCAAAATTTGACGATCTGGGTTGCTTCAGAACGGGATTGTCTACAAAACCCACGTGCTAGCTTTTTCTCTCAAAATCTGCTTTTAAGAAGAAATTAGCAAACAATTTTCAGCGTTTTGCACAAAATATTTCCAAACATAGGCGTGTTCATAGGCATTCTTCAAGTTTTTCAGTATGCAGTACTCTCCAATAGAAATTAGGCCTAAAACAATGTTACTTCATGATTACCTGAGAACCGTCAAGACGGATTTCCATAAGGTGCTTCCAATATTCAATTTGCATGCTTTAGAGGACGCAAGAAACATCGCCATCAGGAATCTGAGTCACTTCAGGTTGCTTGCAGCAGCTTCATTCCCCGTCATAGTGCAAAGCATTGAATTCGTAATCGCTTGTACTAAGCATTACAATTCAGTTACAAGGGAAATCCAATCAACAGATGGGTGTGTACTCTGCAGCCTCAGACCTAATGAGATTGAGAAATGTTTCTCAATACCATCGTGGAAGGAGAATTTCGTCATTTCTATTGAAGAATGCAAGAAGGTATGACACAATGACAAGGAAAAATATTGGAAAAGAATTACTCAAAAGTGGCTGAAAGAGAAGCAGAATGTTATATATAGTGGGTGATGTCACCAATGGAGCAACGATATAGATAAGGATGGAACTAAAAAAAAGCGGCTTTAACTCAATGCTTTTCGATTTAAAGTATTTTCTTTCATTCAAAGCTTATCCATCCTCTAAATAAAATAAATCACTATGTAATAGTTGGAGCTTTCTTTGCTTAAAGCAATTTGTTTTAAAGCGGGTGTTAGTTAGAATCTTTTGTCTAGAATAGAAATAAAGCTTGCGAGTCGGCAAGTTAGTTAGCTAGGATCAAGGAGATTTTAGGGTTCCCTACTCCTTTGATTTATGTATAAATAAGGGCAGCCTTGCCCATTGTTGGGTAACTGTAATTGTGATAGCATAATTTGCTGTGCCTATTCTAGCCTGCAAATTGTTATTCAAGTGCTTGTTCACTTTGTGTCTTTTGTAATCCAGTGTTTGATCGCTTATTGCATGCATGTCTTTTCTGCAATATTGTTGTTCTGGAGTTGTAATAGCTTTTTGATATTGAGAAAGAAATCCCACGCTTTCTATTCCTCTGATTCTCTGTCTCATGTTCATTTAGTTAATGTCATATGTGTTACTTGCATATTCTTACTTTCAGTTTACATCTTAAAGTACAATGAGTCTTCTGATGCGATCTGGAATAAGTTTATTTGAGTTTTTTTGTTAACAAATCAGTCTTTGTTTACTTTTGATTCCTAAGCTCTGAATTTACTTAGGTAATCAAAAGCGTCATGTAGTTTAGGACTAGTTGTAGTTAGAAGTTAAAGGAAAAACCTTTGCTGTAGTGATAGAGTTTTATAACCTTGTGCTTGCAGCTTAGAATAAAAAAAAGATAGGCAAATTTAGTTTATTTATCTTTAAAGCAATCATCAACAAAGAGGGAACTTCCCCTCCTAATAGAAGAGCAATTTATCTGTGCATAGCTGTCCGTTTCCAACTTGCATTCCAGAGGTGCGAATTGAAACGCTAACAATCTGCATATTGAAATAATTTGCTGACCTCATTGAAACTGTATAGCCAGGAAATCAGACTTCATTCAACTCAGAAAACTTCATATTCTTGCTCTGAATAGTTGTACGACAACTGTCTTACTTGTACCAGCTCACTAAGCAATGGTGCGGCTTGATTATAGGGCCGTATGACAAGGTCTAGGACTGATTTCTTCTGTTAATAAAGCAGTGACCTCTTGAAACACCCAAACACCTTTGTCATGAAGTGTACGACCTGCAAAGTCAGCCTTAATTGCAACCAAGAGTGTACGGATAGAACTTGGAGGTACGACCAATCAAGAGGATGGTATGGTTGATGTTTGGGTTGTGTTTGGAGTGAAATACAGGCTGCGCCCCTTTGAAATGAACAATCACCGTTGTTTGTATGTGTACGACCTGCAACAAAGGCTTTGAACAACCACAATGAAATAGTACGACCTCATTGAGAAAGAACTCCTTCACAAGGAAATGTTAGAATTTATTTCTTTAAAATTTGAAACTCACACATGAACCAAGGAAAAATCACCAAATATGGAAAATGGAACGGCACACTGATTTTTTTTGTATTTTCTGGAAATCTCACACCAAACCAGCAAATTGAAAAACTCACAAAAACCTGAAATCTCACAACCAAATTGAAACTCTAAAATCTGGAAATCACAATCTGTTGAAGCTCATTAGCAATTCCTGTGTAGAACTGCACTGAAAGGCTAGGAGGGTTTTGTCCTCCAGAAAGAAGAAAGAACTCACGTTCATCCTTGGAAAATAAAATTGTTTGAATGTGCAAGAAGAAGATTTTCGAAAACATTCCTCCCTTTTATAACCTTTCTTGAGGAAATAAAATAATATTATTTCTTTTTGCTCAATTATCTCCTCAAAGTTAAAAATATAATAAAGTGTCCTTTTTACACACCTTTTTGCACCTTGAAGCTAGCGACACTTTACTCAAACACTTATAACAACCTTTTTAAATAATTAAATATAAGTTGTCTTCTTAAAAATATAACTCAATCACTTTTCGACAACATAATTTAATTATTCAATTATTTCCCCTTTTTTCACCACTCCATTAGCCTATGAGAAAATTTGTGGAAAATAGGCTAAGGGTCATCAACAACTTACGCTAGAGAATGTAATTTCCTCTTTCTCTAGATAGAGTTAGTCTATTATGGAGTTCCCGTAGACTAACTAGCATGGTTAGGGAACCATTGTTGGCAGTGTCTTGGATGGGTTGGTCATTATACTGATGGATGTTGGCTTGGTTTTAGTATGATCTTCAGTGTGGTACTTTCTGATGCGATTTGATGGTTTGGGCCCGGACTTGCTATTTTTGGCAAATTAGGGTTTCTGTCTATTTCAGGATTTTTAGTGTTGGAGATGAAGTGTCTTGGCGAGACCTTTCCAATGGTCTATAGATCACTGAATTCCGAGTTCATTTGGGCCTTCGTTTTAAAGTCCGTAAATTATTAATATTATTTTAATATTGGACTTTGGGTTATAATGGTTAAGTGTGAAAAATAAAATATAATTAAAACACTTAAGTCATGGAAATGGGCGCCCACCTTGGAGATATTAGAAAGTAATTTTAAGTGTAATATTCCCTCCAAAAGTGAATCGACCCTCTAGGGGAAATATAAGAAGGAAAAAGTGAATTCATTTCCTTATGCTTGTTTAGTCACTATTTTGGCTTTTTGCTCTGGAAATGAGTTTTGGAGGGTTTTGGAGAGATTCGAAACCAAGGCTGATTGGGAACGAAAACTACCATCAGTGACAACATTCCGCACGTGTGAAAGACCATCCAATGGTGCTAGTAGAGGCAAATACATCCGGTGTTTGCATTGAGCTTCATTTGTTGCTTTTTGGTGGAGATTCAATGAGGAAATCATATGAACCTATGCAGATTTGTTATGAGCAGCAGAGGTATACATTCTAACAGCAGATTGATAGCAATTTGAGGCATTTTTGTGGAATGCAGACCTTCTTCTTGCTGGCCGTACATTTTCTACATCAGGCCGTACCAAATCAGATCAGGCCGTACCCTTCAGGGAAGCTCCATTGCATGTTTGAAGGGTCTTATTCTTGCATCAACATGGGCGCCTAGGGTTTCAATGTTATTGCTCTCAGCTGTATGCAAATAAAATATCATTTTTAGGTGATTCGGAGGTGTTGCATGTTATTCATACTGCTGGTCCATCTACAAAAGAAGTACGAAGTTGGATATTTTGTAATGGGTATGTGATGATAATTCATTTCATGTGATTTTATGAACTGGGTCCTTGCCTTTTTGCTCATATCTCTTGTACATTTTCTGGGTTTTCATTGCATGCTTTATATTTCTATATTACATTGAAAAGACAATACATGCAAAACAAAAAAACCCCTTTTGCATCTTCCATCTAGTTCTGAAAGACCACAAATTAAAAAAAATAACAAAAATAAATAATCTAAAAACACAAACAGGGGTGGCAAATTACAAAGAAGGGGACATGACACGGTGTAAACACTTAGTGGTCCCTATAGAATACATGACAAAGTGGGTAGATGCACAAGCTTTCTTAGACAACACTGCACAGAGTACAACCGAGTTTATTTATGAACAAGTGGTTACAAGTTTTGGGATTCCACTCCAAATAACAAGTGACAGAGGTGGGCACTTCATCAATCATGTGATCTAGTTAATGACAAGTAAATTTAGTATCTTCCACACTATCTTGAGTTCGTACTACCTGTTGATGATTGTTTTTAGACAATACAACAATAGAATAAAACACTAAGTATCCTATTCCCTCTTGAATAAAGTCTTTCAAAGGCTAAGCTATGTGATTCGATGAGACAACTTCAAGGTTCCTTGTTCGTGATTTGCGATGGATGAACTCAGTGATTGGATGCGATCTTGCTGGTAATCACAAAGGGACTTACGCAGATTTCTTCTTACTTCATTCAGCGTCTTTCTCCTTTCAGTGTGGATGATATATGTACAATGTTTCAATAATAAAGAAAAGGAAAAAGATGACGGTTCAGAGAAACTAATCTAAGGTCAATCAAGCAATGATGATGCGAGAATAGACAAACTCCTTAATCAACCTAACTCCACTTCGCCAAGAATGCCTACAACTACATGGAGTTGGTGCAATCTCCTAAGGATAGCTAAAGGTTTTCAAATCATGCTCATATAAGCACCCATTGAATGACACAGCTCAAACAAGCATTTACAATCGAACTTAAACAAATTATGATGAAGCTTAGACTAGCTTTACACAACACTTCACCAACGATGAATGTTAAAAGCATGAGCTAGGAGTTGATCAAATATTCAATACATACATACATCACATCAATGAGCTGCTAATCTACTTAGAAACATCTCTTCATTTCATCAAGATACAAGAAACCATGTTATTCCACAAGACAACACTTAGCACCAAGCGAGCTCCAATGTCTTTGTATTAATCTTGAGAAATATTTACAACAATCTCCAAGTACTCTTAGAGAATTTTCGAAAGTCTCTTCCTACTCTATTCTACTCTACTGCACTAACTATTAACTGTGAACTCACTATTACAAATGAGGCAACAAGGCCTTTATATAGAGTTCCAGAATTACAATGAATGGCTTGGATCAATTCAAGTAGCCAAGGGTCAGGATCATGCAATCTCATCAAATAGTTACAACAATTTGCTATTTTTAGTACATAAGAGAGGCAATGAAAGCATGTTTTCCAAGAAGATAAGCTTGTAGTAAAATGATGTGGCGAATTGTGATTGGCTTGATGATGTGTATCTGCCACGTAGGTGCCACCTCAGCATATTCCCAAATTGCATCATCTGTGTGATGTCTTCAAAAATGATTACTTTGAATGAACTTGCACGTTTGAGAATGTATCTTTGTTGATCTTGCCTTGTCCTTCTGTAAGTAGGATGTATGATACATGTTGCTCACTTGTCTAACTTTGTGTACTACTTCTCTTGGCAGGATGTACGTTGATCTTCTTTGTAGAAAGTAGCGAGGATGATGGTGCTTTCTTCATAGAGAGTAGAGTAGATGATGATGATGTGAAGTAGGAGACTTCTCTCAGAGACTTGAAGATTGATAGAACTTGAAGCTTGATGGATAGATGTCTTTGCTTAATGCAAATGATGAAGTTCTCTAGCAGGATGATCTTGAAGTGCTCTATTGGCATAGTAGCATGATGTTTCCTCTGCAATGGCAACCTCTTGACATTACTCCTTGCATGAAGGTGATTCCAGGCGCTTGCTCCTTAGATGACTTCCTCAGGAACCATCAATGTTCCTGCAACATAGAGAAACAACATATTAAACAATTGATAAACATTCGATTTCATAGCTTAAAGGAATCATTTCCAAGCATATTTAACATTCTTCTAGCTTAGGGTTAATTTGGGTTTGCAAATAGGTGAAAGTGCGCCCAAGCTTATAGGCTATTTTTTAATGATTTCAAACATATTTTTAAACTCCAAAAATCTCTATGACCCTAGGCGCAGTTTGGGAGTCATCCAATTTTAGGCACCACTTCACACTTGTATGACTCCCAAACTGCACCTAGGGTCATAGAGATTTTTGGAGTTTAAAAATATGTTTGAAATCATTAAAAAATAGCCTATAAGCTTGGGCGCACTTTCACCTATTTGCAAACCCAAATTAGCACCTAAGCTAGAAGAATGTTAAAATATGCTTGGAAATGATTCCTTTAAGCTATGAAATTGAATGTTTATCAATTGTTTAATATGTTGTTTCTCTATGTTGCAGGAACATTGATGGAGCTGAGGAAGTCATCTAAGGAGCAAGCGCCTGGAGTCACCTTCATGCAAGGAGTAAAGTCAAGAGGTTGCCATTGCAGAGGAAACATCATGCTACTATGCCAATAGAGCACTTCAAGATCATCCTGCTAGAGCATTTCATCATTTGCATTAAGCGAAGAAATCTATCCATCAAGCTTCAAGTTCTATCAATCTTCAAGTCTCCGAGAGAAGTCTCCTACTTCACATCATCATCATCTTCTCTACTCTCTATGAAGAAAGCACCATCATCCTCGCTACTTTCTACAAAGAAGATCAATGTACATCCTGCCAAGAGAAGTAGTACACAAAGTTAGACAAGTGAAATATGTATCATACATCCTACTTACAGAAGGACAAGGCAAGATCAACAAAGATACATTCTCAAACGTGCAAGTTCATTGAAAGCAATCATGTTTGAAGACATCACACAGATGATGCAATTTGGGAATACGCTGAGGTGGCACCTATGTGGCAGATACACATCATCAAGCCAATCACAGTTCGCCACATCATTTTACTACAAGCTTATCTTCTTGGAAAACGTGCCTTCATTGCCTCTCTTATGTACTAAAAATAACAAATTGTTGTAACTACTTGATGAGATGGCATGATCCTGGCCCTTGGCTACTTGAATTGATCCAGGGCATTCATTGTAATTCTGGAACTCTATATAAAGGCCTTGTTGCCTCATTTGTAATAGTGAGTTCATAGTTAATAGTGCAGTAGAGTAGAATAGAGTAGGAAGAGACTCTGGAAATTCTCTGAAAGTACTTGGAGATTGTTGTAAATATTTCTCAAGATTAATACAAAGACATTGGAGCTCGCTTGGTGCTAAGTGTTATCTTGTGGAATAACATGGTTTCTTGTATCTTGATGAAATGAAGAGATGTTTCTAAGCAGATTAAAAGTAGATTAGTAGCTCATTGATGTGATGTATGTATTGAATATTTGATCAACTCCTAGCTCATGCTTTTAACATTCATCGTTGGTGAAGTGTTGTGTAAAACTAGTTTGAGCTTCATCATAATTTGCTTAAGTTTGATTGTAAATGCTTGTTTGAGCTGTGCCGTTCAATGGGTGCTTATATGAGCATGATTTGAAAACCTTTCGCTATCCGTAGGAGATTGCACCAACTCCATGTAGTTGTAGGCATTCTTGGCGAAGTGGAGTTAGGTTGATTAAGGAGTTTGTCTATTCTCACATCATCATTGCTTCATTGACCTTAGATTAGTTTCTCTGAACCGTCATTATTTTCCTTTTCTTTATTATTGAAGCATTGTACATATATCATCCACACTGAAAGGAGAAAGAAGCTGAATGAAGTAAGAAGAAATCTGCGTAAGTCCCTTTGTGATTACTAGCAAGATCACATCCAATCACTGAGTTCATCCATCGCAAATCACGAATAAGGAACCTTGAAGTTGTCTCATCGGATCGCATAGCTTAACCTTTGAGAGACTTTATTCAAGAAGGAATAGGATACTTAGTGTTTTATTCTATTGTTCTATTGTCTAAAAACAATCATCAACACTACCGAAGAGCCAATGGCTAGGCAAAGACCACAAACAAAATTCTCATCTCAATCAACCAAAAATCATGCAAGGTTAAAGGTATGGATTGGGAGGAATGACTATCTGTGGTAATATGGGCATATGGGACAATATACAAGCTGATTACTAAACACATGCCATTTCAACTGAAGTATGGTTAGGAAGCCATGGTACCAATGGAGTACATGGTGCCAAGCCTAAGGATAGTAGTGGAAAATCATTTAGGAGATGTTGAGTGTTTGAAAAGAAGACCCCTAAATTGAATAAACTAGACAAATGAAGAGTAATGGCACAATGGGCAATGAAAGTGATGCAACATCAAAGAAAATACTGGCACGACAAGCACTTATAAAGAACAACTATCGGGAGATAAAATTGGGTAATTTTAAAATACTTTGGTTAAAACCATTTAAAATTTGGAAAATAATGGAAAATGGGTTAGTATGATTAGAAAATTTGGATGGAATTAGTGTGAAAGACATTGTGAATGGCTCAAAATTAAAAGTTAGTCATTAGAGAACTGGTGTAAGAGTTGATGAGAAACCCTACAAGAGCTAAGAATCATTTGCAATCAAAGTAGCCTTCCACAAGAGAGAAGCAATTGAAATGCTATGAAGCCAAGAAATTGTATTAGATGCATACAGAATGGTACAATGTACAATGATAAAACCTTGTTATAGAGACAAGGTTGAAACCCTAAGCCATACTAAGATCATGACAAGTGTCCCAATTATATGGCTTGAGACAAAAATATAAGTGACCTAAGTAAGCTTAAGTATGCAAGTGTGAATAGGACCTAATATGAACTAGTTAGGTAAAACACCTTTTTCACACTAACACCCTCCCTTAAGTGCAACTTAGGGAGAAGAAAAGATGCAATGATGGATGGGTCCTGACTACAAGGCCATGCTAGGTACCCATGTACAAAAACTCTCTTACAAATGGAGTAACGGAGAAAAACCCGTAGGAAAAAACCCCTCTCCAAAAGAGAGAAAACATAAAAGAAGTGATGGATGGAGGGCTCAATATGACCTCCCAAGGACTACATCCAACACAAACATACAATGAATAACCCCCCCCATAGGAGAGATAGAGTGAGATAATAGATCCCCCCCACAAAGAAGTAGCTCCTGTGCCAATGGTGAATGCTTGAAGACAAAACACAATCTATTGCCTGCAAACAACATTTCTTCCCTTGGGAAGAAAGAAATCCACTGGTGATTGTAGAAGCCATTCCCACAATCTAGATGAAAAGGGAATTCAAATCAAATGTGTGTTTTAGAATACAACTCGGGTGTCCTCATGTTGGAAAAAAATATCTCCAAATTAGGAATTAAATGCCGAATCAAAGACATAGAATCAAGAGAGGAAAGATACTGAACTACATTTGAAAACACTGAAGATGTGATGACATTGTTGGGACCCAATTCAAAAATTTATAGCACTCTATGTTTGGCCTCCCTTTTTTGTTGCCTTGCCATGCTTTGCCTATCAATTATATTTGATCTGAGAGATCTTCAATGGGCCCTTTTTGTTCAAATTGTTTGCTCAGTGTTGTGCTTGCTTCCCTCTTATCCTTCAGTTGTTTGTCCAAGTTGAAAATTTCTAAAACACCTACAAAAATCCTCTAAGTATAGGTCTTTTTCGACAGGTTCTCAAAATGCTCGACAAGGCAAAATGTTGTCGGCAAGTTGATAAGTTTGTGAACTCGCCAAATCCTTGACAAGGAAAAAGAGAAGAAAAGAAGACAAACATTTTGGCATTTCGGTAGGTTTACAAACTGACAAACGTTTGCAAGTTCTTAAGTCACCGACAAGGAAGAAAGCATGAAGAAGAAAGCCACAAGTAAAATGTTTTAGCAAGGTCGCGAACTCGTCTAAATGCCGACAAAGAGGGTGAAGAGATAAAACATTTCGGCAAGTTCACCAGTTCGTGAACTCGCTGAAATACTGAAAGACAAACATTTCGGCAAGTTCATCAATTCGCGAACTCGCTGAAATACTGAAAGACAAACATTTCGGCAAGTTCATCAATTTGCGAACTCGCTGAAATACCGAAAAAGAAAGAGCAAGGAAGAGACAATACAAAGAAGCGTTAGCGAGTTCATGGGTTAGTGATTTCGTGGGTTTGTGAACTCATCGAAAGGGTGACATAGAAGGATGAACAAAGGAAGTGAAAAGTGAAGAATGAAGGTGATGCGATTTGGTGAGTTCACAAGTTCACGAACTCCCTGAATCATTGAAAAGTTTTTGAAAGTTTGAATCATTGTTGAACTGAGGATAATGAGAAAGTGCCCGCCAAAATAAAAGCCAACAGAGTGGTGCCAAAAGCTACAAGAAGTGTGAAAGAATAGCCAAACACCCTAACCACCCCAATACACTTTATGTCATGTCCCCAATTTGTGGATTATTCAACGAAGAAGAATTCATATCTTTAATTTGAAATGGGCATCAAAGTTACCTATGTTTGGTCGGCTATTTGAGGAGAAAAGAATAAAAAATAATATTATGCTAGTCGGCCAAAGTGATGGGAGAAAGAAATTAAAATGTTTATTACATTCAAGTCGGCCAAGTCAAGATGTTAGGTTGGCCTTAGTGTTCAAGTTCCAAGTGGGCCTGGTTTTGCAAGGAAGGTCAGCCTAGAAGAGTAAACAAATGTATTTTACGTGCCAAGACTTGTTTAAGTCGGCCTAAGTCAAGTGAAGGTCAACCATTTTTATGCCAAGTTGGCCTTGAGGAAAAAAAAAACAAATGAAATTTAATTTGTTGAGTGCCAATCTTTGTTTAAGGTCGGCCCTCTTTGAATTTGAGGCACCAATATTTACTTAGGTCGGCCCTTTGATGAAAAAATAGATTCAAATACTTGAGGTCGGCTACTTTCAATAGGAAATAACAACTAAAATTCAAATTTGAGCGCCACTATCCTAAATGGTCGGCCAGCCTTTGGGGAAAAAGGATTCAAGTATTTAAGAAGGCTTTGGAAGACATTTTGGGGATTATGATTCTAGTTTTAATTTTCTGATTTTATCCCTTGTGGATCTGCACTTTTGAGCAGCCTATTCAAAGGACGAAAACCCTTGAGAATAGAGGGGAGTTGGACGAAAACCCAATCTCATCTTGGGAAGACTTCATGACGGAAATCTAATTGCACTTCACTGAAGGATTCGAAGGATTTTTGGAGCATTCATGATAAATTTGTTGAAGACATTGACTGAAGGTTTCATTGAAGATCTTGTTGAAGACATCTTGCAGATTTGAGTTGAAGATATTGGTTGAAGACTTGAAGATTTCTAGCAGATTTGTGACAGTGATTTTGAGGAGTTTACAGTGCATATTGTGTCGCCACTATTGAGGAGCAACTTCAGATCTAAAAACAGATTTGAGGCGTCAGTATTGTGAAGGTTGTTCACAAGTTTCATAGCAGATTTATCTTCATATCAGCAGGGTTTCATCTCAGACCTGAGCGAATATATTGAGGACCCCTCTTGCATCATTGGAGTCCGATTTGTAAAGAACAATATCATGCAAAAGAGTGCTGAATTGTTGAAGGAGACATCGCAGATCTCAGGGAGGTTTCTTGCTGATCCAATAGCAGTTTATAACAGTCATTACAGCAGGGATTTGTTGGTAGCTATAACCCTAGCTGTCATCCTTTTGGAGCTATCTCATTGAAGAGGGTTTCACCACTTTGGATGGTGCATTTATCATCACAAGTGGAGGCCGATCAGTACAGCCGTCAACTGAAGGAGGAGAACAGCAGTCATCGTCATTACATACCATCATTTGAAGTCTCCATTGACATCTTTCATCACCCTCTTGAAGGCCAATCTGATCTAAAAGAGATTCACCACTTTGCAATTGCCATTTGACATCTCAATTGGTATGTTATTCATTTCTGATTTGTAACAGCAGTTTGATGGCCATGTTGGCCTAGGGTTTTGATGTAATTTCATCCATACAATTCCAATTTGTAGCAGCAGACTGTTTGATTCAGAAAACCATATTTATTCCTTCTATATGTTGCATCTTGATGTCTTATATTGTTTGATTGGGATCATGATTGTAGTCATCATTATAAGGATCTATTGTTGTTCTGTTATTTGAGCAATTTGTATACATGTGTTCGCTGTCCATAATTGTTTGAATCAGAAAAAGAGAAATCAGATCTAGGGTTTGAGAAATAAATTGAAGTACAGAAAATAAAATCAGAATTCAGTCCTAGGGTTTTGAGTTGAAATTTGCAAAATTTAGAAATTTTTGGTCAAACCCTAGAATGGGACATTATGCTTTAATAACTTTCTAGGATTGCCATGAATGCGGTAGGTGATTTCTCATCTACCAATTGTACCTGTGTGTGTTCTAGGCCATTAATTCTGGGCGGGAAGCATTCAAAACACAGATTTCATTCAATGCTTCAACCTCATGAGGTACGTTGGATTCTCGTGCACGGATTAGGGCACATAATCAAAAGGTTATAAATACAAGTTTATCTCTCATTCAAAGGGTGGGTCGTTGAGCCAATTTTCTGGTTTGCAAGTTCCTCATGATGGTTCTAGGGCATCAAACAAAGCCCGTTTGGTTTGTAAAGGGATGAAATCCGTCTTCTAACTCATAGGAATGATCTTGAATGCACATCTTTATGTAATGGTATGTCTCCATGGCCATTTGTAATGATTCAGGGGAATGTATAATTGTAGCTATGTATTTTCTCTCACCACATTTGCTGGTGTGATTGTAACTGAGGTATGATGTATGTGTGACAACATCTAATGCAATATAAAGCTTTTATATTGGTCATTCCTTTGTTGCATATGGGTTATTGCAGTTCTGTTCGGGATCATTAAGTATGTCCATTGTATGAAATGTATTTTGGATTTGTATGTGAGTGCATTTCTAGTTCTGTTGATGTTTTCGAGATGTATCTCTTTCCTGCATTCTATGACTTTGTTGCCCAATGGAGGAGACATCGGTCCATATTGGTGAAGGATCAAACATCCTCATTTTAATCATTCTTTGTCCTGGTTAGTTGTAGGATTAGATTAGGGTTTCACTTGTTCATGATTCATTATTGTAAATTAGGGAATAATCCTAAGCGACCTTCAGATGTCTAAGTCATTTGTGAATCGTGCCCACATGCCTACACCTTGCTATTGTGTATGTGAAGTTACGTGGATTCATATTGTGGGACATGCTGTTATCATTTGCTGGTCTATCTGCAAGGTGTAGTAATCAGTTTAATTAGAGGTTCTATGTGCAACAAGTTTGTCTTGATCTAGTGATAATTATAGGGGTCAAGTGTACATTGGGTATAATTGCCACTGTTTCAATCATGCTTATTTTAATTGGTTTAAAACCCTGTTAAGGAATACCTTTGGGAATACCCTCTTGAATCTAGTTGAGCTCAAAGTGCAAGAGAGATTATCTACTCTTGTCAATTGGCCTTTAACCATCCTCAATCTGTTGATGAGCCCTTGTTTTATCTTGTTGATGACACTCCCTGGCCTTGAAGGTGAAAACATACTCTATGATTGTGGAGTTGCTATTTCAGAACCCAACAGACATCATTGCCATCAAGGAGGAGAGATAAACTCTCAAATGTGTCCTCTAAATCTGAAATGTGAGACTCCACAAACAAGGATGCAATGTTTGATAAAAAGGAATCGCAATGAGGTGGATCTAAAAGACTGAAATGATCCTGCTGCAAAGAATCACTGGAAGTTCTCAAAGAAGCAACTCTGAACTCTGAAGTAGCAACAGGTGATGGAGATATGATCTCAATAGGAGGAGAAAGAGAAGCAAGAGAAGTCTCTGTGTAATCACAACGATCAAGACCTGCTAGATATTCAAGATCCTCTTTTGTATCATCATCAAAGGGTATATTATCTACATTATCTGTCATATCCCTCAATTTCAGCCCATAATAGCTCGAAGTTTTCCAATTAAAGATTGGAAATAAGACTAGTTTATAATGGCTCAGTGTGATCTTGAAGGTTACATATGTTTATGATAATCAACTCCCTTTATGTTCAAATTCATAACTTAGCCAAATTTCATGGCAAGAGGAAAAGACAAAATAGAATAAGACAAAAGCTGACTTGGCACTAAAAGACAAATCATATTTTAAAGGCAATAAAAGGCAATTATCAAGGGATCGAATAAGTCACTTAGGACCCCGATCCTCATTAAGAGATAAATATAATTATAAATAAGTTAATGAAAAGGTATGAAATATAATTATAAATAAGTTAATGAAAAGGCACGAAGGCCTAAGGGACTCCACCGATGACTCCTCAATACCATAAAAGGAGGAAACAAAACCAAGAAGAGCATCATCTTTCACAAAGAGAAATATACATCTGAATATTGAAGTACGACAGAAGCAGCAACAAATAATTCTTAACTCTTCCAAGCATCGATCCAAGCATTGGATATCATCATTAATTCATACAAGAATATCTTTCAAGGCTGTAGTCCAGTCTATAACAGCAAGTAAGCATCTTCATATTATTCTTATTCTCTTTGTCTGATCGGCTGCTGATGCAGAGGCATCCACACTAAAACCTTGACATACAGCATGTATGTCCAAAACCCATCATCATCATCATATTTTCCTTAACACTGTCAGCATCATCATATTCTCTCTCGCCGACCGATATCCTCCTGCAGACAAATCTTCGACTCTTCGTCTGTCAGCAGCATCATCATATTCGGCTATCGGCAGCATCATCACATTCGGCAAGCGCAAACATCCTCCTGACGTTCACTGTTCATCTTACCGCCAACCTCTTTCTTCATCATCATGATGTTCAACATCATGTTCATCAGCAGGATATAGAACATCCGGTTCCTTCCATATATCCTGATGATGATACTCAACTCACGCACCTTTCCTCCGATGCTTACGTCACCCCGATATCCTGATGACGATTATCCTGATGACGATGACGTCACATGCAGCTCCTTCAATATCCTGCTGCCCGATATCCTGATGACGAATATCCCGATGACGATGACGTCACATGCAGTTCCTTCAATATCCTGCTGTTGGCCAAACTTAACATTATCGGCCCGCGACGGTTTTATCAACCCGATCTTCTACCTTATGCCGATACGCTCCTCCTCGGCAACACCTGATGATGATCACCCCAATGCACATTCACTTTATGCAACCGACTGCATCATGCTCATCTCCACTTACTCGGATGACGCCCGAAGTACCTGCAGGATATACACAGAAATATCCTGATGATGCCGTTGTGACGAATCTTCAACCTTAGCGAATTTCGATCCGCCGAACCTCCTGGGATGGCCCGATCTGCTTTCAGGGTGATCTTCCAAACTCTAACAGCTAACACGACCTAGCACATACCCATGCTAGGGTCCTCAACACCTCTCGACGACGATCCTGCACACCTGCATGCAAACAAACACGAAATGCAGACTAAACCCTACCCTACTGTACATAGCCATTCCACCGATTCGACGAATCAACCGGTGGAATGGATCAGCGAATCCATGAAACCACCAAAACAGCAAATCGATCACACAATGGAGACCAAACAGAAAATGAACACAAACAGGATCTCTTATTTGATTTTAAAAGATGCAATACAATGATCAGTCTCTCTCTCTGTCTCACTCTCTGCAACCTAGCTCCTCTACTCAATGCAATGTCTGATCTCTGATCTAAAACCAACCGATCCTCATGCATAAATAGGATCTCTTGCGAGTACTACTGACCCGACTCCAAGCGGCTGGGAAACCTCTCCAGGCGGCTGGGAGATCCAACCGGACCTACAGCATAACAGCTGTCTTAACAAACTAACTAAAAATAGTGAAGCATGGTCAACATGACCTTATTACATGCATTGGTCTTATCAGACCTTCTTGGAAACATTAACAAGACCTAAAACTAACTAACTGCCTCATGGAGGCCAGCTGTCAGGTAGGTGCTCCTGCACCATACTCCCCAACAGAAAAGAACTCATGTCCCATGAGTTTAGTTGTGGAAACCCTCCACCTTTACACTTTGTCATGTCAGTGTTCTGACCTGTTCCAGCTTTGTCCTCTGCTGTCTCTTGGCTGCTCCAAGACTTCTGAACTGTAACTTGCCTTCCTGCAAGTAAATCCTCATGCCTGTCAATGTAGGCCCTTCTCTCACATACCTTGTGTTTGTCAGGTTGCCTGACCAGAACCTCTGTCTGAACTGCCTCTTGAACTTCAGCAATGTTCAACTCTATCTTTCTTTCAACCTTTATAGGACAAACAATAGTCCCAACTATGACAACATCCTTGTCATTCCTCTCAACTGGTTGCTGTTTGCAAACCTGTTTCTGCACCTGCTGCTGACCTCTGTCAGTCAAAACTGTAACTTTCTTCAACCTGTTGTCCTTAACAACTCCTTTCCCTGCAGTATCCTCAACTGCCTTTATGCCTGCTCCTATAGGCATCTGCACAAATTCCTTCTTTCCCACTAAAATGATTTTGGCTGCCCCCTGTGCTGTAGTATCTTCCTGTAATGGCATCAACATAATAGTCTTCCCCTCTTTCTTGATGGTGTAGGTATTAGCATACCCATCATACAGTACCCTCCTATCAAATTGCCATGGTCTACCCAACAGTAGGTGACAACATTCCATGGGCAAAATGTCACACAAAACCCTATCATGATATGCTCCAATCTGAAAATCCACATATGCCTGTTCATAGACAAAAAGTGATTGACTATCACTCACCCAAGATGCCTTGTAAGGGTGATGGTGTGGAATCCTTTCCAAATTTAGTTTATCCACCATTTCCTGAGATACCATGTTGTCTGTTGAACCAGTATCAATGACAACCTTACATACCTTACCTTTGCTCTTGCATGTGGTCTTGAAAAGAGCTCTTCTTTGCATCATATCCTTTGATGCCTGCAAACTAATTCTCCTTAGCATCAATGCTTCTCCCTCCTCAGGATATGCATAATTGTCAGGAACTCTATCTCCTTGATAAGTGTTTGAACTCTGCACACCTTGCTCTACTTTCTCTTCTTGCACAAGTTGTACTCTCTTGTCATTCGTTCTATCATTTCTGGATGATGAACCTTTGCTTTCTGGACATTTGAAAGATGGATGACCAAACTCACCACAGGTGTAACACTTTCCTGAAAATGTAGTAGAACCTCTACCACCTCCAAATCTTCCTCTATTACCTTTCCATCCACCTCTGAAATCAGACTGTCCCTGTCCTTTACCAGTGTCTTCTTGTCCCTCATTGGTTTGCCTTGTTGTAGGGGCTGCTCCTCTTCCCCTCATATTGTTGCCTCTTCCTCTCATGGACTTATCTTGTCCTCTATTCATCTTTTCTTCAATCCTGATTGCCATTTGGTAACAATCCTCCACACTCTTAGGGTTAGCTAAAACTAACTCATCCTGTATGTTCAATCTCAAACCAGCTAAGTACCTAGCCACCTTTTCTATCTCATTCTCATGATGACCAGATCTCATACTCAACTTATAAAACTCCTCAGTATATGCCTTCACATCCATTTCCTTCTGCCTTAAAAATTGCAGCTTCTTAAACATCTGAATTTCATAATCCCTTGGCAAGAATTTACCTTTGATCCTTGCTACCATCTTATCCCATGAAGTGATCTTTGACTTCCCTTGTTTCCTTCTCTCGGATTGTACATAATCCCACCAAACCAAAGCATGACCTCCTAACTTGGTCTTTGCAATCTTTACCTTCTGATCCTCAGCAACATCTTCACATTCAAAGTGATTATCAAGTGCAGCAATCCAATCCAGTAACTCATCTTCATTCAAACTTCCATTATACTTGGAAACATCAACCTTTACCTTAGGTTTATCACTCTGCACTGCCTTTAACAGTTTTGCAAATTTCTGGTCTTCAGCATCCAGATCTTCAGCTACCTCTTCATACTCTTCAACAGCATCTTCATCTTCTTCTGATTCACTGTCTTCCACTTCCCTCTTTTTGTTCTTTTCCAGGGCTACAAGCCTGGCTTGAAGTGCTTCAGCAAGCTCCTTCATCTTCCTCATCTCTCTGGCATGTTTTTCCTTCATCTCCTGCAATTCCCTTGCAGTACCACTACCTTTCGGAGGCATTTTGTCAACCTCTCACTTCTCTACCTCTGTCCTTTCGGTGACAGAATCAACTCTACCTCTGCCCTTTCGGTGACAGAATCAACACACAACAGCCCAGACCTTTTGCTGAGCTCTGATACCACTATGATGCAGAGGCATCCACACTAAAACCTTGACATACAGCATGTATGTCCAAAACCCATCATCATCATCATATTTTCCTTAACACTGTCAGCATCATCATATTCTCTCTCGCCGACCGATATCCTCCTGCAGACAAACCTTCGACTCTTCGTCTGTCAGCAGCATCATCATATTCGGCTATCGGCAGCATCATCACATTCGGCAAGCGCAAACATCCTCCTGACGTTCACTGTTCATCTTACCGCCAACCTCTTTCTTCATCATCATGATGTTCAACATCATGTTCATCAGCAGGATATAGAACATCCGGTTCCTTCCATATACCCTGATGATGATACTCAACTCACGCACCTTTCCTCCGATGCTTACGTCACCCCGGTATCCTGATGACGATTATCCTGATGACGATGACGTCACATGCAGCTCCTTCAATATCCTGCTGCCCGATATCCTGATGACGAATATCCCGATGACGATGACGTCACATGCAGTTCCTTCAATATCCTGCTGTTGGCCAAACTTAACATTATCGGCCCGCGACGGTTTTATCAACCCGATCTTCTACCTTATGCCGATACGCTCCTCCTCGGCAACACCTGATGATGATCACCCCAATGCACATTCACTTTATGCAACCGACTGCATCATGCTCATCTCCACTTACTCGGATGACGCCCGAAGTACTTGCAAGATATACACAGAAATATCCTGATGATGCCGTTGTGACGAATCTTCAACCTTAGCGAATTTCGATCCGCCGAACCTCCTGGGATGGCCCGATCTGCTTTCAGGGTGATCTTCCAAACTCTAACAGCTAACACGACCTAGCACATACCCATGCTAGGGTCCTCAACACCTCTCGACGACGATCCTGCACACCTGCATGCAAACAAACACGAAATGCAGACTAAACCCTACCCTACTGTACATAGCCATTCCACTGATTCGACGAATCAACCGGTGGAATGGATCAGCGAATCCATGAAACCACCAAAACAGCAAATCGATCACACAATGGAGACCAAACAGAAAATGAACACAAACAAGATCTCTTATTTGATTTCAAAAGATGCAATACAATGATCAGTCTCTCTCTGTCTCACTCTCTGCAACCTAGCTCCTCTGCTCAATGCAATGTCTGATCTCTGATCTAAAACCAACCGATCCTCATGCATAAATAGGATCTCTTGCGAGTACTACTGACCCGACTCCAAGCGGCTGGGAAACCTCTCCAGGCGGCTGGGAGATCCAACCGGACCTACAGCATAACAGCTGTCTTAACAAACTAACTAAAAATAGTGAAGCATGGTCAACATGACCTTATTACATGCATTGGTCTTATCAGACCTTCTTGGAAACATTAACAAGACCTAAAACTAACTAACTGCCTCATGGAGGCCAGCTGTCAGGTAGGTGCTCCTGCACCAGCTGCCATACTAGCCCAGGTATGAAGAAAATGATATTTCCATTTCATTCATAACTATGATAGCATTTGTTCTTAAACAGTCAATCACTGATAATATAATGTGTAGACAGTCATATTCATTTGCTCATGATAATGTATTTTGTATCAATTATGATAAACTCTGATTTATAAACAGTCATATGCTTGTTCTCATAAATGTATCAATTATGATAACTCTGATTTATGAACAACAATCATATGCTTGTTCTCATAAATGTATCTATCATGATAACCTTCATTTATGCATAGCCATTCTTAGTAATGCAATATGTACATTCCATTCTCCATGATAATATAATCATCATGAATAATGAAATGTAAACAGTCATATAGAATGATCATTTATAATATATCTAGTATGCAATAATTCAAGTGATATATCTTGTAAATGCTATGTGATTTGCTAACCTCTCATATGAGAGGTGAAAGGAAAAGTACCAAGAGGCCATTCATGGGTTTTAGAGGCCTTTGTCACATGAGGTATAAGGTACCCATGATGCAAATGATGTTTATCACATAGAGGCCTTGTCACATGAGGTATAAGGTACCCATAGTGTAAGGATAGTGATGTATAAGGCCTTGGTTACTTGATGTAAGGCATCATAGGAGTACCAAGGAGTCTCATAGAGGCCTTGACTCTAAGGTATTAAGGATACCGCATTGAGCCTAAGGATAGAGACATTAGAGCCCCATGGTGGATAACGGTAACTCTCCTCTAATCTCCCATAGGTTGTTAACAAATGACATATGAATAGATAAATAGATTGCAATGTATATTGATGAAAATCATAGATCATATGAAATGTCATGATAAGAATATGCAAGGCATATTAATGATGATCATGAGAATGACATGTGAAATGTTAAAGATATGCAAGGCATAGTGATCATAAGAATAACATGTGAATTATGAATGATAGATAATGTGCTGGGAAGCAATTACAAAATGAATAATAGTGATATGCATAGAAAATGATCATAGAATAATAACAGTGAATTACATCTGAAAGTAAGCATAGCTTTGATCATAGCAATGTGCATGGATAGTAATCTATGATGAAGATAAGTTATGAATTAACATTGAATTATAGAAAGAATTATGGCATTGTTATTATGGCTTCAAATGAAAATATACTAATGTTCTTTTTTTGTGAGTTGAAATTGTGTGCAAGGTAAGGAGAATTTTGACTTGCAAAAAGGGGACATTACATCATCAATGGGTATGAGACAATCCATAACAGGATCATTTGCGAATGGAGAGAGATGTGGGTCTCCATAGATCTTCCAAATTGTAATCCAAAGAGTGTGTGCGCACTCAATATGTGAGATGGAACACATAGTGTCAAAATCAACACTGGAACAAATCAATCCTAGGATACGATCAATATTATTTCCCCATGCATATTTCCTCCCAGGTGTATTTGGTTCAAGTATGAGTCCATAAAGATAAGGCAAAAGATTGAGCCACTTGAGATGTGTCAGGATGCCTTTTCACCAAGACTCATAATTGTCCTTAGTTAGGGTGACCACAAAAGGATGAATAGAAAAACCCATGAAATCTCCTCAAATGATAAAATTAGAGATCAACAATCTCAATACATATTCATGTTGATAAATGAATTCCACCCAACAAAATATAACTTTTCCAGATGCCAAAATGTCCAGGATATCAACTAGAATGCAAATATTTGAAAAAAAATTATTTGGGGTTGAATCTGGAAAAGTTACATGTATGTTTGTGTAGAGCTCCTCAATATCTTTCCAACGTCAAAAGATTCGCGAAAATTAGAGCTTGTGGCAAAAAGTTATGAGCTTGGAAGACAAAATGGATGATTTGACTTCAAACAACAATAAAATTCATCAACAACAAAATTTGGAAAAAATACTAGCAACACTGGAAAGTGCTCGGAACTAGCTTTTCGACGCCTATTTGTTTGCGAATTTTCGATACCGAATTTCCAAGTTATTCCAAAAAGAAAAAAAAACACCTCCTTTAGGGCAAAAGAAAACACTTAGCCCATTGTAGACTGGGTGTTGGTCACCCACGTGATCAAGGGTTGGAGGCTAGGCGCCCTGGTGGTGGTGGTGGGTAGAGGACCACATTTGGGCAGAGCTTGGGTTGTGAGCCGACGGCGGCCTTGTTGTCCCCGACGGGCTCTTTTATGGAGTTTGTAGGGCTCTTTAGGGGGGTCGACTAGGCCGGTTTTGGCCCAAAGTGCCTGGCCAACTCAGCCAACTTGGCCCAAAAAACGGGCTTGCATGTCCCGATCGGGGCACATAAGGTCCCATATATATATTTTTGAAATTCGTACGATACAGGCCGTACATGGGTTGTATGATCTTGGAACCATTTTTTTTTTTGCCTTAGATGCTCTTGAGCCCATTTTTCAACGAATTGACAGTCAATCTTAGAGTTTTTGGGCCTTTTGAATGCGATGGCAGGGTCTGTTTTGACCCAAAACGCTCCGAAATTGCAGCTATTGTCCAAATTTGAAAAAAAAGAACATCCACTTCAAACCTTTTTAGATTTGGCCTCCGGTATCAAAGTTTGATGAAATAAAAGTCAAATTTGACTTTCTCAGCTGCTTTGAATTCAATCGTGATGTTAGATTTGGAGTACGATGCACTGTATGAAGGCTCTTGACTAAAACTCTTCGATTAGAGGGAAGGAAATTGCAGATTTGGAAGCTCTGATACCATGTAAGAGTTGATGAGAAATCCCACAGGAGCCGAGAATCACCTGCAATCAAAACAACCTTCCACAAGAGAGAAGCAATTGAAATGCTATGAAGCCAAGAAATTGTATTAGATGCATGCAGAATGGTACAATGTACAATGATAAAACCTTGTTATAAAGACAAGGTTGAAACTGAAGTCATACTAAGATCATGACAAGTGTCTCAATTATATGGCTTGAGACAAAAATATAAGTAACGTAAGTAGCTTAAGTATGCAAGTGTGAATAGGACCTAATATGAACTAGTTAGGTAAAACACCCTTTTCACACTAACAACTGGTACCATTAGTATCATCATTCTAGTTGAAGCACCTGATTTGCTCATAACTTAAGAAATTGATGAGGGTACGATTGAAAATAATGGAATTAAAAAAATATTCTATTTCAAGCTTATAATTAGTTGTACTAACCAATGTTGTAAAATACCCGTGTTGTCATGTTTATTACATTGTCAAAATCAAAGCCTCCCTTAGCAACCATCTACAACAACTATACAACCACCATTTGATTCTTCTATTACAAATGAAAAAGGAAAAAATGTTTTGATATCATACGCTTGCCCAAAACCATCTTCCACTATATGGTGGGTTCAAAAGGTAACTGTATGGATCACATAACCCTTGATTGTTGTAGACAAGTGTGCTGCGATGCACTCGGAAAATAAAGTTGCCACTATAGAAACTCCTATTGCTGGTACCACACCTGCAAAATTCAACAGTGCCATATGGTTCTCTACTAGTTTTGTCATATGACCCTCTATTGGTTATGTCGTAAGGTCCCCCTGGCATGCACCAACCATACACCTCGCTGCCACTTCTCCTACTGCCACCCAATGGTCCCATGTGACATCTCCATCAATATGGTCCCTTGAGATCCTTGTGTGTTCTACCACTATATTACCCTCTATTGTTCTTATTGTCATACGGTTCGAAAACTCTACCACTGTTGTACAAATCCAGTCTAGCATACACCATCCTTCAATAGTAGTATGATCCCCTTTAGTAGCTATATAGTTTGTGGAAAGTGACCAGCATAGCGGAGTCTTTTGAGGAGTTGGGTATGCATTCCATTTTGACAAGGATTTGTATAGTCCCCAACAACTAATTTAATTGTACCGGTGGTTAGGGCTACACTTGCCATGCACTTCAACATGTTTTATGTAATGTCCCCTTCTAGCAAGCCAAAATTTTCGCAACCTTGCAAGCAATTTCAACTCGTAAAAGAGTACATTAGAATTCAATTCTTCTATTTCAACCATAAGATATCTTAAATCAAACCTTATAATCATAATCCATATGCATTATACTTTCACTATATCTACTATGCATATCTCATGAATTCTTTGGGAGAGGCATACTTGGGTCTACATGTTCATCAAACCACTTTACCATGAGAGAGGGCTTATAAGGGAGCAATCATGGGTTCCATATTCCATTCCTTGACCCGGAGGGGCACTCTAGACCAACTCGAGTCGAAGGCCCATCCCTTGTCCCGGTGGGGTCTTCTAGACCAACACGAGACAAGGGCCTATCCATTGTCCTGGTGGGGTCCTTTTGACCAACACGAGACAATGGGCACTTATCTCAGAGGGGTACTCTAGACCAACTTGAGATAAGGATTTATTGGTCTTTAGCCCGGAAGGTGCTCTTGATCAACTCGGGCATCAACCATGATTACACCATATTGCTTACCCTTACCCTTAGTCTCGGTCTTAGGGGTGTTGGTAGATTGACCATGAGCCCTTACTTCTCATCCCTTATCTTTCATGACTATCTTATTCACACATTATGATCATCCTAACATTGATCATTCTACATTTCTAAACTCTTCTCAATGAAGAGTTTAGCTTTGCAATTTTGCAGATCCACCCCAATAATCTTCCTTTGTGGTTGCATAACTATATCAAAAGTACTGGAAGTCTCTGAAAATGATTGTCTAGAAAGACCAATGTTCAGAAGCAGACAATCCGATGGCAATTGTATCTCATATTCCACCACTCTCTTTGGTGGCAACTCTTTGGGCTTTAGGAATACATCCTAAAGCTGTTGCAACAATTAATCCATTGCTTAGTTTTCATCTTTGTTAGTAGACAGGCTAGACGAAGTCTTACATTCAACTACTCCTTCACTTTGCTTATCTCCAAAATAAGTGAAGCAAATTTACCACTAGCATTTATCAATCTTTTCAGTTGGTGTACAGTGTACACTTACCATGGAGATTTTTTATTTGCCTTCATATACATTGATGATGAAGCATTCCCCATCTTTAATCAACCTATATTTGTAAGCTCTTCTCCAAAAAATAGCATCCCTTAGATGCATTTAGGGGCTGTCAAACACTACACCACGCACATCAACGAGAATCGTGTCTACAATTACCTCTTCAATGAAATGTTGATAACTACCAAACTGAACTTTGCATTGTTTGATAATAGACAATTTACTCCCTATTTTACCCAATCCAATTTATATGGTTTGGGGGTACAAATATGTCTCCAAACCAAGCTTTCTGATTAACTCTGCACAAAATCAATTAGCTTGTGAACAAGAGTCAATCAGTGCAACTTTTGCCTACATCATCTGAATTTTCATATGGAAGAATTACTTAAACATACCTCTTGGTGAAGGGAGGTATAAGCAGTCATTTTGTCCACATTGAAACTTGAGTTCACTTCTTTGTCTAAAGTCATGGCCTTCAAATGTTGTTCTTTTCCCATCTAGGTTTGTGTAGTTCCGGGTGCGACTTCCAACATTTTTCATCTGTGTGAATATCAACATCACAATTCTGATAATGTCTTAACAAACCTTTTAGTAGCAATAGCATTATGCTTACCATTTTCTTTTCCTTTGACCTTTGGTCCACCTTGTTCTTGTGTATTTGAAAAAGGGGGATGGAATCTTCTTTCCACTAGTCTCTATATAGTGAGCATAGGAACATGCCTCACTTAGGCCTTGAAAACAACACGGACCTCATTAGATGGTTATGAAGCCCACCCATGTACTTCATCAAGGTGTCATTCACTTGCACAACCTTATTCATCTGGAACACCTTTCTGCAAAATTTGTTTGTATACTCTTGTACACTTTGGCCTTGTTTTTGCCTATAATGTAGCCACTCAACAGACCTTTCAACTTTATGACATATTAGATTTAAAAATATGATTGATTAGCCTTCTAAACTCATCCCATAAACAAATAGGTGGTAATCTTCTTAATACCAAAGAATAAGCATAGCTTTCAACCCAAGTAAGAGCATATTTGGCTAGTCTTAATCTAGCAAAAGAAATCTGCTATTCTTCACTAATATTATGAATATTGAAATAACCTCAATTTGTGCCAACGATGGTCAAGTTTCTCAAAGTCTAGCTCCCTTGCATAAGGCAGACTTTCCATCTTTGTTTCTACTTTAAATAAAGGGGTGATTGTAAGGCCTTGGCCATTATGGGACTCTACTTTCTCATGAATATGCTGCTATCTTCTCAACTCTAAATTCTCCTTACAACTCTCCTATGACATCCCCAGTATTTCCATGAGAAGTTCCATGGTGCTCTCAAGCTTCCCCGTGGAGTGGGATATGTTTGCAACATCTTCATCGAATTTGAAGAATATCCCCTCCGTCTTGAGGTGTAGCATCATCCGAACATGCCATGTTTCTTAGTTTTCTTCTCCAATCCCTGGATTCAATCTCTTGCTACAAAGGTGTTAACTCTACTTTTCTATTTGTACTAGCCAATCTAGTAATGGGCATCAATCTGAAACTTTGAACATGCAAACAAACCAACTACAAAATCCAACAACGAACTGCTCTCATACCAATCTGAACCATAATTAGAATGGATATTCCATTACTTGATTCACTGACATGAATCTAAGAACTTGCTGATTTAAAACTGTGTTCTTTTGTACACAATACTTGATAAAAGATCATTTGTGTCCTTAATTGAGTTGTTTTAAATGCTGAAATATATAAGTAATTCACAAGCATGAATAAGACTTAAGAACACATCAGAAAACATAGCATGCACAGAGAATTTGGTCTACAGAAAATCCAAGGTGGGTAAAAATACTCCAAGAAGAGAGGTATAAACCTGCTCAAACCACCATCTTCTCCAAATGTTTAAAGTGGCTTGCCCCAGGGGCTCAAGGAACAATTTGCAACAACAACAATATCCCAACACCTGCAAACCAGCCCTGCAACATGCTCAATCACACGCTTCTACATGCACCCAACTCCCTAAGCACTGGCTTAACTAGGAAATAAAGCAATTCACACAAGTTCATTGTTCTTACAAGCCCTCAAGGAATCTATTTATACAACAAGAGTGCAAAAATAATTCGAAAAGAAGCCCACCAACCTTCAAAAATTAGAACCCCTGAAGTCCAAATGCTTCAACTCCTCTTGATCCTGTGTACCCTACAATTTTGTAGGATAGGAGACAGTTTCAGCTATAAAGTTATAAACAAAACTGTCCTAAGAACCTTGACTACACAGTGACTATTTTGGCACCTGTCAACTGGTAAGACTATTTCTGCCCCCAATCAAATTGGTAAGACTATTTCGGCTGGGTAGGAATATCATTGATGACTGTTCTCCAAGCTGACATCAGCCTCCTAAGTGTCTGGATCAGTCAAAGGACTTCTCTCTCCATTAAATTCTATCAATTTGTCTTAAAGCCCTGTTTCAGATGGTATCTTGCAAAATTGAGTTTTAAGAGTGTCTTTGGGCTACTGATGAGTCTTTAAGAGAACTAAGTAGTGACTGTGTTAGTTGACTCAGCTAACTTAACCTAATCTATTTCAGATCAGATTTTCCTTGACCTGGGTATAACTGGTTTTTGTCACCTTTAGGAGGCTACATTTCCAGTTTGGAAGAATAAAAATACCTTACTCCCTCTACAATCCACGAAGTGTTAGCACATTTTTACACCAGGATGTAGTAAACCCATGCGCTAACATATTATGGTGCTGCTTAGGAGTGTGCCCTCCTTTCATCAAAAAGGTACATTCGCTCCCTGTAACTCACAATACTTGAAGATCAATCTATATATATATATATATATATTTGAGAGTAAATTTGGGAGTGAAAGGATAACTATCAAGGATATATAGATGGATTCCTCTGTAGTGGTTCAAGAGCATCGGCATTTATTTTCCTTAGCTCTGTGCTTCACAATTATCTTTCTACTTACATTTTTCCAATCACATAGAATATTGTATTCCTCCAAATTGGATTAACCAAAAAAAGTTAATATTTCTAGGTCACGAGAATTTAAAAGTTGAGATGTGGTTATTAAGATATTCCTCTAGAATCATCTTTTTTTAGTTAATGGTCAGTACCGTGTAAGTGTAATGGTCTTGTAGTCATATCCTGGATCGTGTGTCAATCCTTGGCAGTTTCTAAATATAGAAACGTCCCTGTTATTGTACATCTTGTAACCTATATATTGAGCACTCGCTCATTGTTAATATCATCCAATGATTTACCAATTACCTGTGTAATATGGTATCAGAGCCAAGTTCGCTTTTGAAAATATAATTTCTTTCGAAATTATTGAGTTTGTTTTTCGAAATCCGAATCTCTTTTTTTTTGGCTCCTATTTTTGGCACGGAATTGCAAATTTTTTTTTTGGGCTCCCTACAGGCCGCGATTTACTCTTTGGTTGAAGATTGCGATTAGCCTGTTGCAAATTCGTGGGGTTTACCATTTCCGCCCTTCCTTGTGCCGCATTCGTGTGGTTCCTAGTCGCGTTTTCTTCTGTGCTGCCTCCTGAAAGTTTTTCAGTGGGACGGAACCTATCTGAAGGTCGTGTTTCTCCTTGCAGGGTCCTGACATTTTCTTTGCGTGCCGTTTTAGGGCTCTGTCCCTCCGATCACGTCTTTCTTCCATAAAATCGCGATTTTCTGAGTTTTTGGGTGACGCGTTTTTGTCCCAAATCGTGATTTTCTGAGGACGCTATTCTTTGTAAACGGCTTTCTGCATTTTGTTTCTATTGAGCTTGCATTATCAGGCGATTTCGTTGACAACAGACATAAACCCTCTGTTTAAAGTTTTTTATCTCTATGCTGCCATGGCCGCCTAGGGTTTTGCGATTTTTCAACTAGGGTTTTGACCCTCTGGTTCAAGTTAGAAATTTTTTTTCAATTGCAGATTCTTGGTGGGTTTTTCGAGCTCTTTTCTGGGCTGCCTTCAGAATTTTTCGGCCACCTCGACATTCGTGCCTCGAAATTTGTGCCCGCAGGTTTGTCTTGAACTCTACACCTGTACCTGCCTCTGTGCATTGGACTTTGTGCTTCAGGTTTAGTGTATTCTGCCTCTTCTCAGTACCTCGTTTTCCGTGCCTTGAAAAGCGTGCAAGATGGCGAGTTTGAACATCATGTTGGAAGGCAGTCAACGATTTAATGGCAACAATTATAATAATTGGAAGCAGCGAATGATGACCATCTTTGAATATCGCTGCCTCGCTCAGATCATAGACGGCACTACCACTCGACCCGCAACAACGGGTAAAGACCAAGATAAGTTTGACGAACAAACTCGTGAAGCAGTCATGCTCATTAAGCTGTTAGTCACAGATGATCAGCTACCTCAAATTCCGGCTGGAAAAACAGCGAAAGAGATTTGGGACCATCTGAAGGGTTTGCATGAAACCTCCGACAAGAACCGTGCGTTCTTCCTGAAAAATATACTGTTTTCTATCATGATGGATGAGAAGACATCTTTGCAGACACACTTGAACAAGATCTAGGAGATCAGAGATCAGCTGGTGGCTATTGGTCGGAAAATGGAGGAAGAAGACCTGGTTGTGATCACTTTGAAAAGTCTACCTAAGTCCTATGAACATTTCATCGAGACTCTAAACATTACATCAGCTAATGTTGATCTAAAGTTTCCAGAACTCTGTATTATCCTCTTGCAGCAGGATCGTTGGAAACAACAGTTTGGTAGTAGTGCTTCTTCGTCCTTTTCAGAGCAGGCTTTTGCAGCCAAGTCTCAGGTTCTGAATAAAGGCAAAAATAGCCTCCACAGCAGAATCAGCGAGCGCCATCTCAGGACAGCGGTAAGAAGAACATTCAGTGTAACTACTGTCACAAGTTTAGACACATCAAGAAAGATTGTCGCGTACGTATCGCTTCTGAACAAAAGAAGCAGGGAGGGTCTCAGCAGAAGGCCAACAGTGCGGAGCACACTGAGCAAAAGGAGTCTGCGTTTTACGTCTTCATGGCTAAAACCCCTGCAGACCATGCAAAATCCTCTCCCTGGTACATTGATTTAGGTGCTTCGCGTCACTTCACTCATTGTCGTGACTGGTTTACAAAACTCTCCCCTTTCAGTGATTCAGTGGTCTTCGGTGGTGAAGTGTACACAGTTGCCGGGAAGGGCACTGTTCAACTTCAGTCTGGTGGGAGGAAAATCATATTCCTCAACGTATATTATGTTCCTGGTATGGAACTTAACTTGCTTTCAATCAGCCAGATCATGAAACATTCTCCACACCTTGATGTCACGTTCAGCGCTCACCGGTGCTCGATCATCGACCGGGAAACCAAATGCACTGTAGCTGTTGGCATTGAGGACCATGGTCTTTATCGACTTCTGGATTCGAATGGTCCCCCTGAATCAGCCCTAGCAGCTCGACACTCTTTGGTTACCAGTTTGGCATCAGCGGTATGGGCACCTAAATGTGCACTACCTGTCACAGCTCTCCCGACAGCACCTAGTAGATGGGCTTCCTGAGATTCAGTCTCAGAACTTCGGTGTCTGCGGATCCTGTCAAGCTGGCAAACAACACCGCACCCCTTTTCAGACTGGTGACTCCTGGCGTGCATCCAAGGTACTTCAACTTGTCCATGCTGATATTTGTGCACCTATGAATACTCCTTCTGTTACTGGATGTAAATATTTTTTACTGTTTGTTGATGACTTTAGTAGAAGAATGTGGGTGTACTTTCTTAAGCAGAAATCAGAAGTGTTTTCATTTTTTCAGAAGTTTAAGGCCTTAGTAGAAAAAGAGTCTGGGTGTCCCATTGTCACTCTTACGTCAGATAATGGAGGGGAATTTTGTTCCAATGAGTTCTCCAACTTCTGTGATACACATGGCATCAAACGCCAATTGACCACACCTTACATTCCACAACAGAACAGTGTTGTGGAGCGGCGCAACCGCACTATAACTGAGTTAGCACGTTCCATGATGGAGCACAGATGTGTTCCTAAGAAATTTTGGGCAGAAGCAGTTTTCACTGCAGTTTATCTTCTTAACCGGTCTCCGACCTATGCAGTTAAGGATAAAACTCCTGAAGAAGCGTGGACTGGTCGCAAGCCGCAAGTCAGTCATTTGAAGGTTTTTGGCTCTCTTGCTTATGTTTGGATTCTAGATGCCAAGTGCTCCAAACTGGATTCCAAGAGTCAGAAACTCATGTTCACAGGATACAGCGATAACCACAAAGCCTACAGGCTAATTGACATTGAGACAGATCGTCTCATCTTCAGTCGTGATGTGGTTTTTGATGAAGAGCGAGGACCTTTCTTCTCTCCCTCTTCTGTGCAGCAGTCCGAGGATCAGCCTTTGAAGGCTTCTAACCTGGGTGTTCGTCTTCCATTAGGTCCACCTGATGGGAGGGATGCTGATCCTTCCTCCGACTCAGATTCCGATGAGTCTCAACCTGACATTCCTGAGGATGATGCACAACCTTTTTCTGATGCACCTGTTCCAGATCCAGAACCTCCTGTTGAACCTGATGTTGGCCTCTCTACCCGTCGTCCAAAATGGTGGTTAAAGACGATTGCCGACCTTCATGATGATGAACTTGTTGAGGGTCAATCCTCCCGGAAGAAGAGCAAATAGCAGCGTACAGTAAACTTTGCTCTCATGGCCAATTTGCACAGTGTCTATGAGCCTCAGACTTATTCCGAGGCTAAAGGTATTCTAGAGTGGGATACAGCGATGGAATTAGAACTCCAGAGCCTTCAGAAGAACCACACCTGGGTCCTTTCAGATCTTCCTCCAGGGAAGAAACCCATTAGCTGCAAATGGGTGTATAAAGTTAAGTACAAGGCTGACGGAACCCTGGACAAGTACAAAGCACGGCTTGTTGCTCGGGGTTTCTCACAGAGAGAAGGCATCGACTACGAGGAGACCTTTGCTCCTACCGCCAAGATGAGCACCATACGGCTTGTCCTTGCCTTAGCGGCCCAGTTTGGATGGAAAGTCCATCAGATGGATGTGAAGAGTGCATTCCTCAACGGTGAGTTGCAGGAAGAAGTCTACATGACGTAGCCTCCTGGTTTCAAGGTTGCCGGTCAAGCACATAAAGTCTGTAGGCTGGTCAAAGCACTTTATGGTCTGAAGCAGGCTCCCAGAGCATGGTACATCAAAATTGATAAATACCTCACAGAACATGGCTTTAATAGGAGTCCATCTGACTCAAATCTGTATATCAAACACACTGGCAGTGATATCCTGTTGCTTGTTGTCTATGTGGATGACTTGCTTATTATTGGCAGCTCGGCACATTTGATTGATAAGATCAAACAGAACCTGTGCACCGCCTTTGATATGACAGATTTGGGACTTTCTCACTATTGTCTCGGTGTTGAGGTTTGGCAAACTCAGAATAGCATCTTCATCTCTCAGTCGAAATATGCTCACAGTCTTCTGGATAAGTTCCGAATGCAGGACTGCAAACCAGCCTCCACCCCTATGGAAAAGGGACTTAAGCTGTCAGCGAAGTCCGACTCTCCAGTGGTTGATGAGTCTCTGTTCAGACAATTAGTAGGCAGTCTTATCTACTTATCTGCTACTAGACCAGACATCAGTTTTGCAGTCAGCTACATCTCCAGATTCTTGACAGCCCCCAAGACTGATCATTGGGTAGTGGCTAAGCATGTGCTACGATATGTGAAGGGTACATCTGACTTTGGTATCCTTTACATAAGGAATTCTGATCCCAGCCTTCGGAGCTTTACAGATTCAGATTGGGTAGGTTCAGTTGATGACAGAAAATCAACTTCTGGGTATGTGTTCAGTTTGCGATCCGGTGTCGTCACGTGGACAAGTAAGAAACAACAGGCTGTGGCACTCTCCTCAACAAAAGCTGAATATTGAGGTGCAGTAAAGGCAGCATGTGAGGCAGTTTGGCTTCGCCGGATGCTTGCAGGTATGCAACTATCTCAAGCAGGACCGACTCCCCTGTTCTGCGACAATCAGGGAGTTCTCAAACTTGCCAAGAGTCTGGTCTTCCATGAGAGAACCAAGCACGTCGAGACACATTGTCACTTCATTCGATCGCTGGTTGAAGACCGCACAGTTCAGTTGCTGTATGTTTCAACTGAGGATCAGACAACAGATATTCTCACCAAGTCCTTGAGTCCTGACAAGTTTGTAAAATTCAGGGGGTCTCTTGGTGTTGTAAATCGGTTGACCATTAAGGGAGGGTATTAAGATATTCCTCTAGAATCATCTATTTTTAGTTAATGGTCAGTACCGTTAAGTGTAACGGTCTTGTATTCATATCCTAGATCGTGTGTCGATCCTTGACAGTTTCTAAATATAGAAACGTGCCTGTTATTGTACATCTTGTAACCTGTATATTGAGCACTCGCTCATTGTTAATATCATCCAATGATTTACCAATTACCTGTGTAATAGTGGTCAAATTTAATGTGAAAAGATAATACTATCTTAAATAATATCTATAATATTATTTAAATAGTGTCCATGACTTTATTTAAATAATTCATAGGAGATCCCATGTGCAAGTTGATATATTAAATAATATTTTGCTCCACTTTTGACAGGAGTGATGCAAGGTAAGGTTAAGTTGCAAGCCCATCATTTATGTATGGGGTCAATTAATTTAATTCAATATGGGAAACTAGTGTTTAAAATATCTAAGTTATGATTACAGATACAATGTAATAGTTAAGTGATCCATATGAATCCAAAAGTAAAGATAATCCACAAAGGAAGACACTCCAGCAATTTTCAAACGAAGAACCCAACCATAAAACCCAATTTTATGAAACCACCGGATTTTTAGAAGGGGCACTTTCAAAACTGTCGGTTGCCCAAAGGAGCTGTTTCGAAAAATCATCGGTTTCCCAAAGGGATGGTCTCGAAATCACCATAGTGGTTTCATCCCAATGAGAAAAACAAAGGAATTTTAAAGGAACAACCAACTCTTCCACTTTCAATTCCATTCAGATCTTTCTAGAACATAAGGGGGAGGTTCCAATAGTTATATAGAGAGATGGAGAGCATGGTTTTGATCATTGAAAGAGAATTATTAAAATTCAGCACATGGTATGCAGATTTTGCACTCTAGGGTTTGACACAAATTGTCTAACTTAAACTTCAAGCAAACCAGCAACTGTAGTGCCCTAACCTACATACACAGAAAACTAAAAGGACAAAAAAAACAATAAACTTTGAAATCAGAATATGCCTGCAGTCTAAAAATAATAATTTTATTATTCTGGAAAATAATTCTTGGTACAAAAATATGGATGCCAGGTGTAATAAATAACCCACAAACTTAGCATGCCAAACAAGGGCACTTGTGTACTCCTGGTCTTCAAATTATATGGGCACTCTTTTATTGAATAACCCATAACCTGACAATTATCACAAAACATTTTTCTAAGAAAATTACTTTTGGTGTGACCTTCACTTTTGCATTCAATATACCATAGTCCATTGGTTTCTTTGTTGGTTTCTTTCTCTGCCTTCAATTCTCTCATCATCCAAAACATATCCCTTCTTACCACTTGTATTGTTCTGGATTCATTGTTGCTACTCCCATTTGAACTACTGTCTTCATCAATTTTTCTTTTCCTCCAAGAGGACATCTTATCTTCATCTCTATATCGATTGCCCTATTATAGACTTATAAATAGGATGAGGGTGGTACTACTTTCATTTTTTTTCTTACTGACGGAATAAGTCCCTCAATAAACCACCTTTTCTTTAATCCATCAACAAGTTATTTTTCTAACTTTGCAAGCAATTCTTTAAGTCTACAATTATAAGCTCACACATTTCCTTGCTTACCTTGTCTTGTATTGCAAATTTCTACTACTATTTCATTATCATCTCAAAGCAATTTGAACTTTTCCTCAAAGGCCTTCTTTAATCTCTCCCACATGTTTCAGGAGGCTGGTTCAATTTCTGTATACAAGTCAATTGCTACACCTTGCAAGGTGGCTAGAAAAGGCCATAGCCAAATTGTTTTATTATCCTGCCCATTTGTTGTTTAGATTGTTTCACAAGTCTTACAGTGCCTCATAGGGTCCTTTGATCCATTGCCTGCAAACTTGGGCAACTTTTGTTTTCCTACTCTGGGGCTTACCATGGTTTTGTTCTGATGCATAGTGCTTGGAACTTGCTCGCCAAGGAGTTTTGATTCGAACATTCCGGTGCTTCTCTCACACTATCGACCACATGAGAATCCTCCACTCTTCTACAGCTTCAGTGTTCTGCACACTTGTTTTGCCTTCAGATTTTGTTTTATACACTCTTCACCCTAGGGTTTTTGGCTCAGTTTCTTCTCCTTCAATTGACAACCCTTCTATGCCTTGAAGGTTGCTCTCGTACGCTTCTGTGAAGGAATCTTTAGACTCTATCTCCCAACTTCCCTTGTCTAGAGGAGGTTGTATTGACTTTTCATCTTGGTCTGAAAGATCAACCCACTTTTCCTCTAGTAGTGGTAGGTGCCTTGCTATCTCCTCCCACTCTTCCTTCGTGTGATTATTTGTAGTGAAAATGTGTTTCTGTCTTGACTACGGCTCCTACTCATGCCCCGACTTCGACTTCGCCTTCTACTTCGAGATGGACAATGGCTTTGGACTTCGGCTTTGGTAATCTCTCTTAGTCTTCTACGTTCTCTTTGCTCTACCAACCTTGGAGATTGTCTAATCTCTTGATCTTGACCACGTCGTGGTCTCTTCCCGCCTTTATTGGCGTCTAAGGGAATGAATATCTTATATAGGACCTGATTTCTTTTAAGGCAAGAGCGCCAATGTTTTCTCTTATATCTGATAAAACTAACAACTGAATTAATAACAGAAATAACAATGCATATTAGATAGAGTAAAAGTATATCTTTATTCACACATGAAGTTATTACAGACGTAGACCAAAGATGGTCAGCCAAGGATCAGACTAATTTCCTTGACGATACAAAGTCTATTCAAAGAACCCGATAGTTGGAACGAGGAACACAACTGTCTACCAACTGACTTCTATAACTACCTAAAATCCAACAAAAAATTAATACATAGTCAGATAACCATATTATCAGAACATAATAATAGTCATTGTATGCTGACTACAATTGGTGTTATACTTTTCAACGGCTTTTATCTAGCATAGTTTTCTAGATTTTTAGTCTCAGCACTAAGGTTGAAGCACCTGGGGTTTGATGATTTTTATTCCTTTAAGCCATCACTGCCTAAGAAAAACTCAAATTTTCAACCACAAAGAATTTGCTAAAACGCTAGTTAAATTGAAATAATTCCCCCTACACTTGGTCCCTGAAACTTTGATGGTTTGCCAAACCCTTCAAAAGGTTGTTTTCTCTGTTCAACCGGCTCTTCTTACAAAAATAAGAATGAAAGCCTGTTGTCTTCAATGAGTGTTTAAAATGTCATATGTCGATAATTTCCAATTAAAAATTGGAAAACTCATTCAGATCTAGCCCGAATTACATCATGCAACCAGTTCCGATGCTAAGGACTGAGCATATTCTTTACAAGAGGAAACGATAGAACAAGGAAGATCATGGCATCGTCAATATTATGGGCAGCGATCATAGAAGTGTTGGTAGGTGGCGACTGATCAGGAAAGTACTGTACACTAGCCATGTATCCTCGCCGGGGTTCGGGCCGACTTAAAAAAATCCTATTTTTTATGACCGACATAAGAAAACCCTAATTTTTGTAACCGACAAAAAGGCGGCCAAGGGCTAGGGTTTGGGCATTGTATTGTAGCATTTTGCAGCGGTATTGAGTTGCAGGGATTGCTGATTGTAATCGTTTTGATTTACTGGATAATAATATTGGACTCTCTGTTTGGTGGATGTAGCCCGAGTTTGGGTGAACCACGTTAAATCTTGTCTCTCGCTGTTATTAATTCTGTGTATTTCCATTTCTCTGTTTAATCTTTATTTGCATTTAATTGATATCTTCTGCCGGCTAACCCTAACAAGTGGTATCAGAGCGGGTTGTGTTCGATTATCATTTGCAGGAAAGTCTCACGGTTGAGTGGGAGCAATGGCGGACGAGGGAAGATTGAAGGTCGATAAATTCAATGGGCAGAACTATCAGTTATGGAAGATGCAGATGGAGGATTACCTCTATCAAAAGGATTTATGGATGCCGTTGGAAGGAGTAGCCAAGAAACCGGCAACAATGTCTGATGAGGATTGGAATCTTCTTGACAGAAAGGCACTGGGAACCATTCGGTTGTGCCTGGCACCGTCGGTGGCATTCAATATAACGGAAGCAAAGACAACAGATGGTCTGATGAAAGCTTTGGTAAAATTGTATGAAAAACCCTCAGCCTCAAATAAGGTATTTCTTATGAAGCGTTTGTTTAATCTGAAAATGGTTGAAGGTGGATCTGTGACAGATCATTTAAATGAATTTCATACGATTGTCAGTCAATTGACTTCTGTAAATGAAAAATTTGATGAAGAAGTTAGAGCTCTCTTGATATTATGTTCATTGCCTGAAAGCTGGGATAGTTTGGTAATGGCGGTTAGTAACTTTGTTTCTGGTTCAAATACCTTGAAATTTGATGATGTTGTTGGTGTTATTCTGAGTGAGGAAATTCGTAAGAAAAGCTCAGGTGGATCCAAATCAGGTAGTGTTTTGAATGCAGAAAGCAGGGGCAGATCAAAGGAGAGAGGAAAAGGTTCTAGAGGTCATGGAAAGTCACGAGGAAAATCAAAAGACAAAAGATCCCAAACCAGAGGACAGAAGGATTGCTGGTACTGTGGAAAACCAGGTCATCTGAAGAAAGATTGCTGGTCTCGGAAAAATAAAGGAGACAAACAAGAAGGCAATAAGGAAGCAAATGTGGTAAGTAATAAATCTGAAGATGACGCTTTGATTCTTTCCCTAGATAATGTTGATGATTCATGTGTTTTAGATTCAGGGGCCTCATTTCATGTTACGCCCCATAGAAGTTATTTTCTTGATTATGTCCAAGGGGATTTTGGGCTGGTTTATTTGGGAGATAACGAACCCTGTCAGATTGTTGGAAAAGGAAGAATCAAGATTAAGTTGCAGAATGGGAATCATTGGCTACTACAAGAGGTAAGGCATGTTCCAAGACTCAGTAGGAATTTAATTTCAGCAGGGCAGCTAACTGAACAAGGTTGCACTGTTATATTTACTGATAAAAATTGGAAGGTTTCAAAAGGTGCCTTAGTAGTAGCAAAAGGTGTGAAAATAGGCACCTTATATCTTTGTACAGGTCATACTGTTCCTTCTACTTTAGATGTTATAGAGGAAAAACAAACAGGTTCAAGAACAGTTGCTGCAGGTTTGCAGGAAGAGACTGAAAAAGTTGCTGCAAGTTCTGAAACAACACTGTGGCATAACAGACTTGGGCATATGAGTGAAAAAGGTATGAAGGTACTTCATTCTCAGAAAGTTTTACCAGGTCTGAAATGTATTAATATGGATTTCTGTGAAAGTTGTGTGTATGGAAAACAAAAGAGAGTCAGTTTTCTCAGAGATGGGAAGCAAAAGAAAAATGAAAAATTGGAGCTTGTGCATTCAGATGTATGGGGACCAGCTCAGGTATCTTCTTTTGGTGGCTCTCGGTATTATGTTACATTCATAGATGATGCAACTAGGAAGGTCTGGATTTATTTCGTTCGACAGAAATTTGATGTATTTGAAACATTTAAAAAATGGAGAAGCTTGGTTGAGAATGAGACAGGTAAAAGATTAAAATGTCTCAGATCTGATAATGGCGGTAAGTATTGCAGCAAAGAATTTGAAGATTATTGTTCCTTTAATGGGATTCGTAGGCAGAAAACGGTTCTAGGGACTCCACAGGAAAATGGAGTGGCTGAATGCATGAATAGGACAATAATCGAGCGTGCAAGGACCATGAGATTGCATGCTGGGCTGCCTTTAAACATGTGGGCAGAGGCTGTCAACATTGCTGTATATTTAATTAATAGAGGTCCTTCAGTTCCTTTGGGCTGTGGTATTCTAGAGGAAGCATGGACAGGTAAGAAGGTGAGTTATTCTTTTCTGAAAACCTTCAGCTGTGAAGCATTTGCACATATAGATTCTGAAAATAGAACCAAGCTGGATGTGAAATCAAAAAAATGTACCTTCGTTGGATATGGCATTGATGAATTTGGTTATAGGCTTTGGGATTTTGAAAATCAGAAAATTGTGAGAAGCAGGGATGTTATATTCAATGAGAAGGTGTTGTACAAAGATCAGTTGCAGCAGCATGAGAAGAAAGAAAAGGATTATGTGGCGCTGGATGATATTCCAAATAGTGATGTTCCAGTGGCTCCTCATGCTACGCAACAGCAACCAGAAATACCACAAATTCCAGTGAATGTTAGACGGTCAACAAGGATAAGTAGACCTCCTGAAAGGTTTTCTCCCTCTTTGTATTCTATTTTGTTAACAGAGGCTGGTGAACCAAAAGGGTATGATGAAGCTATGCAGGTGAATACACAAGTTCAGTGGGGGCTTGCCATGAAAGAAGAAATGGACTCTTTGCTGAAAAATTAGACTTGGGAATTATGTAAGTTACCTGCAGGTAAAAAAGCTTTACCAAACAAATGGGTTTACAGGTTGAAAGAGGAAGATGGAGGTAAGAAAAGATTTAAGGCCAGGTTAGTTGTAAAAGGGTTTGCACAGAAACAGGGCATTGATTTTGATGAGATCTTTTCTCCGGTTGTCAGGATGACTTATATTCGTACTATTTTAAGTATTGTGGCTGCTGAAGATTTGCATTTGGAATAGTTAGATGTGAAAACTGCCTTTCTCCATGGTGATTTGGAGGAGGAGATATACATGGCACAACCACAGGGATTTGAGGTCAAAGGTAAGGAGAAACAAGTGTGCAGATTGAAGAAGAGTTTGTATGGACTGAAACAAGCACTTCGACAATGGTATTTGAAATTTGATAGTTTTATGGCTGAGCAAGGCTACAACAGGTGTAATTCTGACCATTGTGTTTATTTTAAGAGGTTAGATAATGACAGCTACATTATTTTATGTTTATATGTTGATGACATGCTTGTAGCTAGGTCTACCATGGATCACATCAGAGAGTTAAAACATCAGTTAGCACAGTCATTTGATATGAAGGATTTGGGGGCAGCAAAACAAATCCTTAGTATGAAAATTTGCAGAGATAGGAAGAACAGAAAATTTATTCTATCTCAGGTTGCTTATGTTGAAAAGGTGTTGCAGCGATTCCATATGGAGAATGCAAAAGCTGTCAGCACACTTTTGCCTAGTCATTTGAAATTGACTAAGGAGATGTGTCCAAAGACACAAGAGGAGGAAGAAAAAATGTCCAAGGTTTCATATGCTTCAGCTGTAGGAAGTTTAATGTATGCCATGGTATGCACGAGACCGGATATTGCACATGTTGTTGGAGTCGTTAGCAGGTATATGAGTCATCCCGGATTTGAGCATTGGAATGCAGTCAAATGGATTCTCAGATATTTGAGAGGTACATCTAATAAACACTTATGTTTTGGGGGCTCTAATACTGATTTAGCAGGTTATGTAGACTCAGATTTGGCAGGGGATATTGATACCAGGCGGAGTACTACAGGTTATGTCTTTACTGTAGGTGGAACATCGGTGAGTTGGATTTCCAGGTTGCAAAAGGTGGTTGCTTTATCCACCACAGAGGCAGAATATATAGCTGCAACAGAGGCAAGCAAGGAGATGATATGGCTACAATCTTTCATGGAAGAATTGGGTAAACAACAGGCTAACAGTTCTTTGTATACAGACAGTCAGAGTGCCATACATCTTGCAAAGAATTCTGCCTTGCATTCAAAGACCAAACACATACAGTTGAGGTATCACTTCATTCGGTCGGTGTTGGCTAATGGACAGTTAAGGCTAGAAAAGATACATACAGATGAAAATCCAGCGGATATGTTTACAAAGGCAGTGACAAAGGAGAAGCTGAGCTCCTCTTTAGCTTCGGTTGGTCTTCTAGACTGAAAACAACAAAAATAGTACAGTAGAGTCCAGGGTGCTTATTTCCAGTAGGAGCTGCATGCGTAGCGGTGTCGTCCAGGATCAGTCTCCAAGTGGGAGATTGTTGGTAGGTGGCTCTGCAGTTTAGGTTCTCTGGACAATTTTGTTTGCAGTCAAAATCATCCCATATCTGACCAAATTGTAGAATCCATGGGATCAAGAGGAGCTAAAGCATTTGGAATTTAGGTGCTTTGGATTTTTAAGGCTGTTGGGCTTCTATGTAAAGCATTCTTGCACTCTTGTTGTATAAATAGACCCCTTAAGTGTCATGTCCCTATACTAACAAATTATAATCAAATCAATTATGCATGAATCATAATATATTATAAATGACAATTATAATTATTAGTATAAATACAAACATTAATAATTAAATATGATTATAATTATAAATAAGTATAAATAGTAAATATTATTATTATTATTATTTATTATTATAATTATCAACATAATTATAAATGTTAATAATTAAATATTATACCATATTACTATATTATAATAAATATGAATAGATATTACAAAAGGTATAATATATAATAAATATTAATATTAACAATTACAATATATATAATAGTAAATATAAATTAATATAAGTTAATTGATGAATCAAGAGGATCAATATCCTCTATCTCACGGTGACCCTAAGAAGCTATGTAATGTCCCCTTTTTAGCGTGATCCTGTTTTATGATGGTTTAGCCTATCACTGGCCCTTGTAGGCTAACTCAAATGGTTAGAGGGTTCCTTTTGGCAAAGATCATGTTTTCTCCATCAGAGCTCAGTATGAGTTTAGGTTTGGCCTTCGTTGGACTCAGTTCTACACACTTACTATTTATAGTAAGTCATCTTTCCTGAGTTTCTATTTATAGCAGGGTATCTGGTCATGTGGTGATTCTAGTGTTGTTCCCCAGTTTCAGCTAGGGATAAGGTTGTTTAGAGGTCTCTGGTCCCATATTGGAGGCTCTTGCTATTTTTGGCCAATAGAGGTTAATAGAGATGGACCCCTGCTATTTTTGGTAAGATGGTTGGATGCACAGAGGGTACCATGGTGAAACCCCAGGTTCAAACGAAATTGGAAAATGATGTTTAATTAAGGAGATTAATATTTTAAGTGGCATTAATGATATTGTATTTATTAATGATATATTATAAAGTTATCATTTAACTTTATAATTCAATGTTGAGTTTGGAGCCACTTAAATGATTAAAAGGTATATTATAAAGTTATGATTTAACTTTATAAGTGGGGCCATTTTGAGTCAATGAGTCATTAATGAATTTATGGAAAAAGTACACCCATTTATGAGACTTATAATAAAGTTTTTATTAAAAACCTAAAGTGGAGTTGAAAGTGGAATTGAAAGCTATTAAGGAGATTGAGGTTATAAAAGGACTCAAAAGGCAAATGAAAATTCATTCAATCATTTGATACTTATGCTTTTTGGTGTGATGGCTGTGAGGAGAAGAAGTGCTAGGGTTTCTGCACTATTTGGTCATTGAGAACAAAAACTCTCTTTGATTTTTGCATTCTGAGGTGGTGAAAGATCCATTGAAGAACTGCTTATTTGTAGGCTTCATTCAGAGGTCCAATTTGTGCACATTGGTGAAGATATTTGCAAGTATTTTCAAAGTATAATTAATGCAGATCAGAATTTGATGCAAGGATGCTACAGTGGCGTGAACAGTGCCACGCTACAGTAAACACTATAGTATTAAAGCATTTTAGAGGAATTTGTCACTAGGGTTTACAAGGGTTTGATAGATTAACATTGAAGAACTTTGTGGAAATCAGCTGCTGTTAATGTTCACTGCTGTATTAACACATTTGGGTGGAATTTAGCACATTTCAGGTTGAAGTCTGCATTTATCAGCTAAGTGTCTTTCTACCCACAGTTGGAGTTTCATCTAGCAGCCAAAATGCCTTGATATTAGTGCATTCACCACTTCCTTTGGAGGCGTCCAGGCATATCAAATCATCTGCAGCCATTATAAGGGTGGAGAAATCATTTACAGTGGCAGTTCAATATAATAATCAGACATTTATATTGCTGCAACACTTCCAGAATTTGCTGTCATTACTTTCTCAGACTTGCACTCAATCTTTTCATGATTCCGGGTATGAGAATCAATGTCTTGACAAGTTTAATATTGTGTGTTATGGTATATGTATTGTAAATGCAAGGAAATGTTAAATTTGGACTGTTATAAATGTCTTCAGGCTGTTAAAGTAATCTGTTCTTTTGCAAATTGATATCATTACTCCCTTTGGCATTGGTATTCGTGAATGTTTAATTGCATTATTTCTATATAATTCCTGGCCATTATCATTTTGAAAACCCAAACAAGCAAGCTTTCAAGAGGCAAACAATTGAACCAAGGCAGAAAATTTGTGTTAGGCTATATTCCCACATGGGTGGGATATTACAAGCTATAAGAGGGGAACGATTGAATAAACTAAACTTAAAGTAATTTAAGAATTTAAAGAGACAAGTCAACACATAAGACAAAGCATAAAGCATAAGGCAGCACATAGTATGTAAATTAGACCAAAGGCATAAGATGCATCGATAAGTTTAAGACAACGATTATTAAAAATGGACGCTTCCCTTATAAAGTTGTCCCTCTTCATAGACGCCTCTATTGGGCATTTGATAAGGTATAAATGGAATCATCACACAATAACATTTGGGGGGATTAAGTCTGAAAAAAAATACAACTCAGATATCTACCTTAAAATTCAGAACAGCAGCGACTAAGGAAGTGAATAACTTATTTCTGACTTTAAATATACATATAATTCTGAGCTAAGAATATACATATTTATATATTCTAAAGGGAGAGGAGGAGAAGACATAAAAATGGAATTCTAATGGAGCAGTTTATAGAGGAGAATAAAAGGATTGGAATGATGAGAATATGCAGAATTGAAAAGGAAAATAACATAGTTGCTGAGATCTGAGATATCATATGCAGCAGTATATTAGGCTGCAGGTAAGAAGAGATTAAGTTACTTAAGAAATACGAAGGCAACAAAGGCAAGAACTATCATGATATGATGTATCTAACCTTACGTCTATTATGATGAATGCCATAGGATAAATAATGTAAATGCATATTATTTGCATGAAGTAGAACATGTATATATAGGACTGTGTCATCATATTGATCAGCGTTAGCAGTACTAAGTGCATTTCATGATTGATTTATCATAGTACAATAAAGGTAGATCTATAAGTTAAAACATATATGAATGTTTAGAAAGGATAAGGACCATAAGATCAAATGCTTCCAATAAGGTTATGAATGTTGTGAATAATCCATTGAATGTTAGGAAGATCTAATAATCTCATATTAGGAAAAGTTAATAATAATAGAGTAAACATCTAATGAAATATGCATTCAAGAGTAATATCAATATACTAGTAATTATTGAATATCCAAGAAAGTGAATTTTTAAATGGAAGGCATGATGCCTAGAATAATAACTATGTTCTATAAAGAGTTGATTATGAAATCATCCTTAAGAAGCAATCAACGTGACTATGGAGTACTGGGCTAGGATTAGTAGCCTTCCTCTTAATCCACCTACACACGTTATAAGTATGAGATTGGTGGTTAGAGGGAATCTGGTGTCTAGCACTCGAGCTGGCAAGCCATTGCCCCTCAGAGCTAAGAGCGAAGTATTGCCAGGTGTAACATGAAGCTCTTAGACCTAGGGTAAGAACGAAGTATTGCCAGGTGTAGCATGAAGTTCTTGACCCTATGGTTGTGTAGGACCTAGATAATATTAATGGCCTAACGGTAGGTGAACCTCGAGCTGACTATAAGCCCCTCCGAGCCAAGAGTGAAGTACCTCCGGGTGTGAGGTGAAGCCTTGGGCCTACGGCCGTAGGTCTTGGAATCCTTAATCCACCCTCTCATATTAGGTGAGTGGTCTGATTAATGGGTAGGATCACGAACGTCCTCCCCGAGGTATGTCCATGACTTGTGTGATTAATGTCCATGACTCATGTGTGATTAATGATATAAGATAGATCATGAACATGGATATATGACTAGAAAAGATATGAATTAGATAGAGTTTATTATTGTTAAGCACCTTATGTGAACACGATGAAATGATTTGTATACTAATGTGCTCTTTTATAAGTTGAAGTTGTTTGCAAGATTGCGAAAATTTTGGCTTACTAGAAGGGGACATTACATTAAGGGCTTGTAAGAACAATGAACTTGTGTGAATTGCATTGTTTTCTAGTTAAGCTAGTACCTATGGATTTGGGCGTAGGTAGGAGTGTGTGATTGAGCAAGTTGTAGAGCTGATTTGCAGGCATTGGGATGGTTTTTTTGTTGCAATGTGCTCCTAGAGCCCTCAGGGAAAGGCATCTGTGAATATTTAGAGAAGATGGTGGCTTGAGGAGGCTCATACTGCATTTTTCTTGGAATTTTTTTTTTGACCCACCTTTGTTTTTCTCCAGACCAAATTCTTTGTATATTCTCTCTTCTCTGATGTGTTCTCAGTCTTATTCTTTCTTGTCAATTACTTTTATATTTCAGCACTTTAAACAGCTCAATTTTGGACATATAAAGGCTGTTTTATTAAGTATCCTGTACAGAAACAAGCAGCAGTTTTGAGTTGGCAAATTCTCAGATTCTTGCTGTTGAATTAACTAATGGAATATACATACCAGTTATGAATCAAAATCTCTCCGAGAAAGCTGTATTAGGGAGAGTCATTAGGACACATTATCACTTAAGTCACCAGTGTCGGGCTCAGTGTGGTCATATGATTAACTAAGACCTTGCTGTCATTTTGTGTCTTAGTCAAAGTTTGGAAAGACGATTGTCCTCCCGTCAGAGTTCTTTGTGACTAATTTGCATGGCATGATTTTAGTGCCATGAGCTTTTTGACGCACTTTCAAATTTTGTGTAGCTATTTCGGCATAACACTTGCAACAGAAATTCTTACAAAAGATGTCATCTAGTTTTTCCATCTGTCAGACACTACTCAGAACTCATCCAAAATATGAGTCTTAGCTAATCTTTTTTTGGTGAATAATTTGATTTGATTTTAGCAGGGAGAGTTACTAATCATCAAAATAATGTGCACTAAGAATCTCCTAATAGGATTCTCAAAGACATGCTCTTTTTTTTTTTTCAGTCTGTCACACTGTGCTCACATCTCATCCAAAATACTAGTCTTAGCTAATCTTTCTTTGTGAATAGTTTGATTAGATTTTAGCAGGGAGAGAGACTAATCATCAAAATGATGGGCACTAAGAATCTCCAAGTGATATGGTAAACTGATTCTCTTAATATGATTCTATTTTCTAGAAGCATTTAACAAATAACCCAGTGCATCAGCAGCAATGGCATAAAATAAGAGGGGCTAAATACATTCTCTCTAGATAGAACTCCATAGGTTCTACAGAGACAACTGATAATTAACTTAATCCTTGGAAGAAGAATTAGAATAAAGTGTCTTTGTGAGCAGATCTGAACTTTGGACTATAGCTTAGCAAAAGCAGCATATCAAGATTAATTCCCATGCAATCCTATCATATGATGTAAATTTTCTACTGAAACTGTCTTCTTCCATGATACTTTTAGTTCAAGGTGACCTCTTACAAAGAAATAAGATCGTACAAAAAAGAATCCAACCTTCAAGGCTTGGGATGATTTTGCAAATGGTTTTCCTTCACTTCTGCTAAGCTTGACAGTCAGGATACTTAAAAGCTATGTTTTGACCTTTGGAATGGAAGCTTATTGCACATGCTAAATTTGAGCTTGTCTATTAGCACATATTTTGGCAATTAGTTTTTGTCTTCTGACTCACCCATCTTCCTCTATGAGAGAAGCTGAAAAAATCTGATAGCATCTTCCTTGTCACATAATCTGAAGGGTTCTGCATTGTTTCAGCCTTACATGCTAGTCATGTAAAAAGGCAATTTGCTCCCCACTTCTTTGACTGTTACCTAAATGAACCAGAACTTGTGCGAGCATGCGATCTCACTTGCTTCATGCCAACTGAAATACTTTGAGAGTTCATGTTTAGTGGGTTTTCACAGTGATAATTCTGGCAAGGACTATTTTTGTAGGAATTCTATATTGCTGTATTGTTGTACAAATTGCTTTTACTCGTTCTGATTGTTCATGGTCATTTATCAGTGATAGCTTCTTTCTTCTTGACACCTACTGTACCAGGAACCATTTGCTCTGTAGCATTTGCATCTCTAAATTTTGTAGGAATCTCAGTTGCTCCAGATTTCCAATAATATATCCAGAGGTTTCAGAAGGTTAATGCCAGATTTACATTTAATTCCATTGCAGTTCCCTCTGTTATTTGTTTCTTCTAATCTTAATTGCTTTTGATCATGTTGCTTGCTCCATATGCTTTGGACATGTTAGTGAATTTACATTAACTTTTTTTGTGATGCAGTCCATATCACCTTACAGTGGACATTACCAACCAACTGAAGAAAATCTAGACAAGTTCAAAAGTTTCCTTGTTGAAAATGGTGTTGACATGACTAATGTGGAGGTTTGTGTTACGATCAAGGAATTTCTATTTTTATCTTGACGCTTTATGTTTTATCAATTTGGCATAGGTGCAAGTTTGACTGGCTTGATATTTATTGGTCCAATGCTTTTAACAAGCTTTTATCATTCATATGCATTTTTGGTTGTGTCTAACTTAGAAACCTTCTTTTAATTCATTTTACTTTTTCTGTTATAGGAAGATCATGAGTTGGGACTTTCAAGACCTCATCCTCTTTGGTGGATCGTTTTTAAATTTTAAGCAAATAAATTATTTATTTTTCACCAAATTTTTGTGGGCTATAAAATGAGGTTTTAGGAGTAGTTATAAATTGAAGTATCACAAAAATATTGGCAGCATTTAAATTTCCTTTGGATTTTTGGTATATACGTTTGAGGATTAACTTTTATGCTTGTGTTCTTTTACCGTCCCTTTTTTGTTACAGAATCTAGAACACAGATGTTTGATTGGTTAAAAAAAATCAAACTTGTCCTAAGCTTACTTTGTCTTTCTTGCATCTAAGGTACATATTCTTTTGTGGGCTTACCTTTTACCGTAAATAGATGTTTGAACTTCCAAATTGTGGTTTATAATTGTTAGTGAACAAATTTTGTCACCTAACTCTTTTCTATTTATTAGCCCAACTACAAGGTGACAAATGTACTAACAGTTGAACATAATACAAATAGAGGCTTGTAACTGTTCTCTGCGTTTGAAAAAGGGGCAGCTCCTTTTGTATGATAAAATTAATTTGTTTTGGGGTACGCTTTTAACCTGATAGCAGGAAGGTGAACTTTTACTATTATAGAAATGCAATAAACCCTCAATGCCCAATGCACTGAGGCAAATGAGATACAAATCACAATTATAAAGTTTCCAAGTCTTATCCAAACATAAGAACGGAAGAAAAATTGGTAAATGATTATCAATTTTCTAAACTCTACCACACTTGCATCAGATTTAGACTAGAATGAAGACATGCAGATGATATGAATATAAGAGGCAGGTTATCAACATCCCATACAAAAGAACTTGTAATGTCCCCATTTTTGGGTTCTCTTGCTTTGTAGTTGGAGATGGCTTTCTGGGTTTGTGTCAGCTTGATCAGAAGGGTAATTTGATGTTACCAATGAGCTCAATTGATCTAGAGGACTCATATGCCACTTTCTGGGGTTTTTCGGCCTCTGGTGTGCTCTCCAAGAATCTTGGAGAAGGCATCTATTTATAGTAAGTCGCCCGGTTGGCTCTGTCTATCTTTATTCTTCATCGGGATCACACCAGTGTAGTTAGTTTTTGATTCCGATGCATTCCGGCAGTTTCCGCAAAATGAGTGTATTAATGGCTTGATTTAATTATTTTACTAAAGTTGCTAAATATTATTTAAAATATTTGAAAAGCACCTTAGTGTTATAGCTCATCGGAACCGGAATGAGATGTTTTAAACTATGGATACATTAAACAAGGACCTTATGTGTCAAATTATCATTATTTTAATTAAAAGGTCTTTTTTGGAGCTAAAATGGAGTTTTACTTAAAAAGTGAATGTTAAAATATAAGCTTCTGGAGAGTTTGGGAAAGAAGTATAAAAAGGCATTTGAGGGGCTTATTTGAGATATGGAGATTATTCTATTTCTCTGATCAAAACCCTTGTGGTTTTGGAGTTTGAACTTGGTTCATCTCAGGTTTCATCTTAGGTTTGTGAGGACGAAAACCCTTACAGGCAACATTCTCTACATTGTTGAAAGACACAATCTGGAGGACAAGTGTCAGATGCATCTTACAATGTTGACCAAGTGTCCATAGGCGTGGGTTTTGGGCCATCAGGTCAAGTTGGACGCCCATTCCAAGATAGAGCCAATTTTGCCTTGTATATTCTATATAAATAGGTGCTTGGAGGAGGAGATGTAGTATGTGATTGACAGGTATTGTTATGTTGCCGGATTGACTCCAGACACGAGTGTCGAAGACTATTGAAGCTTGCATTGCAAGTGTATTGTAAACTATATTTAGTTTTGATAATACATTGTGCAGGTTTCTAAGTGTGGGGTTTTGAACCCGATAAGGGTTTTCCCCACGATATATCTTGTCTCTCTTCTTCTGTCTTCTTTCTGGTTCTATGTGTATTGCTGCAATATCTCTGTTATATGTTTCATGTTGCTGTAATTGTAAAGATTAAATTGAATTTGCATCTCTCTCCCCTCATTAGATTAGTGTAGGAAGGGATTTCCGCACACCTAGCTTCCTTTCACTCCACATTTGTAAGGCACTACTGGCATCCTCATATTTCTGATGCACTTCAACAATATCTTTCTTAAAATTTAGAAGGTATGCTACCACATTACACAGTTTTCCTATGGGATTGCCATTTGGATCCTCTTTAGTTGTAAATTCTTCAGCCAACAAGTCCTTGAAAGCTTGCTTAGCCATAGAAGCAACCAATAAATTTGTCTTAGTTTCATCAAAGATATCAACCCCTAAGGATACACAGGAGCTCCTGAGTTCCATTAAATATGACCTGTTATTTTTGGCAATATTCTTTAAGTTTGTGAGGCACTGTTTCATCATTACTAGCTTCCAGTCAATAACATTCAACCATTTTACTGATTCATTCTCCTCCGACTTGTCAATGACATGTTCTGAGACCAAAACACTAGAGTCAGTTTTAACCATGCCTTGGAGCCCATTATTGGCCACATTTAGCATTGCCTCCTCTTTTCTGATTATCTTCAGATCAACAAAAATCTCACTCTTCTTATTAGATATTTTAGTATATAAATGAATAACATCATGAATATATAGCAAACTCTCCACTGTGAGTTTCTCAACCCATTCTTCTGTTGCTTTTCCCAAGAACTTATATTTATTGATTTGATCAACTTCAGCACTCACACCCTTTGGAGGAACCTTCACAAGGGTGCCCATAGTGGCATCTAGAGGCTACATGGTGGTGTCCACAATAGACCTGATATATGAAGTGAGAATACTCACTTGTTCTTCTAACAACTCATTTTCTCTCTCCCTCCCCTCTAACCTTGTGGCAGGAATTTCCACAGACAGTTTGGCATATGGATATCACCCTATACGGAAGGGCACCCCAGATCTACCTTGATAATATGAAAATCATCCACTGAAAGGTCTTTCTCATCTTTTTCTACCATAGGCTCTGCCATCTCCACATACTTATGTTTTGTCACTTGGTCCACCATGAGCCTTGACATCCTCTTTGCCCTCTTGGGAGTAGTTTCCAATCTCAATAGCCTAGCAACTGCATCAAATTCAGTATCAATGATTTGAGTATACTTCCTCTTATTACAAACTTCTTCTCTCAACCATGTAGGGGTTGGCAAGATATAAAACTATCTGCCATCACATTTGGCACAAGATTACATATGGGTGTACTAGGCACAACCTTATGCTGTTGGGAGGATGAAGGTGGTGAAGATATCCCATCATGAGAAATAGGTGGAGGAGTTTGCATGAAAGGAGGAACTGTATCCTTATGTGATGGAGAAGGAGCCACTTTATCTCCTTGATCCTGTTGCATTTGCTATTGTCCTGACACTTTATCTGCATAGGGGTTCAAAGGCCTTTTAATTTCCAGTTTCTTCCTAGATGGCTGATTGCCCCCTACATTGCCCCTTCAGCCCAACATTCTTCTTTGGGCCTTCACCCTCATTTCCATCTTTAATAGGAGACTGTGATCTTGTAGGATGAATCTTGGTAGGTGTGTCCTGGGTAGATGTCCCTTTAGAGGTTTGTTGATCTCCCATGGTATGCTCTGTGTGAAGGAGAACCTGCATCATGACCATTCATCTTAAATTTCAGCCACCTTCGACTCTTATCCAACACAAAAGATCTAACAAAAATATCTGATATTTCTCTTTCAAACCATCTCAATTTGGGCAATGGTTTAGCACTTTCAACATAGTATCCTTGGTCAATCATATCAGAATAATCATCAACCAAGTTGGGGAGATCCCATTCGAGCTTGAAGGTCCTCATTTGATCTAAGGTCAATTTTCACCAGTCTCTTCTCCTTACTTCATGCTCATCCACACAATCTGCCCAAAAGTCTTCTAAATGAGGCCGATGTTCTCATAGCATGGGAAAATATAAATTCTTGTTTACAAAGTCTTTGTTGTCAAAGAAACTTCTGGACTTGTAAGAAGGCAAATTCAACTTAGAGAGCAGTCTATCAACATGTTTAGCATTCTTAGGTTTATTACAACTGTAGTGAGTTGGTTTCAAAGGGAAGGGGTACCCTTTCTTCTTGTTGTCATGGTACCTCTTGTTGGCAATAGATGCTTGTCTACATAACTCCAGAAACACAAGATAATCTGACGCATATCTAGGCAATTTCAAAGGAGGAAATTAAAAACCACCAATCCTGAAATATGTAAATCTGTCAAATTGTATGAAATAGCTGCCAAATTGCATTATCAAATTTGCAGCCTCTGTTGAGATCTTCAACTTAGGATTCTCATATATCTTTCTTACCATAAACATCAGAAAAACGTTATTAACCCCTCTGTAATCTTTATTGCCAAATTCTTCCTGCAATTGGGGGAAGTGGTCATACACTTGAGTATCTTTATCCAATGTGCTAGTGGTATTCAAACTTGGCCAAACCCTCTGAGTACCAACTAGAAGATACACCAGGTAAGAACACATGGAATTTCTTTTTCCTCTTTTGAAAATTCACTAGTTGATCATGTAAATGTTAACCAATGAGTTTAGCCCAGTCTATGTGTTGTTTACCTGTGCATATGACTAGTATAAACTGGCACATCCAATCTGAAAATTCATTGACAGTAAGAAACAATGAAACATAAATGCTCACACAACACACATATACCCTGGGAAAACCTCCCTCTTGGAGGTGAAAAACCCAACAAGAAAATCTCAGATCCGATTTATATTAAGAGCAGAAACAGATTACAACTTTGCCCAGCTAAGGCACGAAACATAGATATCAAAATACAACATGGCCTCTTCTTGAATTATCGAACCCTTTGAACCGTTGAACCAGTTCAACTGTTGGTAGAACTCTTGCACTGTCGAACCTTTGAACCCGTCGAACCGTTGAACCAGTTCAACCATTGGCGGAGCCCTTCACTGTCGAACCTTTGAACCCGTCGAACCGTTGAACCGTTGAACCAGTTCAACCATCGGCGGAGCCCTTCACTGTTGAACCTTTGAACCCGTCGAACCGTTGAACCAGTTCAACCATCGGCGGAGCCCTTCACTATTCTTGTAGTAGATCGCTGATTTCGCAGAGCAGAATTCGGTAAGTGATTGCTGTGTATTGTGACTGCCAGTCACTCTTCATTTATATGAGATCGCACAAACGTTTTGGCGCCAAATTATATATATGTTACATTTGAAATAGGTCCTGACCTATTTGGAATTTCAAGATACATAGAATGGTGAGTTCGCCCAATTGGGCCCTGCCTTAATCGGATAATACAATCTGAGATCTCGAAATGCTAAGGCCGGTAGGCCATTCAGCATTTTATGACTAGGTTGCTCTCTAGAAAGGATCCGACCTAGCTACCAAAATCAACACTCCCTCTTAGCTAGGGAGGATTACTTCATAAGGATCAAGTCACATAGTGACTTACATCATGGCTACTCCCATGGATGAAAACATAAGTGCTTATTGTCATCTCCTCATGACGTTTACCATAGATACTCCCAGAGGGTGAACAAGCACATCGTGGAATTTCTCCCATGATATCCACCATACCTACTTGTAGAGGGTGGCTCCACCATGCCTACTCGCAGAGGGTGGAAGAGGGCTTTCACCTCAAACTTCTCCCAGAGAAGAGTGCATTACCACCATGCCTACTCGCAGAGGGTGGATCCACCATGCCTACTCGCAGAGGGTGGAAGATACAGTATAATGTATCACTGATGCTGAGACTCCCTCTCAGCTAGAGCTTCATTCTCCACAACTCCAAGCTTGTCTCGAAAATATGCAAGCTTCACTCGAGTAAGGGGTTTGGTGAGAACATCTGCTGTTTGTTCATCAGTGCTGATGTACTTCAGCTCAATAGCATTCCTTTGCACCATATCCCAGATATAGTGATACTGGGTTTCCACATGCTTTGATCTGTCATGAAACACAGGATTGGCAGAGAGCTTCACATAGCTCTGGTTATCACTGTGAATAACTGTAGGCTCCCAGGGTTGTCCAAACAAACCTGCAAGGAGTTTTCGAAGCCACACTGCTCCTCGAGATGCCACACAGGCTGCAATATATTCTGCTTCACCAGTACTCAATGCTACTGAAGACTGTTTTCTGCTGCACTAGGATATCATGGCGGATCCCAAGCTGAAGCAAACTCCAGAAGTGCTCTTTCTATCAGTGACACTTCCTGCCCAATCAGAATCAGAATAGCCTTCCAAGGTAATAACTGTGTTGGAAGAGTACTTCAATCCATAGCCAATTGTACCACGCAAATATCTCAAGATATGCTTGGCTGCAACAAGATGAATCTGCCTTGGTTCGCACATAAACTGGCTGAGGGCACTCACTGCATAGCAAATGTCAGGTCTAGTGTTAACTAGATACATCAAGGATCCAATCAGCTGCCTGTATTCAGTGGGATTCACAAGATCAGACCTAGCTGCAGATTCACTCAACTTCTTTAAGTTAGTTTCCATAGGAGTAGGCATAGGTTTACAATCTAGCATTCCAAATCTCTTCAAAATATCAATGGTATATTTTCCATGACTTAGAATAATTTCATTGGGTCTTTGCCATACTCCTAACCCTAGAAAGAAATGCATGAGACCTAGATCTTTCATTTCAAATTCTGAAGTCAGTTCTTCCTTACATCTAAGAATGGGATGATCTTCTCCAGTTAGGAATAGATCGTCAACATATAAAACCAAAATCAACATTTCACCATTGAATACCTTGAAGTAAAGGTTAGGATCAGCATCATTCTTATAGAATCCTAGGCTTACCAAGTACTTATCAATTCTTTCATACCAAGCACGGGGGGCCTGCTTAAGGCCATATAATGCTTTCTTCAATCTGCATACATGAGATTCTTTCTTATGGATCACAAAGCCTTCAGGTTGCTCAATGTAGAACTTTTCTTCAATAACACCATTGAGGAAGGCTATCTTTACATCCATCTGATGCAACTTCCATCCCTTAGCTACGGCAATAGCAATGATAGTCCTGGTGGAAGTATATCGAGCAACAGGGGCAAAGGTTTCCTCATAATCTATGCCTTCTTTTTGAGAGAAGCCACGAGCCACAAATCTAGCTTTGTATTTCTCAATACTTCCATTAGCAGCATGTTTAATTTTCAACAACCATTTGGAAGATACAACAGACTTACCTTTGGGTCTAGGCTCAATATCCCAAACATCATTCTTAATGATAGACTGATATTCTTCATCCATATCATTCTTCCATGTCTGTTGGTTCATGGCCTCTTCAACGCTGGAAGGTTCAGTCTCAATGAGATTACACATCAATGCAACATAGTTTGAGAATTTCTGAGGTCTCCTTCTTTCTCTAAGTGTGCCACTTGGAGCTGCAAACTTTTCTGTCTCCTGAATCCAGAGAGGTCTCTTCTTACTCATTGTAATGTCCCTAGGCCCATCTGTAGGATCCAAAGGTTCACTTGGATTATCATGATTTTCAGATTCTGTAGACTCTCTCTGAATCTCAGTATCATGCTCAATATCCATGTCTTGAGGGTTATCATGGACTTCATTGTCAATCTCTAAACTTGAGCCTTTAGATCTTTTGAGTGCAATGTTTTCTTCAAAAGTGACATCTCTACTAACCTCAATAAACTTCTGACCTGGAATGTAAATTCTAAATGCTTTGGATGTTTTGCTGTAGCCCACAAGAATGCCTCTTTTGCCAGAAGGTTCCAACTTGGTTCTCTTCTCTTTGGGTACATGGACATATTCTGGACTCTCGAAGATCCTCAAGTGACTGATATCAGGTTTGATCCCTGAAAATGCTTCTTCTGGAGTCATATCTTTCAATACACTGTGAGGGCATCTATTCTAAATGTAGACAGCAGTCCTAGATGCTTTGGCCCATAGGAAAGTCTGTAGATCCTGATCATGAATCATAGCTTTTGCTGCCTCAACTATGGATCTGTTCTTTCTTTCTGCAACCCCATTTTGCTGAGGGTTGTAGGCAACACAAAACTCCCTCTTGATCCTTGCCTCAACACAAAAATCATGAAAACTACCTGAGGTGTATTCACCTCCATTGTCAGACCTTAAAACTTTAATTCTTTTCCCAGATAGATTTTCAGCTAAAGCTTTAAATTCTTTGAATCTACTTAGAACTTCATCAGATTCTTTTGATTTGAGAAAGTAAATCCAAGTTTTCCTGGAGTAGTCATCTATAAAGATTACATAATACAAGAATCCACTTGGGGAAGCAACAGACATAGGTCCACATAAATCAGAATGCACAAGAGCTAATTTCTCTTTAGACCTACTTTCACTTTGATGAAATGGACTCTTAGTGTTCTTACCCATAGCACAACCATTGCATGTATTATCATGAATATGACTAAGTTTAGGCATACCTATAACTATCTTCTCAAGTGTGGGGAGGGCTTGGAAATGAAGATGTCCAAGTCTTCTATGCCATAGCTCGCTTGACTCCGGTGCTTCATGAATGAGAGCTTGAACTGGACATGCTGAAAGCTTATATAGGCTCTCATACCTATTCCCAATGACACGAGCTGATTTGATGCTGGACTTCTTAGGCCATACAAGCACCCTTCCCTTAGAAAATGCAATCTGATAACCCTTATCTTCTAGTGCTGATATGGAGATAAGGTTTCTTTTGATTCTCGACACAAACAAAATATCACTGAGGTGAAGAGAAATTCCAGAATCTAAATTAAGGGAAGTAGTACCAAAACCTCTCACAGAATAGCGAGCATCATCACCAATGACCACATGAAGATTAGACTCTTTCTCCACTAAATCTGAGAGGTGCTCTTGATAGCCAGTGATGTGTCTAGATGCGCCACTATCAATTAGCCAAGTATCACTGTCTGAGGATACATTGCTTGACAAAGCAGAAATGAAAAGGAAGTCTTCAATATTAGACTGATTTGAGACTTCATTTAAGTTTGTTCCTTGTTTAGACTGGGATAAACAGTCCCTTGCATAGTGACCGAATTTGTCACACCTGAAGCACTTGATGTGAGACAGGTCCTTTTTCTTTTTATTCGAATCATGAGATGGATTAGACCTTTGATCTCTATTCCTCTTGAAATTGTTCTTCTTCCAATAGCCTCCTTTCTTCTTGAAAGACTGGGCAGCAAGGACATGATTGTCTTCATGAGTGTTTTTGATAACTCCTCTAGCAGCCAGTGGAGACTCTTCTTGGATACAGTCAGCCCTTAATCTGTCAAACTTGGGCAGATCAGCTCTTGCACCTTGAATGTAGGATTCCCAAGATGCTGGAAGACCATTGAGGGCTAGCATGGTTAAATCATTTTCATCAACAATCTTTCCAATAGATGAGAGCTGATCTCTCAAATTAGAAATCCTCATGAAGTAAGCCATGACAGATTCACCTTTAGCCATCTTGATGTGATGAAGCTACTGCTTCAAAGCTAGAACACGACTAGTGTTGTTGATTTCATACATCTCCTCCAAGGTTCTGAACATTTTGCTTGTTGTATTCAGCTTGGAGATGATGAGAACAATGTGATCTTTTACTGAATCAATTAAGATCTTCTGAGCTTGAAGATCTTTTTTCCTCCATTGGGTCTTTTCTCCTTCTGCCTCAGGCTCGGAAGATTCTTTGGTCACAAAGTCTGCAAGGTCGTTTTCATTCAACGCAAGCATGATGTGGACTCTCCAAGATGTGAAATTGGAAGCCCCATCCAATCTGTCTTCAACCCTGAGACTGTGAGCCATTTTATCTGATCTTTAATGATAAGAGCAGAATGTAAATAATTAAATACTGCAAATTTGATTATACTAATTCGAACTTAGCTCTGATACCATGTTAATTTTAATATTCAGATTGACAGCAAGAAACAATGAAACATAAATGCTCACATAACACACATATACCCTGGGAAAACCTCCCTCTTGGAGGTGAAAAACCCAACAAGAAAATCTCAGATTCGATTTATATTAAGAGCAGAAACAGATTACAACTTTGCCTAGCTAAGGCATGAAACATAGATATCAAAATACAACATGGCCTCTACTTGAATTATCGAACCCTTTGAACCGTTGAACCAGTTGAACCAGTTCAACTGTCGGCAGAACTCTTGCATTGTCGAACCTTTGAACCCGTCGAACTGTCGAACCGTTGAACCAATTCAACCATCGATGGAGCCCTTCACTGTCGAACCTTTGAACCCGTCGAACCGTTGAACCAGTTCAACCATCGGCGGAGCCCTTCACTATTCTTGTAGTAGATCGCTGATTTCGCAGAGCAGAATTCGGTAAGTGATTGCTGTGTATTGTGACTGCTAGTCACTCTTCATTTATATGAGATCGCACAAACGTTTTGGCACCAAATTACATATACGTTACATTTGAAATAGGTCTTGACCTATTTGTAATTTCAAGATACATAGAATGGTGAGTTCGCCCACTTGGGGCCTGCCTTAATCGGATAATACAATCTGAGATCTCGAAATGCTAAGGCCGGTAGGCCATTCAGCATTTTATGACTAGGTCGGTCTCTAGAAGGGATCCGACCTAGCTACCAAAATCAACAGTCTTCACTCCCTATCACTCTGTGTAACAATGTTATTATGTCTAAGATGTCATCTTTAAACAGAGCTCTGATCATGTTTTTGGGAAGTTGAGAACCTCCCTTCTCTTTCTTTAGCCATGATGTGGCAATGGCTGTTCTACACATTTTATTGCCATCGGTATAAAAATCTCACCCAATTTCTTGCAAAATATTATCATACTCTCCCCAAATTGACAATCTGAGTTTGATACTAGTGGTCTCAACATCCAACTGTATTAGTATTTCACCGCTAACAGTTCTGATTTATCGTGATTCGGCGTGATACTTGTGAATGCAAGCCATTATCAAATCTTGGCATTGCATCACTGGGGGGAAGCCTCCCGCATGAGCTAACCCACTTTCAAGAGTCTTTTGAGCTATGGGTTCCCTTGGGTTTGCGTTCATTCTTTCCCAAAATTCCTTGAAGTCAATATGCCCTAGGTTTGTGTCTTTCACACCTGATAATTCATTATCTATTATGAAGGAAATATAGAGGCCTTGGTATTTATATTTCATCTTGGCAAATCTCAATAACCACACAATTGAATTGTTAACTGTTACTAGGAGCAAGCGGTTTATAATCGGCGGGAAAGGGTTATAGATGACAGTTGAAAGGAAGAGGGTTTCACTAGTCATGAAAGAGGATAACCATAATACGAACACCCTTCCACCAATGAAGCAATGTTCAAACTAAAAAGAGTATCGCAACAGTGCACTCACCTTAGAACCGCATTGCTCGAGACTGTAATCTTAATAACTGTGGGAGAAAGCAAACCGCAAACCACAACACAGACAATGCATTTAATGAAATTCACTTCATATATAAAGTAGACCAATTAGGGTAAAAAGGTTTCATTAAATGCCTTTGAAATAAATGCTTTTCATTCACTCATTATAGCCACTAACCCCCTTTATCAGCTATTTCATCATTTCACGAACCAACAACACTCCTGTGTTATCTCTTTATCGGCAAAAGTAACCATCGCCAAACTTCCTTATTGACGAACTTTTGATTTTGCAAACCAAGCTATTCGCATTTCAATGATCGATCCATTGGCAAAATCTTTATTTTTGGAAACAAACCATCTTTTAAATTGTATTGGCAAATCTCCTTTATCGGCGAACTAATAAGTTCGAACCAACCTTTCCTCAGATTTCCTTAATATGTGATATTTTGTTGGCAATTACATGTCTCGGCGAACTTTCAAGTTAGCGAACTTTCCATATGAGCGATATTTAATCACTTTGATTTTCCCTTTATCGGCAAAAGATGGTTTCACAAAACAAACTAAACACAAGTAAAGTATCACTTAATCGAGAAAATTACAAACTTGAGAAATGAATGACAAAGAATGAAAAATAAGTTAAGTGTGCACAAGACAACAAACGTTGATAGGGAAGACAACCTTACAGAGGAATGCAAGCATACATATCGGGAAATCGGGCAGTTCGCGAATCGAGGATTTTCCTGACAAAATGCTTAAATTCAAAGTTTTGCCGATAATGGAGGAAAGAAGATTAGTTCTCAAAACACTCAAAAAGCCGATAATATAGAAGACTTGGACAAATTATCCATCGCTAAAACATAAGGTTCACGAAACAACAAATTCAATGATAAGGTTCGGAAAAGTTCAAGTTTGTTGATAAAGGGAAAAAGAAGATTTTTGACTTCGAAAAAAACTCAGTAATAGGCACAATAAAGACCAACAGGGACCAAGTTCGAATTGGACAAGGACAATGTTAATGTTTGAAGGACAATGACTAGAACGAGGGCAACAAGAATAAATAAGGTTGTATGGATAGTGGCTACAAATTAAAGTATGACAAAATGTAATGTCCCCTTCAGCAAGTCAAAATTTTCTCAACCTTGCACACAATTTCAACTTGTAAAAGAGAACATTAATGACCAATTCATCTTTATAATATCAGCATATCTCAATAAGAGTTGACATTCACATGTAATTATCAATATCAAGGTTAATATACTTTCCATATTTCTTCTTAGGATTAGTAACCTTATAATTGTAATTCAATATGCATTTCATATTTCCTCATATCTATTATATATGTTCCATGGTTTACCTCGGGAGAGACATCCTTGATATTCCTTATTCAGAATTATATTCTTCCTTTTCCAAATCAGATTCTTTTCCTTTTTTTCCCCTGAGAACTCCCAATAACTCCTTTCAATGTGCTGCTATATCTTAAATCTGTTCCTTCCTTTAACTCTGAAATATTTTATTTTTTTATCTTACATAATTCAGAAAAATTTCTTCTTTCTTCATCACTGTCCTTGGAAAAAGAGGGAGGAGTTCCCTTTATACTCCCTAAAGGGTACCTTTGTGAAAAGTCATGATTGATAATGAAAAGACAGATCATATAATAATTGCATCTTTTCTATACTAACAAACCCCTATAAGGAATCGTACCAATAAACAAGCGCTGCCTATAGAGTTTAATAAATTTGTTGACTAAAGATAATAGCTGCTTGTCTTCAAGTCTTTAGAGGATAATGAATCGATACTTGACAATGACTTTTCTTTAAGTTTTTTACTTTATACTCTTTATTTAATTGTATTATATTATAATTACAATAATATTTAAATTGTAATATTAATATTAGTAATTATATATTTGTATTTATATAAATATATTAATATATATTTATAATCATTATAAATAATGAAATGGATAATATTTACATTTATTATTTATAAACATAATAATATAATTATATTATATTGAAATAATATTTATAATATATATTGTTATTATATGATATAATCACGATTGATAAATCTCTAAAGTGCCATGATTAGTCAGCTTTTTCAGTCAATGCTGACAGCGTGCCATCTTGTTGAAGTAAGGGATAGGGCATACTGGAGTCAAAACGGGTACAAAAGTGTCGAAACGAAGGAAAAAATTGGCTAACACTTTTGCAACCTCGCATGTTTGATGACATCATCAAAGAAGATATTTTTCATCATCTCACACATGAAGCCATAGGCAACTATAAAAGAGGGATTCTTCCTATTCGAAGACATCTACTTGGATTTGTGCTTTAAAAGATGCTTTCTTCATGGATAAGATTGAAGCTTTATTCTTTCACAAAGAAAGCTGTTTTTTTGTTCTCAAGTTCTATAAAGACAAGCTTTTGGCTTCTTTATTTCATTATCTTTTGCAGGTTGCATCTAGAGGAGGAAGATTTTTATTTTCTTTCCATGAAAATTCGAAGGCTCAAACGAAGTGCTTTTTCAGCGTTCTTCATAGTTTCGAGATGAGGAAGCAAGGAGGCATGCTTTTTCAAGGTCCTTTTTTCTAGGGGATCGTTTTTTAGAAATAGGACCGAAGCTTTTTCAATTTTCATCGAGATAGGTCCATCCAGAATTTCATCTTGTTGAAGATTGGGAAATTTTATTTTTTCGGGAATCTGTTTTTTTGCTACTTTTTCGGGAAATCCTCCGTTTTTTCAAAATCTGATAATCTGGGTTGCTTCAAAACGGAATTGTCTACAAAACCCATGTGGCAGCTTTTTCGCTCACATTCTGCTTTTTAGAAGAAATCACTTTGTATTAGTTGGAGTTTTCTTTGCTTTAAAGCATTTGTTAGTTATAATTTTTGTCTTAGAATAGAAATAAAGCTTGCGAGTTGGCAAGTTAGTTAGGGTAAATCAAGGAGATTTTAGGGTTCCCTACTCCTTTGATTTAGTATAAATAAGCGCAGCCTTGCCCATTGTAAGTAATAGTAATTGTGATAGCAAATTTGCTGTGCCTATTCTAGCCTGCAGAACTTGTTATTTCAACTACTTGTTCATTCTGTGTTATCTGTTTCCAGTGTTCGATCGCATATTGTATGTCTGCCTTTTGCTACAATATTGCTGTCTTGGAGTTGTATCAACTTTATGATATTGGAATAGATGCCTGCTTTTGCTTTGATTTTCTATCTCACTAATCATCAAGTTTTGTCGTTAGATGTGTGGCTTGCGTAAATTTAATTTCAGCTTCCATCATTAAAATACAATGAGTCTTGTGATGTGAATCTGGGAGAAATTTATTTAAGTTTTTGTGTTAAAACAAATCATTCCTTGTCCACTTTTGATTTCTGTGCTCTGTGTTTACTCAGACAATCAAAAACGTCATTTAGTTTAGGCCTAGCTGTAGTTAGAAGTTTATTTAAAAAGAAAAACCTCTTCTGCAACGAAATAGAGTTTTATAACCTTGTGCTTGCAGCTGAGAATAAAAAAGAAGATAGACAATTTTAATTTATTTATCTTTTCAGCGAACATCAGCAAAAAGGGAAACTCCCCCTCACAATAGGAGAGTAGTTTATCTGTGCATAGCTGTCCGTTTCCAAGTAACATTCCAGAGGTGCGAATTGAAACGCCAACAGTTTTTTAGCGCCCACCGTGGGGCACGAGGGATAAAACTTCAAGCAAGCTTAGGCTTATGTCACGGGAATGACTCTTTGGCGTCCTACTGCTCCAGTTCAACAACCAAATCTTACACCACCTGCTATTCAACCAAATCTTGTACAAGTGGAAGGAGAGCAAACGGACATCATTAGTAGCCTGAGGAGTTTCATATTTGCGCAAAAGGAAAGTCCTGATCAGTGGAGAGACGCAGCTACTATTCTTGACGAAGAACAGTATTACGACCTCCCGCATGGCAATAGATAATCCTGGCTCACAGGGTTTATTCAAGAAGGGGAAAAGGCGGTGCTACGGATCCTTTCTTCCAAGATCTTGTTCCTACAGAAGTTGGAGAGGCATCCAACATAGTTCCTGAAGTCTAGTTAGTTCTTGAAGTCAAGCAGGAAGAACCTCAAGAGGAACCAGTAATCCAGCCTAGAGCGATGGGTGATGCAAATAATAACAATCACAATGATCAGAATCAGAGGCCACCACCCCCATTGCCTTGGGGTGATAACATTGGACCTCTGGCTCTGCAAGCACATCATGAGTTACCAAAGGGGTCAAGGAAGCACTTTCCTCGGTTCCACGGCGATGGGACTCAACATCCTGATGAACACATCTCTGCATTCACAACAGCTTGCGCCGTTTTGCATGTATCACATGAAGATGTTGCCGTGCGTCTCTTCGTTGAGACTCTCGTGGGAAATGTTGCCGACTGGTTCAATTATCTGGAGCCAAGCATCATTACAAATTGGGCAACTATGAGCGAGAAATTCTTGGCAAGGTTCAAGCCTGCTGAAGACAGACACAGATTATTCGCCCAACTTTCAAATTCAAAGATGGAAAACAATGAACCAATGAGGGAGTTTGTAGCAAGGTTTAACTGCCTGGTCACACGCCTTTCTCATACTCTCAATCCATCTCCGCAAATTCTGTTGAGCAGTTTCATCAATTCTCTTCCTTCTGAGATAGCCTTCTTTTTGAGATCAGCTAATGAAACAGAATTATCCAATGCACAAGAAAATGCCATCAAGTTAGAGGATGACATGATTACCTCTGGGAAGATGAAGACGGATTCAATCAGGCCTCTTGTTCAGAGTTTTGTGGATCCACTGCTACAGAAGGTAGCAAATAAAATGACTATTATGAAGAGACAGTTGCCTACTCAGGGGCAACCTGCACAATAGCCATATCAGTCACCACAACAACAATACCAACCGCAGCAATAGTACCAACCACAGCAACCATATCAGCCTAAGAGGAATAATTTTCAGCCTTTTAATAACTACAGGCCCAGGTTGCCAGAACCTCCACCAAGACAAGCATTTGATGCTACTCAAAATGCAGTGTTTTGCTCCTTTCATGAAACCGATGCACATACTAGAGCCACATGTCCTGAAAATTTAAGAATGAATTAGATCATGGGATATGCTGATGCTACGCCCATTTTAAACATTGTCCCTTCCCCAAGTGCGAACGTTGTCTTACCATAGACAGACAAATTCGATGGCGACTCTACTACAGGATACTTCCAGAAAGAAACCGTTTTAATAAATGAAGAACAAGAGGATCTTCGTCAATATTCTCTTGCGGTGAATCATGAAAATCGTTCTACACCTGTGTTTACACGTGCTCAACATTTCAAGGCACAGAAAGAAGAAGAGGATAAACTAAGATCGAAAGAAAAGGGGAAGGAGGTGGCTTCCACTTCCAATGTTAAGTCACCACATGACAATGTCAAGGCTGCTCTACGGGATACTTCCAGAAAGAAATCGTTTTAATAAAGGGAGAACAAGAGGATCTTCGTCAATATTCTCTTGTGGTGAATCATGAAAATCTTTCTACACTTGTGTTTACATGTGCTCAACATTTCAAGGCACAGAAAGAAGAAGAGGATAAACTAAGATCGAAAGAAAAGGGGAAGGAGGTGGCTTCCACTTCCAATGTTAAGTCACCACATGACAATGTCGAGGCTGCTCAAGATTCGTCTTCGGCGAATTTTGATATAGTGGATTCCATGATGAAGACAAAAGTGCAAATTTCTTAGTTAGAATATCTTCAGGACCATCCAGATCAGCTGGATAGAATTGTTAAATATGTCAAGAAGGAGGTTGTCATTCAACCTACATTGCTTGAATCTTCCGTTCCAGCAGAAGAGAAGCCCAAGCCTTTCTATATCTCTTTGTATATAGGAGGCTATAAATTGAGCAATTGTATCATTGATTTAGGAGCCTCGGACAACGTCATGCCCTTACAGGTGATGAATGCATTATGACTCTTGTGCACCAAAACGCATGACAAATGTTATTCGCTTGAGTCTAAGTTAGTGCCGTTGGTTGGACAATTGAAGGATGCTCAAGTCTGGTTGGCGGCTTGTCCCGAGAAGAAAATAATGATGACTATCTTGGTAGCCGACATTCCAGCCAGTTACGGGATGCTGCTAAGTAGAAGCTTCTGCAAAGATCTCGGAGGAGAAATACAATTGGATTGGTCATCTGCGATCATTCCTTTAAAGAAAGGCAGTTTCAAATTGGAACCAGAAACCAAGTCACAGTTCACAGTGGTGAAATCCTAGGATCCTCAAGCACAGGTGTTATATTAAGAAACAGGACCTGGTACATATGTTATGTTGTCAGATATAATTGAAAAGAATCAGGAGTCTGTGTGCGTGGTTGGCAAATCAAAAGAACCTGAGGAAATATACAACTTGCATACTTTCTTTGAGGAAGAAGAAGTGCGACAATCTTCTCGAGAGCAAAATAATGATGAATCAGATTGGTTTTTCTCGTCTTTTGAAGGTTGGTTTGGAGAACCTGTGTCAAATTCATCCAAAGAAGAGGTCAAAGAAACGTTGCAATTGGATTAAAAACATGATCTTCATTTAGAAGATGATTTCTTCCTAGAAGAATTTTTCAAAACTAGAGATCATATGGAAGATTCATTATCGGATCTCAACTGTTTTCTACATCACTAGGAAAGTGATTCTTCAAGAAAAGATATTGCAGATTTTCCTTTACAATATAGTCCATCTTCACCTTTGTCCCAAGAATCCTTCATACGCACTAGTGAAGAAGACGATGCTGAATCCGTCTATGAACCTATACAAGAAAGAGACTTCACTGATACTATACAACAATACAAAATGCAACGTATGTAGAGGTTGATGGAGAAGAAGAGTTCATGGAATATTCAGTTTTGGTCACTAAAGGATGATATTGAAAAGTCAGAAATTCTTGACAAATGTTTTGTGAGATACGTCGTATGTGAGATCGATCAAGAAAATGAAGAAGAAACATATAGCTCAGATGAATCTGTTTTTGATCCTACTTACCTATTAGAAGAAGAAAGGTACATGATTACTGAAGATGAGACACTACCGGATATCCGCAGCGAAGAAGACTACTCTATAGAGGATGACGAGATTCAAGATAATGAATGGCAAAGTGAACTGTCAGGTGAAGATGTTATCTATCAAGTGTACTTCGACAATGATCAAGAGTTCGAGCATTCAGACCGGGATGATTTATCAGATTCTGAGGATTGGATGGACGAAAACGTGACCAATGAGGAAGAAGAGGTCCTGAAGTAGTAGAAAAATGGGTGACAACAGTTGTGGATCCAATAAGCCAAGAATCAGTAATGAGAGTTGTGTATGAACAACTTAGACCATTTCCAGAAGATGATACATTGACCGAGTTCAAGGTTGTGTATGTTCAAGATATAAATGAAAGTCAAGTTCTATACATGGTGACTACCATTCCCACAAGCATACTTTGGCCACAAGACATTCCTACATATCTTTAGAAGGAGGTTCTATACCTTCACTTGTTGCAGAGGTTGCTTTCTTTAGAAGAGGATGCTCCACTTGATCTTTGGCGTATCAACCAGTTCCTCATGAATTTCTCATGGCCTGAACGTGAATACCCTCCTAAACCGTGGCTCTTTGAGGAGATGTTGCGGAGAAAGAAAAGTTTTGTGCTGTCGAGATAATCTTCATAGCTAAGGAGAGATGGTTCTTATTTTTTTGAATCAATTGATGGTTTTGTCTGACAGTCTTTGTTCTTCTCGTCCTCGCTCGAGAAAAGAGCGTTTGTGAATACTTTCTGTTCTCGTGATGTGTTTCCCCTTTCCGTGATGTGATCGTTATGTTGTAATGTTTTTCCCCTTTTTTGTAATGTGGCAGTTGTGTTTTTTTGTGTTATGGGAAATTCCAACTCTTAGGTGATTCTAGGAAGTCCGGTTTTAGGTGATGTAGGGAAAAGTCTTGTTTTAGGTGATTAGGAAAGTAACTGACTCTATTGCCCAATTGATAAGGCACTGGTCCAAGCTAGAAAAGTCTAGAGATTGGTTCTCCTATGCCGTAAGTATCCAACATGGTCCCCAGAAAGAGCCAATTGTTGTACCCAATCAAAATTTTTGCTTCATTAAGGCATTTTGAGGAAGTCTAGAAATTTTTTTGTCAAAAAGTCAAAAAGTCAAAATTTCTAAAAATAGAAATTTTGATTTTTAGAAAGTTTCTAAAAATAGACGTCAAATTAGGTTTTCTAGGTTTCTTGAGATACAAATACTGGTAAAATTTTCTAAAAATAGAAAGTTTATAAAAATAGAATCTTCGATTTAGGTGTCGTCCTTGACTCTGATTGGTCGATTTTGCTTCACGATCAAGGCGGTCCAGACGGAATCTGCAAAAGATCAAGTTTTCTCTACTGGGTCAATTCTGCTTTATCAGAAGGCGAAGCACGAGCTCTGGAGCCATCAATAGAAGAAGTTAATCTGCCAGAGATCAGTTTCAAGTCTTGCAGGGCTGTTTAGCTAACGCAGAATTGACGAACAGTTGTTGATTTGATAAAGAACGGGAAATGGAGCAGGATGGATCCGAAATATGTTGAAAAGTTAAAAATCCTGAAATTTGACTAAGGCATGGATTTCCAAGCGCCCTTGGAGGCTAGGGGCGCCCAACTTTAGTAGTGTTAGAATTTTTTCTGCGTTTTTCAGAAAATGCGACAAATGTCTCCGTCGGTCAGTCCGAGGTGGACAAAAGCAGTCAATTTGATCAACAGGCCCTGAAAAGCTGGAATCCATGTTAGATATATCCAGGCTATCCAGTCCATACCTCATCTAGTGGCAGTTGACTGGCGAAACATCGAAGTCGGCGATAGGAAGCGGCTGTCGGTACACGAAACGGAGCAAATTGCAAACAGAGGTTGAAAATCATGAATTTGGCTAAGGCATTAAATCCTAGGCGCCCCTGGAGGCTAGGGGCGCCCATCTTTCAATGCCTTAGAATTTTTTACCCATTTTTCGAGAAATGTCAAAAAAGCCTCCGTCAGCTCGTTTCTGGGTGGTCAAACTCAGTCGAAAACTTGAAAAAGTTAGGATTTCATCTCAGGTATGTTCAGACAGCTTAGATCACCTCTCGTCCTGCTTCTGCAGTCATCCGGACGACAGAAAACGATGATCAAACATGACCTATTGTCACAGAAATTGAGGAATGGAATACAAAAATTGAAAAACATCAAAATAATCTAAGGCACATAATTCTAGGCGCCTCTGGAGGCTAGGGACGCCCATCTTTTCTTGCTTTAACCATTTTTCCATATGTTTTATGGAAAACGACAAAACCTCCTCCATCAGCCCAGTCAGATTCACAGCAAATCAGTTTGGCACGATTTTTGAGGCAGACAGAGGGTACGATCAGCTTAGTTTTCATCAGGCTTGCCTGTATACCAGATCATCAGATTCAGTTTTGCTTCGGAAGGCAGAAATCGACAGCCAAACAGGGGTCTACAGTCACCGGAATGTGCGCAGGAATCGAGAAATTGAAAAAGTTGAAATTTTCCAAAAAACGGCTAAGGCACAAAAAACTAGGCGCCCCTGGAGGCTAGGGGTGCCCAACTTTTCATGCCTTGGAAATTTTTTATGTTTGACAGTGTTTTCTTGCAACCGCTTTCCCGATCTTCGCCTGGTGATAGGTTTCAGAGGTCAGATTTGCAGTTAAACGACGTCAGATCGTCAGTTTGTGGCTAGGGATTGAATCACGATTGATAAATCTCCAAAGTGCTATGATTAGTCAGCTTTTTCAGTCAATGGTGACAGCTTGCCATCTTGTTGAAGTCAGGGATAGGCCATACTGGAGTCAAAATGGGTACAAAAGTGTCAAAACGAAGAAAAAAAATTTCAGTCAATGGTGACAGCTTGCCATCTTGTTGAAGTCAGGGACAGGCCATATTGGAGTCAAAATGGGTACAAAAGTGTCAAAACGAAGGAAAAAATTGGCTAACACTTTTGCAACCTCGTGTGTTTGATGACATCATCAAAGAAGATATTTTTTATCATCTCACACATGAAGCCATAGGCAGTTATAAAATAGGGATTCTTCCTATTCGAAGACATCTACTTGGATTTGTGCTTTAAAGATGCTTTCTTCATGGATAAGATTGAAGCTTTATTCTTTCACAAATAAAGTTGCTTTTTTGCCCTCAAGTTCTATAAAGACAAGTTTTTGGCTTCTTTATTTCATTATCTTTTGCAGGTTGCATTTAGAGGAGGAAGATTTTTATTTTCTTTCCACGCAGATTCGAAGGCTCAAACGAAGTGTTTTTTCAGCGTTCTTCATAGTTTCGAGATGAGGAAGCAAGGAGGCACGCTTTTTCAGGGTCCTTTTTTCTAGGGGATCGTTTTTTAGAAACAATATCGAAGCTTTTTCAATTTCATCGAGATGGGTCCATCCAGAATTTCATCCTCTTGAAGATTGGGAAATTTTATTTTTTCCGGGAATTTGCTTTTTTGCTGCTTTTTCTGGAAATCCTTTGTTTTTTCAAAATTTGACAATCTGGGTTGCTTCAAAACAGAATTGTCTACAAAACCCATGTGCCATCTTTTTCGCTCACATTCTGCTTTTTAGAAGAAATCACTTTGTATTAGTTGGAGTTTTCTTTGCTTTAAAGCATTTGTTAGTTGTAATCTTTGTCTTAGAATAGAAATAAAGCTTGCGAGTTGGCAAGTTAGTTAGGGTAAATCAAAGAGATTTTAGGGTTCCCTACTCTTTTGATTTAGTATAAATAAGGGCAGCCTTGCCCATTGTAAGTAATGGTAATTGTGATAGCAAATTTGCTATGCCTATTCTAGCCTGCAGAACTTGTTATTTCAGCTACTTGTTCATTCTGTGTTATTTGTTTCCAATGTTTGATCGCATATTGTATGCCTTCCTTTTGCTACAATATTGCTGTCCTGGACTTGTATCAACTTTATGATATTGGAATAGAAGTCTCATGCCTGCCTTTGCTTTGATTTTCTATCTCACTAATCATCAAGTTTTGTCATCAGATGTGTGGCTTGCGTAAATTTTATTTCATCTTTCATCATTAAAGTACAATGAGTCTTGTGATGTGAATCTAGGAGAAATTTATTTAAGTTTTTGTGTTAAAACAAATCATTCCTTGTCCACTTTTGATTTCTGTGCTCTGTGTTTACTCAGACAATCAAAAGTGTCATTTAATTGATTTATCTTTTCAGCGAACATCAGCAAAAAGGGAACTCCCCTTCACAATAGGAGAGCAGTTTATCTGTGCATAGCTTCCGTTTCCAACTCGCATTCCAGACATGTGAATTGAAATGCCAACATTATGCTTTAGCTAGAGAGCATAAGTGTTTGTTAGCTATTGTAAGTGTATACTTTTAAGAAAAGATATAAAAATCGCTCATCTTGAGTAGCAGTGTTGATAAGCCTTTTGCCTTTGCCTAAGAACTAAAAAGATAGGCCATTTCTTTAGTTTGTTTGCAATGCAGGCTCAAAATCCTTAAAGGTTAGAGTTCATTTCCTTAGGTTCTAGGGTCTAGTTTTGTTTTTTATTACAAAGGAGCTACCCCTTCTAATTTGAAGAAAGGTTTATCTTTGGACATTCCGTTTTGTGTTGTCTTGAAAAGGACAAATTAAAATGCTAGCACCTACAACAAGAGAATGTGAGTTTCTTATATCTAGGTGACATGAGCTCCTTGATACTGTCCATAATTCTCCCAGGATGTTTTGGCATATCTTCCACCAAAAGAGAAAGGAAAATGCCTAAAATTGATTCCCATTTTTCAGTTTCCAATGCCATTTCTCAATATGACATGATGATATTATTGAATTTAAGAGAATTGAAGTCCCTAGAAAATTTCACAAGATTAAAATACGACACTTTATTGAATTGCATAAAATTAGTGAATGTAATACTTGGTGACTGTAGTAAAATGTATACCTCAACAAATTGAATATATTGAAAAATGTTCACATTAGACATCAAACTCTCCTATACATTAAATAGACACACTTATTCAAACATTGTTCTAAAAATATCAATTCAAGGCTAGAACGTTATATCTACCTAGTCTGAAAAGGAAAATCATGATTACAAAACAAAAAACCAGTACATAAATTGACATATTAAAATTGGTAGGTGGGTTCTCCCACACACACACCTTGGAAACAAAGAATCTTTAAAATGTATAACTTAAAGGAAGTAGAGAATTGAAAGACATTTTCTAACATACCCACTATATAATATTACTAGACACAGCTATACATATATTTGTAATTATAATAAACCACTTACGAAAGGTTAAACCGAAAAGGATAAACAAAATGTATAGAACTTATTCTAAAACTAGAAAATTATAGGAACAATCCCCACTTTTAATAGGTTCTACAACCTATAGAATAAAGAACTTTTATTGTGGTCTCATTTCCCTTATATATACAAAACTGTTATTAGAAATATATATTAAATAGCATTTATGGATATTTTATCATCATAATTAGAAAACTTCAATTACATAATATGCAATTGATAGTGCACATCTATGTTCAAGTAATTTCAAATACAACATATTAAAATAGAAGAACGAATATGGATCTCTTTGTTCTAAAAGGAGTGAGATACCCCTTGTTAGACTGCCTCTTTCCACTATAATATCTAACACTACTAAGCTGAGTTTGTTCTAGCATTTAATTTCAATGCCATCACAACATCCTTGTGCATAATCTTATATGGTGCTAGATTGGAATGGGACTGGAGCCAAATGATGGATCGCAAAGAAAGACTTAAAATAAAATGCATATTGACAATTAATTGCTTTGGCCCTAGTATGTAGTCAATTGTACCTACCAAGTTTATATAAAAATCATTTTCTTTGTTGAGAAATTATATGATGGCCTTGCTCAAATTATTAACTAGGAACACCTTGCCTAGACATCTTTTCTCATAATCCACAAACATTTTCTATGAAAAGTCATTTGGGTAGAGGCAGCTGAGTCTACACACCAATCATCTTTCTTAACAATAGTAGAACAACATAAGCAATGTTGTTTGGAAAGAACCAGTTGAGTCGACAAGTCAATCATCATCCTTAATAATAGAAAACTAACACGATGAACTCATTTGAAAACTGAAAAAAGACATCCAAGTCTACAATACGGACCATCTTCCTTAATATTGTTGTGTTTTAGCATGCTTTTGAAATAGGTAAAATGTGCCATGTGGAATGGGATGGCATGGGCATAAAATTTGGTGATTGCATCATTAGCTTCTTCCCATGATTGCAAGTTTAACATCCTTGCAACTGTGCTAGTCCTATCATTGGTAGCCTTTCTCTTTCTTTTGGTAGAACCCTCTCCCCTTTTAGTCCCAACATCTATGGCAGGAATAACAGATTGTATAGATTTTACTGACAAACCCATAGTTCTGGTCTTACTTCCCATATCAACTGAGAAATCTTGGCCTTCTCAACTAGGGTTTTTTTTTCTTTTTAAAATCCTAATCCTATGTCTAGACATACACAAAAGATGATTAGAAACTCTGGTGTAGCAACTCCCTTTGAAATTCCTCTTGCACACATGGCACAACCAATGTCTATTCACTCTTGGATGTTTTTTCATTTTGTTTAAATTTGGCACAAATTGAAAAACTGGTTTGGTGGCATTGAATGGGTTCTTTGCATAAGCTTTTAGGGAAGTAGAAGGGCATTCAAAAGGGTTACTTCTCACCAAAGTTTCAAGACTCACCCAAACTCGGCGAGTCGCGAGCCGGGCGACCCTAGGCGAGTTTGGGAGACTCGCAAGGCTCGCCAAGTCTGGGCAAGTCCCAACTGCTAGACTCAACTGCGGAGATTTTTGCTAGGGAGGAGTATTGTTTGCAAAGTGCAATAGAGGAGCTTGAGAAATGAATTCAAGGTGCATCAAAGGGAACAAGAGTTTCAGCAATGGAGGGGTTTTCTAGAGTTTTGTAGCAATGGAGGACTAACAAAAGTATGAGGAAATTTAGAGTGCAAGTAGAGGGACTTGAGAGCTTCCCAAAGAATCAAATGAGGGCTTAAATGCATTTTTATAAGACTGGGCAAGCGAAGTAGCCATTGGAAATGCATTAGGGCAAGATTCCTAGGGTTTTTGAGTCGTGTTGTGACCTAATCACACATCACCCCATTGCAAATGGGGACCCCCTTTTTTTGAGCTCTGATGCTTTGCATTTAGTTTTGGATGATGTCTTAGGTTCGTTTCCTCTGCCAATCCAACAATAAGTTTCTCTCCTAGAAGGTTTTGTTTTATAACTGGAGGTCTCATCTGGAATATGAACTTGTAGTCTTGATCAAATTCCATCCAAATAATGAACACTGAGATCAATCCCGATGTATGTTTGAGATCCTGAAAAAGACTAAGTCTAGTAGCCTGAAATCCTGAAAAATAGACTAAGTCTGAAATCTGGTGGATCCTCCAAATTCTAGATTTTGCATGTTAAATCCAGTGGATTCGAGACCTATCTCAAACATCCTGAAAGGTATATTGAAAAATATATTTAAGTATAAGAAATGAAAAATATTTAAAGTATAAGAAATTTTCTTATACTTAAATATATTTTTCAATATACCTTGCTCCGAGGACACTGAAAAAATGGCTAACTACTGAAGAGAGCGCAAAAACTTGATCCAGTGCGCCAAGACATAAGAGTGGCGCAAAATCTTGATAAAATGCATCACTTTCAACCAGAGAGCAAAATCCAGAATCAATGCGCTCCAACCAATGCACCAAGATGGATAGGTGGGATACAAGTATCAAAACACAAATTTTGGGAAGTATTAAGATGAAATCAATTCTACGAACCAATGCGCCATCATTAAAGGGTGATTTTACTTGAGTTTTGGGCATTATTCAACGGGAGTTCAAAATCTTCAAGTGATGCGCCATTACTAAGGGAGAGCTTACTAGCGAGCATTCAAGGAGATTCAAATTATCTTATCCAATGCGCCACATCTAGAACCCCTTCTACAAGGAAGATAAACTTGAACTTTTGAATCCCAATCAAGAAAACTCAAAATCAAGAACCAATGCGCCCTTGTCAAAAGGAGGGATTGATGAGTTTCAAGAGACAAATTTCAAGTGGAGATCCAAACCTTCATCCAAGGCGCCTAATTGATATGAGGTTTAAATCAAGTTTTTAGAATATCTTTTAAGAAAGAATCAATATCCTCAATTGGTGCCCCACGTATACTAAGATGAGATGAAGATTCAACGTGTCTTATGGATGATAAATTCAACTGGGATCCAAATTCCTTAACCAAAGCGCCATTTTAGTATGAGGTGAAAGTAAAGCTTTAAGTGAAATTTCAACCGGAGATTGAAATCTTCATCTAATGCGACCAAGGTGAAGAGGAGTCCGTCTTGATGGTGGAAATGCAACTTTAAAAGGAAGTTCAAGAACATTGATGCAATGCGCTTCATCCAATTCACTTGAAGGAAGATGTTGATTGAAGTCTAAATGCAACTTTTAAGAGATCTAAAACCTTGATCTGCTGTGCCACATCTAAGTGCTGCCTTAGAATCGAGTGATTAAAATGTGAAAGTGGTCAAGTTTCCAACAGAAATCAAAATCCCCATCTAGTGCGCCATAGCATGAGGATTGCATCTTAATTTTCATGAAGGCAGTCAAGAGAGATTAGAATCTTCAACCAATGCGACCACCTTGTGAAGACAAGTAAAATGATGATCTTGCAATGAGAAACTAAAATTCAGATCTGTTGTGCCTTAACTAGAGTACCACTCATGAAGAAGATTGAATTAAATGTTGTGAAGTTTTTTTTAAGAGAAATCAAAATCTCTCAACTGCTGCGCCTATTTGGGAGGAAGCTAAGTTTGAGTTATAAGACACCTTTCAATGAAGATTTAAAACCTTGAACCAATGTGTTAGCTTGAGGAAGATAGATTGCAAAGTTTCTTGATATTCATTCAACCGGGATTCAAAATCTTCAAGTGATGCGCCAAAATAGGGAGCTTGTCTTGATTGATGAAGATGATTTTAAACAAGGATCAAAAACCTCATCTAGTGCGCCACTAGTGGAGGGTGGTTTAACTCAAATTTTAAGGCAATTTTCAAGCAGAAAGTGAAATCTTTATCCAAAGCGCTACCTTGTTGTGAGGTTGAATTGAAGTTTTATGAAGGTTTTTTAACCAAAGATGAAAATCATGATCTAGTGCGCCTAGATCAAGGAGTGGAAAATAGTGATTTGAAAGTGGAATTTCAACCAGAAGATGCAATCTCCATCTAGTCCGCCACCTTAGTGAATGTTCAAGGGGAGATCAAATCCTCCATCTAGTGCGCCAATACCAAGAGGATTCAAAATTGCTATCTAGTGCACCCTGTCTAGTTTGTGGTGTAATTCAAGCTACACGAAGAAATTTTAACCAAAGCATGAAATTGCTAACCAGTGCGCCACCTTGGATTGGGATTATATTTAGATTTTATGACTTTTTTTAGAAAGAATTCAATTTGGCATCTAATGCGCCTAGGCTTAGAAGGGTTAGAAATTGATTTATAATGATTATTTTGTGTTGTAAGATCAAGAGGATTGATATTGCTTCACTGTTTTTTTATAGGAACAAGGAGCTTTGATGAAGCTAAGGAGTCATTGAAGAGGTAAAAGCTTGAACCACCTTTATGCTAGGAGTGAAGTCAACAAGTTACTATGTTGGAGAAGACATCCTATCTGCTGTTCCAAGTAATCACTTCAAGCATCAACTAGCTTCCTCATCAATCATGACTTCAAGATGAGCAAGTAGTTGCTCCAAGGACCCCCTTCAGGATCATCAAATTGGAACCTTTCATCATCCTTGTGTTGGAGTTCTTCATCAATGGCATCATGTTAAGGTCATCTAGAAGGCATCCATCTATGGGATTATATTTCATCATCAAGCATTCCAAAGATATCTATAAAGTTTCAAGAACCTTTGGTCCATTCAAGTCTCTTTGAGAAGTCATCTACTCCACATATAAAGAAGGTGTTGTCATCAATATCTACACTCCAAGGGACCCTTTCAAGTTGAAGCATTTCATTATCTACATCAAGTTCAAGTATACATCATCATCTAGAAGGCATCTGTGCACGGCAAGTACATTACTTCATCTTCGATTGCATCACGTTCAAAGACACTTCATCCATTCAACTTCAAGTTCTTCCACAATCTTCAAGTCTAAGAGAGATCTCCTACTTCAAGTCATGAAGGAAGCATCATCATCATCTACTCTCTACTCTCTTCAAGAAGATGCATGCAAAGAACATCAACCTACCTACAAGAAGAAGAAAGAATCACAATGTTAGTCAAATGAAGCAACACATCATACACATCCAGTTTACAAGAAGATGAACAAGGTAAGATCACCAAAGTTATATCCCAAGCATACAAGTTTAAAGCAATCACATCAAAGACATCACAAGATGATACAATTTGGGAATAAACTAAGATGGCACATACGTGGCATGTACATCATCATCAAGCCAATCACAAGCCGCCACATCATTTGACAAGCAAGAAGACATAGAGGATGTCCATGTGGAAGATGCTCCAAAGATTCCATCTTATCTTCTTAGAAAGCGTGCCTTCATTGCCTCTCTTTTGTACTAAAAATAACAATTTGTTGGAACTACCTATTGAGGTGGCATGATCTGAGCCTTTGGCTACATGAAATAATCTAAGCCATTCATTGTAATTCTGGAGCTCTATATAAAGGCCTTGTTGCCTCATTTGTAAAGTAGTAGTTCAGTTTGTAGACAAGTAGGAGTAGAATAAAAGAGACTCGAAATTCTCTGAGAGGACTTGAAGAAGTTGTAAATATTTCTCAAGAGTAATGCAAAACATTGGAATTCATTTGGTGTTAAGTGTTGTCTTGTGAAATGACATGGTTTCTTGTACTTTGATGAAATGGAGAGATGTTTCAAGTAGATTAGAAATAGATTAGTAGCTCTTTGATGTAATGTATGTTGTATTGAATATTTGATCAACTCCTAGCTCATGCTTTTAACATTCATCGCTGGTGAAGTGTTGTGTAAAGTTAGTCTGAGTTTTATCATTTGCTTAAGTTCGATTGTGGATGCTGGTTTGAGTTGCGCTGTTTAATGGGTGCTTATATGAGCCTTCATGATTTGAAAACCGTTCGTTTACCTTAGGAGATTGGACCAACTTCATGTAGTTGTAGGCATCCTTGGCGAAGTGGAGTTAGGTTTATTTAGGAGTTTGTCTATTCAAGCATCATCATTTACTTCATTGACCTTAGATTAACCTTTCTGAACCCTTATCTTTTTTTTTTATTATTATTATTGATACATCATCCACATTGAAGGAGGAATAAACTAAGGAAGTATGAAGAAGTCTACGTAAGTCCCTTTGTGATTATCAGCAAGATCACATGTAATCACTGAGTTAACCCATCATGAATCATAAATAAGGAACCTTGGAGTTACTTCATTGGATCACATAGTTCAGCCTTTGAAGAGCTTTATTCAAGAGAGAGTGGGATACTCTAGTGTTTTACTCTATTGTTGACTAGTCTAAAAACAATCATCAACAAGTCGGATTCAAATTTGAAATGTTGGGGAACACTAGTGCGGGCATACTAGTGTCCTTGAGGACACAATAGCAGGGATTGAAGAAGATGAAGTGCCTGCAACAGGGGAAGTCTTGGGCAAGCAGTTTGGCACACTTATGAGGGAATTTAGGCATAGAAATAGGTGAAATCAGTCCTAGTTGAGTCTAAGGGAAATGGACACTAGAATGAGTGCATGATATAGAGTGAAAAGTGTGAAGTACACAATTTTGACTGTGCAGAACCACATACCAATAGGCAACAAAAGTCCAAGGAGACCACAATGCACTTTGCATTGGCAAATATAAATGACACCCTAAGTAGTCTTTATAAGCAATTGAGCTCTAGACCTCTTAGCAGGGACACACTCATCAATCCTTACTCTGCTGCTTAGTGACTTGCAAGCTGTAAAGGATAACCAAAAACCCATCATTGCATGTCTAAACAAGTAGAAGGAAGGGTTGGCTATTCTACATCACTGTTAGCCAATAGGCGAAATCAGTCCTAGTTGAGTCTAAGGGAAATGGACATTAGAATGAGTGCATGATATAGAGTGAAAAGTGTGAAGTACACAATTTTGACTATACAGAACCACATCCCAATAGGCAACAAAAGTCCAAGGAGACCACAGTGCACTTTGCATTGGCAAATATAAATGACACCCTAAGTAGTCTTTATAAGCAACTGAGCTCTAGACCTCTTAGCAGGGACACACTCATCAATCCTTACTCTGCTGCTTAGTGACTTGCAAGCTGTAAAGGATAACCAAAAACCCATCATTGCATGTCTAAACAAGTAGAAGGAAGGGTTGGCTATTCTACATCACTGTTAGCAAAGTATTCTTAATTGAATAGAAGTCATCGCATGAATTCTTAGCCCTGATCAAATTAGAAGGGAGGGTGCTGCACCAACACAGCCTTTTGAACATTACTACACACCCAAAAGGTCCTAAGTCTCTAAGAAAAAAAAATTCAATGTAGTTGCATACCAAGTGGATCCATGGAATGTACAAGCAGGGGGTCCAAGTGAAGGTGCTTCTGGCTGGAACTGGAGCATTGAGGGCCACACAGCCCACCACCTCAGTCTCACACAGGGAAGTGCCACTGCACTGTCAACAGGATTCTAGGAAGAGGCTAAGGGCTTTGATAATGATACAATATTTATATATCTAAATGTGTTATTTCCTTAAGCTAAAATTTGCGTTTATGCTTATGTGATCGATGTATACTTGTGTATGTGATCAAAGTAGCTTCTAGTTGATGAGTTTATTGTGTCTTTAAGGTTTATTTATTAAAGTTTGCATGAACAAGTTTTAAATCCTTAAAAATCTCTGAATTTCATGGGTTTTTCAAATTTCCAAGTCTTTGGCGAGTCTGGGTGGTGAGTCCGAGTCCGGGTCAAAAATCAGATTGCCGAGTCTTGGGCGAGTCCAAGTCTTGTAACATTGCTTCTCACTTCACCTACAACACTTCCACACTTGGAAGAACCCCCAACATCTCTTTGGTTTGTTTGTTCATTCTCAACCTCTTCACTAAATAACCCACTGCTGCTCATCTTGCTTTTAAGAACCAGCTGCAAACAGAAAAGAAACAAAGAAAAACCTAATGGTTTGAAACTTTTAAGGAAAGACGAATACAATTTTTTTTTTGAAAATATGAAAGTTGGATGCCCAACTTATCTCAAATGATAGTGTTGATGCTCTCTTCTCTTGTTTTCACCACCTTTTCTCTCTTTTCTCTTCTGGACAAAATGGCAAAATGATAAAATGACAAGACGAATGTGTTATGCTATTAACTTGAAAGTGGTTTCTTTTAGGTTTAGGGTTTTGAAAAAGGGTGTATGGGATGTTGCGGGCCCCTCAACTACTTTACTTTTCTTCTTCTTGTTTTAAAATAACTTTGTTTTGTTCATAGGAGGCTTGGCTGGCTGTCCTCGATAATGTTTTTGAGGGGTCCCTGCATCCCTAAAATGTGTCAGAGAAGGAGACACCTAGAAAAGACCCGGATATGTGTCCTTGTGTAACATAGGAAAATAGTAGTGTTTTTGAAGCATATAGGGATTTAAAAAAAAGACCATGAAAGCATAAATAAGTGAAAAAAACAAGGTTTTAGATGTTTTGTAGTGAGAAAAAAACAGCAGCCTGTTCAATCGCAAAATTAAAAAACACAAAAATAAGTTAAACATTGAACTGTGTTTTTCATTCAATTAATAGCCATTATTTACAATTATTTGTACGATGTGAAGTAGTAAAAACAAAAATGAGGAAAAAAAGCTTGTTCCAAATGACATATTATATAACAAAGAAAATTTGAAAAAATAGATGGATTGAGTCATTCACATATAATCTTCCTGTTCATGTTCTTTCTTCTTTTTTTTTTTTTCCTCTTTTTAGTTTTCCTCCTTGTTTGCAAAAGTAAATTGTAAAATTGTGAGTGCAAATGATGAAATCATAAAATGAATATGGGCTAGGATATTTGGGTCTTAAATTGCAGATCTTTAGGATGGGGTGCCTTCTGGACCCCTCATAAAGGCTCTAGGTTATTTATTTTAGTTTCAAGTCTTTGTCGGTGCTTACTGTTTTTTGACAGGCGGGAGATGGCGTGATGTCCCTGGGATGTCAGAGGAACATTTGGGATGGCAGATCATCCCCAAATAACAGTTTACAAAGAGGGACGTCTTTGGGAATGTCCTCCAAATTGGGGGGAATGTCCCAAAATTTTACAAAAATATTGGGACGGGAAGGGATATTATATTTCCGTCCCCATGTTCCAAAGACGTCCTCAAATTGGGGATGTCTAACTATCCAAAATGATGTTTCCCTGGGGAACACTGATTACTTCCTAGTCACATGTTCACCTAAGCCCTACAGTCCTCGACACCTTAATAACTTTATATAGTATCATTATTTCTCCAGGTACCCTCTCCCCTTCTTAACATATATGGTGCCCCATCGCATCATGTATAAAGGGAACAATCCAACCAAGGTCCCATATATTCTTCCCTCGGAGGAGAATGGTCATGAGCCTTTGTGCTATAAAAATATAAACCAAATTTTTATACTTAATTGGCATCCATATTTAGTTGGCACCTTTTTATTGTGCTGTGGTCTACACATTTAAATCTAATATGTAGAGGCATGGTAGATTTTGTATCAGGATCAGTTATACAACTGTAGGGTATGCAAATGTTGATGTTAGTACTAAGTAGTTCTTTGTACGTAGTAGTGTATTAGCATAGATCTTTAAGACCTTGGAATTTGGGTCTTGGCACATGGATAGTAATGATGTACTATTTTAAAAGATCCTTGCCAGCGTTCTTGTGTTTTTATTTACCAAGGGCTTGGGTTAATGTAATTTCTCAACTTCTTAAATATTAACTTTGACTTTTATAATTTTATTTAAGAAAAAGACAGACATTGGCAGAAAATATTGAGAAAATATGAACAGCAGGACAAATACAATAGCTGCACAAATTATTCTATATTTATTTAACATTACATTTATAATAGGAGAGGAGCTCAACAACTCATTACAAACTAGGAATCTAATATGACACCTAACTCAAGCTAACTGACATCTCTACAATTCTTTGTAACACCTCTACAATTAGTTGACACATCTGCAACACATTTACAACATGTAGAGAAGTTATTCATTAATTCCAACAGACATCATTAGGACAAAGAGTGCATATAATAATAAAATTCTATGTTTCAGGTTATCTTGTTTGCAGAGTGCTAATATCTCTAAAAATATCCAGAATTAGGATTCAAAACATTGGACAATAACTTCTTTCATATGCAGATATTTCTAGAAACTTCCGATGAATAATTAAATTGCTTGAGCCCCAGTTATGCGTCTTGAACTTTTCTTCATTCAAAGATGGCTCTGTTCATTTTACTTGCTAAAAGACATCTCGGTGCACTTTGCTTTTACATTGTTTATGAAGTTAGGTATTTCAACTTGTTAGAAAATTATTTATGGAACAGAACAGGGGCAGTACTGAAAACACATGCTGAAAAAAATTATTTATTCTGCTGTTTAAAGTATCGCTTAGCTTTGTAGCTTTTTTTCTTCTTCTTTTTGGTTCTTTCTTGGAGTGTCAAACTCTATATGAAATGCCCTATTTCGGTTTGTAAGGAGTAATTCTGTAAGGGAAATTCAGTTTGTAATATGGGACTCAAGGAAGTCAATTCAGAAGGATAAATAAAATTTTCAGCATGTGTTTTCAGTATTGCCCCTGTTCTTTTCCATACATATTTTTCTAACACAACTTTCCTTCATAGCAGACCATTAGAACTTACAACTTAACACTTAGTTTGTCAGTGTTTGTCTGCCATAAGATTTAATGCACTACTTTCAAACAGCTAAAATATTAACAGTTCAGAACTAATTTGAAGTCTATCACAGCATGAATGCGGAACAGTGATACAATACTCACGTGACATGGAATATCATACAATTGTATAATATGATTCCTATTTTCTCAGTTTACATTATTTGCAAAAGGTCACATGTTCATTAAATCCTGGAGAAAACAGCTATTTTCTTCCCCTATTCCACTTTCTTCAATCTTATAGATTTGAGAATCTGTAGCTTGGTGTATGTAATAATAGTTCGTCTTGCCTGGCATTTTAACCATGATATTTAATGACAAGTCATTGTCTTTTGCAATTATTCTGAAACTGAACTGGTGTCCATTTTTCAGATGACAAGTTATGAGGAACAATCAAATGAACTGGAAAATAATTCCAGAAATGGGCGTGCAGCAAACATGGAAGAACAGTTGTCTTGTGAGAATGAGGAAGAAAATTCTAAAGGGGCACATGTGGTTGGTAATGGTTCGCATGCAGAAAATAAAATTTCCTCCCAATTACATATTGATGTGGAAAACAATGCAACAGATGACAATACTGATGTTAGTTTCATACTCCATAATTGGGTGGATACAAGTGTAAAAGTGAAAAGCAATAAACATAAGAAACTCCAAGATGATACAAGAAGCCCAGAAGCTGAGGGTAAGGAAGAAATGGCAAAAAGTCAAGATCTGCAAAAGAGTCAAGATAATGTTTATTATAAAAGAAGCCTTTCAAGCAAGGAAATTGAAAATCAACTTACAGAAATCCCTCCTAAAAAATTACTTGAAAGGCTTAATTCTCAAAAATCGTCGAAGTCATATCAGCTTGGAAAACGATTATCTCGTAAGTGGTCAACTGGAGCTGGTCCTCGAATAGGATGTATTGCAGATCTTCCCCCAGAACTTCGGTTCCAGGCATTACAGCAAGTAAATTTATCACCCAGAGTCATGCCTCTCACTTCTCCAAGAGATCAGGCCTCAGATTTGTGTTACTGTGTTATGTCTCCTAAAGGTTAATGTAGAAACTTCTGCTCGGTCCTAATTTTTGGGGAAGTGAGCTAATTATCAGCTTGGCAACTGCTGCCAATTATGTTTAGCTTGATTGAGGATACATGACTTTAGTATGATATAAGTACTACTTTTATTATAATTTGAATTCAGTGTGGGTTTGGTAAGTTTTTGTTGTGTAATATGATTTGAACTCAATAATGGCTTCAAATGGGTTGTGGTTTGATTGCTCCTCTTGGCATAACATGGCTAGCATGCCATGAAGCAAATACTCGCGTCATTGAATTATAATATGGAGTTGTATAGTAGTGGAAGCTTTCCTCTTGAGAAAACAGGTGATTTGTTATGTTCTATAATCTCATCCCTTTGATAAAGAACGCCGATCATGTGCAACATGGCACATGACATTGTGAACCATGGTTGAATCTACGTTTTGTTAGACGAGAATGGTAGGTTATATGATATCTGTATAGCCACTATTTAACAAAAAAACTAAGTTGTTTACTTGTGAAGTCCACTGTACAAATCCTTAATAGAGTTAGGAAGTACATAATGGAATGCTGATGCACAGAATTTTAGCTTTTTTTTTCCTTTTATATTAGGAAGGATAACAAGGCCTCAAAGCTGCATATGTTTGTGAGATTATGTCCATCTTTTATTGGTAAATTCTCCTCGCACAGTGACCTTCAGCTTAGATACACTGACCAAGAGGTATCTATTTATTTAAATTCCCACAAGATTTGTGCCTAGCCTTGTCTGTTGGGGTTTGCCACACCCAGAATTGGATGTTTTAGTTTACCTGATTTGTTGCATTTGAACATATGGGTGTGTAACATGTCTCATGGGGATTTGCATGCCATTATCCCCCATGAAAGCTATGAGCATGTAACATGTCCCCTTGGGAATTTGAAAACAGAGTTTCCACTATGAAAGCCCAATGATTTACCACTTCAACTCATTCCAATTAGCATTAGCAACATTACGTTAACAATAATTGAATTCAAGAAATGGTAAAAATGAGTTTCAAGAACGCCCCAATTATTCACCATGTTGGCCTCTTGGTATTTGTTATTTTGGGTTGAGTGAAGCCTGCACTACAACCGAGCGCTTTATAAACACATCAGTCATTTAATAAAAATTGAAAAATCCTATAAGATTACATCCACTTCCATTCCATCGCTCTCTGCATATTTAATTATTAGCAGACGAATCCAACGTTGTTATTTGATAAAATCGATTGGGAATAAGAAGCATAGAAATTGTTGGATTGTCACAACAACAAAATTAGAAAGAAAGCAGATTTTATATTTTGAAAAGATAAGGGAATCAAAACAAATCTCATCTTTGGAAATTTTTTGGAAAATCTTTTTTTGAAGTCTTTTGGAGAGGATAAAGATTTAAAACAAAAGATAAAACAATAAAACAGAACTTGTTTTTCCATGTTTAACACCGGATGAAGATATTATATATCTTGTTGCCTTGAAGGTTAAATTATTGATTATAATGAATTGTAATTCAAGAGTAGCAGCTGTGTGAATGTTGTAATCAGTTTCTCTGAGCAATAAGAATACCAATACTTTGTAATATCCCTATTTTGAGCAGGCATCGGTGTTAGAGGATTTAACGTATCATTGGGTCCTTGTAGGCTAATATTGGTGATTAGAGGACCCTATTGTGGAGTTATTTGGCTCTCTAGAGGGTAGTTGTCTATGTTTTCATCCCCAGATCCTTCATATGTTCTAAGGCAATTGATATTCAAGGGTTTTTGGCTCTATTTGCATATACTTACTATTTATAGTAAGTCAATTGGACATTAGAGACCCACTTTACTATTTTTAGTAAGGCATCCAGATTGATAGTGGGAACTAATCATTAAATAATGTTTATTAATTGAATTATGACATTTAATTATTATTAAAGTGTTACTTTAATAATAATTAATTATTTTAAAGGAATATTATATTGACTTTACGTGACTTTATAATTGAGGGGTATTTAATATCATAAAGTCAAAGTATAAAGTGTGAACATTAAATAACTTTATTTGACTTCATGATAAAAAGGTCATTATTATAAAGTCAAGTTATTTAAAAGTGCATTTAACTTATATTGGGGGCCCACTTCAAGAGATGATATAAAGTTATATTAAATGCTTTTAAAGTATACTTTATTATAAGTGATAAAGTGTTATTTAAAAAGAGATGAAATTAAAGGAGATGAAGCCAAATACCAAGGCTTTTTGAAAAGGATTTCATTATCATTTGATCATTTTACAAATTGGAGTTTAATGTTTTGGAGAGCTCTTCTCTTGGAGAGGAAGAAACTAGGGTTTCTGCAATTCTTGGTCATTGAGGACGTTGTCTCTTTTAATTTCTGTATTCTTGAGGTTGTGAAAGATCTTCTGAAGGTTTCCCTGAGGCTTGGCTTCATCTAGAGGTCAAAATAGAGCAGATTGTAAAGAATTTACAAGGGTTTTAAAGTTTATCATTGAAGATTATTTATTAGTGTTGATTGTGCCCTCTCTTTTGGCACGTGGGAATCATATGGTGCATTAGTGTGAAGATTATCATCAGGAGATTCAAGGGTTTGTAGAGTAGATTTCAGTTGTTGAAAACACCCTCATTAGAGATCATTTTATTTGCTGCTGCATCTCTTCTCTAGGCCGTACAACATCAAGGAAGTTGTGGTCTTCACCAGAGGGTTCAAACTTGCAGCTTTGGACTCATCTTCTTCTCTTCTTATGGGCTGTATCTCTTCCATGTATGACTGTAATATTGTAACAACAAATATATACTGAGCATGAATGTTTTATAGAGGGTTTGAAATACCCAGGGTTGTTGTGACAGTCATTTCCAGCCTTGTATTCCTTGGACAATGAGTCGGGTATGTGAAAAAACTTCATACTTTGCCATATGATTTTCTGGGTATTGATGGCTTAGATAATAAGGGATGTTATCTCAACTGGGTCTTTAATAATTGGCCAAATAATGAATATTTTGGGAGATATTAAAATCTAGAATTTTCAACAATGCATTTCTTTTGAAATATTCAGTTAGAGTTGAAAATATATACATATGCAATATCTTTGTTTGCTGTGCTACATTGTGGTACCCTATATAGCATAAAACCACAAAAAGATTAGATAAGGCAGAACATATATTAATATCACAAGAAGGGGTGGGATACTACATACTTTGCCTTGTGGATGTTTACTTGGCATATTGTCAAGGTTTTACCACGTAAATTTTGTGTCTTGTTTATTCTTCTATTTTCCATTTTATTCTTCTGTATTTTCTTTGCATCTAACTTGTGTTGCAATTATTAGAGTTTGTGTGTTTTATCAGAGCAATTATTCTGTAGCATCTGTGTTAGGATTTGGTGTTTGTTTTGTAGCATTAGATGGCAAAGGTTTCGAATGCAAGGTTCGAGGTGGAGAAATTAAATGGGAAGAATAATTTTGAGCTTTGGAAGCTCAAGATGCGTGATTTGTTAGTGCAACAAGGATTGCACAAAGCATTGGTTGGAAAGTCAAAGAAATATGCAAATATGACTGATGAAGATTGGGAGGATCTTAATACACGAGCACTTAACACAATTCGGTTGTGTTTAGCAGATGAAGTTCTTTTTAATATTGTTGAAGAGGAAACGACAATAGGCTTATGGAGTAAAATGGAGTCTTTATATGACAGTCCTTGACAAATCGGATCTACTTGAAGAGACAGCTATATAGTTTGCGAATGAAGGTATAAAAATTGCTGATTATTTAAATATTTTCAATACTCTTATATGTTAATTAGCTAGTATGGGTGTAAAAGTTGAAGATGAAGACAAGGCAGTTACGCTATTGTGTTCATTGCCCGAATCTTGGAATCACTTAGTCACTTCTATTAGCTTTAGCACAACTGACACCCTTGAATTTGATTTTGTTGTGGGAGCTTTGTTGTCTGAAGAGGTGCGGAGGAAATCTAACATAGAAACCTCCACATCAGAAGCAATGGTGGTTAGAGGTCGATCCACAAAAAAAGAGAGATTTGAGAGGTACATCCAAATCTAAGTCAAAAGGCAAAAAGGGTAAGGGAAAATGTTGGTATTGCAATAAATTAGGGCATCTCAAGAAATATTGTTGGAAGAGGATAGAAGACAATGGTGACTCCAAAAAGGAAGCAAATCCAGTTGAGACAAGTTCAGGTACAGTTGATGAAGTTTTATCTGTTTGTAATTCGTTACGGTATCATGAGGAATGGTTATTAGATTTTGGTGCTTCTAATCACGTGTCCACATAAGAATTGGTTTTCTTCTTACCAAGCTATTGATGGCGGTGTTGTTCTTATGGAAAATAATGTTTCCTGTAAGACTGTTGGGATTGGAAGCATTAAGATTAAAATGTTTGATGGTGTTGTGAGAACATTAACAGAGGTAAGACATGTGCCAGAACTCAAAAAGAATTTAATTTCCTTGGGAGTTTTGGATTCTCAAGGTTATAAATTTACAAGTCAATGTGGATCAATGAAAGTGTCCAAGGGCATTTTGGTGGTCATGAAGCTACAAATATTAGAAACCTTTATAAGCTAGAAGGGAGTACGGCAATAAATGAAACGACATTGGTATCTGAGGAAGAAAACAAATCTACTCGTTTAAGGCATCAATGGCTAGGTCATATGAGCGAGAAAGGGTTGAAGGTACTGTTAAACCGTAAGTTACTCCCAAATTTAAAATCTCTGAATTTGAATTTCTGCAAGCATTGTGTTTATGGGAAGCAATCTAGATAGTAGTTTAAAACATGTAGCCATACAAGTAAGGGTATTCTAGATTATATTCATTCTGATGTTTGAGGACCATCCCCTACAATTTCTTTTGGAGGATCATCATATTTTGTGACATTTATAGATGATTACTCTAGAAAGGTGTGGGTCTATATTCTTACAAAAAAACCTAATGTGTTTAGTGTGTTTAAGCAGTTTAGGGTTTTGGTTGAAAAGAAAACTAGTAGATCAATCAAGTGTTTAAGAACAGATAATGGAGGTGAGTTCACATCTTTCGAATTTGAAAATTATTGTAAGGAAGCTGGGATCGAAAGGCATAAAACCTCTGTTCACACTCCTCAGCAAATGGTGTTGCTAAATGCATGAATAAGACTCTTCTAGAGAGAGCAAGGAGCATGATCAGTAATTCCAAGTTGCAGCAAGAGTTGTGGGCAGAAGCAGTCTCTACAACTTGTTATTTGGTAAATCAGTCACCATCAGTTGCAATGGATTGTAAGATTCCTGAAGAGGTATGGACAGGTCATTCTTGTGATTATTCAAATCTGAAAATTTCTAGTTGTGATGCATATGTTCTTATTTCAAAAGATCAGTGTTCTAAACTAGATCCCAAGTCCAAGAAATATACCTTTGTTGGTTATGGTGATGGAATTAAGGGATATAGGTTGTGGGATCCTACTACCCACAATGTCATTATTAGCAGAGATGTAATTTTTGATGAATCTTCTCTCATAAAATCAAATATTGTAGAAGTTGATTTGAAACAGGAACAAGTACCTCAACATCAACAAGTTCAATTGGAACCTCGTCCATCTACAGAAAATAGGGAGCAAGAAGAAGCTTCCGAAGAAGATGAGGATGCATAAAATCTACAGAAAAATGTGGAAATTCCACAACTAGATCTAAGGAGATCTACACAGGTCAAAACCCCACCTAAGAGGTATGATGATTATGTTTCATCTGTTGCTTTGATTTCTAATGATGGGGAACCTAGTTGTTATCAGGAAGCAGTGGATGGTGCTAAAAATGCTAAATGGAAAATAGCAATGAAAGAAGAAATGGATGCCTTGGAGAAGAATAAAACATGGGACCTGGTGGAACTTCCAAAGGGTAGGAAAGTTGTTGGTTGCAAATGGGTCTTCAAATTGAAGAAGGGTGTTGATGATAACGTTGAAAGGTACAAAGCAAGACTGGTAGCAAAAGGGTATTCTCAAAAGGAAGGTATTGATTTTCATGAAATTTTTTCACCAGTTGTTAAGCTAGTTTCTATTCGGGTTGTTTTAGCACTTGTTGCTTTACTTGATCTTGAGTTGGAGCAATTAGATGTTAAAACAACATTTTTACATGGAGATTTGGATGAGGAGATATATATGGAACAACCAGAAGGGTTTGTTCAAAATCGCAACAGAAAATTTGTTTCCAAACTCAAAAAGTCATTGTATGGCCTGAAGCAGTCTCCCATGCAATGGTACAAGAAGTTTGATTCCTTCATGGTGAGCCAAAATTTTATAAGGACTGAGTATGACCATTGTGTTTACTTTAAAAGTTTGGAAAATCGTTTATTCATTATCTTGGTATTATATGTTGACGATATGCTTGTAGCAAGCAAAAGCATAGTTGAGATCAACAGGTTAAAAGATCAGATGGCTAGGACTTTTGATATGAAGGATCTAGGAGCAGCAAAACAAATTTTGGGCATGGAGATACACAGAGACAAGGAACATGGTAAGATTTGGTTATCACAAAAGAAGGATGTGGAGAGGATCCTCATGAGATTCGGTATGAAGAATGCGAAACCAGAAAATATCCCTTTAGCTTCTCATTTTAAGCTTTCTTCAAGTTTATGTCCTAGTAATAAAAAAGAAAAGGATTATATGTCTCGTGTATCGTATGCTAATGCAGTAGGAAGTTTAATGTATGCGATGGTATGTACAAGACTAGATATTTCACATGCAGTTGGTGTTGTCAGTGGATACATGGCAAATCCAGGTAAAGAGCATTGGGCAGTAGTGAAATGGGTGCTTCGGTATCTTAGAGGCACAAGTGTTTATTGTATCACCTTTGGTAGTTGTAGTGGTTCAGTTTGTGGTTATGTTGATTCAGATTTTGCAGGTGATTTGGACAAAAGGAGATCTACATCAGGTTATGTCTTTACTCTTGTAAGAGGACCTATTTGTTGGATGTCAAAGCTTCAAAAAATAGTTGCTTTATCCACTACTGAGGCAGAGTATATGGTTGTCTCACATGCTTGGAAAGAGGCAATTCGGTTGAAGGGTCTTTTGGGTGAGTTTGGAAAAGTGCAGGACAGTGTGATTGTATTTTGTGATAGTCAAAGTGTTATACATTTGACTAAAAATCTAGCTTATCACAGTAGGACTAAGCATATTACGGTTAAATACCATTTTGTAAGACAGGTTATTGATGAAGGTGGAGTAGCTCTTGAGAAAGTTCATACACTAGAGAATTGTGCAGACATGTTTACAAAACCAGTACAGTTAGATAAGTTGAAGTGGTGTTTGACTTCTCTTGGCTTGCAGAAAAGGTGATGAATGGGCATGGGCAAGTATCAGGTAAATTGTTGTCAAGGTGGAGATTGATGGATTGTGACAACAACAAAATTAGAAAGAAAGCATATTTTATATTTTGGAAAGATAAGGGAATCAAAGCAAATCTTATCTTTGGAAATCTTTTGGAAAATCTTATCTTTGAAATCTTTTGGAAAAGATAAAGATTTAAAACAAAAGATAAAACAATAAAACAAAGCAATAAAACAAAGCTTGTTTTTCTATGTTTAACACCGGATGAAGATATTATATATCTTGCTGCCTTGAAGGTTAAATTAATGATTGTAATGAATTGTAATTCAAGAGTAGCAGCTGTGTGAAGGTTGTAATCATTTTCTCCGAGCAATAAGAATATTGATACTTTGCCCTGTAGATGTTTCCTTGGCATATTGTCAAGGTTTTACCATGTAAATTTTGTGTCTTGTTTATTCTCCTATTTTCCATTTTATTCTTTTGTATTTTCTTTGCATCTAACTTGTGCTGCAATTATTAGAGTTTGTGGGTTTTACGTTTCCGTTAACACAACAAAAATCTCCTGAAAGCTTGAAGCTCCAATTACTAACTTCAAATGCTCGAGTTCGGTAGATCACTAATCAATTTTGTGAAATTTTGCAGACTAATAAGCATATACTATCACTACTAATCTTGCATTTAATATTTATTAAGACATTGCTTCAACAATGCCAGATGAAGATTTGAGAAATAACAAAATTTTTATGAGAACCATACAAATATAAAGAAAACAACACTTAATATTATCTTTTGATATTGATTAATTTTTCAGTTACCTGTGCATGATGCTACTAACACATTGTTGGTAATGATGTTTGATAAGTAGTGTTGGATTTTTTTTCACCTACTGGCTATAAAAGTAGATTTTATGAAAAGAAAAGTGATCTAAATATTGTTAAAAATGTTGGTTAGATTAAGAAGATTAACTCAAACACCTTTTCTTTCTTTAGTTGTTTATCTATAAAATTGTTTATCAAAAAATATTTGAAAATAAAATAATATTTTAATGTTTATTAAAATTATTATAGTATAACACATCCCATTTTAATTCAACACCCACTTCCTATTTGATGATTTATATCTAAATTGTTTATTTAAAAATTTAATTTAATTTTTTTTAATTAAAAACTTTATTAAAATTATTATATTATCACTACATTCCTATTTTAATATCAACATGATGTTTCCATATGTATCCAAAATACTTAGTTGCCAATCACTTATAAAGGGATTGACGCTTGGTGTGTTGGATACTTTTTAGTACATCAAAAATATGTGTTATAATGTGTTTAGAATGTCTAATAGGAAATTATTTATGATATCATTTCTATCTTAATATGACGGTGATGAAGGTAACGAGTCATTTTCTTTCTTTTAGGATAGTAAATTTTTTAGGAAGTTCGGTGAGTTTGTTTTTTATATTATTTAAGATAGCGTAAGTGGAAAAGTTCTATGTATTCAAAATCATTAGTATTATAAATTTTATAAATTTGTTTGTTTGATATTTTGTGGTTTAGTTCAATGACTAGGGGAGGGGAGCCGGAATGTGCGCGGGGACCCTAACGTGCGATAGGACCGGCGCACGTTGGGGCCCACACGTACGCACCGGTCCCCCGTAAGTTACACATTTCTTCTTTCATAAAAAAACACTTTAAGCTCAAACATAAATCAGATATGAAATGCACATTTTATAGTATAATATTGTCAACATAACATTAAAAATATAGCAGCCAAACACGTAATCTTGTTTTCAACTTGTATCTGACATATTAGCCTATGGTAGGAACTTTAAACTTAAACAACATTAACATAGAACTTTGCACCCTTCCCCATAAACATTATAAAGAGAACTGTTGCACCAATCCAAGCGTCACTTCTGAACTTACTCCCAACTACACAACTACATAACAATGTCACCTCAGCACAATTCAAACCCATCTGTCCCATATTTGACTCAAGTGCTAACCCATTACAACGATTTGTCCCACCCTAGCATAACCCAAATCACACGCCAATGCATCGTCCTGTCTCATCAGACATGAGACCTACAACACGTATCAGCAAGAGTCTGTCCCATCTCGCCAAGTAGGGTGCGCACGTACTGGCTCCTGCCTCTAAAAACCCACCTGCATCAAAATTTTTAAGGTGTAAGGCCGCCATTATTCATAAAAAATTTATGGCAACAAATGCAGACAATACACCAAACTAATCAACTCAAGAATTAATGGCCCAAATCAATCAAATCTGCAATTCATATCACCTAGAATTCAAATTTGAAATAGGACAAGGATTTAATTCGCCACACCAAACACCCATCAATAAAATTCAAAAAATTCCCAATTCAAATAGCCGTGAAATCCTTGATGTATTCACTTATTCTGCAGTGAGCAACATAAGAAACAGAGGAGTGACAAACACAGATTCCAATTCAGCAGCATCCATATTGTTCTAGGTATTTCCCTTAGTTTTTTTCATTCATAAGCTTTATATTGTTCTTCATTACAGCGAAGAAAGTCATAGGTTAGCATGTCTTTCCCTATGTTTTATATTGAAACACAAATGTCATAGTTTAGCATTTATGTTTCCCTAGGGTTTATCTTGCAAATATTAGTCATAGTTTAGCATTTCTATTTCCCTAGCATTTTTGTTTCCCTAGGGTTTATCTTGCAAAAATTACAGTCATAGTTTAGCATTTGTCTTTCCCTATTGTTTTATATTGAAACAAAAATGCCAACCTATACACCAGCTTCCATATTGCAAATATTACAGTCATAGTTTAGCATTTTTGTTTCCCTAGCGTTTATCTTGGAAATATTACAGTCATAGTTTAGCATTTATGTTTCCCTAGCATTTCTATTTCCCTAGGGTTTATCTTGCAAAAATTACAGTCATAGTTTAGCATTTGTGTTTCATAGGTTCTGCATTATCATTCACTCTACTTATCTTATTCTCATACATTCTGCATTATCATTAACTCTGGTTATCTTATTCTCCTAGGTTCTACATTATCATTCTCTGCTTGTCTAATTTTCATAGGTTCTGCATTTTCATTCACTTTGGTTATCTTATTCTGATAGCTTCTGCATTATCGCTCACTCTGGTTAACTTATTGTCGTAGGTTCTGCATTGTCATTCACTCTGGTTATCTTATTCTCATAGGTTTTGCATTATCATTCAGTTAGGTTTTCTTCAATCTCAGTAATAAATTTGGGGGTTTCTCTTTTTATTAGGTTTATGTTTCATCTTTTTCATAAGGTTATGCTTCATCAATTCAGTCATTCCAAATATTACATCATTTACACTCTTAAATACTAATAATTCATGTGAATGAATTTATGCATTTTTTTTATTTGGCCATGCACAAAAGATGTAAAACTTGTTAAACTCTTACTGTTTTTCATTCGTAAGCTTTATACTGTGTGACCCTACTATTTATATTGCAACCATTACAGTCATAGTTAAACAATTATGTTCCCCTATGGTTTATATTGCCAGTCATAAGTTATCAGTTGTGTAATTTTGTTCTTGTGACTCCTCTTTTCCTTATGTTGCTCACTACAAAATAAATGTACATCTGTATTTAACAGTATTTCAGAATATTAGAGCAACAAACTAAAAAGAAAAAACACATATAAAAACTAATTAATCTTCTATTCAAGCATCACTGTCTTCATACATAAACATAATTGTCATTGACTGAAAATATTTTGTCACAACAAGTAAATATATGTTGTTTTTGTTGGCATGAGACACTGTGTGGCTTCATGATTGTTGTCATTAATGGCAACAAAGTCTATCCCACACATCCACAGAGCATAGTATGCCTATACCGGAAGTCAGATTGAAGAGTGTTTTGGTCTGGTGAACAAGAACAGAGCATGCAACAAGGTCCGACAATCAGGTCCGGATCTCTCAGAGGGTGTAACTCAACAAAGTGCGGACTTGGGCAAGTCAAGAGGAGTATCATGACTACTATATTCTAGAGATTGAGCCTCCGGTGATGAATCATGGAAAATATATGAGCATCTGAGTATTGGGTTCCAGATAGGCAGAGCAGACTGAGGAAGAATTGTCCGGCAGAGTATCAGAGTTCAATCCGAATGAGTAACTGATGTTGATCAAGCTATTTGAGGGATCATACATGGTTGGCCGACATGATTGGTGACTTCTATGTCTATGTTCTTGATACGCATCACATATTAAGCATGGAATCAGCCAACAGATCAGTGTTTCGTAAATATGTTGATTATTCCGGTTGCTGACTAGAAAGATGTTGAAATCCTTGGTGCGGATATATATACCAGATGGATTTCGGTATGAAGGTGTGTGTGTTGATATAGTGTGCGAGGAAAGACAGAGAGAAGTGTGGAAGCAGCAATACAAGTCTGGTATGTGACAGAACAATAGCCCCAGAATAGAGGAAGAATGAAGTGCATTAAATCAGTATATTGAGCCTAACTGGAATTGAACCTCAGCATTAGTAGATGCTTCTCATCAGTTCAAACACCTGTTACCTTCTATAAACTTTGTAGACAGTGAGTCTCTTGTAGGCAGTGTGCCTCTTGTGAGCAGTGTGCTCGGGCAGTGAGCCCTAATTGGCAAGTGTCATTTTGTACTTCTTATTCTTTTAACAGAGAATACAATCTTGGGTTAGTCACCCCGTGGTTTTTCCCTAAACAGGGTTTTCCACGTCAAAATCCTTGTGTTATGTGTATTGATTTCTTTTCTGCTCTCTTGATTATTTATGCTTATGTGTTTTGATGCTGCTCAAATTATAAAAGGAAAAATAAAGTTATAAGAGATAACTGATTCAACCCCCTCTCAGTTATCTACATTGTTTCCAACAATTGGTATCAGAGCTAAGTTCCTCCAAACAGAGCCTAACAACTTGAGGAAGATTTGGGAATCTCAATGGATATGTATGGTATGAAGGAACAACTTCCGTCTTCCCTAGGTGATCTTGAGCAATCTCACTCTGAAGTCAATAACTTGAGAGAAAGACTCAAACAAGATGATGATTTCATAAATGAGCTAAAAGAAAAACTGAGTATCTCTGTGAAAAAGAGAAAGGAACTACTTCAACAACTAGCAAGTCAAAGTGAAGCCAATGATACTAATGAAGATCTGAATGAGAAAAACAAGCTATGTGAGAAGCTATCAAAAGAGGTCATTATGGTAAGACATGAAATGGAATCAGGGGTTATGAGATTCACCTAAGAAATTGAAGAGAAAAGAAAAATTGAAGATAATCTAAAACAATCTCTCAAGGAGAAGTCAGAGGACTGCCACAAAATGGATAGAATAATTAGGCATCTAGAATCTGATCTTGAAGAAGCTAGAGATAATAAAGAACAACTTGAGAATCAAATAGACACTCTCAAACAAGATCTTCAAACAACAAATGAATACAAAGAGAAATTCAAGATAAGCTCTACTCAACTTGAAGTTCTTCTTAAAGCCAAAAGAGGGTAGATGACAAGCGTGGCTTGGAATATAAGAAAGGTGAAAGCTCCGGATCTGGTCAGAAGAACTCTGGATCAGAAAATCCAAGGAACAGGCTTAGAAGACCTCCGGTAAGGCAACCAAATGCTCAAAGATATCCATCCTTCAATGGATATTGCTACAGTTGCAACAACTTCGGTCATAAAGCAACTCAGTGCAAAAGAAGAATGAATTAGACTAATTCATCCTTCTCCGGACATTGTTTTAACTGCAAAAGGTATGGTCACAAATCTCATGAATGCAGAAATATGCAAATAAATAATTCATTCAATGTAGATGCTTTGCATTCAATAGAATGGGACATATGGCTAATCAATGCAGATCAAGAGGATATCAATCAAATATGCAAAGAAATGTTGTTTGCTACAATTGCAATAGATCCGGTCATATTGCCAAATTTTACAGAAATAAGAATCAGGATAAAAAGGGTCCGGTGCATCATAATCAAAATCAAGATAAAGGAAAAGGAAAAATGAATGCGGATGAAGTTCAAAGGGAGATGAACAAGATTTGGGTGAAGAAAAGTACATAAAATGTTGGGGATGGATCCGCACCAGAATTTGGTGCTGATATTCCTTCCGAAAACTAAAGAGATGAGCTTTGGCTTAGGGGGAGTCACAAAGGAAAATAAATTCCCCCAGCCAGTCAATTGGTGCCTAAATTTGGCACATGGAATGTTGCGGATTAAAGGGTTCTCAGAGAAACATCTAAATAACCCTCGGTAAAAATATGAAAGATCTGCAAGGAGTTTTGAAGAGTTCAATCATCCAAGATTGACCCGGTTTGACAACCGTCCGATAAAAGCAGGATTTTCACAGTTAGATCTGGTATGATTCAAAATTGAAATATCTTGATCTACGAACTCATGGCATGATTGGAGGAAAGAAGATACATTGTCAATTATCATTGAAAATGGTACTAAGTGCATCTCAGTGATTCGAAAAAATCTCTCAGAACAAGGCAACCAGATGACTTAAGTTGTGCATTTATTGACAAAGGAAATTAGGGTTTGCACGAAATAAAAGGGTTATTTTATTCATCATTTACACATTTGCATTCGAGAAGAAGAAAGGAAGAGCTCTGCATCAAGATTGTTACAACCTTCTCAAAGATCAACTGCAGAATCCGATTCAACCAGTGATCTTTCCCAGCTCATATTGTGAACCCTAGAAGCGTAAAAAGGTATTTCCATTTCCGAATATCTCTCTCTGAATCTTTTACAAAGATGGCTACTCCAATGGTTGTTAAGATCACTGATAGGCCGCGCCCAAAGTTCAAGAAACATCCCTACAAATTCCTAGAAGTTGATCCCTTAGGTGCCTTTTCTAGCATTTCGCATGGGGTTCTACACGTAGAAGATGTTAGGGTATACATCCATGCCAATATTGAGGAATTTGGAGAATCAAAGCTGATGGATATCTACCATAAACAACTAATAGATGAATCTTTTGAACTCAAACCTCAATACAAGGCCATCCGGGATAAGCATTTTGGACATTGCATCCACTTTTCCTGTTTTGCAGAAGATGAATGGGTCCGGTATGTTCTTAGCAAAATACATGACAACTTCATGTGATTGTTGAATCCTTTCAAGATAACAAAAGATGCAATTAGGGCAATAACTGGATTGCACTCATCCGGTGGGTTGCCTACACTCAAATCTGTCAAGAACCGGACAGTAAGTGAGGCTACCGGATCTAAATTTGACAAAAGAGCCATGACAATAGAAGATATCACAGATTCGGATATCAAATTTGCCTCTATGATAATTGGCTATAAAATCTATCACTCCAGCAGGGAGAATTCTGTGTTTGGAACTGCAATTTATACTGCATATCAGATGCTAAGGGAAAATGCAGATTATGATCTATGCGATCTTCTCCTAAACCAACTGTTTGAAAACTTGAAAAATATCAAGAAGGACAAGAAGAACTCATTCAAGTATGGTGGTTTAATACTGTGTTTATTCTTTTACTATATGAATGAGCTACCCGAATCAAGTGGTTGGGTATGGAAAAATGATAGACCGATTTCTATACAAATCATAGACTATATGTATGGGCTTGGTGATGCCAAGGCTCAAAGTACAGCACTCTGGGGATACTTCAAAAACTTCCAAAGTTTGATGCAAGCCAGAGAAAGAATTCCTTAAACAATAGTTGAAAAATATAAGGATACAATATGCTTCATGGTAGATACTGATCAATGCCTAATGGAGGCAGTTGATCCCATAACAATTTGGATTATGCCAATGGGATATGAGGTAGATGAGAAAATCTTGGAGTTGCATGTCCAACACTTGCTCAGTCAGCCTAAGGACCCTGAGGAGAAAGGTTTGGAACCTTTCAAGAAATAAGTGTGAAAATAAATGTTGAACTGAGACAACCAGAGATGAAAAGAAAAGTGAGAAGGGAAGTAGAGGAAGTTGCCAAAAGATATGGCATATCAAAGGAGGTAGTTGATGCAAACAGAGAGAAAATAGAAAGAGCTGAGAAAGAGAAACAAGAAGCAGAAAAAGAAAGTGTTCCGGTACAAGCCTCCTCCTGGACTAGATCCTCCAAGAGCTCTGCACCTGCCACTTCTAAGAGCTTAAGAGCCTCAAAATTGGAAGCCAAGACATCTGGAAAGGGAGAGAAGAGAACGAAGACAAAGGCCACAAGGTCCTACATAAGCCAAAAGGATGATGAAGAAACAGAGACTGATGAGGAGGTTAAGAAAATGAAGAAGAAAAAGAAAACTTCTGGGGAATCCTCTGCCAACAAAAACAAAGAAGAAGAGGCAGAATAATTTTTTGAAAGGCCTACTCTCTCTATTGATGATATCTTCAAGGCAGTCATAGTGGATGGGAACCTGCAACCTCACTGAATTTTATGATGAGTATAGTGATACTGACAAGAAGATCTTGGAAGATGCTATAGTCAGGTACCTAAACATTTATAATAAAGCATTCATTGAAATCATTTCTCTAATTCCCAAGAGTCTAGAGAAGGTATTTGAACTGAGAAAGGAGAATGCCAAGGCAAAGGACCTAGAGATCCGAGCATAGATTGCTATTCATCTCTATCCTTCTATTACTCCAAAACAAATGAACATGATCTTTAAGGACTGCAAGGATGAGTTCCGGAGCAAAGCAAGAATGAACAAACTTATGCTTGGAGGGACTAATCAAGTAGCAAGAGAAACAGAAGACATCCTCCGAAATGCATTTAAAAGATTCAATCTTCTTGTTATAGAGGACATAGATGAAGAACCTTCTACAATGGATGTTGAAGGATTAAGAGTATCAAAAGAAGAATCTACTGAGAAAAATGTAGAAGAATCAAAAGAGATAGATGAGGAGAAGTCTAAGGACTTGGATTCCTCTATTCCGGAAGAGGAAGTCCATGAAGAAGTCAACATCTCTCCTCCGTATCCTACTGTAGACATTCCAGACTCAGCAGCTAAAGGAGAAGGAAGAAAAGAAACAAAAGAGCCACAACAAGGTTGCCCTCCTAGAAATGAGGTAGTTTTTTTCCCCCAGAAGATGATCTTATTGCAGCAGTAGATGAGATTTCTACTCCTCGAGTACCACAGAATGAGGTTGCTACACCTCGAATACCACAGAATGAGGTTCCTATACCTTGAATACTGAAGAAAGAAACAATGAAACAAGGTCTGTGGTCTTCAAAGGACATGAAATGGGCACTATATGATGTGGAGGAAAATGACATGTCAATAAGGGGAGCTTTGAAGAAGTGGAAAATCCCAACAACCACACTCTCCAAATGGCTTGGCAGTCTAACAACAATGTCAATGAAAGGTCCACCAATAGTCCTCACTACATCCCTGGAATTAAACCAAAAACAAAACTTCTTTTATTTCCTTCTTCTAAATATAAATAAAAATCTATTCTTCCTCTCTACTCTCTCTTTCTATATATTTTCTACGAATACAGACTCAGCTATTTAACGACTCACATCTTGGCAGTTACAAGATGGAAGGCGAACCGCCTACAACAACCTTTGCCAAATGATTACAATTCTTTTAGTTCGGTTACAAACTCAATGACCCGTATATAGTTTTTTTTCAATATGGCTCAAAAGCCTTACAATATGACATTTGGACATAATAGAAATGTAAGGGAATCTTTCAGATTCGTTATGTTTTGAGGTGCTCTTGCACCAAGTCCACTCTTCCAAATGAACAATTGCAGACTGCGACAGAATCACAACAGTCCCCTGATAGTTGTTATGCTGATTCAGTTGCAGAAGTGGTGGCGGATAGCCCCGTTGACCAATTCAATGATAGCTTAGCTCTTCCATCAGAATGAATTGTACCATCCCAGTTGGTGGAGGGGGCAATGAATCAAGGCATTGATTTGCATGTCCCAAAAATGCAAGGGACTTTTAATTTTCCATCACCACCACCTGCAATCGAGCTATCTGAAGTTGTGCATTACTATGCTTCTTCTTGCACTTTAGATTTAGGAGGCAATCAAGATTTCACCGAGGACTCATAGGTAGCGGAGAACATTTTTTCACAGTTGGATCGAACAGAACAAACTTAAACAGTTCTGCACATCAGCAAATTCCTCAATCTACCTGTGCACACTGTCTGTAAAAAAAATTCAAAAGGTAGTGCTACTCAGTTGAGTAGACAGTCTCAACTGCTAACAACAGATGACTACATGAAGTTGTTACTAGAGCAAGAGCAAAGGAAGAAAGAGGTTGAGGAGTTAAAAGTCTGAAAGAAGTAGGAGAACGAGGAAAAAAAGGCAGCAAATAAAGTGGCAAAGGAGTTGAAGGAGTAGGCCAAAATAGGGAGGGAGATACAATGTAAAGAAAAATAGCAACAAAAACTACAATAGAAGAAGGATAGAGATGCCAAAAAGGTGCTAGAGATGCTTCAAAAGGAACAAGACTGAAAGGAAAAAGAGATTGAGGACACACAGAGAGCTTTACAAAGAGAAAGGCGGTTAAGGGCCTCTGCTAATCCCTTGTCTCAAAGTAATGGAGTATTCGTGATATTCTCAACATCAATATCCCTCAATTCTCCACGACAATAAATTATTCATTATTCAACCATCTCCTAATATGATTTCAGCTGCACTCAATTTTCAAATTACACTAGCACTCATGATGTACAAATGTCTACACCACCGCCCCTAACACATGTCACTTGCACCCAATTTTCCAGTCCATCTCCCAGTCATGTAAGAAACACTCCTCATTGAGTGGAAGGGGACGAGAACTTGGCCAGTGGCACCCTGAGCTCAGCCAACCACCATTTCTCTATCACAACAGCTAGATGTAGCCTTAATTGGATTTCATATGCACTTGATGTTTTCAGCAGTTTTTTAGTTTTCATATCTACAATTGCACCCTTCTTGTTGACAGTTTGAAATTTTTGATAACTACAGATGCAATGTTATTGTATTGATTTGCAATGTTTTCTAATCAGATTGCAATGTGTGTTGTATATATGCTTCTTGTTGCACCTATGTTCAATTGACAGTTTGAAATTATCATTCACTCTGGTTATCTTATTCTCATAGGTTTTGCATTGTATATTATTTAGGTTTGCATAAGTAATTTCATAGGTTATCATTGTTTATTTGTCATAAATCTATTTCATTTTTCACTTGTCAAAAATGTGTTTCCCTAGGGTTTATATTGCAAATATTACAGTCATAGGTTAGCATTTGTGTTTCCCTATGGTTTATATTACAAATATTATAGTCACAGTTTTAATTTTTTTATGTTTTGACACGTGGGAGGACGGGATTTGTCGGTCTGAATTAAAAAATGCAATTTTGGTCATGCGACCGAAATGTAGGCAGTTGAAGTGCCAGTTGGTGCATGGCACGGCGTGCAAAGTGGAAAGCCCTGCCACGTCACTGCATGCCACTCCGCCACCCAAAAACTCCACTGCATCGCATTAATGTCTCGCCACCCATTCCAATTCTATCCATCACACCTCATTTTCTTCCCGTCCCCTCTTCGTTCATCCACAGCATCCTGTGTAAATTTTGATACGAAGGGAATTCAATGCTTGCAGTGCCTCGCACAACTCGCCAACTTCAAAGCCTTTCAATCTACCAAGTTCTTGAATTTTCCTTACTTTTACACCATAAGGTGCTTGGTTCAGGTCTCTGCAACTTCCATCCCGCCACCACAACATGATACGCTCAAACTCTAGTGTCCCTTCGAGCTTGTTTTTATTGTTACATATACATACATGTATATGTTTATGCATGTGGTATATACATAGACTTATGCAAATGTAAGTATATGTATATGTATATGTATATACATATTCATATATATAGACTTATACATATGTAAGTATATGTAAATCATAGACATAGACATAGACATATACATATATGTATACATAGAAATATACATATACATATATGTATATGTATACACATATAAGTATACATATACATATATGTACATATATCTATTTTCTTGTTGTTCTTCAATTCAGTCCTACAACTATTGTATCCTTTTAGGTGCCATTGATTAATTTGGGGGTGTTCTCTTTTTCATAGGTTCTGCTTCACCTATTCAGTCATGTAAATATGTATATATATGTTTACACATATTTATTTTGCTATTAATATATATTTAGACATGTAAATAATGTCTGTTTGTCCAATGTAAGCTTAACAATGCAAGTAACCAATGTATGCATGCCATAGATAAATCTAGGGTTGTTTTTATTTTCATTACAGTAACAAATAATATTGTTGGTTGTTTCAGTGCCATAGATAAATCTAGGGTTGTAACATGGATGAATGGATTTTAGTAATTGTTCAATTGAGTAATTAAAGAGGACTATACAAAAGAATTGGCAGGGGCAGTGAGAGATTAATGCGAGGCAGTGGAGTGAAAGGGTGGCCAACTTATACTCCATCAAAAACACTTTTAACTTCCAACCATACAAATATTAAAGTCAATGTGCAATGATGAACACCTTGGAAGAAGTATTATCTGTTTAGGATATACATGATGTCGATGGATCAAAACATCCACAGTAGATCACATATATCTTGAACAGATATACATCCTTCAAGGTCTATTGCTATTTGACGAACAAACAATACTTGCAGGAATGACTTGAAGAAGGCTAAGCTAAAAAAGATACAATAGTTAGAGGATTGAATTGAAGAATGGTAAGCTATGAAAAAGAGAACAACTCTAAATTAATCAATTGCACATACGAAAGCTAGAATAGTTGCACGAGTGAATTGATGTAGCAGAACCTATAAAAAAGATAACACCCCCAAATCAATCAATGGCACCTAAGAAGCATACAATAGTTGCAGGACTAGATTGATGATATTGAACCTATGCAAAAGACAACACCCCCAAATTAATCAATGGGACCTAAGAAATCTAGAATAGCTGCATGACTGAATTGATGTAGCAGAACCTATAAAAAAAGATAAGACCCCCAAATCAATGTAATGGAACCTACAAAGCATACAATAGTTGCAGGACTTGATTGATGGTAATGAAACTATGCAGAAGACAACACCCCCAAATTAATCAATGGCACCTAAGAAAGCTAGATTAGTTGCATAAGTTAATTGATGTAGCAGAACTTATAAAAATAATAACACCCCCAAATCAATCAATGACACCTAAGAAGCATACAATAGTTGCAGGACTAGATTGATGATATTGAACCTATGCAAAAGACAACACCCCCAAATTAATCAATGGGACCTAAGAAAGCTAGAATAGCTGCATGACTAAATTGATGTAGCAGAACCTATAAAAAAAAGATAAGACCCCCAAATCAATGCAATGGCACCTACAAAGCATACAATAGTTGCAGGACTTGATTGATGGTAATGAAACTATGTAGAAGACAACACCCCCAAATTAATCAATGGCACCTAAGAAAGCTAGAATAGTTGCATGAGTTAATTGATGTAGCATGACTTATAAAAAAGATAACATCCCCAAATAATTCAATGGCACCTAAGAAGCATACAATAGTTGTAGGACTAGATTGATGATATTGAACCTATGCAAAAGACAACACCCCCAAATTAATTAGTGGGACCTAAGAAAGCTAGAATAGCTGCATGACTAAATTGATGTAGCAGAACCTATAAAAAAAGATAAGACCCCCAAATCAATGCAATGGCACCTACAAAGCATACAATAGTTGTAGGACTTGATTGATGATAATGGAAGTATGCAAAGTACAACACCCCTAAATTAATCAATGGCATGACTGAATTGAAGTAGTAGAACCTATAAAAAAGCTAACACCCCAATTTAATCAATGGCACCTAAAAACAATAAAACAGTTGAAGGATTGAATTGATGAAGTAGAACCTAAGCATAAGAGAACATCCCCAAACACATTCTACCATCAATGTGAAGAATATTCGAGAACATGGTAGATTGAAAGGCTCTTAAGTTGCCATGAATGAATTCATGTAGATTGAAAGGCTCTAAAGTTGGCAAGCTGTGCGAGGCACTAGGATCATTGAATGCAGGTTGGCTCGAAGTTTATGTGGGATGTCGTGGAGGTAGTATATGTATATGTATATCTCTATGTATGGGTTTATACATATGCATATACATATGTATTTGTCTATGTATGTGTTTATACATATGCATATACATATATATAAAGACGCTGGAAGGGACACTAGAGTCCGAGTGTAACATGTAGTGGTGGCAACATTGAAGTTGCAGAGACCTTAAGCCAACACATTCTGGCATCAATGTGAAGAACACACATCAAGGGCTCTTTGAATTGGGAATTAGTTCAATCTGATTGATGCTTCTTTGGTGTGGCAAATTAAATCCTTGTCCTGTTTCAAATTTGAATTCTGGGTGATATGAATTGCAGATTTGATTGATTTGGGCCATTAATTCTTTAGTTGATTGGTTTGGTGTATCATTTGCATTTATTTCCATAAATTTTTATATGAATAATGGCGACCTTGTAGCTTGTATTTTAAGATGTAGGTGGGTTTTTAGAGGAAGGAGCTAGTACATGCGCACCCTACTTGGCAAGATGGGAGAGACTCCTATTGATACTTGTTGCAGGTCTTATGTTTGATGAGACAGGCCGATGCATTGCCGTGTTGTTTGGGTTATGCTATGGTGGGAAAAATCATTGTAATGGGTTAGCACTTCGGTCAAATATGGGACAGATGGGTTTGAATTGTGCTGAGCTGACAATGTTCTATAGTTGTTAGTAATGTGGAAGTGATGCCTAGATTGGTGTGACAATTCTCTTTATAATGTTAATGGTGAAGGGAGCAAAGTTCTATGTTAATGTTGTTTTAAGTTTAAAGTTCCTACCATGGGCTGATATGTTTGATACAAGTTGAAAACAAGATAACGTTTTTGACTTCTATATTTGTAATGTTATGTTGACAGTATTATACTATAAAATGTGCATTTTATATCTGATTTATGTTTGTGCTTAAAGTGCTTTTTTTTTAAGGAAAAATGTGTAACTTATGAATAAGTTGCAATTTTTTTTACTAGTCCACATGGCATTGAACGTGGACCGTCGAATATTGGGTGCGCACGTTTTGGCTTCTCTCCCCTATGTCAGATACAATTTGAAAACACTTGCAGTTGTTTGGCTAGCTAAGAAAGGTAGATTAGTTTGAGGACTAAATTGATGAACCACAAGCTATGGAAAGGAGAGCACCCCCAAATTAATCTATGGCACTAATGGAAAATTTATGCAAGACACCAAAAAAAGATACAATAGTTGCATGACTGTATTGGTGAAGCCGGACCTATGAAAAAGAAGACACCCCTAATTTATCTAAGGCACCACAAAAAACTATCTTGCGTTACTGAATTAATGCAATTATTGCACCAAAGAAACCAATAAAAACCATTAAACTATGACTAGTGATTGTAATATAAACCGTAGGGAAACACAACTGTTAACCTATGAGTATACTGGCTTAATGAAGAACATTATAAAGCTTACAAATGGAAAACAGTAAGAGTTTAACAAATCTTACATGGAAAACCTAACTGTTTGATAATGCAGAACCTATGAGGATACGATAACCAGAGTGAATGATAGCAAATTCAATAAAAAATAATAACTAAAAATGAGAAACTGTTAATTGAACATAGGTCAAAACAAGAAGCATAAATAAAACACAAAATGCAATCTGATCAGAAAACACTACAAATCAAAATAGGAATGCTACATTTGTAGTTATGATAAAGTTAAAACTAACAACAGATAAAAACCCTAGGGAAACAGGAGTTGGTGCAGTCACGGTAGGAGGGTTCACAGAATGAACTATCCAAACTATGCAGTAAGAGTAAACACAACAACAACAACACAAGAATATATAACATATGCATATTTAGTCATTCAGTATATCATAGAATTCAAAACAAAGATCCACCGGCAATATGCGGGCTTACAACTAGGGCTCAAGGGTTTGATTACATACATGCGCAAGATAAAGATTTGAAGCTCCTCTGCACAAAATCTAAACTATCAGATCTTTCTTATGTGAATAGCTATCTTCCTAAGGATCTATTACATCAATATATATCATCTCCGGACCAACAGATTCCTCCACGTCACCTCAGGGAGATCACAAACTCCAATGAAGAGTCGTAACGTGTTCACAGATAGGTCTGACCTAAATGCATAGAACACTTCCTCAAATGAATGGAACAACATGCGGACCTTCGGGGAAGGTCAGCCACGAACCAAGGATCATTGAATGATGTGTCATTGGGATCTGCAAGTCAAGGAATGATCCACAAGCCTTCTCCTTTAGCTGATTATCAAGAACTGTTAGAATGCTCTACTATGAGAAAACAGTTGATCTTCTGATAGCGATATCTTTTCGGTAACTTATCAAAATGCTCTGAATTCTTGATATGATGAAGATGAATGAATGTAGATGCTAAGTCTAGATCCACAAGGTGTGAAATGCCAAAACCAAACCACAAGCTGAAACTGATTCTGACTATATTGCCTAGACTGAATTGGAAAATGAAAGAACTAAAATGCAAACAAACTGAGATGCAAATGTTTTTGGTTGATGCAAGATTGCTCTTGAACCAGGGATGCTCCTGCATCAGGAATCCTAAACAATGACTGTAATATCTGCAATTTAAAGCCAAGGAAAAGAGAAATGGTAAACTATGACTGTAATATTTGCAATATAAACCATAGGGAACCACATAGATTCCTAATAAACAGTGATAACATATGAAATAACTTGTTAAAAAGATGAAACCAAAACCTAATAAAAACTTAAAAAGAGATACCCCCAAATTTATTACTGGAATTGAAGAAAACCTAACTGAATGATAATGCAGAACCTATGAGAATAAGATAACCAGAGTGAATGATATGTAGAACCTTTGAAACACAAATGCTAAAATATACCTGTTCAAATTGCAATATAAACCTTGGGGAAACACAAATGGTAACCTATGACTACAATATTTGTAATATATTGATTATGAGATATAGACAATGAAATAGATTTATGACAATTAAACATTGATAACCTATGAAATAACCTTTGAAAAAGATGAAAGAAAAACCTAATTAAAAAGAGATAACCTAACCGAAAAACAAACAACCCAAGATTAATATATGGCACCGAAACAAGCAACAATATTATTTGTTAATGTTATGAAAATTAAAACAACCGTAGATTTATATATGTTTGAATGATAATGCAGAACCTATGAAACACAAATGCTAAAATATGAATGTAATATTTGCAATATAAACCCTAGAGAAACACAACTGCTAAACTATGACTAATATTTGGAATATAAACTCTAAGGAAACACAAATGCTAAACTATGACTGTAATATTTGCAATATAAACCCTGGAAAACAAAAATGCTAAACTATGACTGTAATATTTGCAATATAAATCATAGGGAAACACAAATGTGAACCTATGGCTATAATATTTGCAATATATTGTTTATAAGATATAGAGAAAGAAAAAGAATTATGACAAATAAACAGTGATAACCCATGAAATAACCTTTGACAAAGATGGAATAAACCTAACTAAAAGAGAACCTAATTGAAAAAGAAACAACCAAAGATTTATCAATGGAACCAAAACAAGCAGGAATAGTGTTTGTTACTGTAATGAAAAATAAACAACCATAGATTTATCTATGACACCGAAACAACCAACAATATGGTTTGTTACTGTAATGAAAATAAAAACAACCCCAGATTTATCTATGGCACTGAAACAAGCAACAATATTATTTGTTACTGTTATGAAAATAAAAACAACCCTAGATTTTTCTATGACACGGAAACAACAAACAATATTAGTTGTTACTGTAATGTAAATAAAAACAACCCAAATTTTTGCAGGACATGGAAACAACAAACAATATTATTTGTTACTGTAATGAAAATAAAAACAACCCCAGATTTTTGTATTACGCCAAACGACAACAAATAATAATATTTGTTACTGTAATGAATATAAAACAACCCCACAATTTTTTTTGCCCTAAAATAAAAAAACAACAATTTTAAAGACATTGATGCTTGAACATAAGAATAATTTCCATATAATTAGTGTGTTGATGAACAAAGATTGCATAGTGTTCAAAAACACGAAACCTTGATATAACAAAGGAAATCTGCAACGAGAAAAGTAAAAAAAACAAACAAACGCAAAGACAGAAAGAGGAAACAAAACTAAATAATGGCAACCTTAGCGAGCATGCTCACCTGGGTCGAATGAATATCCCCTGCAAACGACGCCGAGCACACCATTATGAAGCTTCCTCACCTGTGTTTAAACCAGGTTAAACGCTTTATCTTCTTTCATAAATGGGCAAGCAATGAAAATAATGCATACAATTAAACGCTTTTTTCACCTCCATGGCACTGGGGAACTTGGAAGGAGGTATGGCGGAGTTCTTGGTGCATTTCCTGTTTGATAACCGGCACCAAGAATTGCATTGAATGGAGTCGGATCGTAGCATGTTGTGGTGGTGGTATGAAAGTTGCAGAGAGCTGAACCGAGCACCTTTTGGCAAAAAAGTAAGGAAAACTCAAGAACTTGGTAGATTGAAAGGCTCTGAAGTTGGTGAGTTGTGCGAGGCACTGCAAGCATTGAATTCCTGTCCTATCAAAATTTACGCGGGATGGCGTGGATGAAGGAAGAGGGGACGTGAAGTAAATGAGGTGTGAGGGACATAATTGGAAGGGGTGGTGAGACATTAATGCTCGATGCAGTGGAGTTTTTGGGTGGTGGAGTGGCATGCGGTGACGTGGCAGGGCTTTCCACTTTGGATGCCGTGCCACGCACCAACTGGGACTCCAACCGCCTACGTTTTGGTCGCATGACCAAAATTGCATTTTTTTAATCGGACCAACGAATCCCATCCTCCCACGTGTCAAAACATTAATTTTTTTTAAAAATAGTTTTGTATGTTTATTATTAATTAATTTATGTAAATAAGTTGCAAATTTTTTTACTGGTCCACGTGGACCATTGAAATTTGGGTGCGCATGTTCTGGCTCCTCTCCCCTAGTTTTATCGTATAGGTTGTGGATATTAATCTTATTTTAGTTTTTTAAGTTTTTAGTTTTATTCAAATTTATAATATTGGAAAAGTAATTATGATCAATTAAATTAGAACTAGTAAAATCTTGTTAACATTAGAACTTCATCTTGTTAGTAATCATTGTTGTTTTATATTTTCCCACTAATTTTTTTAGAGATGCGAGAGTTGGTGATTAGATTGTCATTTTCAAGATTGTAGTAGCTAAACTAGATGGCTACTAATATTGGAAGTGATGGTAGGAGTCAAAATTAAGTGTTTTTTTATATTTCGTTTAATCATGGCTTTAGACTCAATTGATGGTATGCAATATTACATTTTATGTTGAAGTTACAGGTTATAGAACACTTTTGAATTTGCTCAATTCTATTCCAAGTCTTTTGGATTTCTACTTAATTGTATTTGATGCAGTTGTGGATAGAGAATCTAATGAAGGTTGGTCTAAGCATGTAGCACAAAGGCCAACAATACACCAAGAAGTAAACAACAAAAAATAAGAATGAAAGATACATATGTGACATCACAATTCAAATGTCTGACATGAAAGGTAATTATCAAATCTCAACATAGAATATATATTCCCCCACTACATATCTTGGCCCTTAGGTCTTGACAAGTCTAGGAATAAGTTTGCTTATCACAATTTCATATGCCCACAGATAATATTTTGATTACAATGTTAGAGAGCCCTAATCTCGCTATTCCAATCTACCTCCTTTGTGCTTTTCCTTTTTCCAAGTGTTTGTTATCTCCTTTATATGGATCCCTTCAAAGGATAGGGTACTGTTGATCAAAGGGTTGTGACCCTATTCAAAGCTCTTGTTGGGACCGATTCAAATTGTGTCAGTTGACATAATATTCAAAATTTGCCATGAAACCCCAAAAGGGACCTTAGCATGTTATAGCTTGTAGATTAGGAGGCCTCATAGGGTGGATGCTGGGTGTGATGAGATTTGTGTTGTGGAACACGATGCGGTTCAATCCATGAACATCCCTTAAGACTAGTAATCTTGAAAAATATCTTCAATGGTTATTGCAAAGCTAGAATTATTATTGAATTGTGAGATCTTGATCTTGGACTTAATATGAACAGGGAATGTTGACTCGTCTAGAAATGCCTTTGTGGGGAGAATTATATTGTGGTGAGAATTTGCAAATTGGAAACAACTGGAGAAATGCTAAAAACCTACAAACAAAACAAAATGATAATTAAAATATTTTTGGGTGATGCAAGATTGCTCAATTTTTGAGATGCTCCTACATCAAACATCCTGGGTAATAAATTTTTGAGCATGGTGCTCAAAATTAAGGAAGTGAGAGAGGTTGTGGTGGTCACCCCAACTAGCCCACTTCATCTTCAAATAACCATGTATCATCTTCAGGTCCTCTTTCCTTTTATTAGATCAAGTATTCTTTGTATTCATTCTTCTTGGTTTTTTGGTTCAATTGCTCATTTAGAACATGTTCTATCTCATCTCCAGGCCTATTTGGGACCTATTGCCTTCAATCTAGTTTTGTAGTGATGTTATGCCATCTACACCTTCTACTTCATGATATTTATATAGATAAACCACATTGAACATCAATGAGATGTCTAATCCCTCATATAGTTCAATCTTATAGGCAGTCTTAGAAATCTCATGCAACACTTTGTAAGGGCCAATCTTCTTCAGCTTCAACTTATTATATGTTCCCTTAGAGAAACTCTCCTTCCTTAGGTGTTCCATGATCAACTTGCCTTGTAAGTAAATCCTCTCTTTTGTGCTCATTTGCACTTACCTTGTACGCATTATTACTCCTCTCCAACAATTGCCTAACTTGTCCATGCACCTCCTTCATGTATTGTGTGAAATCCTTTGCATCTACGATAATGCGCTCTCCATTAGCCACCTTCAATAAGTTTGTGACTCCTTTTGGAGTTGTCCCATACACAATTTAAAAGGGGCTCTTATTGGTAGACTGATTCATTGAATTTTTGAACGCAAACTCAACTTGTGCTAAAAAAAGATCCCACTATGCTGGTTTGTCTCCCACTAAACTTCTTAGGAGATTACCTTGACCACTATTAACAACCTCCATCTAGCCATTTGTTTGTGAATGACATGTTAAGCTATAGTTCAGTTATGTTTCCAACTTTTTCTACAATGTGTGCCAAAAGTGGCTCAAGCACTTAGTATCCTTATTTGAGGTGATACTCTATGGTAATCTTATGCAATCTTACTACTTTGAAAAATAGATATGTAATTTTTGAAGCATGATTTGTCCTTTGACAAGGAATGAAATGCACCATTTTTGAAACCTTGTCAACTACTTTAAATATAGAATCATTACCCCTCTGAGTCTATGATAGTCCATGGAAAGTTCCTCACAAGGCTTCTTTGGCATAGGCAATGACTTATACAACATTGTATTCTGAGCAACACTCTTTGCAATTTGGCAAATTCTACATCTTTACAAATCTTTTGACATCACGATGCGAGCCTAGCTAGTAGTACCTTTCTTCTAGTAGAGCCAATATCTTATTTACACCAAAGTGTCTTCCTAATCCTCCATCATGTAGCTCTCTAACGAGATTCTCTCTAATGGAACTTTGCAGTACACACACCTGCCTTCTTCCAAACAAATACCCTTCTTGCACAAAGTAATCCTCAAAGGAACTCTTCCTTCCAATCTAGGGCTCTAGGCAACTCATCCATGCATCTAATCAATTTGGATTTGCATCATATATAGATTCTTTCATTATCTCCATTACTAATAAGAGACATGATATTTTCATATTCCATGATCATGCTTAAGAGTTTTTGGCTATAATTGTGTAGAAATTTTTAACATCAACATTTTAGATCACAATCTGTGATCCATCATTACGAAGAAATAAACTTGGGATAGGTTGTAGAGAAATCTCCTTAAAAATATGGGGAGGGAAGGAAAGTGGAGTAGAGAATGAGGGAAAAAGGAGTCAACAAACTCAAAGAAGGGTACAAGAAGAAATATTTAATTAAGTAAAAATAAAATGACATTAAGATTGATAAAGTATTAGTACTACATTCTTAGTGTATTAATTAAAATGATGTGATCTAATTGATATACAATTAGTATCTAACTAATACTAATATTGATATTAATTAATATCTCAATAATAATGTTACAATTAGATGGTATCTAATTAGTCCGTAATTAGTGGCATTATTATTGTATTATACTTACATTTGCAAATATAATAATAACTATTAAGAAGAATATGGTATTATAATTATTATGTAATTATAACACATTGTTGATTAACTTAGACAAAAAATAGTGTGTAATTAGTATACTAATAAGACATTTACAACTAACAAATAACACCAAAAGATTGAAATGTTTATTGCATTAATATTGTTGGATTAATTATGATAATGTCTTGCATTGTAATTTGTGTATCATTAAAATTAATATTACTGTAATATAAATTAATTAGAAAGTCATTAGATATATAATCTTAATATTAAAGAGAATATGAATATTATAATTATTATACAGATAATAATTATAATTATTATAATTAATGAAATAGTGATAATAATAGGATTGTAAAAGAAATGAGAAACTATCAAAATATTAACAATATTATAATTTTTTTACAACAATAATATTGGGAACAATTAATTAGGATTAGTATATTGGGAACAATTAATTAGGATTAGTATATTGATGGAATATAGAAAGATCAATAGATAATATTGTAAAAAAATTATATATTGAAATATAATTGTTAGAACACTATTAATATTAAATAGAAAATTAAAAGAATGATATATTGAAATACATTTATTAGAACACTATTAATACTAAATAGAAAATTAAAAATACAATACTAGGAAACCAATAGCATGAAAGGAAGACATATAATTATGGTTTATAATTATAATAGCAAGATAGGGATAACTATTAAGATATTTATACTAATAGAATTTTTACAAAGTTATAACATTCTTATCACAACAATTTTATATAAACAATGAGGTACAACTAAATGAACAAGCTAATTAAGCTAAGGAAAACAATATTACAAAGATCAAACATAAATTTTTAATAAAGTTATAATTAATGAAACTAAAGAGTTATACCATAGATGTCTAGTTAATATGAGAATGGATAATTGTTATCACTCTAATTGATATTAAGGAGATGTTATAATTGGTATTAATAGAAAATACAAAATGATGGTAGTCAACAATGCCTCACTCCTGCTCAAGGCATTTTCCATCTTATTAGTTACACCATCTTTGTGCTTGAGAGAAAATGAAAACCACTATAGGTACTCCACCCACTTCATGTGCCTTTGATTCAACTTTGATTGACTACTCGTAAACCTCAATGCATGACGATTAGTGTATAAAACAAACTCCCTTGGTAACAAATAGTGCTACCACTTATGTAATGCTTGAATAATGGCATAAAATTCCTAATAATAAACTAAATACTTTTGCTTGAGTTCATTCAACTTCTCACTAAAATATGTAATGGGATTACCTTATTGGCTTAAGACAACACCAATAGCCTTATTGTTGGCATCACAATCCACTTGAAAAACCTTCTCAAGATCTAGGAGTGTTAAAATTGGGGCCTCCATCACCTTCTTCTTCAATAGGTCAAAACTCTTGCCTGCAACAACCATCCATTCAAATCCACCCTTCCACATGAAATGTGTTAGTGGTGCACATATATAGCTAAAGTCCTAATGAACTTCTAGTAGAAGCTTACCAATGCATGGAAACTTTTGACCTCCACAACATTTTGCAGTTTTGATGAATCAACAATTGCCCTAACATTCTCTAGGTCTATTCTTAATCCATCTTGAGATATAACAAATCCCAAGTGTAACACCTCATTTTACTTAAAACTATACTTCATCAGGTTTATACATAGATTTTCCTTCCACAATTGTGCTAAAACTTGTTGTAGGTGTTTAAAATGCTCTTCCCTAGTATTGCTAAACAAAAAAATATCATCCAAATAAATAACAAACTTACTTAAGAAAAGTTTTATAACTTCATTCACTAGTCTCACAAAGGTTCTTGGCACATTGGTCAATCCAAGGGCATGACCAACCACTCACACAGTCCATTTTTTTGTTCTAAAAGTTATCTTCCATTCATCTCCTTCTTGGATTCTAATCTAATGATAATTGGTTTTGAGATTAATCTTGGAAACGTAGCATGTTGTAGCATCAAAATTGTGTACGCTTATAATTTCACATTGTGTTTTGGATCCGCTTTAGTGTTTGCTCTCATAACATGTTTCTAGGCCCACTCGAACCTAACCTTGGCCTATTTTCCCTCACCAAGGTTTGCCAAGATTTTGTATCACATTCTTATTATTCTCGCTATTTTGGGAATATGTGTAAAACTCTAGAGAATTTCCTCTAGATGCGAGCATGATGCACAAATGTCTATGCGATGCAATAGTGTCCCAAAAGTTTTTAAAATTTGAATTCTTGCTTTCTCATCCAGTTGCCTACTTTTGTTGGTGGTAATATTCGTTTGGTAGAAACATGCCTTTTACAAGCGTATTTGACCCTTCAACTCCCATCTATACCTTTATTAAAGCCAATTTTGAAAATTTTGTCTCTCTTCTTGCTTCTTGATTCTCTCCTTGCTTTTGGCCTCTCCATTCCTAGTTTTTAGGTGGTCTCTTTTGGCTGGAACATCTCTCTTTCTTAGCTTCTATTGAACACACTACTGTAACTTTTCTATTGTTGAGGCTTTCACAAAGGGATCATGTTGATTGCACATTAATCGAATCCTCCAAAGAGCTTGCAACCTCTCTTCTACCATAAGCTTGGTAATATTGTTCTCATTACATTTGAATGATATTGCTGCAATTTCTATATTGCATCTTCCATTATCTATCAACAAATCTTTTGGTGTAGACTACCACCTCATTTATCTTTTATGCACACTAGGGTATTCTTCCATGTAGAGTATGGTTGATACTCATAGATTTTAGTTATTGTCACTGCTGTTATTTTCCTAGACGCACTTAGGAAGTAAGAGTACACACTTTTATTTGTTATTTTTTAACATTGGATACTCCTAAACAACCCAACCATTTTTCTTTCTTTCAGATGCAAGTATTTTGGGGACATTCAACCACATGGAGGTTTGCAAGTGTTTCCCATTTTGTTGCTTCTCTCTATTTCTAGTTTTTAGTCGTTCAAATCTAGTCATTCCAATGCATTTAATTATTATTTTTGTCACTTGGAATGTTGCTAGGTTTTTTCCCATTATTTTTTGTACAGATTAGGTGAATTATCGAAGTAAAAAGACTTATTTTCTAGAAGTTTCCTTAGCATTTTGGCCATACAGATTACATCGTTATGCGTAGATGTCTGCATGATGTGTTGGCATCCTGGAAAACATCCTCCATCTCTTAGTGTCAGGTTCCATTTTATGTTATGTATCTCCTTCTGTGAATTTGTATTTCATTTTCCAAAAATTAGATATTTTATCATTTTTCCTTGTGCTTTATCTTAGCAAAAAATTATTATTTTCCAAGTTTAAAGCATTTCTAAGATATTTTGGAGCTATTCTATTATTTCTATTCATATAGTAGTAAAATATATTTCCTTTGAAACTAGATAAGTCCTAGAGTAGTGTTGTTGAAATTATTTTGTTGGAAAGTTCAAGAACATTCTCAACTAGATCAGATTTCTCACAATACATTTTGGTGAACCTGATGTATCACACCTTCTTCTTTTGTTGTGGTTCACTTTATCTATCTTAGTGAACCTGCATTTCAACTTCTAATTTTATCCTCTTTTAGTTTGTTAAGAGCGAGAATTTGACCATGTTAGATCTCTTTCTCCAAAATCTCACCTCTTTGGATGATCCTTTTTCTAGCAAACATTTTGACATGTTATATGAATCCCTTGATGACTTCATTCATGTTACTTCTCCTATATAAATAAATTCTTCTTCAAATCATTTGGTTAACACGATCTTCATTTCTGGCTCTACACGAGCTCACAAAAATGAAAAATTATTGTTCATCATCATCCAAATATATAATAGTCTAATAAACTAGTCATTACTGTTCAAGGTATTTTTAATGCACCTTGACCTTCTGATTACTTTACTCAAATTGTAAGATCTATAATGCTAAAAGTTCTCGTGGCTATTGAATTCCACATAGTAGCCCACACATATAATACTTGTAGAAACAAATGGGCCACTTCTGTCCCTATTTCTCTTCCCACTTCTCTAATTATTTTGTCAGATCCTTGTCTTCCTTAAAAGACTATAAGAGATTATAATCTTATAGAGCATCTATGCGCTACTCCCACTAAGATCTCTCTTTGGGAGATCATTCACATTTCTCCTACATACCATGGCATGCCTTAGGAAGCCTTACAAATGATCCCCATGTCATCTTCTGCCAGTAGAATGATGTAGCTACCTTGCATGATTGCATATATACCAATATTATCGATATCATTTTCCAGCAATATGAACTACCTTCTCTTGAGGTTTGACAACAAAATAATCCTCTTCTCATAATTGTTAGTATAAATTCCATTGGTATTAAACATATTGTTATTGACAATGGTTCATGTCTCAATGTTTGTGGTGTAGACCTATTAAACTGTGTCAATATCGATACATCTTGTATTTCTCCAAAAAATCTTTCTATCCATGGATTTGACAACATAAGTAGGCAAACTATTGGCACGATCACATTATGTATTGAGTTTGGCCTTGTTACTTTCCCACTGTGGTACATGTCATGTGGTGCAGGAGCACCTTGTTCACTGAATGCCTTCAAAAGGCAAAATTGTAAAATTTGAGTTTCAAATGTAAAAGCATGTAAAAGAGTCATGTTGAGATCAATTCCAATGTATTTGAATCTTTTATAGGTCTCTAGGTGGTCCAAAAAAAAAGAAAAACTTGCAAAAATTGCAAAAGTTGTCAAAATGATGTAAATGCAAAAGTGCAAAAACATGCAAGCGTGGAAGGCCAAAGGTCATAGGTAGTTTCAATCAGTTTCTTTAGATTGGGGAAGATGAAAAGCCTTTAAAAATGAATTGTATATCATTGTGAAAAAGAGGGGGGAGTTGGAATACGAAGGAAATCATTTAGAAACCCCATTGCATGCTTAAACTTTGCATTTTCTGTATTTCAAACTGGTAAAACGTGTTTGCAGGCCATTGTATGGACATGTACGGTATAGGAACCCACTTATTTTTCATTGTAGGTGAAATCTCTTTGAATCTACTTTCCAATGCAATTGGTTGCGCTCAATTTCATTAAGTTGTGTAAAAGTTATTGCATTTTTTGTGGAAATGGTTAAATTCAGATTTACACAGGGCAACAAGCAATAAAAATTGCATATCTTCCATTTTAACCATTAGAAATTGGTAAAATATTGCATGAAGGTCTATTTTAAGGATATGAATGATTTCCCATTGGTTTCATTGATTTTGGAGAAGATTTAGATGAGTTTTGAAGAAGCCCTAGGTGACTGTTATAAGGTTTTTATGCAATTTTGTGAGTTTGGTGCAAGGGTTTGTCAAAATACTCATGGAAACGCATGGCTATTGATTTACAAAGCTCATACAGGTCTAATGTAATGTGGTTGAGCATTTGTTGGATTAAAAATTAGTTTGTGTAAATCCTCTTGAAGTTGGTTGAAGTCATTAAAGTCATTTGGGCCTGTCGGATGTTTGAAAGCCTTGAAAGCATGAGAGGAATAGTGAGATTTTCAGTTTGAATGTCTGATTTATGCTAAGTAATGACATGTTGAGTTGGTGAATCCCCTTGTATTGCATCATCATCATGCCTGGAGCTCTTTCATATAATCTTCTTCTTGGTAGACCATGGATCCACACCATGGGTGTGGCTCTGTCTACTCTGCATGGATCAATAAAATTCATTCATGGTAACAAAACATACACAATTAAAGATAATCCAAATCTCCTACAATATTATCAATAGGTAGGTCTTAAGCATCACAATGATTCTTCTCCAACACATCGAAATCTCATTCCATCTTCTACACCAAAACAAGATTCTATTGATAATTTAAGTTCTTCCAACACATGCCTTGGTGATGATTGGGGTCCTTTAGCCTTCACGTCTTCCTTTGTAAGTGAGTATAAAATTGGCCCATCTCAGTTTGACATTCCTAAAATACAATCTACTTCTTCTTCATCACAAACTATTAACACTTCTAATCCTTCTAATGATTCATGTGATTATACTTCTCATATCGACTATGCCATTGATGGAGATGCTATCTTTCTATGTTGTGGTTTTCATATTCTATCTAAAACCAATTACAAATGCCACGGATGTGGACGAAAGGAACAAGGTATTAAGATCCCCTTAGAGCCCAATCCACATTACTCTTTTATGGGTCTTGGATACCGTCTTCTTCGATCTTTTAAGTCTTTCTATAAAAATTTTATGGATGTGAATATGATTTATACATATCTTAGTTCCTCTTCTCTTCCTTTATTCCATCCTAACATCATCATGGATAATCCTAAGCCACATATAACCCCTTTAGATGCTTTCTCCATGAATGAAGCTCTTACAAAATTTCTAGGTGTATATGATCACATGCCTAGGTATCAACATGATGCGGGTCTCCCTATTGTCAAGAAATACCCAAGCATACTTTGGGGAATCCAACTTATCATTTGATGACACGTCTTCATTTTCTAACAATTCTTGTGACCCTCCACATTCATCCAATCATCAAGACCACAATCTGCTCCTAGTTGGAGATACCATTGATGTCCTAATGTATCCTAAAGGTAATGAAAAATTCATTCAAATAGGCTAATGCTTATCTTCTAATAAATGATCTTCACATTTCAATCTTTCTTAAATTTTCTAATTTGTTTGCCTAGTCATATGAGGATATGCCTAGTATAGACCTAAATGTTGTGGTTCATAACATAGTGCTTTATCTCGATGCCCAACCTGTCAAGTAGAAAATCCATAAGATGCATCCTAAGATTTCCCTAATGGTCAAGGCTGAGCTAGGGAAACTTTTACAAGCTGGCTTTATTCACCCAATAGACTATTCACCTTAGATCTTGAATATTGTGGTTGTCGGCAAAAATCGTCAATCACATTTGAGTATGCATTCATTTCTGAGATCTTAACAAAGCATCCCTAAAGGATGACTTTTCTCTTCCAAATATTGACATGATAGTCGATTCCATAGTAGGAAATGTGTTACTTTCTTTTATGGATGGCTTCTCAAGCTACAATCAAATTCTTATCAATTTGCTAGATTAGTACAAACTGCATTCATGACCCCATGAAGTACCTTTTTCTATATGGTCATGCTATTTGAATTAAAGAATATTGGTGCAACTTATCAGCGTGTGATGACCCTAATCATGACTTCATTCACAATATCTGGAGAACTATGGCCAAGTCTATTTTTTACCAAGATCACATCTATAATTTTTGCCGAGCATCTTTGATTGCCTTGACCTATACAACATTTGCTGAAATCCCCATAAATGTGCCTTCAATGTCGATAGTGGAAACTTTTGGGGTTTATTGTCTCCCATCATGATATTGAGGTCGATATAAAAAAAATTGATGCTATTGTAAACACGCCACCTCCAAGAAATATTTCAAAAATTTGAAGTCTTGAGGGAAATATTCAAGGTATTTGTCAATTTATTTCATAATTGGTGGATTGTAGCCTTCCCTTCACTCATCTCCTTAAAAAGGATGTCTGTTTCAACTAGAATGAAGATTGCGAAAAGGACTTTGAAGATATCAAGTACTACTTGGCTAATCCTCATATCTTGATGATTTTTGTTACTGGACGTCCTCTTCTTCTTTATACATCCGCATCATCTCATGCTTTGGCTACTCTCTTGGCTCAACATAATTACAAAGGTAGGGAATGCATTGTATACTACATTAGCCATACCATCCTCGACTACGAAATGTGTTATTCCACACTAAAGAAGCAATGTCTTGCCTTAGTATTTGCAACACATAAATTGAGATATCATCTTCTCCATGCAAAAAGACATGTAATTGTCAAATTCAATCCTCGCAAGAATCTCTTCTCTAAAACTGATTTGTTAGGTTGCTTAGTTAAATGGGTGATGCTATTAACTGAAATTGACCTTAAATTTGTTTGTCAAAAGGTAATAAAGAGACAAGACTTAGTGGACCATTTAGCTAATGCTACCTTTATGTTTTCCTTCCCTAATCCTGATTCTTTCCTTGATGATCATATCCTTTCTTTGGATGATGATCATCCATGGGAATTATTCTTTTATGGATCAAGGTGTCAAAATGGCTCCAAAGCTTGTGTAATGTACTAGTTCCTCCCTCTAGCAAGCCAATTCCCTTTCCTTTCATGTCAATTTTCAATGCACAAATAATATCACTTAGTATGAAGCCCTCATTGCTAACTTACATGTTGCATTGTCTCTCAACATCAAAATCATTCACATTTATGGTGATTCACAGTTGATCATAAAACAATTTGTTGGTTCTTATCTAGATAAACATGACAAACTCTCTCAATACAATGACTTAGCTTTATCACTACTTCATCAATTCTCTTCTTTCTCCATTGAGACTATCCTACATAAGGATAATCATCATGCAAATGCAATGGGGAGCATACCTCCCTTGTTCCCTATGATGATTATCACTTTGTTATTCACATGTCTTTACCAACTATCATGTATAGTTCTCCTTTTGGCACTCTTTTTTTCTATAATAAATAATGCTACTCCCATATATTTAATTATTTGTGTGATGGTACATTCTCAAATAACTCCTTTAAAGTGCTTGCACTCAAATTTAAAATCTCACATCACGATATATCATTTTGTCTAATGTATTGTATTGCTAAGGTTACAACAACCTCCTTCTCTGTTGTCTTACTAAGTCCAAAATACCCATTTCCCTTGAAGAGGCCCATTCAAGTGCTTGTGGGGGGCATTTTGATGGTAAATCCTTAGGTTAGAAGCTTCTTCAAATGGGATTGTTACCATTTTTTACCACAGCTCAAAAATTGGCTGAGCAGATGTAACATTATCATTTTTGAGTGAGGTTTGATTTACTTCTATTATGAGTTAGTTGCATAGTTATTATGTTTTAGTGTTAAATGCAGTTCAGTTGTTCAAGAAAGAAGGAAACAATTTAGATCATTCATTGCATTGCATAATAGTCAAGTCAGATAAGTATTTCATTCATCACAATGGTTATTCATTTACAAGTTGAAATACATAAAGGAATAAGCATTGCATTGAAAGAAAGCTGAACATATGCAGATATAAATACAATACTATGCATCTAATGAATGAAAAAGGAAAGACATAGTCATCATTGCCTTGTTTTGTCGATCTTCGAAGTAGCCTCCTGTCTTGCTCTTGATCTCGACATGCGCTTACAAAAATGTGGGAAGGGTCCCATAAGTTCTAGTTATGAAAATCCTTTATCCATCAGAAGAGGCATAATACTTTGATTATAGTGCATTGATCAAATGAATATCATCCATATGCAGAAGGAATTGAGAAAGAAACAACCATGGAGCTTCATTATTTTATTCTAATCTGTTTGTTTCATGTGCAAGTATAGGATAAGTCATGTAGCTGATTGAAGACATTTAGCATGTGGTGTCAAATGGGCTCCCATAAGGGTTGAGCCCAGCATGCTACTTCCCCTTAATATCAGAAAGGATGAATAGAAAAGAAAGAATCATTGTTCACATTTACATGACAAACTGAAGGATTAATAAAGGCAATCATATGCATCAATTTTTGTTCTAGGACATAGTTGTGATTACAATTCAAGTAATGAAATGCAACCATGAAAATGAACTGAACTGTAAAAAGGGACTGCATTTAATGCACATGGTAGCTGTCATCATTACTTCAGTTGACATTGGAAAAATGACATTCACAGGTATTTCACTTGTATATCTTTCATAGTATTTTTATGCATCAAAGAGAAATGATAACATCAAGGTACATTGCATCAGTTGAATGTCAAAAGTTGCCAGTGAATAGTATGAGGCAACTGTGTGTATAATTGTTTGATGATAGCATAACATCAGAAGATAGGTGTCATTTGTATGCTTGTTTTGAATAAATAATATCATAAGTGCATATATGGATCAACCTGTTGCCATGCCACAATGGTGGAATAGAATGCAGATTGCATTACATTGACTAAATCAAGTAAACAACAAACTTGGAACATCATAGGCTCTTATTTCTTTTCATGATTCAGACAAGGAGCTATTGCTTTTTATAGTATGAGAACAGTTGCATCATGGAGAAACAAACAAGTTCTAGCAAACAATGCGAGAAAAGAAAGGAAATGGGACAACAGGAACTACACAATCCACATTGGATAGTATCTCATTCATGAGATAGTCTTAATGATTCCAAGTGAGTGTCATAATGACAAGAAGAATCACATACAGTTATGCATTTTCAATCTGTAGAAGTGCAACATTCAATTCCAATACATAGGCACTTCATCAATAAAGTTTGTTCATAAATGATAGAGACATCTATTCAATCCTCTATCAGAAGCATGTTATTTGAAATGGTAAGTTGGAGCAGCTAGTCAAGAGAGCATTGTAGATCAAATAGACACCTTGTTACAGAGTTAAATGATAGTCAAACTGTTTAATGTCTCATTTGTCATTATACAAAGGGAAGAAGCCATTGTCATTCATAAAGACATGTGATAAATGCCAACTGTATTTGCCAAGACTGCAGAACCATATAAAGTCCATGGACAACCAATAATGATACAGAGGTGAGATGAATATATGCTACAGGAGGAAGTGATTGCCATACAAAATGAGAGATCTGAAATGCATAAGGATGAAGAACAAATACACAAGTGGCAGTCATGCATTGATCAAAATGAACAACTACAGAATAATGTGGACTGGTTATACATTTAATATCCAATGGTCAAATGATAAAATCAAATAATCAAGAAGGAGCGTACAAGCTACAGGAGCTGTCAAAATAGAGGAATCATTGAATGCAGGTATCATTTTCATCTCATAGGATAATGTGCCATAAATAGTTGACAAGGATTTTGATAGAGTGCAGCTATACAAAAGAACAAAATTGTCAAAGTTACAGGTGAGATGAGAGAAACAGAAGTATGCTTAAAAAAAAAGTTAAAGCATTGTATCATTTGATACCTTGGAGTTATAGGAGATAGAATACATTATCTGATTATGACAGTCATAAAGAAATGGAGCAAAATGCATTAGAATCATGACAAGATGACATCTTGAGAGAGCTATAGTAAGTAATGATAAGAACACAAAGCATATGTATGGCTGTGCCAGAAAAAGCTTTTTTATGCTTAAAATGTAATACCCAGCTGCATATAATGAAACCCTTGTCTCATACATAGAAACCAATCTGCTTGTTTCATTTTTTGTGTCTACAGAAGTGGTAGAGCATAGCCGTGAAGGAGATGTTTCATTTTATGCCAACAAAATGAAAGCTTTGTTTAAAAATTCGAAACCCTCGTTTCATTTTTTACATACAGTCCTGGGAAGAGTTACAAAGTAGATGCAATGCCACAACCATGCCAAGGAGTTCAGTTTATGCAAAATGAGATACCCATCTCAATTTTTAGATCCTTGTTTCATTTTATGCCAGACTGGTAAACAAACACTACAAGAAGCAGAGTGTAGCATGGCTGAAATAATTGGAGCTTTCAATACAGAAAATGATAAAACCCTATTGGCTTTTGGTTTTGAAACCCTCAAAGATGTGTATTTACAAGTGAATAGATATATACAGTCGTGGCCATAACATCAGAGTTCACATTTCAAAAGAAAATGAAATACCCATTTCATTTTTTTAGAGAGCTCTTTCTTTTTCTGTTACAGTGTGAAGGAAGTCATACACAGAAATGCCATAGAAATAGAACCAGAAAAAAGAGACTTACCTTCAGTATTTGTAGTAGGAGAAGCAGATGAGCCGCGGCCTCATATGAGGTTTCTCTTAGTTTTGTCACAGTTGCAAGAATACAAAGACATAGACAGATCAAAAGGGAGATGTCAAAGTTTGCAGAGAAGAAAAGATTCATCATGGCCGTGGCCATTAAAGGAAACAACAGCTACAGAGATAGTAAAATGCCAGTCAAAAACTTGTATGCCACGTTTACCTTGTTCCAGGCTCGGTTTCAACACAGAAGATGCTAGGTTTCGACCATTGAAGCCAAGTAAATGAAGGAGAAAACTAGAAAACTCAAACCCCAAGTCGGCCATCATGAATTTGTAGAGCTGAACAACAAATAATGCAAATTGAAATGAGATAGCTTTTAGGGTTTACTTCTTTGTTTTGTTCGATGCAGTCGTTCTTCATTTTTTACTTTGCAAATATAAAACATCATTGCCTTATCCAAATGCATCGTGGTCAATACTTGACAACTGATGGTTCCTAGTGATAATGAAATGGAAAGGCCGACAACTTACCACATGTTCCCTTTGAATTTGTTAAGTCAAAAGTGGTCGGTATCATGAGGAGATAAGGCTTATGCCTTTTTAAACTTTTTCAAAACCTTATTTCCTATGTGGTCGACTTATGGTAGTCAAGATACCTTCTAGTCAAATGCATGGTCGAGTATATGCCTTGTCATCACATGCAAACAGGTCAAAGCATCCAAAAGATTCTTCTTCATTATGCATGGTGATCTGCAAAGGGCAAAATGAATCTTTTATACCTTATGCATTTCCTTAAGGTCAAGAGTCAAAAGGTAAAGAGCTTAGGAAGACAAGATATGCATGCAAGGTGATGGCATTATGAGAAGGGTTGATTTTGACATGATGGCGCTTATATAAGCAGTGAGGTTGCATTTTGCGAGGCATGGAGACAAGATGAGGTGGCAGGGTATTGACACATGGACAATACATTTATGGGATTAGAGCCATGGTGTTAACCCTTCAAGGCTTTGATTTATTTTGCAGTGTGTATAGTGATATGCTCATCATTTTTTTGATTTTTATAGAAAATTGATTGTAATGCCTTGTAAAATATTTGGCAAAATTATGAGCTAGATATTATTTATTTTTTGCAAAAATTCAAATCAAATAGGGATATAGATCAATTTGCCATAACATTATGAAGTTAGTTTTAAAGCAATCATTGATAAATTGCTTTTAAAACTTAACTATTTTTAGGCAGTTTATAGGCTAATAAAACAAATCAGATATTCTTTTCGATTTGTTTTATTTTGAGTCATATAGGACAAAATTTGGGGATTTCATGAGCAAAAGAAAGCAAATTTGTGGTGGGGACACATCAGGAGATCCTTTGGCATCATGATTTGGCAGCTTGGACTATTTTTTAGAGCTTTCATTCATGCTTTTTTGAGTAGCTTGAAAATGGACTTGGAGTCTATTTTTAGGAGCTTTATTCTAGCTTTCAGGAGGAGATCTTTCACAGCATATATCTTGGATTTTCCTTTCGTTTGAGGAGTTCCAATTTCTAGTTTTTAGTCTTCTAGTTAGAGTTTTAGAGATCAGAGTGTAGAGAGACAGAGTCTTCCTCTCACATCGAGAGTGTTGTACTCATTATTCCTTCAGTTATTGAGCAGCAACTTTCCTTCATATTTTGTCTAATTTTTGCAAGTTAATCTGATGTTGCATTGTGATGATAGTTTATCCTTTGCTTTGTCTTAGCTTGTGATTTTTTGTAAAATCTTGGTTTAATTCAGGTTGCATGTTGTGTCTACCAGACCTTCATGTGAAATGTTCATGAGTTAAATGATCTGAGTGTTGTGAGGGTCAGAGTTCAATAATCTGTTTGTGAGTAAGATCTGTTAGGTGATTCAATCTTCAAGTTAATTAGGATTCATTTCTTTCAGTATATCCTTCTATCCCTTTTCCCCGCAAGTCATTAGATAAGGAAATCATAAGGAGAACCAGCTCACTCTGGAGATTCATTCTCATTATAGGAGACCCACATCTTGAGAATGATTCCATGTTTCAATAGGTAGCTAAGTCTCTATGAGCTTAGCAGGGTGCATACTTGATTGACAACAAGGATACTATTGGAAAAGCATGGAACAAGATTCCTTTTTTTAAAAAGAAATGCCCTCAATGCCAACACCATAGTAATCAAATCTGATCTACTATATAGGAACTTCATGCCCAAACATGTCCTTACCCATTTTCTATCTGGGGATTGGATCTGAATGGAAAAATTTCTCATACGTCTTCTCAGGGTCATACATTCATCTTTTCATGAAAAGGGTTGAAGTTGTTCCACTTTGATCGACAACTACTTAAGTGATTTACTGATTTTTTCTAGATTCATATCATTTTTCATTTTGGACTTCCTTTTGCCTTTGTTTTTAATAGTGGTTCCTCATTTAAGAATAAGAATGTGAAGCAAATCCTCAATTTTTTTGCATTCAACAAAGATTCTCTACACCATATTACTGTCAGTCTAATGATCAGACTGATGCTTCCAATAAAATAATCAAACAAATTCTTCATAAAATCATGAATAAACCTGGTAAAGATTGGCACACTCAACTCTCCTATGAATTATGGGCATAGAACATGAGAATTCATAAGATATTGGAACTACCTCATACAATCTTGTGTATGGTGCTGATGCTATCATGCCTTTGGAGTTAGAGATTTTGTCCTTATGGGTTTCTCTTCAAGGCCTTATCGATGATAATACTTCTTGTGAACAATGATTGCAACAACTTGAAATGATTGACGAGCATCATATCAACATCTCCAAGATTACCAAAAACACTCAATCACATCTATAATCAATGAGCTATGCATCATTTGTTTCAAGTAGGTGATTTGATTCTTTGTGAGAATTAGTACGATGTCAATGCTCCAATTGGTGCCAATGGAAAGTTTAGTCTGAAATGGTTGGGTCCTTATATTGTCACATCCACCTCCATTTATGGTTTTGAAGTGTATGGACTCTCTACGATGAACTATAAGCCTCTTAAAGAACCTATAAATGCTATGTGTCTTCGTCATTTTCACGCATAATCTCTTTTCTTTTATTTGACATTTGTATAACATGGTTACTCTTAGAAATTTATCATTGTTTATCTTGTGTCATTCTGTCATTGGCACAATTACTTTGTGCTATGATTTCTTTTGAATTTTGTATTCTAAATGAGTATAAATCATATTTTTAAAACACAATGGATTAGTTTGTTTGGTTTTACATATACTTTGCATTTATGTACACACTTGTTGTTTCTATTCTCAACACGATTTCTGTTGTCTTGAATGCTTAGTTGTAGTTTTCATTTATAAATGGAAATTACTACATTTTCTTTACCATGTTCATCAACTAATTGTGTAAAATATTTAATTAATTTTATTCATTTCAATTGTTTAATTATATATTTATAGTTTAAATTAGACAATTTTATTTTTCATTGTTTAATTAGATAATTATAACATTTAATTAAACAGTTTTACACAAACTGTTCTATTAGATCTTAATTACATTTAATTAAACAATTTCAAACATGTATACCTTCATCATGTTAAACATCATAAGTATGTATGAAACCAAAATGATACATAATCATCTCATACCAGATATGTATCGAACAAAATCTTCAAATCTCTCTCTCTCTCTCTCTCTCACACACACACACACATCATCTATCCAATACATTATACACAAAAACCCACCACTGTATCAAAATTTTGGTGTATATACAAAATATATCATATAAAAACTACATCACTTTGGCATGTGGCTGTTGAAGCCCTTAGGTATAGGTGGCTATTGTACAAAAGGCTCACATCGTGAAGCTACAAATTGAGAATAGGTCTGAGATCCACTCCACATCTCTAAGCCTCTAAAAAGGCCTCTAAGATTTGATGCCTTACCAATGAGTTGTCGCTTATTGTGCTATAATCTGGCGAACTCTGCTCGTAGCCTATCTCCTTCTACCATTAGTGCCTACACCCTAGGATGATCTAGATTTTTTACTAGTGCTATCTGATCCCTTTGTAGGTTATCTCTATTATGATCTAAGTGGATCTAAAGAGGGTCACATGTAGCCTCTGCACTATCTTTTCTCATCATAGTTTGATCACCTCTATAGTGAGCATTGCCACCTATGCTACTACCAGGTCTTGGTCAAAAGTGAGTGATATAACCTACGTACTAGCCTAGTCCCGCTATGCAAAATTTAGGGAAAACCTCAATAACCTGATTTTCCCCTCCTTGTATGCAACTCTCAATTGCACAATAGGCTCAAAAAAGTTGAGGTACCTACCAACAGTTTGATGCGACCTATAGCTAGCTTGTAGGCTCTACTCAAGCTGCATCATCGGTGCCATCTCCACAATAACTCAACTTAACAAGCTGAGCCACTCTGGTGTGTGCACTAAAACATAAACAAAATATCATTAGTCACATCTCATAATATCATAATCAAATCAACATCTAGTATTCTACTCAAATCACAATACAAAAATCACAAAGCTCTCACCTCGATAGTTGATTTGCCAATCAGGATCTATAGGAGCTACCTATTTGGCGAGTGCTATTGACAATGCTATGGCCATCATGGTGGTTGTTGCTATGGGTGGTATTGTAGCAAGCCTCATAGTAGTTGTGCTACTCAACTCCCCACATATTGACACGCTTAGCACCCCACTCACCGATGGAAGTGGCTGTGACACTCAAGATCAAGATTTAGGCCTCTCCTTTGTAGTAGTTTCATCATCATCCCCTTTCCATCGCTATCTTACCGTCGATACTTGCTTAGCCTCCTCCTCTTGATTTGAGGACTCCTCTCCTCCACTCTCCTTATGGTTTGAAACAATCCCCTTGGATGTGATATCAAAAGTTTAATTCTTTTATGTTGAAATTGGGCTTTGTAAGAAGTGAAGATCACCATGTTTACATGCAATTTATTGATGATCAAATACTAATTGTTGCCTTGTATGTGGATAACATGTTTTTTGGTAACACCAAGGATATGATTAGTGAGCTAAAAGCTCAACTTTTAGGTGCATAAATTGAGATGAAGAATCTAGGGGCAACAAAGTACATATTGGGAATGGAAATCAGGAGAGATTGAGGTAACATAAATATTTGGTTATCTCAAAGTAAGTACGTGAATACTATTTTACATAGATTTAATATGTAGGATTGTAAGCCAGTTAGAATTTATTTACCAATTGGTACTAAGCTTATGTTAGATATGTGTCCCAAGTGTGAAGATGATTTTGAGGATATGTCTAATGTGCTATATGCTAGTGTTGTAGGAAGTTTGATGTATGCAATGGCATGCACTAGGCTAGATATTGCCCTTGAAGCAGTGGGGGTTTTGAGTAGGTTTATGTCTAACCCTGGTAGAGAACATTGAAATTATGCAAAGAGGCAATTAAGATATTTGCATGGTACTTCTGATTAATGTTTGGTTTATTCTAGTACTAACAATGTGGATAAGACATTGGACATATAGGGTTTTCTTGATGTAGATTGGGTAGGTGACTTGGATAGTCGAAGGTCCACTAGTGGCTATGTGTTTACTTTGTTTGGAGGAGCTATGAGTTGGATGAGTAAGAGGCAGCCCACAGTTGCTCTGTCCACCATCAAAATAGAGTATATGGATGCTACTCATGTCTCTAAGGAGGTTGTTTGATTACATAGATTATGTATAGGTATTAGTTTTGATTGCAGGACGATTTAGATTGTTGTGATAGCTAGATTATAATTTGTTTGGCCAAGAATCCTATGTATCATGCTCGAACTAAGCATGTGGATGTTTAGTATCAGCGATAACTTTAATAAACCCCTCCTAAAAAAGATATAAAATCCTCGTGAATCTTTCATTTTTTTGGGAAAAATTATTAATTTCTATTGGCAAGTCTTTCCTTTTTTTTTGAAAAAATTATTAATTTTATTGGCAAAATTTTTACATCACTACAAATTTGTAGAAAATCTTGGCGAATCTTGATGAAAAATAGGAAAATGCATTAATTACCATGGTGAATCCTTCCTTTTTTAAAAATTTAAATTCCTATGGAAAAATAAGGGCATAAGGGTGGTAGTGATTGACTAGTTTAAGGTGTAGTGTTCGTGTCTATAATTCCTTAATTCCTTAATATTTTAAATCAAACATTGAATATTTTAAATCAGCCCTAAATTCTTTTTCACCACCATTGATTTTATTTATAATCCAATGGTTTGGATTCTATTCTACGGGCCAAAATGTACCCATGGAGCCTACAGAGCTTCAATGCCCTGGGGCCCAAAATTACATTTGGGTCATTTGCATTTCAAGCCATTGATCTCAAATGCAAATGACCCAAATGCAATTTTGGGCCCTAGGGCATTGAAACTCCGTAGGTACATTTTGGCTCATGGGATTTAACCTAGCTGTTAGATTATAAATTGAGATCAATGATCCAAATACAATTTTGGGCTCAATGGGCATAGGAGCTTTGTGGGTACATTTTAACCTATGGAATACAACCGCAACCATTAGATTATAAATAAAATCAATGGTGGTGACTAAAAATTGGTGATATGGTCCTAAAGTAACCAATAATTATATAATATTATTGGTGAATTAATTTTATTTTCTACTATAACTTATAAAATTTAGGCGAATCTGATCTAATTAGGTATCGAATATCATGGTGAATTTTTGAGTTTAAAAGTTTAATAAAATAAATGTTTTGGCAATTTAACTTGGACTAAAATAAAATTTTGTAAAAATGTGGCGATTTAGGTTGCCTTACAACTTGAACTATTAGCCAAATTTTGAATCCCCAATTTCAATTATTAGCCAATTGGCGATATTAGCCACTAAAAAAATCACTGTTTAGTATCAATTTGCTTGAGAAATGGTTGCAAATGGACATATATTGAGTTGAAAAAGGTTGACACTTAGGTGAATGTTGTAGATTATCTTACCAAACCTGTGAGCACAAAAAAGCTCACTTGGTGCAAGGAGGCCATGGGCCTTGTTTCATGTATTTAGTTGATTTATATGTTTTCCTACATGGTTGTATTTACAATGTATGATGTCAAGTGGGAGAATGTTAGGATTAAGGTTCCATCAACCTTCTAATTCCGATTAATTATTTACTCCTAATATTGTAATTGTTAATGCAATCATAAGGGATGATGAATCCACCGACACGATAATTTTTTTTTACTAGTATGGTAACTAATTATTTACTTATAATAGTAACTAATTATTATTGGTAGTAGTTACTATTTAATTTTGACCTCATGATCGTGCTATAGGTGAAATAGGGGTGCCCAAATCTATATTTGGTTTATGACAGGGGTAAGAGCATCTGCTATTGTTGGTGTCTTACATGTTGTAAGGAATTTTTCTATTCTTGGTCCTTTATGATGGAGTATCTTATGACGGTGTAAGTGGCATTTAATGGAAGTCTATTTTTGTCCTATTAGTGGGAATCCCAAAGGAGGGTGTTGGGAATCTTTCTACGACAACTGTAAGAGGAGTTATTGCATTTCCCTATATTGGGCATTTGGTTTTCCTAGATATTGATGAAATAGAGAACTCACACAACCCTCACACAAAATCAATCAACATCATCAACAACAAATAGGATGCACAAATGTGCAGCAATAAAATTTATCTTCACTATTTTATTGGCAACAAGGTTTCATAATTTCATAGAAATCAGATTACAAAAGTTTGTGCAACCATATAGAAATAGCAAAAACAAACTACAGGTGTTTCCCCTTCATATCAACCTCCTATACTGTGAAATTGGTTCTCAAATTTGCAATATTCAACCAAAAACTATGTTGATCTTCAACCATGGATTTCATAATCCATTTGTTGCTGCTGCACCCCTGTAAAACCTGCAATATAATATGTTCAAATCAGTCTCTAACAAAAGCCACGCCTTTCTTTTCCTCCTCCAAAAATCTGGAAGCAACAACCTTCAAAAATTGTCCAAAAATCCTTACTTTATGCCTCCACTAACTCCATTTTATGTAGCCTCCCATTTTGAATGTCCCACTTGGAAGAATATCTTGAAAATGCCATAAAAAAATATTAAATGCTCAATAAATTAAAAATCAAAACCACTCCCAAGTATTTTTCCAAGAATAGGCAACAACTAAGATTCCCACTCTTAGAAAATAGGTCCAATCTTGGAAAAAGAATATGCCAACTAAACATGGGTGCCCAAATTCTCCATGCAATAATTGAGGCGCATTAATGAGTTGTTTTCACTTGTAACTCCCCAAAAATCCATGCACAAGATAGCCTTTTTGATTTTACACTCAAATTTGCTTTTTGATTTTCACACCTCAACATTGCCACCCAAACTATCTCCCACACCAACATTATTTTGCAACAATAAAATAAGGCCAATTATTTAATATATTATTTAGGCCTAATATTGCAATTTATTTTCCAACTCCAAAATTACCAAACTATAGGAAATTAAAATATTTTCTCTTTTTGGTTGATGAGGATTGCCATTGACCATGGATGCTCCTACATCAGATATGTTGCCACATTTTGTGGCTTCTTCATGAAGCTTGTAATTATCTATAAAATAGAGCTTTGGAGGAGTACATAGCATGAGTTTGTTTGCAGGTACATAGGTTGTGTCAGATTGGATGTAGGATTGAGGAAATTTCATGTATTGTAATCTTATTCAAGATAATACAAAATTTTCCTCTTTTCCTGGTGGAGTTTTTTACTTGAAAAGGTTTTCTCCATGTAAATTTGATTGTTATGTGTATGGCTCTTGAGTATTGCTGATTTCTTTGATGCTAGTTTACATCTTCATTTGATATTCTATAATATTATTTTAGATTTGCAAGTTTATTTCAGATTTCCATATTGCAGTGGTTTCTTCATTTCTAACAAGGCATATGCACATGTGCCAAAGGAGAAGAAAACAAAATTGGAAAACAAGGCTGTGAAATGTATCTTCATTGGGTACAGTAATGATGTGAAAGGATAGAAGCTTTGAGATCATGTTACATAGAAGGTAATATATAGTAGAAGTGTTATTATTAGAGAAACTAAGCCTTCTTCTATTACATTGTAGCTAGAATAAAGTGAATAGAAAGATGTGATTTAGCTTCCTTCTACACTTGAGAAAGTTGAATTGAGGCCCTTAGATAGAAAAGAAGTTGAGGAGAGCTCATCTAGCTCTGAATCTTCAGAAGAGGAGGAAAAATCTCCACCTTGACTTGTTTGAATGTCTACGAGGCATAGACAACCACCTGAAAGGTATTCACCTAATGACCGAGGATATATTTTTTCTTTGAATTCTAACATGAATGAATCGAGATTTCTAGAAGAGGCATTAGGTATGAATGACGTAGAATCTTGGAAGATTTCCATGGATGAAGAAACAACATCTTTGATAAAGAATGATAATAGGATCTAGTACCATTGCCTGAAGGATGAAAACATGTTGGTTGCAAATGGGTGTTTAAGAAAAAACATTGGTTTAGATGGAGGTATTGAGAAGTACAAAGCATGGTTGGTTATAAAAGTTACTCTCAATTTGAAGGTGTTAGTTATGGTGAGATATTTTCTCCTATTATAAAAATGACATCTATTAGATTCTTGCTTTCTATTGTTGTAGCTTACAATCTAGAGGTTGAGAAAATGGATGTGAAAACAACATTCCTTCATGGTGATTTAAAGGAGGATATTTATATGACACAGTCAGAGGACTATGTGGTGAAAGGTAAAAGTGATTTGGTTTGTAAATTGAAGAAATCCTTATATGGCATGAAGTAGAGTCCTAGCATGTGGTACCATAAATTTGATACATGTGTTGAGTTTTGGATTTGAGCGTTCTAAATCATATCACTATGTTTATTATAAATTTGATGGTGATCATTTCTTGTTTATTGCATTATATGTTGATGATATGTTATTTAATGGTAAAAAGAAAGGAATGATTTAAGAAATAAAGTTTTGACTTGCAGATAAATTTGAAATGAAAGATCTTGGTGCAACTAAACACATTCTTGGGATGGAAATCAAAAGAGATAGAGTGAACGGAAAACTATGGCTTGGCTAGAGTACGTATGTCAATTCAACTTTATAGAGGTTTAACATACAAGATTGTAAACCATTGTGTGTTCCTTTTACAGTTGGAACAAAGTTATCTTCTTCATAATGTCCAACATCCCCATTGGAGATGGAAGACATAAGTAATTACCTTACCAGAGTGTAGTCAGAAGTTTGATGTATGCTATGGTCTGTACTATACTAGACATTACCCAAGTAGTGGGAGTTCTTTCCAAATAAATGTCTAATCTTGGTAGAGTTTATTAGGATACATTTAAAAGAGTCTTTAGATATTTATGGGGTACCTCATAATATTCCTTATGTTATCATGGTAATTTGATAGGAGACGAGCATTCCCTTGATATTCATGGTTGTGTGGATTTAGACTGGGCAGGTGATGTTGATAGACTGGGCAGGTGATGTTGATAGCAAAAGATCCACCAATGCTTATGCGTTTACTTTATTTGGTGGTACAATTAGTTGGATGAGTAAGTGACATGTTGTAGTTTCTTTGTCTATTATTGAGGTTGAGTATATGGTAGCTACTCATGCTTGTAAATAATCCATTTGGCTTAAGAGATTGTGTTCAGATATTAGAATAAAAGAAGCTACAATGATAGTTTCTTGTGACAATCAGAGGGCAATTTGCCTAGCTAAGAACCCAACATTTCATGCTAGGACCAAGCACACTGATATATAATATCATTTTTTAGAGATATGGGTAAGGATGACAAGGTCAAGTTGGCTAAGGTAGAGACTTTGATGAATGTTGCAAATTCACTAACTAACCCTCTGGACATAGAGATGTTTAGTTAGTGTTTGGAGTCTATGGGCCTCTTGGACCCTAGCAATTAAATCATGGTGTTGATACTCCCTTTGCTCTTGCAATGTGTTCAACAAGTCCAGGAGGATGTTAGAAAATGTGTCTCAACCTTGTAATTATAAAAAGTATAATTTTGGTTATAAAATTGAATAAACTCAATTTCTAGGCTATAAAGTTGGTTTTGGGCCAAAATAAATATTCCGGGTTGTTTGGCACCACGTACAATGGTTCTCAATGCATAGATCTCTTTGAGCTCTACAATTTAAAAAAGGGGCCCAATCGATCTCTCAGATCAAAAGTTATGGCCTTCAGAAGTTGGGCCTCCCGTATTGGAAATGTAAAAATGTTTGACCAACTTATGATCCACGTTATGACACATCATGAGATATCTTTGATTTGAGATAATGGAACCCTAAGGAGTTGGGTGCCACTTTTGGGTGGTTTTGGCTCATGGTTTTCTAATTACTGCTTGACGGTTTCATGTATTGTGTCTCCTATATATTAGGTGCTTAAGATGGAGGTTGTGTGTGAGAGTCTTATAGATGTTGTTAAGTTGCCTCTAGATCTCTAGTTGGTGATACTCCTATGAAAGCTTTCCCTACAAGTATACTGTAATCTTGTTAAGAGTTTTGAATAATATATTGGGTTGCATTTGGAGTGTGGGATTTTTCTCTCAAAAGGGTTTTCCCTACGTAAATCACTGTGTTGTGGTATGATTGCTATTTATGTTTATTTATGTATAATTTTTGTAATTGTTATAAAGATTTGAAAAGTTTTGCATAATCCTCCTCTCAAGATTAGTGTAGGAAGTTGTTTCGCTGCCTTAGCTTCCTTACACAAAATACATAGAAGCACATTGCCACTTTATCAAAGAAAAAAATCAAAATGAAGATATACAATCTCAATACTGTTTTATTTAGAATCAACTTGACTTGCAAATGGATTCACAAAGGCCCTATCACTTCCTGAATTTTGTAAATTTAATAAAAGACTTGAATGTAGTGAGTGTTCATAAGTTTGATATCCAAGAGCGCATTAGAAATTGCATACAAAACTTAAGTAATAATTTGTTTTACATGGTTAAAGATCTATTTTAGATTTTGTTAAATAGTCTTACTCATATAGTAGAAATACCAACACATTTGTTAAATTTTTTATATAAACAATATCCCAATGATAAATAAATTATGGTCTTACCATCAAAATTTATGTAGTGTTGGGCACTTTGGAATTGGAACATGGGGTAATAGAGTTAGGACTAAGTATCTGTCCTATGAAGATATTAGGGAGCGTACTATGGTTTGGCATATTCTTAGAAATGGGGGACTTGGAAATTTAATGGAGATGATAAGGGGTCATGACCCTGCTCTTTCATTGGAATGGAAATTGAGGAAGGTGTAGTTAAGAGGGCTAGAGTTCAATGTTATAGAAGATATCATTGTTTAGGTTACAAGGATGTTGATGGAGGGGACAAAGGCATTCAAAGAAGGAGGGGAAATGATGAAGTTGTGATGGTGTTCTTGAGTGGTAAATAAAAACTTAAGCATCAACAAACCAACTACCTTAGGGAGTCTCCACCCAAGCCTTGGGGTGAAGTGGGTTTATAGATTAGGAGGTATGTTACCCTAGAAGGGAGGTTTAAGTGTGTATACTCTTATCATTTTACTCTTTAAAATCATCTTCAGCACAAGAAACTCGTTAGGTCAAAGGAGTCTAAGAGGAAGAGAATTCAAGATTTGTAAAACCTTGCTTTAGAGGATGGTGACTAGTAAGGAAGGGGAAAGAAAAGGAGCATGAAGAGGAGGGGAATGTAGATGGTAGGGTTTAAATAAGGAGTTTGTAGGGAATCCTTAAGTCCATCCTTTTTTTTCCCTAAGGATTCTAGGAAGGTGGTTTTTGACAATGAGCAATTTGCTTCTATTGTTGAATAGATGGTATAAAAGATGGGTGACATGATTAATGAGATCTTTGTGCACCACAACATTCTCATGTGGTTCTTTATAGAGAACAAAAGACTTAATCTAAATATCAGTTTACTACATCAGAGATTGTGTGGTGACATTGCCCAGATAAATTTTATGGGTAATTTTCATAAAGTGCAGTGGGATTTAATTGAAGACTTGAGTAGGCTTAAAAAAGATAAACATAAATAAAAAGGAATAATTAATTTTCTAGAAAAAGAATTGCACTCTATCAAGGAGAACCTGAAGAAGGTGGTCAATGTGAGTAGGTCAACCATCCATAATTGAGCTACTAACATTAATATGTTGTAGGCAAGTATAAAGAAACAAGAAAGCCCAATGCAAGAAGCCCTGTGCATGAGAACCCATAGTCATAAAAGGAGTAAGGTGATCATGATTGATGAACTTCGGAGGATTATTTTGATGAGTGGGAAGTGGCTGTTGCTCTCAATTCTTTGCCCTCTTACCTTTAGCATGTCTATGTTTTGTGCTGCTGTTAGGTTCCAGACCTTTTTCAACTTTGTTACACAATTGTTGTTTCTTTAGCCTAAATCTTCACCAAAATATTTTTTAATGACTTTTTTACTGTTTCTACTTTATTGATCCTATAAAAAATAGGAACCCTTTCAAAAACCCATTTTTACCCTTGACTTTTTTAAAAAACATAAAATCTGCAACTCTTATTTTAACCAAAATCAAAATTCAAATATATCAACTTAAACACACAATAAACTCAGAATAAACTCTCTTACTAAACGCAAGAACATAGTAGCAATAAAAAAATATACCAAGATGTAATAATATCGAGCAAGTTCCAACACCATAGAACAAGACAGAGCCAGTAGTCTACGAAAAGCTCAATGCTTGTAAAGAAAGTAATCACTAATGAGTCGACTTAATATGACAATGAAAATAATTCATTTTATGATACTCAACCGAGTTCTCCCTTCATCTTTTCTCTAGTGGAATATGTAGATCTCAAGGAATGAAATATTGCTTTGTTAGAATAGACTGAAAAGTTGTTTATGCAGTGGTAAAGTTGGGATAGCAGTATTCATTTTAACTTCTATTTGTCAAATTGTCTGATAAGCCTGTAAACTGCCTCTTTCCCACTCACTGGATAACTATAGGGAGGGCCATTTTCCCACAGAAGATCAACCATCAGTTTTAACATTTTATCTGTGGGATGATAGTCATCCCAGAACAAATAGTCTTGTTCATTCCTGCACGCTGGGTACTCTGGGACGCACATAAAAAAACCACCAAATTTCCCAATGCCACAACAAGCCTTGTTGACATACTTGAAACCTTGCAAAACATTCATATAACAACAATCAATCTTTAAATAACAAATTACAAGTTCTCGTTTATAGTTTACTGTGCTTACCAAAAGCTGCAGGATTATGAAAGGCTTCATAAAGTGGGATATACATATTGTTGAAGAGAATGGTGGAATCTGGAAGCTGGTTGTTGAGTTCTCTTAACTTTTGTCTTAAGACCTTATTATAGTCTCTGGCAGCTTTGTTAAGAAAGTCAATACAGGAACCATTGCTGTTATATCTATTCAGTTGTGAGGGAATGCATCCCACTGCACCCAGTCCAGCCACCACAATATTTCTTGCCCCATTAGAATAAAGCCTCTGCTACACAAAACCACAATACCCAATAAATATTTACCTTCATTACATTATCCACTGAAAAACATTATATATTATCATAATATCTAATTCCAAATAGCTTAGAAGTTATAAACAAAATAAGCCCTTTAGTATTGGTAATTACCTCCACTTGTTTGAGAAGCTTTCTAATCAGATTGTCTCTGTATTCGTTTTCTTTGTACAGCTCTGGAAGAGGTGAGAGCGGAAAATAATACGTATTTAGCCAATCATTGCTGGCAGTGATAATGTAGAAGATTGCCTTTGATATTAATCGGTTTGCACCTTCTTTTCCTATGGTATGAAAGATCTCCTCTTTAGTTTTTATGAAATTTTGGATCTGATCTTCCAAAGGGGTAACTTCACCCTTCACACAGCATTCAAAAAGGTTAGAAATACATTTCTATATTAAGTAAAACTGAAAATAAAATTAAAATTATATATTAATATACAAATTGAGCAAAGTAAATTAATGTGATTGAAGTAGAGTAATAGAGTAAAGGACCTGTATTGAAAGATTAAAGAAAAGGTAAAGACTCAACACATAGATATCCAAAGTAATTTTTGAGTACAAATAGTCATACCGCATTAACCCATAATGGATATACGATTTGAAAGGCCTATTGGTACTTACAAAAGATAGTCCACAGTAATTCTCAATTCCTGAAGCACCAGATGCATAATTCACTCCTTTGAGAAGATTTTCTCCCTTGGTATTAGGATCAGCATAAATGGGTATGAGGGGGAGTCCTAGCTTGAAACCTGAAACATAAATAGAAAAGATCTTTTGAAAAAAACTGTATAGCAAACGACACGCCACACTCCAACATCCATTATAACTATGATTGTGGATTTGAGCTTCTTACATAAATAACTCATCAAATTTATAGTGGTTTTGCTTACTGAGAAAATCCATGGCAGTGAATCCATTGGAAAATCTTCCTGTGGGGATTCTTCCGGGAAAGTCCCTGCCATAAGGCACATAGTTGGCTTTAGCTAGTGTAGTAAGATTATTGTTATTTCCTGCATCTGCGAGAGAGTCTCCAAAGATAAATAATGCTGGCACAAGAGGCTCAATAGTTTTTCCTTCAGACATAAAACCCATAGTCATTATTGTTATCAGTACAACATCGATAGAAGCCATACAGATTTAATGCAACCAGAAAAGTAATAGACACAACAACAGAATGCAATTACACTGTATAGGTATAATAGCAGTATCCGAATCATAAAATGTAGCTGTGATGATGGGTGTTTGTCAAACATGATAAATAGCGGAGGGAAACGTTGAGTTAGCTGAGTGGATCCAGAATATCTTAGGAGATTTGGAATCCTTCTAATTTGTTGTGGAGTAATTTAAGCCGTGAATCTCATTTAGCACATCTTCATAATCATATGAGAGAAATTTAGCAGGGTGGCAGGGTGTGTCAACATATTCAGCATGATTCAAGATACATTTGATGCATAATTGAAGGCTAAGAATACCCATCTCACACGTTGTGCTTGATCCTTTGCATCAAACAGAGTGCATACTTTATTACCGAAAGGGAACTAAATAACCTTTCAAATTTAATCTACAGGGTAAATAAATGATACATGCTTTGATCAGTGACCATTTCAAGGAAGCGTCTACTTTTTGTCAGATTCTATGTGATCGCTGATGTGGGTAAGAAGCTTCCCTCTTCTATCACCTTGTCCTCAAAGTTAAGAAGATTGGGTTTGAGGACTCTACGGTTATGTGTCGATATGCTAGATGGCTGGCCAGTCCTCCTTTGGGTGCCCTATTAAGAGGGCGAATATGACCAAAAGGACCAAGAAGAAAAAAGATTTGAGTCACCCAGTAAGCCTCAGGGTGAAACGTGACCATTATTGGACATCGTTGCTGTGAATGAAGACATTGTTGTGTAGGGCTCCAGGGTTGTTTGTAGGGAGGTACTGTCTATGGAACCTCATGAGAAAGTTTGCAGCCCTTCCGGTGGGTTCCAGCCCACGGCCTTAGGGCCTTCTCCTAAGGAAAACAGGATCATAGCCAATTAGCTCTGTCAACCCATTTGTCCTCCTACGGAAGGGATGAAAAATAAGGTGTTTCTGTCAAGAAAGAGGGCTGCCAAACCGTTTCTGCGAATGGAAACAAAAGGGTCTCTAGCCAAAAAGGAAATTTTGGAATGATTTGTTTTCAAACCATCTTAAGCTTGTTATTCTTGTTTGGTCTGAGGGTTGTTTTCTCTCTGTTTGTTGTGCTTAGCTCTCTTGGTTGAGCTGTTGTTTATTTGTTGTCATTTGTAGTTTTTGGGCTGCTAGATCCTTCATGTTGTGCTTTGTTGTTTGTTGGGCTTCTTTGCCTTTTTTTTTTGTTTGTAAAAGGGCTAGAGTCCTTTCAAAAACCCTACCTTTATCCTTAATCAAAAAATATAATCAATTAAGAATTAATTGACTAATGTTAGTGAAATAAATGTTTGAATTAAAATAATTATGAATAATGATATTCACTTTTAAATTTGAAGAAGATTTATTGTAGTAGATGTTACCAATTGATTTGTAAATTTATTAATATTTTGGTAATGATTAGACAAATGTTTTTGTGAAAAAAATTCTCTGTTGTTTTGGTTCAGTTTTGTGCCTACGGATTTGAACTCTACTAACAAATCTAAGCGCTATATGTCAAAATAATTTGTCCAAAAATTGATGTTTGGAACCTATTTGCCTCTATATGTTGACTACTATCTAAACGGGTGCTGCCCATAGGAGTTTGTGTTTGGTGTGGAGCTTGATCAGTCCCCAAGTGGGAGATTGTTAGTATGTGGTGATTGCTCATGTTACCCCTTAAATAATTAAGGGGGAGTGCAGGCAGAGCCCTTCATATATTTAATAAAGGCAGTTATTTTAGTTAAGAAATGTTCTCCTTTGATCAAACTCCTCTTACGAATTTAAGGGATTGGTAAAAATGATTGAAGACAACAAACATACTGTAATGATGCTTAAGATGCTAATATATGCTGATGATATACATTTGATCTAATATCATCTTATTATAGCTTTATGTTGTGCTGTAGTTCTAGAATTTGTTCCCTACCTTATGTTTTGGCTCCATGTTTATTACCTTGCTGGATAATTATGCTAAGAATGATTCAGTAAAATCTAATGATGAGAAGGAGATCTAGCAACAAATCCGTCTTTACCATTGTGTGAATTTTCATCTCTTTGTTTTCTCCGCCTTGGCTGAGCTCTCGCTTTGCATTCGTGGCAAATTGGTCTATTAAAGTTTGAAAAGAGCTAAATAGATTTGCTCTACCTTTACCTTATGTTATCTCTGATCATTAACTTTTTGTAAGTGGTTGTATTTCGTATAAGTGATTTGCTTTTATTTGTTGGTGATCAGGTATTGGTTTTGTATATCTCAGTAGACTAGCTTGGCAGGTTTAATGCCCATCTACCGATGTATTGAAAAGGTTTTCATCATCAACATGGGTACATCTAGTTCAAAGTATCTTGCTGACATGTATATTTCTTATTGGCCTAGTAGTGCAATAGATACATGTTAAGTGGTATAGTTAGTTGGCATAGTTTGAAAAAATTCCTTTTGGACAATGAAACCTAGCGCCACATGGCATAATATGGTTGATTGCAGCTTATCAGTAGATCAAGATACCTCCAGGGACTTTGTCCAAACACCGATCAATTAATAGCATTGATTTTGGGAGCATGCCAATCTAGATGATCGATTATCGTTGAAGCTTAAGAAACATTAAAAGGCATAAGAGCAATAAGGTTGAGCTAGTGTGATATGGCCACGTGGAACAATCCGGTGAATCTCGGCATATCGATAGATCACACAACCTTGAGATTTAGCAATTTTTCGAAGCCATTGATCAAATTATAAGCAAATCTGCGCCATTAATTTGAGAGAAAGGCTAGAAAATACCAATCAAGGGTGGAGTTTATTGAAATAAAATCAAGCAATTGTCATGAGGACATGTGGAGTAATTTGGCATACAAATGAAAGATTTTGGTGGGAACAAAACCCGACACCTTGATAGTCTATTGATATGCTAAGACCATTGATCTTGAAGGTGTCCAATCTTTATCGTTTGTTACATCCTTTTTTATTGGATTCAGTTTTACTACTTACTTCTGTTAATTTCATAAATAGTATAGACATGTGAATAGCTTAACTCTATTGGAAAATGATGTTATGATTAGATAGAATTGACTTTATGAAATCTTGGATTTATCACTGGAGAATGATCACTCTGATGTTATGAATTAAAAATATCTTTTCAATATGAAAATGAAATGATATGATGTAAATATGTCTCGACCAAAATATTTGTATGTGAGATTGTTTTGACAGTAACAGATGAAATAGGTTTTCCGTGAAATAAGAGAGAGAAGGTATCTTCGGGAAGGGGAGTATAGACCCTGGAACACCAATGGGTAATTGCCACTGAGTACATACATCAGACAGTTAAACCTAGTTGTCTTGAGGTAAGTATGATTTTGGTTAAGTCAAATTTATCAAAAAGGTCATCAAGGGTTGTAAGAGTGAGTCACTCCTTCATTATGTCGTTGTGGAAGAACGACGTTGTTTGTCCAAACGTCATTATCACGACAAGAATGGTCAATCGACATCTATGTCGTATGATATGTCTTGTTAAGTGACTTAACGTAAAACGTCAACAGTAGTTCATAAAGGGGGAGATAAAAACTCGATCCCGAAATCTCGACCATGCACCTTATCAAAACGGTTGCGTAATTGCTCTAAACATTGTCGTTATTGTAACGCCTTACGTGCATACGATGTAAATGTTGTGTTTCAAGACTACATTGGACGTAGAGTTATTCTTGTTAGGCTGTTGTCTTGAAATAGACTTAAACAATGCCTTAAATCTATGTGATTTGTTAAATGTTATTTCATTGATTGTATTCATAGAGGTAACGTAACTATAAAAAATATATATGTATGCATATATATTAAATATCAAGATCAAGTAAAGATTATTAAGTGCTTTTGATAATCAGACTTTGGTTCAAAAAGACTTTGCAATAGGTTATTATTCCATAACATTATATTGATCTTCTAAGCTTCGAGAAAATGGTAATGCCGAGAGTTAAACTCAAATCATTTCGTGCTATCAACAAATGTCATTAGTTCAAAAAGATTCAACATAGTTAATATTTTATAGTGTTACTTTAATTATTAAGTTTGTCACCCTATGGTAGCCCGACGGCTTATCTTTTTAGGTACCCGAGGCTTTTGTTGTCTAGGTGTCACCATGGATGCTGAGTGGGCAGCCGAATGAACTCATTGCTTATCGTCAGAAAGAGGACAAGGACACTAGGTAGTTAGGGTTTTTGAACGGTTACCAATTTTCTTTCGCCACGTTATTAAGAGCATTTGGAAGTCTTGAATGGGCAATGGAATCAGTTATCTGAAAAAAATAAAACACAGTAGAAAGAGAAGACCGCGAGCGTCAGAAGCTGGAAAGCTAGAATAGAGTGATCGAAGGTTGAGGTGTAATACTACCAGGTTCACATCTTTTTTGACTCTTTTGTGTGCCATTCGAATATGTAATCGTTGTATTGAAAACCGCATAGGAAGAAATGGATATCACTTATTAGTATGATGACATTAAGATGAAAAGAAATCATCATGGTATGTTTCTATCTGTTGTCTATAAGCATTTTCTAAGCTGTCAAAATAGGTTGAAGCTATAGATGCAATATCATATTTCTTTAAAAAGCATGATTGAACTTGATTATCATAGATTTTGTTGACAAAGAAAACTACACTCAACTTGTAGACTTAGCACCAAAAATGAATAAGTTGAGAGGCCGTAATGTCTTCTTTAGGAGTCATCTTTAGGGAACATTGCTTATGGGCATAATATTTGAGCCCACTTTATTTGTCTAGCAGAGAATAAAATGTCTAAGTAATGATTGTTTGGAGATCACCATTCTTATCCCTATAAACCTGTAGTCGTACTGTCAAAAAAATCATCTTCATCATGGTCGCAAACGTAGTAGTAGTCTGTGTAGAAAGCAGTTTATAGTATACCCTGGTGGTAGTAAGATTTATGTTGACACTCGAAGTAATATAAATATATATAAACACCAATGGTTTGCTTATTGTAGACACCCAAATTTGTCCATGTCTAGCAACACCTTGTTAAATCATTATTTATTAAGCCAATTAATTAAATAAATTTTATTTATTTAATTAAAATCCCATTCTCATCTACTTACCCAATTAATTAAATAAATCTTATTTATTTAATTAATTTCCACATCATATCTTATCCCATTTTATTCATTTATCCTATTAATTAAATAAATTTTATTTATTTAATTAATTTCCAACTCATATCCCAACTAATTCAAATATTTTATTTGAATTAAGCCCTCATCATTTATCACATTCCAACACTTGTCCAGTCAATCATGTGTTGTAAGACAACTTTCATTCATATCCTTCACATGCACAATTAATGGAATCTAAATTTAGTAACTTTCAATCCTACCCATTCACATAGCCTCTGAATCTCCACCGTTTGTCGGCTGTGTTTTTGCAGATACAGTTCGCATCTAGCCCTCAATTGATCGCTTCTGGCTAATACGCATCGCTTATGAGCTAACAGGTGTCGCATATGGTATTTTCAGCGTCGCATATGATCCGCAGTCTTTCGCCTCTGGTATAATGGAGGTCGCTTTTGATCAGCAGTAAATCGCATGTGGTAAGTTTGGTTGTTTTCAAATCTGTTTCAGTTCCAGTTTGATTTTTGGCTATTAACTGGGTATTTGCGCAGCATCTTATCGATTTGTCCAAGAAAGGAGGTTATCAAACTACTGACATATCTGTTGCAGGTTCGATCGGTCCAAGATTTGTGGTTTTTTTTCACTAAATTAGGCATATTTGGGCTTGGTGCTTAAAATGAATCATTGTTTGCTCCGTGCTTGATTTATCTTTTTTGATTGCTTGCATGTGCCTGATTGTAACCCAAATTTAATGACAAAAGTATCCTCTCCCCTTGCCTATCAAATGGATCTTGGGTGTATGAGAACTTGTCATTATCTTTAGAGGGCCTGCCTTCCCGGTGTGAGAAGGGATACGACCCAAGCGGTAACGGGCTAAAGCCAAGTCCTTCCGAACCGCTATATAAGAAAAGTGTTTGTGTCGAAAGCCACAAACAACGGGTGTAGTTGCGTTATACCAATAGCCAACCTCCCCCAAAACCCTCCAAGGCGCAACCCTTGGAGGCTGGGAGACTCCATAACGGAGAGTAGTGCTGCCGCATGTATAGCCACCCGAACAGATGCCCTTATTAGCAACTTTGTGTAGTAGCCAAAAACCTTCTATCTGTTGACGCAGAGGGCAAAACCCTTGAAGCGGCCTCGATTCATGCGGTTCTTAGCCGAGGTAGCAGGGATAATCTAAAGGTTTGGAGAGGGTCAAGCCTTATAAGAAACCCAGATCTTGGTATGCGTAAGAAGTGTGTGCAAATGTAAGGAGGAGCCGGTGCTACCAAGATCCTGGAGCTACCCGCTTTGAATAGGCACAGCTAGGGGATTCAACAGATACTGTCCTATCCTAGCCTAGGTTGTATCAGTTTGTGCTTGTTGTGAGTGTGAGTGACTGTTATCACTGTTTTCTTGCTGAAAAACTACAAAATCAGACAACTTTTGGACAAACACAGTCGCTTTTAAACCTAAACTGCTCGCACAGATCACAGACATCGCTTCTGAACTGTAGTAATCTGCTTTTAGCCTGAACTGTGTCGCTTTTAAATAACAGCTGCCCGCATATTGCTTGAACAGAGTCACTTTTAAACCACAGTTGATCGCCTTTTGCTTGAACAGAATCACTTTTAAACCACAGCTGATCGCCTACTGCCCGAACCAAATCGCATCTGAATCATAACCAATCGCATCTTGTCTAAGCCAAATCACCTTTAATCCGCAGTTAGTCGCCTTATGCCTAAACGAGCTCGCCTCTGAACAACAGACTGTCACCTCTAGGGATATCTGAGTCGCCTCTGATCAACAGGAAATCGCCTTTGAACCAACAGTCGTCGCCTCTGGCATAACATTCGCTTCTGGTTAACACTGTCATTCTCTGTCGAGCCTAAACCAGATCGCATTTGAGCTATCATTGATCGCCTTTAGCATCCTTTGAGTCACATTTGAGCTATCATCAGTCGCCTGTAGCTAAAATACCTACAAATCTCAATCCTTCAGCTAAATTAGCCACAGGTCCAGCTTGCTTAAGTCTTAAACATCAGCTTTCAGACTTCTCTTTGATCAACAACAAATACCTGGACTTTGTCTCCTGTTTTTGAGCTTATCAAATCAATCACAACTCATGAGCTTTCCATCTTTTTGAGACCTAACCAGCAAATCAGACATCAACCCAATCATTTCAATCAGCAAACAGCCTTCAGTTTTAGCTTCAACCAACGTCATCCTTCAGCTTTAGCTTCAGCAAACAACATCCTTTAGCTTTAGCTCCAACAAACATCAACAGCAAACAATCTTTCCCTTGAGTGTTTAAGCTACCTCTAGGGACAACCAACAACAACTGAACAACAACAACTCAGCCAAAACAAATCAACCAAGCGAATTAGCCGAACCAGCAAACCAAAACAACAACCAATCAACCAACCAGCCAACTATCATCTTTTGGGTCTCAAAACTTTGACAAGCTCAACTTCATCATCAACCTCATGCCTCAAACTAGGAGTCAATATCGAGCTGAAATAGAAGCCAAATTGAAAGCTGAAATGGAAGCCAAATTGCAAGCTGAGATGAAACAATTCACAACACCTCTTAAGGACGCAACTCAATTCACAACTGGTATGCCTTCTCATATGTTTATACCTTAAGGATACACTATTGGCGAGTCATCTTCACAATGAATGCAACCTCCACCATCCTTGGAAACTTTCGAAGAACAATCTCAAGACGACTCATCAGAATTCCAAGATACCTATCTATGGGACCAAGTTGAGAAACTCATGATATCTAAGCCTGATCGTTGTTTTCTCCAACTTGCTCGCATGGGTGCTAAACTACCTAAGGACTTTGACATATCTGCTATTAGAGAGCAAGATCCCAACACTACTGCTGTTGTTGCGAATAGACCATCTACTATAGTCACATCATCTCCTATTACATCGCAAACATCGTCCTCATTGCCTATTGTTGCTTCATTTGAGCCACCACGATCAGAGCATACTTTAGAACCATTGATAGTGCCCACCAATGTGCTCCCTCTCATGTCACAAAATCTCAACATTCCACCTTTCCATGTTCCTCAACATATCTCTCCTTCTACCATGACTGTTTCCATGCCTCAAGTAACACAAGCTGTCCATGTAACACAAGCGCAAATACTTCAAGCATCACAGGCTATTCCCATGTCTTATAGTGTGCAAACCTCTCAAACCACTCCAACAACACATGTTGTCCACGCTTCACACCCATTACAATCTACTACATCTCATACGAATACCATATCCCACATACCAACTGCTAATCCTTCCACGCTATCATATAATCCCAACGTTAGTCTCATTGACATGAGTGATCCCCCTGTTTCTCAAGCCAATTCAAACAATAAGGTCGCTTATGTTGATCAACTTACATCCATGTCGTCATATTCTTCCAATCCTTCACGCACCATCAATCCATCCTATGCTACCCAAAGCGTTCCTATTGTCACCCAACCTATGACACATACCCATCCTCATATCGTCCAAAATACAAATCCAAATGTTTTTGTCATATCTACCAATCCCTCCATTACTTACCATGTCACGAATCAAATCCCAACTTCCCAACCATTCGCTACTATCAATCCACTATCCACTTCCCATGCGATGCACACCCAATTGCCGCTTGTGTCTCAAGGACAGCAATCCTCCAACACATACGTATCACATACCAATCCTTTGACATACATTGTGGGCACACAACCGCAACAAACAGTCACCACTCCATATATCCCACAACCGCAACCACAATATATCTCCTATCATATTCCACCCCCTTCGCAACAACAGCAATTATCTTCAGCAGATGTTCAACAGATGATCGATGAAAGGGTAGGACAAGGCAAGAAACCTTTTTCTCTCGAAAACATATGCGCCTGTCCATTTGACAAGCCTCTTAATATGATACCTTGTCCACCACATTTTGAAATCCCACAATTTGATAAATACAAAGGGAAAGGGAATCCGGAAGACCATCTTCGAGCCTTTTTTGTAGCATGTCTTGATGTCTCTTATGACGATACGTATCTTTTGAGACTATTTCCTCAAAGCTTAGCAGGACAAGCTCTTGAATGGTTTTCTCATTTACCCCCGGGCATCAAATCTTTTGCAGAATTAGCAAACAAATTTCGATCACACTTTGCCTTCAACATTGAACATGAGGTAAACATGAATGACCTTGTCAATACCAAACAGCGCAACGGTGAACCCTTTTCTGCTTTTACCCAACGATGGCGTAACATGGATAGCAAATTATCATGGGAAATACCTGAGAAACAACAGCTTGACATCTTTGTTCAAAATCTTCATCCTGAGCTGTCATTCCAACTACAATTGCAGAGTGCTAGCACCTTTGACGAACTAGTTTCCAAAGGAGTTATTATTGAACGAGCCTTAATTGCCAAGGGCACTATCAAGATCTTTCGCGACAACAAAGACTCTCCCCAAAATTCCAATGATAAGTCTCACTTTTGGAACAAGAACAAGAATGTTGTAAATGATGGTATTGTAGACGCGAAGAATATTCAAACCATGAGAGCCCCCATCAACATTCAAGTAGCCTCTACACCAAGACAGCCTTTTCCACAACGAAGAAACCAACGCCAAACTTCCAATCCACGCCGACAATTTACACCATTAGTGGAACCCATGGAAGTTATTCTTCAAAAGTTACTTCAAGCAGGAGACATTATTCTACCCGATGCACCACCAAATGGCGAACCACTCTTTCGAGCTCCTTGGTACAAAGAAAATGAGTATTGTGATTACCATCGAGTTAAAGGGCACAAAACAAATGGTTGTATGCGCTTAAAACATGTTATCCAAGACTGCATTGATCAAGGTTTAATCAACGTCACACCTTCAACAGCTCAACCTGCTCAACAATCAACATCAAACTATGATCTAGAGACTTTCAAGAATCCACTTCCATCTCATGATCAAACAAATAACCTTCAGGCTGGAAATGCTATTCCGTATAGCTATGCATCATCTACCATTGGCTGCATTGACCATGCTCGCATTTCTACCATTACCGTCCAAGGGAGAGCACCTGATTGTGCCGTAACCACATGAAGAGGTCGAGTTACTATTCAAGGAGCACCTCCTCATTCTCCTCGATCTCTCTCTGACTATAACCTCTTGGATCACCTTGGTAAAACACCTGCACACATATCTATTCTTGAGCTGCTCCGCATATCCCCCGCACATAAAGCTATCCTTGATAAAGCCTTACAAGAGTCTTCGGTGCCTAATAATATTAATATCACACAATTCCAATCTATGGTCGCTAGCATTGCAGCCCCTTGTCACTTGACCTTTTCCGACAAAGATCTTCAGCCCTCCATTAATCCTTCACACAACGAAGCCCTCCATATTGAAGTATTTGTTAAACAACGCCGTATCAAATGAGTCTTGATAGATGGGGGAGCTGGTCTTAACATATGTTCTTTGAAACTTATCAAGCAATTGGGATATTCTGAGAAAGATGTTGACACCTCCAAGGTTATTACCATCAGAGCATATGATGACGCTGAAAGAGATACTGAAGGGATTATCTTATTGCCTATTCAAGTTGGGCCGGTCATTACAGAAACTCGCTGTCAAGTCCTTGATATTGATCTTCCTTACAACATCATCCTTGGACGCCCTTGGATCCATACCCTTAAAGCAGTTCCCTCCACATACCACCAATGTCTTAAATTTCCACATAAGGGTGTTGAGGTTACCATTCAAGCTGATCCCAATCCATTTGAGTTCTGTCATGCCTTTCAAGCTAAATATCAGAGTCCGACTCGCATTCCTATCAACATCGAGGCATATCCGTCTTCATCCTATATCAACCCATCCGACCTTCTCAAGCCCTCATCTAGCAAAGCCGCTTCCAACCTCCATATCAAAATATACCGAACATGGCCCTGGTGAATACAAACTACAAGAGTCCTATTGCGTTGGTACCCTTCCGTTATCTCCTAAATCCCACGGTAAGCCCTCTACATCCAAGCCAACTTCATCCTCTGCTGTTATCAAAGCTCCCCCTACAGTATTCATTAAGGGTGGTTTCTTGGATGATGAAGACATTGAGGACATCAACTCTTGGATATTCTTTGATGAAAATGACCAAGTCCAACTTGAAGTAGAGCGATACAACAATGGGTTTCGTATCATAAAGAACATGGGCTATAAAGGACATGGCGGCTTGGGATCACAGGAACAAGGACCTACTGAGCCCATTATTGTGTCTAAGAAGTTTAATAAGCAAGGCCTTGGTTACCAACCAGAGGTACCGCAACTCAAGGACATTAAGTGTATTTCCGATATTGACGTTGGACCTTCTTCGGTAGGAGAGACTTCTAATTCGGATACTATCGATGACTCCTCCCTTCATATCATCGACCTTTTTCAAGACCATTCCATCTTCATGTTTTCCGCAACCTCTTCTAGCCATCACGATTCCTCCATTAGCCTTTCACTCGTATATCTTGACCTCATCGATTGGGACCAACAGGGGGCACCGATATTAGATACATTTGAAAATGACGAAGCCATTGCAGAATTCATGGGTTTGAGACAAGGTATTCCATTGGGTGATCATAAAGCAGGTTTCATGATGGATTTACCTAAACTAGCATATTTTGGCGGAAGTATCAAATCCTTCAGTCGTAAAAGTGAAATAAACAAAATTCAACAAAATAGGTCACTAGGTGAAAACCGCAAGGCGCCTCTTGACCGTGAAAAAGTAAAAATAAAGGACGTATCCGAAGGTGAAAACCTCTCTGAGGCGCCTGAGGATGAGGGATTTGATCTTCCTGTTATCACTGATTACCATGAAAAATTAACTGTGCTAGTTGAAAAATCACAAGACATGAACTTGGGAACAGAGCAGAATCTGAAGATTACCTTTTTGGCAGCATCACTATCAGAGCAAGAGCGAAGAAACTTCACAACATTTTTTCTGAGAAGAGCTATAAATTTTGCATGGACTTATGCAGACATGCCAGGTCTAGATCCTTCACTTGTGGTACATCATTTAGCAGTATCTCCTTATGCAAAGCCTGTCAAACAAAAATTGCACAAAATGCATCCCCAAGTTGCCTTATTGGTCAAAGCAGAAATTCAGAAATTGTTAGAAGCAAAATTTATAAAGCCTATTGATTATCCAGAATGGGTTTCAAATTTGGTACCTGTAGCAAAACCAGATGGACGTGTTCGTTGCTGCACAGACTTTAGAGATCTTAACAAAGCTTGTCCTAAGGATGATTTCCCACTACCAAGCATAGACAACATTGTAGATCTTACAGATGGATGGATTTTCAGGTTATAATCAAATCTGAATTGCAGAGGAAGACCAAGATAAAACATCCTTTATCTGTCCATGGGGTACCTATTGCTGGGTTGTAATGCCTTTTGGTCTTAAAAACGCTGGAGCTACCTATCAACGAGCCATGACAGTTATTTTTCATGACCTTTTTCATACTATCATGGAAGACTATGTAGATGACATCCTGGGAAAATCCAAGACAAGAGAAGGACATCTACAAGTATTGGCACAAATCTTTGATCGATTAGAAAAATACCAAGTCAGACTAAACCCAAAGAAGTGTGTATTTGGTGTAACATCAGGAAAACTGTTGGGATATATTGTGTCTCGACGAGGGATAGAAGTGGACCCAGCTAAGGTAAAAGCTATCATAGAAATGCCTCCACCAACGAATCTCAAACAGCTCTGTAGTTTACAAGGTAGGCTACAATCTATCTGCAGATTTATCTCACAACTAGCAGATAAATGTCATCCTTTTCAACATCTTCTTCGTAAGGATGAACCTTTTAAGTGGGATGAAAAGTGTCAACAGGCTTTTGATAAGATAAAAGAATACTTGGCAACACCTCCTGTGTTAGTACCTCCGATACATGATCGTCCATTACTGCTCTATATATCATCAACAACCGCAGCATTGGGTGCCCTCCTAGCTCAACATGATGATTCAGGAAAAGAACAAGCCATTTACTACATCAGCAGAACCCTTGTGGGATATGAACTCAATTACTCATTCATGGAAAAAGCTTGTTTAGCATTAGTGTTTGCTTCCCAAAAGTTACGACACTATATGCTAAACCAAACAACAAAGCTCATCTCTAATGTGGATCCTCTCAAGTATCTCCTTTCAAAAGCCCTTCTCACAGGGAGATTAGCAAAATAGGTTATGATCTTAACTAAATTTGACATACAATATGTGAATCGCAAAGCTATCAAAGGACAAGTTATTGCTGATCAATTAGCTGCAGCACCCATCACAGATATTCAGCCAATATATCCAGAGTTTCCTGATGAAGGATTGTTTAATTTGAATTCTCTAGCACGATGGCAACTATACTTTGATGGATCGTACACACAACATGGTTCTGGAGCAGGTATCTTGTTTGTCACCCCTCAAGGAGATTGCATACCTAAATCATACAGAATAGCATTCCCATGTACCAACAACATAGCAGAGTATGAAGCTTTAATCACAGGCTTGCGCATGGCAGTACAATGGGCTATCAAACAGTTACGAGTCTTTGGTGATTCTCAGCTGGTTATCAAACAGGTCTTAGATGAATATCAAACAAAAGACGAAAAGCTTCTCCCATACAAGCTAATGGTCGATGATTTCAAGAAATATTTTGAGGATATTACCTTTGAGCAAATTCCCAGACTACAAAACAGAGCAGCAGATGCCATGGCTATGATTGGATCTCTTTTAGACATGCCATCTAACACCTACAAATGTGAGTTCTTGGTTGAACAGCTTTTGATCCCAGCATTTGAAGTTCCACAGTCTGAGCTTATATGTGAAATTGTTGGTCCCAATTCGTCGTGGTACAAGGATATATACGAGTATCTCCGTAATCAAACCTTTCCACTTCAACTATCCAACACCCAGCATAAAACCTTTATCCGTCGAGCCTCTCGTTACACTCTCTTAGGAGACACCCTTTATCGCTGGAGTCTTGATGGTATCCTTCTTAGATGTCTTGATTCCGAGGAAGCAAAAACGGCCTTACGTGAAGTACATGAAGGTGTCTGCGGTTCGCATTCCGCTGGCCCTAGCCTTGTTAAGAAACTTCTACGAGCAGGATACTATTGGCCAACTATGGAAAAAGATGCCCAACAATTTGCAAAGCGATGTCTACAATGTCAGAAACATGGAGATCTAATACATGCACCAGCACATGAGCTTCAGCCTATTGTCACTCCATGGCCTTTTTCACAATGGGGACTTGACCTCGTAGGTAAAATTCATCCTACTTCTTCCAACGGTCATAAGTTTATTATTACTGCCACTGAGTATTTTACGAAGTGGGTAGAAGCCATACCAATGACCTATATCACAGGTAAACAAATAGCCAAATTCATCCTACATTACATTATCTGCCGTTATGGAGTTCCTCAAGCTATTGTCACGGACAATGGTCGCCCTTTCAAGAACCAAGAGGTTAGAGATCTTTGCAATAAGTTCCATATTCAACATAGATTCTCTACGCCTTACTATCCTCAGAGCAATGGCCAAGCTGAAGCCTCTAATAAGACAATCATCAAGATCCTTAAAAAGACTGTTAATGAAGCTAGTCGAGATTGGCATCTACAACTACATCCTGCATTATGGGCATATAGAACAAGCATCAGAACTCCCACTGGAGCTACGCCCTATGCTCTCGTCTATGGCACTGAAGCTATTTTGCCTATCGAGGTTGAGATCCTCTCTTTGCGCATATCCTTGCAACATACTATCTCAGATGAAGAGTATCGAGTATCCAGACTCCATGATCTTGAGCTATTAGATGAACGCCGCCTTACAGCATTAAACCATCTTCAAGTCTATCAAAACCGGCTATGCCGCAGCTACAACAAAAAGATCAGAGAACACAGATTTCAAGTTGGTGACCTTGTCCTTAAAGAAAACCAAAGGAATTAACAACATCGAGAGAAACAGGGCAAGTTTGAACCCAATTGGCTTGGTCCTTTCATTATCACAGCAGTCTATGGATCCAGTGCGTACACTCTGTCAACACCTGAAGGCATTCCCTTGGATGAACCAGTCAACAGCGTTCATCTCAAGAAGTTTTATCCATAAATCTCAGCTATCCCCAAAAACACAAAAACACAAAAAAAATAAAACGCAAAAAAAAAAAAAAAAAAAGCAGAAAAACAAAAAAAAAAAAAATATAATCCATCCTCTGGTGAAAACCTGGTAAACAGGCGCCTTGGATAAGTACCATAGTGAAAACCTGGCAAATAGGCGCTATGTGTAGTGACCAGCTTCCCTCATCTGTTTGGTTCGTTTGATCATATTTCCCCACTTCATCTTGTATAAGCCATAATCATAAGCCATATCGCAATCCCACACATAGCCTTTCGTCTTCATCTTCATCTTTGCCAATGCTAGCTATCATACTTGAGACATTGTCATGATATCTATATCTTTTGGCACCTTAGCCTCTTGGCCATATCCTTTCTGCATTGTCGCTTTTGCATAATAAACCTCATCCCGCACTGGGGGCATTTGTCGAGTCTTATCTGGAAGTGGATACTGTTATCTCTGGCTCATAACACATCAAACAACTCAGCTCACAACACAACAAACCTTATCAACTTCAGCCATGGCATATATCCAACAACAAATGTGACTTAACGACTTGCAACCAGGACCCATATCTTCGCAATCTATCCCCATTCATCCAACACTTGCAACAAACGTCGCTTGATCCAACATCCACCCCACTAGCGACATAATAAGAACTACATACAGCTCTATCGTTGACGCCTTGATCCCGTGGATACAGGGTATGTAGGCAATCTGAGATGCGAAGGAAGCACTCTGATTCAGGCTAAGACGATAGCCCCCTTTCATCATTCATCTTTCATCTTTCTTCTAAACATCCTTCAATATTTCAGCTCAAATTCTTCTATCTTTCATCACTTACATCATCAATAAAACCCAGAACTACATATTCATCATGTCTCATCTTCATCGTAAATGTGCTTTGATCCCGTGGATACAGGGTATGTAGGCAGTCTGGAATACGAAGGAAGTTTCCAGTACTCAAGCACAGATGATTCCCCCCATCTTCTTCATCTTCTTTCCTCATTCATCTTCTTCTCTTTGATTAGCTCAAACAAGAAGCAAACCATGTGTATATTGAAAGTTCACGCACTTTAACCGATCAAAAGTACGCCAGAAGCTATTTGTCCGCATGCCTTAAGCCAACATTTGCTATAACAGTTTATCAACAACTTTAGCCTTCAACAGGATGTAGCTTTCCTCTTAACAAGGCGCCAGCTTGATCTATCCAAGAGCACCCAAAATTTGGCAAGAGAACGTGATGACAGTATATTTTGTTTTATCTTTTGATTTATCTTTTGTCCCTTTTCTATGCCTAATCAAGACGGCCTTGATCTATTTATATCTTGGTATGTTGCGATGAAGTAAGGACTGGGGCATGGTCATATAGCTTTCGTATGCTGTGTTTGCAGGATGATCTTATTCTCTTCCTATGCGTATTGGTATCTTGTACGTGTTGGGATTAGCATCTTACATATCAATATCTCTAGCATCTAAGAAGCTAAACAGTCTCTTATGCATTTGAGACTATTCTATGTTAAGACTAACTCCATACATATAACCAGCAAGTTATCATTATGTGTAGTGGAGATAAGCTCAAACCATTGCTTGTAGCGTCAAAGTCCAACACTAGCTGTTCTTCATATCTTGTGTATGTTGGCTCAACATCTTGACCTCATGCGTTCAGACAAGATTGTAACATGCTAGTTACGCATTGGATACCTTGACACCTTGGTTTCTTATACCCTGGTGCATAACATCCATATGCTATATCAAACATAAGGACTGCATTTCTTTTCATTTTAAGCAATTACTTGAAAGCTGCCCATCATCATCCTTCCTATCCATTTTATCTATCCATTCCATCATACTCAGCCAAGATCAATCATTTCCATCATCCTTTGTCCATGTTCCCGCTCCTACAAAAACAAGTGTGTTAGCCATACATAAGTCCATCATATATATCTTTCATTACCATCTACCTATATGCATACATCTATCCATATCATTACCATTTACATATTCATACATTTTCTATTCATTACCATTTGCATAAACATCCCTCCATAATCCATATATAATCCATACACATAACATGCATAGCCATCATAATATCAACATCATAACCATTACAACATCATATAGATCGCCAAAACTGCCATATATATATATATACATGTGTGTCAAAATACAAGTGTCTACAATACAAGCTGAGCCCTGAAAGAATGAATGTACAACAAACGGCTCTAGGCCTCATCATGATACAAAATATACAAGGTATGCCCTAGTGACTACTGCCAGCTCCCTCGCCCTGACCACCACCGCCACTAGGTCCTGTCCCTGGTCCTCCATCTCTCGGTGGCCCCATCACTGAGGCTACTGATCGAGATCCACCCGACCTCCGTGAACTCGAAGCCCCTGACCTGCTCCTGAAGCTAGGCTGTCTCTGCTCTGCCGGCACAGCTCCATAGTATAAGCCTCTGTAATACTCAGCCTCCCCCTGCACTCTCCGAAGCTCTGCCTGTACCGCTGTCAACTGTGTGGCCAAGTACATCGTCGCTCCATCAGTCCCCAAGGCAGCCACTGCTCTGTCTCGCTCACTGGTCATCCCCTGCAGCTGCTGCACTGCCCTATCTCTCTCAGCTCGTAGACCATCTCTCTCTGCTCTCATAGCCTGCTCCTGCTGTATCGCAGTGTCTCGCTCAAGTCTCATCATCTGCTCATGCTACCTAGCTGCGTCTCTCTCTCCTGTCACTCTTGCTAGGGCACCATCATCCTGTCCATCTCCCCCCTGTGCTCTCAACTGTAGCTGAGCCTGATAGGTCTGTGCCTGTGCTCTCGCATGCCGCAGACTAATCACGGCCTGATGTCTATCCATCTCCACCCTCCTCAGCCTCATCTGCGCTCGCTATCTCCATCTCCTCTCTTCTCTGATCCGTCTCCGCAGCTGCTGAATACCCACATCATCTCCTGCTCCAATCTGTGCCTGAGGCTGTGCTAATATAGCAGGCTGACCTGGCACCTGCCCTGGCATCTATATTCCTGGTGCAGCTGGCACAACTGCCTGTGCTGGTGGAGCCCGTCGTCGTCTCCTCCGAACTGGCCTCTCCATCCCAATCTCTCCTATCTCCCCATCTCGTGTCAACCACGTCGGCCTTGCCGTCGCCCAGTATACATCATACTCTGGCAATGTGCCTGGATCTGCAGGACCCTGTCCCCACTGCCATGCTACTGGCTGCAATCCATCTCTCTCTGCCAAAGCTGTGTCCACCACAACCTCTGGACCCCAATCAAACACCTCCTGCCTCGTCCTCCCAAAAATGGCATCACCTATAGGTACTGCCTGTGTCTCTCCAAACTGTCTCAAGGCTCTCTCTGGCAAATAGCGCTCTATAATATACACGCCGCATCCAAAAATGTATCTCGCCTGTCTAGCATAGACAAGCTCTGCATCCTCCTCCTCCCACTGCTCACATCCCAGCCATGGCCGCCATACAAATCTGTCTACCTCATCTAATCTCCGCCGCCAGTATACCACACCTCGGCGCTGTCGATATGTCAACGCTCCTCTATACATCCGCGCAAATGGCTCTCCTGCTGCTCTAGCCACCCATCCCTCTGGTCTCGTCACCAGAATGTGCTCATACGCCCATACATGTAATACTGTCACTCCTGCTGACATACTGGCTCCAAACATATATGCGCAATCATGCAAATAATGATAGAGCTGTCCCAACACGCACTCTGCCCATGCATATCTCGTGCCATATGAAAACATGCCCTCCATAACTGTACCCCATCCTACGGGAAACCCTCTAGCTCTCCTATCACCCACTAGCCATCTAATGATAGCCACTACCACCCGCTGTAATCTGTCACAGAGCTCCTCCATCCTCCCCATCGGAATCTCTGAACCCTCTGCTCCGATGTCTGGTGTCCCAAACAATCTCCTGAATGCAGCTGGACCCATCTCCGGATCATAATCCACACGATCCCCATCTATCGGAATCCTCAATATCTGAAATACATCCTCTAAGGTGATGGTCGCCTCTCCTGTCGGTAACAAGAATGAACTGTGCTCGCTCATCCATCGCTCTACCATCGCTATCATCAGCCCTCGATGTGCCTGCACTGGCTCTAATTGGGATACATGCTTTAAACCCAGAATCTCTAATACCAGTAGCTCCTCTGCATCTAACCGTCTCACCAGCCGTAAATCTCTCAGATGTGGCTCTCGCGATAACAATGGCGGTAGTACATCCTGCATCATCCATTTACCCTTGTCAGTCCATTCCGTTAGCCATCCATATCAAAATCTGCTTATCTATTTGCTATTTTACACTACATCTACCCTAAGCGGTCCACTTTACCACATGCGCTAATTTCTTGCTCAATAGCGACTGGCTTTACCTTATGCGCTTCTATTTTGTCTAAAGGCGAGCTATTCCTACTCATGCGCTTCCTGTTTGCCTATAAGCAACCTCAATTACTATAAGCGCTAATCTTTAGTTTATAGGCCTGTTATATACTATATGCGAGTCTTTTTTGCCTACCCGCGAGCTTAATCTTATATGTGCCTATCTTTTTACCATATGCGAGCTACATTACCATGCGCGACCCTTTTAGCTTTATCTGCGCGCTACTTTCCCTATGCGAGCCATTTCTATCCATAAGCGAGCCAAACTACGTGACGCGACCTCTATTTGCTTATAAGCGAGCCCTTTCTAGCCATAAGCGACGCATTTTTCAATTTACGCGCTTTTCGCCTGCGTTTTTCCCGCCGACGAGAGGCGACCCGTTTTCCCCTATGCGACCTACCCGCGCCCATAAGCGACCAGAATTACTACAAGCGATCTCTATTCCTACATAAGCGACCTAAATGTGCTATGTCCTAACCTAGTCGCTTTTGGTGACGTGTGTGAATTAATTACGCTTTTAGGCTATTAATTACACGCTTTTGGGGAAAAGTTTGAAACATACCGGTGCGCCTGCTCCCTCTGGTCGTCCATGTGTCCTCACTCGCTCCGCACGATGATCCCTGCGTGGAATAACCATCCTGCTAGCTCTGCCACTCTCACTCTAAGGAGCTCTGGGTTTCTCTAAGTTTCTGAACACAAATGAGCACCAATGAGCCTATTTGCCATTGAAGAACCTACTTATAGTTCTTCTCAAAACCCTAATTCTTCTATGCCACAGCCTATTTTCTTCCATGCAACCCCCATTTCCTTCGCAGCTGCCCTATGTTTAGCCATTTTCTTCTATCGAGAGCCAACCCAGCCCTTCCTGGTTAGCCTGGCTTACCTCTCGAGGGGGCATCACCTGCCAGTTACACTGGGGCATAACTTGTTTATCGAACATATATCGTATCTTCTTTGACACAGCGTTCTATCGAACATTGTATCAAAGAGGGGCAAAATGTAGACACCCAAATTTGTCCATGTCTAGCAACACCTTGTTAAATCATTATTCATTAAGCCAATTAATTAAATAAATTTTATTTATTTAATTAAAATCCCATTCTCATCTACTTAGCCAATTAATTAAATAAATCTTATTTATTTAATTAATTTCCACATCATATCTTATCCCATTTTATTCATTTATCCTATTAATCAAATAAATTTTATTTATTTAATTAATTTCCAACTCATATCCCAACTAATTCAAATATTTTATTTGAATTAAGCCCTCATCATTTATCACATTCCAACACTTGTCCAGTCAATCATGTGTTGTAAGACAAATTTCATTCATATCCTTCACATGCACAATTAATGGAATCTAAATTTAGTAACTTTCAATCCTAGCCATTCACATAGCCTCTGAATCTCCACCGTTGATTGATCTTGGCTAAGTCCTATATAAACACCCTCTCACTCCATATGAGACATCCAGCAATCATATCCAGCCATCATATAGCACCTACATTATCATCTTGAGCATTTGAGCATTCACTTGAGCTTTTATCATCAATCATGGCAGCTTTCAGCATTGCAATTGTTCATTGTTGAAGAAACTGTCCACATCCCTCAAACAAGGAATCGCACGGTCTAGGTGAAGCTATGCTTGAATTGCATTGTTCTTTGATTTCATTTAGGTTAGATTCCTTGAGGATGGTAGGGTTAGGGTTTCATGACTATGTCTGATCTGCTACACCTGACTTTCACCTATCACACTTATTAAATTCTATCAGGTTATATCGAGTAGACCCTGTCAAATATTAACACGTGTCCATGCATTCAAACATAGTGGGAACAACGAAATGTAGAATCTTTTATCAGAGTAAGAGAACACTCATTATTTTAGTCACTTGCATATAACTATATTTCAGATGGGAGTCAAACTGAAGACTCTATTATGCCTAGGATAAAATCTAGTCGAGATTGTCACCTTGTTAACATAACAACTAGATGACTCGCCTTACCTTGAGCTTCAAGGTTTTTGACTAAGATATCTTTACTTAAACCTAGGAAGTAATCCTAAATGTCTTATATTTTAAATTGTAAACTAAGACTCGATATCAAGTTGATAGATATCTATAAAATGATTAACCGATAGTATGTTGTGAAAAGATGGATAGATCAAGGAGTGAAAAGGGTCCCCTTGAATATTACTATTAGACGCATCTATAAGCTAGAAATCATATCATAACCACAATGGTGGTGAAGACTTTGAGAGTCTAATGTTTTCTAGTAATTGCAAGAAACCAACTATTATGCTTAGAAGCATGTAGAGCCAGTAAGGCTAAGGGAATTTACCTTGTTTCGTCGACTGTATGATTTCGACAGTGTTCAAGTCGAGTAGGGGTGGGTGAACATAATGACTGCATTGTTCACAATGCTAATTACAGCAAAAACCTTTGGCCAAGGTAATGCACTTGCCTCTAGTGCATTGTCAGTTCACCGTGACTAGATGGCGTAACTTGTGGATGGTCACGCTTGACTAGAGGGTATCTAGGGGGTGTGTGATAACAAGTTACAAAAGTCACAACACCAGTACTCAGATGGCAAACACCATTGGTCATCCTAAGTCTATCCTTTTCGAGCAGGGTAGGGCCACTTCCGGTTAGGAAGGTGTGCGGGAGACTGACGGTCTATGGTTGGAGGTAAAGCTCCTCGAAGATACCTTCTCTTCCATTATCTAGAGGCTTGCCAAGACTTGATTTGTGAAGGTCGACAATCGAGATGCAACGACATTGGTAAGATTTTATTTTGTAATTCTCATAATGAAAATATTTTTCATATTGTTGAAATGATGAAGTTGGATAGACCCATTGTGTATCATATTATTTACATGAATCTTATTTAGGCAATGAATGTACTTCTATGTTTTAAAAATAAAATAAAAAAATTATCTACCTTTTTACCTTTTATAATTTTTTCCTTATGGTCAAACCTGGATTTTATGATGGAATTAAGTGTGGATGTTACATATGGTATCAGAGCTTACTAGGTTCGGCACTAGGGCTTATGAGTCCACTAAGCTGACTAAGAACCAACATTATGCGAGTAGCTAATGTTTTGATTTACTGTGCCAGGATGGTACGTCTCAAGAAAACTACAAGGAAGTCCTTCGCTGGTAAGGAACATTACTTGCAAACTAAACAGAAATGTCTAGCGATGATTAAGACTATTGAGAAAATGAATGATGAAAATGACATTCGGCTAGATGATACAGAAACCCTTGCCAATGCCTAGACACGACTCAAGTGAATGAAAAGAGAACTCCTAGAGACGTCTAGGATGGCAGCTTGAATTATGATCAATTCCTGCCCTATTTGTGTACCAATGATCACCAGGGATCCCTATATACCACCTAGAGCTGAAATCATTGTACTATCATCCGATAGTGAATCTGAGGGTTATACACCCCGTGAATATGTGTCAGACAATGAATCCGAAGGTTACACCCCTCTTGTAAATACTGAGTGAAACATGAAATGTATCTATCCTCAAAGAATGTACATACAGTTGTGCAAAATATAATAAAAACAATTTTGTTTTGTGAACATCTATGGTTATGAGCAAATGTTATGTTATGATAATATTCTAAATGATAAATCAAAGAACTAATTAGTAATTGTTAAAAAATAGGTGTGAAAACAAACAAACATGGATCAATCAGAATTTAATGAGAGAGAAGATCGGGAAGGTCACAACTCTCAAGTCAACTCTACCGATAAATTGGACAGAATTCTTAATATACTTGCCGAAACTAAGGAAAGGTTGGGCAAATTGGAAAACAAAGTGAATGAAACTGGAAATACCAAGGGTGAAAATGAGTATTCTAGTAATGCAAGTAAAAGTAGGCAACGAGAACATGGCGCGACAACTGAGAACCAGGAGGATAATGAATCTCAGAGGGAGACAAAAGATAAACTTGCACTGGAATGATCAAAGGATATGAAAAAGATTATTCCCCCCAAATTCGATAGAACGAAAACCGGAGATGCAATAGAAGCTTGGCTAACTGAAATGGAGAAGTACTTTGAAAAAAGAAATTATTCTGAGATTACAAAGGCAGTCTGGGGAGCATATCAGCTATCTGGAGAAGCATCCACCTGGTGGATGAACAAAAAGATGGAGCTGGATTTAAGCCCCTTGAAGGTGACATGGAATGAATTTGTGGAACTTTTTCAAAAAAGGTGGTTGCCACAACTTTATTTTGATCAAAAGCTAATAGATTTCCAAAATCTCTGGCAAGGCGATCTGTCCGTGGTTGAATATGCAGAGAAATTCACTAGATTGTTGAAGTATGTTCCTCAGTATCAAAAGGATGAAAGATTTCGGATATAAGGAAATTTATTATGGGTCTCAATCCTCAGATTGGCGGGGAGGTAGAGGTGCACGGTCTGACCACAATGGACCAGGTATATGAGAAAGCAATTAAGTAGGAACAGAAGATCAAATCCATTTCTGCTTATCATGAAAAGAAGTGTAAGAGATTTGATAAGAACTCAAATGAACGAACATATAAAAAGAACGATAAAGGATATGGAAACAAGAGGTACAATAAAAGGAAATAAAAAAAATAAAAGGGGATTTGGTAATGAGAAAAGAAATGAAGACTTTAAGAAAAATGACAATTTTAAGAGGAATGATGATGTTATGAGTAGACTATCTGAGAAGAGGGGACCATTTGGAGGTTGCTTTACATGTGGTGGAGATCATTATGCCAACCGCTGTCCTAATAAAAAGTAGAATGGGCAACATAGAAACACGGTACTCCCTTTGTAGTAGGAAGCGTTTCAGCAAAGGATTCATGCCACCCTTGACAATCGACAAGCTGAATATCAGATTACTCCCATTGAGTTGACAGGTACTTTATTTGGAGTCCCTGTTTCTATTCTAATTGATACTGGTGCAACAGAAAATTTTGTGTCATCTAGAGTCTTAAGTAAATTTGCTAAAAGAACTGGTTATATGTCAAAACCATGGATAGTTGAATATGCAAATCACTCAAAGGCTCAGGTAGAGCAATGCTTGTTCGAAGCCAAGGTTGATATTTCAAACTTTTCAACCGAGTTAAATTTGTATGTAGCACCTTTAGGGTCCTACGATGTCATTTTAGGAATGAATTGGTTGTGGAGACATAGGGCCAAGGTGGATTGTTTTTCTAAAACAATTGAACGTTTAGATGATAAGGTAAACAAAGTTAATATTCAGGGTATTCAAAGGGAAATAAAGATCAGGCCTATTTCATCAAAACAATTAAAAAGGGCTAGGCGTAAAGGATGTCAACTCTTTGTAGTCAAAATGGACCTAGTAGAGGAAGTTTTGGAGAAACAAACTTTTGAGGAAAAATACCCTTATCTTCACAATTTTCAAGATGTGTTTCCAGAGGAGTTTCCTAGTTTGCCTCTAAAAAGAACCTTTGATTTTGCCATAGATATTAAACTAGGATCTGAGCTAGTTTCTAAAGCTCCATACAGAATGACCACTACCGAGCTTATGGAATTGAAGGTTCAACTACAGGAGCTATTGACCAAAGGTCTAATTAGGCCAAGTGTATCACCATGGGGAGCTCCGATTTTTTTTGTCAAGAAGAAAGATAGAACCCTTAGACTGTGTATAGATTATTGGATGCTAAATAAAGCAACGGTAAAGAATAAGTATCCACTGCCACGTATTGATGATTTATTTGATCAAATGCATGGTGCTGTAGTATTTTCTAAGATAGATTTGAGATCTGGATACCATCAGTTGAGGTTAAAAGATGAAGATATTCACAAGACTTCATTTACAACAAGATATGGTCATTATGAGTTTACTGTGTTACCATTTGGGTTGACTAATGCACCAGCCGCTTTCATGAATCTCATGAATAGTGTTTTCAGACACTGCCTTGATAAGTTTGTTCTAGTTTTCTTGGATGATATTTTGATATATTCCAAAAATGAGGAGGATCATAAACAACATCTTCAAATTGTTTTGCAATATTTAAGAGAACATAAGTTGTATGCGAAACTTTTGAAATGCACTTTCTTTCAGAAAGAAGTGCAGTATTTGGGATACACTATATTGGCAGAAGGGATATCAGTTGACCCAGCTAAAATAAAGGCTATTATGGAATGGCCTGAACCTTCCAATGTCTCAAAAGTATGAAGTTTTATGGGTCTGGCCGGGTATTACAAGAAATTTGTTCTAAATTTTTCAAGTATTGCTAGTCCAATCACTTCATTGTAGAGGAAAGGAAAGAGGTTTGTATGGACAAGTGAATGTTAGAAGGCATTCGACTTGTTAAAAGAAAAGTTAACAACGGTACTAATCTGAAAGTCCCTGACCCTGAAGGGCAATTTGAGGTTATTACTGATGCCTCTGGAGAAGGTCTAGGAGGCGTGCTTATGCAAGATGGGCATGTAATAGCCTATGAATCAAGAAAGTTGAAAATTATGAGCAGAATTACTCTCCTCATGATTTAGAATTAGTAGCAGTGATTCACGCCCTTCAAATGTGGCGACACTATTTATTGGGAAAGACTTTTATACTAAAATCATATCATCAAAGTCTTCGTTTCATATTTTCACAACCCCATCTCAATGCAAGACAAAGGAGGTGGTTAGAGCTAATATCAGATTATGATTTTGAGATTAATTACATAAAAGGTAAAGAAAACCGAGTAGCTGATGTTTTGAGCAGAAGAAGACACATAGCTTCTATAGTCTCCATTCATGCTAATTTTAAAGATCTAGTATTGCAAAGATTATCTGGAGATGAATACTATGAACAGGTTAAGCAAGCTTTGCAAATCAATCCCAAAGATTCAAGATATGATGAATTCCATTTTGAGTCAGACGGATTAATGAGATTTAAGGGAAGAATCTACGTTCCTAATTCTGTAGAACTAAGAAACCTAGTATGGAAGGAAATCCATTGTGCACCTTATTCCAGACATCCAGGAGTAACAAAACTTTTAGCTGATGTCAAACCGCTATACTTCTGGAAAGGGATGAAAAGCGACGCTACAAAGTTTGTGGCAAGTTGCTTGGAATGTCAAAGAGTAAAGGTGGAACACCAACATCCTGCCATATTATTATACCCACATGATATCCCAGAATGGAAATTGCAGGTCGTTAGTATGGATTTTGTTCAAGGATTACCAATGTCCAGGAGTAGACATTATGCGATTTTGGTTGTAGTGGATAAACTAACCAAAGTAGCACACTTCATTCCTAGAAATTTGACAGATGGAGCTCATGTTTTGGCCTGTAAGTTTGTTCAAGAAATGTTTAGATTGCACGGGATACCTGAAAAGATTATATCCTATAGAGATGCTTGAATAACCTCCAGGTTCTGGCAAACTTTATTTTCAGCACTAGGAACTAAACTCAATGTGAGCACTGCTTATCATCCTGAAACTAATGGACAAACAAAAAGGGTTAACCAGGTCCCAGAAGATCTACTAAAAATGTATTGCATGGATTAGCAATACATATGGGAGGAATATTTACCTCTTGTTGAATTTGCCTATAATAATTCCTATCATTCTTCCATTAAGATGGCACCGTTCGAAGCATTATATGGAAGGAAATGCAGAACTCCTATAAGCTGGGACAAGCTGGAAGATAGGATAAGCAGTGGTCTAGAAATGCTAGCAGATATGGAAGAAAAAGTGAAAATGATTAGGAAAATGTTGGCAGAAGCCAACGATAGGCAAAAAAGTTATGCAGATTACAAACGGGTGCCTAGACAATTTTCTATTGGAGAGAAAGTTCTCTTGCGAGTGAAACGCTATAAAAGCTCAATCAAGTTTGGTAAATCTTCAAAGTTGGCTCCCCGATATGTGGGACCTTTTGAAATCCTCGAGATTATCAATCTAGTGGTCTACAAAATTGCTCTACCTCCAGCCTTGTCTAAAATGCATAATGTTTTTCATGTTTCATACCTAAAAAAATATTTTGTAGGTAATGACCACATTCTTAAATGGAATTCTTTATAGATACAGGAGCCAGGAGTGGTTGTGATCGAGCCACTCAAGGTACTCGAAATGCGTAAACTCCATTTGTGTAATCGAGAGGTCTTGCAATGCAAAATCTAGTGGGAACAATATGGTGAGGATAACACCACTTGGGAAGACTATAATGACATCTGCCAAAAATTTCCTTATCTTTTTCAAAAACATTAATGTTAGACTATAAAAGCTTGTTTCATGTTAAAATTTTGTTTTGATAAACTCAATCATTAGGACGATGATTCTTTAGGGGAAGGAATGTTACATCCTTTTTTATTAGATTCAGTTTTACTACTTACTTTTGTTAATTTCATAAATAGTATAGACATGTGAATATGTTTAACTCTATGGAAAATGATGTTATGGTTAGATAGAATTGACTTTATGAAATCTTGGATTTATCACTTGAGAATGATCAATCTGATGTTATGAATTAAAAATATCTTTTCAATATGAAAATGAAATGATATGATGTAAATATGTCTCGACTAGAACATTGGTACTCTGACCACAAATTGTATGTGAGATTGTTTTGACAGGGACAGATGAAACAGGTTCTCCGTGAAACAAGAGAGAGAAGGTATCTTTGGGAAGGGGAGTATAGACCCTGGAACACCAATGGGTAATTGCCACAGAGTACATACATCAGATAGTTAAACCTAGTTGTCTTGAGGTAAGTATGATTTCGATTAAGTCAAAGTTATCAAAAAGTTCAAGGGTTGTAAGAGTGAGTCACTCCTTCATTATGTCCTTGTGGAAGAACAACGTTGTCTGTCCAAATGTCATTATCACGACGAGAATGGTCAATCGACATCTGTGTCGTATGATATATCTTGTTAAGTTACTTGACGTAAAACATCGACAGTAGTTCGTAAAGGGGGAGATAAAAACTCGATCCCAAAATGTCGACCGTGCACCTTATTGAAACGATTGCATAATTGCTCCAAACATCGTCGTCATCGTAATGCCTTACGTGCATACGATGTAAATGTTGTGTTTCGAGAATACGTTGGACGTAGAGTTATTCTTGTTAGGTTGTCGTCTTGAAATAGACTTAAACAATGCCTTAAATCTATGTGATTTGTTAAATGTTATTTCATTGATTGTATTAGTAGAGGTAACGTAACTATAAAATATATATATGTATACGTATATATTAAATTTTGAGATCAAGTAAAGATTATTAAGTGCTTTTGATAATCGGACTTTGGTTCGAAAAGACTTTGCAATAGGTTATTATTCCATAACATTATATTGATCTTCTAAGCTTCAAGAAAATGGTAATGCCGAGAGTTAAACTCAAATCATTTTGTGCTATCAACAAATGTCATTAGTTCGAAAAGATTCAACATAGTTAATATTTTATAGTGTTACTATAATTATTAAGTTTGTCACCCTATGGTAGCCCGACGGCTTATCTTTTTAGGTACCTGAGGCTTTTGTTGTCTAGGTGTCACCGTGGATGCTGAGTGGGCAGCCGAACGAACTCATTGCTTATCGTCAGAAAGAGGATAAGGACACTAGGTAGTTAGGGTTTTTGAACGGTTACCAATTTTCTTTCGCCACATTATTAAGAGCATTCAGAAGTCTTGAATGGGCAATGGAATCAGTTATCTGAAAAAAAAAAAACACAGTAGAAATAGAAGACCACGAGCATGAGAAGCTGGAAAGATGGAATAAAGTGATTGAAGGTTGAGGCGTCATACTACCAGGTTCACATCTTTTCTGACTCTTTTGTGTTCCATTTGAATATGTAATCGTTGTTTTGAAAACTGCGTAGGAAGAAATGGATATCACTTATTAGTATGATGACATTAAGATGAAAAGAAATCATCATGGTATGTTTCTATCTGTTGTCTATAAGCATTTTCTAAGCTGTCAAAATAGGTTGAAGCTATAGATGCAATATCATATTTCTTTAAAAAGCATGATTGAACTTGATTATCATAGATTTTGTTGACAAAGAAAACTACACTCAGCTTGCAGACTTAGCACCGAAAATGAATAAGTTGAGAGGCCGTAATGTCTTCTTTAGGAGTCATCTTTAGGGAACATTGCTTATGGGCATAATATTCGAGCCCACTTTATTTGTCTAGCAGAGAATAAAATGTCCAAGTAATGATTGTTTGGAGATCACCATTCTTATCCTTATAAACCTGTAGTCATACCGTCAAAAAAATCATCTTCATCATGGTCGCAAACGTAGTAGTAGTCTGTGTAGAAAGCATTTTATAGTATACCCTGGTGGTAGTAAGATTTATGTTGACACTCGAAGTAATATAAATATATATAAGGGTCAGTGCAAGAAGTTGGGTCCACTTTTTGGCCAAAAAGTGGAAGTGTTTTCCCTGATTTTCAGAATTTGTCGCATTTGACCTTAAAATTTGAAGCACTTAGAAATAGAATTTTTAAAAAAGTCACTAAATATAAAATGTAGCACTCGGAGTCTAGTTTCTAAATATGTAATTCTTTTCAATACCTAGATGATACAAATTAATTTTCAATAGGCATTTCTAAAAACCACTATTTAAAAGTCACTTTTTTTTTACCATACCATGCACGTGTACGGCCAACATAATTTGACCTAAATAAAATTATTTTTCAAAATCCTTTTGGGAAAACATGTGTAGTACATTGAAGTTTGATGAGGATATTTTTTTATAATTTTTTTCCAAATATTTTTTTTTTATTAGGCCTAATTGGTACTTTTGAAAACCCCTCGTGTACGGCCAACATAATTTGAGCAAAAAAAATCATAAAATTAATTTTTTTTTTATTGTGTAAAGAATGATGTGTAGATTGATGACATATAATTTTTTTTAAAAAAAATTTAAAAATTAAAAGTTATTAAAAAAATACAAACACCTGTCATTTCAAGTTTTTGGACTAGTTTGCTTATAAATTAAATAATAAATAGAAGAACATGTCCAATAACAAAAAAAATTATATATTTGAAAACTAGACAATGTAATCTGTAATGGGTTTTTATTTCGTAAAAAAATTCAGAAAAAAAAGCCCTCAGCCATACATGTAAACTCAGTGTTTCTTCTTGTTTTGTACTTAGAAAAAAACTTGCAGGTCCAAGGCTCAAGGTCGGTCAACCATGCCTATCTCGAGCCTAAAACCCAAGCAAAGGTCAGGGAAAATGCGGCGGAGATTTCTAATTTCAAATAATGGGTACCCGTTATAAAACAGGTACGCGTTACATAACGGGTACCCGTTATTTAAATAACGGGTACCCATTATATAACGGGTACCCGTTTCTATTATACCCGTTATTTCCCATATTAGGAAAAAAAGTACTTTCCCTGTATCCCTGTAACTTGCAAGTCTGATACGTACGGCGCGATAGCGACAATTTCTACATTTTTTTACTTACAATTGTTTTGTGGAATCTCTTAACAGGTCATATTCTATTCAGATTTTGAAAGGAGTCAATCATATGAACAATTCTGAAGTGAAATCAAGTGCATGAGCTATTTTCAAGAGGAATAAAGCAAGAGAGTTTTTGTTTTTACATCTACCTTTTACTTCAAAATCTATGGAACAAATGATCTACATCTAATTCTACTTCAAAAGTTCAAATAAGGACATCAATTATGAAATTGGATTAAGTATCAATTGTTATTTTATCAAGAGGGCTTGGTAATCATGGGATCAAATCAACGTCAAAGAAAAAAATAAAGGGGGTAATGACACCTCAAGAAATTGAAGCAAATAGAGAGAAGGAAGCCAAAAGGCAAAGAGATAGAAGAGCAAGGATTCAAGAGATGAAGAATATTGAAGCATCTAGTTCCGTGAGTATTGAAGAGAAAGACATTCAAGAGAGTAAAAATGATGGGATGAATGTAGATGATGCAAATGTGGAAATGGTGAATTTGAAAGAAAATGTGTCTATAGAAACAAATGCATGTATGTCTTCAAACCCAACTTTCGAAGATATGGAAAATGTGACTATACAAACAAATCCAGGTATGTCTTCATAGCCAACTTTCAATGTTATGGAAAACAGGACTATAGAAACAAATCCAGGTGTGTCTTTGGAGCCAACTTTCAATGATATAGAACACACGACTATAGAAACAAATTCAGGTGTGTCTTCGGAGCCAACTTTCAATGATATAGAAAACACGACTATAGAAACAAATCCAGGTATGTCTTCAACCACCTATTGATGATATGAATGAGAATGATATCCCTTTTAGGAGTGAAAATGAAAATGTTTTATTTGAGATTGAAAGAAATGTCTTAGATAATCTTTCTGGTAAGATTTCTTGGAGGCAAATGAGAACTCATGCAAATAGATTATATAAAGATTTTTTTTATAGAAAAAGTCTTGGAGTCAATGTCAACTTATGATGCAATTGATGAAGATGTGGAAATTGTGAAAAGTAATGAAAAAGTTAGGCATATTTGTAAAATCTAAAAAAAAAGATGAATCAATGAAACAAGTTTTATCTAGTGTTGCTAATGCTATTGATTCTATTGGTAAAAAGAGTCGATCTAAAGATAGCAATGCAGCACGAAGAGCTATAACAACTGCTTTAGTCAATAAATCGTCTTCTAATAAAAGAATGATAAGTAAGACAAGTGAAATTCTAAAGATAAATCCTAAAACTTTGAGAAGAGCAGCAAATAGAAGAGAATCTATTGAAAAAGATCTAATTAACCAATGTTGGAGTTTTAGTGGTAGACTCCCAAGGTATGACATGAAATTAAATAGTGAAATCAAATCTTTAATTGAAAAATATTGGCATGATAATACAAGGGTATCATCTAATGTTAGAGATGTTTTAAAATTACGAGTGGGGTCTAAAATTTGTGATCCTCATCCAAAACATCTATTAGACATGACTCAAACTGAATTATATAAAAAATTCTTAGATGATTTAGTGTTAGAACCTTTTAATATTACCATAAGCCAAAGATCTTTTGAGAAATGTAAACCTTGGTATGTGAAAATTAATAAACAACGAATCTCTTGTTGTTGTAAAACTCATGTGCAATTTCGTTATTATTATGATCTTTTTCGATATATACGTTCTACTTTGCATACTAATGAAATTATGCAGGAATGTGGTATTAATATGCCACCTCAAACAATTAAGGAGTTTGTAGCAGGTTTGTATTGTGAAACATCTACTGGATACTTATTTTATTCAAAAGCATGTATTTCTGGACAATGCAATAGATGTGGCAACTTTTCATTGTTAGGAGAATGTATGCATGAAAATATTTCACATGAATTTGGACAACAATTAGTGGATGTGAAAAGATTCAAGAATGTTGAATATTCTTTAAAAGATGGAAAAATTGGAAAGCGTTGTGAGTTAGTCACTGAAAAAATTTGTGTGCATGCATTCATCAAAGATTTTAAGGATAATATTGTATCCAAATATGTCAAACACTCCCAATATGCTCGGTGGCTTGATGGACAATTCCGTTCATGTAAAAACACCTTTCCAATTAGAACTATCCTATCAGTGGTTGACTTTGCAGAAAACTATACTCTTGCTCCACAAGAGGAAATTCAATCTCAGTATTATAATTCAGTGCAGGTGGCCATATTTGTTCATATTGTATACAGACATGCAGATGATAGTACAGAAGATAATAGAAAAATTTTGAGGGAGTATCATTTCTATTTAAGTGATAATCGGTTACACTCTTCAGAGTTTGTGCAATATTGTTTCACAAAATTTTATGAAAGTTTAAAAGAAAGAGGAATCTAGATGACACAACATTTCATATGGTCAGATAATTGTACAGGGCAATTCAAAAATGCAAGAATGTTTTATTGGCTATGTAGGGCTCACAAAGAAATCAATATCCAACATATGTGGAGTTTTTTTTAAGCTGGACATGGTAAAGGAGAACATGATGGAGCTGGAGCATGTGTGAAAAGAGCTCTTGCTAGAGAGCAACTAAAATTTGAGGATACAGCCAAATTTAGAGATGCACGTGCAATTGTGGATTGGTGTAATGAAAAGTTATCTACGGGATCAAGTCAGAACTCTACAATTCGACGATTCTTTTGGTTAGTTGAAGAAGAGAATATTCCTACTCGACTTGATTGTGAGACAATAACTGGATCAACAAAATGGCATTCATTTAAGAGTTCAAATGCAAGCACATGGACTATATGGACTAGGGAGCTTGCATGTTTTTGTCAATTTTGTATTACAGGTGATTGGGGAGCATGTGAAAATACAGAATGGGTTGAAGAATGGAAACAAAGATCCTTGACACCTACAGAAACACAAGATCAACTTGAAACAACAATTGAAGATGATAATCAAATGTTTGCATCAGATGACTATGATCGTGTTTCAGACCTTGTACAAGAAGGTACTTTTGTTTTCAATTTTTTTTATTGTCATTTTTTTGTACATCCTGTATATAATTAATTATATATGTATGCATCCACAAATTTATGTGATTTAGGTACATGTCACACTTTATTGAATTACATAATTTTTTTGTAGGACATGTCTATGTTGTTATTGCACCTGAGGGTAATGAAGAGGAAACTGAGTATTGGTTGGCTCGATGTGTTGAGACAAAACAAAAGTTGTTACATCCTAGAGTAGATGATGATAACATGGAGTATCCAACAGGTTCTGTGGTTGTTGTTGGCACTTGGCTACGAAAATATCTAATAAGAAGGAATGGTGTGCCTGCATTTGAAGATTATGAAACACATAAGAAGATCATACACTACTCACATTTGGTTGTGGCAACAAATATAAAACTAGTCAGATATCAAGGCAAGCCTTCTAATAAACAGTTATGGACACTTTCGATGGAAGAACATGAGTCAATTATAGATGCATTACAAAAAAAATGAGGATGCAGATGGTACAATGGAATACATTTTCAGGTAAGTAAACAATACTCTTACATCTCCAAGTTAAATTCTTTCATTCTCATTTCAGCTTCTATATTATTCCCTTGTCTTAAGTTTTGTATCGACCCATGGAAATATATAGTTAATTTACTTGTACATTTGAACATTACTTTTTGCAGGTGTATCCTAGACAAGTAGTCAAATGTGCATGATTGTCAATAGAAGTTATCACCATACAAGTATGTGAGGTCAATTTTGTAGTCTTCAACTAAAAGTGAACGCAAATTAGGTAATTACATATATATATACTCAAATATTTATCATCTATCCTCTAAAGACACCCGCTTGTACATCCCCTTAATTCAGATGTCATCTTAGCTCCCCTTAAGCCATCCTCTTCCATCCCCTTAAGCCATCAAGTTTTATTTTATACTTTGTAAATTGACTAGTGTACATCTCTCCAAGTAAGCCATCCTCTTTTGTATTCCCTTAAGACATCCTCTTCTAGCTCCCCTTTTAATTAATCCTCTTATACATCCCCTAAATCCATCCTCTTATGTATCCCCTTAAGACATCCTCTTAGCTCCCCTTAAGCCATCATCAAGTTGTATCCTCTTTTTTGTTATTTAGTACATATTGCATTTGATATTTTGTGTTTTTGGTACATATTCTTTCATTCTCATTTACATTCATTATTTCTTGCAGGTGTATCCTACAAGTAGATTTTTCCATGATTGCCACTACAAGATTTGATCATAATATAAATTGTAGATCAATTTTGTAGTCATGTCAAACTAATGTTAGTCAAGAGGTTTTCACAGTAATTGATGATCAAGTATATTGTGTGGATAAGATTCAAATGAATTTCCTTAGATAGTTTCTTCTTTAAAAGAGTTCTAGTTTCTCTACAAGAATTGTTCATGCTACTTCTTGAATAATTTCAAATTGTGATAAATTTATTTGTATCTTATATTGTGTGGATAAGAAAATTGAATTTCTTTGTAGTTTCTTCTTTAAAAAAGTTAGTTTCACTACAAGAATTGAATACTACTTGAATAATTAAATCCAAATGTGATAAATTTTTTTGTAGCTTATATTGTGTGGATAAGATTTAAATGAATTTCCTTAGATAGTTTCTTCTTTAAAAGATTTAGTTTCTCTACAAGAATTGAATGCTACTTCTTGAATAATTTCAAATTGTGATAATTTTTTTTGTAGCTTATATTGTGTGGATACTTGATTTGAATTGAACCTTTTAGTTTCTTCTTGATTTGAATTGTTTGAGATTTGTGGTGGAGGCTTGCAAAGAGCCATTCATGGTTGAACTTTGTTGAACATGCTTGGGCAGAGCTTAGAGACTTAATATAGGTATTGGTTGGTTGTTGCACAGAACTAGCTATGTGATTAGTATAGTGTTGGAGTCATTTAAAGTAGGTTGTATTAGACAGAGCCATACATGGTTGAAGTCCACAAAGAATGATGTCTTTTGGAGACAAAGCTTAGAAAAGTTGGTGGCATCTTGAAAGCAAAAGTGTTGATTGTATGTAGGTTGATACAGTTATTGAGAGTCCTTGATAGAGGTATAGATTGCAAATAGACCGGAGCCATGTTGTAAGTTTACAGTAAAGCTTGTGAAGCCGGTTGGTTGATAAAGATTCAAAGCGTTATGACTAACTAGATAGTTGATTATGGTTGGAAGAGAGGTTGCATGCAAAGTCAATTGGGATTGTTGCAATAAAATTTTGGACTACTATTTAAGTGGTGTTTGGAACCCATGCATGGAGCTCTCATCCTTCATTCTCCACCATTGCAAGAGGAGTTGTAGGTCATGATCCATTTTAGAGAATTGTGCATTTGGATAATTTAAGTCATGTTAAGGCTATGTAAAAGCCATTATATATTATGAATTAGTGTCATTAGAAGCATTGCTCACTCTTTTGAGAATTTTATGCCTAGTTGAGAGTTTCTCCCAAGTTTGAATTCTTGTGTTGTATACTATTTATTTATGTGTGATGCAAGTTTAAATGTTCCACATTTGAGATGTTGTCTTAGTCTTTTAATACACATTTTAGATAGCCATGAGAGGTGGTTGATTGAAGGTAAAGGAAGTTGGAAGTATCTCATTTTTAAATCCATATGTGATGTATCGAAGTGAGGCATCTAGCTACGGTCCCGAGTTTATGGATTAATTGTCATTTGTTCTATACAATGTGTAGAGGTCTAGAAATGTGTCAACTTTCATGGACTAGAGAATGCAAAGTGTCTAAAGGTTCTTTTGGTGGAGCTTGTAAGTGTGTTTGGGAATGGTGTGCACAATAGGGCCTATGACAAATGGAAATCTCTCTATGAGGAGTGGGACGTTCGATGCATTAGGGAGTGCCAAAGCTCCCTCAAGATGTTGATGTGGTTTGGTGTTTTGTTTGTTTTTTAGCTTTCTATTAGTTGTGTTGGAATTTTGTGCTTGCTATATGTATTGGGGTATTGATATATAGTTGCATATGGGTAGTTTAGAAACCTTTATGGGATGTTGTGCTTTCTACTACTATGTCTAGTCTTGGGTTGTTAGCACACTCATTTATATATGTTTTCTAAACTATTTAGTAAGGATGGGTCCCCTAAGTAGAACACCTATATTATAATTCAAAAAAAATTAAACCAAACAAATTTGAAATCCACACTAGGAACTAGGTATGTTGAAGATGTAAAGTAATTTTGAATTGGGAAAATATTCATAGGAATCTCTTCTTTAATTCCTTTCCTTTATGAGAAACTATATGTGATTCAACTTCCAAAGGCCAAGGAAGTTTTGGCTATTATAGTGGTTAAGTAAGAAAGATGATAACAAAGTCTCGGTTGCAAATTAATAAAATTTCAAGGACTATACAAATGATATATATCAAGAAGGTTTTGTAATCAAAGGATGACCACAATCATTTAAAGGAACATGTATCTCAATTGAGGCTAACTAGGTGAGTCTAACATCCTTATCATTTTATCGTGATCTTGTAGGTTTATCCTAGGTAAATTACCTTGTTATAAAGTGCCCTAAATTTATCTATTAGATAATTGTAACACCAAATTTATCCATTAGATAATTGTAACACCAAACTTAATTTAGGTTTGTGAGGCAGTTAATAGATTGTTCACTATGCATAATGATTGATACAATGGGAAAGGTGACAAACCTAAAATAGTCCAAAATTTGGGATGCATATTCACATTTAAGGAAGTCTCTGGACAATCATCATGTATTTCTGAAATGTGAATATGCATCCCAAATTTTGGACTATTTTAAAGAAATATGGTGCATTTAGGAACTTGGTGATTGTTGGGGTAAAGAGGAATATATGATCATACTAGAAGAGGTGGATTAGGCCCATAATTGGCCAAGGTTGCTTTGAATAAGGTTAAAACAAGGAGATACCCATGTTGATATTCACACCCTTTGGTCCACACCTACATTGGGATGGATTAAGCTTGAAATTTTGATGGGTAGCCAAGGGTAATCCTAGTGAAGTAGGAGGAGTATGTTTATTAAGAGATGATAAGGGAAAACCTCTACCTATCTTAGCTTATGATTTTGGTGTCAAGAACAATAATATGGTAGATTCTAGGGCCATGATATCCAGGGCCTCAAGATGACTTGGAAACTAAACAAGATATCCCTTAGTGTGGAAGGAGATTCCAAGATCAACATTGATCATATGAAAAAGCATAGATGAAGCTCAAGTGGTTATTGGAAACTATTCTATTGGAATCTAGAAACTTGGTGAATAAGTTTAAATCTATCTCCTTCAAACATATCAAATGAAAAGGTAATTATATTCTAGACTAGGCAGATAATGGAAGAAATCATTAAATTGCTCCTAGACATCTAGCATTTGTTGGGAAGAATAATTTTGTTACATTCAACTCAATCCCTAAGTTGTGCCTCCATGCTATCAAATGTTACTTGTATCTACCTTCTATACAATGATATTGAAGGGGTAGAAGGTTAGGCTAAGGATTTCTATATTGCTACTTAGATAAATTCCACATCTTCAATGTGTGGCATGAGCATATGCACAAAGCCTTGGAGGATATTTCTACGATAATGAAGATAAACCTTCATCTTGATGCTAAATTGGATGATTCTATCTACTATGAGAATTAAGATGAGGAGGAGGTGACATAAATCCCTCCTATCAAATTCGAACAATGTTAAAAATGTCAAGGAAGTGGTAGAGGCTTTGTAAGGCTTGTGTAAATTTCAGTTTATTAGTCCCACCACCCTAGGATAAAGTTTTTTAGTTTGTTAGTAATTCTAACACTACTTCAACTTATTACTCTAGGGTGAGGGCCATTATAATTTTCCCTACCACTAATATATCTTAAGACACCTATTGGTTTATGTTTGATGTCATTGTAGTATGTACCTTTTTAAAGATAGATAGTATATTTTATGGAGTTTGAGATAATAGGGAATATCACAAACTTTTATGGAATAGTTGATGTCATGATATGTGGTGTTTCAATTCACATATTTTAATAGAAACTCTTTAGTATTGATGGTAGTATGTTCTTGGCAATGACACATTATTTTAGAAAAGAATCACATCCTTAAGGTTGAATCCATTTTTGGCATTTCTAGTGAGACAAATTTGAGAGGGATAACACATATAACATAGATGGATCTACTAAACACTTTGTTACCAAAATCCAAACTTTTGGCATTCTTTTTGTTCACTATTTCAAGAAAAACTATTGAACCATAATGCATTTAATCACTTCTTAAAAATTTAAAAATGTAGTAGAGAGAAATCTTCTAACATACATCTCAATTAAATAATTTATAATCTAGAAGTGAACAATGAAGCATATTTAACATACTAAACTACATTCAAGAATATATAGTCAATAATATATACATGTAGATCTCGATCTAGATAAGTCCATGAAATACTATAAAATATCTAGGTAGGACCCATGAAATGTGTACTTTAAAACATCTACTCATCATCAGCATACAAATAAATACAAATCACAGTTCATGAAATACTGAAATATATCTAGAAGAACATGTCATAGCAAGTTCGACATAGATAGTCAAAGTCTTGGAATGGCATATATAAAAAATAATGTGCACATCATACAGTTTAGTCTATGAAATAAAACTCTATGTTAGGGATGATCATCACTCAAGTTCAAATCTGAAAGAGGCCTCTTTCTTCCTCGTGAAATGGATGGATCTACCTCATGCTGTACACACAAGAGAAAGAACTTGCAATCAGATTTAAAAATTTTAAAAATGACATATGAAATTAAATATTTAAATGTAGGCTTTAAAGTGTGCATTTAAATTACCGTCTCACTTCCCACATTTTGTTGTGCAGGTGGTATAACTGTTTCATCTTCGTGACCAAAAGTTTCACTTGCTAATTGCTAGAATTTCAAATAAAGCAAGTTTGAAATAAGTTACAATTTAAAATTAGCATATAAAGACCTAGAAATTGCACATATGGAAAATTTTAAAGTAAAGTTTAGGACCTGAAAATGTGTAGATGGCTCATGAATTTGTCCCTGAGTACCAACCTGACCAATAGTCTCACTCCTATCATCCTGCACTTACATATATATGGGTGCATATATAAATTTATATAAACTCAAAAAAAGACCTAGAAATTGCACATATAGAAAATTTTAAAGTAAAGTTTAGGACCTGAAAATGTGTAGATGGCTCATGAATTTGTCCCTGAGTACCAACCTGACCAATAGTCTCACTCCTATCATCCTGCACTTACATATATATGGGTGCATATACAAATTTATATAAACTCAAAAAAGAAACTTAGTACAAATTTAGTACAATTTTTTAAAACACACACTGGGGAATACTCAGGCATAGTAGCTGTCGATGGAGGATCAATGGAAGAAACACCTGAGCCAGGTGGTCGATCAGACATGGGAACTGCCACATGACCTGAGCCTCGCTGCAATAGTAGTGTTTCACATACATGTATGTATATAGTTATTTATTTAATTATACACAGTTTGTTAATTTAAAATATAATATTGATAAGTTTCAAAAGAAAAATGAAACTAGAATTAGATACATATGGTTTTAGGGTTAAGATATATTGGTTTACCCCGTAAGGTGTGCCAACCTCTACAGCTGTCGATGCAAAACTCAATGTATCAAATCGTGATGTGGCCCTAGAGCAACTTGAGATCTATACAACAAATAGTTTACAATTATATAAATTAATTTATTAAATTATTTATAAAAAATTTGATCTACGTTCAAATTATACACTTGAAATATTTAATAAAATGTGGTCAATGTACCTGTGTAGGATTATCATCCGAATATAGTAGATCCAAGTATGACTCCACTCCGGCTGTAGCTGCATCTGATGTGGATGTAGGAGCAGGACCATAACATGGTTGATTGCAATTTGTACACAAATGTGCCCCTGACAGGCCTGGGGCTCTATGCTGAGATGCATCGACTCCTCCATGATGCTCTCCACCACTGAATTCAGCTGCCATGTGGGCAGCTTGTTCAGTGAGATTGCCTGAGAGTCTACTCAATGCTCCTAATGTCGACAAAACTGACTGCTGCTGAATAGGTGCAGGAATCGTGGGCAAAACAGGAGCAACCATAGGAGCAGGAGGAACAAGTCGATTGGGGTCAACTCGTGCCCCTGGTCTGTGTTGTGGCATGCCACGACCAACACCCTGAAAATCTCTCATATGAAAATAATTGGGTTTTTGACCCAATTGAAACTCCACCCATAATTTTCTCAAAAAATATAGCGGCACCTCACAATTAGCATGTGGTGGGTGATCAAACACCATCCACCACCGATCCCAAAAATGTCTCGAAATCCCCTCATGCGTACACCACTTAATTGATATTCTTTTTTTTGTTGCAGCTATAGGTTGATTAGTTTTTGGGTGACGAAAAAATGGGGCTAATGTTTGTTTTGTAATGTGGAGGTCATGGATGTCTTTATATGAAAGACCATTTGCATAGAATTGCCTCCTCTCCTCCCGCCAAAGCTGAAATCTATTTAGGTCTGCATCGATAGACCTAACAGAATCAATAATGGTTTGCATCGAAGATGCAAACCGAACCACATGCGGAGGCATCAAGTGAGTTTGATTATTAATCAAATTAATGTTCTCCTCAATTGTATTAATATTTTCATTAATGTTTTGCCGCAATTGGGCCTCATCAAATGGAGGGGGTGGGGGGTTTTGAGGTGGAGGGGATGGGGGGTTTTGAGGTGGAGAGGGTGGGGGGTTTTGAGGTGGATCATGGGGTGGGGGGTTTTGAGGTGGATCACGGGGTGGGGGGGTTTCATAAAGAATGTCATCTATTAAAAATTCATCTAGACTCTGGTCATCCATTAGATCTGTCTCCTGCAAATTTTCAAATATGTAAATTCATATAAAAAACTTACAAATGTATAATTTCACAATTTATATATATATATATATGTTTATTGAAAACTTACAAACAAATATCTATAAATTTAAACTTAATCTAGAATAGATCTATAAATGATTTAGTTTAAAATATCCATGAATTCAGAGAGCACGTAATACTTGAAAATTAAACACATGCACAAGTTTATCATATAATATGAACAATCAAATGATGATGCCTCATACCGATGTCTCCTTAAATTAATCCAACATTTCCCTAAAATATTATATTCTCCTTCCTACTTCATTCCTCTTTAACCATTTTTTAGAGGGTTTTTGAACTATAGAATTGGTATTTATAGATAAAATATGGAATAATTAGAAAAAAGATCTCACAAAAATTACCAAGAGGAAGTTATGCAAAAAAGTACAACATAAAGCTATGTCTAAATTTTTAGATCATTAAATTCACATAGTGGACAAGGTTGCAGGTTCTAGGTCCTAGTCATACACCAAGGTGTCACTCTACCTAACAAGGTCTTGTCGTATCATCATTTTTCTCAAAATTATAATGGAAGTTACATTTTGACACCTTATATAGTCCAAATTTAAAAGTGCATGCCAAGTGTATTAGATTCCCATTTCTCTATTAATCAGGCTACTTCTAGCTTCTAAGTTAAGCTCAATTGTGATGGTGTGACATGAAGATGTCTACGTGATGCCCTGACATTATAGGTTCCTGACATTATAGGTTCCTATTTCTCTTCCTATATTAACTCCAATTTTACTATAGGCTTCTCATGTGTCTCAAAAGAGTGGTACAGATTATGACTTAATTGAACATTGCATGCTACTTTTATACTACATTTATTACCAATACTACATTTATAACAATAGTGACCTTGTTAAAGACTACATTTATACCAATACTACAACATTGTATTCCAACAATGAGTTACCTTCTGCTGAAGTGTAAAAACCCTAAAATATCATTTTGAAACCTTATTAAATGTTAATTTCCAAACCCTAATATGAGAATTTGAAACCCTAAAATGTCATTTTAAAACTCTATTACGTGAATTTTCAAACCCTAATACATCATTTTGATACCCTAAAAGGTGAAAAGTGAAGCCCTAAACATCTACTTTAGAACCCTAAAATTTATATTTGGAACCCTAAATTGTGGACGTCAAGTTCCCTAAATTGTAAATTTGAAACTATAAATGTGGATGTCAAGGGTAGAAGAATGTTTTCCTCAATATTTTTAAATGAACTAAGGGTAGGTGAAGGATTAAGGAATGATCCCAACTTCATATAAGATTGCACACCGTATGTCGATATGCAACTATATTAATCCATCTACTAGAATGGACCCAAAACTAAATGAGAATTAGCATAGGTCTACAAATGTCACCATTGCACTAGTTAATACATGTTGATGTTATCTAAATCATATTTAATTGTGAAACTAAAACAAGAGGAGAGAAAATTAAATGTTAATTTCCAAACCCTAATATGAAAATTTGAAACCCTAAAATGTCATTTTAAAACTCTATTACGTGAATTTTCAAACCCTAATACATCATTTTGATACCCTAAAAGGTGAAAAGTGAAGCCCTAAACATCTACTTTAGAACCCTAAAATTTATATTTGAAACTCTAAATTGTGGATGTCAAGTTCCCTAAATTGTAAATTTGAAACTATAAAATGTGGATGTCAAGGGTAGAAGAATGTTTTCCTCAATATTTTTAAATGAACTAAGGGTAGGTGAAGGATCAAGGAATGATCCCAACTTCATATAAGATTGCACACCATATGTTGATATGCAACTATATTAATCCATCTACTAGAATCCAGACCCAAAACTAAATGAGAATTAGCATAGGTCTACAAATGTCACCATTGGGTGCTAGTTAATACATTGATGTTATCTAAATCATATTTAATTGTGAAACTAAAACAAGAGGAGAGAAAATTATTTTGAAGTAAAATATAGATGCAAATTTGTTATTCCAAGTTTAAAGTTGTAGTGAATTTTTTTCAAACCATAGTGGACTATAAATTTATTTTTCATTTCTTACATGAAACTTATGGATAAGTTTACCACAACTGATAAAATGTACATTTAAATACATGCATAAAATCTTATGGCCATAGTGCATCAAACGTGTTGGATAAACACTATGGACTCAAGGGAAGCAGGTAAAACAAGTATATAACTAGAACAACACAGGCTATAGAAAACACATTCTCATTGGTCCATCATTTAAATGTATCATGAAGGTATCAAGGATGGAAGGATCACATGTCACAAAAGATTATCCAAGCTTCTAGATAGGTTGAATCAAAAAGGTATATATCACTATTTACATGCTTAAACCCTAATCAAGATATGATAGGAAAAGATAAACAAGGATGAATGCAAACCGTAGGTAAATCTATTTAAGAAAAAGATAAAAGTGAGAAATTAGATCTAAGAACTGTAATTAAAAAAAGGCCAAACCAGTACTATAAAATCCTAGGTGATGGAATGTCAAGTTCACTAATAAATATAAAGGAAATCCATTTGACTATTACTGGATACAATTTCAATACATCTAACAGTTGTGTTACACAAAATGAACCACTAGTCAATGATCATAGTGCCTTACACTTGAAGATGATTGGGGTCCATTAGAATTTATATCTTATAGTTTTGGTGAGTATCATGTGGATCTTAAAAGGCTTATGGTATTCCATTATTAAATACATATGACCAAATATCGTTCTATTTTAATATGGACCCTTAAATAATGTGATATTTCATAGAATGGAAAGAGTCTAGGAGTTTAATATGGTTCATATACATTACACTCAAGTGAAAACTATGGTCAGGTTCACAAATAAATGTAAAGGAATATCATTTAACTATTATTGGATACTTGTAATTTTGATATATCTAACAATTAAGTGACACAAAATTAACCCCTAATCAATGATCATAATGTTTTACAAGAAGATGATTTGGGTCCATTAGACTTTATGTCTTATATTTTTGGTGATAGCAACCTTACTGGCATATCAGATAGGAACTTCTAATAGCCAACAATGACAGATATCAAAGATAGGGTATAGTCTTATAGCCAACAATGACATAAATAAAAAATAGGGTATATAGTTTTATATGATTCCTCAATATTCATCTTGATACATTTAGTGTACCCTAAGTTAATCATCAACACTGAAGCATCTACATGCCTCCTCTTGATACATTTTCATCTTCAAACTTATCCCTTTTATCATTATATTACATATACTAATTTGGTTTTTTAGGGTTTAGGGTTTAGGTTTTTAGGGTTTGTAGGACAACATGGTTTTAGGGTTTATAGTTTGGTTTTTTAGGGTTTATAGTTTACGTTTTTAGAGTTTGCAGTACAACATGGTTTCAGGGTTTATAATTTGGTTTTTTAGGGTTTATAGTTTAGGTTTTTAGGGTTTGTAGTACAACATGGTTTTAGGGTTTATAGTTTAAGTTTTTTAGGGTTTGCAGTAACATGGTTTTAGGGTTTGCAGTAACATACAATCACAAAATTCTAATAACAAGTAAAACCCTTAAATAACAAATAAAACCCTAATTTTCATTTTAACCCTACAATTAGGAAAAAAAGCATTTAAAACAAGCTAAAGATAGGTAGAGAACCAACCTGGAAGAGCTCGAGGGTGACGAGGTGGCGGGAGGAGGTGAGAGGGCAAAAAAAACTCTGTTGTTTTCCTTGTCTGGTCCTTGACAATGCGTACCTGTTTCTTGCTGTCCGCTGTCGCTGTCGTCCTCTGTGGGTGAAAATGAGCCCGCAGAGCTCTTTTTTTTAAAATATATAATTTTTTGAAAACGGGTACCCGTTTAGGCTCGGGTGCCCGTTACTAAATGGGTACCCGTTACTAAACAGGTACCTGTTTAGGCTCAGGTGCCCGTTCCTAAACAGGTACCCGTTTCTTTGAAAACGGGTACCCGTTACCGGAGGCATTTTTTTTGCCCGCGCGACTTCCCCTATATGTGGACCCAGTTTCTTGCGGGTACCCATAAACACCAATGGTTTGCTTATTAAATTCTATCAGGTTATATTAAGTAGACCCTATCAAATATTAACACGTGTCCATGCATTTGAACATAGTGGGAACAACGAAATGTAGAATCTTTTATCAGAGAAAGAGAATACTCATTATTTTAATCACCTGCGTATAACTATATTTCAGATGGGAGTCGTACTGAAGACTCTATTATGCCTAGGATAAAATCTGGTCGAGATTGTCACCTTGTTAACATAACAACTAGATGACTCACCTTACCTTGAGCTTCAAGGTTTTTGACTAAGATGTCTTTACTTAAACCTAGGAAGTAATCCTAAATGTCTTATATTTTAAATTGTAAACTAAGACTCAATATCAAGTTGATAGATATCTATAAAATGATTAACCAATAGTATGTTGTGAAAAGATGGATAGATCAAGGAGCAAAAAGGGTCCCCTTGAATATTACTATTAGATGCATCTATAAGCTAGAAATCATATCATAACCACAATGGTGGTGAAGACTCTGAGAGTCTAATGTTCTCTAGTAATTGCAAGAAACCAACTATTATGCTTAGAAGCATGTAGAGTCGGTGAGGCTAAGGGAATTTACCTTGTTTCGTCGACTATAGGATTTCGACAGTGTTCAAGTCGAGTAGGGGTGGGTGAACACAATGACTACATTGTTCACAACGCTAATTACACCAAAAACTTTTGGCCAAGGTAATGCACTTGCCTCTAGTGCATTGTCAGTTCACCGTGACTGGATGGCGTAACTTATGGATGGTCACGCTTGACTAGAGGGTATCTAGGGGGTGTGTGATAACAAGTTATGAAAGTCACAACACTAGTACTCAGATGGAAAACACCATTGGTCATCCTAAGTCTATCCTTTTCGAGCAGGGTAGGGCCACTTCCAGTTAGGAAGGTGTGCAGGAGACTGACGGTCTATGGTTGGAGGTAAAGCTCCCCGAAGATACCTTCTCTTCCATTATCCAGAGGTTTGCCGAGACTTGATTTGTGAAGGTCGACAATCAAGATGCAACGACATTGGTAAGATTTTATTTTGTAATTCTCATAATGAAAATATTTTTCATATTGTTGAAATGATGATGTTGGATAGACCCATTTTGTATCATATTATCTACATGAATCTTATTTAGGCAATGAATGTACTTCTATGTTTTTTTTAAAAAAAAAAATTATCTACCTTTTTACCTTTTCAAATTTTTACCTTATGGTCAAACCTGGATTTTATGATGGAATTAAGTGTGGATGTTACATCGTTGATCTTGACTGTGACTTAATGAATCAAATTTTAGATAGTCAAGATGCATAAATAAAAGGGTATGTGGCACATTTTTAGTGGCTTCTAAGGTAAGTAAGATATTCAAGAATTTTGAGCTGCAAATATGATTTTTCTCAGCCATTAATTTCAAGGGTAAATAGATTTGGGCCACCAATTAAATATAAAGCTATGTTAAGCAAAGTTGAATTTATTGAGTGGCTATAGCTGAACCACATGGTATCATCTAGTAATTTTTAATCAAATTAAGCATTTCACGGTAGATTGTTTCACCTAACACCTTAGTAGTCTACCAATATGCCAAGACTACTGATCTTAAAAGTCAAAGCATATCGACAATTGATCATGGTTAGTGTTTAACAAATTATAGTGGTGGATCAAAGAAATGAATATGCAACATTTTGAAGGAGACATGACATGGCACATTTTGTTCCTATTGGCTTAGGGGTGATTATTTGGGATTCTCATAGGTGTCAAATTTTATAAAAGCTAATAGAGTTTTATTGTGTGTAGTCTAGTGGTAAGTGATGGTGAGCCCATTTTAACTTCCACACCAATATCATTGGCAAGTTTGACAATATAATGAAGGTAATGTGGATAATTGATCCCTTGACTACATGTCGCAATTTGATTGACCTTGGTATGTCATTTGATTAAAGTGGTGTATCTACTGAAGCCATAAACTAGTGAAGGTAAAAAGATCTTAATTGTTGATTGCTATGGGCTTGTAGCAGCTAAAGTAAAGTATGAGTAAAGTGCTTAGAGACTTATGAGGCATACATGTGGCATGTTTTAATTAATTGTAGTGGATTGAATGATCAATTAGTGTGCACTTTTAATGATGGCTTACAACCATTGATCTAAAAGGTGTTACATTTAGGATATCAATTAACAATGAAGTTCAAAGATTTTTGCAGATAGGGTAGCTACTTCTATTCAAATATAAAGCATTAGAGTATGGAACTTACCAAAGGAATAGTTTGTGTGCAAATTTGATTGAGAGGGCATGGGTATTAAGTTCCCACTTAAATAAATATTCTGCACTGATGGTTGAGGTGTTGTGGTGACTTGATGAATAGTTGCAGAGGTAGACATGATTTGGGTGTTGAGTTGCTAATCAAGGAGATGGTAATTATAAAATTTAATGGGAATCAAGCCATGCCCATACTATTTGTGGAAAGGGAGAAGGAAATTGACTCTTATGGGTATGGGCTATCTTCAAACCATTTAATTGGCATAAAAAAATAATGATTTAGATTTGTGTAGGTGCCATGCATGTGGATTTGAGGAACATTTTTCCCTATTTGTGAAAGTCTGATATGAAGAAATGTCCTATAGTGTACAAGGTATGGGAATCATGGTAATTGGGCCCTCCAAGCATTTAATTTCTCCTCTAAATTATGTCCTTGTTTTTAAAATATGTATGATGTTAATGGTAGTGGTGTGTGGTGCTAATTTCCACCATTAGAGGTGATGCAATTCAATATTTGTTATAATGTAACTAATCCTGAAGTTGAAATTATGTATGGTTGTTATAATGGTCTTATTAGGGATGCTTTCTTATCTTTTGGGCCAAATCTTATCACAGTCTTATTAGGGATTCATACCCCTTTTTCTGATTTAAATGTTACTATGTTGTTTGGTAGTGTTTCATCTTCTCCTTGGACTATCCCCTTGTGAACCTTGCCATTTTCTTGCATGGTGTGTGCTTGAGAAAGTGATTTCCACTTTGCAAGGGCTTATGCCACTTTTTGAGGCAATTAGCAAAAATCTATGCATGGCCAATGTGGGGCCCATGTGTGCTCAAGTACTTGGCCTAGACTATTTTCAAACAACACATAAAATGAGGGAGTTATGCCTCATTTATCATAAATTTGCTTGGGACATTATAGTTAAACCTATGCAAGACCCAAGAAAAATTAATCCAACCACAGCATGCTTTCAAATGGAATATGACTTATGAAGTAACTAATAAGTAAATTTCTTTAGCCACTCACCAACATCCAAAGGGGTTTCAAGGCCCATACCTCATGAAACACTTTTGTAACAAACTTACGAGGTTTCTTCGTAAGAAGCACCATTGCTGGCTCTAATCTCTACCACTTTAACATTGAGAATTGGAAGGAAAGATTTGATCACTAATTAATAAAAAAACTTGACCACCATAAGGATGAAAAATCCTAAAAATTTTTGTATAAAATACAAAAAAAATATTATATCTCACTACAATATTAAAAAAGAATATGTCAAAAAAATATAAAACATGAAAAAATGGGCAACAACCCAAACTAACCTCTTTTTCTCTCGAAAACTTCATCCACCACATCTAACATATGAATTATTACTTGGAATAATAAAAATATTATGTTATCAAATTTTAAACTAATACATACTTAAAAGGAATACATGATGATCATACTTAAAAAAATCTTCTTTATGTAGAGGGAAAGAATCCTTTTTGTTCATAGAATCCCGAACCCAGAATCAATTATTTTCATATTACATTGATTTAACGATATATGCTTGTTTAATTGAATTTAGAGACTTCCTTAGTGTACATTCTAGATACCCACAACCATCTTATCGTGAACTATACATCTCTAGAATATATTTTACTACACTCTAGGGAAAGGCATATCCTTTCTTGTTGTTACGTAAAGGCATATACACATCCATCACATATGTACATATACATTATTCCCCTGAAACGAAAACATATACACATCTCTCTCACACATATTTTTTCTCGTTTCCAGTAGACATAAACATGGACCATTTATGCATTGTATTCTCCCTTCAGAAAGACAAATTCACAAGTTTCATATATATACATTACATGCTCGTTATGATGTCTCAGAAGACATATATACATTATGTTCTCGTCCACAAAGACATATATACATAGCTTATATATAATTCTCGTTAAACATATGCTATACACAACTATTGCTGCTATCCAAAGCTATTTCAATCCCATCATCTTTCTTCTCCAACTGTTTTCGATGTTTCTGCACTTAGGAGCTTCTCTCTGCAAAACACCACAATCAAATCCCCAGTTAACTGATGAAATAGATTCTTCCATGATGGCCTCAAAATTGAGCGGATAAAGAGAACTACAGTTCTATTCTTAAGAAAGAAAATCAACCATATATAACATTTCAGATAAACTCAAAATCTTTGTGTAATTCATCATATGTAACAGAAATTCAAGAAAAGAAGACATAACCCACCCACCTCGGTCAGTGGAAGATAATCCTGAAGACATTGTTCTTCTGAGCTCTTCATAGGACCCTGAAATTTTTGCCAACCTCCTGAATATGCTGTTAGTTGCAAATGCCTCAGACTTATGAAGAACATATTCAGGCTCTTCTACTTCAGGAATCTCTTTTCTCTTCTTTTTGCTAACCATCACATTTGGAGAAGTGATGAGCTCCCTCATGGCAGTGAAGAGTCCCAAAGAAGTAGACATCAATACGGCTCCAAACGTCATATACGCAGGAACATATTCTCCTCTCAAAAACCTTCAAAACCCAATAATAATGTGAATTGATCTAATTATTCTATGTAAATCTCATCACTGCTATAATCTGCAAAACTCAATAATAATACAAATTGATCTCATTATTATATGTAAATCCCATTACTAACAAAATTCAAAGATGCCATTTGAGAGCTGGACTAATTTGTAAGAGCAACCAACCTTTGATATTTGGTTGAGATTGCAGCCATTGTTTCTTTCTTATGTCTTGCACAATTAAATCTGCCTAGCCTTCTGGTTCAGATATGTTTTGTATATATTAATTCGTTGTGTGCATATATAGTACGTTAACGAAACCCTCGAACTGGCTCAGAAAATTCTAGATCTGCTATTTTTAATAAAAAATTCCTAAAAGAGGCTCAAATAACTGGTGTACGGTACGGTGTCCATGTACTCCAAACTCTCTGGAATGAATCTGCACCTTATATTGTGCCATTTTCAAAGGGGTTTTATTATCTAGTTCGAGGAAGGTGCCAGAATTCACAAGAACATCTACAAAAGAGAACTGATTTGGACGTGAAAAGAAATAAAGTACTTGCTCTTAATTTAATATTTTTGTGGTTTGCAAGGCTCCACAAAGAAATTAATATTTGCTTATGTGGAATGCTTATCACTAGTCGGGTATGTACGCACCCCAAGGAAGTGTCTAGGCAATTCTATGAAGCTAACTAAGGGAGAGGGGCCTGTAGCCGCTCACCCTAACTTCGTGCACGTCAAGCACATAGTTAGACATATCGAATTCGACGATTTTTTTTGGGTTTTTCTATATGTGACAGAACAGCTTAAAGCTATTCTTTCGGCTTCTGGGCACTTATACATTTCCCTGTAGGACGCGTTATGTGCACATAGGTCGAAAAATGGTCATTTCAACATGTCGCCCCATACATCCGCACCAATGTGCCGGTAACCGCTCGCCATCACATTTGTACACTTGTCTTAATTTCATTGGTAAATTTACAAATGTACTGGTGCATTTGTGAACATGTATTGGTGTATTTGTGAACATGTACAAATGTTGTGAACATGTATTAGTGCATTTGTGTTAATTTATTTGGTTGGTATTTTACATGTATTGGTTCTTTTTAAAAATTTAATTGGGGGGTCAAGTGATTAAAAACATAGTGGTTATTGGGGCGTGGGCGGCAACTGGCCCCTCTCCCTTATTATTATTATTATTTTTATTATTTTTAATTTATTGGAAGAAAAGTTTTATTAAAAAATACAATATAATAATAAATACAAAGTTGTAATAGAATAGGTTACAAAGAAGTTACGAATATCAACAAAAAGTTAATAATAGTTTGTGGGCAACAAAACCTAGCAATTACACATACAACTATTGACTAAAAACATGAAATAGTTTAGTAGAGCCACGAAAAAATAGCTCTAAACAAAGCAGTAAAGATAGTAAAAACATTTTGATGGCTGAAGAGAGAAACAATGCCACAAGGAATGTTACACCCCATGTGTTTCTAACTATTTACTATTTACCTTGACTGGTTAAATTGCTTGAATAAATGAATGGTTTATGAATCTTTGCATTAATGTGTATTTTGAATCTTGAATTGAATATATTGAAAGATTGAATGATGCAATGTGATGTACTATAAGTGATTCTAGTTATGAAATGTATAAAGCATATGATTATATTGTTATCGGCTAACTACTGTTGTGGTGATGTAAGTTGAATGTAGGAACATGAACATGTTGCTCCTCTGAAAACGAGGGGAAGTATCATTTAGGAGAAGGACTTGGTCTAGTAACCTTTAGAGAAGCCTAAACTAAGCAAGCACACACCACTATCCTACTTGGTCTAAATTATGTTGAGTCTGTGTAGGTAAAGATAAGTAATATGTGACCTAATGATCTTGAATGCTTATTGGGATATGATTTTATGAGTGTTTTGAATGAGGAATATGATTTAGTCTGAGTGTCGATTGAAGTCTTCTTTGATAAAGTTTGGAATTGCAAACGACAAGGTATAAACGTAAAATGAATATACACACGTGTAAATACATGTCCACGATAAACTCATACATATGAGAAAATACGTGCATGAGTATATGTAGGTAGACGTATCTACGCATGCTCATGAATGTATTTCTCATAGGCATAAGAGTATTGATTGGGCAAAGTATATCTATATGTATGTGCATATGTGTATTTCATACACCTTCGTCATTAGTGGATATGTAGGTTAATGAGTTTTATGTTGTTTTCAAGTAATGATAATATACATATACATAAATGTGTATATAGTATGCATATATATGTGTGTCTATAGTCGTTAATGGGAACGCGTGTATATATATAATAGTTTACGGTATACGTAAACATATGTAGTTGATGGAATATGCAAATATGAATGTGAGAATTCTACTATCAAATGATATTTTAAATTGAGCTTATAAGAATATGTGTGCACGTATATGTGTGTGTGTGTGTAACTAATGTTTCTTCAGTGCTGACTGACCCTTTTTACAAGAAAAGCAATGTTGGTGTTGCTCAACATGTCCCTCATTGATGAAAGCGATGCAATTGTTAGCCAAACTCTGTATGAACTTGTAATCGTCACAAACAATGTCTTCTCCAATCTGCTGAAACACCCTTGAATTAAATCCTTGCATCATTGTTGTACAAAGATCTTTTTGTTTCACAAAACAACTATTATTCGATAGGTGGTTCACCATAATCTTTAATCAGCATGTAGGATCCTTGAATGAATTATTATATGTCAACTTTGCTCATCTTTCCAAGAGAGTCAATCCGCATATGGTAAAGGTTGGACAAAGCACATAGTCTATAAGACTATTGCACAACATATTACTATGATTATTGCGCAGTATATTATTCAATGACTATTACGTTGGAAATGCAGTGCTTGCATTATATTTGCTTGGGGATTAAGCACATAAAGTGCAATATAAATGTGTAACTATGAGCAACGCCCATATGGTGTTAGTAACTAATTTCCAACGTATGGATACATTGACCTGTTCTTTCCAAATTGCCAGCAGAAAAATAGGAGGTGTGGTGTTTGGGTGGCGCCATGATTGATTGATGCAAACCAAATAGGAGTCTTGAATCTACATTATGTTTCCTTGCATTTCTGAATTTGATTCTTGTTGTCCACTTAGGTGTTCGATGTGCAACGATTTTTGTTGCCACCTTGAATTTGTTTTATTGAGTCAAATTTCTGAGTGGGAGTTGTGGCCAATTTGGGAGCTTGTTTGTAGCCTTGGCATGCTCAGATTTTTGTATAAATAGAGGAGCTCTTCCATTCATTTGACACACAATTTTTCCATTGAACTGCTTATGTTGTTTTGCTGCAATTTTCTGAGTCTAGTGTTTTGAGGTACATTGTTATTTTGGTCCTGAGTTTGTGAGGGAAATCAGTAAAAAGTAAAGAGGGGGAATTGAGTTAATTTTAGAGGAGATATTCAGGAAGCTTGAGGAATTAAGAGCAAGGAAGTTGAACGGTTGGAGCATAGCATTAACAAGCATGCAAATTTCTTCTCCATTGTGCATTTTATGTTTGAAAGGATTATATGTCTTTGATTGATTGTTTGAAGATAAGCTTGGGTTGCTTTTTTGTATCGAATTGAGTATTCTCTTATATGTTCAATGTGAGGTATATATATATGTAATATGGGAAATATTATGTAATGAATGTATGAACAATCTCCATAGTAGAAATTAGTATCTATAATGGTAATATGCACTATATTAAGTTAAGTATGATTAGTTATTACTACATTGTGAAAGTTAGGTTATGAAAACCATATATTACAACTTGTATGTTGTTCTCAAAATTAGCTATGCTCATTTTTGTAGACAACCCTCACGAAATTTGTCTTTTTCGTGACCTACACTCTAAGTTCGCAGATCGAGACAAGATTCTATTAGTCTCGCGCGAAGTCGCTTGATGCCCTAAATCCGTTTGCAACCTGTCCTCAAATCGACTCCTTGATATTTGCGTGGATCGGTTAAGTTGTAAACTGATAAAGATTGTCAATTTTTAGTCATTTTTAGGTGTTAGTAATTTTTTGTTGACATGTAAAAGTGGCGTTTTTCACCGCTATTACATGTTTGAAGTCTTTGTTTTGGCATGTGGGAGCGGTGTTTTCAACTGCTCATACATGTTGAGGTTATTTTAAGCCTTGTGTCAAAGCAGTGAAATCATCCACCCATGCATGCTACCCCACGTGTAGGAGCGGCGATTTTAACCGCCGACGCATCTTTAAACCTACACCAATTAACTTGTGTGCAATAAATGCATACTTAGGTTTTTTATGTGAGGAGGTTTTAAGCTATTTTTGACCTTTTTGTTTGTTTGTTATTCTTCTTTTATCGTTTATGCTTGAGCCAACATCACGGAGGAGAGTCCAAAAGGAAATTACCGCAATCTGGATCCATCATTGGCGTTTCTTCCTTTTGGTAGGTTTGTCTTCTCATTGTTTCAAATTTCTTTCTTTCATTTTGCATTTTTTACTATACTCATGCTAGGTTTCTATTTTTGTTGTATGGGATAGGGTTTTCTTGTTTCTCTTGTTGATTATCTCTTGTGATAACCTAGGGTTTGTATCATTTGGTTTCGAAGGTTAGGCGAGATTTAACCGCCGCTCATCCATAAATAAAAACCCTTATATCATTAACATGCAACGTCGGCGCTGTTCGCCGCTTTACCAATTCCACTTGGCACGAAACATGCCATGTTTAAACCCTTAGAAAGTTAGTCCATCACCAAGTGTATGGGCAGCGGTTCCCGCCACCTTTGCATAAAGTATGAGGTATTCCACTTGTATAAGCGGTGAAATCACCCGCCCGAACATCTAAAGTTTTAACCTTCCTCATCACTTGCAATGACGACGTTTTTCGCCGCTCATGCATGTTAACAATAAATCTCCTAAACACTTGTATAAGCAGCCAAATCACCCACCCAAGCAGTTGAAATTTCCACTCCTCTGCAGTGTCGATGTTTCTTGCCGCCTTGACACATGAAGTTGTAATCTCCTTATTACTTGCAATAGCGGCGAAATCTCCCGCTCCGACATACACATCATTCAAGTGACTACATGCAAAGGCGGTGTTTTTTGCCACTCGTGCATGTTAACCAATGATCTTCCCAAACCCATGTAAACACTCTCCCAAATTTTCCTAACTCTGGGAAATTTTTAGTTTTGATCTTCCAAGCCTGCTTTCCTCTGAATTTTGGCCTGCTCGCACTATAGCCCTTTTCAAGCGCATCTCCATAGTCGTGATCATCAACATGCAGTTTCCCAAAATTACCAATATTTCCCCTAACTGTAAGATCATGACTTTTTGTTACGGTTTCTCCTGTAAAGCTGTTGAGGTCATCACGTCATCCGAAGGAGTCTATCTTTCAAATGATTGGCCCATCTCCTAAGAAGGCCAAAGTAATGAAGCACAAGATAGTAGGGGTCTAATAATAGGAGCATGTACAGGACAGTAGAGAAGGATGTTGGAAGCCATTACTCATGGAGACAGGTGGTTCAATTCATAGTCATGACAATGAGAATGATGTGTTGTGCCACTTGTAGTCAAGGAGGAGCAATTGTGTTTAGAGATGAGCAATCATGTATGGACAGTGCAATAGACATTGGAGAGTGAATAGTAGTGACAATGGAAGTGGCAAACAAAGATGCTGAGTCATCAAACATGGCAAATTACTCTTGAATTGGGTTCGTGGATCGATCATCATGAAGATGTGTGTAGATTATAGGGAATGGGAGTTGATGAAAGTCATCATGCCTTAGTTTATTTTTGTATTTTCACATGTACTTTATTTTCAGTTTTGGACATTCTCACATGTATTTTTCCAAAATGTAATTACATGTGAGACAAAGGAAGTCCCAAGTCAAATAGAACTCTTTTGCTGAATAAGTCAAAGTAGTTGTAAATTTCCCATTTTTGCTCCAGGCTCCTCCCTATAAATAAAGAGGGCCTCTATTGTAACTATTATCTTTAATCTTATGCAACAAAGTGTTGCCCAAATTGAGACTTAACTTTGAGACTTTGTGTTCAAATTGTATGATCAATTCCAATCAATAAAGAAGGCGAGTTTTGATATCAAACTTTGTGTTGAATCGAATTTGTATGAGTGAGGATGTACATATGGCATTTTTGCTGATTTCTCTTGTTGATTGATTGGATAAAGTGGTGCTTGGTTATTATGATTGGAGGACGTTCAAGATAAGTTCTATAAACTTTGTGTTATATTATTTCCTTGAATCTATGTGTGTTGAAAGTGTTTCTTGGTGAAGGATTATAAAGACTTTGAGCTTGTAGTTGTTTGCTTTGTATATGAATCGTGTTGAGAACTTGTAGACTTTGTGCTATGATTTTCAATCACATTCGCGCGAATCAGTGGTGTTGTTAGTTGACAGACTTTGTGCTCAACTGGTGATACAGTTACTTTTAAAATCTTTCTGGGAATAACTTGAAGACTTTGTACTTGAGATTATTCACTTGGTTCGTGAATCTTTTTGTGAAGTAAGTTGAAAGACTTTGTGCTTCAACCTACAAGAATATTGTTAATTATTGTTTAAGTGTAGAAGCATTATTGAATATTACCATGAAACATTGTAAACATCTTTTTTGAAAGAAGAGAAAAGGATGAATGTAACACACCCCCAAATCTAGTATTTAGTGTAAATAAGTTTGTAATAGTTAAAAGGGAACCTCCCCTTGCTGAGAGGAGAGATTTATCTCATCATACTGCGATTGATATAACCATTTTGCCGTCAATGAGTTGACGACAAAATATTCACCTAACATTGTATTATTTTGGTAGAAGTGTCATGGTAAACTTGGAATTGTTAAGTGGGGTTAATCCTGGGATTAGTTGATCCATGGGTAAGGGAGTAACCTTTGTATAGAGAATGATGTCATACCAAATCGAGCTAGGAAGATGGGTAAACGTGTGACGTCCATTCCGAATTAGGGGTGATGAATACTTTGGCCCAAATAGTGTAAGTAACCACTGTTTACACTGTCAATTCACTATTATCCAGGTTTACATACTAGGCAGGGATAATCATACTTGTAGGTTGGAGCCACAGTATGACAGTTCTAGTTATGTAGGACACAACATCATGCTTAGAATAGGCTTATCTTTGATGTTACCAAACCAATCCCTTCGTCAAAGGGTAGGGCCGTTTACCAGTTTGGTAAATGTGCGTGGGACCGCAGTTAGTCCGTGGTTGGCAGAAAAGTGCTTGAGTGATGCTTCTCCTCATGCAGTTGGTGGCCAGGATTTGATGAAGGACATCATAACCATTTGTATCTCTACTTTCAGTTAGCTCTTTGAAGCTTGTTTGTAACTTTGTATCCATCTTATGGAATTTTGTAAATGAGAAATATTCAATACTTGTAATGTTGAAAAGTGATTTGATTATGCAATGGTAAAGTTTTAAATATGTTTCAAATGTGCATCATATCATTTTAAAAGAAGGAAAAATTTTATTGCTCATATTGTTGGTATGAAGAACTATTTACTTTTGGGTTAAATTTAGTAAAATTTATTTGGTAGAACAATGGGCATATTATAAGGAATCACATGCAGAAGCTAATAGAATTTGCATAAGAACCTCAATAGCCTCAAAACAGTCATGGCCCAACAAGAGGAACATAGAACAAACAACAATAGTTGAAACAAAAATTATAGGTTGCTCCCACTTGCACAAACAGCTCGGCATCCTTAACTTTCATATTTGGGAGTCTAGATTGATTACTCCATAAAAAACTTGTTTTTAGAATCATGGAAGTAGAGAAGAGGTCAGAGTTCCTAGTGAGTTCATCAATGGATCTGGCCAAGTGACTATGATTATTGGCCAAAATGTCCAGTTGCGCTAATATGTCATCCATTTATTGTCTAAGCTCTATATTGAAACGTAGAACATCATGCAAACTCTCTCCTAGATTGGCAACTTGGAAAAGAGATGAGATCAAAGAGATGAAGTTATCAATCCAATTGAATGAGTGGTTTTCTTTGAAATGGTTGCACATCTTTGTTTCCAAAGGAATTAAAGAATTGTCTGGTGGTAGGGTTCATCAATAACATTGTGAGGTTTTGATTTCTAATATGACAAATTTCCATGATAGCTACATAAGAAATATAACTAATATAGAGTGAATGATCGATTGCCATAAGATTTGGGAACACTCACATAACCCAAACAAACATTTAGCAATCTATTTCCTTTTGCAAAATAAGCAATTTATAACATCTATTAGAATGAAATGAATGGAATCTCCAATAAGAAGATGGTGACAAAGTAGTTTCTAAGCCAAAAATTGAGCCTATGTTGTAGGCCTTGAATTTCATCTTGCATTAGTGAGTCTACACCATTTCAAGGAGGAGAATGAGCATTTCCACTTCATATTCAACCTCTCATCAAGCTTGAATAGGATAAGAAGACTTTTATGCATATCTCTCACTGGGAAATGAATTACACTAGCTCAAGTATGCCATCACCAATCTTTAAAAAAATTACATTGCATACTCATTGAGAGTTTAAGTTGGAGTTTTTGGGGGACAAGAGATTGTACCAAATGTATACTCTGCAGGTATCAATTAGAAAGATTAAACTCAAGTTTGAGGTGATGATCTTCCTTCCAAGACATTTTTGGCAAATCCCATAAATCATCAAATTTTTGCACTCCCTTTTTTATTAAGCAATTTGCCCCCTAGAATTTTGCTAAGGGCAAGCTATTTATTATCAAGTTCAACCACTCTATTCCACCAACTTGATGATGTAGGGAAACTCAAACCACTGTTAAGAAAGTTATCTTTCCAACAAAAGAGAGGTGTAACAAGCTTTCATGCTTTCCAAATACTCTTCACTTGAGAAGAGGCTTGAATCTTGAAGTAGGAAGCCGATAGAATTTTATCATGCCACCATGTGGAGGTCAATGAATTGGTAGTCATGGTTGTTTGAACATGGAACCTAAGAAGATCCTTCCATGGAGTTGAACCTTGTAGTAATCTAATAGTCCATTTGGCAATAAGACATATCCCTTAGGTATACATATTAATGATGCCAAGACCACATTTGCATTGGACTGAATATAGAGTGACCAAGGAGCTAGCGACATCCCTTTTCTGTTAATTCCCCATTTAACCCATAATAAGTTCTTGATGATTTTTGTAAGTTAGATGTAGCATGTTTTAGAAGGTAGCCAACGAAATGAAATTTAAACTTGACTAGCTAATAATATCTTATTGGCCACTTGAATTCTACTAGCTAACAAAAGAAATCTATGTGTCCATGATAACAACTTATTTTTTAGTTTATCAAGAAACTATTTCCACATATATTTTAGGGAAACACCAAGACTAAAGGGGATACCTAGATATCTAGAAATAACATTGTGCTTGATCCATTTCCATTATGAGGGAATCCATCTAGGTGAAGGATTAGAGGAAGTCATGAAATATTCAATTTTACTCATGGATAACTATGATCCCGAACTAGCATAATACACATTTAGTATATTAATGGTGTGAGGGGGAGAATGAGAGTTAGTTTCAAATGAATAAAAACACAACAAAAACCCAAACATCATCAATACCCAAAGAAGTAGAAATACTTACAAAACCCATTTACCTGTCATTTTCCATTGTTGCCTATCTTGCTTTGACCTTGATTGAAGCCCTCAGAAGCTCTTTTTAACTTGCTTGCTTGTTTGAAGATGCCAAAGGAAGAATGGCTATTGATACTTTGTGTGATTGAAGATGAGCTTCAATACCCAATAATGGAGGATACTTGGAAAGTGGAATGAGAGAATTTTGAGTATAGATTTGATGCAATAATGAATCTCTCCTTAATGACTTAGAAGAGGGTTCTATTTATAGAATTTCTGAAAATAGAATGGAGGGTGAGGATCAACATATGAGATCAATGGCTAGGAATAAAAGTAAATCTTTAATTCATAATGGGTGAATTAAAAATATTTTATTTGAAAATAGTGGATTATGACAATTGAATTAAATATTCAATTGTTGGGAAGAGTGGGGAACATCTGAATTAAAAATTCAATTGTTGGGAAGAGTGGAGGATAATGGGGAACATTTGAATTAAAAATTCAATTGTTGGGAAGAGTGGGGAACATTTGAATTAAATATTCCATTTGTGAAGGCTAGTGGGGAACATTGAATTAAATATTCTATTTGTGAAGGATAATTGATTTAATGATTTATTTTGGAAAATGGAGGGAATTAGCTAATTAAATATTAGGAATATTTAATTATATGTGTAACATGGTGAGGTGGAAGTGATGAGGTGGATTGATGAGGTGGATTTGATAGAAGAATTTAGGGAATTTAATTAAATAAACTGACTTTATTTAATTATGGGATAATGAGCCAATTAACTAAATGTATAACATTTATTTAACTGCTAGAAGAAAATAAAAATTAAGATAAATATTAAATATTTACTTAATTCGACTCGAGCCAATTTTAGGTGTATACATTTTGCCCCTCTTTGAAGCAATGTGTTTTATCACGTTGTTTCAAAGAATAAGAATTTTTGACAGTGATACATGCCCTAGTTTTTGCCCCTGGTACAAGTTTAACGACAGGATGCCCCCTCGGGAGATTGGGAGGGGAGAAGGCGGCAGGTGTGAGACGAACAATCTCACGATAAGAAGAAGGCGAAGAATTGGGTTAGGATGGAAAAAAAATGGGGTATGGTTTGGAGAAACAGCCATGGGATGTAGTCATAGAGTCACACAGTCCGATATGGGTCACTTGCTCTATATAGGAGTTGGGTCCACTCAAACTATTCATTTGTACACTTGGCCATAGTTGATTTGTCCTCTGGAGAGCTTAGGAGAGCATGGCAGCTAGAGAGATGGATATTCCGCGCGAGCAACATCAGTTTGAGAGGGTTCGACGGTTCGATCGGCCAGCAGACGCAGGACCCCCGGTATGTAGTTCTTCAAAACTTGTTGAAAGTCAATTTTTGTGCGTATTAATGGCTACGAAAACCAACTAGAATAAATGCGCAAAAACCCTAGTTTTGCGCATATGCGCTCCTAAATTGCGCATATGTTGCGGGATTGTGCATGCATGCTGCGGAATGGCGCATTCGTGTACTTTGCGCTTTTGTATCTGAAATGTGTGCATTTGTATGTTTTGCGCATTTGCTCTAATAGGTTGCGCATTCGTTCCGAAGTTGCGCATATGCACTGTGAGTTTGCGCATATGATTAGCATTGCGCATATGTAGGGAAATTGCGCATTTGTGCAAATAGGTTGCACATGTGCCAGAATGGCGCATACGTGACAGGGAGTTGCGCCTTTATAGTGAATTTGTGCTTTTGTTATGAAATTGCGCATTTGCCACCTGTATTTGCACATTTGTACTGTTAGGCACATCAATTTGACTTAACAAAATTAACCCAATTGGCATCCTGAGTGATGCGTCAATTGATTAGCGATCTCTGAGATTGCTGAAAATCTAGTCAAGAGATGATATGTTGTTTTGATTAATTTGATATGTTGAGCCAATGATAGGAAAATGACGTATGTGCCACCTATAGGCCAATCAGTTGCCTTAACAAAATTAACTCAATTGGCATCTTGATCGATGCATCAATTGATTAGCAATCTCCGAGATTGCTGAGAATCTAGTCGAGAGATGATATGTTGTTTTGATTAATTTGATATGTTGAGCCAATGATAGGAAAATGGCGTATGTGCCACCTGTAGGCCAATCAATTGTCTTAACAAAATTAACCCAATTGGCATCTTGATCGATGCGTCAATTGATGAGCGATCTCCGAGATTGCTGAGAATCTAGTCGAGAGATGATATGTTGTTTTGATTAATTTGATATGTTGAGCCAATGATAGGAAAATGGTGTATGTGCCACCTGTAGGCCAATCAGTTGTCTTAACAAAATTAACCCAATTGGCATCTTGATCGATGCATCAATTGATGAGTGATCTCCAAGATTGCTGAGAATCTAGTTGAGAGATGATATACTGCAGGGTTTGCATTATTGTGCGGATGATATGGAGTTGTTGGTTAGGAGACGGATGCGGATACGGATTTGTCATCTTCGCAAGTCTTTTGCTTTCATCATCAGGCACTTTTTGGTATTTTTCGCTTTTTGAAATGTTGTAAGAAAATACAAGCATCTTGGTATAATTAGACTGAGATGACCTAAGTATGTCTTACATGGATTTTGATATAGCAAGTTGATACAAGCATCTAGTCAAACTTGAATCTAGATAACCTGAGTACTTCTTGCATTTCACCAGACAAGGATTGCCCCTTTTCATGTTTAGACCTTGGAGTCCTCGATGATCTTTTGTTGATCATGTCGTTAGACAAAAGTCATCACATTACTAAAGTTTAATCCACAAGCAGTAGACAGAGAAAATAATTTCTGCAGTCAGGAGTGAATGCGCAACTACGGATAACAAATGCGCAACACCAGCGTGTGCGCAACTGCGGGGTGTAAATGTGCAACTGTGGAGAACAAATGTGCAGTTTCGTCAAATGCGCAGCTGCGGAGGACAAATGCACAACTGTGGAGTGTGAATGCGCAAAACTGCTGCCAGAAACCTGTTCTTCACCTGTTTCTTCACCTGCACAGACCTGTGACTAAAACAACTAGCTTTTTGGATTAGTAAAGGGGCAAAGGCCCCATGGTGGGCGCCAAAATGTGAGGGGGAGAATGAGAGTTAGTTTCAAATGAATAAAAACACAACAAAAACCCAAACATCAATAGAATGTGAAGATAAAGAGGAATCAAACCAAAGAAGTAGAAATATTTACAAAACCCATTTACCTGTTGTTTTCCATTGTTGCCTATTTTGCTTTGATCTTGATTGAAGCCCTCAGAAGCTCTTTTTAGCTTGCTTGCTTGTTTGAAGATGCCAAAGGAAGAATGGCTATTGATACCTTGTGTGATTGAAGATGAGCTTCAATACACAATAATGGAGGATAGTTGGAAAGTGGAATGAGAGAATTTTTGAGTATAGATTTGATACAATAATGAATCTCTTAAATGGCTTAGAAGAGGGTTCTATTTATAGAATTTCTGAAAATAGAATGGAGGGTGAGGATCCAAAGATGAGATCAATGGCTAGAAATAAAAGTGAATCTTTTATTCCTAGTGGGTGAATTAAAAATCTTTTATTTGAAAATAGTGGATTATGACAATTAAATTAAATATTCAACTGTTGGGAAGAGTGGGGAACATTTGAATTAAAAATTCAATTGTTGGGAAGAGTGGGGAACATTTGAATTAAATATTCCATTTGTGAAGGCTAGTGGGGAACATTGAATTAAATATTCCATTTGTGAAGGATAATTGATTTAATGATTTATTTTGGAAAATGGAGGAAATTAGCTAATTAAATATTAGGAATATTTAATTATATGTGCAACATGGTGAGGTGGAAGTGATGAGGTGGATTTGATGAAGTGGATTTTTAGGGGATTTTAATTGATGTGAGATATAAGAAGAATTTAAGGAATTTAATTAAATAAACTGACTTTATTTAATTATGGGATAATGAGCCAATTAACTAAATGTATAACATTTATTTAACTGCCAGAAGAAAATAAGAATTAAGATAAATATTAAATATTTACTTAATTCGACCCGAGCCAATTTTAGGTGTATACAAATGGTATTAGATATTTATGTCTTTGTCTTCTATAAGAATAGCATACTATTTGTTGGGTCCCAAAACCACAGCTCAACTTCCTAGGACGGAATCACACTTACAAGCCCAGGGTTGTCGTCATGCAAGCAAAATTGGTCCATCAACAGAATGTTGAGGGTTGAAGGTAAACTCTATGGGAGTGGGTTTCATCCCCTGCACTTCGAGCTCAGCTAGGCTCTAGAGGGATATTCCAAGGGGTATACCTTAACAAGTATTGAGTTCAAACCAGATGAACAACCGAACCCAACTCGTCATCTTGATTCCAAAGGTTGTCACTAAATCTAGAACGACTGGCTATCGCAAAACCCCTATATAGCTGATTCAATTGTGCGAATGTACATGCACAGAAAATGTGGTTTTTCCCCTAAACCATTGGTAAATGTTTTTATTTGTTTAAAATGATGTGAGGCTGGTAGGAATGGTTCTAGACTGGTGCCTACTCTATGGGAAACAAAGTCATAGTTCATCAAGAAAGCAACAAACTGAAACCAAAAGGACAACGAGCTATAGATGTATTTGCATACACCACAGAATATGAGATCTTGAAATAGAACATACTTAGTAATCCAAAACATAATTGCATATACCCATATATAACATGAGAAATATTATTACAAAGCTTGCAACATTTTCAGAATGTTGTCACATTCATCTGACCTAGTATTACATTTGTGCCATCAAACATGGCAAAGGAAAATACCCAACTGTGATTGAGAAATTTTCTTGGGTACACACCTAATGATCTGAAGACATTCGGCAACAAAACCCATATATAATATCAACCCCTTTAACTTCAAGGGACTGCACTCCTCAATGAGCTGGACTGGCATTTCAATGGTTGTCTTGCAACTTTCTGCACCTGTAACTATCTTCTGGAGACCACACACAAAGAACCAACCTCTTTTGAAATGAGTTTCAACCTTCTATTTATATCATCTACAGCTTGGATTTGATTATGGATTGGGAGGGAAAACCCCAACAACCCCATTGACTACATTAAAAACCATCAAAATCAACCACCCACTTTACATTAATGATGATCCGGAGAGTTGTTTGCGTGTTTCAGCGCATTCCTGAACTTTGGTGGGACTCCGAGCCATAGGAGGAAATATGAATTTTGGACTCTTTTGGAAAAAGTCCCGAAATCCACTTTGGTCCTAAAATCTCCAAATCCACTTTGGTCCCAAAATCTCAAAATGACCAAAAGTGTCGAAATTCAAAGTTGAAAGTTTGACCTGATACTCCATGAAAATCTTAGCCCTTTCCTCAAAGATTTATTTGAAAACTCAATTTTTTTGCACTTCTAAATTCACCTTGAAAATTTAGGGGGTCCGAGAAGATTTTGGAAAAAGCCCAAAAATCCACTTTGGTCCCGAAATCCCGAAATGACCAAAAGTGTTGAAAGTCAAAGTTGAAAGTTTGACCTGATACTCCATGAAAAACTTAGCCCTTTTCTCAAAAAATTATTTGAAAACTCAATTTTTTTCACCTCCAAATTCACCTTGAAAATTCAAGGGATCCGAGAAGATAATTCACTTTGTTCCCAAAATCACAAAATGCACTTTGGTCCCGAAATTCCAACGGGACCAAAAGTGTCGAAAGTCAAAGTTGAAAGTTTGACCCGATACTCCACAAAATACTTACCCTTTCTTCAAAAAATTATTTGAAAACTCAATTTTTTGCATCTCCAAATTGGTCTTGAAAATTCAAGGGGTTCGAGAAGATTCTTGGAAAAAGTCCAAAAATCCACTTTGGTTCTGAAATCCCAAAATCCACTTTGGTTCCGAAATCCTGAAATCCACTTTGGTCCCGAAATCCCAAAAGGACAGTATATTTTAAACTTAGCCAATTTTCAGGGTTTTCAGGGACATGAACTAGGGTAAAGCACAAGGACCCCTTAAGAAAATTTGATGGGTTTGGCAAGATTTTGCAATTTTGAGGCATGGAAAATAGGAGTCCCAACACTGTCATTAGCAAAATGTGAGTTTAAAGTAGTAGCATTACTAAATAGCGAAATGCCTTTGATTAGACCATGTTGTTTGGCATGTTGATGGAGATAGCCAAGGGCATCTACTGTGAGAACGTAAAGGTAAGGTGCTAGCAGGTAGCCCTAATGGATGGATCTTTGGAGAGGGAATGATGAAGACATGGATCCATTTATGATAAATCTAGCATTAGCATCCTTGAAAAGAAGTTGAATGTGAGAAATAATCCTTTGCCTAAAACCAAGCCACTTGATCATTTTACAAATGAATGTCTATCTAATTATATCATAAGCTTAATCAAAATCTAGTTTCACTAAAAGAGCATTTTGAGTAGACTATTGGGCCCATTCAACAAACTCCCAAGCTAGAACAAGATTATCTAGAATGAATCTTCCTCCTAGGAACCTGATTTGTTGTGGGTGTACAATCTCTTGAGTGATAAACTTGATACGCCTTGATATGACTTTAGCTATAATATTATATGTAGTATTCAAGAGAGTAATAGGTCTCGACCCAGAAACTGTATCAACATTTTTCCCTTTAGGTAGGAGCTTAATGAGACCCTCATTGATGTTGGGCCCCAGACAACCTTTTTCATAGGTTTCTAGATACATAAAAAAATCCAATCTAATGTAAGGCCACAAGGCCTTAAACAATTCAACTAGTAGCCCGTCTAGACCAAGGCTTTTTTCATTAGGCATATCTTGTACAAAACTGCATCAAAATCTTCAATCCTAAAGAGTCTATCAATGAATTGTTTTTTATCTGAGTTAGTTTTGGAAGGGATACATTTGTCAACAACATCTTTGACCAGTTCCTGAATAGGATCTTTCTTATAATTATCAGTAAAGAGATTTTTAAAATAGATGTAAAACACTTGAATACTTGTAGGATCACCATGTAGCTGGTTATTTAGATCCTTACTCATTTCTATATGCTCTTTTTTGTGTTTTTGACTTAAGAATTGGAAGAAAAAAAATAGTACCTTTCTCACCATTTTTATCTAGTTAAGATGAGCTCTAATTTGGGCCCCATATGCGTCTAGTTTCCTTAGATTGTGTTCTAGAGTAGCTGCCATATTTTGAATGTTATTATTGGGGGGGGAGGTAGCCAATGATTTCTTACTTTTTCAAGTTGTCCAATAGAGAGTGCATTCTTCCCTTTTTCTTTTCTGTGTAAGTTTACAACCATAAGAGTGGAGGAAAATGGTGTATCAGGTAAGGGCTTGTTCCTACCATATAATCCAACTCTCATTAGGGCTCAAACAAGATTGTTCATTCCAAATGGAAATTTGAGAGTTTCAACATAATCTTTGTGGTGCAGGAGCACCCAATCCACAGTGGCCTCCATGAGGCATTTAATTGTTTTATGCTTATTTTAATGTTTCCAATAAGGTCCTAAATGGGCATTTAATGTAATAAGGTCTGTTTGACCATTTCTGTTATTGTAGTTTGTTGTTAGGACACTTGTCGATCTGTAGATGACAAGGTTGTTAGGTTGTTAGAGGTTGTTACCTCCCAGCTGCTTGGAAGTATCTCCCAGCCACTGGGAATCGAGTCTATACTACTCTTTGAGAGTAGATAAATACCCTAGTTGGGTCGATCTTAGAGATAGAGGAGATAGATGTAATAGCAGGAAAATTGAATCAGTTATATGTATTTCTAAGAGCAATAAAAAGATCTTGTTTGTGTTGTTTTCTGGAGTTCAATTTCCTTGTGTAGTCGATTTTCTGGTTTGCAGCCGAGATGGGTTCTTTAATCCATTCCATCGGTTGATTACTTCATAATCAGTGGAATGGCTGTATATATTAGATTAGGTTTTCTGTTTTGTTTATGTTCTTTTTGTGTGGTCGCAGGATCGGGTTTACAGCATGCTGAGATGAACCCTAGCATCCTCATGTGCTAGGTTGTTAAAGTTAGGAAAATCCATATTTTAGTAGAAGGTACATGTTGGCGAAGTCACGAGGATTTTGGCTGTGCAGATCGGTGTCACAGACAATTTGAATCTCTATGGTTGAACCAATTTTAGGGGTTCAATGACCTTTCGCTTCAACGGAGTTAGCAAATAATACATCAGGTTCCGCAGTTGGTGGAGATTGGTAGAAAAGTCTTTGTTTGAACCTTTGGTGAAAGGTTCAACAGTTCGTCTGCATATCAGGTTCATTTGGCTCAATGAATGCTTGTGAGAAGGTAAGTAAAGCTTCAAAGGAATTTCGAATCAGTTAAATGTTTGATTGAACCTTTGAACCGGTTCAACAGTTCAAGAGGTTCAACGGTTCAACAGTTCCAAGGTTCAAAGGTTCAGCAAACAAGCGATAGGTTCAGTAATAGCACCGGTTCAATAAAACGATGGGTTCAGTGGTTCGACAGTGTAGTTGAGAGTTGCCGATAGTAGCTTTAAGCTAAGCGATGGAACCGATAGTATTGGTTCAATGGTACGGTTGGTTCAGAGGTTCAATCGAAGGGAAATACTCATATTGACATAATGGTAGGAAATACAAACCGTCTGCCGATAGCGACGGTCTCGCCGATAGGCGCAAAATCTAAGTCCCATCGGCCTAAGGACGAAGCTCGGCGTGACAGGGTTTAAGCTTGCTGATAGAAGTGGGTTTTGTCAATGGAAACACATACACAGAAAATGTATGTTAGCGGCTAGTTAACTGCCAACTGCTAAACAGTTTTCCACGACCCGCTACCCCTCTGCATCATAGTGGTATCAGAGCTAGAGAAAGCTCTGGGCGGAGGTGTTTAAGTATTTAATTTTTTGAAGGCAAATGAATCCTATTCCTGTAGTGTGTGGGCAGATGATGTTGAGGTTTGTCATGACCATTCACCAATAGAGATTTGGCTGGAAGAGGGTGCAGAGTGAAGCCACTGCAAGAAAAAGTGGTAGTGCATCTCCAGGATCTGCTGTTGGATGAGAGGATTTACAAAAGTGTTGGCATTGTCTGTGAATGTTTATGTCAGACAGAGAAAGTGAAGAAGGGGCTAGTGATATGCCTCCAAAGGGGATGGCCACCGAAGTGGCCAAAAAATTCAAGGAGATGGAGGAGCTGATCAAAGCTGGAGTCAAGGAAGCACTCTAGGCTGAGTTGAAGACCTTAGGAAAAGGAAAGAAACTAGACGTGGAGTCTGATGAAGAAGAAGATGGGGAAGAGGAAACAACCTCAGAACAGACCAGTATATCTGCAGACCAGAAACAATTTCTGGAGGCTATAAAATCACTTGGTAAGGAATCATCTGAATCAAGAATGGAGATTCTGATGTTCAGTGGAAAGATGGATGCAGAAGAAGTAATCGAATAGATCGAGGCTTTGAACAATTACTTCGAGTACAAGGAGGTACCAGAAAATAGAAGAGTCAAGTTTGCTAAGATGAAATTGAAGGGCGCTGCACTCACATGGTGGAACTACACCCAAGGAGAAAGGGTGATGAGTGGCAAGAACATGATCTCATCCTGGAGTCGGATGGTAGAGAGGATCAAGGCTCAGTTCCTACCCGCAGATTATGAAGTGCAGATATATAGGAAAATGTAGAACCTTAGACAAAAGGATATGGATGTATCCACCTATACAGAGGAATTTCATAAATTGACTCTAAGGTGTGGACATGCTAAGGATAAGAAAGGAAGAGTTGCCAGGTATATTAATGGCTTGAAATACAGTATACAAGATGAGATTACCATCTTCACACCAGAAACTGTGGACAAGTGTTTTCAGGTGGCGTTGAGAGTAGAAGAGAAATTGAAAAGAAAAGGAGAACAATAGAACAGAGGAAGCAGAAGACAGCAAAGAGGGGGAAGAAGTCCTTTTAGAGGCAGAGGAAATGAATTCAGATACCAAGGTGAATCCAATCAAGAGAACAGCAAAGGAGACAACAGTCAAACTCAAAGGGGAAGTTACTTTAGGGGAAAAGGACCTCTCAGATGTTACAATTGCAATCAGGAAGGCCACATAGCTAGTAGATGTCCAGAAAAAGCAACAAGTTCAATGGGAGACAGAAGGACAAATCTGATCCAAGAAATTGACTGTCCAAGTGTGCAAAGTTCAAACACTTATCAAAGTGTGAAGGCTCTTGACAGTTATGGATATCCAGAGCAGGGAGAAGCATTGATGTTAAGGAGAACCATTTTGAAGACATCCAAGGATATGATACAAAGGAGAGCTCTTTTTAGGACCAATTGTAAAAGCAAAGGCAAAATATGTAAGGTAGTAATAGATTTTGGTTCAACGGATAATATGGTATCTCAGGAAATGGTGGATAAACTAAAATTGGAAAGGATTCCACATCAAAATCCTTACAAAGCATCTTGGGTGAGTGATAGTCAATCACTTTGGATATATGAATAGGCATATGTTGATTTTCAGATTGGAGAATATTAGGATAAGGTTTTATGTGACATATTGTCCATGGAATGTTGTCACCTACTTTTGGGTAGGCCATGGCAATTTGATAGGAGAGCATTGTGTGATGGACATGCTAACACATACACCATCAAGAAGGATGGGAGAACTATTGTGTTGATACCATTGCAAGAGGATGTTGCAGCACAGAAGGCAGCCAAAATCATTTTAGTGGGAAAGAAAGAGTTTGTGGAGATGCCTATAGTAGAAGGCATAAATGCAGTTGAGGATACTTCAGGGAAAGGAGTTGCTAAGGATAAAAGTTTGAAGGTACTTTCAGTTTTGACTAATGGAGATCAGATGGATCAGCAAAAGGTTAAAGAACAGGTTTACAAGCAGCCACAAGTTGATGGGAAAGACAAGGATGTTATCATAATAGGGACAATTATTTTTCCTCTAGCACCAACACAAGTTGAAAGGTCAACATGTTCTGGCATAGCAGCAGTACCAGAAGCATTACCCAAGGCTTATAATGCAGGTGTTTCAGGCAGGGATGACAGTAAGAAAGAATGGCATGAGTAGAACCTACAATACAGTCTAGAAATCATGGAACAGATATGAGGTAGCAGAGTGTGCAGCTTGATCAAAACCAAGACCTAACTCATGGGACATGAGTTCTTTTCACGGTGGGGTGTATGGTGCAAGAGCACCCAATCCACAGTGGCCTCCATGAGGCATTTAATTGTTTTATGCTTATTTTAATGTTTCCAATAAGGTCCTAAATGGGCATTTAATGTAATAAGGTATGTTTGACCAATTCTGTTATTGTAGTTTGTTGTTAGGACACTTGTCGATTTGTAGATGACAAGGTTGTTAGGTTGTTACCTCCCAGCCGCTTGGAAGTATCTCCCAGCTGCTGGGAATCGAGTCGGTACTACTCTTTGAGAGTAGATAAATACCCTAGTTGGGTCGATCTCAGAGATAGAGGAGATAGATGTAATAGCAAGAAAATTGAATCAGTTATCTGTATTTCTGAGAGCAATAAAAAGACCCTGTTTGTGTTGTTTTTTGGTGTTCGATTTCCTTGTGTAGTCGATTTTCTGGTTTGCAGCCGAGATGGGTTCTTTAATCCATTCCACCGGTTGATTACTTCGTAATCGGTGGAATGGCTATATATATTAGATTAGGTTTTCTATTTTGTTTCTGTTCTTTTTGTGTGGTCGCAGGATCGGGTTTACAGCATGCTGAGATGAACCCTAGCATCCTCATGTGCTAGGTTATTAAAGTTAGGAAAATCCATATTTTTGTAGAAGGTACATGTTGGCGAAGTCACGAGGATTTTGGCTGTGCAGATCAGCGTCGCAGACAATTTGAATCTCTGTGGTTGAACCAATTTGAGGGGTTCAATGACCTTTCGCTTCAACGGAGTTAGCAAATAATACATCAGGTTCTGCAGTTGGTGGAGATTGGCAGAAAAGTCTTTGTTTGAACCTTTGGCGAAAGGTTCAACAATTTGTCTACATATCAGGTTCATTTGGCTCAATGAATGCTTGTGAGAAGGTAAGTAAAGCTTTGAAGGAATTTTGAATCAGTTAAGTGTTTGATTGAACCTTTGAACCGGTTCAACGGTTCAAGAGGTTCAACGGTTCAACAGTTCCAAGGTTCAAAGGTTTAGCGAACAAGCGATAGGTTCAGTAATAGCGCCGGTTCAATAAAATGATGGGTTCATTGGTTTGACAGTGTAGTTGAGATTTGCCGATAGTAGCTTTAAGCTAAGTGGCGGAACCGATAGTATTGGTTCAATGGTACGGTTGGTTTAGAGGTTCAACCGAAGGGAAATACTCATATCGACGTAACGATAGGAAATACAAACCGTCTGCGATAGCGATGGTCTCGCCGATAGGCACAAAATCTAAGTCCCATTGGCCTAAGGACGGAGCTCGGCGTGACAAGGTTTAAGCTCGCCGATAGAAGTGGGTTTTGCCGATGGAAACACATACGTAGAAAATGTATGTTAGTGGCTGGTTAACTGCCAACTGCTAAATAGTTTTCCACGACCTGCTGCCCGCTCTACATCACTTTGTCAAGAAAATGAGAGGTGATGTAATATAAAAATTAAGGTGCTACTATTAATTTCTACATTACATTCAATATGTGTTGGAATGGAAAACGCTAATTTACAAAAAGCCTAAAAGCAATTTCCAGAAACAAGTTATAGAGATAGAAATAGGATGAAGAGAGGAACCTGCAGCTAGAAGGAGAAATTCACTTCCCAGGACACTAGTGCATCATAGGTTGCCGTCCGGGCTAAGCGTTGTCGTTCGTACGGCTCAGAAAATAAAACAATTCCCAATAAATGCAAAAATCCATTTAGTCATTCGCTGGGTCTGTAAAACCAAAAAGAGGAACACAACATCAAGGTACTAGATAATAATAGAGATGAAAACAATAAAGGTAAATTGTAATTGATTCAAATGAAATAAAAAGGAGGAAACCAACAAACCTTCGTGCGGTTGAATGCTTCCCACCTGTAGCTGAAACAAGAGAAAATCTTGGGGTTGTTTGGGGATTTATCTTCAATTCAAACCCTTGCTTTGGTCTTTCAACCTCCACACAACCAATAGATAGATAGATATAAAAGTGTATGAATGCTCCTATCCCAAGTGTGACTGGGAATGGTAAGAGTTGTGATTGTGCAAATAGTGAAAACTATAATCAAGGAAATAGAAGGGACGTGAGGATCCCAAGGTGCACAAGGGCACAACAAAATAAATACTTGCAATAAAACAATAACAATATCACCTGTAGAGGCTTGAAAAATCCAAGAAGACAAGGGAGCTAGAAAAGAAAGATGTAGAAGGCTGTAGAGAGTTGTAGAGCCAAGAGGAGAGCCAAGAGAGGTGCAAAAAAAAAAGATCCATTCAAAAAGAGAGAGGAGGGAAGAGGAAGAGGCTGATGAGCTATTTCAAATTGTCTCGAGTCGTTACCTCTGACCCACGAAAATGACAAGCAACAAAACACTCAGGAACAAATACCAAACACAAAACGGTCACGGGATGTTAGCGCGAAGCGCTAGCATCCATATAGTTTGGACTAAAAAACTATGAGGCATTAGAACATTACAGGGATAACACAAAAGTGACAATAAATTTGACAAAAATACAATACATGAAACAAGACCTAAGCACCATGGGAGGTAAAAAGGCTAATGCAAGGACTAAAATGAGCCTACAAACAAAGGGAATGGACACTAAAGCAAGGCCAAAATACAACGTGAAATTGCAAGGGTATGCAATTTTTGACGTTACAGGTGTAAAGCTTGAAAAGGAGGCACGAGGGCTAGAAATAAAACATGAGGAAAGGATGGGGAGGTGATTGGAAAGATAAGCAACCATATCCAACTGAATAAGAAAACCATCACTGAAGGGGAAATGGGAATAGAAGAAGAGATATAGAAGCAGTCAAGACAACTAAGTTTGGAATGAGATCCTTGACCATAATTTGACCAAGAATACTAGTGATTCAAGTGGAAGTCTTTAAGGCCATGAAGAGAAAAACACTGAGGGAATTACAACATAATAACCAAGCATTAAATTTAGCAGGAGATAATTTGGATCTATTAAACTAGTTGTAGTTTGAGGGGTGCTCCACCATGTTAAAATCTCCTCCTATTATCCAATCAACCAAAGGAAACTATAGTTACACATCCACTCCCACAATAATGTTCTTTCATGGGAATAATTAGGGGCATAGATGACACACAATCCAATGGTGCATCCTTTAATAGAACATAAGCGCCATACACAACATGAGGTAGGATCAACCCTTGAGGAAATAATATAATTAGCAATCCAAGGGCTAACACTTAACACCACACCACCTTTCCCCTCTTGATGATTTGAATGCACAACTTGCCTCTTTTCAGATTGTTTGAAGAGCCAATTCTAGTCTAATACCATTGATTTTAACTTCCTAGAGAAAAAGGACATCTAGACTATGTCTATAAACTACTTGTTTGACATTGTGATGAGATGGTGATTAATAGGCCCCTAAAATTCCATGACATAATTTTGCACTTCATTGGGAATCAAGGATAATATACTCTTCCTCATTCAATATGTTCCCATTTTTAATTAATTTAAATTTTTGGACAAAATACTCATTTCTATATTTCCCATGGGCTAAAGAAAAATTGCCAAGAAAATATATTTAATTAAAATTTGATTATTTGGACCCGAATTAATTATTATTTCTCATTTTCAATAAAAGAGGCTAAGTAATTAATAAAATATTATTATGTTTGAGTATTTTTCTAAGGAGGGGCATGAGAATTCATGGATATGGGATAATGTAACTCCCAAATTATTTTCCATCATCTTTTAAGACATATTCTATGATGGCTTTATGATAGTTTTATAGTAGTTCATTATTAGGGAGTTATAAGCTAGATTTTATGACAAAGTGGGAGCTATTTTGTGGGAGGAATATTTTATGACAAGAAAATTACTGAGTTATAAATTTACTTATTTGAGAAGAATTTCATAATTATTTATGACAATTGTAAGTGGGTATAAGAAGAGAATCTTTGGCTAGCTTAAATATAGTTGGGTGTAAGAGGAGATTATGACAACTTTTTATGGGGCCTATTTTGGAGGGAAAATATTGTAATATTTTATTATTTGTGAGCATATTGGGATGTTAAAATTTGTTCCCCAACTTCTATATAATCTAGACTACTTCAGTTCTCATCTTTTGTCAATTTATCAATATTCTTGACTACTTGAGCACTTGTGTTCAACTATAGGATTTGAGGACAAAAACCCTTTTAGTATTGAATATTAGAGGATGAAACCCTTTGGTTCTTGAGGACAATCCTTAACATAGGTTGTATTGCACACTTCAAAGTTTTGTTAGATTTTTAGCATAGTTTCCAACATTTGTGATTGTGGGATTGTGAAGAAGGAAGATGCAATATTCATAGTTTATTTGTACAGATTTCATTATTAGATGGTTTGCTGTAATTTCTGAGTTGTACCGGTATGTTTTTGTTATTTTGGTCAATATAAATCATCTCAAACATCTTGATTCAATTATATTTAATGTGTGCAAACATTGAGTAAATCTATGGCATAGTTTTCATAAAATCAACAATATATATCTCAATATTTTGGCTTCAAATTCATGTGGATGTTATTTCAATATATTTTATGTTATATTTGCTGAGTATATTTCATTTTTTTTTTTAAATACTTGGTTGAGGACATCACATAATAATACCTAGTATTAATTACCCACAACAAGCAATTAAGGGTTGTGGGGAATCAATTCCATTGAAATGTCACAAGGGGGTGATATAGAGTGAGACTGAGAAGGATTAAACTAACTTGAGTTAGCACGGTGGGGCAGAGAAGGGGATCTTTTTCGCATGACTAATTTTTTTGCTTGTGATATTGAGGATTCTTTTCAATGCTTGATTATATGTTGCTTCTCATCTAGGACCACATATTGAAAGGGGGGAGAATGGGGAGGAATAGAGTTTGTCAAAGGTGAATAAGACGGGGGAGGAGAAAGACAAGATGATTGAGGGGAAGCCTCAATAGGACATGAGAAAGAAGAAGTGGGTTTGCGGTTGGGAGAGGGGGATGAAGGAGAGTGGGACTTAAGGGTTATACAAAAGATGGTGAAGTTTTAGTTAGAGGAGAAGATTTTAAGGGTTGAAGAGAGGAATTACCATTTGGAATAGAGTTAGGGATGATAGATGAGGAATGTGCAGAAGCCCTTTAATTTTGGATAGGACAATCTCTTAATAGATGGTCATTCTATCTATAATTAAAACAAGCATTGGGTTTATTAAGATACAAAATAGGTTGGTTCACCAAAAAACTAAGACCAAAAAGAGTTATATACTCAAGTAGAGGTTGAGACAAATCTGCTTCTATACAAGCTCAGGGATGAACTCTCATGTTGACAAGTTTATTAGAATTATTTTTGCACTAGATCATTTGGCCTAACTAAGTAGCTATGTCTTTTAGGAAAGGGTGAAACACCAAGTTCAGAAAAGGAAACTCTATCAACATCAAGGTTTTAGACTTAGAGGGTCCCTTAGGATGAAACTTGAAGTCTCACTCTTGCATATAAAAAATCTCCCCATAGATTATTCAAGATCCATATTGAAGGATGGCTTGAACATGTTAAGTAGAGCCAAATGTGAAAAATATATACCCATTTCCCAAGCCTTTGATTTGACTCTAAAACCCAACCCTTGATTTCCCAATTTGATTTTGCCCAATTAAAAAAATATTCTTTGTTTGGAACACCTCTTAAAAAGAAGAGGATCACATACCTTAACTAGTAATCAACAAGCACATCTAATACTTCTATCAGATAATTGGAATTCTAGGGTTTTACCTTGAGTAGCTACAATTTGGCTGGAAGCATCATTTGTTTTTGGATTCCAAGTGTTAACAGGCTGTGATGAGTGTTGAACATTGTGCCCTTGATGATTTTGACCATAGGTGAAGAGAAGGGTGAGAAAGGGGCTAGATTATTGGAGACTGCAAGCTGCATATTCACGTTGGGCCTAACGATGCTATTTTTTCTTTGATTCAAAACATCCTTGAAGTCCTTGCTTTCTACAACAACAAGGTTTGAAGTTAACTATTGACGTGGCACTGTCATTGGTTGGGTTTCTTCCTTGTGGTTATTATTACCTTGACTAATAGTTTTCATTATTGAATGTATATTATTCAATTGTTGGACTTCACAAGATTGTTGTGTCATAGAGAGAGTGGGATTTTGATTTTCTAGATTAGTATTCATCTCAAGAAGAGACATGTCTAGACTTACAAAGGGTTTCTCCTTGGCTTTACATTGCACATGCATTATTGTGAGGAATGCACCCTAAAAATAGGTAGCTTGGGATCCACAAATAGATGTTGGTGAGGTAACAACCACGGCTAGGGTTTCACAAACAAAATAGTTGTAGAGATGTGTGTAGATAGAAAACTCACTTCTCTATTATTCAGATATGCCAAATCCTATTATTAGTTTTGCATTTTTTATTGTAAGTTTTAACTTTGATTGATACCAAGAAAATTTATTATTATTAGTTTTTGTTATGGTAGGGATGATATAAATAAAAATAATTAGATTTAAGAGATTAATTTGATTATATTGTTTTTTTAAAGGGGTTGTGATGAAGTAGTGGAATTGCTTGGTTATCATGTTAGAGATTAAGGTTCAATTTTCTGCAAGTAACATGTTATGTTGGTAGACGTGCTAAAGTGGTAGTTCTATTTTAGTTAGTAGGTGAGTAGTATTCCCACAAGTGATGTTAGTGGAACACATAGGAGAGGTATTCAATTTGAAGAGTGGCAACAGGAAGATGGAGAAGAGAAGGAGAAATGGTTTCCTTGTAGAAGGTAATAGGAGGTCAGTGTTCAATATGGAGAAGCATAGGAGGAGGAAGGTAGAGTGGTTGTCTTTTAGGGAGAGATAGGAGGTGAGGCGTTCAAGTTGGAGGAGAGTAGAGGAGTAGATTTGGAGGTGCAATAGCTTGTAGGAGAAGAAGAATGCATTGGAGAGGCATTCAAGCTGAAAGAGTGTTGGAAGGAGTATTGGGTTGTAACTATAGTGGTATCCTTCACTGGTATAGAATTAGTTTAAATGATATCCCCTCAAAAATGAATTGTATGGGATGTGGGTCCCGTTAACAAACCCTCACAATTCAAGGGCAAGAGACCTAATAGAATCCTCATGAAATGATCTTAAAAAAATGATTATATTATTTTTATGTTTTCTAAAGTTTCAATAGCCAACAAAAATATCTTCCAATATCTATATTTTGTAAATAATAATTATATATATTTATGTAGTTTTTGATTAGTTTATGTCCAATGAAACATTTGACAACATCATGTCTTATTGTGTAACTATTTTATATTTAATTTTGATTAATTTTTTGAAATAACTAGTATAGATATCTTAAATACATCTATCGAAAAACATTGAGAGATATCAATCTTGAGTTATTTTACTTTACTTTAGAACTATTTAAGACTTACTTTATTTTATTTACTTTATGTTTTTTATAACATCCCTAGTAAAGCCCAAGAACCAAAAAATAAAAATGGGCAAAAGCCCTAGGATGTTGGTGTCATAACAACAACTGGGTCTGCAATCATTAACTGCCATATACATCACAATCCAACTGCATAATTGATGAGAGGTTGACCAAAACAGTCAAGAAAAGTCTATTGAACATATAAAAAACTATCCCAAACCAAATTATAATAGCATAATATATCCGGACGCCTATAAAAATTTCAACAATGCAACCAATGCCCTGATGTTATTAGAAGAATAATTAATTCTTTAACATTGCATCAAATTGCACATTAGTTAAAATTCAAACAACGAAAACATAAACACATACATAGATATTACACCTTCAAATCAGCTTTTCATTATAATAAAAGATGAAGGAGATGAAGTTTATTTTGAATATTGTTGTTATGAACTGGAAACAACTGGTATATTTGGAGGTAAAGACTCAACCTTTAGAGCTTCCTATTCCTCATCCTCTTTTACTAGAATGAGTTCATGAGACTTCCTGGATGCAAAGTCCTCCTCAAACTTTGCATCCCTGTTGACTATATAACTTTCCTTTGTTATGGAATATAAACCTTGTAGGCCTTAGAAGTCTCGCTATAACCCACAAATAAACCCTTCCTACTGGAAGGTTTCAATTTGGTCCTCCTCTCTACAAGTGCATAAAAATAAACTAAACAACCAAAAAATGCAAAAGTGATTCACCTCTGGCTTCATACTAGTGAATGCCTCCTTTGGTGTCATGTCCTCCAAGATCCTGTGAGGATACATGTTTTGGACGTAGACTATTATGTTTCATGCTTCTTCCCAAAGAAACATTGATAGGTCCTAGTCATGAATCATGGCCTTACCAACCCCTATGATAGGTCAATTCTTCCATACTACAACCCCATTTTGTTGTGGGTTGTATAGAACAGTTAAATCCCTCTTTATCCCTACCTCCTTGCAAAAACCCTTGAACTCCTTAGAGGTATACTCAACCCCATTGTTTGACCTCAAGACTTTGATCTTCTTCCTTGTCTAGTTCTCAACTAGAGCTTTGAAGTCCTGAAACCTATTAAAGACCTCATTCCTTGTCTTTAAGAAATAGATCCAAGTCTTGCGATAGAAATCATCAATAAAGGAAACACAATACATACTTCCTAAAAGTGATGCTACTAACATCAATCAACAAACATTTAAATGCACTAAGTTTAGAATTTCCTTGGATCTATGCTCACTACTTGAGAAAGCACCCTTGGCATGCTTGCCAAGTGTGCATCCTCTACATACTCCCTATTGTTCAATGTTGAACTCTTAAAAACCTCTGACAATCTCTGTCAAAATAGGCAATGCTTTGTGATGCAAGTGCCCCATCCTCTATGCCATAACTCACATAGATTGTCACTGTTATGAACCAAGGCTATAACTAGTTCACCATGTAACCCATAAAGGTTGTCTTCTCTAACCCTTATAACTTGTGCAGTATCTAGGCAAGATTCTTTCAACTTGATAAGGATTTACTAATTTTTAAATTATACTACATAGCTTTTATCTTCCATAACTAAAAATGAAAGAAAATTCTTCCTAATACTAGGAACAAATAAAACATCATCAAAATCTAAAGAGTTACCTGACTGGAGTTGAAATGGAATTGTACCAACTCCTGCTACTGGATACTTGCCATCATCACCAAGCTCAACCTAAGCTTTAGAGTTGTGTTCTTCCAGTTTGGTAAAACACTGCCAAGCTGATGTCATATGTCTAGATGCCCCACTATCCACCTACCAAGAATCCCTTGAAATCATGTTGGTAGAAATACAAGATACCATTGAGAAGTCCTTCTCAAACTTGGCAAAAAAATTGCTCATCTAAGTTTCTACAAAGTTTGTTGCTTGCTTCTATTATTGCTTCCCTTTTCCCTTCTTGTCTAGACACTGTGATGCATAATGACCAAATTTAGGAAAAATGAAGCACTTGATTTTACACAAGTCCTTCCTTGACTATGAGCATGAATTGGGCCCTTCTCCTTCACTTTTCTTTGTTTGTCCAAAGAGAGCTAAATTATCATCACCACTCTTCTTATCAGTTTTTGACTCCATCCGAGTTTCCTCCTAGATAGAATCATCCCACATTCTTTCAAAAGAAAGAAGATTCTCATAAGCACAAATACGCTAAACAAATGCTTGACATGAAGATGTGAAACCATTCATTGCCAAGTTCACTAGCTCTGCATCTTCAACCTTCTCCTTGACTACTGCAAATTGGTCACAAATTTGTGTGACCTTCATTAGGTAACTAGTAATTGTATCTGATTTAGACATCTCTATGGATCTAATTTTATTTCACAATATAATTTTCCCATTTTTTTCACTCTAGTAAAGACTAACCAAAGAATCAAACACCTCCTTGGTTGTTTTCTTCTCAGACAAATGTGGAATTAAATGATCCTTTACCACATCCATGATTATCCACTTGGCATTTCTCTCTTTCTTTTTATGAGTTGCCAACTCTTGTAGATCTGTAGGTGGTCGCCTGATCATTGATAATATCCCAGAGATCATTTTCTTCCAACAAAAATGTCACCCTAAATTTCCAAGGCAATGAATTTAAAGCACCTTCCAATCTATCCTCGAACTTGAGGCTAGTTGATGCTATTTTTCTTTAAAAAAATATTTGCTCAAAAAAACTCCCAAATATGAAAGTAGTAATTAGTCAATATATTTTTAAAAAACTTGCTCAAAATTTATGAAAAATACCTGCAAAAAGGATGCCCTAGCCACTCTAAAAACACTAGTCATAGGTTGATTTTTGCCTTTTTTCTACCGCAATTTTTCACAACAAAAACCTTTCATAAATTTTCTGTAGAATGATGTGATTCTGTACAGCTCTTTTTCATGTCCTTGTGCTCTGAGACCATGTAAAAAATTTAACATGGCAACCGATGTCCTAATGTTCTTCAAATAATAATTAATTCTTTAACATTGCATCAATTGCAAATCAGTTAAAATTCAAACAATGAAAACATAAACACATACACATATATTACACCTTCAAATCAACTTTTCATTCCTTTAAAATAAACTTACAAGGAAACCTCTACAAATTGTTCTAATAATAGTTGCATGATATTTTATCACTATGTTACATTTCTTCTATCTTGCACCTGTCTTTATACTATTTATCTAAAAATCTAATCTTTAGAAAGCTCCTTATCTCTTGCAAGGAGATGAGTTAGAATAGAAGTCTAAATCATTAATGTATATCTACATTTTATTAGACTTAATTAACTAAATAAAAGAATTTCACTTTTCACTTAAGTGAAATGTAAAATAAAATAACTTGAACCACTTTGAGCACATTCACACTAAATCTGTGTAGAAGTTTTGAACTGAGCAAAAAAACTCAACATATCAAAAACTATCCTAAACCAAACTATAATAGCATAATATATCCCTGCCAATGCACTATTTCAACAAGCAACCTACCCAAATGACCAAAAAGGGAAAACATAACTAGTCTGCCATGGCATAGATAGAGAAATGGGGGTCGAGGAAAATTACACAGGCCCCCAACACCACGCCATTACCTTCTCACACTTATCACAAGAAACAACATTACCAGGTGGAGCCACCACCTCAACATCATTCGAGTCTTCACCATCACAACACTCTGAGAAAGTCAAAACAACATCCATGGGTAACATCACTTTCATCCCTTTTGCTAATCCTTCAAATCCATGCTACAAACACTATTTGTACTTCTTAGTGGCATGAAATTGATCAAGAAGGTAGTTAAAATATACCTCAGATTGATGAACCACATCTTCAATATCGTCGTGAATTAGGTAAGACCCCATAGTGTTCGACAGTAGTGAAGCACAACTCAAAGTCTGTGCCACGTCAAAAACACTCCTCCATCCCCACGTATGCCCCGGGTCCAACAACAAATTCACCATAGTCGAATGATTTCCCACACATGCAGCTACATCCATGTCTTTAGCCAACTCCAAGATTCTCACCACCCAGTGCCTAGGCTCCAGGTTTTTTATTTTTTTCTACATACACTATGAAATCAATGATCATCTCCTCACCAGAAACACACCTTTTTTGTTTCTTCACTTTCTTCTCCAAAAAAAAAGTTCCTTCCCCCTGAGATTATCAGTCCTCTTTGCTTTCCTAGATTGCTCACAAATCAAGGAAGCCATTTGTCGTTGAAATACAATCCACAGACTTTGCAAAACCTTCGATTGATCATGTCGTATCAACAAAACTTAACTCTCACCGCCAACTTCGCATATGAGTAAATGCCCGTTCATTTCTCAAAATAACCCACCTTCCTCACCCATCCTTTCCATCCCATCTGCCATCAAAACACAATCATATCTACCCTTTATCAGGTTAATTGTTTACTTTATTTTATTTTTACTTAAATAGATATATTTTTTTATTATTTACTTAAAAAAAAAAAAATGAAGAGACATTTTTTGTTTACTTAAAAGTTATTTTATTTTATTTTATTAAGAGCTATTTTATAGTTTTAGTTTTTTTTTTAATATGTTGGTGTGTCTTGTTGTCACTATAGAACGCCTCTCAACGTAAATATCTATTATCACTTACAATGTTACAAAATTTATATAGTTATTATGATTTTCCACCATATTCACTATAGATGACAAATATTGACTTTATTTTTCATAATTATTGTTTAGATCAATTAGTCCAAAATATAATATTTATTTATGTGATGTTTTATCAAAGATTCAACTACATAGTTTTTAAGTCAATTTTACTACCCATGTTTTATTTAGTGGTTCACATGAACCCAACTCTCATGATTATAAATGGTCCACTTAAACATTCATTACATCTAGATGATGCTAATAGAGATAAAGCATTGAGACTGTCCAAAAAAAACACCCATCACTTTCCTATTAAATTTCCTCTAAAATCAGACCTGCTTAAAAATAATATTTTTCACTTTTATATAATTACTTCTCCAACTACCAAAGAAATATTTTGTCTAAATAAATGGGCGGTTGAAAAAAGCGATGATAGATACAACTTTAAATAGACTCGACAAGCATTATTCAAACACTTGCAATCAATTTAGTGGGGAAAATGAAAGCAAATAATAATAAATAAATAAAAACCAATTCCTAAAATGTATGACATCGACATTGACTCCACTGTTCCTTTCGCGACCTACTTTGCAATGAATACATAACATACGTGGACTTCCTTCTCTTCCTTGCTTGAATGAACGAACGATCTCCACATAGGATTTTAGTTTCATTTGTATTTTCCTATCTCTCCCTTGTATTTTACTTGACAAATGTTGCAATTCTCTTATTCTAACATTGGTATCTTTCTTTATCTCATATTAGTAAATGTTGAATTTATCCTTTATCGATAAAATTGAATGTTGAGATAATCCATATTGATGATAATGGCATGTAAACTTTTTTGGGTTTAGTTTCATTATAATATTAGTAAGTGGATTTAAAGGTTTAAACTTTACATTTTAAAATTTATTAAATTAATTTATAATTTATTTGATTTATTAAATTATGTTATGTATTTTTTTAAATTTCATTATATTAAAGATTGTTTTGTTTCACTTAATATAACTATTTTTTTATATTATATATGGAAATGAATATATATATAAATTTCTTTATACATTATATGTTGAAATGAACTAACAAGATTTTCATAGAAAAATAAAAATAAAAAAAATTATAAATCAACAAAGAGAGGTAGATGAGGTAGTCTACCCACATTTTTGTAAAATATTATAACTTTATAAAAACAAGGAGAGATAGATTGGATGGCTTGCTCTTCTTTTTTTTTACGATAGCAACTACTTCACCTTCAAACAAAATTCATAAATCCAAGACACGAAGGTTGACAAAAACCAATACATAAAGCCACATTAAAAACATTTCAAATGGTCATCAACACGACTTTGTTATCCATTAAATTTTTTTAATGGTATGCCTAGAGTCTCCCTTTTCATGTGATAGGCCTTCCTAAAATTTTAATTGTATTTTACAACAAAATTACATAAATATGATCATCTAATTTAGCCCCAAAGTCATCTTATCCAGCCAATCAAACATTCCCAACCACATCTTTGTTTTTCAAAAGTAGTCCTTTATGTACTACATAAACATTGAATTTGATGGGAAGCATTGCCCTTTAAGCATTAATTTGGTTATGGTTGTTGTTCAATATTAGTATTTATGTCTTGTTCGTAATATAATATTTCTTTAACTCTGTGAGCTCAATGAGATAACAAATTTTATCAATATAATAGGTTGCGTAAGTATGTTTTTGGAATTAATTAATTTTTTATCACTTAACTATGATTTTATAGCTTATTAAAAAGGAAAAATATATGTTAAGTAAATCTACTTGTCTATTGTATAGAAAATAGTATAGAAATGATGTTTAAGAAGAATGTACAAATTATAGACAAGTTTCATTATTGCCACTACTAGGTAGGGAAAGTAGGTGTTCCAAAATCTCACAAATATTTTACTCGAGATATATTATTCATACATAGGTATTACTAAATAAACTCAAGGTTAGGGGGATTGTTCTTCAAAAGCTTACTAGGTATTACTCGTGCTACAAACTAACACAAACCAAATAAAGGAAAACTAGAAAAACACAAACACCTAGACCACCATCAAGCATAGAAAACCTCTTGGACAATGCAATCACACACTACACAACCTCCTCGAGACAATTTGTTTCCTTTTCTATTTGGGCATAAAATGAGTATGAAGATGTGGGAGTTACATAAAAAGAATCCATTCTAGAATGTAATAACATCATCATCTATATACATATAACTCTACACAATTCACAATTGACTAAATTGAAAATAATTTATAAAATTTCTTCATAATGGAGGCCTTAGCAATAGCTCTAAATATGATATGAGAACAATAGTCAAGAATACAATAGCAACATGTTTGTTGTAGAAAACATCAACAATGATAGAACAATACAACTATGTAAACTGAGGGAACCCAACTCATATAATCATTCCAAGCCCAACCCAACACTAGTTTTATAGGATTGGCAAGCCTACATTTTAAAATTGTAATATTAAAAATATATTCTAGACAATATTTTGTTGTTATCAATGCAATAAATCCACATAGACTACATCAAATATGTTGTACAAAAATTTAATATCACATGTAAAATTTCAAGGAACAAATGCGCATGCCAAACATTTGGAATACATAAGATCTACATACTTTTGCCCCAAGATATTAATAGTCAAAGAATGAATAAACAATTTTTTCAATAAAATTGTGACACAAACGTACCACAATGTAGGCCTATGCACTAAAGATGTCATGACACAAGGCAATAACACTCATTGAACACAATGTCAATGCACAAAGAATGACTACACAAGATAAATACTTAACATTGTCATGTGACAACCTCAATGCAATGACCATATGAGGGTAAAGTTTCCTCTAACCATGGTGAAAGGGTACAAGACAACTAACCCACATCTCTTGCAAATAGATAAGAAATGAATGAGAATGCAGATTCATTTCCTAGTCCAAGGAAACTCAAGCATCATTCAATCCCACAAAACTAACCAAGTCACACTCACACATCCTAAACTATGTGGAAGTTCAACATCCAAACACAAGGAATGTTAGACTAGGTTGAACGGTAAGGTGGGTCACTCTCTTGAACTAGTCTCATAAGTGATTGTCTATTTCCTCCTCAGGCATAAAATCCAACACAAAAGGAAGCATAACTAACAAAGGACATAAAATATTATTGACCTAAGATGCTAGGCATTCAGTGCAAGCCCTAAGGAACAACTTCCATTCAGAAAATTTTACTATAAACAATTGGCAACTACCCACTATCCTAGGATTGCTCCTTTTGGACCCAAATCATGTTGAAATACAGAGTGAACTATTGCAACAATAACATCAAACTAAGTGTACAAATTTTAATATGTTCATGTATTAGCCAATGGAGACAACATACAAAATTAGCAAACCATAACAATGTTACACATAGCATTGGATGTACATGGAGAAACCCATTCAACAAAAAAATCCACCATCAAAGAGAGCACATGTCTATATTAATATTTAAACCAAGAATAATGTGATCAAAGGCTCCAAAGTTTGCCTATTATACTTCCAACCAATCTTGGTTGTCTCATCATATAACATTTGGATCAATACTAGAACCATAACTAGTTTTCAAAATGGGACTTCTTGAGTCAAACATGCATCGTGCACATAGCATAGGTATAAAATGCCACCAAGGGATGCTACAAGGATTATCTTGAACATTCACAATGAAGTTCTTAAGCAACATACACCTAATACTATAAACAAACTCATTCGGGTATATGCATGGAAATGGGGAACCAAAAGGGGGTCAAAAGTGGCCACTTTTTTTCTAAAATCAATAAAAATTGATCTTGGATGAGAAATTGAAGATAGCCACACTCAAAATTAGAAGATGTGATAAGAACAAGATTTGTAGTGCTCGAAATCTAGTTTCTAAACTACTATTTTTTTTTAAAATGGTGGAGATTAAGAGGTTCAAATAGGGGGAGCACACAAAGTGCTCATTTTTTTGTCAAAAAAAATAAACATAGTGTCTGGTGTGTTCCCCCTAAAATGTTGACTTTTTAAAATTATTTCACAAATCGCTTTAGTGGAAAACTAGCTAACATCATGTAGTTTATGCCTGATTTTTATGTTAATTTTTTAATGAATATATGATTTTTTATGAATTTTCAAAGTGGACACATCCTGAAAAATAAAAATTTGAGCATGCTCCCCCTTAATTTTTTTGAAAACTAATCAAAAAAATATTCTTTTTCAATGTGTATAGAATTGATTCTAGAATATAAAAAATGTAATTTGTTTCAAATTTCAATAAACACGTAAAAAAATGACACCAGAAATACTAGACATAGGTTTTCTATAAAAAAAGAACACATTAGCAAAAGAAATTCAAGATAGAAACCTTAATGTTATCATATTTTTGAAAAAAATACATGGTTAGAAAGTTAATAAAAAACTTGAAGTCATCCTAGAATTTTTTGTATTGACATTGAAAAACGTGTAAACTTGATGGATAGCAGGCTCGAGATTTGGTTGATTTTCTAAGTTTTGTTGAAAACACATCCTTGGCATCCAAAAGGTAAATCCAACCCTTAGGGTTGGAAATTCCCAAAGCAGTCAAAAAAGCGCTCGCATTATAATGTGACTGAGCTATAATGCGAGTGTGTTATAACGCGCTTATGTTCCAAAGTAGTTAAAATGCTTTGGATGATAAGTGTAGCAAATCCTCCAACTTCTTTCACTATAGAGTAGCCTCATGTCTAGGAAGAGACAACCATTATATTATTGGGTGATGATGAGGAAGATTCAAGGCCTCCATAATTTTAAATAGAAGAGGTAATGTTGGAACAAGTAGCATCATATGCACCATGTTAGATGAGGACTTAGAGTTAGAGAGAGAGAGGGGGTCGATAGAGAGAGCAAGATAGAAGAGGGAGAGAGATATAGAAATAGAGAGGTAGATAGATAAAGAGAGAGGGAGGATAGAGATATAAAGAGATAAAGGAGAGAGAGATAGAGAGAAAAAGAGATATATAGAGAGAGGGAGAGGGAGAGGAAGAGGGAGGAGAGGGAGAGAGGGGGGAGATAGAAAGAGATGGAGAGATGGAGAGATAGAGTTAGAGAGAGGAACAAATATAGAAAAAGGGGCAGATAGAGAGATAGAGAGGGATAGATGGAGATAGATATAGGGAGAGGGAGAGGGAGAGAGAGGGGTTAAGATAGATAAAGGGATAGAAAGAGGGAGAAAGATAGATAAAGAGGGAGATAGAGATAGAGATAGAGATAGGGGAGAGATAGGGAGATAGAGATTGAGGGAGAGATAGAGAGGGAAAGATATATATAGAGAGAGAGGGGTAGAGGGATAGATTAAGAGATAGGGATATAGGTCCAAAAATAGAGAGAGAGAGAGAGAGAGAGAGAGAGAGAGAGAGAGAGAGAGAGTCTCCCATGTAGATGCAAGGTTACATTTGTCCCTCCTAGTAGACAAGTTCTATTTCACCAACCACATGGAGATTTGAGTCTAGGGATTCTCTTGAAAAATCACTTGATTACAGGTCTATTTGATACACTACATACATAGTCACAATAGATCTTCTGTGATAGCATGACATCCTAGACCATGAGTTTGGCATCAACATTAAGAAGGTTATGATTTATAGGAGTCTAATATAAATATCCTCATTTCAAGTGTTGACATGTAATTATAGTTATTTCTTCTAGGACATGCTCTCCAATCTCTCCTTAGAATTGAATGGTGATTTGTAGATAAATGATTCATAGTACAATTCCAATATCAAGGTGGGAAAGAGTTTTCCTCATTAAACCTAACTAGAAATCAAAGCTCTCCACAACCTTATGGAATATGCTTCAATTTCCAAGACTAGCCTTAGCAACTAACACTAGACGTGAAAACAAGATAACGGTCATTCTTGTCACCCAAGAAATAAAAGAGAATCCTCTATTAGAGGATTACCATATCCACTTCTACTAGATGGAACAAGACTACAACTTGGGCCATAAATTTGATCATAAGCTTCACACCAAGAAGATTGAGCAAGCTAAGGAAACGGTGACATGGTCTAATACAAATATTCAAGCATGGTGGTGTTATCAGTGCAAAATCAACTAGCAATGACTCTTATCTATGAACATGTGATGGATGAAGAGATCAACCATCTCTTTGATTAGTAGGCCAAAGAAAAATAAGCATAAGGGATCTCAAATCTACCATCCTTTGACTCTAAACCCAAAGTCAACACCAACAACAACACAACCAAGCATCTAAAGTTGTAAGGAGAAGCAAGTGCCATATGGCCTAAAACTTGTCTTACCAGGGTTACTTTTGTAGCAATTGTAATTGAGCTATGAGCACCCCAATCAGGAAGTACCAAAGTCACCCTTCCTAGTGTAAATATTGTAGATAATATATGTATTCTAACCCTCTTGTAAATCCACCCTCTCTCTCTCTTAATTTAAATATCCCCAAATACATGATTGTTTCTCTCGAAATAATTGATCAATTGATTCTTCTTTTGATGACTGATCTTAAGGCTCCCTGCCTAAAAAGGAAGAGGCTCCCTTTGCATGGTCTATTACCCATCCCTATGTTCTCCTTCCATCCCTAGAAGTTAGGATTGTTTCCTCCTCCCTCTCATTAGTTTTATGCCTCACAATAATTTTTCATAATATCTTTTGCTCTCTACCTCTAATGAGTAACTTATTCCTATTGAGTTATTTCCATCCTCTTCTCAAAACCCTCATTTTTAGACCATTATAAGTATGAAAGTGTTCTCTTTGGATATAAAGGCTTGTAATGAGTCTTCATTGGATAAACCCTCTTCCCTACCCCCTAATGTAGTCCCCCTAAATTAGAACCGTGCAATCCCTTATCTAAGTTTCCCCATCCAAGAATTTGTCCCTCATCTCCCCTTTCTATCTCATTGGATTCTAAGACCAACATCACTCCATACAACCACCCAACAAAGGATCCTTGTTTTTTTCTCTAGTCATGTATTGACATTTCATGACCACAAAAGATCTTAGCTAAAGGGTTGATAATGCTCTTAGATTCCTTCCCACATTGAAACAAAGACATGCTACTCAGTAGGAGAAAGTAATATTTAAGACTCGCTACACACTACTCAATAGCACTCATTGACAAATGTAGAGATCATAGATTGTTTTAATGCATCTAGGATGAGTAATGAAGTGATCATCTACACCAATATCACCAAATACTATATAAATACTCTCTAGATGTCTCAAGAAAGTAAAAATGACTTCTTGGCATGTGCCAATGATTTGGTCCATAAAGGCTAATGTGCCTCTTGGGATCACACAAGTAGTTCTATGCTATCTGTTAATGCTTACCAAGAACCACTAACACATGAAGCATAGGAAGTAGTTCCTCTACAAAACCTTCCTAGTTTTCCTAAGGTTAAAGACTTCACCAACCTCATCTATCCTTTGACATCAAAGTAGAGATCAGTGTCACCATTAGTTGATGTTAAGATTTGTCATTCTCTCTCTATCAATCTCATTATCAAGATTGATTTTCTTAAGAAATTGCCTCTCTATGTTTAGTTGTGGGAGAGAAAGAGAGTTTGTGAAAGAGCATAAGAGAGGATGGTAGAGAGACCAAAAGCTTTAAGAAACATGCTTGTGTTATAATGCGCTCACGTTTCAAACTAGATAAAATGCTGACTAACGGCCTGCAAAAAGGCATATCATGTGATTTTTGGCCCACATGCTCTGTTTTATTCCCTATTTTTCTTTGACTAACTAGAAATCCAAGGACATCTTGATGGTAGTTGATTGTCATTGATGTCAAAAAGGTGTTGTGTTGATGATATAGATACATCATATGGCAGGAATCGTCAGGTAATGGTGTCAGTTCATCTTCATAAGTTTGGAATTAAGTTGCTATGATGTCTTGGGAGGTTATCTTACGTTCATCAAAGGTTTGTATTTAATTATAGGGAGCTTGAATTGAGAGGGGAGCACAAATATTTATTTGAAGACCCATATTTAATATTATAAAGGAGAAATTATTTTTCAAAGAGGAGTTTGCCATCAAATGTCTTTGAAATTTAATACATATTTAAAAAGGGGGAGCAAGTAATTTAAGAAAAGCATTCATTTGCTTTTATCAAATAGTTAATAATTCTAAAGGAGGAAAGATTTTTAAGTTTTTGAAAAAGCATGGTATGGATTTATGAGTGAAAAGCTTTATTCATTAAAAAGCTTTATTCATTAAAAAGGCTTCTATAAATTAGAAAAGGCATCGAATTTTTAAGGAGCATGGTATATATTTCAAGGAGGGAGCCCAATTAAATTAAATTTGAAGACCATGTTTTGAAAAACATTTTTCAAAGATTCCTTAATTTATTTAAAATTTCTTTTTAAGGAGAGCACGTCTTATGGAAAGAATTGAAGTATTTTTGTGGCATTAAAATATGCTTTAAGAAAGAAATTTTAAAAGCATTAAAAATGCTCTATAAAAATGAAGAGATAGTTTCACGTTTAAATGGGGAATATGCATATATATTTAAATGGAGAAAAGCATCATTTTAAATGGATGGTGATGAAGTTAGAAACTTTTTATTTCTTGGAGGATAAGGAGATTTTTTTTAGTGCTTTTAAATAAGGCAATTTCCTTGTGGAGATTTTTCATGACAAAAAGGCTAAAACAGATTTATTTCCTTTTTAAAGTGCAAAGAAGTCCAAGAGTGCTTGAAGATAAAATTTTTTATTAAAAGATGATTTTGTTTTTTTTGCTTTTCTCAAATTGAAAGAGAATGATTTTTTTTTAAGAGGATAAAGATATTGAAGATTGATTTTTGAGGAGATTTTTTTTAAGGCAAATATTTATGGAGAATTGAAGATATATTTTTGAAGAATAGATTTCTGACAGGGAATGAAGAAAAATGAAGACATTTTTTATGGTGGACATTATTTATTTTCTTTTGCAAGAAGATGAATAAATATTTGCAAAGGGAAATTGAATTGCTTTTTATTTATGCTCAGAATATGAAGAGTCTTGTTGAAAAGAAAAAGAAGGATTTGAAGAAGATGAAAAAGATTTTGTAAGAGAGAAGATGAAAAGATTGAAAAGTCTTTGAAGTAATTATGCACAGATTAATATGAAGATTTTTATTCTTGCAGGAAAATAGTTTTTGCAGATTGCAGAATACAAAAAGAATATTCAAGATGATGAAAAGTTATTCAGAGAAAATATGAAATTAATTTTATTTTATAGAGATGTAATTGTTGGTTCAGGATTTCTTGCAGGTGGATATGAAGAGGATACAAATAAAAGAGTTTTTATTTTCTCCTACAGGACACTGATTGAAATATGAAAGGTCATAAAAGATGAATTTGATTTTGCAGAGAAGAGGAACATCAAGAGTCTTTTCATTTACAATAATTTTTCAGGTGCATTGATGCAACTTTATAAATAGGCAAAGATGAAACATACAGAGTATGCAGTGTTGTTGCATGGATCAGCATTCTAGGTTGAATATATTTTGAATATCCTCTTGAAGAGAAAATTCAAATGATGAGAGAAGTATGGTCATATGACAGACACATGTGAAAGAAGAAATGATTTGTATCGAAACAGAGAATCCCTCTGAGTTCTTGATTTTGAGTATATGTTAGGGGTTGGTGCTCCTTGAAGTTGGTGCTTCTAAATGAATTAGGGGTTGGTGCTCCTTGAAGTTGGTGCTTCTAAACATTGTAACCAGTGAGGTTTTTACTTAAGCCAGTGAGGCATTTTGAGTGGTTTTTCTACCCTTGGAGGGTTTTCCACTCTGTAATTTTCTTGTGTCATAATCTCATGTCTTGATGTCTTCCATAGCTTCATTTACCGAATATGATTTATGTGATTAATCATTTGTTGATTAATTGTTCAAGTAAATAGTAGTTTAATTCTGATAAATCATATTTGTCAATTTTGTAAAATTGTAAAAATAATACAACACTGATTCACCCCCCCTCTCAGTGTTGTCCTGGACTCCTACACATCTCCCATCCACCAATCTCATAATGCCACTTGACAGGGCTTGCTTGAGAGATCTCAAGAATCCTCTACCCTTGATCTCCAAATTCAATCTCATCCCTTCATCCAACATCCAAAAATCCTATAAATAGATTCTCACCCCAAGCATTTTCAAGACTCCATGAAACATAAAGTTATACTGCTATTCTAAGGAGCCACCTACACATCAACAATATCAAAGAGCACATCCACACAACAAGGGTTAGCATGTGAGGTGAATTAGATAGTTTTCATTTCATGGTTTATGCTTTCCTTTATGCTCAACCTGAGGTGTATGTGAGGTGAATGAAGTAGGTTAATATTTTTTTAGTATATTTCTTCCGTTCATTTCCACATGCATACATCTGCCTAATCTAACATTTTTGTGAGTTTCTTGTTTAGTGTTGTCATGCAGGTTACAGTCGCACCTATGCCTACAAATTATTGCTTGTTCTTCCAATTTTAGCACCTCACTCTGTGTTTTAGTTCTTGCATCTCTACTGTCAGCGTTTATGTCCCAAATTGCGGCACCTGTGTTTACTAATATTGTTTGTTTTGTAGGTTAATCTCAATTTGGCACCTGTGTTCGATCAATCAATGCCTTTGTTTTAAAATCAATTCGATTATTGCATGTTTTGAAGTTCCACATCTAACAATTATAATTGATTTGATTGCATCTCTGACAATTCCTAACAGGTTGTTTTGTAGATTCAACACTCTATTTTGTAGGTTTCTCATCTAGTTGCAGGTCACACATCATGTCAGCATCGGATCAGTGCCTGTGTAGTCGGGTTTAGTACTTTCGCACCCAGGTATATTCTCTATGTTTTAGCACATGTACGTTTTCCTATTCAGCACCTGCATCATAGATTTTAGCGCTTGCATCATAGATTAGCACCTACATCATTGATTTTGGCACCTGTATCTGCCTATTCAGTGTTTGCATGTCAGTTTTTAGTGCCTGCGCACTCATTTGTCAGTGCCTGTGCAGCCTCTGTCGGCACCTATGCAACCTCTGTTGGCACCTGTGCAGCCTCTATCGGTGCCTGTGGATATTCCAGTTCTATTTTTTGAACTAACATATTTTCTTGGACTAACTTTTGTGATTGCAGCATTTTTCGATTGTCCAAGATATTTCTAGGACTACTAATCATTTGTGGTTGCAGCCCCACTTGTCAAAGGACCTAGCATCTTTTTTGCACTAAATCTAGGAACATTTCTTTTGGGGGTTAAAAAGAACTTGTTTGCTTTGTTTAGGGTCAATCAAGGTGTATGTTATCCCCTTGCACTTCGCATGATCTTGGGGATCAAAAACCTTGATTTGATCTAATCTTTGTTATCTTTGTTCATCCCAAGGTCTTTGGTGTGTATGCTCTCTCCTCGCACCATTTGGTGATCTTGGACATCAAAAACACCTTGGATTCTTTCCTCTAGGGGGGGCTTCCTTGGATTTCATCACCAAGGGGACAACCTCAACCCTCGTGTTCCGATGGAGTATACAAATTTGGAAGAGAATCGAAAGACTTTTCCATTGGGGAACATTTGTCATTTGGGTGAAGCTTGCAAGAACTTTATACCTTGCAAAGTGAAGGAGGAGATTGGGTTACCCATTAACACTGCATTACCTTGAAATCAGGTGTCATTTGTAGGTACACAATAAATTCCGAGGTTTAGACCAAAAATCTAAGGATTTATATGTGCATATATTTTGTACTATATTCCAATATCAAATTTGATATTTAGCTTATATTGTCACAATACATTAATCAAATTTAAAAACAACAAACCAAATTAAAATAACTAAACATATTATAATCCTCTTATTTCCTTTATCAATTTCAAATGTTATGCACTTAATCTATCATTTAATTACTCACTAAATACACTAAATACATTTGTAGAAGGGATTACTTATTTTCTCTCAATAATAAAATATCGTTAATATAATGACTACAACTCATCATATAGCATCATTTATGGTTCCTCGTTAGTAACAAATCTAAATATATATTAATATAATAAGTACGTGAGAAAAGCCAAAGATTACATTTAAAATTCATGTGACAAATAGAAAACTTAAGTGCTTATGTGCTGAGTAAATCCCCTTCTTATTGCCAACATAGATGATGAAAAATATCATTGTACTATCATAATAAGTTTTTTCCTACAGGGCTTAAAAATACAGGTCAAATCCCACTTTTAATTGCTCCCAAATCCTTCAATCAACTTAAAGTGAAGCCTTAAAAATTGAAAGATAGACCCACAAAATAAAAAACATTGGAAATGTCTTTATGCAGACTTAAAACTGCGCATACTAGGATCCAAACATAAATGATTCCACAATTGTTTATGCTGTTCTTACAACTCTATAATATGTAATTTGTAATCTTTTTCTGATATCCCTGCTGTCTTTATTGCACAGCAGTGGTTCAGGGTAGTCTGCTACTTTATCTATGCCTATGCGGCCGTGGTCTGTTAATTGTATTTCTCATTTAGCTTTAATCCAATGAAAAAATATATCCCACAAATCTTGACAACTCACAGCCAAAATTAGCCTCATCATACTTTTGTTTTAAATACCTCGCCCGAGGGAATTCTCAAAAAGTCTCTCGAGTGGCTCGGCTGGGAGAGGGATCAAAAAATGGAGGACCCAAATCTAAATGTTTCTGCAATTCAAACAGAAAAAAAAAAAAAAAACAACTGATGAGCGCAATAAATAAATCAACACACAAAATTCACGCCAAAGCCAAAACAGCTTCATATTAATTACCTGATGGTTTAATCACAAGGCAAAGCTCTTTGGGCGCAATCTTTCTCTTTTTCTCTTGACCATCTCATTATTCTGTTGCAATTCTTCCTTGTTTACTGCTCTCCTACCCACAAACTGCTCTTCACCGAAATCCTGCACGCGCAAACAAAGACTCTTCCCCTTCCTAAATCTACCCATACGATCTGCTTCATGATTGTTCACAGAAGAGTAATTCATAAGACCGTGGCTTTCAGAAATCCCTTCACCTGCTTGCAAGTTGTGATAATTTCGGCGGCTGGTGTGGCGCCTGAGCGCCTTGTACACCAACGGAATCAGCCCCTCCATAATCGCTCCAACTTTACCAAACTTGTTCTAAAACAAGAGATTTGTAACACAGACACATTCACATTCACATTCACATGCCACCGACCTCACAATTCTCTTGTGATTATTTTAGGAGACAGTTTACGTGTTCGTTTGGGATGAGTTGGAAGCAATAATGACTTTTATGGATAGAATAGATTATACGAATCAGCTGTTTTTAATTATTGACCACCCACTTGGGCGATGGATTCTCCGTTTTGCTCTGCACAGTCCAGGAAGCTGTCAATTTGTAAGTTGCAACTGTTGACCCACTCCCTCCGACCACAATCAAACTGACACGATGCCCACCTACTACGATAAAGAAATATACAGACTACTCTAGACTTTTTCAATGAAAAGCCCACAACATTAATTTAAGGGTAGTTGGAATAAACCTTACCGCCTTGATATTGGTCAGAGAGGCGAAATGGAATTACATCTTTGAAAAGGCCAAAGAGAGTTGGAACATGCCTCATATATTGTTGGGTTAGACAGTTTCAAATGGGATTACATATGATGTTATAGATTTGATTGGACTTGTCTTTGAAAGGCCTTTTAAAGTTAACACAATATATAAACATTAAAAATAGTTGGGACGGGAATTATACCTAGTGGGTTAGATTAAAAAGATGGAATTTTGGTTTAGGTAGGCTGAATGGAATTACAATTCGTCTTAAATTAATGATTGCTACTTTGATGTATGAGGTAGTAAGTCCTTCGTAATCTATCTATCTACGCGTTAGGCCATTTTAGGGGGGCGAGCTATTAATCGCTCAAGATGCGTAGGAAGCTCCAAAGTCTTTTGCATGAGGTGCATAATTCTCTACTATGCTTTCTTGGTCTTAATATGTAATATTTTTTTATTGCTTTTGTTTAGTGGGTCATGATTATCTATTAGCCCCTTTATTTTTTAAACAACCTACGTAATTTTTTTTTAAACGATTAATAGAATTTCTAAAATATTTCAATTAATTTTGAATATCAATAAACAAGTTTATAAATGTATTAGTTTTAGCGTTAAAAAAAATTGAAGTGGCGTGCAGAATATATGGATTGGTACATGGATCTGAAAACGGTGAATGAGCTCTGCTAGGGTTTTCTGTGTCTATGGCTTTCCTTGGCCCCTCTTGCGTCATACCGCGCCTTAGGCGCAAGATTTTTCATTTACTATGTGTTGTACGACTGCATTTACTGCGGTTTTTGTGGTCTTTATTATGCTTACAACCGACTCTAACCCGACAGTTTTTGTTGGTGTTGGCAGTTCGACGGCTCTACTCAATGGCTCCTCCCTCGAACAAGCGTCCCCAGAAATTTGTTCCGAAAGTATTCCACGAGGTAAGTCTTTTGATTCTCTTGTTGATGTGGTGTTACCCATCCAGGATTTTGATTCAACATGTCAATGGTTAGCGCAACATACTCTTGTTGGTTATTTTTTTGGGAGGACTCCCCGTGAAAGTACGTTAAATAATGGGTTCAAAAGGCCCGGGTCCCTCATGGGGTCCGCCTTGATATGGTTCAAAATTTGACAAAGGGTTTTTTTCTTTTTCATTTTGTAAAGGTCAGTCATGTTCAGGCAATGCTGAATCATGGTCCTTGGTATGTCTGGTCCTCTTTGCTGGTATTCCAACCCTGGACCCGGGACTTCACTGTCTCAAATGACACCAAGTTACAGGTTTCAGTTTAGATTGAGTTTCCTGGTCTGCCCTTGCCTTGCTTGCATTTTTTACAACCTATTGCTTCCTCCCTGGGGAGAGTTATTTGTGTCGAACCTGATAGGTTCTTTCAATCTCGCCCTCAAAAGCGAGTCTGTGTCGAAGAGGACCTTTCACAGGATTTGAAAGAGTCCATTGATATTCAAATTGGTACTCTTCGACATACCCAGAAGGTCACTTATTTTAATCTGTTGAACACTTGCTATCGGTGTCAATCGGCTAACCATAAGATTAAGGATTGCCCTCTTGCAGTCCCTCGTACTCAATCTCTGCCATGGGAAGCTGACAAGCCCCGTTAGGCGGAAAGCGCTGCCGCCAAACCAGAGGAAAAATTGTCAATGGTTATCAACTGGAAAAATAAGTCTAATGGCTCCGAGGCGGTTACCAAAACCCTTGAGTCGATAAAAGAAGTTTCAAACCCTTCTGTGAAGGGGAAGAAAACCCAAAAGGTTTCTAATAGCATTCCAGCTCAGCCAAGGCCTTTAACTTCGCCCCAGCCTGTCTCAATAATGATAACTCAGCTGACTGAGTCTCCTCCTATGTTAGGAATTCACAGGAGATCTCGCAATCCTTCTCGACCTCTTGAAGAAGGAGAATATGTTCAGGAAAAATGGAGGCATTCATCTCCCACTATTCAGATTAGGTCAGTCCCACCAGAATTTTTGCAGAATCGCTATTCCTCTCTGGAAGAGTCGGACTCCAACGAAATGGTGGAGTATCTAACATGAATTTTCTTTCCTAGAATGTTCGAGGTCTAACAGACCTCTCTAGGAAGTATTATGTTAGGGATACCTTTCAAAAGTATGCTGGTATTGATGTTTTGTGTCTTCAAGAAGTGAAAGTTGTTGGTTTTTTGCTTTCTTCGGCCTACTGCTCTATTTGGCCAGCCAGTAAAATGTTTTGTACCGATCATGAAGTTGGGCGTGGCGGTGTGGTCACTCTTGTGTGCCCACAATGGCACACTTCTATGATTGCTCATGGGTCTGACCCCACACATCGGCTTGTCTAGGTGCTTTTGAACATTGATAATCATTCCTTCAGGATTATTAATGTTTATGCCTCGAATGATGTTGTTGAAAGATCTATTCTCTGACGATGGATTGCTGACTCATTGCCAATTGCTACATGGTTTCTTTGTGGAGATTCCAATATGGTTGAGATGGCGTACGACAAGGATGGTACTCTGCCATTTCGATGGGCAGCTGGCAAAAGAGAGGCCTGGTTTTACATGCATAATAAATTGGGTCTTTTTGACCCCAATATTGGCCACCGCTATTCTCATTCTCTCTGGCACACTTGGTGCAATTATCAAGTTGGGTATGACAGGATATTTAAACGCCTTGTTCGTGCTATGCTCTTGGCTCAATCTTTTTTCTCTTTTACCAACTCTTCCCCACTCCCGGTTAAGCCGTTAGTAGATGTGACGTTGTTAGACCATTTTCCTATTTTGTTTCGCATTGAATGGCAAGTAAGGCAGCCCCGCGCCAGTAGGACCCAATTTTTTTTCTGGATACCTCTCTGCTGAGTCACCAGCCCACACTTGCCCACATCAACACCATCTGGAATCTTGAATGCAGACCGCCCCACTCAACTAGCTGGATTAAGTGGTGGAATGATGCCATCACCTGGACTGCGAGGTTTCTTCGCATTTATGGGTGCCAGCTGGCTATTTTTCGCAGACAGTCTTATGAAGCGACAACGTCTAACCTCCGCACTGCCACTTAGGCTTTGGCGGTTAACCCCTTCTCTACAAGTCAAGGTTACGGAGTTAAGACATCAAAAGCAATTTGTTGATAATTATGTGGCCATAGGGGCGCAACTCAAGGCCATATTACACTAGCTCAAGATTGGGGACCATGCCTCGAAAGAATTTTTTCTGGCTCTTCAAGCCAAACATTCGTCTCCTGGCATCAAGCTAATCAAAGAGGGCAATAATGTGCTTTCAAAACTGCTTGATATTCTCTAGGTGTTTGTTAAGCACTATGAGAAAGTTTCCATAGCCTAAGAGTATACTCTTGAGTGGAATAATGCGCTCCAGGATTGCCTTGCTGTTGTGCCAAATAGGCTTTCCTTAGCCCAGAAAGCTTTCTATGAGCAATTGCTCACAATTGAAGACCTCAAAGAAGTTGTCTACATTATGGCCGATGATAAAGCTCCGAGAATTGATGGGTTTCCTTGTGAATTTTACAAAGCTCTTTGGGATTGTGTGGGGAAGGATCTGCATAAAGTTTACCTTAAAGATTTTCATTCTAATTCCCTAGGTAATCTTATCAACAAAGGCAATATAAAATTCATACCTAAAACTGGTGATCCCGAGGATATCTGTAACTGGCAGCCCATTACGCTCCTCAATGTTTCCTACAAAATAATTGCCAAAGCCCTTGTTGCCATCTTTTGCCTTAGGTTGTGTGCCCTAAACAGACTGGTTTTATTAAATCTAGGTTCATCTTAGACAACATAATTGTTGTCTGGGAAGGCATGGAGTGGGCGAGATGCTCTAATCAAAAGGCAATTTTTCTCAAAATTGATTTTGCCAAAGCTTATGACTGCATAGAATGGCCCTTCAATTTAGCTATACTTTCTGCACTGGGATTTGGCCCAAATTTCATTCAGTATGTGAAAATTTTGTTCTCCAAAGCTTCATCTTGCATCACCATTAATGGCTGCCAATCCCAATCCTTTGGTCTGTTCCGTTCCATTCATCAAGGCTGCCCGCTTGCCCCCTCGCTTTATGTGCTGGCTGCTGAGGGGTTTGGCTATCTTCTTACTCATTATGTTTCCCAAGGTCTTGTTTGAGGGATCTCCTTGCCTAATTCGTCAGCTTGATTGGTCAATGGCCACTTTGCCGATGATTCCTTCCTTACCTTGTTGGAAGAAGAAAATATTGTCAAAGCTGCTCTTGGTTGTCTAGAGACCTTTTGCTTGGCCTCTGGTTCTGCCATTCAGTGGCATAAAACCTTGTATTACAAACAATTAGTTCTTCCTAGTCCTCTCTAGATTCAGGAATATGGGTGGAAGTGGATTACTCCTAGCAAAATCTTTCAATTTCTTGGCATCCCTTTCGCCTTTTAGGCCTCTTCTCCTGATCTCTGGCAAGCGGTTCTATCTCGAATTGAGTAGAAATTAGCTTTCTAGGTTACCAAGCCGCTCTCTTTGGTTGGTAAATTTCAGGTGTGTTCCAAAGTAGTAGCAGCGACTCATGTGTATTGCTCTTCATGCTGGGCCCCTTCTAAGGCCTCTTATGCTAAGCTGGAAAAATTGCTCAGAGATTTCCTTTGGGCCTCTTTTGAGACTCACCGAGGCTTTCACCGCGTTGCCTAGGAGTTTTGCTGCCTCCCCAGAGATTCTGTGGGCTTGGCCTTCTTTCCACTTAGCGGCAAGGGATTGCTCTTTATATGGATCATATGTGCTCTTACTGGTAATGAGGCATGGAAAATCCTCCTCTGACATTGTATTGAAGTAGGTTATCCCGCCCATAGACCTTCTTGGAAGGGAATTGGCTTTCCAACCCTTCTTGTTATGAGGGAACCAGTTCATATTTTGGGTACCTTTGTTGCCAAAAGCATTTAGCGTGCCTGGGAGACAGTCAAGCCCTGGCTCTGCTGGACTAGGACTGGATTTCGTGATGGGCTCTTGTTCAATCAGGAGAATATTTGGTGGTCTCCTCTTTTTTCCAGAGCAGGTCAGTTGTTGTCCAAGCTTCCTTGGCTTAAGGCCCTCAGATTCCACAAGAAGGGTATCCAGACCTACAAGATATATTTCATAGACCCACCATGAGTATTTTGTCATGGGAAGCTTTTCGTGCCTAGTTTGGTTTTCAAAACCATGATTGTGAAACCTACAACGGCCTGGTGAGTGCCATTCTGGTTGATATGCTTCATAAGGTGGGTATCCACTCCACCAAGCCCTGGTGGAAAGACTAAAAATGGTATCCAGAGACCCCTTTTAGAAATTACAAGCCTCAGCTTAGTTATTAATGGCTTTCGCCTCATTTTCCCATGATCGACAACCTAAACCAGAGATGGCACCTCCAGTCCTTGCTGTCTATTTGTCACAAAAGATTTTCTGCTACATGGTCTGTAATTGTTGAGCCAAAGCTCGCCCACTTTGCTTGGTGTATTCTTTTCCAAGGCTTACCAATGGGGTCTCAGCTTTCTCACTTGGGGGTTCAAGACCCTCGTTTCCCTTTTTGTGGGCAGGCTGAGTCATTTAAGCATTTCTTTTAGTTTTGTACCAGAGCTTAGCAGCTGTGGAATTGGATTCGTGACTTCTTTCGACCATTTCAGCCAGATCCCCCCGCAAATTATGCATAGATTTGGCACACTTTCAGGGTGGAAATCCTCTTCAGTATTTTGAAAGGTTTTGCTGGGGGACTCTCCCAGGCTCCCCGCAAATTATACTTAGATTTGGCACACTTTCAAGGTGGAAATCCTCTTCAGTATTTTGAAAGATAGAAACGCTTGCATATTTTCTCATAGCCAGATTGATACATTTCTTTCTTTATATTCTAAAGCTATTATTTTCTCTAATGTTCTCCTAAAGATTCAAGTGCAAGCAAACAAAGTTGCGCTTGAAGTGTCTCACCTTCAGGAGCTTCTGGACCACTGGGGCAATGCCCCTTGCATTGTGGCTCGCATGCCTCCCTCTCCCATTTCCTCTCGGAGCCGGTCGCCTTCACAGGGCCAGCGGCAAATTGGCTCTGCCAGGGATTTTTGCCCTCGTTCTCGTGCTCCTCCGTGTTGCAACTCTCACCCTCGCAGGTGGTCACCCTCTCCTCCTTCGTCGGCTGACCAGGGGTGGCCTTCTAGAGGAGCAGCAGGGGATGGAAGCGGAGCTTCTAGGTGGCCTTCTGGTGACACTCCTGGAGGCGGTTTTGGCTAGCCCACTGATACTTCTAAATGGGTCCCGCATTTGGACTTGGCAATTTCACCTCGTCGTGAAGATAAAGATAAAGAAACTGAGAAAGATGACGATGGTTGGGCTCCTCCTGACATCATTCGGGACCCCGCTGTTGAATGGGGAACCCAGATGATAGGGACCTGCCACCCTCTGGCACTACTCTGGCCACTTAATGGCCTTTTTATTTGTTATTTTTTGTAATGCTTCCTGAATTCTAGACGTGGCCCAAGACTCTTTGATTTTCTGGGCTCTGCCCATGTGACTCTCGAGGTGTGCCTTCTTACCACCCACCCTTTTTTGTGAATATGTGTATTTTTATCTTTTATTAATATAGATATGGTCACCTGTTCATAAAAAAAATGAAGCCACTACCACCATAAATGTTGTTGTTAGTTGAGTCAATAATATTAGTTAAAGGATTTCATCTCCTTTGCACATATTTTTCATTTTCTTCTTTTGCAAGCTACATATACCATGTGTCTTTGTAGGAGAGATTGTAATCTCCAACCAAGAGAATTTCTCATCCTATGGGAAAGAGGAGGGAGTGTATAGGATGGGTGATCCCAACCACTATCTACTAGGTAGAGAGACATTGTGTCATTGTAACGTCAAAAATTACATAACATTGCAGTTTCACACTATATTTTGGGCTTACTTTAGTGTCCATTCCCTTAGCATGTTTTAGGGATCATTTTAGCCTAGCCTTAGTATTTTTCCTTTACTAGATTGTCAAATTTCTTTTTCAGATTCCAATTCTTATTGATGTTCTAGGAACACATGTTGAATTTTGTGTAATTTCTCTAGGACACTAGTGCTATGCACAGACGTCTCCACGATGCGTTAGCCTTCCATGAGTTCTAAAAATTTAAAATGTTGATTTCTTGCTCAACCATGTACTATCGTCTATTGTAATGCTCGTTCGTCAAAAAACACTTTCAACATCCGAATCTGACCCTTCAGCTTCCTCACAAACCCTTATACAAAAGCAATTTTTGAATCTAACCCTCATATTCTTGTCTTTTGGAAAAAATCTCTCTCATGGTTATGCTTGGATGAAAATCTCCATTGTTGAAGTTGCATGCAACTCAAATCTTCTTGGACAAATACAAGTGTTGTTTCACCGTCTACATCATGCTAGTAATCTTGTTTGGATGAGTTTCCTTGTCTAAACAAAGCATTAACATTATTTCTTTTATTTATTTCATTCAGTCTCTATTTGAAAATATTTGGTGTAGACTACCACCTTGTTTATCTCAATATGCACAAGGTATTCTTCTCCATAGACCAGGTTGATACATATAGATTGTATTTATTGTCATTGCTCTAAATTCCTAGATGTGCACGTAGGATACGACCACACACTATTTTTCTATTCTTTTATCATTGGTTGCTATGGAGGTAGAAATACCAAAGTAAGGGTTTGACTTGAAGGCAAACCCCCAAACAACCCTAGCATTTTCTCTTGTTTCAGCTACAAGTATTTTGGGAGACATTAAATCGCACGGAGGTTTGCAAGTGTCTTCCCCTTTGCTTGTCATTTTAGTATTTCATTTAATTTAGTTAGTTTGGCTCTATTTTATCATTTTTATATTATCTGGTATTTGTTGGTTTGTTGTTCTAATTGTCCTTGTTTTTTGTTGTGCATGAGAGTTTGAAATCTATTAAAAACTGTAAGTTTTACAATTTTTCTAGACGACAGCGCGTGGAAGGACTACAACACTTCACATGGATGTCCATACGCTATCCTGGCGTTTGAGATAGTGAGCCTCATCTTTTGGTGCCAGATTCCTCTGTTTCTACTATTTACAATTCTGAGTCCAATTTTTCGATTTTGTATTTCAGTTTCCTATAAATTAGCACTTTCTATTCCAACTTATATGTAATGTAATGTAGAAAGTTAAAGGTATCACTTTTTCTATATTACATTTTGGTGAACCTACCTCTTTAGCACAAAACTTTTTTTATTTTCATTCATTTTCTTTCAAAAACTTTTTCGACCGAATTGTCAACTCCTTTCTTAATAAATTTTCTTAATCATGGATTCTAGTTCTTTCTCTTCGGAATCTTTACATGTGTACATCATGGACTATGAAATCTTCTCTCGCTTCATTAATATTCATCCATATGTCTTAGATCACATAGCTACTATCTAGGACATGGATATCTCTACATGTTCCATGTATGAGATCCTTTATTGTATAGCTGATCTTTCTAGCTTCATGGCTCTTATGGATGTCTCTCCTTCTATATTAGAAGACTTCACTACATTCATCTCTGTGACCTATCATGAGATAGATGATGTTGATAGTTCTTCTTTCACTTCTACTACATCTTCCATTGTCCATGATGATTCCATGTCTCTTCCTATTTCTCTCCCTCCTTTGGTTGCATGTTCAATCTCTTTGGACATCACTAAGGATGTGGAGACCTCTTTATCCTCTCTTCCTCCTTTGGTTGCATGTTCAAGCGCCTTGGACATCACCAAGGATGTGGAGACCTCTTTATCTTCTCTCCCTCCTTTGGTTGCATGTTCAAACTCCTTGGACATCACTAAGGATGAGAAGACCTCTTTCTCTTCTCTCCCTCCTTTGGTTGTGTGTTCAAGCTCCTTGGACCTTTCCAAGGAGGTGGAGACATCAATCTCTTCTCTCCCCCCTTTGGTTATGTGTCCAAACTCTTTGGACCTCCCAAAGGATGTAGAGATCTCTCTCTCTTCCTTCATCACCTATGAGGATCCTATCCTTATGGTTGACAATACTTCTTCACCACATGATTCTCAAACTTCTATTGACAGTACTTCTTTATGTGCCTTTGATGACTCTTCTTCGAGTGATGATGAAGCTCATGCTTCTAGATTGATCCTTTATCTTGGCAAGATGGACTCTTTTCTTTTTCATCCCCTCCTCTTTATTTGGAGGATGAACTCCCTCTTGCAGACAATGTTGAACATGCTAGTATCATTCATCACTTCCTTAATGTCACATTGGCCAAAAGCCCTTCTTCAATAGATATTGAGCATCATTCACATGATTCTTTATCTACTATTTCATCTCCTACATTAGAGGCATTTCTTCTAGATCTTGATCCATTCCATTATATTTCTCCACCTTCTTTCTCAAAGGCATCACCATCAATTTCTAGTGAGCCGCCTTGTGTTGCTCCTACATTTGCATGGTTATAATCTCATTTATCTTCTAATATTCTTGCATACCCCTCTCTGGTTGGTATGAGAACTCTTTCATTTGACAAATATAATGGTCATGGTGATCCATTGCGCCATGTAAAACATTTCTCCACCATATGCTTGACTCAGATGTGATGACTATGTCTTGGCAAAATTATTTTCTAGTACATTGAGAGATATTACCTTAGACTGGTTCTTCACCTTACGTATTAGTTCCTTACATTCCTTTTTTGATGTTGCTCATGCCTTTGTCTCACTTTCAATATAACATGGATCCTAGAATATATCTAACACACTTGGCATAATGTAAGCAAGTTGTTGATGCGAGTGTCCAGGCCTTTACTTCTCATTTCTTTTCCTTCCTTATTCGATGGGGTAGTCGGCCCTTGATGGCCTTCTTCTACCTCTCCTTTGTGAGAATTTACTGCCACATATCCAACAAGCTATGCTCTTTGATAAATTTTGTTCTCTTACTGAATTAGTTCTTCGTGCTCTTGAAGTTGATCAAATCTTTCTAGAGTACCCTCACCTCAAATGTTATGATACACTTCTCCCTTCTTGTGATGAGAAGTTGCTTTAGTCCATTGTTGGTATTCCTTCTATAACTTATATATTCACTCATGCTGCAACTCTACCCTTAGAGAACTTTTTCCTTCATTCTCCTTGTGATGTGGATTTCGTGTTAGAAATGAAGGTGAACAACTATAGAATGGAAATCTGTTATCAAGTATTATAATAATCCAGTGTAGAACAAAATGAAGATTATAGGAAATCAAATCGACAATACAAAGAAATAAAGGAACAGAAGATATGAACACATAACACAATGTTTACGTGGAGAAACCCTTTTGGAAAAAACTCCACACAATAAAAGACGCACCAGTCTATATTAAATTCAATAGAGTTTATAATGCATCACTAATGACCTCTTCAATCTTTAATCCAGCAACACCTATTCTTCAGTCTCAACTCTCTACTACATAATCATAATACAATGCCCTCATTAAAAGAGTGTTGCCATCTAGGGAAAAACCCTAACATACCTTCTATCACCATATCTGAGACCTAATGATGAACGGTTCAGATTGACTACGAAATTACAATATTTTACAAGGCAATTTTCTTTGAAAAAAAATTCTGGGGCATTACCCCTGTACCCTTCATCAAGTACTGGGATCAAATGCAGCTAAAACAAGACCGATGATTGGTGAATACATCTTCCCTTATGAAAATTTACAAACAACATTAGGAGTAATTAATTACATAGGATTTACAAGGTTGATGGCACCTTAATCCTAACATTTCGCTAAGTCATCTGATTACTTCACTGTTGGCAATTGATTCTACTATCACTCTATTGTGCTACTACCTATTATGTGGCACATAGCTTTCTTCCATTACTTGTTTACAATCATGGTTGTACAATTTCAGGTGCAACCACCTTTTCTTTTCTCAGGTAATAGCACAACTTCTTTTATCTTTGTTGTTCTCACTCCTATTTTGGGGTCAGTGACAACTTGTTCTAGAACCAGACACCCTACAGGTGTCCTTCCTATGGACACTCTTCTTTCTTTATCCCCTCTCATTTACTTTAAAATCAATTGCATACACTTCTTCTATGCAATTATTTTAAGGGTGGGCATACATCTATCATTTTCACATTGTTTGCACACTCCTTGGAGCATTTATATACAATTTTTACATTATTATAATGCTCCCTAAAGAATTCACCCCCCTACGGTGTTGGTTTTTATACGCTCCCTGAGGCGTTGGTAGTCTATGAGCCACCTAACATAATAAAGCTTGATGGCATGTGTGCTTCATATGACTTACTTTTTTACACCCATGGTCACTAGCATAACACAACTTGCTAGTTCCTGATCCATGAGGGTATTGTGATTTGTATGACCCCTAGCGACAAAGCAAATTAGTTTCTAAGTCATGTACTCTTCTTCGTTCATATTGTTTGCTTCCCTATCTATTTGTATGCATTCTCTCCTTGAAGCAATTAATCGACTCATTATATTCTTCTATCCTCTTAAGAATTCCTCTATTTGTTGTTTCCTTTATTTCTGTTGCATTTTGGAGATGACACATGGTATTGAGACAATCTTTCACGTTGAGGTCTCTTTCACTTTGCTGACTCAAAATCTTTCTTTGCTTGATATGTGTTTTTCTCTGTTGAAATGCGCCAGACAACTAAGAGTGGGGGGTGAATCAGTTGTCAAAAAAACTTAAACACTTCTTCACTTGCACATTAATCATTTATCCACAATTATTATGATTTAACAATGAATGCATAAAATCAGAAACTTAAACACAGATGCAACATTATACACAAGAGACACCAAATTTTTACGTGGAAAACCCCAAGGTGGGGAAAAACCACGGAGAGGGTTAGCTCTCAAAATATATTGCAATCTTTGAAAAATGATGTTCAGGCTTGGTCACTCCACGGGACCAGAACAAACTAGCTCACTGCCATGAAGTACAGCTAGGTCTAGCAGGCTCACTGCCTCAACCCTAAACCTAGAAAGATTACAATAAGGGTTGTTAAACCCTATTGGCAGCTCACTGCCAAAATCACCATCTTCTTCATGTATGAGATTAGTACATTGAAGTACAACAATTCCTCTGCTCTGCTCTACCCTACTCTACCTTATCTCCTTGCCCTTTTCCTTATCTTCCCATTTTTGCACAAGGACACCTTTTCCATGACTCAATTACAAGTATTTATACACTTCATCAACCTTGGAATGATCATCAAGGTCGGCATTACAATCATCAACCATTGGAACAATCTCCAAAGTCGGCATTACAAACATTTACAAAATAGGTCCTAACCTATTACAACATTATGCAAAGGAAATGAAGTAAAGATGTATGTGGATCACGCCACGCCTTAGCTGGGACTCAAACACGATCTTCTACGCCACAACACGCTTCCACAATCTTCAAGGAATCTCTGCAATTATTAGAATTAACCAAGTCGGCTAAGACTGGTTACACGCTACATTATCTGGGAACAATCTTCAAACATGATCTCAATTCCTTAACGTGAACCAATGTCAAGATAGGAAATGACTAGGAGACATCCACAAGCACGTTATAATCATCAAGAGCAATTGCACGGACCTTAACTACTTTAGCCATAGGAATCTTCTCACCAGAACACATGAACTTCACTGTCTTCAACTAACATAAAAGAAAGATAGCTTGCAGACCACCAAAACATGAACCACTACATTTGTAGGCACTTATCATCATCCCAGACTTCCCTCTAGAACTGCAGAGCAAAATACTTTATTGTGGAGGAATGCGGAGCAAAATACTTTCTCCCTATCACCAGAGAATAATCAAAGAAAGCAGGTTTTACTCTGGTGAATGCAACTCTCTTAATTCTTCCCATTGGAGACTCAAACTCAGGATTTAGCATCTTCAAACACCCCTTTAAATAACTTCCAATCCGTAGACCAAGATATTCAACCAGCAAGAAATGAGGAGCAATCTATCGGACTGTTCTTCAGCATACAACTCACTGTCTATACTGCACTTCACTGTAACTCACTTGTTTCTTCCAAAAGGGCCAATTTTTGCAATATCCTCAACATGCAAAGCTTCTAAACAAGTAATGGAATAGGACATAGTTAACAACAATGACAACAAAGATATGTTGACATCAATGACAACACCGATTAGGCACATACTTGCAACAATCTCCCCATTTGTCATTGATGGCAACATATGATGTGAAAGACTGCAACAGCCATCAAGACAGGATTCTCCCCCTATCTCTTTACACACCTACACTCTTTCTTTCTGACCAAGATCTCCCCCTATCTTTTTACACATCTAAACTCTTTCTTTCTGAGTTTTTCACATGACTTCTCTCCCCCTTTGACATCAATGGCAAAGGGCACATACTTGCACTCTTTTTCTTTGATTTAATTTCTCTTTTGAACTCTTTGACTACTCCCTCTGAGAAGTAGCCCTAAAAGCATCAATTCAGATCTGAAGAAGCACCACTGGACTGATGCACTCTTGTGCATCTTAGTTTAGAGAAAGAGGGGTAATAACCCTTAACTTTTCTCTGAGATACTCAAAAGTATCCTTAGGCAGAGGTTTGGTGAAAATGTCTGCAATTTGGTCTTTTGTAGATACATATTCCAACTTGACTCCATTCTCTGTCACTTTTTCCCTTAGAAAGTGATATCTTATGGATATGTGCTTTGTCCTTGAATGCATTACTGGATTCTTTGATATGTTTATGGCACTTGTATTGTCAAAAGATTGCAATTGGATCTTCATACATAACTTTGATGTCCTTCAAAGTCTGCTTCATTCATAATACTTGAGTGCAACTACATGTTGCTACAATGTATTCTGCTTCTATAGTAGACAGGGATATTGAATCATGTTTCTTGCTCAACCAAGATACCAACCTTTTTCCCAAAAAGAATGCACCTCCACTTGTACTTTTCATGTCATTCACATCTTCGGCCCAATCTGCATTAGTGTATGCACTGAGAGTGAAATCATTGTCTTTTGGATACCACAAACCATCTTAGAATTCTCTTGATTGCCATCTCATGTGACTCCTTTGGCTCTGCTTGAAATCTCTCCACAAGACAAATTGCATGCATTATGTCTGGTCTGGTTTGAGTCAAATAAAGTAATCCTCCAATCATAGATCTGTACCTTTTTTGATTTGCCATAGGTGAATCGTCATTTTTGCTCAACTTACAACCAGTTATCATGGGAGTATTTACCGGTTTAGAGTCTTCCATCCCAAACTTCCTTAACAATTCTTTCACATACTTAGACTGAGAAATGAAAATACCTTTATCTGATTGATTTATTTGCAGACCCAAAAAGAAATTTATCTCACCAAACATGGACATTTCAAATTCACTTTGCATTTCTCCAGCAAAAGTTGTGCACATACCTTCATTGCCTCCAAAAAGACTGCCACAATTAAGATTTGTTCATCATTGATCTTGAAGTAGAGATTGTTGTCTATAGTACCTTTACTGAACCCTATCTGTATCAAATATCTGTCCAACTGTGCATACCATGCCTTGGGGACTTGTTTTAATCCATACAAAGCCTTCTTCAATCTACATACCATGTCACCCTAATTTGATGACTGGAATCCTTCCGGTTGTTCAATATAGACTTCTTTCAACTTTCCATTCAAGAATGCAGACTTTACATCCATTTGATATATACCTTAAAATCTTTGTAGGCTGCAAATGCCAGAAACATTCTTATAGCTTCAATCCTTGCCACTGGTGCAAATGTTTCCTCAAAATCTATTCCTTCAACTTAAGAGTATCCTTTGCATACCAACCTTGCTTTGTTTCTTACTACTTCACCATTCTCATTCATTTTGTTTCTAAAAACCCACTTGGTACCAATTACATTTTTGTCTGCTAGTCTGGGAACAAGATCCCAAGTCTGATTCTTCTCTATCTGCATCAATTCTTCTTTCATACCCTTTACCCAACTCTCATCATTGCAAGCTTCATTCACAGTCTTAGGTTCAATTTTGGAAATCAAACAGAAATTTACTTGTTCTTCTACAGCTCTTCTTTTGGTTAGGATTCCTTTACTTTTATCTCCTATGATTTAATCTTTAGAATGATTAAGTTTTACATACCTTGGTGTCTTGGTAGCACTTTCCAGAGCTTGATCCTCTTCATCTGAGTTGTTTTCACGCTGCACCACTTCTGAAACATCTGGTTTATCTGATTCATATCCACTTGATTCTGGAGACCTTTCCTTACTTTCATCGACTTTGACATTTGCACTCTCAATGATCTTATTTAGCCTCTTACTATAACACCGGTAGGCCTTGCTATTGGTTGAGTAGCCAAGGAAGATTCTTTCATCACACCTAGCATCAAACTTGCCTAAATCTTCTTCTCTTTTGATATAACATTTGCTACCAAAAACTTTGAGATATTTCACAGTGGGAATTCTACCATACCACAATTCATAAGGAGTCTTAGAACTGTTACCTTTGACTTGGACTCTGTTTAGGATATATACAGCAATGTGAATTGCCTCTCTCCAATATACTTCCGAAAGATCAGCTTCCTTCATCATGGTTCTAGGAGCTTCTTGAACTGTTATGTTCTTTCTTTCAACGACTCCATTTTTTTATGGAGTTCTAGGTGTAGATAATTGTCTCTTTATCCCATGTTCTTCACAAAAGAAATTGAATTCATTTGATGTGAACTCTCCTCCTCTATCACACCTTAAACATTTGTTCTTCAAATCCATCTCATTTTCAACCATTGCCTTAAATGCCTTGAACTTATCCAGTGCTTCTAATTTTTCTTTCAAAAAGGTAACCCAAGTCATTCTAGAATAATCATCAATAAGCAACATGAAATAGATGTCTCCTTGCAAACTTCTTACTTTGGTAGGTCCACACAAGTCTGTATGCACTAGTTCCAGTAATCCATCAACTGATTGGTCCTTGCTTTTGAAACTTGTTTTTATTTGTTTCCCAAATTGACACTCCTTGCAAATAGGATTAGCAAGCTTCACAAGCTTGGGAAAATCTCTAACAGCCTGTGCAGTACTTATCTTCATAATGTTGTCAAAATTGATGTGACACAACCTTCTATGCCATAGCCAACTTTCATCAGTCTGAGCCAACAAACAATAATTATTAGTTCCTTTCAAGTGATAGATATTACCTCTAGTCTTCTTACCAGTTGCAATGATTGTTCTGGAGCTTTCCCTGATCTTGCATCCATTGTCCTTGAAGCTTAGGTCATAACATTTGTCACACATCTGACCCACACTCAAAAGATTGTGCTTTAATCCTTTCACATACAAGACATCTTTAGTATTATGCTTGCCATCAAAAGAAATAGATCATTTTCCACAAATCTTACCAGTTGTATCATCTCCAAACCTAACCAGTCCACCATCATATCTTTCCCAACTCACAAACTTACTTTTGTCACCAGTCATGTGGTGAGAGCAGCCACTATCAATAACTCATTCATCTTTGTCTTCAATATCCTGAGCAGCCAAAGCACTTTCCACTGGTTTTTCTTTCTTCACACAGCGAGCAAGATTAGTAGACACAGGTTCTTCTTTAATAGCAATAAACAAGCATTCATTTCTAGAAGTCCTAGCATTATTTGGTTCACCATTATCTGATACTCCTTCATCATCATCAAGATCTTCAACATAATAACATTTCTTTTGGATCCTAGGTATGTTCTCATATCTTTTCCTATTTTTTTCAATTCTTTCAGGACATCTGGAAGCAAAGTGGCCTACTTTACCGCAGGAAAAACATTTGAAAGGTAATTTACCTTTAAACTTACAGGATCCTCTTTGCAGTCTATCCACGAAGTTGGCTTCAATTTCATCAAATGCTTCATCTGATTCTACCTTGTACTTTTCTGATCTGGAGGTTTTCCCTGAAGTACTGGCTTTGAAGGCAGTCTCTACTTTTGGCAAGGCATCCCCAAACTCTCTCATTTCAAAGGTAGTAAGCTTACCAAGCAACTGATCTCTGTCAATATCTTTTACTTGCATAAATTCTTCAATTGCAGCTACCTTGTGACTGTAGGTCTTTGGCAGTGATTTGAGAATTTTCATTACAACTTCCTTATCACCAAGAGTTCCCCCCATACCTTTTATTCCGGTGACAAGTTCATCAACTCTTTGCATAAAGGTTGTTATGTTTTCATCTTCATTCATCTTCAAACTTTCATATTTCACTTTCAGACTTTGTAGCTTGGCCTCCTTCACAGAATCATCTCCCTCATATAGATTTTTCATCTTTTCCCATACCTCATTTGCAGTTTTAAGATCCACCACTTTTGTCAGTACCGAGTCATTCAATGAGCTTAACAGAGCATCTTTTGCTTTAACATCCACTTCATATTCTTTGATTTCATCTTCGGTCGTCAAACCATTTTGAGGCAAGGTGTATTTTATTTTTGCAGCTTTCCGTACTCTGTAAGCAAGACAAAGAAGATGACTTTTCATTTGTGCCTTCCAAAGAGCATAGTTCGTCCCATCAAATACGACACTTCCTTCTTATAAGACATTTTGGATCTTCCTCAAGCTGTTAGACTTTCTTCAGAGGAACTTGGCTCTGATACCAATTGTTGAAATGCGCCAGACAATTGAGAGGGGGGGTGAATAAGTTGTCACAAAAACTTAAACACTTCTTCACTTGCACATTAATCACTTATCCATAATTATTATGATTTAACAATGAATACATGAAATCAGATATTTAAACACAGATGCAACATTATACACAAGAGACACCAGATTTTTACGTGGAAAACCCCAAGGTGGGGAAAAACCACAAAGAGGATTAGCTCTCAAAATATATTGTAATCTTTGAAAAATGATGTTCACGCTTGGTCACTCCACGGGCCCAGAACATACTAGCTCACTGCCATGAAGTACAACTAGGTCTAGCAGGCTCACTGCCTCAACCCTAAACCTAGAAAGATTACAATAAGGGTTGTTAAACCCTGAGGGCTATTAAACCCTACTGGCGGCTCATTGCCAGGCTCACTACCAAAATCCCCATCTTCTTCATGTATGAGATTAGTACATTGAAATACAACAGTTCCTCTGCTCTGCTCTGCCCTGCTCTACCTTATCTCCTCACCCTTTTCCTTATCTTCCCATTTTCGCACAAAGACACATTTCCCATGACTCAATTACAAGTATTTATACACTTCATCAACCTTGGAATGATCATCAAGGTCGGCATTACAATCATCAACCATTAGAACAATCTCCAAGGTCGGCATTACAAACATTTACAAAATAGGTCCTGACCTATTACAACATTATGCAAAGGAAATGAAGTAAAGATGTATACGGATCACACCACGCCTTAGCTGGGACTCAAACATAATCTTCCACACCACAACACACTTCCACAATCTTCAAGGAATTTCTGCAATTAATGGAATTAACCAAGTCGGCTAAGACTGGTTACACGCTACATTATCTAGGAACAATCTTCAAACACGATCTCAATTCCTTAACCCGAACCAATGTCAAGATAGGAACCTGATTAGGAGACATCCACAAGCACGTTATAATCATCAGGAGAAACCGCATGGACCTTAACCACTTTAGCCATAGGAATCTTCTCACCGGAACACATGAACTTCACTGTCTTCAACTGACATAAAAGAAAGATAGCTTGCAGACCACAAAAACATGAACCATTGCATTTGTAGGCACTTATCATCATCCCAGACTTCCCTCTAGAACCGCAGAGCAAAATACTTTATTGCAGAGGAATGTGGAGCAAAATATTTTCTCCCTATCACCAGAGAATAATCAGAGAAAGCAGGTTTTACTTTGGTGAATGCAACTCTCTTAATTCTTCACATTGGAGACTCAAACTCAGGATTTAGCATCTTCAGACATCCCTTTGAATAAATTCCAATCTGTAGACCCAGATATTCAACCAGCGAGAAATACGGAGCAATCTACCGGACTATTTTTCATCATACAACTCATTGTCTATACTACACTTCACTGTAACTCACTTGTTTCTTCTGGAAGGGCCAATTTTCTCAATATCCTCAACATACAAAGCTTCTAAACAAGTAATGGAATAGGACATAGTTGACACCAATGACAACAAAGATATGTTGACATCAATGACAACACCGATTAGGCACATACTTGCAACATTCTCCTCTATGTATGTGTTGTTTATGTTATATATATATATATATATATATATATATATATATATATATATATATATATGTTTGTGATGCTCTGGCATAGTGGTTTTGCAATTTTATGCCTTCTAACATTGTTATCTTGTAGGTTTTTGTTCTCTAATGTACTTGTTTTGTAGGTTCTCAACCTGGGGGCTTGGTTGCTCTGCTTGAAGAGCTCTACATCCTCTACAGTGTCCTTTTTGGGTATCCTTTTGTGATGTTAGTTACTTTTAGTATTTCATTTTTGTATTTTAGCGTAGTTTATCTCCTAGTGTCATCAACTCGCTAAAATGGGCGCTATATGTAACATTGAAAGTTGCATAACCTTGCAATTTCATGCTATATTTTGGGCTTACTTTAGTGTAAATTCCCTTAAGCATGTTTTAGGGATCATTTTAGCCTAGCCTTAGCCTTTTCCTTCACCAGATTACCAAATTTCTTTATCAGAGCCTAATTCTTCTCGTTGTTATGGGAACACATGTTGAATTTTGTATGATTTCTCTAGGACACTAGCGTTACACGTGGACGTCTGTGCGACGTGCTAGCCTCCTATGAGTTCCAAAAATTTAAAGTGTTGATTTCCCACTCAACCACCCGCTATAACACTTGTTCGTAAAAAAATGGCTTCAACGTTCGAATCTGACCCTTCATCTTCCTCATAAACCCTTATGCAAAAGTAACTTTTGAATCTAACCCTCATATTCTTATCTTGTGGAAAAAAGCTCTCTCATGGTTGTGCTCGGTTGAAAAACTCCATTGTTGAAGCTACATCTTGCTCAAATCTTCTTGGACAAATACAAGTATTATATCACCTTCTACATCATGTTGGTAATCTTGTTTGGATGAGTTTCCTTCTTGTTTAAACAAAGCATTAACATTATTTCTTTTCTTTATTTCATTCAATCTCTATTGGAAAATCTTTGGTGCAGACCACCACCTTATTTATCTCAATTGCACAATAAGGTATTCTTCTCGTAGACTAGAGTTGATACTTATAGATTTTATTTATTGTCATTGCTCTAAATTCCTAGATACATGTAGGATAGGAGCACACACTATTTTTCTATCTTTTTATTATTAGCTGCTATGGAGGTAGAAATACCAAAGCAGGGGTTTGACCTAAAAGAAAAGCCCCAAACAACCCCAACATTTTCTCTTATTTCAACTACAAGTATTTTGGGAGACATTCAATCACACAGAGGTTTGCAAGTGTCTTCCCCTTTGCTTGTCATTTCAATATTTCATGTAATTTAGTTAGTTTGGCTCTATTTTATCATTTTTGTATTATCTGGTATTGGTTGGTTTGTTGTTCTGGTTGTCCTTGTTTTCTGTTGTGTAGGAGAGTTCGAAATCTAGTAAAAACTTTAAGTCTTGCAACTTTTCTAGACGACGGTGTGTGGAAGGACTATTGCGCTTCACACGGACATTCATGTGGCGTGCTAGCATTTGAGACAGTGAGCCTCATCTTTTGGTGCCAAGTTCCTCTATTTCAACTATTTACAATTCTGAGTCCAATTTTTCAATTATGTATTTCAGTTTCCTGTAAATTAACACTTTCTATTCCATCTTATATGTAATGTAATTTAGAAAGTTAAAGGTATCACTTTTTCTATATTACAGTAGTCACTTCAAAAAACCAAGCAAGTTACACAAAACAATATTGAGAATTACTACCTCACTTGCAATTGAGCGAACCATGCCACAAGGCATACAAAGGAACCCTATTGATGGCACAAGGGGTATTGCCCCATTAGACTAGATTTGATGTTCATGATACTTAGAAGGGAACTTATTCTTTAATTATTATTGCTTTGGGGATGAACCGGTCAATGTTGGAAAGGAATTCTAATCTTGGTTTGTCGGATAACTTTGCTTGGTCATGTGGTGAAAGTTTTGGAGGCCACTATTAATAATGCATATGGAATGTCATCTGATATTGATAACTTCCACCTTCACTTTAACTCCCTTTGGGGAGTAAATGATCATGAATCTAGATGAGTAACTAGGCTTGGTAATACTCGGTCTAATTTGATAGAGCCTTAGAAGGCCTTTTTTAGATAGATTCTTATTAGAAAAATGTTGGTTATAAGTGAATTTCTTTAACTCTATGCATTATTTGTGTCTTATGTGTGGGTTAAGGGAATCTATTGAGCATTTTTTTAATGTTGTCATGCTAAATTAGTGTGGAACTATGTCATACATATGTGAGGTAAGTGCACTGGTGTTCCTTCTATTTCACATTTTGATGTCTTGTTTGGTAGTATTGAAACCTCTCCAATTAAGCTTGGTAAACTATTTAATAAAGTCTGGTTGGTCCTATCAACAAAAGTTCTATGTTTTCTTTGAATTAATAGGAATTTGCATGTTTTCCAAGGCAAAAACGGGGTGGTTTTTGACTTCTAAAAAAAAAGCCTTTCTTATGTATATGTAGGTGTATGAGCAGGTTGATTTATCTTAAGCTAAAATCAAGCATGCCATTGAAATTCATTTGCTTAACAAAGGAAAAGCTAAGATGGGTGAAGATGTTGCAAATAGTTCTAACTCTTTGGTTAATATTGCTAATCTTGGTGACCATGAGAAAGTGTCTATTTCTGGTTTTCTGGAGTGGTGGGTGAGGAAGTGCTTAAAGTACATAATCGTTGACCTGGCTAAGAAGATTAACTGGATCATTGAAGTTTAAGAGAAGGGACAAGGAGAAGAATTTGGATGTTGTTGATTAGCTATGTTTTTATATTGGGATTTATTTATGTAAGCTCTTTGGTACTATAATGTTCCTTTTTATGTATTTGAACACCTTATGTAATTTGGCACAGTGTGGTTTTCTATAATTTTAGTACTATGATAGTAGTGTATGCGTAGATCCTATTGTTTTGATTATACTAGACATTATGCTTTGTATCTTTTGTGATGATTGATGCTCTTTTTGCCATATTTGTAAACTATATATATATTATAAAAATAATTTTATACTTTTGTATTTGAGTTGTAGAAAATAGAGTATGGTGCTAAAAATCCCACTATGACCTAAGGTACTTTTTTAAGTATAAATTCTCAACTAAGAAAAAATGCTTGGAATTCTTAATTATAACCAAAACTTTTAATGTTACAATGATTGAAAAATAGCATTGAAATGAAATATAACTTGCCTTCTAAAACATCTTCTTGATATTATGTGTAAGTACAACTTAAAAGCTTCATTTACGTATTAATTTCATATATGTTACAATATGAAAGTTAAATTACCATTTGCCTTGACAAATTTAATACATCAAATACTTCTTAGGGCTAGTCCAACATAGAGAAAATATGTATTTATATGAAAGAAAAAGAATTACAAAACCTAATCATTTTTAACTAATCTAGCTTCAAATCCACCATTTGATTGTTTTTGCAATGTATAAGGCATATATGTCGAGACACTTACCAAAAAAAGGTTTTGAGAAGTTGTATTTAGTCCCACATAGTTAATGATGAATGTCATGATATGTCATGTTTTTCTAACATGAAAATGCTTCAATTTGTGTGCCCACAAAATAATTGACAACCACCTTGAGCATCAGCTAGATGATATCATCCTAAATAATAATATCTAGTATGCTTCAACCATTCCAAACCTTTATAATCATTTTTTAAAACCTAAATAAACTAGTACAATTGAATCAATATAATCACATTATATACAGGTGCAGTTTAGAGTGCATTTCAATAAGCTTGGAAAACTTCTTGCAAACAAACACAAATATAGAAAAAAGAAAACACACAAAAACAAACGTGAAGTGAGATTAGGGCTCTTTCTTTATCTTTTGTTTTCGGAAATTAGGGTTGCAATTTTTTAAAAATAAATAAAATAGGTGGTGTTCCATATAAACTTTTATTTTGTTCCTTATTTTTAAGCGTCCAAATCTTATTTATCAAATAATATTATTTATTAGTAAGGCTCACGTGAATATTATTTGAGTAGAAATGAAATGAAATAGTTCATATAAGAGTGATAAGTCAATTATCTATTTCCTTTATGCATTAATTATCTACTTCCTTTATGTGAAATAATTTTTGAAGAGATTGATGAGGCATTATAAATCAGAAAATTAGAATGCCATACAGATGTCACTCCCCTTAGAGTTTGGATGCATCGATACTTTTTTTTTCCCCTTAGGTGGCTTCTATTACAAGGGTGTGCCATTTGGAATTGCATGCCACTCACATCATTTTGTCCTTCCACCCTCTCTGATGCACGGCTGACGTGTGAAATAGTATGGGAATTTGGCGCCACTCATAGTTGACTATGTAGCAACGCTTGCGAAAAACAAGTTACATTCAGTTGCTTGCGACTTAGGTGCACCAAAAAAAAAAGGGTTTCATTTTTGGTGTGTGTTTGCCCATACAAGATTATGGGTGTGACATATGGTGGAAAATGCTGTGTAGATCAGCCAACTGATGCTGAATCCAGTCTTTCTAACTCTAGAAAATATCAATGAGATGACAAACCAAGGACAACTTTCTCTCTTGTATAATTGATAGATTAGTTTTGATCCCATGGGGGCCATGCCAATCAGACAAGGAACTGGCATACCATCAAAAGTTATTCATCTTTTAGAAGAGAATAGAAAATATCAATGAGGAAACAATTTCTCATACAGAAGCCTTAAATAAGTGGTATCATTGATCCTCTCAATCTTCCATCCTGTTTTTGAAGAATGCCGTAGAACAATCATGGAGGAGTTGTCTATACAAAGGCGGTGGATCCTTAATGGATTAGACCCCAGATGACCTATCAGAAGACACTTGATGGCCATTTCATGTGAAAATGCCCACACATTCAGACTGCCTTCTGGATTTTTCCTTTACTTGCCTATGAGTGTTGCTATCTTCGGAAGACAACTCATCTTCTGTCTCGTCTCCCATTGTTATAAACTGCAGCCTGCTTTTACCAGACTTTCTTTTTGCCAGGTGTTTCTGTCTGTTAAACAATTCCCACTGTGAAACAGTTGTTTCATTCCCATCTTCAGTCGAATGAACCTGCATCAAAGAGTTATGACTGCCATATACCTTGATATTACTCTGATACCGTGCAAAGCCCATCTGTTGACTTCACAGAGCTCTGCAGCACTTTATCATTCAAAAATTCTACCATACGGAACCAAACTTCTTGTTCGGACTCCCCACCTGGTGCAACAAAGTCAGGCTGAGATCTGTTGATAATATTGACCTTGGCTCATTTCTATCAGTCCATCAGAGCATTGTATCTTCTCCTCCAATCTGTCCATCTCCTGGCAGATAAACAATGCAGTGTGTTTTGCACATTCCAGAGGGGAAGAATACACTTCATCAAACCTAAGCCCTTCTTAATTCAAAAACACAGCCAGGGCCCTGGCCGCCTCTTCCCATTGGGTGTCAAAATTGCAGAAGGGCACCTGTTATCTACCAAATATGGTTTCTCATCCATGGTGCTCTCTGCATGGTGAATCAGGTACAGCTCTACACTCAACTCATCCTCAAACCCACTATTGCCATGATGATGGTGATGCAAGGAACTTGTAGTCAAAAGGGTGATGATTCCCAGGAGGAGAAACAAAATGACTGTGACAAAACATGGTATGGGTCCCACACTCTTACCGATATGGAGTCCCATTGCATGATAACTAGGGAGATAATGGAGATTGAGAGGGATGACAGGGAAGTACCTCAAGCTCCTGCTCTAGCACCTTCCTTGCTTGTTTACCCTCTTGTTCCTGCAACAACCCAGATGCTGCTGCTGCTGCTGCCGCTTCTTCTTCTTCTGATTCTTCATGAGTTGGCTGTATTAAGCCCATTTTAGTAATGGGTATTAGGGATGAATGGAGTGGGGCAAGTGAAAACACCCCTGCTTCAGCATTCTCTACTGCAACGACAAAAATAATTCAAGAAAACCCATGTACATAAATTATGGTACACAAAAGCTGATAAACACAATGACCACAAGAAAATTGTTCCCCGGCACCCAGGTAGGCCTTTTTGATGGGGATCTGAGCACGTGCATTGGAGCCCAATTGTAAAAATGCCATGAAAAAGACGATGATGCAATGTGATGATATGCTGCTGTTATGAAGAAGATTTCAAATGGATTTCCAAGCAACCATAGTCCACAATGATCACCTACTGTCTTAATTGTGGCAAAGGAGAAAAAAATATGGATGTTCTAGGTGTCATTCCTGAGAAAAGAAAAGACATGGTACTGCCAGCAGTATCTAAAAGTAAACCCTCAATTGGATGATTGTACAGTGCTCCAAAAGCATATGGAACTATGAGCTTGTGATGCAGCGAGTGAACAGTGCAATACAAGAACTTGTTATGGTGCATATAATGGTGGACAAAGTATTGCCCTGTATCCATCACCAACATCGCTATTAGAAATTGTCTTGCTTGCACAACAAGTGAAGGTTGCAAAACTAAACCAGATTGACCAGTCCCCTGCACACCAACAAACAAACATTGCCCTAAGTTTCTCAATAAATAGAAATCTAAGTTAGTGGTTCTAGTTTGGTTTTGTAGGTTCAGTTTGTAGATTTGACCCAAAAAAAAAAGGGAGTTGGGATCATTTTGGGTTCATCCATACAAAAGTATATAAAAATCATAAATATATACATATTTGTAGCAATGATTAAGTTCAGAAAACCACATAGCAGCATATAATAAACAGAACTATCATAAAAATTAAAAATACTAGTATCAATTAGTCAAACTCTTATGTCATGATAAATATTCATTGTTCAAACTTCAATATTAAAATTAAAAACAATAATGTCAACAATCGGCCATCAAACTTCAGTCTCATATGGGTCTTCAAAAATATTATCATCACCATCAATATTAGATGATGTAGGTACCAATACATTAGAAGAACCACAAGTAGTGCCACTAGCACTTGCTACCTGGCTCCTCAAGTGCAACATGTTGGGAAGTGAAAATATCCAAGTCAGTATACTCTAACTCAATATCCCACATCTTTGTGTCCCCATCCTTGTAGTCAATTTCTTCGTGCAAAAGGAAGCGCAAGTTGGAATGCATGTACACTAAATCCTCTGTAATGTCCCCAAATTATAAATTTTGTAATTTTCTGATTTTTCTGTATTTTTTTAAATTTTGGAAACAAAATGCCAAACTGAAACAGCCAACCGGAAATTAATTGCAAGCTGATTACTAACAGTAAATGACTGAAAATACTGTATCAAACCCTCCCATTCAATGGGCAGTCAAAATGAAACACTTAATCAATGGAAATAAATCAAATATGAGAATAAGAACAAACTTATGTTGTTGGAAATATCACCTTATAAACCCAAATATGATATTTTATTTTATTGCAAAAATAAAATGCTGATTTTTAGAGATGTAACACAATATTCAGAAATTACAATGATGAGAACCCATCCAAATAATGTCAAATGACGTACAGCTAACCATATGATTGGAAATATGCAAAATCGAGGATGAATTTGCTATTGTACGGTCTGTAGCTTGCTGCAAAAGTGATGAATTCGCTGCCCTGTACCTATGTACGAACTATAGAATGATGTCAAACCCTCCCCAATGAGGTTGCTACAGCAGCAGAGGATATAAATGATGGCGGTCAACTGGAAGAATGTAGCGATCAGTGATGTACCAAGGCTCGAATGATGTAAATCAGCAGCTGATATGACTGTCACAAGGTTGGAAGTGATAAATTTTGCACTCCCAAAAGTGGCACTCAAGTTGTATGACTGAAAATTAGACTTATGATGTTGTACAGCAACATTCTCCGTGACTAAGACTTGAACCCTGCAAATAATGTCAAATCTGATCCAACCCCTCCAAAGATTGATGGAGCAACAATAAGCATTTGCCAAAATGGTGTAAACTCCTCAGATCCAGTGAATAATGATGCAAATCTGCTCATAAAAATTCTAAAATTGTTGTAGAAAACTCCCAAAATGATGTGGCAACACTGTAGCGACACTATAGCTGCAACATATAACCCTCCAAAGGATGAAATCTTTAACAAATCATTGTACTGACACTACAGCAAGCTGAAAAATGTCTTCAAATCCTCAACTAATCAACAATTGTGATCCCCAGATGGAATCACCCAAAATGTTACATCCCCAATTTTGACTTTGCTTTACTTTTACTTTTTACTTGGACATAAGTAAATTCATTATAATATTTAGATTAATGACAAAGAAAAATATGGATTATATTGAATGTCATTTATTGAAATTATAGGAATGATTATGTTAATATCGATTTAATAATTGTTTTATGAGATTTGATTTATCAGTTGAATTAATTGAATTATGATGCACTGATCACATGTATTGTTTGATGACAAGCGAAACAGGATTACAGGCTATCAGATGACTCTCGGAGAAGAGAGAGAGTATCTTTCCAGGAGAGAGATATAGACCTTGGGATACGAATGGTTTATTTGTTGAACCGAGTTAAAAGTGTTTAATGAAAAAGTGAACCAATGTGTCGTTTGAGGTAAGCTTAGTTTGTTTGTCAGTTCACTTTTGAACCTAATCGACAGGTAGTCAATATTGTTTTACAATCATTCTTAGTCTTATTAAGTCATCTTAGTCGTTGAATACGTTAACGTAGTCGTTGAATACGTTTTACGACTATTTACGTTTAATGTAAATATTACGACGTTATTGTCGTGAAAAGGTGGTCATATTATTACTAAGTCTTTTGAAGTGTTTTAACCCATTCTTAACGTTAAAACTTTATCATCGAGTTAAGATGACTTGTTTTGTCGACAGATCGTGATGAGGAGACTAGCTCAACTCAATCACGTTATCCGTAACTTTCATTTTAAGTATTATTCTCTTATTGATTAAATCATGAAATCAAAATGGAGTTAATGTTATATAAATAATATTTGATTTGATCAAATTATTTATATAATGAATGAGTCGAATGAGGAAATACCTCATGATATAATAGTATGGTTTTAGTTGAGCAGCCGAAGGCATCTTTTGAGGAATGCTTTTAATGATAAAAGCATGATGGATCGAACTTACTCATAAAGAGTAACTGTTTGCTTTGGTTAGTTTTGAGAAGTTGGCAGCCTCGAATAGGAGGAATGGCGGATGACTCCACCACTATCGCTGATCTCCTCAAATGATGTATCCATCATTAACATTGGTAAATGTTTACACATTTTTAGCTAGGTGAAAGTCGAACCGTTGGTCTTTACCGTTGGATTTGTTATGAGTTTTGATAACCGTTTTGGAGTGGGAGCGAACAGATAGAACGACTCTTTATGAGTCTGTTTTAAGCTCTTAAAAGCCACGGCTTGGCTGGTCGATGGGGGATATCGGGTAAGTGTTTAAGTTTTTGGTAGAAAGAGAAAAGTTTGAAGAGAAGGTAGAAGAGAGTTCGCAACGGGCAGTGAGGAAGCTGGTTAAGTTTAGTAACAGTGTGGTCGTCGGGGATGAACACAATAGCTTATCACCGGTCTATATTCTCAATAAATCGACGTTGTTAGGTAGACATTTTTGTATGTTGTTTTATTAGACAGAGATAATCATATTGAATATTTGTTATGAGTAATCGTTATCTAAGTTTGGTTATTCTGTCAGTGTTGAATGTAAGCTATGTTATAAACCGTTTGTGTCAACCTTATTACTATCGTTGTGACTAATCGTCTGAGTCGATGGTAAAGGAGAGTTTTAGTATATCTGAGTAGCGTCGTTTAGTATGTTATGGGCCGATGCTAACTCTGGCAGTGTAATCAGTTTTGTATAACCATAGTGAGTCGATAATACAGCCATCTTTCACCAATAGGTAGACTTTTCTATTGTCCAATTTATTATAAACAAATTTTCTTAGAAACAGTCTTAGTCTTCTATCAACTAGAAAACCAGTCGCACAATGAGAATAGTAATCTTCAGGATTAAGTCGACTATTCTTATCATAGGTGAAATATGTATTGAATTCTTATGAGAATAGTGTAGATGGATTTCATTAGTAAAACTCTCCATTCAAGAGTAATACGGACTAGAGTATTAATGAAGTCAATGGTATTGAAACCAATCATGTTTTCTTTTCTGTGTTTTGTCTAAATGGTATCTTATCCAAGAAACTAGAGTCATGGAGAACAATGGTGACTAAGAGGTATCCTTTGAAATGATAGAATAACTATTGATAGTTAGTTGAACCGGATATCAAGTCAAAGTTCTTTTCTTATCTAAACTAGAACCATCATGAGTTCGGTCAATAGTAAACCAATTTGCAGAAATAGACCAAGTCTCTATGGTATAAACTTGTATAAAGCATATAAGGGTATAAGTATGTAGTAATGAGCATTGGCTTCATGTATAGTTGAATTGAAAAGGTACTCATATTCTTATTGAGTAGAGGATAATACCTTAGCAAGATTTATAATAAACCTAGTTATGGTTGGGTTAAACCAAAGGTCTTTTCTAATCTTTTATGAGGAATGATATAGTAGAAATATTATAGTACTCAATGGTTGTTTTAAAAACTCTAGAGTCGATTTGGACCAAATGAGGGTTAATGTCATTTAGACTTAACTATGTCTAAGTAGACTATTATCAGGTCATGATGATTAAACCAAATATGTATAGTTAGTTAGAATGAATAACTGCATGAATATGACATTATCCAAATCGAGTAGGGGTGGGTGAACATAACGACTACGTTCATATGAATGTTATTTATAGATGAAAACTTTGGCCAAAGTAATGCATTTGTTTTCTGCATGCATTGTTGGTTCACTGTATTCGGAATACTCAACATATCGGAAATCATACTTAGCTAGAGGGTATCTAGGGTTGTATGATTGATAGAGTTGAGTAGAATGCAACACTATGTACTCAGAAAAGGCAAATAACCACTAGTCACCTATGGTCTATATCCTTCGTGAAGGGTAGGGCCACTTCCTATGTGGAAGATGTGTGGGAGACCGCCGGTCTGTGGATGGAAGTAAATCACTGGAAAGATGCTCTCTCTCCAAACAGGAAACATGCCAGGGCTTGTGATAAGGATGTTGGATATTCAGAAGCAGTAAATATTCCAAAGTTTTTATATTGTAATTGATTTACTTTTGTAAACAATTGTAATTATGATGAACAATATAGTTTATTGTATTTGTATAAGAAATCTTGTAATTGAAGTTACTAGATTATGTGTTGAATAAAAGAAAAATTTTCTTTATCTCATTTTGTTTTACCTTGTTAAAAATTACTTCATAGTAAATATTTCGATTTTACTTTGTCTATAGAAACTAGATGTTACACAAATGGTAAACAAGGGTTTTTGTCCTTGATCCCAAATATGGAATTCAAAAGGGTTCTCGTCCTCTCAAACCTCGAACAAACCAAGGGTTTTCATCCTTGGATGCCCTAGATTGAACAAACTACTCAAATCTAAAAATTGGATGCAAAAACAATAACTTGAATGATGATCAAATGAAGATAAGTTGTCATGTCCCTATAATTAAATCAATTATGTATTATTCGTTCAAATTAAAGATATGACTAACACTTAAATCTATTTATAAATCGTAGATTGATTATATTCGAATTAAAATAAGCTAAAAATAATTATATTTGGCTTAAATAGAAAATACTTAATTTATATTACAAATCAAATATATTTGAATTAAATATTATATAAATCAGATATATTTTTATATATACATAAATATTTATTATAAATTAAATATACTTAAATAAAATATTATTAAATATAATATTATAAACCAAGTATATATTATATAAAAATAAATATAAATAACAAATTATAATTTATAACATATTTAATAATTAATATGGAGTACCTTATTCCTACGTAGAGATATATAATGCAATTAGCATTCGTAATAAGACAAAGACAAAATTCTGATAGCATATAAGACAAAAGATAAATAAAAAGTCAGATTATTATATATACGTAAGTTAGGAATTAGTAAAGATAGTAACTAATGAAGAGGCAAAGATTAATCACCAAAGGCTGCAATTTAGGAGGAGTTGTCTCTTTGAAAAAGGTTGTGTCTATTGGATCTTGGAAGATATATAATTGTTTTGTGATTGGCAAAAGAAGGATATATTCTAAGTTTGAAATATATGCATTTCTGATATATTCAGATCTGCTCTTGTATATATGGAAAAAAGATAAGTTTAAGAAGATTAATCAGATTCACACCTACAGATCTGCCATTGAAATACATAATAGAAAGCATCAAGCAAGAAGTATTTTAGCATTGGAAAAAAACACAACATCAAGCAAGCAATATTTAGTATTGGAAAAATACACAGCAAGAGCAAGCAATAGAGGCAGTCAGGTATGTATATAATAGCAATGGTATACATAATTAAAAAGGTAACAGCAGAATGGTAATGTAACCTACCCCTTTGAATAATTGTAGTTATGCTTATTTAATGAATATAGAAATGAATTAATATGTTCAAATGCAATTATAATTATATCAATTAAATGCATTGATAATTGGTGCCAATACTATCGATCTTATGGATAATAATAATTTGATTTTAGCAATGATTGGTCAAGGAAGGTTGAGGCAGGACTGCAAGGAGGGGGAACGGCGAATGATCCCTCACTAGGCACGCCACCTCATGATGATGGTTAAGGACCATCGGTTAAAGACCACATGAGGCCAATAGAGGATAAGGTATTGCTGTTGGGCCTAGGATGGAGGTTCTAGGACACCCTATTGTAGCCTCCCGAACTATCCTCACTTGAATCAATTGTTGAATTAAATAAAATGAGGATCTTCAATCATAAGAGGAAAGGATGGTGTGATGGAAGGGAACGACGTAAAGCCCTCACTAGGTACGCCACCTCTGATGATGGTTAAAGAACATCGGTTAAGGACCACATGAGAACAACGGAGGATAAGGTCTTGCCGTTGGGCCTAGGGTAGAGGAAACTTGGGGCACCTCATCACGTTCCACTCCCCCACTCTTTATGGTTGAACCCACATAATTCTAGAGACTGGTTACATTGCTATATATGATCTTTCTTTGCCGTTTATACTTTAGTATTTTGTGTATTCATGTGTATACTTGGTGACCTTGGGATAGTGGACGGGTCCACGGTGTAGTATGGGATGCACCGAATCCCCTTTCCAATTGTCCGATGGTATACTTACATGTATTAATGCAACTTACATGTATTCATTCCTTGTGATTTATGTGTATTTAAGTGCATTCAAGTGTATACCTTGTGGATTATGTGTATTCGAGCATATACTCTACGTATTCAAGTGTATACTTCATAAGGCTAATGTAATATTGTAAGTGTTTTATAACTTGTTTGCAGGAATTAAATCAAACCAAGGTACCCTCTGAACCTTTGTTTGCTTGGAAATTGATAATTTAGGGTAAAATTAGTATTGTTCCTAAAAGGGACATTACATAAGCACCTCCTTGCTATACCTTTTCGAATTGGGTGCTTGGGTCCTAAATTTCTCTCCAACTTTTTAAAAATACTTTTTTTCTTAATTTGTATTTTATTTTATTATTTTAAGTATTTAAAAATACTTTAATTTTAAAACTAGTGTTTAAAAACACCTTTTATTTTAATTATAATAATATTATTAAGTTGCCGTTAAAATTAGAAATTACCGAGCCCAACTTAAATAATATTGTTAATTATTTTAATCTGAACAGGGGGGCATGACATCCTCTGCCTTTCTTGAGTGCAATCAGTTATGCTTTATTGAGTGGATGAAGGAGTATGTGCTTCAATTCCTCTCAGATGCAACCCATTAAAACTAAGGTAGAAATTATAAATGAAACTTCAAAGATTGAAAAAAAAATTATAAAACTTACTTGCAATAAAACTTTGATCACAAGAGGTTGCAACTGTTGGGATGCTTGGCCATGGAAGTACCACAAGCCGTGATCATCCTTCTTGAACTTTTGATGAAGAGTTTCAATACTTTAACCATTGGAGTGTACAAAATCAATGAACTCAGTCTTAACTACATCTTGCAAATTAAGATCAGGGAAGAGTCTACAAAATGTTGCCTTGTACCCTTTGCTGCCTTCGAAATCTCTATATGGGGCAGGTAGTGTCTCCGCATTTGTTTCCATGTGTTTTGATATCAGCCACAAAAGAAAACTCCTTTCTGCATTTGTTGCAGGTACACATCTTAGTACAGTGGCTTCTTTTATAATGGTTCCTTAGGCAGGACATGGATTTCAAGGGCTTGAAATTGGCATAACGCCTGTTCCGCCTGCAGTTTTCAAAGGGGTATTAATAACATGATTTGCTTGCCTTGGGCCTACTGGACATTAGGGCCCACTAGGTTTTATATTGGTTGTCGTGGGATCACATATGAATGCACACATTTTCATCTCACCTAAAGCCTTTCCCACATATCTTGCAAAAAAAAGTATTCCCTGCCAAAATTACAAATATTTTATATTGAAATTCATCTTCATTCACTTGACCCAATATAAGTGGGTCAATGGAATCGTTTTGTGGGTTGATTGGTTGGAGATGGCTATAGGGAATCTGTTAAAAAGGGAAAGGTGGCATGTTGATTCCTTATCTACAATTATAGTCAAACAAAGTGGGTGAGTGGCAAGAAAAAGGTGTTAGGAATGGCTTAGCAGTACATCAAGGTTTAACTGTGAAAGGATGGTTAAAGCTCTTTGCAGAAAAAGGAGACAGTTGACGCCATATATTCTATCAGGATTTAACTGTGAAAGCATGGTTGATGTTCTTTGTGGACAGGGGAAACAGTTGACAACATTTTCTAGAAGTATGAAATGGCTAGAGGGTTTTGGTGTTGGTTATACAAATTAGGTTTAATTTCCTTTTGCAATGCCCCCCTCCTTAAAGTTAAAACCCTCTAAATTCAATATGGCAGCCTATTCAATAACTAAGTCTATTTAACATGCTGCACTGATTTACCAATCAGTGATTAGTATTTATAATAAGGATGCCAGCAGGGTCATGGGATTTAGTCATATCCCTATGATTTATTTAAGTAAGGATAAATTAATAATAAACTGAAATTAAATTAAAGTTTAAGTTTTAATAAAGGTCAAAGGGTATGTGAAAAGTTATGTCCATTGAAGAAAAAAGGTATATAAGGAAGACCAAGCAAGGAGAAGAAACCATCAATGAATTATGAATATATTTTATATCTGATTTTCACTCCCTGTAGAGCGTAGACTGTGGTTCAACCACTTAAGGACAAAACCCCTCTAGGTTAGAAATTAGAGGACGAAAACCCCCTAATTTCCATTGCTGAGTTAGTGGATGAAAACCCTTGATTCAGGCAGATTTGGAGACAATTCAAAGGCATTTTAGTGAAGATAGATTACTGCAGATTTGGGATAATTAATAGCAGATACAAAAGATAAGTTCCATCTTTCTTGAAATATATTCTAAATATTATATCTGAATTAAAATAAACTGTTAAAACTGCAATTTCTAAAGTTGATATCATATTTATAATTAATTGTGCTACTATAATTGTGAGTCAGATTTTATTATACTTAAAAAAAATAAAAAAAATTAAACAGGACATTACACCTTTGTGTCCTTTGTATTGCCCCTACAATCTGTTGGTAAGAACCTCTTCTTCAGGATTATTGGATAGCCAGACAGCTACAAAAGCCTGTGGCACACAAATTCATTGGCATCTATTAGATACTTTTGAAGGACAGGATACAAAGTTACTTTTTAGACAAGAGTTTGGCTTTGATTGTAAGAGCTAAGCTTGAGTGGTTTCAAAGGGATGAGAAATTTCTGTCCATTTATACACATGGCAAGGTGCTTTCTTTCCTTGCCTATATAAGGAAAATTATTATTGAACTCAGTTGGAGTCAATTATCTGTTTCCTCAAGTAATACAAGAGCATTTTCTTTGAGAAAAACAAGTATGTGGAGATTGGTAGATGCTACGTGAAGTGCATACATGTGATCATGCTTGTCTTGTATTAAGCACTGTCCAACGGAAAAAAAACTTTCTGGATGGCATTTTGTGGCGAAGATTAATACTAATAAGAGGAGCATTATTGCAGGCATTGCATCCTATAGGCATGGAAACTTTTAACCAAATAACACTGGCAGATGTTAAGCCAAACTCAACAAATCTTGTTATCCTTCTAGCATGTGCCACAGGGGAACTTCAGAACGGGATATGGATAACTATAAAACTTAAAAATTATATTTAAGTTTGTTGTGTGATGTTGTGCTTATAGTAGATAGTTGTGTTTCCCTGATTAATACTAATAAGAGGAGGATTATTGCAGGCATCGCATCCTATGGGCATGGAAATTTTTAACCAAATAAAATTGGCAGATGTTAAGCCAAACTCAACAAATCTTGTTATCCTTCTAGCATGTGCCACAAGGGAACTTCAGAACAGGATATGGATAGCTATAAAAATTATACTTAAGTTAGATTGCTGTGTGATGTTGTGCTTAAAGTAGATAGTTGCGTTGCCCTGATTAACATGTCTGCATATGGAAGCACGTGGAGGATGGATTGTTCGACAAAAAAAGCATACCACAAACCTGGCAGTAAAGAATGCAACGGTTATACGATGTACACAATATAATGCTCTTGTTAATGCTTATATCCTTCAGAAAGGGACACCTCAAAGATAGCGTGGTCTCATGCACCGTACAAAATGAACTTCTTGGCAAATCCTTGGCAAGTTTAAAAAAAGGCAAATGCCAGGTGTAATGCCAAACATGGCAACCTTAGCCAGGATCATCCTCCAAGGATATCACAAGTTTAGAGAATTGAAACAGTGAATGGCATGCATAGAAAAAATCATCAAAACCAGATTTTTGGTTGCAGGTTCAAAAACCCTGATAAGTGTGCATCCCAAGTTTTTCCAAATGGAGATCTATGTGGTCTGTTTTTGTTCATAATTCCTTTCTAAACCTTAATATTGTAAATCCCGATATTGGGAGTTGGGACCATGTAACTGAACAAATCATATAAATTTTCTCTGTGGTATCTGCTAAGAAAATAGTGGAATGCCCCCTCCTTGATTCATTAGCTTTTTTTGCTTTCTTATTTTTTAACATGGTAGAGGAATTTTGATCAGATTCTAAAAAGGTCTTACTTGAGTTGTAAGAACCACTCTCTCAAACCCCTTGCACAAATATAATATGTTTTGACTTTGTCAGCAATATATACAAACTTGCAATTTGGGCAGAACTTCTATTTTGTTAGAGACTTAACACTTTGACAGTCACAATAACTCAGAAAATTTCAACATACCAAAACTATGTAAAGAGGGCTCAATAGCGATAGAATTATAATCTGTATGTAACATGTACACAAAAACAAAGTGATTGGCCTAAGTTATTGAAAAAAAAGGGAAAAATCCACCTACAATTGTTTAGGTCCAATGCAGATCTGCATGTGACCAAAAGAGAGATCCATACAATTCGTTCTCCTCTCTATCCTCGTTGAAGAAAGCAAACTCGTTCTCCTGGCCCACGTATTCACTTTGTTGTATCCCAACTGATCCTGTGTCCAACATTAATAAATCATCGTCACTGCCATAACTAGGCGGGCCTTCTGCTACAGTAGATGGACCTTCTGTTGCTAAATCATCAGCATCTTGAGCACAACAATCCGGATTTTTGTCAATGCTTGTAGCCTTTACCCTATTGATAGGAGCAGCAGCAGAAGAGGTGTGTGAGGGAAGCACAGGCTTGTGCCCTTCTTGAAACAAAGCGACATGGCGAAACAGCTTATCCTTGGTAGAAAACGTGGTGTTGCAGGAGCAGCGACAGGTAGTGTGTCCGCACTTGTTTCCATGGGTTTTGAGATCACCCACAAAAGAAAACTCCTTTCCGCATTTGTTGCAGGTATACATCTTAGCGCAGTGGCTTCTTCTGTAATGGTTCCTAAGGCAGGCCATGGATTTCAAGGGTTTGAAATTAGGATGATGCCTGTTCCGCCTGCAGTCTTCAAAGGGGCATGAATAATATGATTTACTTGCCTTGGGCCTGCCGGACACGAGGGCCTCCTGGGTTTTATATTGGTTGCCGTGGGATCGCATATGAATGCGCACATTCCCATCTCGCCTGAAGCCTTTCCCACAGATCTTGCAGATATGGGTATGTTCTGCCAGAATATCCTCTTCGTTGATCTCTATAATTTGTACTCTCCCTTCCCTCTCTTCCTTCGGTGGCCTCTGTGGATTACTTAAGCTTTGACATTGCGACAAAATCGAAGCAGATGTGAGAATGACCTCGCCCAGGATTGAATTCAAGGCTGATTTCGCTTGTTGCTGCTGCTCATCTTGGCCTGATGAGCACAGCGATTGACTTTGAAAAAATTGCTCCAGCTGCTGGGCTTTCTGACCAAGGCAAGAAAGCTTAGACGTCAGAGCAAGCAGATTTGTTTCCGCCTGATTGCTTTCCTGTCCCAACACAGACTTATCATTGTAATTCTCAAAATTTAACATGGGCTGTGAAAAGTATTGACTGCAGTAGTTCTCGGCTTCATTATAATTATTCCCAGCTTCCAAATCCTGTATAAAAGTTGGAACTTCCATGACTTCGATAGTCCTTGAGATTCTACAAAATCAAATCTGTATTTCAGAACAGTGCATGATGCTTGAATCTGCTTGATTAAATGTTCCACTTGATCAATTTCGCCGCCTGGTTTGTTTGAGAGAGCGCAGGCGAGGGTTCTCCAAGCCACGACACTAGCTATTATAATACTCGTATAATTCCAGATTAAAAAACGAAGCTCGGTTTACTAATGCATTCATCACAAGATACCCTTTTTAAGTATATTTACTTCAAACTTCTTAAGCCACAGAAAGTTTTGTCAATGCAAAAAAGACGAAATACGGTATATGGACTCAGCTCCGACGTTATCAAGTTACACTGGAGAGGGAACGCTTGGACTTTTTACATTTGATCGCTGTATGACGTAGTCTTTTATCAAGAAAATAATTTTATTTGCGTTAAATATACTAGCAATTGGACCCATAGGTTCAATGGGCACGCTGAAACATACAAAGGCAATGCCATGTACACCCTTTAGATAAAATAAAAGAACAAAAATAAAAACTACCTAAATATGTACCTCAAAATTTTCAAAAACCTCAATTGACAAGCACTTAACTTGTTGAAGGATTTAAACTTATTTTTTGAGTTGTGTGTGAAGCTCCCTCTTTGGTCCCATAAACTCAAAAGGACCTAATGTGGAGCAATAAGGGTAAGTGGTATGACCTTAGGGGTTCCATCAGTCACATGGCCAAACATGTGACCATGGGCTTCCACTCTAATCTCTTCAAGGTGCTAGTAGTGAGATGGCCACAAATACCCTATTCAATGTCAAGACTATTGTTCACTGTTAACAAGTACTCTCCACTAGTGGACATCTACATCCATGACTATCCAAATGGTTGCATCAACAAATCAAATGGCGAGCCATGTGAATGTATGAAAGAAAGGAAGTCAGTCAACTATTTGTTTGCTTATATTGAGAATAAAGAAAGAAGATAGCTTGTGAGCATTTATTGAGAAGTCCACCAATAGGAATTTGTAATTGACGTCTTTCTTATGAAAAGAGTCCAACACATTTGTTGTGCATGTGGAGGGCCTTTTAATACACTAATATATTTAGCATCTAATATTAAATTAATACTTATGTCCAATAAATATAGCATATAGTTTTGCAATATTTATAATTATGTGATACAAATAGCATGTAAATAATGTAAGATGGTTTGACATATTTAAAATTTATAATGGGAATAAATATGATAATATTTATTTCAATACTAATGTAACGTTAATTGTGTTTTCAGAAAGATTATTGGTATTTGTTACATCCCGAACTTATGATTTAGCTTAATCTTATTTTTGTGTGGTAATCTGGATGATTAACCATAGTTTAATGATTAGATGTTGTGGAAATATCTGATATTAGTAGAAGAAATTGTAGAATTTGTTAGATGTATCTTGTAAAGTTTTAACATGTTTGGATTATTTTGTTGTTGTTGGCTATATGTTGTTTGACTTTTATTTGCCTTTTTTTTTTTTGCCCCAATGTAGTTGATGTCAATTCCAACTGAGATCTCAATTATTTATGAAGCATGATCTAATTTATGACACTATAGTTTCTAGGCCATTAATTGAAGCTATGTCAAAAAATCAATGGTCATGATATAGTGATATTATGTAGAAGAAATCAATGGTCATGATCTAGAATTAATTTTTGATTCAGTTGATGTAGACAATAGTGTTTATTGAGAGATTAAAGTGTAGGGTGAAAATAGTGGACTCAGTTACTTCCATTTAAATTCCAATAGATGAGCAAAGGCGAACCCTTTGTGTAGTTGTCGTTGGGTGATATAGTGAGCATTCATAGAATTTACTGCCCTAGTGAGGTAGAATATGAATGATACAATTTTCTATATAGGATATGTCCTTGAAGACTCCTTTCTTAATAAGAATATGCTATCTTTTCCCCAATTCCCACCATACGACTCCATGCCACAATTATTGTGCCTTTATATATTTATATATACCTATGTACATGCATATGTATTTGTATATATGCATACATATGTGTAAAGGTACTTATTAACTTTTCTATGAAGCAAAAAAAGCTAATGTTGTGTATGGGATCTTAATTATAAATGCCCACAAGAGAAAAAAATTATTATGTTTGTTGACATCTCTTAGTTGATTTTTTAAATTACTCTCTTGCAGCATGTTATGAACCATCTCATTTACTCTCTTCCTTTGTTCAATTTTGGAGCTTCATGGAGGGAAATAGAGTCATTGGAAGTAGTTGTTCTCGAGTTGTCTTAAAACCTATAAATTTCATCACTTAACTTTGATGGGTTTCAATATTATGATTCAAGTGACAGTTTTTTGAAAGTAGATTCAACCAAGAGACAAGACATGCTCCAAGGTATATATTTTAATTGGTTCAAAGGTATATATTTGTATTCCTTTTATGACTCACTAGACAAGAAGTGAATTATCGATTTGGCTATGTGGAATAGAATTCACTTTGTTACTTGGCTTTTCTATTCCAAGTTTTCTAAGACTTTGCTCCAAAATAGAGGCTCTTGTGTCTCTAAATAGTCACTAAATTTGAAGAGGAGAATGTCAATGGGAGGAATCATTTTAAGAATATAATCATCCATAAATTTCATTATGAATGAAACAAGTGTATAGCATATTTTGTAATTATCAACTACATCGACCACACTTCTTAATTTATTATAGATAATTTACATGTTAATTTGTTCTTAAATTATTTATAGAAATTTATAAGATAAATATTCTCATTTGCCAAAGATATTTTCCATTTTATTACATTGCATATCGATTATATAAAGTATTTCTTGCAACTCAAACTAGAGTAATATTTACCTTATGATAAAAATTACAATGATATTAAGAAATAATGATAGGACACAATACCTATAGATAACAAAGAAACATAGATATCCCTTGTGTGATTAAGTTTTCATAGATACTTCCAACTATTTTTTCTATTCAAAAATTTCACACCTTTAAACTGATGGGGGTATAGGAGCAATTCTCAGGTTAGCACCATGGCTAGCTAATCATGTTCTTACTAAAGGTGAAGATCCCTCTCACTATTGTGCATCATCCATAGTTTTTCTATATGAACACACATTTGGATCCTACTCCATAAATGCTTTCAATAATATTAAGGGTAGACCCTTTGGATTTGGATAAGTTTGAACCTCCCAATATTTGAATGGACTCTCATGGGGAGTTCAACATATTTGAACATCACAATGACTACAATTAGAATTGTCTAGCCAAATTATCTAAATCTTAATCATCATAAGATATAAACAATAAAAATGGATGACTACCTAGCAGTTCTGATATTTTAGGATGTTTAATAAATGTAAATATTGTAATTGAGATTAAAAATTAAATAACTTTTTCCTTTCTTTGGATGGGAGTTTTTCAAAATTTTGTACACATAAATGTACTATTACAAGCATCACAAATATTGGTAAACAATCAATTGAATAAATTTTTATAGCAACTTAATTCTTGCACCAATCCCTAAATGATTTATAACTCGTCACTTGTTATAAAGAAAATAAAAGCTTTGCATAAATCATTTAGATTAAATAAATAAATGCATTCAATTACCTAACAAACAATTAATCTTGACAATAGAGTTGGGTCTCATAATATAATTAAAATAAATGTGATATTTAAATAAGAGGATAAGGGGGTTTAGCTTTATGATTGATGATATAGATAAATGATGTTCATGCTATTTTGAAATGATTTCTTTCTATCATAATTTTTTTGCCTCAATCTAATGATTATTTGAGAGTATGAACTAGAACTAAAATTACTTTGATAATTAAATAAAAGGATAGGAGGGCTTAGTTATATGATCAATGAATAAATGATATTGATATTGTTTTGGAATGATAATTTTGTTTTTGTCCCAAAATTGTTCACCAAGTGGTTTGCTGAATAGTTCAAGATTTGAACTGGCATAGAAACATCTACATATCAATTTCATGTCTTGCACGATCAATCGCAACTACTGTGAACTTGATCTTGATTGCCAAATTGATCTAAATGCATAAGAAAGGTTTTATAGAGTTTCATAATTATCGTGAATCTTGATGTATGGTTGAACATATCTAGTGAGGAAAACAATTGGGGGTCCCATAGAACAATTGTACAAACAAAACTTTGATAGAAAAATTATGTTCTATATGTCTTCTACAATTAATTTGATTCGGAAGATGATAGTTTTAAGCGTTGTTATGATAATAGATTATAACAAACTATTTTCATGGAGATTGTCTTTGTGCACTTTAGTGGAATATTCCTTTATTGGGCGTATAATCGTGCAGTATTTGGGGTTTTACATGGATTTTAATTCTATTATTTTTCTTCTGCTTTGCAATAAGTATTGCATTTGTTTCTGCATGAGATTATATAAAAATGAATAAGGGATTCAATTAATTTACTACATATATAGAATACAAACAAGTTACTCAGTTACTATAAAAAATAGATAGTTATTGCAGTGCTTCCTATCCTACAAGCAAACGATTTAAAAAATTGAATTAAATTTTGTAACATCTTCCATGTAATTAAAATTTGACTATGGGAAAGGCATCCATCCCTAACAAAGTCTTAGGGTAATAAAGACTATCGGCGTGCCCATTGAACCTATGGGTCCAATTGCTAGTTATAATTATGTGATACAAATAGCATGTAAATAATGTAAGATGGTTTGACATATTTAAAATTTATAATGGGAATAAATATGATAATATCTATTTCAATACTAATGTAACGTTAATTGTGTTTTCAGAAAGATAGATTATTGGCATTTGTTACATCCCCAACTTATGATTTAGCTTAATCTTATTTTTGTGTGGTAATCAGGATGATTAACCATAGTTTAATGACTAGATGTTGTGGAAATATCTGATTTAATCATTGATTATGTGGATACTGACTAATGTTAGTTAGACATGAGATTATATGTTCATATGATTATTTAATTATTATGAATTACAAATCAGATGATGATGCACTGATCATGATTTTATGATGGTGAGTGTGAACAGAAAATGAATCTTCCTTCGAAGATAGAAGGAGAGTATCATCCGGGAGGAAGAGATAGATGTTGGGAAATGGGTCAAATTGCCATATGAGTATCAGATTTTCGTCCTTATGAACCCTCGTAAGTCTGAGTGAGTTGTGCCTTTTCCTTGCTAGTTGATTTCCTTTATGTGTCGATATGTCAGTTTGAGTTATCTTGACGATGTTTATGCGACTCGACTAAACGACGTTCCTAACATAAATCGAGAGGTAGTCTCACCATGTGGTGGAGTACTTTCTTGTTTCTTTATTTATTTCCGAACCAGGATTTTGAATCTATTATTCTTTATTATATAATACTTAAGGTTTATAGCGAAGAAGGGGGAGTAGTACTCGACCCCTAAATCACAATTTGATTGTGTCACCATATTGGTGATGATGTCATTTGTGTTGGCAAGAGACACTACTTCGCATTGATAGGTGTTGTCATTGATGGCAACTAAGATCATCCCAATCATCTGCATAACACAATTTGTTCACACCGGAAGTCAGAATAAGAATTTGTCTAAGTCTGGGCAGTCAGGAACAAAGCAGGTGATAGGGTCCGATATCTTGGTTCGGATCTCTCCGGTGGAAAGGCATGGTTTACTGTGGATCTAAGGTAGTTGTAAGCATTGTCAAGACACTCTAAATCTAGAGTTTTGTCCTCTGATGATGGACTCAAAAGATATTAGCTTCTGAGTATCGGGTTTTAGTTTGACATAACAGATAGAAGAAGAATAGACCGACCTTGTGAATGATCTTAATTTCGGATGTATAGAAGTTGTTTATTGGGCAATTGGTGATTATCAGTGATAGTAGCCGACATGATTGATGATTTGCAATTGCAAGTTTTGATCCGCATTTCATATTATGTATGGATCTAGCCGACAGAGTAAAGTTCTCGACAAAGTTCTAAATGTTCTTGAACCCGACTGGTAAAATGATTGTAGATCATGTTGCAGATATATATATCCGATGGAATTGGATGATTTTGGTGTGTGTGTGTTGCAACTATGGAGTAACTGCGAAAAAAAGTAGAGATAAAAAATTTAGATGCTAGCAGAGCAGTAAGAGGAGAAGAGTAAGGATGAAGTGTGTCAAGTCAGTTTTCTATGCTTAACCAGAACTAAACTCCAGCATTGATAGATGCTAAATATCAATTCAAATTTATTGTAACTCTTCTTCCTGTAGGTAGTGAGCCTTCTTTTGAGCAGTGAGCTCTGGGCAGTGAGCCCGAATGCATGTGCATTCCCCATTGTAATACTTTTAACAGAGTATAATCTTTGTGGGTTAACCCCCACCGTGGTTTTTCCCTTAACTGGGTTTCCACATCAAAAATCTTGGTGTCAAGTGTATTATTTATGTTTCTGCTCATGTGTTATTGATTAATGCTGAAATGTTCAGATCATTGATTTGATTATAAGTTGTAAAGGAAGATTAAAGCTAGAAATTATTAAATTGTGTGACAACTGATTCACCCCCCCTCTCAGTTGTCTGGACCTAATTCAACAATTGGTATCAGAGCAAGGTTCCTTAAAAGAAGCCTAACAGCTTAAGGAAAGATCTTGGAAGGAGTTTTCAATGGGTTCACTGAAAGATCAACTTCAGTTGGCTCTAAAAGATCTTGATCAATCCAAAGCAGAAATATCTAATCTGAAAGATGAACTCAAGGATGCTGATGATACCATTGAAATGTTAAAAGATAAATTAAAGAAGTCTATGGGAAGAAATAAGGAACTACTTCTGCAGTTATCCAGTTTAATTGAAGAAAATGGCATGAATGAAGCCTTGGAAGAAAAGTCAAAGGAGTGTGAGAAGCTGTCAAAAGAAGTTGTTGTTCTGAAAGTTGAGATGGAATCTAGGGCAATGAGGCTAACCAAATAAATTGAACAAAGGAAAAAGACTGAGGAAGATTTGAATCAAACTCTAAAATCTGATCTACAAGAAAGCAAAGACTGATGAATGCTACAGATTGGACAGTATAGCTGGCCATCTAAAATCTGATCTACAAGAAAGCAAAGACAATGAAAGAGATCTTGAAAGGCAAATTGTCATTCTCAGATGTATGACCTAGAAGTTGCAAATGAATACAAGGAGAATTTCAAGATAAGTTTAGCTAAACTTGAAGCAATACTTGAGGGTCAGAAAAAGGTTGATGACAAGCATGGTCTTGAATATGAGAAAGGTGAAATCTCTGGATCTAGACAAAGAAACTTTCAACCAAGGAATAGGAGAAATGGACCTAGAAGACCTCCGGTAAGACAGCCTAATGCTCAAAGGTATCCATCTTTCAATGGAAATTGCTTCAAGTGCAATAAATTTGGTCATAAAGCCACTCAATGCAGAAGTAGAGTAAATCAAAATAATCCATCCTTCTCCAAACAATGCTTCAATTGCAAGAGGTATGGTCATAAATCCAATGAATGCAGAAGTATGATAATGAACAACTCAACAAATAGAGGAAATGGGAATTCTTTCAATGGAAAATGTTTTGCATGCAATAGATTTGGACATATGGCCATTCAGTGCAGATCAAGAGAAAATCAATCAAATTGGCAAAGAAATGTTGTGTGCTTCCATTGTAACCGATTCGATTATTTTGCAAGATTTTGCAGAAGTAGGACTAATGAAAGAAGAGGTCCAGTAAATAGAAAACTAGATGAGCAGAGATAAGACAAAGGCAAAAGAAAAATTGAAGAGAATGAGATCCAGAATGAAACAAGTGAGACATGGGTCAAGAAAGCAATTGTGAACCATAGTAATGGGTCCGCACCGGAATCCGGTGCAGATAATTCCTCAGGGAATTAAATTAGGAGCTCTAGCTCAGGGGGAGCCACAATAAAAATCAAAATCCCCCAGCCAGCAAGTGCCTGAATCTGGCACAGTGAGAAAAGAGATCTTGGATTGCAGAAGAAAAAAGGTGGATATGGAAAATTGCGGAGTAATTCATGAGAAACTATTCAACAAACAAAGTAACCAGATATATTAGAGCAGAGCATTTATTACAAAGACAAATTAAGCATTGCAAAGCATAAAAGGGTCATTCATTCCCCAGATAGATCACTTTGCATCAGAAGAAAGTAAGAAGAGGAGTGAACGAGCTCTAACCTGAGAATTCTCAAGAATTGAAGCACAAAGAGGATCCTCAAGCAAAACCCTAATCTACGGAACAAGGTATTTCTATTTTCTGTGAAACCTCTTGAATTCTCAATCTTTGCAAATGGCTACACCTTTGGTTGTTGATGTCACTAAAAGGCCTCATCCTGAATTTAAGAAGCATCCTTACAAATCTATTGAAGACAAACTGTGTGGTGCTTTTTCGGGTGTTCCATATCGGGTTTTACATGTTGAAGATATTAGGGCTTACATCCACTGTAACATGGATGAATTTGGAAGCCTGAAACTCTTGGATTTGCTTAACAACTACTTAACGGATGATAGTCATAAATTGAAACCGGAATTCAAAGCCCTAGAAAGCAAACATTTTCAGCAAGTCATTAGGTTTCTGATATTTGAAGAAAATGAATGGGTTCGATATGTCTTGAGCCGAATACATAATGAGTTCATATGGCTATTGAAACTATTTAAGTTTACAAAGGATGTTATCAAGACTGTAATTGGGTTAAATTCCTCCGGCGGATTACCCATGCTGAAAGCCGTGAAAAACCAGACTGTGACTGATGCTACTGGTGCCAAGTTTGACAAAAGAGCAATGACCATCAATGATATCATAGAACCTAATGTTAAATTTGTCTCCATGGTGATTGGGTACAAGATTTACCAATCCAGTAGGGAAAATTCTGTCTCCGGAACTGCAATATATGCAGCCTATCAAATAGTAAAGGAGAATGTTGATTATGATCTTTGTGAACTGCTACAGAATTAGTTGATTGAGAATCTGAGCAAAATAAAGAAATATAAGAAAAATACCTTCAAATATGGTTCCTTGATTATATGTTTATTCTTCTATTTTATGAATAAAGTACCTAGAATTCAAGGTGTGCATTGGACAACTAACATGCTAGTAGCATGGAAAATAAGAGATCACCTTCTCAGTCTTGGTGACTCCTAAGCCCAAAAGACTGCCATTTGGGGCTACTTCAAAAACTTCCAAAGTTTAATGCAAGCAAGGGGGAGAATCCCTAAAACAATTGTGGAGAAGTATGAAAATGACATATGTTTCATGGTTGACACAGATCAGTGCTTGATGGAAGATGTAGAACCAAGGACAGTTTGGATAATGCCTATGGGTTATGAGATGGATGAAAGAGTTTTGGATATGTATGCTCAGCATCTTCTGAGCACACCTAAAGATACCTCTGTGGAAAGGTTTGGAACTTACAAGGAACTGATTCTAAAATTGCATGTGGAACTCAGATAGCCGGAGACCAAGAGGAAAGTGCAGAGGCAAGTTGAAAAATATGCTGAGAGCATTGGCCTAACCAAGGAAGCAGTGAAGCAGAATAGAGAAAGAATTGAGAAGGATAAAAAAGAAAAATGAGATAAGAAACAAGAAAGTTGCTCCAATGGAACCATCCTCCACTTCAAGGACTACTAGAAGCTCTACCGCTGCTTCTATTCCTCTTAAACCTGCAAAACCAGAAGACAGACCATTCGGTGAAGCAAGTAAAAGAAAGAAAACAAAGGCCACAAGAATGAATGTGAGCACAAAAGATGATGAGGAGACAGAGACAAATGAAGAAGTCAAAGAAATAAGATCCAAGAAAGCCATAATTTCGAAGACTTTTGAAGACCAGTCTTCCGGAAGCAATAAGACCGGTAAAAAGCAAGTAACTGGTAAGGTCGCTATGACTTGATGAAATTGTAAAAATAATCACTGTTCATGGAAATTTAAAGCCTATCAGATTTTACTATGATAATTTTGATCAAGCAAATAAGAAAATTTTGGAAGATGCCATTATCATATATTTCAGTAAATTCAATAGAGCCCTATTGGAAATTTTACAAGAACTTCCTAAAGGTTTAAGGAAAGTACTGAAAATAAGGAAAGAAGTAGCCAAGGCTAAAGATCTAGAACTCAAAGAGTATGTCCTTTCTACTTTGTGTCCTGTAATGACTAGAAGAGAAGTAGATAAAATCCTCAGAGAAGTTAAAAAAAATTCAGAAGCAAGGTTCGGATGAACAAGCTAATGCTTGGTAAAACTGAGGAGATTGCAAAAGAAATAGAGGAAATTTTGAGAAAGGCCTTAGACAAGGATAAATATTATATTATTTCAGAGAAACAAGTTGAAGAAGACAATCCTCCAGTTCTGGAACTGGAAGCTCCAGAAGAAGAGATTAACAAGGGAATTGATGACCAAGGTGTTAATTTAGATCCTCTGGAGTTAACTTATGAGGAGACTAATGTTGGATTTGATTCATCAAATCTGAATGTTGGAGAAGTTCAGGAAAAGAACATCATTAAGCAACAATCTGAGTTTGTTGAAGCCTCTATTTTGGAAGAGGAACAAGTCAGTCAGGAGGACATAGAAATGATAGACAAATTAGTTGATGCAGAAGAAACTCCTCCAACTGATCTTTTCGGAAAAGAAAAGGATATTGCTACTAGATAGAGCCCTCTGGATTAGGTAGTGAGTGGTGAAGACAGAGAAAAGACTTCACCTGCAAGTGATACAAGAAATGATCAAGCAGAGGAAGAGAAGGAAGAAAACCAAGAAGACAAAGCAAAAGAAGATAGTGCAAATGTTGAAGCACCTAAAATAGATGCTGAGAAATCTGATGAACAAAAGGATGATTCAAAAAATGTTGCAAGAGACACTGCAGATGTAGTGAAAAGTCTTCTTGAAAAAGAGGTGGTTGAGCTTGATGAGCCTGAACTACTCCAAAGTCTAACCAATCCAAATGCTCTCTCTCCAATTCAATTGATGAAAAATATCATCATTCACCCAAGTAAAGGCTGGAGAAAAGTTGTTAAAGTCCCACATGGAGGACAATGAGCTACTGGGGCTTGCAATTAGGATTTTGGAGAATTTAATGCCTTCCTACCAGAAGAGTCCATCTGATTCCCCCTCCAGACATCTGAAAAATCTTGTAAGTTCTGTAAATACTCATTTTGAATCCTTTGAAAAATCTGCAGAGGCAAAGGTCTAGAAAGAATTTTTGGATAAGAAATTTAGTGAAGTACAGAATCTAATAGGAAATGATAGGATGATACTTGGCATTAGCATAAGGAGCATTCAAAATGCTCTAAATGATGGAAGAGATATGTACAAATTTTGTCTATCATGGCCCAAAGTTAGTGAGGATATTGAGAAGAAGATAAAGGTGCAAGAACAGAAATTGTCAAATCTTTCTCAAATTTTTGATCCTCTAACAGTTTCACCTATAAGTCAGGAATGTCAAGTAATTAGCTTGATAGATGAGATAAAGAGGCTTGGTTAAGAAAAAAGTAACATTATGAAGAGAATGTGTGAGCTCCGGGAATTGATTGCCCCCAAGTTAGAAACCATGTTTAATGCCTTATCAAAAGCTTAGATTGCACTTCAGACAAGTAATCCTCCGGATCTGACAAAGGCAGAAGCATATGCATTTTTGCTAAGTGGACACATCTCAATTTTGGATGGAATAAAGGGAACTTGGGCCTCTGAACTTGTGCAATTGAAAAATATTTTTGCAGACATTCTCAAGTTCATGTGAATAGAACTTAATGATTAGTTGTACATAGGCGGCACTATACATAGAATTTTTTGAGAGCTTTGGCTTGTGAATCCCACCCCTTGCCATTGATGTCAAAGGGGGAGTGAAGATAAGTGAAAAATGAAGAATCTAGCAAAGGGAGAGCACCGGAAAGCAGTGTGAACAATAGTATGGAGCACAAGCAAAGGGGGAGCTACTTTAGACACTTAGTCATTTTTCACTAAGTGTTGCCATCAATGCCAAATTCAGAGATTGTTGGCAACAGACACTGCTTCGCATTGATAGGTGTTATCATTGACGGCAACTAAGATCATCCCAATCATCCGCATAACACAATTTGTTCACATCGGAAGTCAGAATCAGAATTTGTCTAAGTCTGGGCAGTCAGGAACAAAGCAGGTGACAGGGTCCGATATCCTAGTCCGGATCTCTCTGGTGGAAAGGCATGGTTTACTACAGATCTAAGGTAGTTGTAAGCATCGTCAAGACACTCTAAATCTAGAGTTTTGTCCTTTGGTGATGAAGGACTCAAAAGATATTAGCTTCTGAGTATCGGGTTTCAATTTGATAGAACAGACAAAAGAACAGGCCGACCTTGTGAATGATCTTAATTTTGAATGTATAGAAGTTGTTTATTGGGTGATTGATGATGATTAGTGATGGTAGCCGACATGATTGATGATTTGCGAGTGCAATTTTTGGTCCGCATCTCTTAATATGTATGGATCTGTCCGACAAAGCAAAGTTCTCGACAAAGTTCTAAATGTTCTTGAAGCTGACTGGTAAAATGACTATAGATCATGTTGCGGATATATATATCTGATTGAATTGGATGATTTGGTGTGTGATGGGCTGCATAATTAGTCTCTTTTATGCTACTTTTTATACTTTAAAGACTTCTTTCATAGCATCCTTTAAGACATTTATCCATGTTTGCACTATGACATGTTGACCTTCTTTATACTTCTAAGACTTGAACTTATAATATTAATATGGAATGTGATGACCATATTATCTAATGAATGAATTAGATATAGATACGTATAAAAGTATAAATGAGATGTTTTTTATGGTTAGTCATGGAGAATGCTTGTGGTATATGCTTTGGGAACTAATTCTATGTGTAGAATTGGACGTGTCACGATGAGATCGAGCATTTGTAGCAGGTTGCAAACAAAGGAGTTAATAGAAGTATGAGTTTCAACACTAAGAATGCAGAGACAACTGAAGACAATTATGGAGCATCATGGATAGTAATAAATTAAGGAGTGGATTTGTTTCAAATATGATTATGGACGTTGTTCATGCATCAGACTTCTAATTTGATTTGAATTCTTCTTCTTGTAGTCAGTTAGAATAAGAATGTGATCTTGACTCCACGACCTAGTATCTAGGCTCGGTAAATGATCAAAGTCAGTTAATTAATAAATAAGGCTCTCTCTCCATTTTTGTATAGTAAGGGGAAGATGAGATATATAAGGTAGCAGAGTCAAGTTGTTGAGAGTTCAGTTATCATTTCCTTTTCTATGTGTAAAGACTCAAGCATGTTACATTTATGGAATACAATCTGGATATGACAGAAAAGATTTCATTGTTGAATAATTTGATATGAGTTGATTATGTGCATGGAATAAGTTAAGCTTCGATATGTGTTACAAAGTTACGTAGAATCTGGATTAGATTTGGTTTCAGTTAAGGAAGACAGTCTCTTGAGCTAGCCACTTAAGGTGCTGATTCTCTCCTTGTTTATTTCATTTCAGTTAATGTTGGTTTATTAGTTTTCTGTTAATCGTAATTTGAATTCAAGTTAGTATTATGTTTTGATCAAATAGATATAGTTCATGAACAATTGCATATTAGTGTGTTTACAAATCCTCTAGAGGTCAGCAGTTAGTCATTTCATTCTTGTCAATTCATTAAGTTAATTCTACAGTTTCCCTGTTGTAATAGTTATCTACAGACCTTGTTGTAGGTACCCGTAGCAACTAGGATTTATAGTTGTTTTCACTGTTTTGTAATTCTATTAATTCCAGCAAGGTAGATTTGTTTGTTTAAAGTTAAGATAGAATAATTTAGGAACCATATGAGCCCTGAAGGCATATCCTTTGCAAGTACCATCATAATCTTATGCTCCTTGGTCGATAATTCAATGTAGGAATGCATAGTGATAGAGTGGACTGTTCAGATAGGTTTCCCCTGAATTAGTTAAGTCTACAACACATTAGTTTTCCTCTACATTTTTGGCGTTGTTGCCGGGGATGGTGCTAACTTCTTAGGTTCATTTTGTTTTTACATGTTTTCATAGTTTAATTTTTTTGATTCCAACATTAGAGTTAATCAAAACACCTTTCAAGAAACACCAGACATTCTATTAACATTGTGCAGGGCCACTGAAACATAAATCTCAATTTACTGTATGCGGAGGCAAAGAGATATTTGAGGTAGATTGCTTCCATCAACTTCTCAGAACAATGAGGGTGTAGTTGATTTCAACAACTACACAATAGGAAGTGCTGAAGGAGAGTTTCCTTTTACATCTTCATCAACACCCCCTACATCTCCATCAGCTTCCTCTACTGCCATAGAGGGAACTTTTAGAACAATGACAGAAGTAGTAGAGGATCCTCCAGGACAAGCTACATTTGAATTCCCTATACCAGACCTAGCACGGGCAGCTACCCTAAAAAATATACCACCATCTGCATTGCCTGTTTTCTATGGTTTGGTGACTGAAGATCCTGAGACTTTCCTATTTGAGTTTGATGTTCTGTATAGGAGTTATGATTATACCACTGATCCTTATAGACTCAAGCTATTCCCTGCTACCCTAAAAGATGTTGCTTTAAGGTGGTTTATGGGACTGGGGGAAGATGTCATTCCAGACTGGGATACCATGAAGACAAAGTTCCTGACAAAATACAAAGACTATTGTAGAGGACATTATAGGAGGAGAGATGACATCTTTAGGATGTCACAAAAGGAGGAGGAGCCATTAGAAGACTATATGGAAAGATTCCAATTTGCCTTGAAGAAAAACCCTCAAAATAAGTTGTTCAAAGAATCATTGAAGCTAGTCTTTTTAAGAGGGGTCAATGATGATTGCATGGATGCCCTAAATCTAATTGGAACATGGGATATCTCCCAATTACCCTTTGAAGATATCTGTATAGCTTGCAGGAACTACTCCAGGACTTTTTCTAGAAAGCCCAGAGGAGAAAGAGTAGCTATTATAGGCAAGGCAGTTAATGGAGTTTCTCGAGTGGAAATTAGTAACCTGCTGACCAATATGAAAGAAGATATCATTAGCTATATGGATACACATTTGGACACCCTCCACATTAAAAAGAAACAAGAAGAGGCAGATGCAATGCTCACTGAATACTGCCCAAGCTATAGACAAAGTAAGGCCAACTGTAAATGCAAAAGGGTAGCCAGTATCCAACAGGAGAAGATTGAAAGGTCAGAACTTCAGCCATTTGAAGGTGACGATGGGCAACTATTCTTTATTGCTCAAAGAAGACCTTGGCAACAAAGGCAAGGTATGCCCCCTGATCCACTTAATTATAATTCATCTTTTCCTGCTGCCAATCAAAAAAAAAATGCTTGGAATAACCAGCCCTGGCCTGCTAATCCAAATGCTTGGCAAAACCCACCATGGTCTACTCCACAAGAAGGGTGGAACCAACAACAACAATGGCCTCATCAGACTTTCCAAGGCCCTACCTATAACCCCCAGTGGCCTACTCAACAACAACAATGGCAACCTCAATGGAACAAGGGCCAATCATGGCAACCAAACTCCCAATATCAGCAACCCTTGCTTCCACCTTAGCCATAGCCACAACAGCAAGTCATCATGCCTCCACCAGCACCTCCAAATCAACCTCCTAGACCTACCCAAATTCCTGCCCAACCTGCACCTAACTCTAACAACAAGTCTGTTCAACAAGCTTATACTAATGAGGTGATGCAGTACCCCACCTATGGAGTTGAGGTAAGTAATGTTCACCTCAGATCAGGGAAACACCTTGCAGGTCCTTCATCTCCCCAAATCACAAAACTGGAGGATGGAGAACCCATGGAGGAAGCCTTAGATGAATCACCTTTGGAACCTGAACTAGTTTAGGAACCTTAATCTATATCACACCCTAAGCCTCCTTTCCCTGAGTGCTTGGTTATCCAAAAATAGCCAGAACAACCTACCAATGACCTTATAGGACAGTTGCAAGATATAAACATAAAGATACCCTTGATTCAGACCATCAAAGATATTCCTATCTACACTAAGACAACCAGGAATCTCTGTATCCAGAAACCAGGGAGAAAAAGAGTAGACCCAAAAATAGTCCATGTATTAGGTAACCTTGCAGACATCATGTTGGGAAATATCACTGTTCCTAAGTATACCAATCTAGGAAGTCTAGTGGTCGATGTCAAGATCAATGGAGCCCTAATCAAGAATACCTTAATAGACTTGGGTGCAGCAATCAATGTCATGACTAAGGACACAATGCAAATGTTGCAATTAACCAATCTTAGACCTACTCAGACTGTCTTGCAATTGGCTGATAGGTCCACAGTAAAACCTGAAGGTATCATTGAAGACTTAGTCATTACATTAGATTCCTAGGAATATTTCATTGTATTACAGCCTAAAGTCAATCTTGTTGGTTACCCTCTTATACTAGGTAGACCATGGCTTGCTACAGCTGATGCATTTATAGGTTTCCAGTCAGGAAACATGATTATATCTAATGGAACCATTACCAATAAATTGGTGTTGTATCAACTAGCCCAATCGTACCATGAACTGGAGCAAACTATTTGGCCTACTCTAGAAGAAGAGGATAGTTATTCTTTGCAAATCCTGATGGCCATTGAACGTAGTCCTTGGTTGGATATCCAAGATGAAGATGAGTTACTAGCACACATTATCCAAAATGACTGTGGGAGGCACCCACAGCAGCAAGACTGTCTGTCTTGTCTATTGGATCCACTAAGTAGTATAATACCTAGCAGCTCCACATAAGAAATTTCCCAATTGTTTCATGCCTTACTACCCCAGTAGCATCTACCGATCTTTCCTAGCCTTGATGTGTCTTCCATTCAACCAATGACTAAACCATTAGAGATACAGCCTGGAAAGATATTGACTATCAATAATGCCTTGACTAAAGAACAAGAGCAATCCCTTCAATAATGTCCTACAGTCCAATTCAACAGCTTTTGCATGGGATTACAGTTATATGAAAGGCATTGACCCAAATCTATGCATGCACAAGATCTATATTGATGTTGATTTTAGACCTATCAGGTAGCAACAAAGACACATGAACCCTGATCTAAGGGACATAGTCAAGGCTGAGCTTCAAAAACTTCTAGATGCAGGTTTTATTTACCCCATTTCAGACAGTGAATGGGTTTCACCATTGGTGATAGTTCCTAAAAAGGGCGGCAAGTGGAGAGTTTGTGTTTACTACAGAGAACTCAACACTGCCACTAGAAAATATCACTTTCCATTGCCCTTTATTGACCAAGTCCTAGATTCTTTGGTAGGAAAGAAGTACTTCTCATTTCTTGATGGTTTTAGCGGATATAATTAGATAAAGATTGCTCCAGAAGATCAAGATAAAACCACATTTACCTGTCCCTGGGGGACCTATGCATACTCTATTTTGCCATTTGGACTGTGCAATGCTCTAGCTACTTTTCAAAGGGCAGTCCTTAGTATTTTTTATGATTTTGCTCATGATAGCATGGAGATTTATATGGATGACTTCATCACATATGGTGAAGCATTTGACGAGGCTTTGCAGAATCTTGAAAGAGTTTTGAAAAGATGCACAGAGCATAATTTGTCCTTAAGTAATGAAAAGTGTTTTATGATGATGACCGAAGGAGTGATGTTGGGACATTTCATTTCATCTACAGGTATCCAAATTGACCCAAAGAAGATAGAAATAATCTCTACATTGCCTATTCCACAAAAATTGAAGGATGTTAGAAGTTTCCTTGGGCATGCAGGTTATTATAAAAGGTTTATTCCAGATTTTAGCAAAATTACTACTCCCTTGTTTGCACTTCTATCTAAGGATATTGAATTTGCTTGGACACTGGAATGTCAGCATTCTTTTGAAAAATTGAAAGCAGCCTTGACACAGGCCCCAGTCTTGAGAGGTCCAAATTAGAACTGCCCTTTCATATTCACACCGATGCATTAGATTTTGCCATTGGGGCAGTTTTAGGCTAGGAAGAAGGCAACAAGGAATATGCAATTTACTACATCAGTAAAAATTTGCAAGGAGCTGAGCTAAACTACATAGTAACAGAGAAAGAAATGTTGGTAGTTGTTTATGCCATCAACAAGTTCAGACACTACATAACCGGCTACAAAGTATTCATTCATACCGATCACATAGCCATCAGATATCTGATGAACAAACCAATAGTGGGTGGCAGGCTGGTCAGATGGTTATTGTTATTTCAAGAATTTGATATCACAATTGTTGACAAGCTCGGTAATGTTAATGTGGTTGCTGACTTTTTATCTAGATTGCCCACTCAATCCTCAGATGGTGTGGTTGATGATTCCTTTCCTGATGAGCATCTATTTGCTCTCACTATACACACACCATGGTATGTAGACATAGCAAATTACTTGGTTACAGGGTAGATTCCAGGTTATTTCTCACCAAGAGAAAGGAAATAATTTGTTCACAAATGCTTTCCTTACTCTTGGATTTCAGGTTTTCTCTTCTATACTGGACCAAACAACATCATGAGAAGATGCATCAGAGCAGATGAAGTGTTTGATATCATGAAGGCTTGTCATGATGAACCATGTGGGGGACACTTTGCAGCAAAAAGAACAACCTTCAAAATTTTGACAACAGGGTATTATTGGCCAACACTTCACAAGGATGCTATCAAATATACAAGAGGCTGTGATAGGTGTCAAAGTATGGGTAGACCAACTAAAAGTGATGAAATGCCATTGCAACCAAAAATCTCATTAGCTCCTTTTGACAAGTGGGGACTGGACTTTGTTGGTCCTATTTCTCCAACCTCCAACAATAAGGAGTATATTCTGGTATGTACTAATTACCTTACAAAATGGTTTGAGGTCAAAGCATTGCAGTTTGCAAGAGATGGTAATGTAGCTAAATTCTTATATGAGGACATTTTCACCAGATATGGTGTGCCAAGGGAAATAGTAACAAATCAAGGTCCTCAGTTTACCTCTGATCTAATCACAAAGTTAGTGGAGGAGTATCAAATAAGGCATAAAAATTCTACCCCTTATCATCCTCAACCCAATGGATAGGTTGAGGTAACCAACAGAGAACTAGAAAACATCCTGACCAAAACAGTACAACTCCATAGGCGAGACTGGGTTACTAGGTTGCCAGAGGTTGTTTGGGCCTATAGAACCACCTAGAAAACCACTGCAGGGTTTACCCATATGAATTGGTTTATGGCAAAACAACAATCCTCCCAATTGAATTTGAACATAAAACACTAAGGACAACTATTGAGCTTGGGATGGATTTGACAGCAGCACAACAAGATAGGCTTCAACATCTTAATGCTCTATATGAAATAAGGCTAGAGGCACTCCACCATACTGAAGTCTAGAAATAGAGGGTCAAATGGCATGACAGTCATATCAAGAACAAAGAATTTATAGCCAGTGATTGGGCACTTTTATATGACTCTAGGTATAAAGACTTCAAGGGCAAGCTCCAATCCAGGTGGCTTGGACCATACGAAATCATGCAAGTTTTCCCAAATGGAGCAGTTCAGTTGCAAACTATAGATGAGGTCTAATTTTTACTCTTGGTAAATGGACATAGGCTAAAGTTGTATTAGAAGCCATTACAGAAGGAAGGCTTCATTGTTTCCTTAGCTACTGCATATGGTGCTTCTGGCACTCTTGATGAGGATACTATGACACCAGTTGATACAGCGTCAGAGGATGATCCACACGGCCTGACTAGTGATGCAGAGGTTGAGTTGGAATACTCAACCCCTGTAGCTGAGGCATAATTTCTTTTTCTTTCAAAACACATGCACACACAGCACCTTTACCATGATATTCACAACCTTTAACTGGGACCTATTTACAACCTTCAGTTGGGACCTATTTACAAACCTTCAATTGGCACCTGTTTACAACCTTCAGCTGGGACCTGTTTACCACTTTCAGGTAGGACGTGTTAATTCTACACCTATTCTGATCACTATCATAATCTACACTTTGGAACAATGCTGCAAGCACCTGCAGCAACTGCAGATGTCTTCCATGCAATGCACCGCCAATCCACTCAATCCGTACAATACACCTTGCTTCATCACCATGCTTGTACCTCACGCACTGAATTTCAAGCAATTAAATCAAATCACACATGCTGACGTGCCACCTCACCATTCATCCGCATGAATGACCTTACAGTTATGGTGAATTAATTGCATTGTACACAATATTTCCTTTTGAAAAAAGCTTCCACATCTTTTTTCGAGGCTTTGTCACAAAGGTAACTTTTCATGATCGCCTTTAAATTTCTTTTTTATGCATTTATCATTATCCCTATTTACTTCATGCATGCAATAATATGTCAAACATTCCAGTTAATAATTGCCACTTCCTTTGCCACGTGAGTGAGGTCACTTCATGTTTAGTTGGGGGGAAGGGTTGTCATTCTTGATTTTTTGACTGGTTTTCAAATGAGTTGTCATCCCTGTGTATTGTGTAAATAACTAGTGAGAGTTACCTTCCTAATATCTTTGCTTAAGTCAAATTGAGTTAACCCTGAGCAATAAGAGGAATTGCAGAGAGATATGAATAGGGGTTAAGTCTAACAAGGTGGCGAAGTGGAATTATATAGAGGATTATAGACATGGGAGGTGACTTAGTAACGAGAGAGCCATCTGCACACAAGGAGATTCTTGAAGATGTGCTAGTTTTACTACTCTTCACCAGAGTAGGATGGCTCGAGTTCTTCTTAAAATTGACAGAGTATGACAATGATATGGCCGTAGAATTTGCAATTACATTGCAAAGTGACAAAGCAGTAGTCAAAGGGTTAATGGTTGATACTTTTGAGGTAGCTATAGCCCAAGTGACTGGACTGCCATGCACCAGGTTGGAATACCTAGCCCGAGCTGATGCAACCGCTGCCAGAGAAGAATTCTACGAGTGAGGTGAGCATTTAGACTCAACAACTCAAGGTACAAAATGCTTATCTCTACCATTTTTCTGGGGCAAATGTGCTACCCACATTATCAAGTATTTCACTTGTGATGGGAGGTATAATATGTTGTACACTGTGTACTTTAAATTGTTAAACCATGTTTGTCATGAGAAATTGGTGAATGTTCCAAACTACCTCTACAACTTCCTAAAGAGAATGGCCTCAGAATACCAAAAGAAGCCAGCAAATACTTCGGTGTCTCATCATTGTCTAATTGCACTACTGGTTAAGAGGAGTTTGCGGATACAATACCCACAAATTGATTGGGGGGCCTTTAAGGATTGTGTTGATATTTCCACCTTGTTGGAGCAACCTCATAAGGAGGAAGAAGAACCCCCATACAATGTTGAACCTGAAAATGAACATGTTCATGAAGAGCCGAAGGAGCAAAATAGCCCTAAAGAAACAAGGGAACCTTTATTCTCTCCTCCTGAACATGTGACCCCAAAACTTGTAAGCAAGAAAGGAAAGAAGAAGAAGGCAGGAAAGGATATCAGCATAGAAAAGACAAAAAGGAAAGAGAAAGAGGAAAATGTCAATGCAGGGGAAGCAAAGGAGAAACAGAAAAGGAAAGGTAAAAAGCAGATAAAAACAGTTGTTGAACAAGAAACCACTACCCCGAGGAGATCAGGAAGATTGAGGAAATAGATGGTTGAAGAAAAGATTGTTGAGTAGGGACAAGCTTATGAGGAAAGAGGAAATTCTCCTGGGAATGTTCCTATTGATATACTTGAAGATGATATCTCTGCAAATAAGGATGATGTGAATGTTTCTTCAAAGAAGAAAAGGTATGTTTCTTCTTCTGACTCTAACTTAGAAAACTCATTTATTGCCTAAAAGATGAGAAAAGTAACCCCTGGTAGCCCTGTTAAAGAAATTTTTAATGTTTCTGATAACAATGATAGTGGTGATGTCAATTTTGATCAAAGAAATGAATTGTTAGAAGAAAGAGACCTCTAGAAAGAACTTCAGGAGGCATTGAACATAATCAAAACCCTGGAGGATCAGGTAAAGAGGTATGAAGAGAAGGAGACAGAAAAAGAAAAGAGGATATAGGAATTAGAGGAGAGGATTCAGACACAAAATCAAGGGTCTAAATTGGACTTGTTAGCACAATTGGCTATTAGCAAGATCAACTTAGATGAGGAGAAGGAACCCCCTCCATCATTTCCTGAGGTAAGAACTCCAACATACCATAATACTATTTCATTGGGTTTTGAGTTGTTGAAAGTCACTAGTAGGTCAAAACAAGACATAGAGAATTGGGATAAAGAAAGGAAAAAATTTAATGAAATAATTGAGAGCCAAAATCTTGAAATTAAGAAATTAGAGGCAAAGATGGTAGACATAATTGATAGGGCCATGGAAATCATTGAATCCAGACCAACTTCAAGGGTTTATGCATTATTTGTAAAGGAGAAATTTCTTAGTTTTGAATTCAATAGATTTGTTAGTGACCAACCAACTCTGCAGTCTAGACACAATTTCTTTAGTTATTTTCAAAAGGTTAGTCTAGAACAACAAGATCAGCTATGTGAGTTCTGTTTGTACAACTATCTGATGGAGGAAGATACAAAATGGAATCCCTCCATAAATGTTGGAGATTTACAGCTAAGAGTAGTAGTATCATACCTAAATAATGAAAAGTTGAGAGGAGAATTGATGGATAGGTATGAAGAATATGAGAAGAAGGTATCACTACCAATAAGACAAGAGGCACTTAACCCTAAAGATATCCTTACAAAATGGTACAAACTTCACTCTCATAAGGGCCCAAGCAAAATCATTATGGACTTAAGAATAAGGGATCACAGAATGATATAGAGAATGATGGTATCCATGTTACAAGGTTGTGTTAGATATGTGCAAAGTAGATGCATCAGTTTGACACCTACTCTTTAACGGAAAGAACCTCATTCCTTACATAACTTTATGAACATGTCTGAAAGATTACGCAGGTACATTCAAATTTTAGAGAATAAAGGTGTGGCATGGTTGCCTCTTACCTACCATCCACCTCTACTCTTATATCTAGTTCCATACTGGACAGGAGAAAAGGGAGAGAAATGCAAGACTGCAGAAACTATCAGACTACAAAGGCTTTCATGCTACAATGGGTTCTATTTGAAATAGGGTGAGGGTGTCAGGGTAGTTATGGACTTGAGACAAATAGTTTTACATTATAATTCATTCTCCTAGGTATCTATTTGAGTAATTTTGCTTGAGGGCAAGCAAAAGGTTAGTTGGGGGGAATGATGGGCTGCAAAATTAGTCTCTTTTGTGCTACTTTTTATACTTCAAAGACTTCTTTCATAGCATCCTTTAAGACATTTATCCATGTTTGCACTATGACATGTTGACCTTCTTTATACTTCTAAGACCTAAACTTATAATATTAATATGGAATGTGATGATCATATTATCTAATGAATGAATTAGATATAGATATGTATAAAAGTATAAATGAGATGTTTTTATGGTTAGTCATGGAGAATGCTTGTGGTATATGCTTTGGGAACTAATTCTATGTGTAGAATTAGATGTGTCACGATGAGATCGAGCATTTGTAGCAGGTTGCAGACAAAGGATTTAATAGAAGTATGAGTTTCAACGCTAAGAATGCAGAGACAGCTGAAGACAATTATAGAGCATCATGGATAGTAACAAATTAAGGAGTGGATTTGTTTCAAATATGATTATGGACGTTGTTCATGCATTAGACTTCTAATTTGATTTGAATTCTTCTTCTTGTAGTCAGTTAGAATAAGAATGTGATCTTGACTCCACGACCTAGTATCTAGGCGCAATAAATGATCAGAGTCAGTTAATTAATAAATAAGGCTCTCTCTCCATTTTTGTATAGTAAGGGGAAGATGAGATATATAAGGTAGCAGAGTCAAGTTGTTGAGAGTTCAGTTATCATTTCCTTTTCTATGTGTAAAGAATCAAGCATGTTACATTTATGGAATACAATTTGGATATGACAGAAAATATTTCAATGTTGAAAAATTTGATATGAGTTAATTTTGTGCATGGAATAAGTTAAGCTTCGATATGTGTTACAAAGATACGTAGAATCTGGATTAGATTTAGTTTTAGTTAAGGAAGATAGTCTCTTGAGCTGGCCACTCAAGGTACTGATTCTCTCCTTGTTTATTTCATTTCAGTTAATGTTGGTTTATTAGTTTTCTGTTAATTGTAATTTGAATTCAAGTTAGTATTATGTTTTGATCAAATAGATATAGTTCATGAACAATTGCATATTAGTGTGTTTACAAATCCTTTAGAGGTCAGCAGTTAGTCATTTCATTCTTGTCAATTCATTAAGTTAATTCTACAGTTTCTCTGTTGTAATAGTTATCTACAGACCTTGCTGTAGGTACCCGTAGCAACTAGGATTTATAGTTGTTTTCACTATTTTGTAATTCTGTCAATTCCAGCAAGGTAGATTTGTTTGTTTAAAGTTAAGATAGAATAATTTAGGAACTATATGAGCCCTGAAGGCATATACTTTGCAAGTACCATCATAAGCTTACGCTCCTTGGTCGATAATTCAATGTAGGAATGCATAGTGATAGAGTGGACTATTCAGATAGGTTTCTCCCGAATTAGTTAAGTCTGCAACACATTAGTTTTCCTCTACAGTGTGTGTGTGTGTGTTGCAACTATGGAGTAATTGTGAAAAAAAAGCAAAGATTAAAAATTCAGATGCCAGCAGAGATGTAAGAGGAGCAGGGTAAGGATGAAGTGTGTCAAGTCAGTTTTCTATGCTTAACCGAAACTAAACTCCATCATTGATAGATGCTAAATATCAGTTCAAATTTATTGTAACTCTTCTTCCTGTAGGCAGTGAGCCTTCTTTTGAGCAATGAGCTCTAGGCAGTGAGCCCGAATGCATGTGCATTCCCCATTGTAATACTTTTAACAGAGTATAATCTTTGTGGGTTAACCCCCACCGTGGTTTTTCCCTTAACCGGGTTTCCACATCAAAAATCTTGGTGTCAAGTGTATTATTTATGTTTCTGCTCATGTGTTATTGATTAATGCTGAAATGTTTACATCATTGATTTGATTATAAGTTGTAAAGGAAGATTAAAGGTAGAAATTATTAAATTGTGTGACAATTGATTCACCCCCCCTCTCAGTTGTCCAGACCTAATTCAACAATTTGATGACATCTTGGATTGTTATGGTTACCCTCATACATCATATAGATGCATGGGAAGTTTATTAAGGTATAACCATTTACATCTTGTTCTCGAGCTCCTTTTTATTATTAATGTATATGTGTTTTAAGTGTTTAGGCTAATATCAACCATAGTGAGTGGGATAAATAGAGGCCATTTCAGACCCACTTGGATCCTCACTTCATTGTCCACTTGTTAATGGCAAGCATGGACTGAGAAAACGGAACAAGGCCACGGGGTGACGGAGTGCAGTAATCGCTTACCCTTCGTGGAGCTCAAAGGTGGCAGGCTTATTGCATGCAAAAGAGAATCAGAGACTTTGTTTTGAGTAGTCTTTCATTCACAACTCTCAGGAAATAGAGCAAGAACAAGGGATATATCCAGTTTTCTGGAAAGAAAACCTCAGAGATACAACAAAGAGTTGGAGAATGATAGTGCTCAATCTAGAGTTGTCGATAGGCTGACTCAGGTACTCATATACAATACCTACAAGTATGTTTCTAAGTCTTGAAAGACTATTATCATTTAGTATGATAACTATACATTACCACTATGTGACTGGAGTCGATTGTGTTGACATTTAAAAGCTAAACTGTTAGAACTATTGTTTTGTGGTTATCATGGAATGCCCTCATGGCTGAAGCTTTGTAAAGGTTATTATAAACAGACCCTCGAGGTCCTGATTTCTGTTCTTTAATCTTGATATTGCATTCATTATGGAGAGAATCTCCAGGCCCTTGAGGTAGTATATGAACTTATAATACAAACTTGTAATATCTGTTGATACCCAGTCACTCGAGGCCCTTGAGGCTGAGCTAGTACTTGCCGAAGCATGCATTATACTTGTGTGTCGATATGGCTTAGATTGAAAATGATTTAATGATAACACTAAATCTATCATTGACGTGCCTGAGCCGATTGTGCTTAGGAAACAAAGTGTTTAAAACTATCATGATATGGTATGTGCTTTGGAAGAATCGCCCTGCATGTGGGCCGAGAACCTTCCTCGAACCATAATGATAACCTTCATGAATCTTAACTTGTGAATGTGCATAGAGCACTTAACAACCATTCATGAGAACTATAACCACAATGATAGACTGCTAAAGAAGGTTATTAGGATAACCATAATGCAGTCCTTAAATTTAAAAGAGTATATGTATCGACTCCTTGTTAAAGAAGGATGTTCTAGATAAATGATAGTTAGTCATATTACATAAAGGCATCATTAAATGCATGCCGGTTTAATGGAGAGATTTCTCTTCTTGATGCTTATAGCTTTACGAGATTGAGACCTAAGTTTAGTCTAAGTCTCTTACATTGTAATGTAAATAGTAGCCATTTTCTTTCTAGTGGCCAAACTCCATGAAGGGATTATAAAATGCTATGAACTCACATGGGTATATGAGTTGGAATCTTTTGTTAAGACTATCTTCTTGGATTAATGTACTATAAATCATTGATGTTATGATCTTGAACACAAACTTTATGGTAGGTCAACATGAAACTATGAACCTTGGGAGGTCCTAATTTGGAAAACTTGATGTGACTATTGACATGTTGAAAAATGGAACAGAGTGATGAGGAGTCACAAGTTCCCTGTTGCGAAAGAAACCCATTATATTTAATGTACTCCTAGGATAGAAGTCAACTATCCTAGAATTGGACAAAGAAATGAACTGAACTTACTTGTGCTAGACCTAGAGAGGTCGAATTAAGCATACTGTAGGATGAGACAACTTCTAAGTCGAGTCAGGGTGGTGGACATACGACTACGTTCATTGTGAAACGTATATGTATGTAAATATTTGGCCAAAGTAATTCATCTGTCTCTGCATGCATTTTCGGTCCACAGTACTCCAGATGGCATAATGTCTCCAGTAGGGTCATACATAGTTAGAATGGATTAATAGTTGTGTGACTGTTAGACATTATGAAGGACACAACACCAGATACTTAGATGGAAAACCTAACGGTTCCTTATATCTATACCTTCCATGAAGGGCCGCTTCCAGGTAGGAAGTTGTGCAGGGGACCACCGGTCTATGGTTGGAGGAAAAGCACTCGGATGATGCTCTCCTTCCCAAGCAGAAGACAAGCTGAGGATTATGAAGACATATGTCAAAAGTTCCAGATGTAGTGCTTCTCTTTATATGACTTGATAGTTAGATATTATGTATATTTCTATATTGATGCCTTGAGCATAGCTTTGTACATGTATAGTGAAGCTCATTCATTAATGAGGTATCATTGGATATTGTAAATCTAAGTTTTGTTAAATTCTGGAAAAGAATAATATGCTTAATTGTTATGATGAAATTAATTCATTCTTGTTTAACTATGATTTGGTTAACCGTGATGTATTTTTACTCATAGTGAAAATGAATAGTTATGGTTATTTTTGGGTAATATGAAATGTCATGTTACATATGGTATCAGAGCTACCGGGTTCAATACATGGACCTATGAGCTCACTACTTGATGATTATTTGTATCCAACATTAACAGATGCTAATGTTTGGATGTTCTATGCCAGAATGGTAAGAATTAGAACAACACCCAGAAAAAAGGTAATGGAAAATGGATGTTACCTACATCATCTTAAGACCTTGAGGGAGTGAGCCTCAAGAATGAGACGTCTTGAACAAACTAGTTGCGTAGTAGGAGCATGGTTGACTGATGAGGAAACCTTTGTTGATGTTGTTAAACACATCAAGTAGGAGTTAAGGAAAGTAGATAGGATTATTGCTCCTAACTCTAATGATGCATCAACAGAACCCTCTACACCTAAAGCATCAGTTATGGAAAGCAATCCTAAGGATTTTGATGTAAATAAGGATGTTATGGATGAGTACCTGCGAGTACTTCCACCTCCTAAAACCGATATGATAAATCTCAAGGTTGAGAAATGAACATCAAAAAATATCCCACTTTGATAATGACTTGCAGTAGCAAGATGTAAACAAAATTTTGTAATTTTGATGGATTATATGTAATCTGATGAAAACTATAATGCAATTGAATTTTTTTGACAATATTTCCTTCCTTGTTAAAGATTACATGAATGAGAATAGATTTATATTATGAATGGATTCAATGATATGGAAAACTAATCCATGATTAATTTGCAAACTTCAGGAAGAAGTAGATTGTAGTAAGGTTCATATAAGAACCAAAATGGGAGATAGCCATGATGAAGGGTAACCTTCAGGGCACTCTGAATCTAAACTTGATTGGATCCTCTCTTTGCTTCAAGAGACAAGAGTGAGAATAGGAACTCTCAAACAGGAGGTCAGGGGTCGGCAAAGACCCAGGCAGGAAGCTGATTATGGGGGTGATGATGAGGCACGTCATAATGACACCACCCAAAGTGAGCACAGAGAGAATAACTCTGAGGCCAGACAAGAAGAGGATCTCCCAAGTTCAATGAGTCTGTAAGCGGAGATGCTGCAAAGGCATGGCTTATAGAGATGGAAAAGTATTTTGAAATAAGAAATTACACTAAGATTGCTAAAGTGGTATGGGGAGCATACCAGCTAGTGGGTGAAGCATTCAAATCATGGATGAACAAAAAGATGGAGTTAGGCTTGAGGTCTACAAGTCTAACCTGGGACAGGTTCGTGGAACTTTTTAGGCAAATATGGTTGCCTCAGTTGTTCTATGATCAAAAGCTTATAGATTTCCAAAATTTGAGATAGGGAGATCTAACTATGAATGAATACTGGGAAAAGTTCACTTGCCTACTTAAGTATGTACCGCAATACCAATAGGATGAAAGATTCTGCATCCAAAAGTTTATAATGGGATTGAACACCTAGATTGGGAGTGAGGTTTATGTGCATGGTCCCACTTCAATGGACCAGGTCTATGATAATGCCATCAAATAGGAACAAAAACTAAAAACTATGTCTGCCTACAGGAAAAGAAGCCAAAAGAGGTTTAATTGGTCCCAATCCTCCCAATCTTATAAGAAAAAAAGGAAAAGGCAGGATTTTGCTGAGAAAAATGATAAAGGGGCCAAGAATAAGCAAACTGAGTCCAAGAGGGAGAAGAAGGGTAATAACCACTCCAAGAAAAATGGAGACAATTCTAGGAAACCTCATGAAAGGAGAGGGCCCGTGGGAAGATGCCTTACATGTGGCAAAGATCATTATGCCAACCAGTGTCCTAATAAGACGTAGGGAACACAACCACAAGGAAACCCTCTACCTTCTCAGCAGGTGGCATTCTAGCAACGCATCCATGCAGCCTTGGACAATAGGTAGGCTGAATACCAAATTACTCTCATTGAAACTACAGGTATTTTATCTGGTCTCCCAGTTTCAATTTTGATAGATACTAGTGCTATCAAATGTTTTGTTTCCCCTAAAATTTTAAGCAAAATTCCTAGAAAAGATGGATATATGACAAACACATCATTAGTGGAATATGCAAATCAGACCAAGGCTCAGGTAGAGCAATGCTTGTTTGAGGCTAGGGTTGAACTTCCAAGTTTCTCCACTGAAGTAAACCTTTATGTAGCCCCACTAGGCTCATACGATGTTATCCTTGGAATAAATTGGTTATGGAGACATCAAGCCAAAGTGGATTGTTATGCCAAAATAGTAGAATGTCTTGATGACTTAGGAAACAAAGTCTTTCTTCAAGGAAACCCTAGGGAAGTCAAAATAAGACAAATTTCTTCCCTACAACTGAAAAGAGCTCAAAGAAAAGGATGCCAACTTTTTTCTATGAAGATGTAAAAACTTAATGGGTTTGAAGAAACTAGTTTCTAAGATGATTTAATGTTCTACGAATCTCAGAAACTCAATGAAGTTGGGAAGAAGAAGTCCATAGATCAAGAGAAATAGGATATGGACAGGTATCCTTTTCTTAGAGATTTTGAGGATGTATTTCTAGATGAGCTATTGGGATTACCTCCTAAAAGAGCCTTTGATTTCTCTATCGATATTATTTCAGGGTTGGAAGCTATATCCAAAGCCCCCTATAGAATGACCACTACAGAGTTAATGGAGCTAAAGGCCCAATTACAAGAACTACTAGATAAAGGGCTGATTAGACCCAATGTGTCACCATGGGGAGCACCAGTCATATTTGTGAAGAAGAAAGATGGTACTTTGCGGTTGTGTATAGATTACCGCATGTTAAATAAGACAACAATTAAAAATAAATACCCATTGCCCCGCATTAATGATCTTTTTGATCAAATGAGAGGAGCAACTGTGTTTTCCAAGATCGATCTTCAGTCTGGGTATCACTAGTTGAGATTGAAGGATGAGGACATCCATAAAACAACCTTCAGAACAAGGTATGGCCATTATGAGTTCACTGTCCTACCTTTTGGATTAATGAACGCACCTACGGTGTTTATGAACCTAATGAACAGTGTGTTCAGGGATTGTTTGGACAAGTTTGTCCTAGTTTTTCTTGATGACATTCTAATCTACTCTAAGAATGAGGAAGAGCACCTTCAACATTTAAGGATTGTTCTTCAGAGGTTGAGAGAGCATAAACTGTATGGCAAGCTCTCTAAGTGCACTTCTTTCAAAGGGAAGTACAATATTTGGGCCACATAATTTCAGCTAAGGGAATAGCTGTGGACCTAGCTAAGATTAAGGCTATTTTGGAATGGCCAGTGCCAATTGCTTACCCTATAACTTTTTTGCAGAGAAAAGGCAACAGATTTGAGTGGTCAGATAAGTGCCAAGAGGCCTTTGACCAATTGAAGGAAAAATTAACTTCAACACCAATTTTGAAAGTACCTAACCTAGAAGGTCAATTTGTAGTCATTATCAATGCCTCAGGGGAAGGCTTAGGTGGTGTACTAGTCCAGGATGGACAAGTCATTGCATATGAATCTCAGAAACTAAAAACTTATGAACAAAGCGAAACCTTTTGAGCTGAAAACATATCATCAAGGACTCAAATATTTGTTTGCTCAACCCCATCTAAATGCTCATCAAAGGAGATGGTTGGAGTTTATCTCAGATTATGACTTCAAGATTAAATATATCCAAGGAAAAGAAAACCGAGTGGTAGATGCCTTGAGTAGGAGAAGGCATATCTTCTCAATGATCTCCATACATTCTGATTTTAGGAATTAGGTACTACAAAAGTCTAAGGGAGATGCATTTTACGAGCAGGTAAAATAGGCCCTTGTGGAGAATCCCCAGAATTCAAGATATGATGGATTTAACCTTGAACCAGATGGGTTATTAATGTATAAAGGAAGGATGTATGCACCTAACTCTATGGAGTTAAGGAATATGTTGTGGAAGGAGGTTCATTCTACACTGTATTTGGGACATCCTGGAGTAACAAAGTTACTTGTCGATGTGAAACCCTTATATTTTTGGGAGGGAATGAAGAGGGATGCTGCAAGTTTTGTAGCTACTTGTATAGAATGCCAGAGGGTGAAGGCGGAACACCATCACTCGGTAGGACTCTTATACCCTCATGAAATTCCTGAGTGGAAATGGCAAATCATAAGCATGGACTTTGTGCAAGGACTTCCTATGTCAAGGAATAGACACAATGTTATTCTAGTTGTGGTGGATAGACTCACCAAAGCTGCTCATTTATACCTAGAAACTTGACGGATGGGGCTCCTGTCATAGCCCGTAAATTTGTTCAAGAGATTTTTAGATTGCATGACATTCCTGAGAAAATTATCTTAGATAAGGATGCGTGAATGACATCGAGGTTTTGACAAACCTTATTCTCTTCACTTGGAACCTAGTTGAACATAAGCTCTACTTATCATCCTGAGACGGATGGTCAAACTGAATGGGTAAACCAAGTGTTGGAGGATTTATTGAGGATGTATTGTGTTGGTTACCAAATCTGCAGAGGGTTTGCCAGCTCCAATGCATGGGCAGATTCGGCCAATAGATTACAGGAGGTTACGTGAGCTGCCTCCCCTTCACTTCTAATTCTACCACACCAAGGGGGGTATCCCTATGACACAAGATGTAACATTGACTAGATTAATGACAGAAAGATTTAGCTTGACAGCAACAGGCAGAATACTCTCATGTATGGACCAAGATCTGCATGATAGATCACAAGGTTGGCAACATTCTTGGACATATTTGTCTGGTGGGTATGAGAGTATGCAGGGGGTTCCTAATCCTACTCCTACAACTAACAGGTGGAAGTGATGAGGTGGGTGGACATAATGCCCTAGATGCAAGACAAGGGGTTTTGGCTCATAACTACTGACCCAGAAACAGACTGGTGCCTATCCATTAGGCAAGGAGTCAACTAGACGTATACAACAGATGGTTTGCAACTTTCACTCAAATTTTAGGGGGTTGGACTTGATGCTTGCCTTACAACCTGTTGGTGCCTGCATGAGCAGTCAGTTTTCAAGCATATAAACATGCAGGCACCTTCCCAAAAAATCCAAAAAGTTCTAAGTCTTTGGGCCTCCTCAGCATGTTTTAACATCAGCATCATATTTTCTTTGGAGGAGGTCATCATCATCATGTTTCCAGACATCACCCTGATGTTGCTTACGAGGGTCATCATATTTTCTGTCAGCATGATCTTTCGCTGGGGTGATATTCTAACATCGGGTGATCTTACTTAAGATCATCCTGATGATGTTGCTGTAAAGTTCTAAGTGTGACCCGATATTCATTGTGGTCATCATATTTTGAACGTCAGGATGATCTTAGTCAATATCATCCTGATGTTGTTGTATCACTTCATGTTCGTTGTTTTATCATCCTGATGATGCTGACGTCATTCTTACGTTAGGGTGATATCCGCTTTTCTGCCTGTCTGCATCATGATATTTCCGAAGGGAGATATCCGCCTGTCGGCTTCGTGCATTATCTAGTGAGGGGTGATCTTTTCAAATATCTGGCATATTCATCTATCACCCCGATCTTATAGTGGAGCTACAGTGCAGCATGATATTTGTGCATCAGGATGATATTTCTAAATATCCGGTTATCTTCCGAATATCATCCTGATGTCGATATGATGATGACATCATCAAGGTCTGGGGGGGTCATATTTCTAACACTGATCATCTTGTGGAGATCCCCCGATATTGGCAAACATGATGATGACGTCATCCGGATATGAGGAGGTGCGCAGTAGGCAGATATGCTGATGACGTCAGCAGGATATGACGGTGATGTCATCAGGATGTTCATCGGCCAGACATTTGGTATCGGCTAAGCAGGAGGATCTTCCTCCGATGGATCAGGTTGTGTCGATGAAGGCGTTTATCATGCAGGTGATATTGCGATATGATGCTGACGTCAAGGTGATATTTCAAGCAACAGGATATCATGCTGCTGGAGGATGATGATGAAGGTTTATACTAGTGTCGTCGGGAGCAAAAGCACTGACATCATATATGCTCGCGACCTAGTATATAAGGTGATGAGGAGGTTGCTGCGGGGTGCATGTGGGATAATTCGACCCTGCGTATTTTCAAATATCATGACGATGTATCTTGGCGGGAAATGGTTGCGACGCACAGTATTCTGCATTTCCCAAGGCCGCGGGTTGGTGCGCCATTAATGGCGATTGTTGCAGAGGTATGGGTGATGGTATGGACGGATCTGGTACCCGATTGAAGGTGTACATCAACAGACAGTGGCGCAGGGCTCGAGGTTTCTTCCTGTCTCATCCCCACCTACTGCATTCATGTTTGGGTGCCAATCTGGTAATGCGTTGAGTGCCATTTTTCTGATACTGTGTATCTGGCGGGATTTTTGGTCAACCATGTAATTAATTGCTGTGGTACACTTTCTGGCTGTTATAAGCAGACTGTGTTACCATTTTTCAGGTTGTTGAAAACTAGACATTTTGGCTCTGTAATAAGATACAACTAGTTTTGGTTGCTCTGTGCAGCAAAACTTGTGAGTTTATGTATCTCCTGTTGTATGTTTTGGCATGAATCCACTGATTTCATGGTTAATCTTATATGAATAATGCTATGTTTGCATGTGTTATGCTGATTCTATCTCCAGTTTTGCATATATCTTTCTTCCTGCAATAGGGATGCCATAAGTATCGATAGCTTAACACTCTGTATTGGGAGATATCTGTAAGGCAGGTATCATGTGTATCCCCCTGAAATCCAGTTTTAGCTATTCATGCTGATCATTCACAGGTGTATGTCTACCGACTCCAAGCCCTGGATAGGCACCAATCTAGCTCTGTGTTGAGGTTATACACCAGGTCCAGGTTTGCATCCAAACACCATTTCAAACCATCTCTCCCTTCCATCTGTTAGTTGTAGGATTAGAAGTAGGAACCCTTGCATGCTCTCATCCCTAACCAGACATATATGTCCAAGAACGTTGCCCACCTTGTGATCTATCATGCATATCTTGGTCCATACATGAGAGTATTCTGCCTGTTGTTGTCAAGTTAGATCTTTCTATCTTTGAGCTAGTTAAGGTTACATCTTGAGTTATAGGGATACCCCCCTTGGTGCGGCAGAACCAGAAGTGAAGGGGAGGAGCTCACGCAACCTCCTGTATTAGTTGGCTGAATCTGCCTGTGCATTAGAAGTGGCAAACCCTAATGCTGATTCAGAAGAAAAACCAACAAAATGGCGACTCTGCTGGGGATGTTGATGTAAAGTGATATCCTGCAGTCTCTGGTGAAGTTTTGCTCTGCTGGTAGTATGAACTCAGAAAAATATGTGTTGAGCTTTCAGCTGCTGTAAATTTTGTCCTCTTTGGAGAGGTGGTGACTCTGCAAAAAAGATCTAAATGCACATGAAAGATGGATGTATGTGATGTGACAAAAATGTGCTGTTCATATTTCAGCATCTGTATGAGAAAAGGTACCTTGTTCCTTCCCCTTTATATTTACTGTTTTACTGCATAAGTTAGATGCCAAGGGAAGCCTTAGGTCTTAGGCAAACAAAGGATGTCTAAGAGTAAGATTTTTATGAATCCAAGTATGAATTATCCCATACTTAGCGGTGAAATGTTGAATAAAAGAATAGAAGAGATAAGAAATAGGTTGATATTCTTAGAGGCTGAGCAGGCCCAGTTAAAAAGTAGTAACCCTGTTGTGTCTGCTAGTCAGAAGGCTAAACCTCTTCTCAGCCCTTTTGATCCTTTGTATGACCAACTGGATTTGTCATGGGTTGATTATAAAGTAGAAACTATGCCTGCTAGGATATACTGTCAGATGCCCAGATTTAGTGGTCACAGTGTATGTGATGGGAATGCACATATCCAAAATTTTCATGAGTTCATGGGAAAACATTCATTTAGAGATGAGGATATGTGGATGAGGTTTTTTGTTAGGTCCTTTGATGCAAAAGCAAAAGACTGGTATTTGAGCTTTTCAAAAGGATCCTTTGCCTGTTGGGATGAGCTTGCTGACTGTTTCAAGGAAGAATTCGCAAGAGAACCTGCTGATCTTGTTGCAGAATTGATGAACATCAGAAAACAAGATGAAGAGCCATGTGTTGATTTCAGTCATAGGTTTGCAATAGCCCTTTCACAGATCCCAGAAGTCTTCAGACCTGATATTTCAGCCTATGTTGGCATATTCTTTGAAGCTTTTGAGGAGGGCTTTAGTGCAATACTGAGGGATTTCAAGGTGACAAGTATGCAGATGGCATACAGGTTCATAGAAAAGATAGAAAAAATCAGAAATGTGCACCTGCTGAAACCCCTGTCCCCAGGCCTTGGTGTGAATAATAGTTGTAAAGCTGCAAATGACCAAATAATTAGGGCATCATGTGAAGATGAAAAGATGAATGTTGAGGATGCCAGTGAAAGGACTAATGAGGATTCCCATTGCAATGATGAGGCATCTGACCATGAAAACAACAATGAGGTTGTGGACAGCAATGAGCAATTTTTGGAGTGGACCTGTGGAGACAATTGTGAGTATTGTACTCAAGACAGAGAAGATATAAGCAAACAGAGAAGCAGTCCTATGTGTGACCCATTGCCTTCTTTTCAAACACATGGAGATCATGAAGAGCAGTCAGGGATTGAAACAAGTGCTAGTTCAGAGCATGATTGTATTTCATTTGATGGCTGTTTTGCTTATGACACACAGGCTGATACTCCTCCACAAAAGGAATCCATTGGTGATGAAGATGCATGCTCTGCTGCCCATGAACAAATGGCATACTATGATGAAACTGATGCACCTGGGTCACCCATTTTTGACACATATGGTGATGAGGATCTATTTGAGTATGGTGAGGGTCTTGACATGGTTTTTGACTTGGATTCTATTTCTCATCATGATGAAAGAGGAACCAACATACATCAGGTAAGTGATTGTAAAAATGTGCCTGATTGTAAAGAGGTGCCAGAGCCTGATCTTTTCCAGCTTGGTGTACCAGATGGTTGTGTACATGATGTGCACAATTGTGAATTTGAAAGCTTTTCTTTTGATATGCCAGCATATACAATGAGCTCTGATCTTCCTAGCTGTGTGGTGGACTTTGAGTGTTTTCAGTTTTTAGTCCAGCTAGGAGATCATTTTACAATGCATACTGCTGATGCAGATGATGATAAGTGTTACATTCCCTTTGAGTATGCATTGCCTGATACATTCTGCATCCACTTGTTGCCGGATGCTAAGGGTTATCTGCACAGGGATGACAGTGACAAGCTAAATCAGAGGGATGAATGTGCAGATGACCAGGTTTGTTTGGGGTCAGATCATGGCAGTATCTCCAGGCTTGATCCAGTAAATGCAGATGAAAACAAAGTGTTTGACAAAGGGAGATACATGTTTTTCTTTTCTTGGTGGCCTTAGGCCATCAAGTGTGTTTGGTGATGCAGGTCGGTGTAGTATTTGACTCTATGCCCAATGGATAGGGGACTGGTCTGCATCCCAGAGATCTGGGGTTCTCACTGCAGTCTTGCACCTGCACGTCCCCAGACAGAGCCACTGTTGGTGCCTGCATGAGCAGTCAGTTTTCAAGCATATAAACATGCAGGCACCTTCCCAAAAAATCTAAAAAGTTCTAAGTCTTTGGGCCTCCTCAGCATGTTTTAACATCAGCATCATATTTTCTTTGGAGGAGGTCATCATCATCATGTTTCCAGACATCACCCTGATGTTGCTTACGAGGGTCATCATATTTTCTGTCAGCATGATCTTTCGCTGGGGTGATATTCTAACATCGGGTGATCTTACTTAAGATCATCCTGATGATGTTGCTGTAAAGTTCTAAGTGTGACCCGATATTCATCGTGGTCATCATATTTTGAACGTCAGGATGATCTTAGTCAATATCATCCTGATGTTGTTGTATCACTTCATGTTCGTTGTTTTATCATCCTGATGATGCTGATGTCATTCTTATGTCAGGGTGATATCCGCTTTTCTGCCTGTCTGCATCATGATATTTCCGAAGGGAGATATCCGCCTGTCGGCTTCGTGGATTATCTAGTGGGGGGTGATCTTTTCAAATATCTGGCATATTCATCTATCACCCCGATCTTATAGTGGAGCTACAGTGCAGCATGATATTTGTGCATCAGGATGATATTTCCAAATATTCGGTTATCTTCCGAATATCACCCTGATGTCGATATGATGATGACGTCATCAAGGTCCGGGGGGGTCATATTTCTAACACTGATCATCTTGTGGAGATCCCCTGATATTGGCAAATATGATGATGACGTCATCCAGATATGAGGAGGTGCGCAGTAGGCAGATATGCTGATGACGTCAGCAGGATATGACGGTGACGTCATCAGGATGTTCATCGGCCAGTCATTTGGTATCGGCTAAGCAGGAGGATCTTCCTCCAATGGATCAGGTTGTGTCGATGAAGGCGTTTATCATGCAGGTGATATTGTGATATGATGCTGACGTCAAGGTGATATTTCAAGCAACAGGATATCATGCTGCTGGAGGATGATGATGAAGGTTTATACTAGTGTCGTCGGGAGCAAAAGCACCGACATCATATATGCTCGCGACCTAGTATATAAGGTGATGAGGAGGTTGTTGCGGGGTGCATGTGGGATAATTCGACCCTGCATATTTTCAAATATCATGACGATGTATCTTGGTGGGAAACGGTTGCGACGCACAGTATTCTGCATTTCCCAAGGCCGCGGGTTGGTGCGCCATTAATGGCGATTGTTGCAGAGGTATGGGCGATGGTATGGATGGATCTGGTACCCGATTGAAGGTGTACATCAACAGACAGTGGCGCAGGGCTCGAGGTTTCTTCCTGTCTCCTCCCCACCTACTACATTCATGTTTGGGCGCCAATCTGGTAATGCGTTGAGCGTCATTTTTCTGATACTGTGTATCTAGCGGGATTTTTGGTCAACCATGTAATTAATTGCTGTGGTACACTTTCTGGCTGTTATAAGCAGACTGTGTTACCATTTTTCAGGTTGTTAAAAACTGGACATTTTGGCTCTGTAATAAGATACAACTAGTTTTGGTTGCTCTGTGCAGCAAAACTTGTGAGTTTATGTATCTCCTGTTGTACGTTTTGGCATGAATCCACTGATTTCATGGTTAATCTTATATGAATAATGCTATGTTTGCATGTGTTATGCTAATTCTGTCTCCAGTTTTGCATGTATCTTTCTTCCTGCAATAGGGATGCCATAAGTATCGACAGCTTAACACTTTGTATTGGGAGATATCTGTAAGGCAGGTATCATGTGTATCCCCCTGAAATCCAGTTTTAGCTATTCATGCTGATCATTCACAGGTGTATTTCTACCGACTCCAAGCCCTGGATAGGCACCAATCTAGCTCTGTGTTGAGGTTATACACCAGGTCTAGGTTTGCATCCAAACACCATTTCAAACCATCTCTCCCTTCCATCTGTTAGTTGTAGGATTAGAAGTAGGAACCCTTGCATGCTCTCATCCCTAACCAGACATATATGTCCAAGAACGTTGCCCACCTTGTGATCTATCATGCAGATCTTGGTCCATACATGAGAGTATTCTGCCTGTTGTTGTCAAGTTAGATCTTTCTATCTTTGATCTAGTCAAGGTTACATCTTGAGTTATAGGGATACCCCCCTTGGTACGACAGAACCAGAAGTGAAGGGGAGGAGCTCACGCAACCTCCTGTATTAGTTGGCTGAATCTGCCTGTGCATTAGAAGTGGTAAACCCTAATGCTGATTCAGAAGAAAAACCAACACAACCATCACCCAAGAATGGGTATTTAGCTGCCTCTACTTACACATATCCCTGCTGACATGCAACCTTCCCCATGCTCAACCTAAAACAATTAATCCCCTCCTTGAATGGAAGTTAGAGATCAAACATGTGATACAGAAAACCATATCCTAGAACCTGAGAAACCCTTTGCAACCAGATTCAGAAGAAAGAGAATAACATGCAGCAAATGGAGACAAGTAGATAAACACATGCAATAAGCATTTTTCATATAACATTAACACTAAAACTAAAAATATGTGCAAAATACATGCATGCTGCAACACATAAACTCCAAAATGGGATACAATAGCCAGGATCATGCCCTGTCTTTCGTTATTTACACAAAAATTGCCCTAGGCCTTCAACAACCTTAAATGAGTGACACAGTTTGCCTTTTATAGCAAAACTGTGTACTCAGCAAATTAATTACATGGCACATCAAAAATTTGCCAGATACAATGCATCAGAAATATGGTGCTCAGAATTGAATGTGGCAGAGGGACCAAGAGGAAGGAGCAGGTAGAAATTGGGATCTGGGCCGCCGCTCAAAGATATGCATCATAAAAATGGTGGTTGAGCTATCAACTTGACCCATACCATCCAGCACAATCGCCATTATAGTTTCATCTACACACAGGCCCCAGAGTGCAGCCACAACAAGTTTCCTCAGAGTTTCTTGCCAAAAACAGTTGCAAACGTGGGAAAAATCCACTACTGCAGGCTCAAAATATGGCCATCGATCCAAAACCCTATCGCTGCGATCAAACGGCCCCAAAAATTGCTGAAAAGTCACAAACCAACAAAAATGTGCCATGCAGACACTTCAAGTTTCTATCGTTAGGTCATCGCTTACCTTTTCCCTTTACTTCCCCGCTGAGAGTCTACTGCCAGAACCATGCGCAGAAGCCACCACGTGGCAAGCTCCATAGCACCCATGAAACATTAGAGACCTTCCGTTTTACTTTTGAGAAAGGGACATGTGGTGGCCTCCTCAATATCTCTGAAACATAAAGACCCTCCCTGAAGCTCATGCGGGTGCCAACACATGTCACCTTCTGCGCCACTCTTGAGAAACATTTGAAACTTTGTTGGGAAACAAGGAGAGGCACGCGGAAACAGACACTTGGCAAGCTCCGCAACATCTTAGAAACTGTAGAGACCCCTATAGCCACTCTCAGAAACACTCAGACACAGTAACTGTAGCCCGATAAGCATCTGGAATGCATTCAACCCATATTTTCATCGTTTTTCAGGGGCCGATAGTTTCTTCTGACCCGCAGATGCAAAATTTCAATTGCAGAGGCCGAAAGTGTTGGAATTTTTTGGATTTTTTGGGAAGGGGCCTACATATTTAAATGTTTGAAACTTGCATGTTTATGTAGTCACCACCAGTGGCTCTGTCTGGGGACGCATGCCTTTTGCAGGCATGGCGAGAACCTCAGATCTCTGGGATGCAGACCAGTCCCTTATTCATTGGGCACAGAGTCATGAAGTTATATTGATCTGCATCATTAAACACATTATTTTTAAACATTATTTTGGCGGCCCAGGGCAGCCAAAAAGGAAGAACCATAATTTCTTCTTGTCAAATGCCTGATTCCAAACTGAAAGATCCCAATCCCAACTGAAAAGATTGGCATAATCTGCCCATAATGTCATATGCTCAATTAGACATTCCACCATTTTTGACAACTTGCCACTATCATCTTCACCTCTATCATTTTGGATTTCAAAATTAGACATATAACCATACACATAATATTCTTCAACATTAGGCAACACATGTATGTTATATCCCTCAGATAGTACATCATACTGCTCTTGGCATTCTTCATCATTTATCTAGCTGCTGCACATCATCAGGAACTCATCCAGCTGATCCAAAGACTCAAAATACCTAGAAAAAATGAGACCCCTAGTATCTACTGATATTGAAAACAAATCCTGATCCATACACCCAATGATGCACATGTCTGAATTAGGTGATGATGAACATTCATTATTCACAGTTTGTAAACCAGCATCATCATCAAATAGAGGGTTATTCCTGCACCAATGAAGGTCATGACTCACAATATCATATGCATCTAGAGGCTCATCATAAAGGGGATTCACATTCATTGCAAAGGTCTCTGTTTCTTCTTCATGACAATCTATTTCTTTTTCATTACTATCAGATCCAGAGTCATAAGAAGAACAAACCTGATCCATGCACTGGTCATGGATATCAATTTTATCATTTGATTGCCCCACATACAAAATTTCTGCTACTTCAATGCATTCTGAAGTTGAGCTATTTGCATCATTTTCCAGCCCTCTAATACTTTCTGATGAAACTGATATTGATTGTTGATCCATATGATCACGAATTTGCACAACTGGATCATTTAAACATGGAGGCTCTTTGATGAGGACTGACATGTAAATATCACTTGAAAAATCAATATTTTCAACTTCATTTGTTGGGCAAAAAAGGACATCCTCCTCTACAATAGAAACATCATCAACTTGGGATGATGCAAAAACTGGGACAACAGGGGTGTGAGCACTTTGACATTCATTGCCAACATTTAAATTATAGCTTTCATTTACATTGGGGACTGCAAGACAACAAATTTTTTTAGAAAAATAACCCTTTTGAATTCCATATCTCCAATTGTTTTCAATATCAATTGCAAACTGTCGAGCCTGATGCAATGTGGTGGGCTCCTTATCTCTCAATCTATAACTCATTTTCTTATCAAATACTCCCAAATAGACAACTAAGCACAGTGCATCATTAGGTCTCATGCATTCTGGTATTCTATTCAATGCCTTCATAAATCTAAGGTTAAAGGCTGGAATCAACTCATCCTCTTCAATATGGATGTACATAAAGTCACTAATGACTGCATAATCAGAATTTTTTTCACCATATTGTACTAGAAATGCAGATTTTAAACCATGCCAAGAGCTGACAGAGTGAGCTGGAAGGTAGGAAAACCAATTCCTTGCATCTTCATCTAGAGATTTAACAAATAGCCTCATGACTACATCTTCATGGCCAATCTCAAAATCATCTATAACATTTATGAACTGCTGCAAGTGTCTCTCAGCTGATTCATCCTTTATACCACTGAATTTAGGCAAATACTTTCTGATTTTAGGTGGAAAAGCATTTGGGTAGCCACAAATGCCACTGAAATCTATGGGCTTATACCTATCTATGTTGAAGCCTCTTTTATTACATGGTTGGGACTGACTACGATACATTATTGCATTTGACACCTCACAAGGGTGCATGGGCTGACAATACATCTTTTTATTCTTTTGCAACCCTCCTCTCTACTCAGATTTTCAATCACAATATGACCTTAGGCCCTTAAAATACAAATTGCTATTTCAACCTGCCTAAAGTCCTCTATATGAGTCTTTTAAACGACATTGCATGCCCTTTTGAAATATAGAGTAGGTTGTAACAAAAGCATGCAAGCTCTGCTTTCACCAATGTTTCCGTTTTAACCAGTGCTATTTCACCAAATGGGGAACTTTTCAAAAACTTTTACAAATACCTAGATATGTTGCAGCTGCTGATAGGTTAATTCAACAGAGTTGCCACCTCCTTGGCAGAGGAATGAGCTTCAAACAGGCTGAAGCTGAAAATTGATTTCTTTCTTTCTGGGTCATCCACCAGCAGAGCCATAGATAAAACTTTTTCTTTTGCTGCAACAAGGCACTTCCAAGCCTAATTCTTCAATTTCTTAGACTCAAGCCTCACAGATATGACATTTTTCCCCAGCGGAGTCGCCAAAATCTGTTGGTGACTCGGATGGGCCACAAGTATATCACCAAGGATGACTAGATATTACTTTTGATCAATCACATCCCCAGTAGAGTCGCCAAAATCTGTTGGTGACCAAATCTGCAGAGGGTTTGCTAGCTCCAATGCACGGGTGGATTTGGCCAACAGATTATGGGAGGTTGCGTGAGCTGCCTCCCCTTCACTTCTGGTTCTGCAGCACCAAGGGGGGTGTTGGTTTTTCTTCTAAATCAACATTAGGGTTTGCCACTTCTAATGCATAGGCAGATTCAGCCAACTGAATACAGGAGGTTGCGTGAGCTCCTCCCCTTCACTTCTGGTTCTGTCGCACCAAGGGGGGTGTCCCTATTTGATAAAAGTATAACCTTGACTAGCTCAATGACAGAAGGATTTAACTTGACAGCAACAGGCAGAATACTCTCATGTATGGACCAAGATTTGTGTAACAAATCACAAGGTTGACAACATTCTTGGACATGATGTCTGGTTGGGTATGAGAGCATGCAAGGATCCTAATCCTACTCCTACAACTAACAGGTGGAAGGATGAAATGAATTGATTTGATTTTTGGATGCAAAGCTGGACATGGTTATAACACAAACACAAAGCTAGATCGGTGCCTATCCAGGGCCTGGAGTCAGTAGACATACACCTGTGAATGATCATCATGAACAACTAAAACTAGATTTCAGGGGGATACACATGATACCTGCCTTACAGATATCTCCCAATACAGAGTGTTAGGCTGTCTATACTTATGGCATCCCTATTGCAGTATACCCTTCCCAATATTCAATCTGAAAACAGTTTAATCTACCCCTTGAGCAGAAGTTAAAAGATTAAACATTCAACACAGGAATTCTATGTTCTAGAATCTCAGACATTCCTTGAATGCCTAGACTTAGAAGAAAGATACATGCAAAACTGGAGACAGAATCAGCATAACACATGCAAACATAGCATTATTCATATAAAATTGACCATGAAATCAGTGGATTCATGCACAAATGTACAACATGAGATACATAAACTCGCAAGTTTTGCTACACAGAGCAACCAAATCAGCTGTATTGTATTACAGAGCCAAAAATGTTCAACTTTCAACAACAACAAAAATAGTAACACAGTCTGCCTATATCGGCCAGAAAGTGTACCACAAGCAATTAATTACATGGCTTTGACAAAAATCTACCAGATACAGTCCTCAGAAGGAATGGCGCTCAGAAGTTATTGTTGCAGCAGACAGAAAGTAGACAAGGGTGGCCTCGAGCCCTGTGCTGCCATCTGGAAGTCTTCATTCTCAATCAGGCAGTTTGATCATTTGTACCATCGCCCATACCCTTGTTACAGTCACCATTTATGGCTCAACCACCCGCAGCCGCTTGGAAATCGTCGCTGCATTCAAAATGGAGCCTCTTGCCAAAATGCACTTCGCTGCAGGTTTAAAATATGCAGGAATAATAGTCCCACATGCACGGTGCAGAGACTCCTTCAGTAGTTTAAAAGCATGGCCACTAACATACTAAGTGTCCAGCACTTTTACCGCGCTCGACACACAAGCCCTCGCCCAAAGCCAAGCCATCGGCTTGCCCCAAAAAACTCTCGCCGATCTATCAAGTCTCTCCGATGGCAAACAAAACACACCCTCCGTCGCCGTGACTCCCTCCATCGGAGCATCCAAAAATCCTCTGGCCGACCTCATGTGTTACACTGATGAAGCCCATCGCAATCCCCTGTCGGCCAGGCCAATCCCATCGGCCAACCTGAAACTCCTCTGATCGACCTCAATAGTCTCGCCGACGCCATCGCAAACTCCATATTTCCCATCATCGGCCAGAGATAGACCATCGGGCCAACTTCCATCGACTAGGCCGATAAAACAAGTCTCATCGATGGCCAAGCAAAAAACACCCGTCGCCAAGACAAAAACCATCGGGCAACCCAAAAGCAATGCTCGTCGACAACAAAAGTCACGCCGATGGCAACTTGGCTTCCCATCTCCATTGGTGTGACTTAGACCGTCAGAGCAAGACCACAAACCTATGCCGATAGCTGCTATCACGCCGATGAAACCAAAAACATAAAGCTTTGAACCATTGAACCGGTTCAAATGGGAGGTTCAAAGCGGTGGTTCAAATATCAAAAATAATACTCCATAGGCAACAAAGCTTCGAACCATTGAACCTTGAACCAAAACAAAAAGGTTCAAGCGGGAGGTTCAACAATGCAATATTTGTGCAAGGCAGATGCATAATGCAACCGTTAGAAGAAAATTGAACCCTGAACCGCTGAACCACTGAACTTAGAGAAAAAGGGTTCAAGTTCAAACTGAAATGTCGAAGACACAAAAATGAACCCATGCCGATGGAGAAAAGACGAAGACCACCTCCGTTGAACTAAGATGCAGACGCTGAAAAACACTGAGGGGGCCCAAAACTTAGAACTTTTTGGATTTTTTGGGAAGGTGCCTGCATGTTTATATGCTTGAAAACTGACTACTCATGCAGGCACCAACAGTGGCTCTGTCTGGGGATGTGCAGGTGCAAGACTGCAGCGAGAACCCCAGATCTCTGGGATGCAGACTAGTCCCCTATCCATTGGGCATAGAGTTATGAAGTTACAATGATCTGCATCACCAAACACATTATTTCAAAATAAACATGGTGGCCCAGGGCCACCAAAAAGGAAAAACCAGACTTTTCCTTTGTCAAACACCTGATTTTCTTTTGATTTCTTCAAATGAAGCCTAAAAGCATTTAACTGTCTGCAGCAAGCCCCTTGGCAATTATTTGTGCTGCTACTCATTTCTTTTTCTTCAACAAATCTACAACTAGCTTCATCAGCATATATTATTATCAGTTGTAGAATGTCATCATCATATGAGTCACTGATGTTGCTTGGAAAAATAACAGACGCACATGAAACAAATGAACCCACATCAGAATTTTGCCCTTCCTCAAAAAATAAGAGCTCCTCTGTATCAAACATGCAATATTCAGGCACAAGCAACATCTCATAATCAAATTTATCTTGATGAACATACAGATATCCATCATCATCATGCACGGCAGTTTTGTCATTAATATCCACCTGAAATGTCTCAAGAGAAGGCTGAAATAACTCAGAATGCAGCCCTACACTGAAAGCTTCATAGTCACCCCTGCAATCAACACTATCCCCAACTGTATGAGCACACACATCTATAATTTTCCCATCCACCTCTGAACAGTGACCTTGTTTTTTATCTTCACCAGTGCCCTGATAATCAAAAGCAAAGTTTTCAACCTCTGCACTATGAAGGTGGCCAAAATCTTCAAGGAAACACTCATAATCAGCATCCAAATATATTTCATCATCTGAAAGGCACATATATGCATCTGAATGCTGGCAATTACTAGCATATTCACTGCCATCCCTTGAATCAATATTTTCTATATTCAGAGTGAAGCTCTGCATATCCACTTCATATAAATAATCAGGCATAACTGGGATATGCACACTGCTGCAAGACACAACTTCATGTATGTCTCTCATTTGATCAATTGGAGGGCACCTTGTGTCTGCAGGCTTGTCTTCTAAAGGCTGATAACAATCTTTATTTTCATTATTACAAGATGTGCTTACATTTTCTACAACATTTTCTTCATGCATCACATCATGGCTGCACACATTATTCTGAAATATATTTCCCTTTGTACAATCATCTCTCAATGCACATGCTGGGAGAGCTGAAATATATTTACTTTGATAACTGCTTTGACAACTTGCAGCCATGAAACCTACTGGCATTCCATATTTCTCATTGTTTTCTGTCTATAGCAAATTGGAAAGCCTGGTGAAGTGTGTCTGGTTCTTTATCTCTCAACAGATAACTCATTTCTTCATCAAATGCAGCCAAATAAATTGTCAAGCACAATGCATTATTAGGTCTCATATATTCAGGGATCTGCCTGAGCAATTTAATAAACCTAAGATTAAAGGCTGGAACTAGTTCCTCATCTTCCCTTTGGATATTCATAAAATGTATGATCAATGAGGCCACATCAAACCTTTCACCAAAATGCCCTACGAATGCAACTTCTAAATCTATCCATGAAGAAACTGAACAAACAGGCAGGTCTGAAAACCATATCCTAGCATCATCTTCCAATGACTGAACAAAGAGTCTCATTACTACATCTTCATCCTCTACCTCATAATCTTCTATTAAATTACAAAATCTTTGCAGATGTTTGTTTGTCGATTCATAATCTGATCCACTATATTTTGGCAAACATCTTCTAATTTTATTGGGAATAATATTTGGGTAACCATATATCCCTGTGAAATTTAGGGCTTTATATCTTTCAATAAAGAATGGTCTTCTCTGAGAGCACGACCAGGCTTGCTGTTCTAAACTCAACATTTTGAATCAAAGATGAATACCTGGATATATATTGTAGCACTGATAGGTTCTTTCAACAGAGTCGCCACCTCTCAGAGAGAGGACAGAATGTCAGCAAGGCACTTTTGTTTTCTGGATTCATCACCCCAGCAGAGCACCACATGGTTCCTTTGTGCTGCAACAACTTCACTGGAAACTAGATTTTCCAGCCCTTAGGTTACTTGACTCTGTCTTCCCCAGCGGAGTCGCCATTTTGTTGGTTTTTCTTCTGAATCAGCATTAGGGTTTGCCACTTCTAATGCACAGGCAGATTCAGCCAACTGAATACAGGAGGTTGCGTGAGCTCCTCCCCTTCACTTCTGGTTCTGCCGCACCAAGGGGGGTGTCCCTATTTGATAAAAGTATAACCTTGACTAGCTCAATGACAGAAGGATTTAACTTGACAGCAACAGGCAGAATACTCTCATGTATGGACCAAGATTTGTGTTACAAATCACAAGGTTGGCAACATTCTTGGACATGATGTGTGGTTGGGTATGAGAGCATGCAGTGATCCTAATCCTACTCCTACAACTAACAGGTGGAAGGATGAAATGAATTGATTTGATTTTTGGATGCAAAGCTGGACATGGTTATAACACAAACACAAAGCTAGATCGGTGCCTATCCAGGGCCTGGAGTCAGTAGACATACACCTGTGAATGATTAGCATGAACAATTAAAACTAGATTTCAGGGGGATACACATGATACCTGCCTTACAGATATCTCCCAATACAGAGTGTTAGGCTGTCTATACTTATGGCATCCCTATTGCAGTATACCCTTCCCAATATTCAATCTGAAAATAGTTTAATCTACCCCTTGAGCAGAAGTTAAAAGATTAAACATTCAACACAGGAATTCTATGTTCTAGAATCTTAGACATTCCTTGAATGCCTAGACTCAGAAGAAAGATACATGCAAAACTGGAGACAGAATCAGCATAACACATGCAAACATAGCATTATTCATATAAAATTGACCATGAAATCAGTGGATTCATGCACAAACGTACAACAGGAGATACATAAACTCGCAAGTTTTGCTACACAGAGCAACCAAATCAGCTGTATTGTATTACAGAGCCAAAAATGTTCAACTTTCAACAACAACAAAAATGGTAACACAGTCTGCCTATATCGGCCAGAAAGTGTACCACAAGCAATTAATTACATGGCTTTGACAAAAATCTGCCAGATACAGTCCTCAGAAGGAATGGCGCTCAGAAGTTATTGTTGCAGCAGACAGAAAGTAGACAAGGGTGGCCTCGAGCCCTATGCTGCCATCTGGAAGTCTTCATTCTCAATCAGGCAGTTTGATTGTTTGTACCATCGCCCATACCCTTGTTATAGTCGCCATTTATGGCTCAACCACCCGCAGCCGCTTGGAAATCATCGCTGCATTCAAAATGGAGCCTCCTGCCAAAACGCACTTCGCTGCAGGTTTAAAATATGCAGGAACAATAGTCCCACATGCACGGTGCAGAGACTCCTTCAGTAGTTTAAAAGCATGGCCACTAACATACTAAGTGTCGAGTGCTTTTGCCGCGCTCGACACACAAGCCCTCGCCCAAAGCCAAGCCATCGGCTTGTCTAAAAAAACTCTCGCCGATCTATCAAGTCTCTCCGATGGCAAACAAAACACACCCTCCGTCGCCGTGACTCCCTCCATCGGAGCATCCAAAAATCCTCTGGTCGACCTCATGTGTTACACCGATGAAGCCCATCGCAATCCCCTGTCAGCCAGACCAATCCCATCGGCCAACCTGAAACTCCTCTGACCGACCTCAATAGTCTTGCCGACGCCATCACAAACTCCATATTTCCCATCATCAGCCAGAGATAGACCATCGGGCCAACTTCCATCGACTAGGTCGATAAAACAAGTCTCACCGATGGCCAAGCAAAAAACACCCGTCGCCAAGACAAAAACCATCGGCCAACCCAAAAGCAACGCTCACCGACAACAAAAGTCACGCCGATGGCAACTTGGCTTCCCATCTCCGTCGGTGTGACTTAGACCATCGGAGCAAGACCACAAACCTATGCCGATAGCTGCCATCACGCTGATGAAACCAAAAACATAAAGCTTTGAACCATTGAACTGGTTCAAACGGGAGGTTCAAAGCGGTGGTTCAAACATCAAAAATAATACTCCATAGGCAACAAAGCTTCGAACCATTGAACCTTGAACCAAAACAAAAAGGTTCAAGCGGGAGGTTCAACAATGCAATATTTGTGCAAGGCAGATGCATAATGCAACCCGTTAGAAGAAAATTGAACCCTGAACCGCTGAACCACTGAACTTAGAGAAAAAGGGTTCAAGTTCAAACCGAAATGTCGAAGACACAAAAATGAACCCATGCCGATGGAGAAAAGACGAAGACCACCTCCGTTGAACTAAGATGCAGACGCTGAAAAACACTGAGGGGGCCCAAAACTTAGAACTTTTTGGATTTTTTGGGAAGGTGCCTGCATGTTTATATGCTTGAAAACTGACTGCTCATGCAGGCACCAATAAGGGGTATCCCTATGACAAAGATGTAACATTGACTAGCTCAATGACAGAAAGATTTAGCTTGACAACAACAGGCAGAATACTCTCATGTATGGACCAAGATCTGCATGATAGATCACAAGGTTGGCAACATTCTTGGACATATTTGTCTGGTGGGTATGAGAGTATGCAGGGGGTTCCTAATCCTACTCCTACAACTAACAGGTGGAAGTGATGAGGTGGGTGGACATAATGCCCTGGATGCAAGACAAGGGGTTTTGGCTCATAACTACTGACCCAGAAATAGACTGGTGCCTATCCATTGGGTAAGGAGTCAACTAGACGTATACAATAGATGGTTTGCAACTTTCACTCAAGTTTCAAGGGGTTGGACTTGATGCTTGCCTTACAAACATCACCCAAGAATGGGTATTTAGCTACCTCTACTTACACATATCCCTGCTGACATGCAACCTTCCCCATGCTCAGCCTAAAACAATTTAATCCACTCCTTGAATGAAAGTTAGAGATCAAACATGTGATACAAAAAACCATATCCTAGAACCTGAGAAACCCTTAGCAACCAGATTCAGAAGAAGGAGAATAACATGCAGCAAATAGAGACAAGCAGATAAACACATGCAATAAGCATTTTTCATATAACATTAACACTGAAACTGAAAACATGTGCAAAATACATGCATGCTGCAACACATAAACTCCAAAATGGGATACAACAGCCAGGATCATGCCCTGTCTTTCGTTATTTACACAAAAATTGCCCCAGGCCTTCAACAACCTTAAATGAGTGACACAGTCTGCCTTTTATAGCAAAACTGTGTACTCAACAAATTAATTACATGGAACATAAAAAATTTGCCAGATACAATGCATCAGAAAAATGGTGCTCAGAATTGAATGCAGCAGAGGGACCAAGAGGAAGGATCAGGTAGAAATTGGGATCTAGGCCGCCGCTCAAAGATATGCATCATAAAAATGGTGGTTGAGCTATCAACTCGACCCATACCTTCCTGCACAATTGCCATTATAGTTTCATCTACCCGCAGGCCCCAGAGTGCAGCCACAACAAGTTTCCTCGGAGTTTCCTGCCAAAAACAGTTGCAAACACAGGAAAAACCCACTGCTGCAGGCTCAAAATATGGCCGTCGATCCAAAACCCTGTCGCTGTGATCAAACGGCCCAAAAAACTGCTGAAAAGTTGCGAACCAACAAAAATGTGCCATGCAGACACTTCGAGTTTCTATCGCTAGGTCATCGCTTACCTTTTCCCTTTACTTCCCCAACGAGAGTCTACTGCCGGAACCATGCGCGGAAGCCACCACGTGGCAAGCTCCGCGGCACCCATGAAACATTAGAGACCCTCCATTTTACTTTTGAGAAAGGGACATGTGGCAGCCTCTGCAGTGTCTCTGAAACATAAAGACCCTCCCTAAAGCTCATGTGAGTGCCGACACATGTCTCCTTTCGGGCCACTCTTGAGAAACATTTGAAACTTTGTTGCGAAACAGGGAGAGGCACGCGGAAACGGACACTTGGCAAGCTCCGCAGCATCTTAGAAACTATAGAGACCCCTATAGCCATTCTTGGAAACACTCAGACATAGTAACTGTAGCCCGATAAGCATCTGGAATGCATTCAACCCATATTTTCATCATTTTTCAGGGGCCGATAGTCTCTTTTGACCCGCAGATGCAAACTTTCAATTGCAGAGGCCGAAAGTGTTGGAATTTTTTGGATTTTTTGGGAAGTGGCTTGCATATTTAAATGTTTGAAACTTGCATGTTTATGCAGGCACCACCATATTGCCTGGACCAACAATATAAATGGGAAGATTATCTTCCTCTGGTAGAATTTACCTATAATAATTCCTATCATTATGCTATTAAGTTGGCTCCATTTGAAGCATTATATGGAAGAAAGTGCTGAACCCCTATAAGCTGGGACAAGCTAGAAGATAGGGGTAGCCTTGGTCCAAAAATGCTGTCAGAAATGGAAGAGCAAGTCCATCTAATTAAGAAAAGGCTAGCGGAAGCCAATGATAAGTAGAAGAGTTATGTAGATGCTAAGCACATCAAAAGGCATTTCTCAGTGGGAGAAAAAGTCCTTTTAAGGGTAAAACCTAAAAAGAGTTCCATCAAATTTGGGAAGACATCTAAACTGGCTCCTCGATATGTGGGTCCCTTCAAAGTTCTCGAAGAGGTCAACCCAGTCACATATAGAATTGCTCTACCGCCAGCCCTTGCCATGATGCATAATGTTTTTCATGTTTCCTATTTGAAAAAGTTTAATGCAGGAGATAATCAAATTCCTATTATTGATTGGAATGCTACACAGGTGAAGGACCCAGGGGTGGTGGTGATCAAGCCCATCAAGGTGCTCAAAACACGTAAGCTGCACTTACATAACAAAGAGATAACACAATGCAAGGTCCAATGGGACCAATATGCAGAGGAAAATGCCACCTGGGAAAACTATGAGGATATGCATGCGAGATTTCCCCATCTCTTTTGAAAAACTTTTTATTATGCTCACAAAATATTTTTCTTATTATGTTGGTTAACTCTAAGGACATTTAATCATCGGGGATGATGATTCTTATGGGGGAAGATATGTTACATCTCCAACTTATGATTTAGCTTAATCTTATTTTTGTGTGGTAATTAGGATGATTAATAATAGTTTAATGATTAGATGTTGTGGAAATATCTAATTTAATCATTGATTATGTGGATACTGACTAATGTTAGTTAGACATGAGATTACATGGTCGTATGATTATTTAATTATTATGAATTATGAATCAAATGATGATGCACTGATCATGATTTTATGATGGTGAGTGTGAACAGGAAATGAATCTTCCTTCGAAGATGGAAGGAGAGTATCATCGGGAAGGAAGAGATAGATGTTGTGAAATGGGTCAAATTGCCATCTGAGTATTGGATTTTTGTCCTTATGAACCCTCGTAAGTTTGACTGAGTTTCATCTTTTCCTTGCTAGTCAATTTCCTTTATATGTCGACATGTCAATTTGAGTTATCTCAATGATGTTTACGTCGACTCCACTAAATGACGTTCCTAGAATGTCAACGTAAGTCAAGAGGTAGTCTCGCCAAGTGGTGGAGTACTTTCTTATTTCTTTATTTATTTTTGAACCAGGATTTTGAATCTATTATTCTTTATTATATAATACTTAGGGTTTATAGAGAAGAAGGAGGAGTGGTACTCGACCCCTAAATCATAATTTGATTGTGTCACCATATTGGTGATGATGTTATTTGATGACATCTTGGATTGTTATGGTTACCCTCATACATCATGTGGATGCATGGGAAGTTTATTAAGGTATAACCACTTAAACTTTGTTATCGAGCTCCTTTTTATTATTAATGTATATGTGTTTTAAGTGTTTAGGCCGATATCAACCACGGTGAGTGGGATGAATAGGGGCAATTTCAAGCCCACTTGGATCCTCACCTCGTTGTCCACTTGTTAATGGTAAGCATGGATTGAGAAAATGGAACGAGGCTGCAGGGTGGTGAAGTGGGGTAACCACTTACCCTTTGTGGAGCTCGAAGGTGGTGGACTTATCACATGCAAATAATGCAAAAGAGAACCAGAGACTTTGTTTTGAGTAGACTTTCATTCATAGTGCTTGGGAAACAGAGCAAGAACAAGGGATATATCTAGTTTTCTGGAAAGAAAACATCAGAGATACAGTAGAGAGTTGGAGAATGACAACGCTCAGTCTAGAGCTATCGATAGGCCAACTCGGGTACTCATATACAATACCTATAGTTATGTTTTGAAGTCTTGAAAGACTCTTATCATTTAGTATGATAACAATACATTACCACTGTGTGAATGGAGTCGACTGTGTTGACATTTAAAAGCTTTAAACTATTATAACTATTGTTATGTGGTTATCATGGAAGGCCCTCAAGGCTGAAGCATTTGTAAAGATTATTATAAACAGACCCTTGTGGTCCTAATTTATGTTGTTTAATCTTGATATTGCATTCATTATGGAGAGAATCTCCAGGCCCTTGAGGCCGAGCTAGTGCTTGTTGAAGCATGCATTATACTTGTGTGCTGATATGGCTTAGATTGAAAATGATTTAATGATACACTAAAGCTATCATTGACGTGCCCACGCCAACTATGCTCAGGAAACAAAGTGTTTAAAACTATTATGATATGGTATGTGCTTTGGAAGAATCGGCCTGCATGTGGGCCGAGAACCTTCCTCGAACTAGAATGATAACCTTCATGAATATTTAACTTGTGAATGTGCATAGAGCACTTAACTACCATTCATGAGAACTATAACCATAGTGATAGACTGCTAAAGAAGGTTATTAGGATAACCATAATGCAGTGCTTAAATTTAAAAGAGTATATGTATTGACTCCTTGTTAAAGAAGGAGGCTAGATAAATGATAGTTAGTATTATTACTTAAAGGCAACATTAAATACATGTCGGTTTAATGGAGAGATTTCTCTTCTTGATGCTTATATCTTTATGAGATTGAGAACTAAGTTTAGTCTAAGTCTCTTACATTGTAATGTGAATAGTAGCCATTTTCTTTCTAGTGGCCAAACTCCATGAAGGGAGTATATAATGCTATGAACTCACATGGGTATATGAGTTGGAGTCTTTTGTTAAGACCCTATTATTGGATTAATGTACTATAAATCTTTGATGTTATGATCTTGAATGTAAACTTTATGGTAGGTCAACATGAAACTGTGAACCTTAAGAGGTCCTAAGTTGGAAAACTTGAAGTGACTATTGCCATGTTGAAAAATGGAATAGAGTGACAAGGAGTCACAAGTTCCTTGTTGTGAAAGCAACCTATTATATTTAATGTACTCACAGGATAGGAGTCAACTGTCCTAGAATTGGACTAAGAAATGAACTAAACTTACTTGTGATAGACCTAGAGAGGTCGAATTAAGCATACTGTAGGATGAGACAGCTTCTAAGTCAAGTCAGGGTGGTGGACATACGACTACATTCATTACGAAATGTATATGTATGTAAATCTTTGGCTAAAGTAATGCATCTGTCTCTTCATGCATTATCGGTTCACAGTGCTCCAGATGACATAATTATTAGATTTCGGGCAGACAACTGAGAGGGGGGGTGAATCAATTGTCCAAAACTTTCTTCCAATTAAACACTTAAATCCACTTTGTAATTCAAAATCATGGAAACATAATGCATTAAATCAAGAGCTGAAACACATTAACACACAAGACACCAAGATTTTGATGTGGAAAACCTGGTTAAGGGAAAAACCACGGGGTGATTAACCCAAGATTGTATTCTCTGTTAAAGGAATAGAAAGAACAAAATGGCACATGCCAATTAGGGCTCATTGCAAGAGCACACTGCTCACAAGAGGCTCACTACCTATGGGAGACACACTATCTACAGAATAATAAGTATTACATACTTGAACTGAAGAATACCGTCTTCACCATGCTTGAGTCAATTCCATTTAAGCCCAATACTTCTACTCTGCCTTTCGCTCTGCTCTTCTCTACCACACTCTCATCTCCACAAGATATATTTGAAATGACTTTACAATTCCTTCTTTATACAAGACATTGACTTAGGAATGATCATCTAAGTCGGTAAACATTATAGAGAAAATACATAAATACATCTTGACTAATTACAAAAGACTTCATGCGGATCAACACACTGTCGGCCACACAGATCTGAGACTTCAATCTTCTTCTAGGAACACGCCAATCTTCACATAACATCTTCAAGATCATCTGTAGGATGTGTAACTCATCCAGTCGGCCAGACTTAGGAAGAACACGATCATCCGGAAGTAATTCTTCAATTGCGAGCTCAAACTCTAATGCAGACCACCAACACAAACTGGACACGATCAAAAGACCTCCACAAGCTTTCCTGAATCACCAAGAACATCCACACTACATCTGCTTACTGAAATCATTCTTTCCTTCATCTGAAACCTCAAGAACATAGCCTGTCATCACTATCATAATGGAATAAATGCTTGCAGACCTCCAAACCATGAACCAATTGAGTTGTCACTTCATATGGACTTCCTAAATACTCCACCAAATCTGCAGAATAGGATATTGTATTTCTGGATCTCACCGGACCTATCTGTATCACTCTGTCACCTCTGAACATCTGCCAAAACCGGTTTTACTTGAGTGGCCACAACTTCTTCAGATCTTCATGTGGACCTCTAAAATCTTTACTAGATCATCTTAAGACACATATCTACAAACCCTTTGATGTGCATCCTCTAATCTTCATCTTAGGTGGGATTTTTAGCTCACTATCTTCACTGTTCTTTTCTGTTCCTGATTAGGACTAATTTTCTCAATATCCTCAGCACACAACTCATCCAATCCTTATCATCAATGCAACAAGAGTATGTTGACATCAATGACAACACCAATTAGGCCCATACTTGCAACATATGATGTGAAAAATTGTTTTGACCATCAAGACAAGAACTTTTTCTTATTGACACAACTCCCCCTATCAACAACAACCTTTCATGTGTCTTCTCTTCCTTTACTACTCCCCCTTTGATCAGAAACCACTTGTTTTTCACATGTCTTCTCTCCCCCTTTAACATCAATGGCAAAGGACATATACTTGCAACTATACCAGCTGCTCCCCCTGAGTAGTAGCTCGCCATCATCAACCTGGACAACAAGATATGACTGTGATATCCATCGGACTGATGCACATCAGTGCACCTTAATTTAGAACCGGAGGGGTAATAACCCCTAACTTCTCCCTGAGATACTCATAAGAGTCCTTAGGTAGAGGTTTAGTAAAAATATCTGCAATCTGATCCTTGGAAAGCACAAACTCTAATCTGACTTCATTCTTGTTCACTTGCTCTCTCAAAAAGTGAAACTTGATGGATATATGTTTAGTCTTTGAATGCAACACCGAATTCTTTGATATGTTTATTGCACTTGAATTATCACAGAAGATTGTGATAGGTTCCTCATACTCTACCCTGATGTCTCTTAGCATTTGCTTCATCCACAATACTTGAGTGCAACTACCTGCTGCGGCAATATATTCTTCTTTTGCAGTGGACAGAGATATTGCCTCTTGTTTCTTGCTTAGCCAAGAAACCAATCTCTTCCCCAAAAAGAATGCTTCACCACTGGTACTCTTCCGGTCATCAACATCTCCTACCCAATCCGCATCAGTATATGCATGAAGAGATAAATTTTGATCTCTAGGATACCACAACCCATACTCAACTGTCCCTTTCAGATATCTAAAAATTATTTTGATTGCCATGACATGAGATTCTCTAGGATCAGCTTGGAATCTAGCAACAAGACCAACAACATTCATTATGTCAAGTCTAGTTTGAGTGAGATACAATAATCCTCCAATCATTGACCTGTACTTTTTCTAATCAGCCTTAGGAGAGTCATCATCTTTACTCAATTTGCAGCCGGTTGCTGTGGGAGTATTCATTGGTTTTGAGTCTTCCATCCCAAATTTCTTCAGCAATTCTTTCACATATTTGGTTTGAGAAATGAAGATTCCTTTCTTTGTTTGAGTGATTTGCAGACCCAAGAAGAAATTCATTTCCCCAAACATGGACATCTCAAATTCACTTTTCATTTGATTTACAAAGGTTTTGAACATACTATCATCAACAAACACTTCAACAATCAAGATATTTTCATTTTGAAATACAAATTACTGTCAGCAGTACCTTTGTTGAAATCAATCTTCAAAAGATGCTTATCCAATCTCTCATACCAGGCTCTTGGGGCTTGCTTGAGTCCATACAATGCTTTCTTCAATTTGTAGACCATATCACCATGATCAGACAATTGAAATCCACCCAGTTGCTCAATGTATACTTCTTCCAAGTCACCATTCAGGAAGGTAGATTTGACATCCATCTAATATACTTTGAAATCCTTGAAGGCAGCAAAAGCAAGAAATAATTTGATTGCTTCAATTCTTGCCACCGGAGTAAAAGTTTCTTCAAAATCAATTCCTTCTACTTGGGAGTAACCCTTGCAGACCAATCTAGCTTTGTTTCTGACTACTTCACCATCTTCATTCAGTTTGTTCTGGAAGACCCATTTGGTTCCAATCACATTCTTGTTTTTAGGTCTAGGAACAAGATCCCAAGTGTGATTTTTCTCAATTTGCATCAGCTCTTTCTCCATTGCTTTAGTCCAGTTTTCATCATTGCAAGTTTCATTCACTGTCTTAGGTTAAATCTTTGAAATTAGACAATACTCTTCTGAATCTTGAGCAATCCTTCTTCTTGTTTGCACACCTTTGATTTTATTGCCTATGATCTGATCTTCAAAGTGATTCAATCTTACATACTTGGGAACTTTGGGAGTTTCTTGCACTTTTGATTCTTGAACAGGTTCATTCAAACTTATCTCTTCTTCCTGATTTACTGGATCAGTTTGAATTTGAATTTCAGAGGAAGCTTGGATTTCTTGAACAAAAACATCATTTTGATCATCTTCATCATATTCATAAAACCTTGAGGGTTTTTCAACACCTTCATCAACCTTCACATTTGTACTTTCAACAATCTTCCTTAATCTCTTGTTATAACACCGGTATGCTTTGCTTTGAGTATAATAACCCAAGAATATTCCTTCATCACTTCTAGCATCAAATTTTCCTAGATCTTCATCTCTTTTAATGTAACATTTTCTACCAAAGACTCTGAAATACCTCACAGTGGGAGTGATGCCAAACCAAAGTTCATAAGGAGTCTTACTGGTATTGCTTTTGATTTGTACTCGATTGAGAGTATAGACTGCAGTGCTTACAACTTCTCTCCAATAGATTTGAGGAACATTTGCTTCCATCATCATGGTTCTAGATGCTTCCTGGATGGTCTGGTTCTTTCTCTCTACTACTCCATTTTGTTGTGGAGTCCTAGGAGCAGACAACTATCTTTTTATTCCATGTTTCTCACAAAATTCTATGAACTCACTGGATGTGAATTCTCCACCTCTATCAGACCTCAGACATTTTAATTTTAATCCGGTTTCATTCTCTACCATAGCTTTGAATATTTTGAATTTCTCAAGAGCTTCTGATTTCTATTTCAGAAAAGTCACCCCCATCATCCGCGAATGGTCATCAATTAATAACATGAAGTATCTATCACCTTGCACACTCCTGATTCTTGCCGGACCACATAGATCAGTATGAACTAAGTCTAATAATCCGGTAGAAGATTGTTCCTTGATTTTGAATGAGACTCTACTTTGTTTACCCAAATGACATTCCTTGCACAAACTATTGGTAGGTTTTACCAATCTTGGAAGATCTCTTACAGCCTAAGTGATGCTTATCTTGATGATATTATCAAAATTCACATGACACATTCTCCTATGCCACAACCAACTCTGATCAATTTGAACAAATAAGCAACTTTTACCAGCACCAACCAATGGAAGATGTTACCTTTAGTTTGAGTACCGGATGCAATCTCTGTTCTAGAACTTTCAAAGATCTCGCATTTTCCATTTTTGAATTGAAGATCATAGCCTTTGTCCACCAACTGTCCAACACTGAGAAGATTGTGCTTCAGGCCTTGAACATACAGTACATTACTGGTTTTGTTCTTTCCATCAAAAGAAATAGTTCCTCTACCCTTGATTCTGCCAGTAGAATTATCACCAAATTTTACCACTCCTCCTTCATACCTTTCCAAATCTATGAATTTATTTTTGTGACCTGTCATATGGTGAGAGCATCCACTGTCAATGACCCAATCATCCTTTTCCTCAACTTGGGTAGCCAGAGCTCTTTCTACAATTTTATGATTGACAGATTCAGAGGGCATTGGATCTTCTTCCTTGATGGCAATAAACACCCAGTCACTTCCAGATTTGTTTCCTATCTCTGATTCATCATCTGTTACTCCTTCATTATCATCATCTTCATGAACATAGTAACAATTCTTCTGGAACCTTGATCTGTTAGGATTTGGCCTTGAAAATCTTTCCGGACACCTTGAGGCAAAATGACCAATCTTATAGCAGTTAAAATATTTAAAAGGCAATTTCCCTTCATACTTACCAGATCCTCTTGGCAGCCTTTTTGTAATAAGGGCTTCAAGTTGAGCATCTTCTGCTTCATCTTCTTCCAAGTTTTTTCTTGCTTTTTCATACCATGATAGTTTCCTTGAAGAGTTCTCTTCCGGATCAAACCTTTGTTTTCCTTTTACAGAGGCACTAGCTTTGAATACATATTCAGTCTTGGGGGGGCATCTCCAAACTTGGTCAATTCAAATACAGCCAATTTGCCAACCAATTGATCTCTTGTGATACTTGAATAGGATCTAAATTCTTCAATGGCAACAACCTTGTATTTGTAAGAAGCAGGAAGGGATATGAGAACTTTGCCAACAATCTCATCTTCATCCAAGACTCCACCAGCACATATAATACCACAAACAAGTGCATTTACTCTTGGCATAAAAGTAGTGATATTTTCATCTTCTCTCATTTTCAGATTTTCAAAATTTCCTTTCAGACTTTGTAGCTTGGCACATTTAACCTACTTGTCTCCTTCATGCAGAAGTTCCAGTTTTTACCAAATCTCAAAAGCAGTTTGTAGGTCAACAACATTTGTCAGCTCTGAATTAGACAAGGCACTTAGAAGAGCTTCTTTAGTCCGCAGATTATTTTCAGCATCTGCGATTTCATCTACGGATTTCAGACCATTCTGTGGAGGAGTATACTTCTTTGAAACCATGGTTCAGTACTGCATTCCCATACATTGCAAGTGACATTGCATGTGACTTTTCCAAAGAGTAAAATTGGTTCCATCAAACTTCAGACTATCCTTCTTATAGGACGACATCCTGGATTCTCCTCAACCAGTTAAGCTCTTTAGAGGAACTTAGCTCTGATACCAATTGTTAGATTTTGGGCAGACAACTAAGAGGGGGGGGTGAATCAATTGTCCAAAAATTTCTTCCAATTAAACACTTAAATCCACTTTGTAATTCAAAATCATGGAAACATAATGCATTAAATCAAGAGCTAAAACACATTAACACACAAGACACCAAGATTTTGACGTGGAAAACCTGGTTAAGGGAAAAACCACGGGGTGATTAACCCAAGATTGTATTCTCTATTAAAAGACTAGAAAGAATAAAATGGCACATGCCAATTAGGGTTCATTGCTCGAGCACACTGCTCACAAGAGGCTCACTGCCTACGGGAGACACACTGTCTACAGAATAATAAGTATTACATACTTGAACTGAAGAATAGCATCTTCACCATGCTTGAGTCAGTTCCATTTAAGCCCAATAATTCTGCTCTGCCTTTCACTCTGCTCCTCTCTACCACATTCTCATCTCCACAAGATATATTTGAAATGACTTTACAATTCCTTATTTATACAAGACATCAACTTAGGAATGATCATCTAAGTCGGCAAACATTATAGAGAAAATACATAAATACATCTTGACTAATTACAAAAGACTTCACGCGGATCAACACATTGTCAGCCACACAGATCTGAGACTTCAATCTTCTTCTAGGAACACGCCAATCTTCACATAACATCTTCAAGATCATCCGCAGGATGTGTAACTCATCCAGTTGGTCAGACTTAGGAAGAACACCATCATCTGGAAGTAATTCTTCAATTGCGAGCTCAAACTCCAATGCGGACCACCAACACGAATTGGACATGATCAAAAGACCTCCACAAGCTTTCCTAAATCACCAAGAACATCCACACTACATCTGTTTACTGAAATCATTCTTTCCTTCATCTAGAACCTCAAGAACATAACCTGTCATCACTGTCACAATGGAATAGATGCTTGCGGACCTCTAGACCACGAACCAATTGAGTTGTCACTTCATATGGACTTCCTAAATACTCCACCAAATCTGCAAAACATCATATTGCATTTCCGGATCTCACCAGACCTATCTGTATCACTCTTTCACCTCTAAACATTTGCCAGAACCAATTTTACTTGAGCGGCCACAACTTCTTCAGATCTTCATGCGGACCTCTAAAATCTTTACTGGATCATCTTAAGACACATATCTACAAACCCTTTGATGTGCATCCTCTGCTCTTCATCTTAGGTGGGATCTTTAGTTCACTGTCTTCAATGTTCTTCTCTGTTCCTAATTAGGACTAATTTTCTCAATATCCTCAGCACATAGCTCATCCAATCCTTATCATCAATGCAACAGGAGTATGTTGACATCAATGACAACACCGGTTAGGCCCATACTTGCAACAATAATGTCTCCAGTAGGGTCATACATAGCTAGAGTGGATCTATAGTTGTGTGACCGTGAGACATTATTAAGGACACAACACTAGATACTCAGATGGCAAACCCAATGGTTCCTTATATCTATACCTTTCGTGAAGTGTAGGGTCGCTTCCAGATAGGAAGTTGTGCGGGGGATTGTCGGTCTATGGTTGGAGGAAAAGCACTCGGATGATGCTCTCCTTCCCAAGAAGAAGACAAGCTAAGGCTTATGAAGGCAAATGTCAAAAGTTCCAGATGTAGTGCTTCTCTTTATATGACTTGATAGTCAGATATTATGTATATTTCTATATTGATGCCTTGAGCATAGCTTTGTACATGTATAGTGAAGCTCATTTACTAATGAGGTATTGTAAATCTGAGTTTTGTTAAATTCTAGAAAACAATAATATGCTTAATTGTTAAGATGAAATTAATTCATTCTTGTTTAACTATGATTCAGTTAACCATGATGTATTTTTACTCATAGTCAAAATGAATAATTATGGTTATTTTTGGGTAATATGAAATGTCATGTTACAGTATTGAACATTAATCCTTGAGCCCCTTTAAGAGATTTAATAGTACGTTGAATACTCAAAACATTACTTATAATGATGGAGATCGTATTATACATGTAAACTAAATCAAAGATTGATATGGGTTATAGCTACACACATTTAAAATAGGTATAATCATCTGATACGAAAATTAAATCTTTATCGCATGTTTAAACTTATAATATTTCTGCTTTGAAGTAGATCAACTACTGAGGTGAAACCCTAGATATTGACTTCTAAGGATTCAAAAAAACCCATCTGAATCAGGGTTTTGAAGAGGAGTGCGTGAATCAGAAGGGAGATCGATCGTCTACCTTCCCTCTCCCAAAATTCTCATCATCCACAAATTTATTAGTATCAATATAATATATTTTAATAAATTATAATATTAATAAATTATTAAATATATTATATTATTATGAATATTAATATATATTGTAATATATTATGTAAATTATAATAATGTTATAAATTATAATATATTAATATTATATAAATTATAATAATAATATAATATATTAATTATTCTATCATATATTATATTCAATTTATGTGTACCTAATAAAATTGTAGCAAACAAATTTTAGTTTTTGTGCTAGAAAAACAAAAAACTAATGTGAATACCTTTATTAAAAAAAAGACCCCGTAACTATTAAAAAAAAATTCCTCCACGGGGTGAGTTATTTGTTTTCAATCGTTTTACCTTTCCTTTGCTTTGAAAAAACAAACAGAAATATGGCAGGGTACATTTAAACGACATGAGACTTGTTTGACACGATTTTTTTCTCAGCATGAGAACAATCGACGACTTTAGAAAATTTTCCGGTGTGAATTATAATTAAACATAAACTGGCACATGGAAGATGGAAAGATGAGAAAATATATATTGACAAAGAAATGGAATTTATATGTCTAAATAAATTCTTAAAATGATTCGCTGCTCAATAATTTGGCAATTCAGTGTACAAAAATTAAACAACACAATGGCACAGGTTTGACTCCACAGATCACCATTCAATCTAAATACAACAATTTAATTCTACTGTAATGGAGCATGGTACAACAACGAATATCTTCTACAGGAAGATCTTAATTTGAATGTTAAATTTATGCAAATTTCTTACTCATTAAGCTATGAATATGCTATTGGCATACCAGAATGTTATCAGATTTGATCTGTATCTTACATTTTGTTGTGGCCTGCAACTGTTTAAGACAGTTAGGCTTACATGTGAACATAACAGGATGCATATAATAGTGATCTGGAACCATTTCAAAAGGCTACATTGACCTCAAACCAAGATTGCAATATCCGTAACTTAGGATGTTTCATTAACAAAAAAAATAAAAATAAAAAATTATACAGATATTTCTCATTACAATTTTTATGTACAATATTCAGCTGGTTAAGAGGTAATGATCAGGAGCATTCTTCTGCCATGGTCATATGGTGCAGGTGGTTGGTCTACGGCTGAGAACACATTCTCTACCACATTTGATGAGAGGATGGTCGTATGAGCATTGTGAGAGCCTGCTTAACCCATTCTCCTTCGACTCTACCGATCCTGACGAATGAATTGAGCACGAAAGATCTCCCGGCATGCAACTTGGAAGAAAAGTGTGTAGATGATTGTATGTGCAAACTGTAGTAGAAGGAGCCTGGATGCATTGTAGGCGAGCACATGCACGTCCTCTGGGGCTGTGTGTCAGAAGAAATCAGCGGAGGAGGCCAAGAGATTTGATCCTTTGACATAGCAGATCGCAGGCGAGGCATCATGGCAAGTGGTGGAAATGGTAGTTGTAGTGAGTGGCTCCTGGAATCCATTCATCACACAGTCAAATGAGAAAATATTGATGGTGAACAAAATAATCTATCAAATGGAAGACAACACTTCAATAGTCTTGCACGCTTCTAAGATAACCCATGTAAGTTGCCTGTCAAATCAAAGTTGAGCAGTGGATTTGTTAAAACAAAAACTGATGTCATTGCAAATGTGTGGACAAGATCATTTTGGTTGTAGCCCTTTTGATCTCAGCCTTTCATCTACATAATTCATGTAGTGCTGCTCACTAAGGAACGCTTTCAGTGTAATTATAAAAAAAAAAGATAATGAAAGGTCTTGTGTATTAAGAGATAAAATAAAAATAGATTTAAAAAAATACTTTAAAATAGAAATGGTGGTTATAGAATCTTTATGATAAGAGATGATAAATAAAAAAAATCAAATAAAATTTAAAAAATATAATTGCAATTAGCACATTCTTATGAGTGCTGGCTCATTTCATTGCAATATCTATTATTGAATGGAAGAGAAAAAGAGTACCAACTAAAAAAAAATATTTTGCTTAAGTGGTGGCCACCAATATCTATTATTAGATTGAAACAGAGACGAATAAAGTAGGGGGTTTGCTCATGCAGTATAACATATGTTTCCTTCCTATAATGCAAGTTAAACAAATGGTTATCATGCCATGTTTAAGCAAGTTCAAATGTTATACATCTATTGATATTTAGGGTTTGATTTTTATTGCATCTACCTTCATTATGTTGCAAATGTTTGTTGGTAATTGGTTATGTGTGTAATTTTCAATACTAAAGCATTGTGCTAGACATTTTTTTTCCATCTTGGTCAATCTTAGTTAAAGTTATTGCCTTCATCAACATGAGGTAAATTCTTCTATATTATAAACATTTTAACATGATTGCACAAAATTTAATATTTGCGCTGGAGATAGAAGATGATGCACCATGAATTGGAATCTATGTAGTTGTTTTTCTTATTTCTTAATGTTGTGCTATTTTTTAATGCCAAAATAGCATTTAATGGTGTGCTAGATGTCCCTTTGTACCTACGTGACTCACACCACTCTTCATTCATCTTTCCTCCTCCACATTGCAGTTAACCAAGCAGCTGATGGTATGAACACACATGTTAGAATCCGTGAATGTAGATTAAAACCCAGAATCAATTGAAAGAGTTAGAAATAAATAACTATAAATGAAAAAGCAATAGAAATGACATAGTAGTGATACCAAGAGAAAAACTGATGTGAAATGCTCGAATGGCAAAATCAGCAGAGTACTATCTCTAATATATGAATGTATCAAAATACAAGATAGGTAGTGAGTTTATATAGAAAAGGGAGAGGGTAGAGGTGACAACACCAACCAATAGGAAGTGACCATCTATTGGTCTAAAGATAGCAAAATATCTTCCCAAGATAGCTAATGGGAGCTCCCTTGTAGGATGGTGACACCTCATAACCCATTCACTTAATTAAAGCCACTTTATGAACCTAAGCAAGCTTGATAAAAGGTGTAAGAAAAACCTTATAATAAGAAATTAAAACCTACACTAACACCCCCCTTAAGCGCAACTTAGGTGGGTGAAAAAATATGGGTCATGGCAAATCAAGCCCGATGAGGTACCCATGTACATAGAATTCCCTCCCAAAGAGAAGTATCCCCCCACAAAAAGAAAGAGAGTACGCTCCCCAGAATAGAGAGAGAAAGAAAAGAGCTAAGAAGCCCCCTAAAAAGGGACACTTGTCGCACCCCAAGAAAAGTTCACAAATGAATGAACTTGCTCTCAGTGAAGGGTTTGGTGAAGATGTCGGTAGTTTGATATGATGTCGGACAATACCTGAGATTAATGATATGCTCATGAATCAGCTCCCAAATATAGTGCATGTGGATCTCAATGTGTTTGGTCTGCTGATGATGGACTGGATTGTGAGAGATTTGTATTGCACTCTGGTTGTCACAAAGAATGATTGTTGGCTTCTAGAAGGGAATACCAAACTCAGTGAGAATGTGCTGAAGCTAAATGGCCTTAGTAGCAACATTAACTGCTCCTCGATACTCAACCTCTATAGATGAAAGAGAAATAGTAGACTACTTCTTGCTCGACCAAGAAATCAGTCCAGAACCAAGAGAGAAGAAAAACCCTAAAGTAGACTTACGATCTTGAGAATCACCTGCCCAATCTGAATTGGTATAACACACCAAGTCAATATCCATGCCCAGGCTGCATAGTGAATCCCATAATTGTGAGTTTCCTATACATAGTGAAGAATCTGCTTAGCTACCTTCTAGTGCAACTCATGTGGCTCCTGCATGAACCTGTAGACCAGGCCCACATCATAGGATAAATCGGGCCTTGTGTGATTCAAGTATATGAGACTCCCAACCAGTTGGTGATATAAGGTAGAATCCACCAATGGTGAAGAACAATGAGCCTCAAGTTTGACCCCTGACAGAAATGGAGTCAGTGAAGGCTTACAGTCAGCCATGCGAAATCTAGAGAGCATATCAAGTGCATACTTGGGTTGAGAAAGAAAGATACCAGTCCAAGACTGAGCGATCTCAATGCCTAAGAAGAAGTGTAGAAGGCCCAAGTCTGACATCATAAAATAGTCATGAAGGGAAGTTTTCACTACCTGGATGGTGGATGAGGAACTCCCTGTAATCAACAAGTCATCAAAATAGAGGACAAGGAACGTGAGAGTGTCATCCTACTATAGAATATACACATTCAGATCAGAATGGCACCGAGTGAACCCAACTGATAGAAGGAAAGAGTCCATCTTGGCATACCAAGCTTGAGGGCCCTGTATGAGGCCATAGAGAGACTTTCGAAGATGGAAAACAAGTGAAGGATCCTGAATGAACCCTTGTGGTTGCTCCATGCATATCTCCTCATGAAGGCCACCATGAAGAAAATCACTCTTCACATCCATTTGATGAACTTCCCAATAATGGGCTGCAATAATAGAAAGGACAAGTCAGATTGAATTCATCTTGGCAATCGATGCAAAAGTCCTAGAGTAGTCAATCCCAGGAACTTGGGAGAATCCTTTTGTGACCAGACAAGCCTTGTGTTTATCGACCGACCCATCTGCAGCAAATTTTGTCTGATAGATCCACTTACATCGAACAAGTTTTCTTCCCTTAGGAAGAGGTCCACTAAATCCCAAGTGTGATTTCTCTCCAAGGAACTAAACTCTTCCTGCATAGTAGCATCCAACTCAGGAACACCAAAAGCTTCCCTAAAAGACTGGGGATCAGAAGTTGAAGCAAAGAAGAGATGTGGAGCCTGCTCAAGTTGTGACCTTGTTCTTCTAGCATATGAAGGATCACCAACCCAATCACCTACTAACTCCAATGTTTGATGAGCCCAAAGAGGCCCAATAGGAGAATCTGGAGGAGAGTCATCACCCTCTAAATGATGACTAGGAGCGGAGGAAGTTGAATCCTCATCATCATCATCACCATCTGAAGTGGAGGAAGAAGACTCCTCATCATGAGCAGGAGGATTAAGATCCTCAAAAGAATTATCATCATGCCACAATGTCTCCAAAGTGATTGTGGATGGAGAAGTGATAGGAGAAGAACTAGAAACATCCTCCTCAAAATGAACACTCCTCTCAATGAACAACTCATGAGTGGTGGGGTGGAGAAGCCTATAGCCTTTGACAGCATTTGGATACCCAACAAATATGTGGATCCAAAGCCTTGCATCTCTCTGCTAGAATTTGGGCCCATGCAAGAGATCCAAACACTTGAAAGTGCTTCATTGTGGGCTTCCGACTGGTCCAAGCTTGAAAAGGAGTGACCCCCTTCACAGCTCAATGAGGAACCTGATTCTAGATACAACACACATAGTTGATGGCCTCCACCCAATATTGAGGTGCCATCGACCTAGAATGAATCATACAAGTAGCCATCTCTTTCAATGACGTATTCTTTTGCTCTATGACACCATTCTATTGTGGACTGTAGGGAATTGTGTGTTGAAGATCAATGCCCTCTGAGGCACAAAATTGCTCAAACCTTTGGTTGACATACTCCCCCCCATTTTTTGTACGCAAAATCTTGATGGTCTTCTTAAACTGTTTCTCTACAAAAGCTTTGAAGTCCTAAAAATACTCAAAGACCTCAGACTTTTGTTTGAGAAAATATACCCATGTGTATTTGAAAAGACCATTAATGAATGTCAAGACATATCTAGCCATGTTGAAAGAAGGATGTGGTAATGGACCCATGAGGTCACTATGTACTAACTCCAAAAGTTGTGTGGCCCTCCATGCCTTGTCTTTATCAATTTTTCTTCAAGATGCTTACCAAGAATACAAGCTTGGCAAACTCCATTAGAAAATTGAATAGAAGGCAACCCATAATCCATGTCATGTTGACTAAGCTGCTACAAGTAATGGTAGTTCAAGTGGCCAAACTATTGCTGCCACAAACTACTCACCTTGTTTGAGTGAGTGAGCAAAGCAAGTGAAGGAGAATCAGGATCAAAGTGAGAAAATTAATATAGTTTGGAGTAATGATCATCCTTCCCCACATCAATTGTAGACTCGTTGTGCATCTTACTGATAACCACTATGTCTGGAGTGAACTCAACCCGCTTTCTAGAGCTAGTGTTAGTGATCTGATAAACAGATAAGAGATTAGTTGATAATGAGGGCACATAAAAAACATCATGGAATGTGCCATCCCCCACATCAACAAACCCTCTCCCTTGTACCTCTGCTGGAGTATCATCACCAAATAGAATAGATGGCAAAGAACATGACTCCAAGGAGGAAAAACTACCTTGTGATGAAGCCATGTGGTGCAAAGCACCTGAGTCAATGATTTAGGAATTTAGATGTGAAGCAACAACAACTAGGGCCTTTCCCTTTCCTTTCCCTTTACTTTTGTCTGTGTCCTTTGAAGATTCTTGAGATGAACACTGTTTGACAAAAGTAGGCACCTTGATGTTGTTCTTTTCTAGAAGATGAGTCAGGTGATCAATCTACTTCTTTAGACACTTATGTTCATCGTGACCAAGTTTCTTACAATAGGAACACTGAGTTTTCTCCTTCTTAGGCTTGTCACCTTTTGAAGAAGAGGCACTATAAGCTATTTTTGGAGCAATTTGTTTATGTTCTTGCTTCTTTTCTCCTTGGTTCTTTTTTTTCTTATCTTTCTTACCAGACCTTTTCTGATCTTTAGTGCCCTGATTTGAGCCAAGGCATGAGATTTAGAGGGCATAATTATGCCCATTTGAACCAATTTATCTTGCTCTTTAGTGAGTTCATTAGCGAATTCATCTAAAGAAGGCATCTTATATGTGGTTCCTAAGGAACTTTCAGTGGCATAGAATGTAGAAACAAACACTAAGTAGTTAGGACCAAGTTTGGAAAGAATGCTAAGAATCAATTAACTATCTTTCTTCTCTATCCTACACTGCTTCAACTGTAATCTTAAGGCCTTTAGTTTTATGAGGAAATCTTGAATTGTATCAAAATTACATGGATTTAACCTTATTAGCTCATTCTCTAGTAGATGTCCTCTTATTTCATCTTTTGTACCAAATAGATTTGCCAAGGTGGTCCATATGTATCATTTGGTGTTGTTGCAAACTCAATATGAAAAAGCAAATATGGAGATACAGACATACATAGGGTTCCAAAAGATTCATCCAATTTGTTAAACTATTTAGGCTTATCTGCATCTATAGTAGGTTTAGTTTCAAGATCCATAGTTACTCTAAACAACCCTAGTTTCTTAAGATAGATTGTCATTTTTGACTTCCACTCATAGTAGTTGTAGGGTGTGAGTATAGGTACTATTAATTGATCCATTTTAATGCAGAAAGAAAGATTGAGTTGTTTTTTGTTGTGCATAAAATAAAGATGCAAGAAAGAACACACAAGTCACCCCTCCCTTTTTATTAGATTAGAAATCACCCCCCCAAAGATTACAAGTTTGACACTTTAAAGTTCAGTGTGTTAACAATGCTTTTACCAAATTACAACAATCACTAAGCCCACAAATAGCCAAAAAATGACATTTGATCCAAAATGCACTTGTTACAAAATTTGAGAAAAATAACTGTATGGATGTGAAGTGCTCTTCAATACCTTCTTGACACCTATTTGATCTCGAAAAATGAAGCTATTAGGCGCAAGTTATGGCCTTTTGAAGCAAAAATCAACACCTGGCTTCAACATGCAAAAAATGGTGTAAAAAATAAAATATCTAATCCAAACCTCTACCAATGAAAAATTAAGACTTCCATCTTTCCAACGGTATCTTGTTTGCAAAATTTCACCTCCGTGGACAAAAGTTATGCAAAAAATAAAAAAGGCCCTATTTGGCCAAGTAGGAGGGCCTTGGTGGCCCTCTGGTGGCTCTCGGGCAGCCCGTGGGTGGTGTCGCTAGTGATGGTGGCCGCAGGGGTGGTAGAGAGGTGGTGGGTGGCAGAAAAATCTGCTTGGGTGACGTTGTTGGTTTCTAGCGGGCGACGACTTGCTAGCCATTGGTGGCTTAATAGAGGCTCATCACGGTTAGAGGGTTAGAGCCCCTTTATAGAGGGTCAAGCCCTCAACGGCTAGCACAGGGAGCTTAGCCCTCAACAACTAGCACAGGGCACTAAGCGCAAGCTGAAAGGCCTTTAAAAAAATTGAAAATTTTGAAATTGTATCAGTTTGTATGCCTACACAGGGACTGCATGACTCCTCCAAGTATTTAAATTTGCCTGAGCCCAATTTTGGCAATTTTATAGTCAATCTAGGGGTTTTTGGGCCTTCTAGACACAATGGTAAGGTTCTTTTGGCCTGAAAATGCCCCAGAAAATAGTTGTATGTTGGATCTGATCTTCAAACCCTCGTTTGCAACTTGAGTTCCCGGTCTCCAAAATAGATGAAATGAAAGCCAACCTTGACTTTCTCGAGCCTCCCAAATGTGATGGAACAATCATAAATGCTTCTAGAATACATGAAGATTCTGCAATCACGTAGATCTCACAGAAACATATATGCAAAACAAATTTATTGGATCTTCATAAATCCTTTCTGATTCTCCAGATTGTTTAAAAAATGCAAGAGAAGAGCATACGAGATTTTACAAGATCTCTGAAAATAATCTAATCTTTCAAAACATGCTCTGATACCATGTTAGAATCTATGAATGCAAATTATAACCCTGAATCAATTGAAAGATTTATAAATAAATAATTGTAAATGCAAAAGCAATAGAAACAACATAACAGTGATACCAAGAGAAAAACTGATGTGAAATGCTCGAATGGAAAAATAGCATCAGTAGAATACTATCTCCAATATTTGAATGTATCAAAATACAATATAGGTAGTGAGTTTATATAGAAAAGGGAGAGGGTAGAGGTGGCAACACCAACCAATAGGAAGCGATCATCTATCGATCTAAAGATAGCAAAGTATCTTCCCAAGATAGCTAATGGGAGCTCCCTTGTAGGATGGTGACACCTCATAACCCACTCACTTAATTAAACCCACTTTGTGAACATAAGAAATCTTAATAAAAGGTGTAAGAAAAACCTTATAATAATGAATAAAAAACCTACACTAACAACACAAGCTCTATCTAACCATTTAATAGATTCTTTTTATCATAACATGAATCCTGTTTTACGCTATGTCATAGTCTTATGATGGATTTGCTTCATTCATGGATATGGTTGTGCCTTGCTTTTGGGATTGTGCAATATTCTTCTATAACTGCATTGAAATTGAATGGAGATGCACACCATTTGGATGGGGTTGCACACTAGTTTAATGAGATGGCACTATTTATGGTGATTGTCATTATTTGGCTACACCTCCAATTTGGCTACACTTCCAATACCACTCTCCATACTCATTTTCTCCTTTACATTGCAATTAGTCAAGAGGCTAATGGTCATGAACACAATACCATTCAACCCATGTGTAAATCATTTACAATTTTCACTATACATTGTGTTGGATCTTTGGGGCTTGCACAATGATTTAAAAATGGTGTGCAATGCTATATAATTCCCTTTTTATCTCTGCCATGTTTCTTATGGCTATGCAATTTGGAGTTGGAAGTGTTGTGTTGACTTCCACTGGTGATTATGGGTCATTCCATACCTAAAGATGAACAATGCCATTCTTGTTGGGCCTACATTGAACTCTAGAAACTTGTACATGGATATGGGTCACCAAGATGATTAGCACCATGTTGAGAGCTTACTCACAATTTACATAAGAGCCACTCAAGAGCTTGTCCCCCTAGGCTTCTAGGAAAGAGCCTAATTAGATATGTGTCACTATAGGCAACCTCTTGAAATGCCATATAGAACTATTTCACACGGTCTCATGGATCTCCCTTCCCCTTATACTTATCAAATTTGGGTCTTTCAAAATATGGGTGGAAGGGTATTTATGACATTGACCTATCGAAGGGATAAGGACATAACTCTTCAAACTTGTATCCTTTGTTTTAGTTTTGGGTCCCTGCTTATAGGTCTTTTATTGCATCGTTTATGGCTTTCAACTCTTGGTTAGATAGAGTGTCATAGGTGGTGTTGATACAATAAAATTGGGTTGATGTTGTTGATAAGTTTGGTTGTTTGGATTGGCTTGATGTTGTTGATAGGTTTGTTTGTTTGGATATTGTTGATAGGTTTGATTTTTGGATTAGTTTGATGTTGTTGATAGTTTTTTCATAAAAGTTTGGATGATGAGGGCCTAGTTTTGTTTTGGGTTTGAGATTCATGTTGTGAGGATTTCTTCTTGTTTTTGTTTTGGTCATCATTGTTGTGGTCAACACTATTATTAGGGGTGACATGGTCTTGATTTGGGGGGTTCTTGAATTATTATTTTATTGAACTTGTCTTTGTTTTAACATGTATCACTCAATTATGACACATCCTTTTTTAGAGTTAATGAAATCATGAGCACCATGGGAACATTCACTTTAATTAGCACCACCACTCACTACCATTATCATCTTGGTTTCCATGTAGATTTTAAGAGGAGCCTCTAATATAATAAGGATTTTGGGCATATGAAGGTTCTTGGAGAAAAGGATTCTTTTTGATGAATTCCATGTTAAGTTTTGCTTGATGTCTAGTTATGGGTGGAATAAAAAATTTGTTTATCTTTGCTTTGATTTTGATTTAGCATAGGTTTAGCACAAAGGGAAATACATGACAACAACCTACATTATTCAAGTGGATGTGTTTGGATTGTGAGCCTACCAATATATCAAAATTGTTAATAAATAGTGTCATCCTAATATCTCAAAGCACCAACTATGGAGGATTAGGACCATACATATAGCCCACTATTTTGCTTCCAAAGATATATAGTAAATTCCTAGGGCTAATCACTTATTAGTGTATCACAAGTTAGAAATTACCAATAGTCTCTTAATCTAAGTTTGAACAAAGCTCAACTAAGGGAGTCCTTGATATACCTTGGCCTTCCACCTCTAGATGATGAAGGGGACAAACTTGCAGCTTTTGTTGTTTAAATTAGTGGGTCAAATCATGAAGATGGTGGTGTAGCACCCTGTGATAGCTACAATGAAGATGATGAAGATAGTGTTTGCAATGATTTGTGCTTAGATGGGTTAGCTCATTGTTTTGAAAATAATGATAATTGTTTTCTTGGTGAAATCTTATGTTTTGTTCCTCCTAACAGTGATCTTGATGTTGATGAGTTAAGTAAGGAAGTTAAGATGCAAGATCCTTGTTATTCACTAGATGTGCTTCCTTGCTTTGTTGGTCTAGAAGATGTTGATTCCTTATTTGTTGTAAATGAAAAAGATGAATGTGAGGGTGTGCATGATCTTATTTTTGTTCTAGGTCATAAAATTTTCAACCTAGGTGAATTTTTGGAACTTGGTTTGGAGCAACTATCATCTGCTAATGTGAATTGCATTAAGGATGCATTTTTGGGCTCATTAGTTGAGAATTTTGATGCTACATTGGTGTGTTCTCAAAAAAGGTCAAAGTGCATTCCTCTAAGAAGGTGAGGAGGAACAAATCATAGATCAATTTCTTAGTAGCAATGTTATTGAAATAGGTTGTAGTGAAGGAAATGAAACATAGGGGAAATTTAAAGATGGCAAGTCTTCACATGAAGTGCCTTAAATTTTTGAATTATATGCTAAGGATGCAAAATTGTATTTGAATCGATTACTTGAACAATCACATAGTACAACCCAACTTGAAGTTGTACTTGAACTAGACACTTTTCAGTTTGGTATGTAGGAGATGTTTTCTTCATGTTGACTTCGGTTCTAATCTGGATGTGCATCATACTACCATAGAGCGTGAAGATACATTCTATAGTACTAATGAGCACGATGATTTCCCATACTACTTATGGTTTCCATGTCTAGATGTTTGTCATTTCTATTTCTAGCATGATGACCTTAACATTGGAAATCTACATGTGCATTGTTGGAAGAAACACCATTTATTATTGCTAGGTGATCAATGCAATTTTAGATTTGGAATGCTCAGTTCCTTCTTCAATCTTGTCTTTGACAGAGGTAAGTGATGCATAGAAATTTGTCCATGGCCTAGTGTCATGGATCTTATTTTGGGGTCTAACCTGCAAGTGTTCTAAAATTTGTTTTACAACCATATTCAAATTTTTTGTGTTACCATGTCATTGGTTGTAAGTTGTCTAGTATGTTCTTCCTAGTTGTGTCTTTTCCTTATACATATTGGCTTGCCTATTTTTGTCTCCCCTCCCCCCTCATCTCCTTTTTGGCATTTTGGTCTGCATCCTAGAGATGGTTAGATCCTTGCTATGACTTCAAGAGGTAGATGTCCCTAACAAGAGCTAATGTTGGAGTTTGGCTCCAAAAGACTCAAAACTTGAAAAAATTCTAAGTCTTGTGCCCCCTTTGTTGTCTTAGAAGTGTTTACCCATTAGTGATATCCAATATGAGAGACCTTCAATGGGTTATACCTTGGTCAAATTTTGTTTTGAATTAGTCTTTTGCTTCTCCCATATCTTCATTATGTGTTTCCATGTCCAAAAAATCCAAAAAATGCTAAGTGTTGGAGAGTGTTTTCCATTTTGGTGCTTTCTACATTTTTACAGGTTTCCTCCTGGCTATAGGATGCAGTTCCTTTACCAGATATTGCATGTTTTTTTTGTCTTTCCCACATCTAGTGCCCCAATCCTTTGCCACATGGAATCCCTATGAACTTGTTTTTCCTTCATTCCTTCTATTTCCATCTATTTTCCAACTTTGTGGAATCTTATCATGCTCTTGGATATTCATCTTGCTTTGCATTTTGTTCCTTTATCCTTTCCTGCACCCAAGTTTTGTATAATTTTATCATTCCTTCATATTTTAATCTTTGCAAAATTGACTCAGTACTAGATCTTTCATCTTTTCATCTGATCTAGTATTTTCTTTCAGTCCCACTTAAAATTTCTACAAACCTTCACATGCCTTTGATCTTTCCATTCTACCTTCACTTCCATTTGGGGATTCCTACTAGGGCCCCAAAATTTATGTTTCAAGTTTGAAACATCCATTCCTAGCATCTAGTTCCCCTTCCACATTTCTCCACTCCCTCCTAGTCCCTTTTGTGGGTAATCCCTTCACCACCAGACCTCATATGATATTTCCTTCCGTGTCCCACATCTTGTTTTGAGTCATTTTCCTAAAAAATTCCCTCGGTCCATTTCCTTCACTTTATTCCTCTTCACATAAATCCACTGGACTTTGGGATATCCTTCTCTTCACTCACATCCTATACTGACATCTAGTTTTGCAGGAATTCCCCACCTTCTTTCCCCTCCATACATCTTGGCCCACCTACTTTCCCACATTTCTTCCAAGCACCTAACTCACTTAAAAATCCTTCTCTTTATGGGATTTCAATGGCCTATAGGATGTCATCCATTTTGAGAACTTATCACCTACAGTCCCATAGTGTTTTCTTGCATCTTGTTCTAGCCTTCACTTTCGTGTTTGATTCACATCCAATACCACATTGAGTTTCTACATTTTCTCCAAAAGGCCTCTAATATTTTAGTGACTCCCCTGCACAACTCAAGACTATCATGAATGGTCTAAAATGGATATGATAAGAATATTAAAGAATTTGAAATGCCTAAAAGTACCTTTTGACACTCATGAATAAGATTTTTATACAAGGGCATGGGCTAGTGGTCTGATTTGGCATGGCTTCAAGTGTAAACTCGCTTGAAGATGATGCAATGGGCATGGGTGACCTACAAATGTGTCTACCACTCCAAGGTTCTCGTCTAAGCTATATGAATAAGATGTAATGCTATATATACATGTAAAAAGCATGTAAAAAAGGGGTTGGTCCTTGAGACAATTCATGACTACAAATACCTCGAGCTATTTTTAAGGTTTCAATCAATGTATTTCTAGCTTTGTAAATAATTTAAAATGCTTTATAATTCACAAGAAGGTGTAGTCTCATAGGATTTTTTGCATATGTATGTCTCCATGATAAATGGTTGTATTTTAGGGGAGCCTTTGAACATAGTTGTTGCTTCTCTCTTGCCACATTTTCTAGTGTTAGCGCCTAAAAAAATTAGTTCCCAAACATGCATATTTTACCCCAAAAAATCCATCAAAATTCCCGCTTTTGCCTTTGTAGTCAAAACCCCCTATTTAGATCCAATCTGAGACAATTTGTAGGGTTTTTTTTTTTCAAAAATCTCTAAATATAGTGTTCCCCCTGTCATTACTTTTCTTGTGAAAAAATGGCTTATTTGTGGGCTTTATCAGCAAATCAGCGAATTTGCGAACTGACAAACTAGCCGACCAAGTTCATGGGTTCTTTTTTTCCTTGATTTGCTAATAACATGACTAAGTGGGCAAAGGAAAGGATGAAGTTCGTGGAAAAGAAAAAAGGAAACAAGGTATTCTGTCAGCAAAATTCATTGTTCGGGAACCTTAGGGTTTGTCGATAGAAGTTTCGGCTGAGAGTGAAAGTGAAAAAGTAACAAGTGAAAGATATAAAAGAAGAAACTAAGTCTTTGTCAATGAATCAACTAGTTCACGAACCGTTGATTTTGCCGACAAAAGTTCACCTTTTCAAATTTTTGCCAATTAATCGATTGGGAAGAAAGAAAAGAAAGGCAAAGAAGAAACAAAGGTAAGATTGAAGAAATGAAAAAGGACCAATGAATGATGAAAAAGAAGATAGAAGCCTTGGTTCATAAAAGGGAAAAGTCACCGATAGAGAAGACAAGTAAAAAGAAAGGGAAAGTCTTGTCGGTGAACTTTTGGTTCACAAACTGTAAGGTTCGCCAATGATTTAGTTTGTCACGACAGAAAATCACCGATAAAGAGGAGGCAAACAAAGGTGGCCAAGATGGATAAAGAACCAATGGGAAAGTGATGAAATAAGGAATATAGAAAGAAAAGGATGAGTCTAAGGCATGGTTTGTAGAATGAAAGATTCACCGATCAAGCAAAAAGGTGATAAGGGACGGAGGCATCGATTGAAACAATAGTTAAAATTTGAGTAAGGGAGTCATGACATATTTTCCCATCAAATATTTCTATTTAGATTAGGTGTCAAGGAGCTTTCCATGTGTCACATCCTCACATCTTTTGAAGGTTTTCAATTCTAACAGTTCTTTCCATTACGCCATTCGCCGAGGGTGACATGTGACACCACCAGGCATAATATTACTACGGGATTTGGAGGCAACATACATTGTGGTGGGCCCTGTTTGATTTGTGACGTATCAAGACTCCTAAAGATATTTAGTGGGACCTGATGAAGAAGAGAAAGGAGGATGGATGCGTGGCATCACCACGCATTTTTGGAGGGGAAGTTTTCTGTCAGTTTCATTTTGTTGTGCCACTAGTGGAGCCTCTTCAATGTGGCAGCCTGTTTGTCATGCATATTCACATAAGTCATGTGGATTAATGAGTCTCTTAAGAGGCAGTTTGAGCTATAGCTCTCAATTTTCTATGCTTTATGTTTCATGGCTGCGAATTCAAAGACGACCCAAAAAGGTAAACTGAACAACATATTTAAAGTGTTATAAAGGCCTTGATGGAGGTGTTTTTCCTGAAAACACGCCATGATTGCAGGATTGTGCAAGTAGATTTGTACTTAAAATTAATGATTATGCAGAATAGGGTTGTTTAGGTGGGTAGCACAGTAAAATTCTTCAATGGATAGGTACTCATGGAGAACAAAGGGGATGAAATTAATGTTATAGATATCAGTGAGTGGACTCAAACCATCCCTCATTATTTCTCCAAATACTCCAGGTGTGTGAGCAATCTTCATTTGTTAGTCCTCTAACTTGTTAGGGAGCAGATTCAACCTTCCCTCATCAATGTTCTGGGTACCTGTTGTATATTTAATTATGCAGGTGAATGAGTCAACTGCTAGTCTTTAATGCAACATATATTTCTCAACTACTTCATCTTCAGATTTTATGCTACGAATCAAATCAGGATATTTTTGCATTTATGATCGGAAAAATAGATGTATACAGACATTTCTTTAGCAGAGATATCTTTTGACGGGGCTATGGGCTAGAGTTTAATGCAACATAGGTGTACTCGATGATAGAGTGCAACACTTTGAATTGTGCAATGAGTTGAACTACTATATATGCATACGTTTTTGATGCATTAAGGGTTAGGTTGGTTCTTTGTTGGTGGCTAGAGGCTATGTAGGTCCAACAATGCTTCTAGGGCTCCAAATAATGCCATGTCCAGTTGCAGAGAAGTAATGGGGTGCTGAAACAAGTGAAAGATAATGTGCAATAGGGATTGTGGAAAGAATGTCTCCATGGTAGTTTGTATGTATTTAGGGTCTTTCCTCTTATCACATTTGCTGATAAGTTTGTAACTTGGACATTTACAAATGTGACAACATTTTAAATATATTACAAGCCTTGTAATTGTCATTTGTTCTTTACATTTGAATGCATGCAATTCTATTCTAGATTATTAAGTATGTTTGAAGAAAAAAACTTGCAATCTGATATAGCATGTGCTTAGATTAAATTTTCTTGTTTCCCTTCCATTGTTTTCTTTTTTTCCATTGTGGCTCTGTAGCCCAATTGGATTGGCACCAGTCTTGGCTCCATTAGACCAATCACTCACCTTTTAAATAAAATAAATATTTACCATTGGTTTAGGGGAAAAACCAACTTTCTTGTGCATGTACATTCACACAGATGTGTCAGCTATATAGGGGTTTTGTGACAACCAGTTGTTCTTGGTTTAGTGACAGTATTTGGGACCAAGACAATGAGTTGGGTTTGGTTTTCCATTTATTTTTAGTTGTTCATCTGGTTTGAGCTCAATACTTATTAAGGTATACCCCTTGGAATATCCCTTCAGAGTCTAAGCTAAGCTTGAGGTGTAGAGGAGCCTACCCACTCCTATCAGTTGGCTAAAATCACCCTTTAACTTGTTGATAAACCTCTTTCAATCACCTTGACGACACCCCTAGCCTTGGTGATGGTGAAATATTTTAGAGTTTTGGGTTGTAGTCATTATGGGAACCAACAACTGACATGGATGTAATGAAGAATTGATTAATGTCATAGAATTCTAATGCATTACAAACTATTTTGTTATGGTCTTCTCTCTATTGCATGTGGAATATTATTGATGTTACTTTGGATAATTAAGAATGTCATTTGCACTTGTTTCCTTATCTCTTAGGGTTGCACATACAATCCTTGTTCCAATGTTGACTTGCAGACATGCTTCCATCCTCTTTGTAAGTTTGGACTCTGTCGCCCAATGGAGTAGGCACTAGTTAAATTGGTAAGAGGCCAATCACATTTCATTGAAATAGTTTCCTTCATTAGCTATAGGATTACATTAGTCTCGTACTTTGCCTACATACACAAACTAATATTATACTTCTGAAATAATCATAACAGATCTTGTGTCAAATAGATGTTTATAGGTTTATGTAGGTAGGAGTTTAGATCCTTATTACAATCCATTGCTTTGTGAATGCATACCTTTAGCAAGCTAGTGTTAGATAAATGTATAAAGGATTGTGATAGCGAGAGTGTAGGATATAAGTGTGTATGTAACTTAAGGGGATTTACCTTAGGTAATTCAAATTGATTACATTTGTTGGTGCACTTATATTCTTGCTTTTAATTTATTGTTAGTGAGGTCTTGTAGGCTTGTTCTTGACTTCCATTAGGGCATGGTAGTCAAAGCCTTGTTTCCAATTATTTCTATATATTCATACCTCAAGGGAATATCCCCCTAGTTTTTACAAAGCTTGAAGACGAAGATGATCTACCCTACACTATGCATTGGTCTAAAACCATCCTCTCTTTATCGATGTATTACCCTCCCTACTTGTGATACTTTGTTCCCTTTTTGTCTCACTCTCAGTGGTGGTGCTAGAGGAGAGGGCCTACATTTTTGTGCACTGACAACTAGTTGGAGAGAAAATGGACTATGGCCAAGCGTCATCAACTAAAATTAATGGTGGGCCAATTCTACCTACTCAATGAGGGCCTATGTATGTTTAATGTCTTCATAAAATTATTAAAAGTGGATGATGTGTTTTGTTATTTTTACTAGGTATGAAAAATGGCTAGATGTTGGGACCCTTGTAAATTCTTCCCTCATTTTTCCTTGGTGGTCAATTTGATAATATAAAAGAGTGTGATGGATAGTTGGTAACACATAAAAGGCTCCTATTAGTCAAAAGACCAATGTGTATAAATTCTAAGGGGTCCACCCATACAACATCAAATGAAGGAATGCCACGTGGTCTGAGGTAATGTATTTAGTGGGTGCACTTTGTATACTTGTCAAAGAGCTCAACTACATATTAGAAGAAACTTAGCAATGTTTAATATGAGAAGCATGTTATTTTCCTATTTGTTAGCGTGAGCTCAGGTGGAGAATATTCCCCACCCCTAATAAATTAGCAATAGGCCAGAAAAGGATGTCACCAAAAATGTTAAAGATGTAGGAGTTTTGTGTAATTTTTTGTCATAATATATATTGAAAATAAGTTAAATGTTTCTTAATACATATTCATAGTAAGTAAAACAAAAATAAAAATAGACATGTGCATAGTGAGTCCTTAATCAAAACACATATGTCGAAGATGGTTGTAGCCCACTTGTTGCAACTTCCCCACACTTCTTGCCTACAATCCTTAAATTTTAATTACAAATTAATTTATAATCTAAGTTGGAATTTCCTCTAGTCAATTTTTAGTTTGATCCACATTCAAATAACCAAACCATGTAAGGTGTAGGGTCATTCAAAAGATCTTTTATTATAGGTACACCTTCCCATACAACAATTATTCTACCTCTTAATGCAATTTCTTTTGCCAGCTTATCTAAGGACTTCAACCTACTTATTTACCATAAACTATCTATCACTTAGTTTTTCTACATACTAGTGTTTTCTTAGTACATCAAACAACATTATCTTCAGGGAAATTCATTTGCTAAACTTATTTGTTGTCATTAATTTCTTAAAATTGATCTTTTTTTCAAAGTTGTTCTCCTCCATTTATTTTAAAGTGACTTGTTATCTTATAATGAAATAGGAATACAAAGATGTCATAGCAATGTTGTTTGTCAAATATATTCTCATGCAATAAAAATTTATAGACCTTCCAATGAAAATAGTGTGATAGTACATTACACAAATAACAACTACTATGAGTCATGACCACTATTTAATTTATAGGACAATCGTTCAAATTCACTCCTTGCCTTTCATTTAATCTCACCATGACCATCAAATATTATAATACAATTTTAGATAAATCATACAAGTTGATATGAAATTTTGTCAAATGGAATTTATAATAATTGAAAAATGGTGAAACATTTGGACATGAACAAAATAATTTTATAAGAGTGTTAATCATTTCTAGAAGCACTGCACACATTATTCTATCTTACTACATTATATTCCCTTTCAATAGAAAATGATCTTACTTACTAGATCATATTTTAGGATTCTTTTTTTATTGGTACCATCATTGGTTAATTCCACAAGCATTAATACATTGACTAAAGCCCTGATTGAAAAACAATTCTAATTTTCCTTAGAAAACTGTGAGGTTGAGAAGCACTAATTCTTTTTAGCTATATAAGATAAGATAAATATGACGTGAATTCGATGAAATCACATCCTTGTAATTATAACCTAAACACACTTACGTATGCAAACTCCATGCCAGATAGTACGTCTTAAAAATAATTACAAAGTGTTGGCAACATGGTCAAGAGACACTGCTGTTATGATTGTGATATGATGTTGTTAGTGATGGAAACAGTCAGATATGACTGGGAACAAATCTTGAGACAAGTTATGTACATCATTTTTGGTCTGGAAAGAATGACTTAGTCAAATTGACTAAGTGTTGGCAACTTACTGAGTTAGTGACAGAGAGTTGGTTGGTATTCCTTCGCAGATGCAGACTCTGGTATGCAGTTCTGGTATCTTGCACATAGTTGTTTGATGATGTTATATTCCAAGTCTCATGTCCTAGAAATCTATGAAAGCTACACTTTGAATTTCTTAAGTCTGGGTTAACAGAGTTCAGTCATGAACAGTGCAGAATACCTGAGTATCTTAGTCCGCATTTCTCCACTATTGGTTGTTTCAATTTATGGTTTGGAGGTGTTGTAAACACATGTTAGGAGTATCCAATTCTAGATTTGTAGAGTCTAAGGCTTACTGGATGATCGTCCACAAGCTCCTAAGTATCGACATTTAGGTTGACAGTATTTCACAGTGACAAAGACAGTAGTTCAGAGATCCGCACTTTACCGCATAAGAATATCATGACTCATGATTCTGAAGGTATGTTGGGTGATGCATAATGAGCATTTGATATGAATTTTAGAGTCTCATGTGTTCCGCATTACAAGTTGGGGTATGACAGTAGATTTGGTTAAGTGTATACTTAAGGATGAAGCAAACATACATGTTGGATCGATATGCGATAAAGATATATTGTTTTGATCATCATTCTAAGTGGTTCTATAATAGGTCCACACCTATATGAAGGTTCTTGAAGGATTGCATTGATCCGCATAACTTCCTGTGTAAAGAATTCAAGCTGACAAAGTATAACTTTTTGTGTACACGTTTCATTTCTGGAAAGCCGACCCAGTTTAGAGTTAGATCTTGTTGCGGATATAAATACTTGATGGATTTTGATGTTTAGGAATGTGATGCATTATAAAGTTCATGAATATACGATCTAACAACGTTGTTGTGATCCGAAAAGTGCAGTAAGAGTGCAGAGGACAGAAGAATAAATAATATGTGAATAGAGAAGAGAAATAGAGTAGTCATAATGAAGAGCTTTGAAACTATATTTTGAGCTATCAATGGAACTGTATTCCAGCATTCAATAGATGCATTTGTAATAGTTCTTTATTGGCAGTGAACCTTTCTCTCTTCTCTTCTATCTTTCTTTCTCAGTGGGTAGTGAGTCCACTTGGATAGTGAGTCCACCTGCAATGAGCATTTCTATGTAATATCTTGTAACCGGTTATAATATATTGTGAGCTAACACTCACTATGGTTTTTCCCTTTTTTGGATTTTCTACGTAAAAATCCTAGTGTCTATGTGTTATGACTTTATGGTTGTTTTTCCTATGTTTATTTTGCTTTCATGTTATTGAATTTAGTAAATGGGTTAAAGAGAAAGTGAAGGAATGGTTTTATAGAATACTGATTTAGTCCCCCCCCTCTCAATATTCCTTGTGTTCAACACAAAGATCCAAGCTATATATTGGTACTTATCTTGATTGAGCCTCAAGTCCCTATTGGTAAGATCCAAACACACTAACTTTTTCAACTCTACACTGTTGGAGAATTTTTTTTGTGCCTCATAGATCTCCATGTATTCAGAATACAAAGCTATGGATTTTTCCCATTCTTTTCTTAGACGTAGCCCATTGGCTTTAAATCAAATATTTTTGGCATTCTCCTCCTACATTTACATTGGTTTGCAATTTGTAAGATCAAATAATTACAACCAATCCTCTTTGAGACTAATTAGAATTGGAGTTTTTCAATAAATTAAATTATTCAAATTTTTTCCATGAGACATGATATAGAAATGTTTTAGTAAATTGAATTATTCAATTTAGTAGTTCATATGATCATAGGCTACATGCACAAATTCCCACAAGTAAAAAGTAGTTGACATAGAGGAGAATGAGGTGAAAAGTAAAATAATACAAATATTTGATAATTTTGATAAGGAGGAATGAGGTGGGAAATTGGTTACCTCACTTTGTCAGGTGCCCATGTGCCAAACACCATATATCAACATGCATTGTTCCACCATTTTATTTACTATTCACCACTTCCTTTGTATTGGAATATTAAGTTTAAGTAGTAGGTATTATGGATGGTTGTGTATAGGACAACAAAGATGGAATATTATAGTTATATCAATTTGTGTGTAAATTAATGGTGGTCTACCTATTGCACTCTTTTCTAAACCATTATTTGTGTACTTTTAAGTACCAAAAAGGCACATAGGTCTACATAGAAGTTTGATGATGATAAGGAGGTCCAAATCATGGCCATCTAGGCATGAATTACACTACTCTCAATAGTTTCACTCTTGGTGATGTGCCCCCTTATGTTTTCCCCTCCTTGACCATCTTCTTCAACCCCAAGCTAAGTTCCCAAATATTACAAACTACCTAGAAAACCTTTTAGATCCTCTTCAAGAGAGTTGCCAATAGACCTATAGGGTCACCCAAGAAACCCATCCTTAAGCTACAAGGTCACCCAGGTGACCATACCTAGCAAAAGGGGCAACCTAGGTCTTGAAAGGGGTGACCCTGTCATTTTTGGATGTGTGTAATGTTTATCAGTCCCATCCTCTTTCCTTAATATTAAGCTCATTTTTATTGCCTTTCTCCATGCTAACTGACCATCTTCTTACTTTCTTTCCTTTGCAAACTCTTATTCAATCCTAATCTCCTCAAGAAAGTTTCCCAATTAACCTCTTTCTCTTTTAGTTTTCTTTACTTTTATTTTAGTTCTCTTCTAGTTTCCCTCTTATCCTTTCATCCATTCTTGGAAAGTTTCCCATTCTTTCTTTAGTTAACTCATTCTTCTAAGCTTATCTCTTCATTTTTCCTCCAATCCTACCCATCTTCTACCTATAAACACCACTCCATTCTCCATTGTTGTGACATACACAAATCGTCTCACTGATCAACATAAGAAGCAAGCAAGGAAGCTTCTCACATAGGACTTTGATAGCCTTTTATTTTATTTTAGTTTTTCCTTAGTTTTCCCAAAGCTTTAAAGCTTCTTTCACCTTTAGAAGGCTATTTTCATGTATTCTTGTTTCATTAATCTTATGCATAGCAACTCATAGCATCCATATGCTCTACATAGAACTTCGTGAGACTTTTCAAATTTTTATTACTTCTAAGCCTAGATCCACTTCTTCAAATCCTTGTCCCTACCCCTATTCATCAAGAGGAGGACCCTATTGCTATAGAGGAGGAGACAATTTCCAAAGGATCTTTGAGAATAAAGCCTAGCACTAGCACCCAATTTCTACAAGTTCTTTCTTACTTTTGTAGTAATTAGCTCACATCTTTCCCTTGAGGAAGTAAAGCAATATTTATCTTTCTATATTAAATTCATTTCCTATTTTATTAGAGTAACTAAAAAGTTTCCTTTCGTAGCTTAGATCTAAATTCAAAACACAAAAGAATAAAAACATAGAATTGCATTAGGAAAAGCCATATAGTTTGCATTCATATCTTCTTTTCGTAGAAATTAGCTCATTCTAAAGATTAGAAAAAGGAATAAAAAAGCTTGCATGCATTTAGTATTAGCTGCATTTAGAAATTCATCAAATATTCAAAAAATCAAAAACAAAGAGAAGAATAAAAGCCCTCAATATTATCATGAGGCAATCAACTCATTAAAACATTCATGCAATCAACTTAGGAAACATCAAGGGAAGCCCTAGATTTCATCATGAGGCAAACAACATGTTCAATAATTTAACATTCAACAAAGACAACACAACAATTTTTTTGTCATCCACAACACTTTTCTTCCATGTGAAGAGAGTAATCAGTCTAATTCACCCCTGCCTAGCTAGATTTTCCCAGAAGAGTAGGAGTGTTTTGGTTGACACCTTCAACAAGGGTGTAGTACATGTGCTATTTGGAGTCTGATTCATTCAAATTGTGCTTGAGTCAATTTTGATCATCACATATTTTGATGAATGTGACGTAAAGAATAAATCCTCCTAGGTGGGATTTTCTATGATTTTGCACATTTCTTCCATTCCTCTTTTGTCTTTCTCTTTTTCTACCATATTCATTCCATTTATTCTGAGATGTTTCTTGCACCCCCAAAGTATGATGAAGTCACATAAGGTTTAGGACTAAATCCCCTCAAATAAACCTCTTCAAAATTTAGAGGGCATATGACAAGATCCCCACAACTTCTTGGTTTTTAACAAACCAACATACCAAGACATAGTCGTTCAACCCAACCAAAGAAAATCACTCCAAGTGTTCATTTGGTCTGACATTCATCAACAAGACCAACTGATAAAAATCTATAGGAAGATAACCACCCATATGGATAATGAGGTGAGCAGTTGATGCAGAGGTTAGAAGGGGTTTAACAAGACAACTACAATGTGTGCTTGACAATCATTCAAAAAGGATGATAACTCATTGTTTTACCAACAAGTTTCCATTGCTTACCAAGCCTAAACCAAGGGCTCCACTTGAATATGGCACAAGATAGATGATCTTGCAGAGGAAGTCATGTACAAAGTCTTAAAACCATTAGGACAACCTTCCCAAACCATTGGATGGACACTTGCAAACATAGATAGGATACTTCCTTCATAAAGTCACTAGACTCCTTGTAGCCCTCAAAACAAGAACAGTCAGCAATAACTCTTGACAGAGACCCTTCTCTCACAAACCCTAACTAGTTTCAAATACTATTTTTGGTCATTAATGACATACCAAAAACTTACTGTGGGTTTCTTAAGGACATGTGAATTTTCTTCATGACAGGACTAATTGAAAGAGCCCCAATTAGCCCTAATTAACAAAGAAAGTACCCTCTAATGGAGTCATAGAACTTTCTGAATCACTTGGACACATCAAGGGCATAGCAAAAACATGGATTCCAAGGTTTACTTGTTTCCACAGTCAACTGTGTGAGATTTGTACTGTGCTGTTCCCTTTGGAATACACCTAACACATGGTTTTGTTAGGTTTCTTCAACAAAACTCCTTCAATCTCAATTTCCTGCCCAAAAACCTTTCACAACACATAAAGACAGACATAAATAATTCCATTCCACTGATCGAGAGGGAGTTACATCAGTGGAATGGAGAAAGATACAGACTTTTCTGTCAAAACCCTAGAGTAGGGTTTATTAAACTGTTTTTAGGAAAATGCAGAGAACTAAGCTATACAGACGTTTCAAAACCTCAAACTAGATGCAATGTACACTTAACACATACCCCTAGTAATTCATGATCATTAGCCCTTATGACACCTCCATACTGGAAAATAGTATGGGCAGAAACAATGAGTATACACAGGAAATGGCAGAAAACTAGAATTTCTTTGTTTATTTCTTCTCCAAATCACTTCTCTCCTCCAATGAACATGAACATGGCTTTTTAGAAGCCTACACTTGACCTGTTTGATTAGTTGGAGGGGCAGTTTTGGATCGGTGGGAGGCCAAACTACCCTGCAACCACCAAACTGCCCCTATTTTGTCACTTTCTGCAACTAATTACATGTGATTACATATGGATTTTGTCTACAAAGTGACTTATCTTTTCATAAGGTGTTTAGACCTTCTCAATCTTGATCTCTATTTGCCATGAATGGCTACAACTCAATGGACTCCACCTATGAAACACTGGACTTTACCTAAGTCTGTCATAAGTAGGCTTACAAGCATTGGCATCAAGGCCATGAAATCAACATGAACATGAAATCAACTTGTGGTCCCAATGGACCTTATTACATCATGGAACGACATGAAACAATATGAAAACAAAGTATGGATCCTCTTTAATCTCTTGGTGCTCCTGCACCATACTCTCGGGGTGGAAAAGAACTCAAGTCCCTTGAGGAACCAGATCAACAATAGTGGTCCCATCCTTCAAAATGTCTTCTTCACTCATCCAAGTGGCATCTTCAGCAGGTAGGCCACTCCATTTGACAAGGTATTGCTTGTAGGTTTTCTTCCTAGTCTTCTTCAAGACTTTGGTGTCCAAGATGCATTTCAATTGCAAGGGTTGATTGGGTGGAAGACCCTTAACCCATTCCTCATCTCCTGCTGATGTCACATCTACCTCTGAACCTGCATCATTACCACCTCTGAAAGGAAAAAAATCTGAGACATTAAAGATAGGAGATATGGCCAAGCCTTGAGGAAGCTCAATCTCATAGGCATTGGGCCCAAATTTATGTACAATCCGACAAGGACCTGTCTTCTTCATGAGGAGTTTGGTTCGCTACCCCTTTGGAAGTCTTTCCTTCTTCAAATGTGTCATGACCAAATCCCCAACCTTGTATTGTACATCCCTCCTTCTCTCATTGGCTTTTTCCTTGTACTTCTCATTGTTCTTTTGAAGAGTTTCTCTTACATTATCATGGATGTCCTTCATGGCCAATGCAAAGTCTTCACCTTGAGCACTCTTCCTCTCCAATCCATGTAGATCCCTCAATTCAAGAATGCCTCTTGGGTGAATCCCATAGATAATCTGAAATGGACTCCTTCCTGTGCTTCTGTTGGTGGAGTCATTGTAAGCAAATTCAGCTTGAGGGATGATCATATCCCATGCCTCTCCATGCTGCTTTGTAAGACATCTAAGAAGATTTCCCAAGGACCTATTCACCACCTCAGTTTGGCCATCAGTTTGAGGGTGATAGGCTGAAGTGAAGGACAATTGAGTGCCCAACTTCTTCCACAAAGTACGCCAAAAGTGACCCACAAACTTAGGATCCCTGTCAGTCACAATGTTAAGAGGCAAACCATGGATTCTAACAATTTCTTTGAAGAACAAACCAGCAATGTGTGAAGCATCATTAGTGCATTTACATGGCAAGAAATGAGCCATATTATTGAACCTATCCACCACAACAAATATGCTATCAAAACCTCTTTGAGTCCTAGGAAGACCCAAGACAAAATCCATGCTAATACTCTCCCATGGCCTATTAGGAATAGGAAGTGGTTGACATAGACCAACATTAGATGATGTTCCCTTTGCTCTTTGACAAATACTACAACTCTCAACAAATTTTCTAATTTCTGATTGCATTTTTGGCCAAAAATAAAATCTTTTCACCTGAGCCAATGTTTTGTCTAGCACAAAGTGACCTCCTAGACCACCACAATGTTTTTCCTTTATGATGTTGTTCCTCATGGAACACCTAGGAACACACAATGGGATGCCTTTGAACAACAACCCCTGCTGCAACAAAAACTTAGAAAAATCAGAATGATATGCATCCAAAAATTGAGAGCAAACTTCATATACCTCCTTGAAATCTTCATCATCTTTATACATATGTTTGAGAGCATCAATCCCCACACTTTGTAACTGAATTTCTTGCACCATACACACCCTTCTACTCAATGCATCTGCCACTTTATTGGCCCGCCCCTTCTTGTGTTTGATGGAAAAGGTGTATGCTTGGAGTCGTTCAACCCATTTCATATGCCTGTGATTGAGTTTCTCCTATGAATTCAAAAAACTAAGTGCATGGTTGTCAGTATAAACAATAAATTCTTTAGGCAAGAGATATTGCCTCCATTTCTTCAAGGCTTGTACCATGACATACAACTCCAAGTCATAAGTAGAATACTTTCTCTTAGCATCATTTAGTTTTTCACTAAAGAAGGCAATTGGTCTGCCCTCCTAACTCAAGACAACCCCTATAGCAAGGTTACTAGCATCACATTCCACCACAAACAACTTATTAAAATCTGGAAAAACAAGAATGGGCTGTTGTGCTACCTTTTGCTTCAGAATTTCAAAAGAATCATTAGCTGCCTTTGTCCAAGAAAATTTACATTTCTGCCCCCTTTAATGGTATCCAAAATAGGTGCACAAATATGACTAAAACCCCTTATAAGCTTCCTATAGAATGTTGCCAAACCATGAAAACTTTTTACATCACTTGCTATTTTAGGAGTTGGCAATGACAAAATAGCCTATACCTTTGCTGGATCCATTTTCAAATTACCTTGGGAGATGACAAAACTAAGGTAGGTGAGTTCTTCCTTCATGAAGACACTCTTCTCCATGTTAATCATCAATTTCTCATCATACAACTTCTTCAAAACCTGATCCAAGTGCTGCAAATGTTCTTCCTTGGTCCTGCTGAAAACAAGAATGTCATCAAGGTACACCACAACAAATTTGTGAATGAAATCTTGCAACACCTCATTCATAAGGCACATAAAAGTACTTGGGGCATTGGATAGACTAAATGGCATCACCAACCACTCATAAAGACCCTCATTTGTTTTGAAGGCTGTCTTCCATTCATCTCCTTGCTTTATCCTAATTTGATGATACCCACTCTTAAGATCAATCTTGGAAAAGTATCTAGCCCCTCCCAAACAGTCCATTAGGTCCTCAATCCTTGGCATAGGGAACCTATATCTTATGGTGATCTTGTTAATAGCCCTAGAATCTATACATAGTCTCCATTTACCATCCTTTTTAGGGGCTAGGACTGTTGGGACAACACATGGGCTAAGGCTCTTTCACACCAAATCCTTATCCAGTAATTCTTACACTTGCTTGGCAATCTCTTCATTTTGAGAAGGTGTCATCTTGTAGGCTGCTTTGTTTGGCAAAGTAGACCCTGGTATGAAGTCAATCTGATGGCTTATGTCCCTAATAGGTGGCAATTCATTAGGCATCTCCTCTACCATGATACCCTTGTATTTCTCTAACAATTGCTACACCTCCTTAGGAATCTCTTCCTCACTAGGACCATGCAAATTAGGACTGTTTTTAGGCTTCAAAATTAGAGCATACCCTTGGGTTCCTTCCTCCTTAAGGGTGTTAAGAAACTCTTTACCACTCACAATCATGACACTTGACCCAACACTCTTCTCTACATTCTCATCCGGCAAAGGATCCATTCTATACTTCCTACCATTCTTGGTTATGATGAAGGAGTTAGATTTACCATCATGTTGGGATGGAACATCATATTGCCATGGATGTCCTAACAGCAAATGACAAGCATCCATGGGGATTATATCACACAAAATCTTGTCCTTATATTCCCCTATCTCAAACTCTACCCAAGTTTGTTCATCTACCAAAACTTGTTGCCCCTTATTCAACCATGACACTTTATAAGGACTAACATGAGGAAGTCTTTTCAATTTCAACTTGTCTACCATCTCAATGGAAACTAAATTTTCAGTTGAACCTGAATCAACAATTACCTTGCATATCTTACCATAGACCTTGCATGTTGTCCTGAACAATGTCTTCCTCTGAGGGGGTTCTTGTGTTTGAGACACCTTCAACATGGTTCTCCTCATCATCAAGCTTTCTCCATCATGGACTGGGGCTGCACTTCCAATTGAAGAGTTAACACTTTGGCAATCTTCCTCTTGGATCAATTGGTTCCTTCTCTCTCCTCCATGAGAGCTTAAAGCTTGTTTCTTAGGGCATTTGAAGGCTGGATGTCCCACTTGGTTGCAATTGTAGTACCTCACTATGAAAACATTAGGACCTCTCCCTGGTCCACCAAATTTACCCCTTCCATTGGGTCTCCTTCCTTTAAAGCCTCCTCTTGAAGCTGATTCTCCACTTTGTTCTTGGGAACTAGATTCCCCTTGACTTCTTTGAAACTGATTTCTACCTCCAAAACTGCCCCTACGTCTGAAATTTCTGCCTCCTCTTCCTCTATTTTGCTACTCACCTTCCCTCTTCAACTTCTCTTCAGCCCTCAATGCCATTTGAAAGCATTTGTCCATGGTTTCAGGGGTTAGTATATTGATTTCATCTTGTATACTAAACTTCAAACCATTTAGATACCTTGCCACTTTACCTTTTTCATCCTCCACATGTCCACAACAAAGAGATAACTTGTGAAACTCCTCGGTGTAAGTGGCCACATCCAAATCTCTTTGTTTGAGATTTTGCATCTTCTTGTAGATCTGCACCTCATAGTCTGATGGAAGGAATTGGGACTTGATCCTCTCCAACATTCTACTCTGTGAAGAGATCATACTCTTCCCACTCTTCACCCTCTCACCTTGGGTGTAATTCCACCATGTGAGGGCAGCACCTTTGAGTTTTGTCTTGGCAAACTTCACCCTCTTGTTCTCAGGAACTTCTTTATACTCAAAGTAGTTATTTAGGGCCTCAATCCACTCCATAACTTCATCAGCATTCATCTTGCCACTAAACATTGGAATCTCCATCCGAGCCTCTGAAGAATCTTTGCCAATTGCCTTGATGGCTTCAAGGAAATGTTTCTGATCTGCAGGTGTCTCTACCTCTTCTTGATTTTCTTCTTCTTCCTCCTCTTTTTCGTTCTCTCCATCAGAACCTTCATCTATCCTCTTCCCTATCCTCAGTGCCTTCAACTCAGCTTGGAGTGCTTCCTTGACTCCACTCTTAATCTTCTCTTCCATCTCTTTGAACTTCTTAACCACCTCAGTGGTCATCCCTTTTGGAGGCATGTTGCTAGCCTCTCCTTCACTCTCCTTTGCTGACATATACCAGGTCTTACACACAACCAACTGACAAAACCTTTTATGGCTCTGATACCACTATGATACAGAGGTTAGAAGGGGTTTAACAAGACAACTACAATGTGTGTTTGATAATCATTCAAAAAGGATGATAACTCACTATTTTACCAACAAGTTTCCATTGCTTACCAAGCCTAAACCAAGGGCTCCACTTGAATATGGAACAAGATAGATGATCTTGTAGAGGCAGTCATGTACAAAGTCTTAAAACCATTAGGACAACCTTCCCAAACCATTGGATGGACACTTGCAAACATAGATAGGATACTTCCTTCATAAAGTCACTAGACTCCTTGTAGCCCTCAAAAAGAGAATAGTCAGCAATAACTCTTGACAGAAACCCTTCTCTCACAAACCCTAACCAGTTTCAAATACCCTTTTTAGTCATTGATGACATACCAAAAACTTATTGTGGGCTTCTTAAGGACATGTGACATTTTCTTCATGACAGGCCTAATTGAAAGAGCCCCAATTAGTCCTAATTAACAAAGCAAGTACCCTCTAATGGAGTCATAGAAATTTTTGAATCACTTGGACACATCAAGGGCATGGAAAAAACACAAATTCCAAGGTTTACTTATTTCCACAGTCGACTGTGTGAGATTTGTGTTGTGTTGTTCCCTTTGGAATACACCTAACACATGGTTTTGTTAGGTTTCTTCAACAAAACTCCTTCAATCTCAATTTCCTACCCAAAAACCTTTCAAAACACATAAAGACAGACATAAATAATGCCATTCCACTGATCTAGAGAGAGTTACATCAGTGGAATGGAGAAAGATACAGACTTTTCTGTCAAAACCCTAGAGTAGGGTTTATTAAACCATTTTCAGGAAAATGCAGAGAACTAAGCTATACATACATTTCAAAACCTCAAACTAGATGCAATTTACACTTAACACATACCCCTAGCAATTGATGATCATTAGCCCTTAAGACACCTTCGTATAGGAAAATAGTACGGGTAGAAACAACGAGTATACACAGGAAATGGTAGAAAACTAGAATTTCTTTGTTTATTTCTTCTCCAAATCACTTCCCTCCTCCAATGAACATGAACATGGCTTTTTAGAAGCCTGCACTCGACCTGTTTGATTAGTTGGAGGGGCAGTTTTGGATTGGTGGGAGGCCAAACTACCCTACAACCACCAAACTGCCCCTGTTTTGTCACTTTCTACAACTAATTACATGTGATTACATATGGATTTTGTCTACAAAGTGACTTATCTTTTCATAAGGTGTTTAGGCCTTCTCAATCTCGATCTCTATGTGCCATGAATGGCTACAACTCAATGGACTCCACCTATGAAACAATGGACTTTACCTAAGACTGTCACAAGTAGGCTTACATGCATTGGCATCAAGGCCATGAAATCAACATGAACATGAAATCAACTTGGAGTGGTCCCAATGGACCTTATTACATCATGGAACAACATGAAACAACATGAAAACAAAGTATGGATCCTCTTTAATCTCTTGGTGCTCCTGCACCAGTAGTCTTGAACAAAATTTACAAGAAGCTTGAGAGGCATAAGAAGCCCTCCATATAGCATATCAAGCTAAAAGATTTGCGGCATGCCAAGTGTCATTAGAAAATATTCATGAAGAAATAACAAATGGCGCCACTCAAACCACAATCCAAAACAATCTACCATAATGTGGAAAAACTTAAAGAATAGAGGAAGCCATACTCACAAACCTTATAGCAACCTTCATCCAACAGATTAGGATGCTTGAGGCTAGAGGTGCTAGGGAAACTTGCCAAAACAAAGTTGAAGAAAGACTGAGGTTGTAGGGAAATCCTTTTGCTGATAGAGTTAAATCAAACTAGGGGGAAACTCAACTATCCCCTACTTGAATTTTACTCTCGAAACATTGGTAATGAGGCTTTTGCACCTCCTCAACAATATTAGAGCTATAACATGCAACCAAGTGACACTCATGTAACACAATACTATATGATGCCACTCGCATATCAACAAATGAACAATCAACAAGTTTGTCTAGTAATATCTGGATACCAAACAAGCTTTAAAAAATCAAGTCTATGGATTAGGGTGCAAACTTGTAGAATATATGAACAATCAACAAGTCTGCAAATGGCATATTCTTGCATGAAATTGGCTAATGACATCACCCTATCCTAATCCCATCATCATTGATTTCTAGAGATCTAATCTTGATCCTAGATCCCCCATTCATTACCTCGGATCAAATCCATGAGTGCAAACTTGACCTAGATCATTTTCATTGTTGCAGATCTAAATCTTGAGCTTTTAAAATTCAAAATTCAAGTTTACACATTGTTGACCTTTTCAGTAGTTGTTGTAATCCAACCTAAGACATGTTTGTGTTGATTTGTGTGTTATGTTGTATATAAAGGCGTTCATTTATTCATTTTGAAATCATCAAGGATTATCGGGACATTTAAGGAATCTAGTGATAAAAGAAAATCAAAACACACTTAGAGCATCATAGTAACATATATCAACATTACATCATCGTAGGCTCATTCACATGCTCCATTGTTGCCCTTGAACATTATTTCCAAAGCTATTGAATCAGAGCTTCTAGGGGTCTAACTAAACAAAATATGATCCTCACAATTCAACAAATTTCCTAAAGTTGTTTGTAAAAATTGCTAATCCTTAATGAAGCTCAACTATTAGAAAATAGAGGTGAACAAATTCCAATAGTTAGTTTTTTGTTAGTTCACTCCCATGATACATATCTAGGTCTATGTCCCAGAGCATTTTTGTAGGTGTAGATTTGGACATGAACGAAACACAATCAATTTGCAAATTATGAGACAACCATCTACACAAGCCTTAAAATTTCAACAGCATAATGAATCAGTTCCAAAAGTCATCAACACTAATTTCCATCTTCAAAATTCAACTAAATATTATATTCAATTTCTACAACTAATTTAACATCTAACTATTTCCAATCTAAATTATATATCTTTATTAAGTGGTTTACTTTCCCTTACAAATTGATCATCCTCGTGATCCAACGACTTATGAGGAATTGAAGGAGAAGACGTTTGGAGAAGCATGAACGTCTTTCATCTAACCACGTGAAAGCTATAAATAATTAATTGATATCCTATGGTCCATAATACTTGTAGCTATAGTTAGCATCCATATAATTTTAGGGGTAATTTTTCTTAGTTTTGAATTTCAAGCTTTTGGAAACTAATGATTTATTAAAGAAAATGTCTATACTTGTCGGTTTCAAGGGAAAAACAACAAACAGGTGGCAGTTTCATATCCGGAAAGCCTAAATCCAAAAGGAATTCTTAATATAGGAACAATTTCGTAAATTAGGAATTCTTAATTTTGTTCCTAATTATTATAGTAGGCACCTCTGATCGTTAAGGTCCCATGGTCTAGTGGTGAGGACATTGGACTCTGAATCCAGTAACCCGAGTTCAAATCTCGGTGGGACCTTTTTAGCGTCTTGTTCATCTGAATCACTACTCTAATAAGGAACGCGTTGTTTTTTCTAAAGTTATCTTGAATCACGACTGTAACAAGGAAAACATTTTAATTTATTAGTTTATCCTTAATCGGCCTGTCATAAGGAAGACATTTTAGTTTATACGTAAGATTTATCTAAAACAGTCCTGTAACAAGGAACACACGGCTCCGGAACACACTTTTAGTTTATACATAAGATTTTCAGTTTGTTCGGTAGAAACATTTCATGCCAGCAGCCATTGGGATGGTAGTGAATTACAGAGATTGTAGTTTGACAACATAAAATTTATGTACATTAATAGTTGCTACCCAATTTCTGGATAGTAAGTTCTCTTGAATTTGTAATTTTACTTGCATATTCAAATGCTAAAAAAACAAAAAACTATTGTTGAGAAGGAGCCATTGTATAACATCGGCTACACGACCTAATTATTAGAAAGATCGCCTTTTCAAAAGTGACTGAGACAGGTTATTATTAAGTTCATTTGGAAAGCCGGCTGTTTGGGAGTGCTTTCAGACACTCAGCTGTCTCCCCAAATTGAAATTCAGATGGTGTGCTCCAATCTTCTGCTCCAGGTGGCCCACTTGTCTCATTTGCAGAATAACCGACTAAAAAGAAAATCATTTACAACCTCCAAGCGCAGCTTCAGAATGTTGTTGAAGGACAACAGCATTCCAAGCAGGTGCAGAGCGACAGTCATTCCACTGGTCAAAACAAGGTCTATTGTGTGCATGAAGAAATCCGCAGAAAGAAGCCACTCATTGCTCAGAAGTTTTGAAGTTTTTTAGATTCCTATGGCAGGCATCTGGCTACCCAAATTGTATTTTCATACAATGTATTAGTTATGACGCTGTTGTTTATCTTGACACTTTGGCTGTAGGTGGAGTTTTTTCATATTTATTAGATCGGTTCATTGCTGCTGTAGCCTCTCAACCCAGCAGCTCATTCCTCTGTGGGCTGCTGTTATAGTTTGTTTTATAAAATTTCTGCTATATTCCAGGGAGTGGGGTTTGCTTTTCCTCATGTACCGCCCGGGAAATAGTGCTTTCAGACGTTGGATCCAATATGCCTGTAGCTGCTCACAATATGGCAAATTCAGCTTAATATTACAGGTTGGAAAGCCGACAGGGTTGTGCCTTCAAAGTCCTCCCCTGTGTAGTTTAATGGTTTGAGTAAGTTAACAGCCATGGGATATTATTATACACAGATTTTGAAGATGGCTGATATTTGTCTCTTCTCTACTGATTTTTTTTTTAATTGGTTGTGTCTGTGTTCTTTACTAACGCTGGCTGTTCTCCTCTTGCCAGCCTTTTTCAGTTTATGAAGTCTGTACTGACGCTGGCTGCTTCTTCTGTAATTCTATATTTTTTCTTAATCCAATATAAAAAAAAGTGACTGTTTAAGACTCTTTTTCCTTAGCAAGCTTTAAATTTAAGCCCTAATGTCTCGAAGATCTAACCATAAATCTCTCTTTTTTAATTGAAAGAACCATACAAAGATTACAACAGAACATGACCAGCAAGGAACAAACAGAACCAGAACCATAAATCTTGAATAGAAAAAGCACAAAACAGTAGAAATCTGCAACATTTGATAATAAATGATGGAGTAGAGGGTGTGGTCCCAAATGATTATTAAAAACATTCTCCAAACTACTTCTCAAAGTGGTACCTATGGAGAAGATTTACATTTGAAGGAAGGAGGAACATGAATATTACACACCCCAACATATTCATCAACAAGGTGACTAGCACCTGCAGAGATGAGAATAGAACAAAAACAGCCTAAGCTCAATTTCCTGATGCCCTTACAACAAAGCTCATCAGGGCTGTTGGTCACAGTTCCTTCCGCAACACAAGGAGACACCAGAGTCAGGGCTTCATATTCATCATCACAAACTGCACCACCCATCTGCACATTATACACAGTCAACAACACAACAGCACAAATCAGCATTGCCATGGCCTTGCCCATCTTTCCTAAAAATGAAATTTTGCTATGAATGATTCACTACACCTACTTCTCTACATTTATAGATTTAGTAGGAATGAGTTGGCCTTGCAATCAACATGGTCAATGGTGAATGTCACGTGGACATAACAAAACTTTGGCTTATCCCCGGAAACTGCAATAATCTCGCTACCCATAACAAAAAAATGCAGGAATCCAGGTGTCCAATACTACAGAGTGTTTTGTGAATTGTCTTTTCTCTGAGTATCAGGGGAGCCCCTTTTTCTAGGCAATTTATGTTAAAAATCACATGCATTGGTTGAAAGAGGGCACCGACGAAGGTAAAAGGCAAGTGTCGGAATTAGCCATAACAGAGAGTTAATCCGAGTACTTACCCTGCTAGGTGGTGCAGCATAGGTAAATTTAGTAGTCTAGTTTTTAAAATACTCACAACTTAGTGGAAAACACAAAACTTGTTTTATTTTTATTAGTGTGGAAAATCAGTTTTTACAAAGGAAGCATATTCAAAAGATAAATTAAATGGTTATATATTTAGAAGTCCTAATTATAGCTTATGGCTTAGATTTTGATGAGTTCTTCTTTATTTTTCTATTTTTTTTTTCTTTATTTCTTTGACTGCTGTTTTCTCCTTTCTTCCCTTTTTGATTTCAATTATAAAACTTCCTTTTCCTTATAACTTTGTGAAGTATTGAATAAGTCAAAGGAATCTGAAAAGGCACCTTATTTGAACATATTAAAATGTTTTAAAACATAATAACTCAAGTAAAAATATAGTTGCCACATAGTTCTTGTCTTATTGAAAGAACAACAGAATAAAATATTTATAATGGAGAAAATAAAAAGAAGAATAAACATAAATATGCAACATACTCTGTATTTCTATGATATTAAATCAATATACAATATTATATATAAATACAAAGAGGCGGTGTAACCACCTTCCCAAGTGAAACCCCTAACCAACAATATGTTGCCATTTTGGAAATACTAAAAAAACCATCGCTAACAAAGAAGACCATGGTCATCTTTTCTATTCATATAGACACTCATGGATCAAGGCTAGCTCAAAAATTGGTACTCCTATTGTTGATAAGGATGAAAGAGACTTATAGGATTATCAATTGATCAAGGTAAATTTGGGAGTACAAACAAGACATTCTGAAATAGAAAATATGCAGTCTACTGTCTCTACTATCATTTTGGGGATGGATAAGGATCTCCATACTAAGCAACAACTAAAAGAGTAAAAATTGAACAATATACTTCATATATCAAACATCTAGTTAGGCCTCTCCAATCCTCCCAAGTTCCGATTACCATACTTGCTACAATCTCCCACAATGTCTCAACAATTGATGAAATGAGGTGTATTTTTGGTGCTATGAAGCAATGGTTTAATGACTTGCTAATTTTTGGTTCTAAAATTATTGAATATTCCATGAAGCAGAGACATGGATTTCATTAAGATGATATTGATTTAGTTTGATGAAGAATTGCAAATCCACATAGGTAATCTTCCCCAAATTAAAGAAATGCTCAAAATTGATTTTGAAATCCTTGTATGAGAAGGAATTTTTGATAGGGATAATCAAGTTATATGCTTATGGAATGGGTGGAAATAATAAAATTAAGAGTTTATTTGCTAGGAGGTATGAAAAAGCTAGAAAATGCTTGTAGCACGGTGGTTGATATACCAATGGATGGGCATGAATTAATTAATAAAACTATAGGGTATTTTCATACTGAAGGTCAAACAATCAACTCTATCAATTCCTTAAAGAATTAGAGTTTAGATGAACCACTTAGTTTTGACACTACTTATTTCAACATGTTAATGAAAATAAAGTTCATTTTCAAAGAGTTTTAGAAATGGATGGAGAAGAAGTGCATTTAAGCTAATCAGGTTATAAATGTTTACACCACCTATCATTTTTTTTCCAATTATATAGAAATAATTAGTGTAGATGTAATAAATGAAACATTGGAGGAATTTTAGCAATATCAATACAAGAATTTAGAAAGAACAAAAGAAGGTACCATGTGTTGCAAGGTGTGGCCCTTGGTCTTCTTGTTTAGCGCTGCGTTGCGGTGGTTTGTGACAAGGGCTTAACCGCCTCCCGTGCTTGTTAAATCAAGTGGTTGTATCGGGCATTAAAAGGTCGATCTTTTGGTGCAACAGCAACTAACAATTGGTATCAGAGCCGAGGTCATAGGTTCAAATCCCGCACTTGCGCTAGGAGGGGGATTGTTGCAAGGTGTGGCCCTTGGTCTCCTTGTTTAGCACTGCGCTGCGGTGGTTTGCGACAAGGGCTTAACCGCCTCCCATGCTTGTTAAATCAAGTGGTTGTATCGGGCATTAAAAGGTCGATCTTTTGGTGCAACGGCAACTAACACCATGATCATAGAAGACATCAACCCAGAAGAAGACTTGAGCAAAGAATTGGCAACATGAGCACATATGGCAACCATCTAGTTGTCAATTTTAAGGCTGAAAGTAACATTTACATATTTTTCTCCTTGTATAATTTTAAACTTTATTATTTCAAAGAGGAACTTGGAAATACTTGAATAGTTTGGGAGAAAGGGTTTTTTTTCTATTATTTTTTCTTGTAATTACTAGGTAGTTATCAAAGAATGTTATAAATATTTGTATTTGACAATGTAAAAGGGTATTGAACTTGAGGCAATTTTTTTCAAGGTTTACTTGAAAAGCAAAGGACTCTGAACTCTGAGATTCTAGAGAAATAGATCAATCCATTTCTATTTCTTATGTTCTATATGGGATTGTTGTAACTTTTCTTACATTGGATGCAATAGTGATGGTGATTTTCTTATGTTAGCTATGTTTGCTATATCTTTGGGATCTTCTTGTAAACCCACATATTTGTTATAAGCTTATTTATCTTTCCATTTCAAAAATGTTGTTGTGTGTGGATTCACCTAATTCTATAGTTCTATTTGTTAAATCTACATATCTTTTCATTCCCAAAATCCTATCTCTCAAATGTTTTCCAAACTCTACTTACTATTTGGCAAACCATTGTGCTAGATTTTACAACTTAATATTTACTAAGTTCAGTGCTTCAGGAATAAACTGTGTGCAAGTTTTTATCTCACACAGTTTATTCCTGAAGCACTGAACTTAACATTATGGACTGTGGAAATTTGATGTCTCTTATTAATATTTACTTTTTAGTTATTCCCACAACTCCCAAAATTACTTCTAAAGCGTATAGTTACTTATAATGTTCACAATTTTGAATTTCAATAAAGGTAGCCTCACCATCTTGAGGATGGATTTTGAACCCAATAATTGTTGGGATTTAACTTGAAGTGAATCTATTTACCAACAATTTTTCTAGTGACTCTATTAGGGAATCCAATCTCATCATATCAGTAGCCTTGCACAAATTTCAAAATAGTAAATTATAAAACACACATGCATGATGATCCAACATAATGGTCCTCTAGTTTTGCAGGATAACATGAACTGGTTGGACGTGGAACAAGAAGAAATAATAACTAATTTGAAAGCACTTGTGTAGAGATACTGAAGGTCTAATTGATAATATCATTAAGTTGATAATGTACTAAATGAGGAGTACCTTGGACGTGATATTAGAAGAGAAGCTAATAGAAACCTAATTAGAGGAAGATACCTCATCATCATTGAAAAAGTGTTGCTATCCCACCACCCCCATTACAAAATCGACTTAACCAAGCACAACTAGCCTAAAGAATTCAACAATAAACCTCTGAACTATTTGCAAAGAGATATACTGCTGGTGATAGAAATAGAGATATCCAAGATCCCTTGTTTGATTTTCTATAAAAGTCTAATTTTTCTTTATAACCTACAAGCATTTGTATAAATTCCAAATCATTAAATGTAACATCTTCTCCTACCAAATTTGTTGGTAACCCTTCCCTTAGCCAAGCTTCACTTTGCTCGGTACTACCCTACCTCTTGCCATAAATTTCCAACTACTCCATTCCCAAAACATGGCTTAACAATCACCCATACCTTGGGGTGCCACTATTGGCCCTCTTGTTGACGAGATGTCGTCGAATTTCACACTTTAATATATAATCATCTTTTATCAACCTAGGTGGTGTTTGGAGGCTATCTATAGAAGGGTAGTTTGGAAATACTTTCCTATAAGTCATCCTACTTTTCAAAGTTCAAAATTTCACACATGCCTAACTAAGTAACTAAATTTAAAGGAAATGATTAAACTAACTTCTAATTGATTTGAAAGAGCTAACTGAAATTAAACTATGGAAAATAAATGCTTATGCTTGAAATAAAAGTTGCTTGAAAACAAACTATCTTAATACTTAACGCTTATGCTGAAATGAAATATACAACTACTAAAAGGATACTTTATGATTGCTTTTTGTGCTTTTCTATAATTTAAGAATAAATTGAAACAAGGAACACTACCACTATTTTGTTTATGATTTTCTAAATTTTTATAATAAATCAAGATGAAGAATGGTTTCACACACAATGGTTAACAAAATGAAAAGAAACTTGCAGGTAAACAAGATGCAAAGCATGAACAGGGGAACAATTTAACATATGCATGCAATAACAACAAAAAACAAAGCTACAACACATTTGTCCTTCTCCAGTGAGTGGCCAGCTCCTTTGGAGGATAAAATGTTTCTCAAAATATCACATTCACAACTTAAACTCATAAAAATGTAAGCAAAAATGTCTTGCATTCATGAAACTTTGAAAAGATATATCAAATTTTTAATTTAAGTCTATACTGTAAGGAAACTAGAATTAGCTTCCTCTTTTTTATCCTATCTCCATAATTCTATATTTATTTATTCCTACAAAGACTCTTATGGATTAACGTCATGCAAAGACATGTAGAGCACTATCCAAGTTCAACTGAAGCATCAACTAAAAAATTAAATACATGAGTTTTTTAAACAACTAATTCAGAGAAGTGTTTGAACAAAAAGCTCGTGGAAGACCATTTCTAAACTACTCCTACTAGGAGTCTACTGTGCTAGTTATTTGCTCATAATTAATGATCCGCAAGATGATGATTGTTGTGTGCAAGAGAACAAGGCACGCCTAACTAAGTTTTGTAATTGAATGTGCTTCTTCTCAAAGTTTGAAGGTTTCAGAGCCACCATGTCACTTTCTCTAGAGATTGAAATCCCTATAGTTAGAAAGATTGTCCCTGGAGCTTGAGACTTTTGAAGATGCCCATGACCCCCCAAAAATAGGAGGTTTCAAAGTTGAGTGCTTACTCCTCCAAGGTTCACTAAAATTCCCTACTTAACGAAAACATGTATTTCATATAGACACATCGTTAGCACTTCAATTCCATTGGACAACAAATACTAAAACAAAATATGCATTTAATTCATATTCCAAAATAACCAATCATCTTTATACAAATGTTAATTTTAGCATGAAAAGGGTTAATTAGGGAAAAAGTTTAAGTTTTCTCAAGGAAGTCAATGAGGCCATGATTGGCCTCATCACTTAGCCTTGGTAACCAACTCCATAACCTTCCCCATGGTCAAGAAAGAATGTCTATAAAGTTATAGGGGATGGGAAAAGTCGTATTGATGAACATATCAATGCATTCTTTACCACCTATGAGGTTTTAAGAACTTGTAGCATGAAGAAGTGGTACTTTGCTTATTCATTAAATCTTTAAATGATGTGGTTGCTAACTAGTTTTATCATTTACCTACTAGTTCTATTAGGAATTAGAAAGATATGAAAATGAAGTTTGAAGAGATATTCAAAATGATAGAGGATGAATATTCCCTACTAGCTCAGTTGACCTAGATGAAGTAAATAAATGCAAAAGACCATGCAAGAGTTTATGGAAAATTTCAATAAATTGGTTAATAGTGTAAGGATCCAACTCATCCTTAAGTTAAACTATACAAACAACAAATTGGATAAAATTTTATTATACTACTGGGTCAATTAATCTTTTTAATGTAACTTAAACAATTTGGATAAAATAAGATTAGTCAATCTAGAATCTCAGGAATAGCCATTCGGGCTAATATCAAAGGGCTCGTTGTCCAATCAGGACAAATTCTAAATAAGTCATTAAAGACCACACACTATCCAAATGGGATAGCTATCTACCATACAACTTAACATTATGCTCTGGCCAGAGACTTTGACTCATTGGAACTAATCCGGGTTCTATGTCGCTTACATAAATATATAGTAAGGCCACTATTGTACCGAGGATTTCTATAAGAACAAAACCTTGCATCCTCCCTCAGATTTTAGCTACCAGCTGAAAACAAGGCTAATCCACCCTGGGGATCCTTCTGAGATTCAGTGACTGTTATATAATATGTTTTTGAGATTATCCTCACATAATCCTATGTACTTGAGTACTGGAAACATCTTACGTTTTCCAAACTATCTACATACCTTGTATCCACAGGATCAAGGTACATGAGGATTCATCATGTCTAATATGTAGTTCTAGTTGTACCAAGTTTATGTAACTATATGAGTGGGTACACAACCCTTTCTAGGGTCCAACTGAACCCCAGAAAGTTCTTCGTCGGCTGCTACCCAATCAGGGGTAACAAAGATGGAAATATTAGTAATAGTTGCCAATACCTAGGAGGGGTGTTTGACGTTTAAGGTGTAATTCATGTAATATGAAGGTTTACCTATGCACATGTCTATCCAAGGAAGATTACTCGTTCACTCAGACTTAAAGTATTGCTTCCCTTGTAACTCCGTTGCGATTTAAAGGGTCGAAGCCATTGATGCCGTTAATGCAGTTTTATTAGGTGGTTAGTGTAGTAGTTCAAATGCGAAGGCATGGCCCATAAACGTGAACCAGAGGCACTGAAATTTCTGAACACTATGATATGTTTAGTTTTCAAGGAAGAACCCCTACTATTTTCTGATCACCAAGATCCATGTAGGCAAGGTGAGAGCATACGATATGTAGTGTTCTTCGATTGGTCTAAAATTCATTCATTAGTTTACAAGTGTTATATTTGGAATTTAGATTTGTATCAAGAATAGACATCATTTTCTATTCACCAAGATCCTTAATGGCGAGGTGAGAGCATACGATGGGTTGTCTATTTTCAACGAGAATCTATCTAGATAAAATGAGTTATATTCCAACTTGAGCACTTAGAACACAACATTTAGAAATAAGAATCTTAATTGAGCTTAGGATTTTCATACAAGTCTAATACTCAACACTTATACATAAGACGATACCTGCATAACTCATAATTTAAACATCTTGTTATGATACAAACATCTTCAACTATCTTAATATGAAATACTCTACCAAATTAAATCTAGTCAAGCAATTATTTCCCATTATTTAACAATATTAATACTTCTTATTTTCTAAAATATATAATTGTAGACAATTAGTAGTCATAAGCATGTGTACATCTATTAATCATTTAAATCATTTGTCTATAGCAACTTTATGATTACTACAACTCAAGAGAACCATCTAACCATTATATTTATAACTTGCTAAGTTGATATCTTATCTTGATATTCTATAACATGTATATATATCCAATCATTCTAATTTAATGTAAGTCTGCAAGAAAAGTATCCAAATCTAAAACAATATGTGCTTTCCTTAAACATATTCCCAAGATTAATATAAGGTATTTCAATTCTATATAATTCTTCTAAGTAAAAGTTACCACTACTGATGGAACAATACCACCATTGGCATGCGGTTGATTTGATGCCATTGTATACAAATACAATCTTAGATATACATTTATCACCACATTGAAATTAATATAATCATAGACATTTGGTCTCGTATGATGCTACAGTATATAGAGGAATTCACCATTAAGAAAGCAATCTATGACTATAATATCACAGTAACACAAACGTAATTCACATATATATAATCTCCACCAAGTACAATGTTTTGCCACTGTAATACAGTTGCATTCATATGTACTCGGTTATGTGTAATATGATGCCTCCGTATTGCAGAGGTAAAACATACGTATACGGTCATGAAATACAATGTCATAGTAACTCAAATACCATTCATACGTACTCACAACCTAGCGGTAATGAAACACCACTGTAATGCATAGACAATCATATGCATACAGTTGTACATTACGATGCCTCTGTATTACATAAATATTTCATTCACACACACATATATGACCATTTAAATACAATGCCATAGTCATGACCAGGTATAATAGATTGCCACTGTAATACAAGTGCAGTCGCATATACATCCAAGTATATTGCGATGCCTCTGTATTACAAAGGTAAATCTTATACATATAAATACGACCAGGAAATACAATGTCATAGTAACTGATACAATTTATTTTAGAATGAAATCTAATGATATTGGATACAATTATTTAAATACTTCTAACTTGTGACTGCAATCATTATGAATCTCAAGCCGGTTCGACATTATCAAAATATAATGTAGGCATTTAATTATTTCCAAATAGGATTTGCAGATCTTTATTTCCTTTTAGAATAAAAATAAAGCTTAAATAGAAGCAAGTGAAATTAAATACCAATAAATGCCTTCAATACAATAAGACATCAATTAATAAAATCCACAAAACAATTTCAAGCCAAAACCAACTAGAATTCCAATGGTGCCTACTTATGTGCAGATATACATTCCTAAGCTTTAACAAGGCATCTTTTAAATGCAACCCTATACCTCTAAAAAATATATTCCATTAAATAAACTACATGCAAGTCAATTTCTATAACAATAGTACTGCCTTGAGAGGGTAACCTTATGCCCAAGAATGAATAGTTAACAATCAAATAACTAGAGATATCAATTACCAACAATAGTAGATTTATCAATTAAAAACATAAGATAAATTTTAGGGAATAAAAGAATTTATCACTGATGATTCCTCTAAAAGTCATCGGAACCACATTTTAATAATTTAACATCCAAAACACAGAGCATCAACATCAATGGTTTCTAAATGATACTAGGAAAATAATCAAGAGCATTTTCAGGAAGCAATCCTTAATCAGGCTGATCAATAAAACCCATTGTCAACATGCAACTCCAAATACACATTATTTATTCCTCAAGCATAGATTATTCAATGGGATAATTATAATAAGGGCACACCTAATTAAATCTGTACAGAGATGATTATCCTTGGTAGCCCCTAATTCAACAACTCTTCCAAACCCGCACAATCAATTTCTCTTTCCAAGAAGAAATCCAAAATATACAGGCAAGAATCCCCTTCATCTATTCCTGACAATTCTTTTTAAAACCTTCAATGGCGGTTATAGAGAATTTTCCTCCCATTACTCTGCGTGCTAAAATTAGTTTGAGCACGACTCCATTTCCCCTGCCTCCAAGGAAACGTTTATTTCATTTATTTAATTGTTTTCATGTTAACAATGATTTGGGCACAATTTAGGGTTTTAGTACTTATTTCTTTTTTCGTAATTTATAAAAATGACTAAGAGAAATGAAATCTAATTAATCATAATATGAGATATTACCCTAGCAACTAATTTGGAAACAATATTCAAATCTATAAAGATTATAGTCAAATAGTATTAATTAATAATTAGGGTCATGACAGATAGAACTAAAGAAATGAAAATACCAATGGCTAAAAACCAAAAAAAATTCTTCATAAATGCTCAAGCACTAGATGTTAGTTTTCATTTGGGAAGGGCTAGAGTTGTTGATCTCAACAATACCCCATACATGGCCATAGAAATTAAGGATGATCTCCTCTTTGTAGGGAAATTGAAAAAGGAATTGTAAAAGGGCGAGACAATAGGGACCTCTATTATTTATTCTTCCTCTTCAGTGGACCCTATGATCTAAAAACTTGCAAATGACTTGATTGCACTTAAAAAAGTAAATCCCACAAATGTCGCAATAACATCAGCCTATATATTAAGAGATCCCTAGAAGGAGTTATGTCCCCTTTAGTAATAATAAGCTTGCCTACAAGATTGCCACCTCCTACATAGAGGTTAGCTATTGAGCTACCCCCTTCAAGGAACCATAATACCAACACCATGCCTGAATTCAATCTAAGAATGGATCATGATGGTGCTTCTTGTCTAGAGATGAGTAGACATATGCAAATTAGTACCTTGAGGGAAGAAATTGAAGAAGTTGCAATACCCAAAGATGGCCTAGAAACATATGGTGACTACTATATAAGCTTTTCAAAATATTATTCTCATCATGGAGAAGATTTGTTGACTTTAATATAAATAGCCAGTATTGTAATGTTTTCACTATAGGTCAACAATAGAAAGGAAATAGAGAAAGTGGGAACAAAGATGAAAATATCCCTAACAAGAAAGACACTGACATATCATAGGCTAAAGATACAAAAATAGAACAAGGATGGAAACAAAAAATCCTAGGATCTCCAAATCCTGGAGGAAGATATGGAAGATCTCAAAGCTGCCAACACCCTGAAGGACCTGTAATTTGCTCCATGTGTTATTTTTTCTATTTTTTATGTTTTAGGTTTCTGTTTGGGGTTCTACTATGGGTTAGTTGTGGTTCCATTGATGTTTTGTTGTTGTAAAGGGTTTCTAGGATCCATTCAAAACCTAATTTTACCCCTTTTTTAATCAAAAACATATCACATGGACTAAAGGGGTAGAAAAATTACCCAAGTACATCCTTACAAGGAAGAATGCTTCTACCTTTCAAGCATCCACTTCTAAGTCTTTAGATACAACTAAGTCATTTATTTAGGTACACCACTAAGCCCTTCTCATTCTAAAAATGTTGTTAGTAATTCTAATTCCTTTGACATTATAGAACATTGTAAGATAATGAAAATTCAAATCTATCAAGAAGAATACCTAAAGTTAAACCCCAAATAGTTAGAGATGTTAGTGCAATATGTTAGGAGTGATTCAAATATATCCTCTCCAAGTTCTATAAATGCTACAAACCAGTCTAACCCATGTATATACAAACCCCCCTCTCGATTTATGGCATCTCTCAAATATTTCATTGGAATATAAGCTTAGAGTTGGGTGTGTCCGCAAAAGTTTTATCCCAAATTTTCCCAATTAGAGATGGTTTCCTTGCAATGGCAATGAACATAACTTTGACATAAACATATATGCATTCATATATGTTGTTCTCAAAATCAGCTACGCTCGTTTTTGTAGACAACCCTCACGAAACTTGTCCGTTTTGTGAACCTACACTCTAAGATCGCAAATCGAGAAAAGATTTCCTTGTTCTCGTGCGAAGTCATTTGACATTATCAACTGGTTTATGACATCCCTTTGAATCAGTTTCTCGATATTTGCGAAGAACGTTCAAGTTGTAAATTGGTTAAAATGTCATTTTGGTCATTTTTAGGAGTTGGTAAATTTTGACTGTTGATATGCAAGAGCGGCGGAAAATGCCGCTCCTAGATATTTTTGACTTGTTCTTGTTTAATGCAATGATGGCATTTTTCGCCGCTATTGCATCGTTTTTAAGTTTAGTATGTAATGGCGGTGAAATTTACCGCCATCACATGTGTTTTCCATCAAATATGTAAAGGCGATAAATTTCACCGCCATTACATATTTGTTGATTGTAGTGCCGTAGCGGCCGAAACCGCCGCTTGAGCGAGATCTCTGGGATTTTGGGTGTCGAGTGCCATTAATGGCCACTCATGCCATGCATTTAAGCTTTGGTTTCAACCTTTTAAATGTGTTATTAAACCCATTGTTGCTTGTCATTTCTTATACTAAAACCTTTTAAATCAATCCACCAACACTCTCTTCGACCGTTTGATCGCATGCTCCTGAGTTGTAACGGATTTCGTGTTGCAGATCGAACCTAGGGTTTCAAGCTTTTTACGGGTAAGTTTCTTTTTGTTTCTCTTCCCCCTTACTCATTGTTTGTTTGTATTTTTGGTTTATAGACTTTTGTTAGATTTTTATTCTTCTGTTGTTTATGATTTGTGTCTGGAATGTTTTTACCCATACAACATAGATTGCCGTTAGGGCTTTCGTTTTGAAGACGCTGTGTCTTTCGTCAGTTAAAACCTTCACCGTGTACCAACCTTGCCTTCGAAATGTGCAACAATGGCCAAATTCACTGCTTAAATCTTCCAAACCTCGCAACTCCCATTATGTGCAATGACGGCGGATTTTTCCGTCCTTACACCGAAGACTGCAAAAAACCCTATGTAGAAGCGGCGTTTTCAACCGCCCGAACACTACAAAAGCTGATCACTCACATGCGGTGTCGATGGGATTCATCGCTCAAGTGTTCAACCTCAAGTTTTGGTTCAAATGCAATAGCGGCCGAATCAACCGCTCCTACACCAAAACTCATTGTCACTTCCCTGCCGGAGCGGTCGATACACCCATCCAAGCATTTGCTAGTGATGAAACCCATTATATGCAATAGCGGCCAAATCACTCGCCCGAGCAGTTGAGATTTTCAACTTGTCACATGTAAAAGTGGTAATTTTGAGCACTCGTGCATGTCAAATCAAAACTTCCAAAATACATGCAGAAGTAGTGTTTTTCACCACCTTTACACCTCAATTCTCTCCCAACCTGCAATGGCGGCCAAATCACCCGCCCAAGCACATTTTCTTGATTTTTCCCAACATTGGAAAATTCACTTTTCAAAACCAAAAGCCCGCTTTTGCCTTCACCTTGATTTGCGCACTCAAGCCCTTTAAACACATGCTTTCCTGTCCATGATCGTCAAAACGCAGTTGACCCAGTTTATCCAATTTTTCCCCTAACTACGAGATCATGGCCTTTTGCAGTTCTCAATTAGCATTCATGGTGGTGTTCAAATTCACAGTTCTCTCCAGAGCTCATGTCAGAATCATCTCTGTCAAAGTCCAGAGCCATGAAGTACAAGTACCAGGGTGTCTTTCCGGTAACGGCAGTGCAGTCAAATGTTGATGAAATCAGAGACATAGAAATTAGGCACGTAGACATGGCTAAGTTCATAGATAGAACTAAACAAGCAAATCCCTCCAAGCATATGTAGAAAATCATTGACAGCAGTATTCATTTGGTTGCATCATTTCCAGTCAGTGCACATAATCCTGAATTTGTTCTACAAGTGGCCAGCCACTACAATAGAGACACTAGAGCTGTGACGGACTCACAGGGAAATGTTATCATGAGATTGGATGCAACATTCATGGACAAAATCTTCATGTGTCCACTAATTGAAAATGTCGGGTAGATTGATTTTGCTCAGGGTCAACAAGACTATGACAATGACTTGGAATCTGCTAGGAGGCACATAAACAGCAAATGGTTAAAGATTCCTAGGGCAACTTTGACCAGATGGCCAAAAGACCTTCACAGGAGTGATTTTGTGGAGGAAGTGTGTGATTTGATTACTCTCTTGAGTCGCATCAGAGGACTCCCTTCTGCTTCCAAATTCCAGGACTGGATGTACACTTACATCAAGGTGATTCTATGGGGTAACCAGAAGATATTCTGGGGTGAACAGATCAGCAATGCTTTGCATGAGCAATTGGTAAGGGTCAATACTACCTTCAAATTTTACATGACCTCTTACCTTGTCTACGCTGCTGCAAGCATGAGGAACTTTCCAGGTTTAACCCAAGTAGGAGACAGGAGATTGGTCCCAGTGTATGAATACTACCCCCAAATCACTCTGAAGGGGTCAATTCATCATTTCAGAAGAGTCAATGATGCATTCTTTTCAGTTTTCATGTGCTTGTGGGATGGTGAATTGGTTCAAAAAAGAGTTTTTGATGAAGCATGGCAGGTTGTAAATTCTTTTGGTTGCTTGTTCTTGCAATTTCCCACCTTCACGTATCTTCGAGTAGGATACTATCCTAGTTACCCTTACATGCTGCCACAGTATCCCAGTGATCGCATTGTTCTTATGGAGCTTTGCAGACAACTGATTGTGGTACACAACAAACAGATGGAGCTTAAGAGGTCAGGGATAAAGTTTCCCATTGAAATTGGGAGGTACTCAGTTCAGTCTGCCAACAAAGCAAAGATAATTGACTCCGAGTTGCAGTTGGTCACTATGAAGACCTACAAGAAAAGAAATCATTTTGACTTGAGAAGGGTTCAAGATAAAATCAAGAGGAAGTCAAATTTTCATGAGCCAATGGTCAAAGACATATGGGCAGATCTCAGGACTCAAAATGAGATCAGAAAATTGGATTTCTGCAGACTTCATTTAAGCCAAATTGAAGAACTAGGACTAGCTGATATTCCAGATGGAATGGAGGATGATGGAGATGTCCTAGATCACAAATATGAGGTAGAGAATGTTGAGGCTTCACCTCTCCCAGAGGTGAAATGGTCAGTCAAAGAGGAGACATCCATCAGGAAAAGATTCCAACCAATATTGGCAAACACCAATCTATGGTTGGAAAGTAAGGGAATTAAGTTGAAAGAGTTCCTTACAGGGTTCGAAGAGGGAACACAGGAGCAAACAGGTAAGAAGGTGGAAACTTGAACTAAGAACAAGAGTGACACTCCTTCCTCCTCCAAGGTACACAAACCAAAGATCAAATTTGTATCCAAGGGAGGAAAGAAGAAGAAAACCACAGAGGCTTCTGATGCCACTAAGTCAGATGTTGAAGACACCAATGATGATTAGATGGAAATTGAAGATGTTGAGACTGAAGAACAAAATGTTCAAAGGTCTAAGACAAAGGTATCTGATGAAGTTGAACAAGGTGAAGATGAAGATACAGAGGTAGAGCGACTTGATGGTTCCCCTCAGACTCCTGTGAAAGACCTTCCGTCCAAGACACCTCCTCCTCATGTTCTATTTTCTGATGGTTTGCTAGCAATTTCAAATGTTCCTCTTTCTCCAATTTTTGTTGTTTCTTCAGACAATACTCCTCTGTCCATGAAAGCTAGCTTTGGAACTGTTTTTGATTCTTCTAGTTCCATTCCAAGCTTATCTTCCCCTTCTTTTGACATTGGGGAACAAACTGTCTTAGAGAACCTTTTGGATGCTTCGCAAAAGGTTGTTGATACAGGTGTTGTGTTTACCAACACAAGTCCAATTGTCACCATCATGGGAACAAGCACGGAGTCGGCCAAGGAAGTAGGAGATCCCTCTCTAGTTGTTGATGCATCTATACTTCCTCCATGGCTATCTGCCTACACTCCAAAGAGGAAGAAGCAAGCCATCTCACATGATGAGATTGACATTGAAAAGTTGTTGCCCGTGAAAGCAAAGAACCAGAAGAAGAAGCCTAAGACTGTTTCTAGACTGGTCACTGAAAAGGGAATCAGATATGCCGAAATTACCAAACCTCCTGAAGATGCCACGGTTGATACTTTTGACATGAGCAGTTATGTCATCTCAAGGGTTGAGCTTGGTAAAGTGACTCATGAGGGTGTCAAAGTAGATTTCCAGATCATTGCCAGTACCCTACTTGAAAAGTATGATGAAGCCAAGAGGGAGAAGGAGCAATACAAAGCAAAAGCAAAACAACTGGCTGCTGTCCTTCAGAAAATAGTAAAGTCATCAGAAATAGTAGAACCTATGGCAGTGACAGTGGAAGATCCCCTGATACAGAAGGTTGAAAAAGCCTAAGCTAGAGGCAAGATAGTGGGGGATGTAGTGGAGCAGTTGTTGGCTCAAGGACGAGTTCTGTTAAAAACCGCTGTGGAAAGAAAGGAGAAAATGGACAAAGCTAAAGCTGAGCTGGACAATCTGGTAGATCTACTTTCACAAGAGCTGCAAGATCAAGAAGAGAGCCTAGAAGAGTGGATAGATATGAAAAAGATCAAGATTAAGAATCTAATCACCATTGGGGTTGTCACCAACAGAGAATCATATCTCAAGACCAAGGAGACTCTAGCTCATCATATTTTCATAATAAAGAGTCTACTTGAAGATCTGTGCCAAGCTCGAGAAGCCAGCGAAGATAGTGATGTCACACTCCTACACTGGCTAGAAGAACTTCCTTGCACCTTGACAAGGGAAGATCACAGTTTCCTCACAGCACAGGAAATGATAAGTTCTTTTGAAGAAATGGTACAAAAGAAATTTGAAGAGGAAGCTCCCTCAATGCTCTCAATGGATAACCTGTATGATCAACATTCGACTCTAGAGAATCTGAAGGATAATTTAGACAAGCATGAAAAGGCAGTAAAGGTGGTGAAAGATTCCATTCTCTGAGCTCGTACCATCTCTGAAAACACAGCAAAACCAGATGCATGTGAGATATCAGTTGTTCAAACCATGTATCAGAACTTCCTGAGAAAAAAAGATGGAGGAAGCTAGTGCCTTAGCTTGTTTTTCTTAGATGTTATGTAAATGGAATTTTGTTTTGGACATCTACACATGTAATTTTCCAAAATGTAATTACATGTGAAACAAGAGAAGTCATAAGTCAAATATGACTCTCTTGTTGAATAAGTCAAAGTAGTTGTAGATTTCCTAGATTTTCTCAAGGTCTTTCCCTATAAATAAAGGGGACCTCTTTTGTAAATATTATCTTTTGTCTATTGCAAGAAAACTCTGGCGAATTGAGAAGCAAATCAAGACTTTGTGCTTTTTGTGAAAATCAATATTCAAGTATCTATCAATACAAGAAAGCAAGTTCAATTCCAATCTTTGTCTTGGGATTATTTGTGTTGTGATAGTATTGTTCTTACGTCTTGCTATCATAATCTTATTTGATAATAATTGAAGTGTGGAGTTTGTTTCAAGTGATTGGAGAGCGCTCTTAATTTGATTCTGATAAACTTTGTGTTATCAAATCAGTTGTGGGTTATGTGTTCATGTTTGTGAGAATACAATAGTTTGGAGACTTTGTGCTGCAAGTTGTTATATTCGATTTACTTTTATCATTTTGAAGAGGAGTGAAGACTTTGGGCTGCATTCTACTTCAAATAGTTCCGTTTACAAGTAGTAAGTGAGGTAACAAAAAACTTTGTGTTTCTGTGATTTTGTGATAATTTATAAGTCTTCTATCAAAAGTTTGAAATATAAACATCTATTCTGAAAAAAGAGAATGAGATGAGATGGAACCACCACAAACATAGTTTTTAGTGTACATAAATTTTATAAGTTGTTTGATTTGCAAAAGTTAAGTAATTAGAGGGAACCTCCCCTTACTGAGAGGAGAGACTTTGCCTCATCATAACTGTGGCTAATATACCCATTTTGCCATTAGCAAGTTAACGACAAAATATTCACCCAACAATATATATATCTACATGTACATGTATATGTATATATACATACACATATGTATATATAATATATACATACACAAACATATACATATATCTATATATGTATTATACATATATTAATATATTTATGATACATATATTAATAACATATTAATATATGTATAATACATATATGTATGTATGTATTTATGTATATGTATTATAATAAACATATGTTTTGTACATATATAATGTATACATGTAAATATATTATATGTATACAAGTATATATACATATATTAATACATATACATATGTATATATGTATTTATATATTATCTATATATGTATGTGTATATACATGCATATATTAACATATATATCATATATATATATATATATCTATGCATATGTATATTTATATGTATTATACATATGTTAATATATACATGTATATCATGCATGTATATATATAAATAAATATATTATATGTATATATAGATAATATATGTATGTACTTGTATCATATAAATATATACATACATACATATGTATACATTTATACATATATGTGTATATATACATACATAGATGTATATTATGTATATATACACTCACATACATACACATACATCTACATATACACACATCTACATACATATATAAATTACAATATATACATGTATATACGTATTTATATGTATGTGTATGTATATACATATACAATATTATATAATATACACTTATATTATAATATATGTATATACACAAACATATATCTATATATACATACATGTGTGTATATACATACATATACACGTACTTACATATTGCATATGTGTATATGTACACACACACAATTTAGTTTTTTGAAATAAAAGAAAAGGCACATTGACCACTTGCCATTATCAAAAAAAGTCATAGCAAGAATCAATTTTTACCTATTCACAAACTTCCAAAACAAAGCACTCAACCAAGCCCTTATGATTAACCCATGAAATTCTATACAACCTTGCATAGAAGTTCAAGGAAACATATACACATGCAACAAGAAAATAATACATTCAAAAGGCAATAGCCATTACCCATCAATAGTGAAAAGCCCATTTGGAAGCTATATTTCTTTAGGCCAAAAATTCCATTTGAATTTTTCTAATGACACCTTCAAAGGCTTCCTATCACTACTAAAAAAATCCTTGAAAAAAGTGGTTGTAAATTACTTATACAAAAATCCATCAACCATAAAAAAAGAAGAGCCCATTTGATAACTCTATCTCCCTATGCTAAATTTCTACTTGAAACATGACCGTAGCTCTATCCATTGCAAGGTTGTCCCATGAGTCTAGCAATGAACATAATAAAATCTGACATCTTTCTTCCTCATCCATCTTTACATGGCCAAAGTTCAATTGAGCCACCAACATATTAAATACTTCCAAATGGTTTGCAATTCATCCACCTTCTTACATCCTTAAGGAATAGAGTTTTTTCCTAAATAATATCTTGTTCACTAAAGATTTGGCTTGATAGATCTCACCTAGCTTCTTCCATAATTGCTTTGAAGTGAGCTCTTCATGGACATTAATTAGAATAGAGTCTGCAAGACACAATCTGATTAGACCTTTGGATTTATGGTCCATACTTGTCGGTTTCAAAACAAAAGCAACAAATAGGTGGTAGTTTCATATCTAAAAAGCCTAAATCCAAAAGGAATGCTTAATACAAGAATAATTTGGTAAACTAGGAATTCTTAATTTAGAGATTATTTGTTATTAGCTGATAGGCTTTATTATGTGAGCATTATAGTGCTTGGAATTGTCTCACACCGTAAAATACACGCTGGATTTTTTTTTTCAGTCGTCAATTGTTCCTATCGTCGTATTCCTTAAACCTCCTATGGGTACAAGTCCTAGTAGTAGACTTTTTTAACCGTTAAGGTCCCATGGTCTAGTGGTGAGGACATTGGACTCTGAATCCAGTAACCCGAATTCAAATCTCGGTGGGACCTTAGCGTATGATTCATCTGAATTGTTAGAATAATAAGGAACATGACCTTTTTACTAAAGTTAAAATAAAAGACGTATTTTAGGTTATAAATAAGATTTATCTAAAACTGTCTCTTCTAGTTTACAGTTTATCTTGAATCACGACTGTAATAAGTAAAACATTTTAATTTATTAGTTTATAGTTTATCCTTAATCGGGCCTGTCATAAGGAAGACATTTTAGTTTATACATAAGATTTATCTAAAACAGTCCTGTAACAAGGAACACACTTTTAGTTTATAATAAGATTTTCAGTTTGTTCGGTAGAAACATTTCAGGCCAGCAGCCATTGGCATGGTTGTGAAGTACAGAGATTGTAGTTTGACAACGTTAAATTTATCTACATTAAATAGTTGCTACCCAATTTCTCGATAGTAAGTTCTCTTGATCTTAAAAAAAACCAAGACGCAAATATGTCATTTTACTTGCATATCTCAAATGCTAAAAAAACAAAAAAAACTATTGTTGAGAAGCCGCCATTGTATAACATCGGCTACACGACCTCGGCTACACGACCTATTTATTAGAAAGATCACCTTTTCAAAAGTAACTATTAAGACTCTCTTTCCTTAGAACGGCAGGCTTTAAATTCAAGCCCTAATGTCTCAGAGATCTAACCATAAATCTCTTTTTTTTAATTGAAAGAAGCATACAAAGATTACAGCAACGGAACATGACCAGCAAGGAACAAACAGAACCAGGACCATAAATCTTGAATAGAAAAGGCACAACACAGTAGAAATCTGCAACATTTGAGAATAAACGATGGAGTAGAGGGTGTGGTCCCAAATGATTATTAAAAACATTCTTCAAACAACTTCTCAAAGTAGTACCTATGGAGAAGATTTACATTTGAAGGAAGGAGGAACATGAATATTACACACCCCAACATATTCATCAACAAGGTGACTAGCACCTGCAGAGATGAGAATAGAACAAAAACAGCCTAAGCTCAATTTCTTGATGCCCTTACAACAAATCTCATCAGGGCTGTTGGTCACAGTTCCTTCCACAACACAAGGAGACACCAGAGTTAGGGCTTCATATTCATCATCACAAACTGCACCACCCATCTGCACATTATACACACTTATCAACACAACAGCACAAATCAGCATTGCCATGGCCCTGCCCATCTTTCCTAAAAATGAAATTTTGCTATGAATGATTCACTACACCTACTTCTCTACATTTATAGATTTAGTAGGAATGAGTTGGCCTTGCAATCAACATGGTCAATGGTGAATGTCACGTGGACATAACAAGACTTTGGCTTATCCCTGAAAACTGCAATAATCTCGCTACCCACAACAAAGAAATGCAGGAATCCAGGTGTCCAATACTACAGAGTGTTTTGTGAATTGTCTTTTCTCTGAGAATCAGTGAGCCCCTTTTTTTAGGTAATTTATATTACATGCATTGGTTGAAAGAGGGCACCGACGAAGGTAAAAGGCAAGTGTGGAAATTAGCCATAACAGAGTGTTAATCCGATTACCTACCATAGTAGGTGGTGCAGCCTAGGTAAGGGGTCTTTCTAAAGAGACTTTAAATTTAGTAGTCTAGTTTTTAAAATATTTACAAGTTAGTGGAAACCACAAAACTTGTTTATTTGTATTAACGTGGAAAATCAGTTTTTATAAAGGAATTACAAACATCATTTAGATGTAATGAGTGGTAAGAGGACCATTCATTCACATGAGAGATGGGTTCATGTGAACCACTTCCCATGAAATATGGGTCATGAGTTTGATTCAAAAACTACACAATTAAATTGCGAAATAAAATATCATAATTTGACACCCTACCAAAATACCTCCTACTTGTCAATTACAAACATGCTTAAAAAATAAATTAAATGGTTATACATTTAGAAATAAGTCCTAATTATAGTTTATGGCTTCTATGGATGAGTTGTTCTTTATTTTTCTAATTTTTTTGTTCTTTATTTCTTTAACAATTTATACTCTATATGATACACTGAATTGGAAGGCCAAAATGTATTGTCCAAAAAATGGCCACCAATAATGATAAAACCACCAGTTTTCTCTTTTTCTTCCCTTATTGATTTCAATTATAAAACTTTCTTTTCCTTATGATCTTGTGAAGTATTGAATAAGTTAAAGGAATCTAAGAAGGCTCTTTTTTTGAACATCTTAAAATGTTTTAAAACATAATAAATCAAGTAAAAAACAGTTGATAGTTGCCCCAGAGTTCTTTTGCCTTACTATTTGGTTATTGAAAGAACAACACACTAAAAGATTTATAATGGAGAAAACAAGAAGAAGAATAAACACAAATATGTTGTATACTCTATATTTCTATGAGATATTAAATCAATATACAAAAATACATATAAATACAAAGAGGTGGTGTAACCACCTTCCAACGACCCTAGTAACCACCCTTTAATTGGGTGTAATTAACTATAACAAATATGATACATAAAACATAGGAGGAAAATATATAGGAAAAGAAAATAAACTAAAGTGAGAATATATCCAACACATTTCTAATAAATCAAATAGCTAGCTAAACATCATCCACAACCCACATGGGTGATTTCATGCTAAAATTAGATCCACAACCGTAATTAAGATATGTTGCAATAATCTAAAAATGCCACTACAAGTGTCTCATTATTGATAGAGAACCCAACTTCCAATTGCCATAACTTTTACATTAGGACTTGAAATAAGACACCATTTCTTTGAAATTGCACTATTTTTTGAGGGTAATCTAAATATCAATCATTTTCCAACTTGGATTCCATATGAGGTCTTTTTCAAGGCCCACAACAATCCTAAAACTTGCATGTTGAACATAGAACGTGTTGTTTTCTATATTATGAAAAGCAATTAAAATTATCCTTAAATAATCTTGATACAAGAATGTTCACTAATGATCTATATGAAGCTAGGAAAATAAAACTCACAATATCTTATACCATTTAGACTCTAAAACTTAACACCCACAACAACGTGTTGTTGACTTATAACAACTTGTTTCTCATTTGTAGCAATTTGTTATGCCTATAACAATTTGTTGTTGCAACTAGGGTGAAAGAACAATAGTGTGTCCCACATTTTAGCTTTATTAGGCCACAAAAATTAGTATTTTGTTAGCATTGGACACATTTTGTCAATTATACCAAACAAATTATTATAATTTAAAGGTGATGTAAACTAGTGATTTGTGTACTTTTTTTAAGAATCAATTTATATTTTTTTCAAAATAATTTCAAAAAAATAAATTCATGATTTTTAATTTTTTTTTTGTTATTTGACGGTGAGTGACATTTTACCATAATGCACAATTTTACTACAAATAATTTTTCTAAGATTTCTTGGCATTAGATTGTTAGCTCAAATACCTAGTGTGCATATATTTTTTTATATTTTTATTGAATATTTTATTTATTATTAATATTTCATTGATGCTAATATAAATTTAGACCTACATTTTGCCATATCACATTTCTCTTTGCATATTTATTATTATTTTTTTGCTGAAACAAGGACATCAATGTGGAGTGTAGTGCAATTTAATTTTTTTTAACCTAGTTTGCTATTTTTCACAGTGTCTCAAATAGAGGTCTTTTTTTTTGCAATAGACCTATCTTGCTTATAAAATAAATTAAAATTATACTATTAAGAAAAAAACTCATTATATATATATATATATATATATATATATATATATATATATATATATATATATATATATATATATATATATATATAAGAAAGCTAAATCCAAGAGCTACGTACACATAAAATCTTGTCTCTAGGTGATTTTGTTTGACCCCAACATGCACAATGCAAAGTTGATTATTTTGACAAATAACATTTACATGTAGATAAGAGAATAAAAAGTTGCCAAAAGTGTGCCACATAAGCAAGTTTGATCAATCCTACTAGTTTTATAAAAGGTGGGGTCAACTCTAACTTTGTCCAAGATTTCTAATTTTAGTGCTAGTCCTAATGTTGTTATATGATGGTAGATTTATTCATCAAATTTGACATTAAAATTAAAACTTCAAAACTAACATTGAAATTAGAAAATCTTGAATGAATTTTAGAAAACCATCAAACTATAGACCTCATTACAAAAAACATTGTGAAAACATATTAGCTCACCTTAAAAGAATTCAAAAGCCCTTAAAAGATAATAACCCTTTTGATACAAATACCTTGGATGCATTTATGGAGCAACTAAAATCAAGAGTAGCTGGGACAATTAGCTTCAAGACTATTAATAAAGTTTTTAAAAGATGGGAAATGAAAAAACAAAAAATCCATTTTATGTTGTCAAATCTAAGGTATGAGGATATTCTATTATTAAGTGCACTTGTCCCCTTATGATACCATTAATTTATTCTAGATTTGTAGCTTCCCATGGTCAATACTTAAACAATGATAAGTTGCCATTATATTTTGTTATGTAGTTATATGTCTAGATCCACGTAGGTATTGACATTAATTACCTAGATATCCTTGATGATTTCAACCAAGGGTGAGGAAGAATATCTAATAGGGATAATTATCATTATCTAGGATGTATTTATAATCAAGATCCCAAACACTTGGTTAGAAAAAGGTCTCAAGCCTTTCTTCTAGGCTTCAAGGGTATTGCAGTTCCCTCCCTTCAGTCTTCCCAGAGGGAAGAAATTGAGGGTCTTGTTAGTATTACACAACATACTCAGGAAATTTCTTTTGATCAAGTTGAAGATTTCTCATTTTTCAATGACACCCATAGTTGGAGATTTCCCAACAAATTTACCCACTAAATTACTAGTGTCCTTACTAAACTTTAAATTATAAATTATAAGATAATGGTAGAAGATATTACTCTTATTGATTCGCATCAACTATAGATACTTACTATCTCAACCTTTAAGATGTCATAGTTATTGGTATTAATGATTAGTAAACAACTTACCATGGACCCATTTATTACCGAATAGTTTAGAAATCTAAATCTAGGTTATTAAGGATTTAACATGTCCCCCTTAGTAACAACAAGTCTATTCTATCTCAATGATAGATGTATCACGCATTTTCCAATTTTAAGATCAAAGCATCAAGACACCTATGGAGAATAACAACAAACCAAAAGATAGTAATGTAAGAGCATCGCTCTTATCTCAATTAGTGGTGACAAAGCACACCCATTTTACCAGATTAATTTAATAACATCACCTAGTCATCTTACTCAATGATCTATCATTCTTAATCACTATAGAAATATCATCCTTCCAAGCAGCTTATTTGATCACTATCCATATAATTGGGACCTTACAAAGATCCTAACTATACTTCATAGACTAATGACCATGTAATCATCAATATTTGATACAAAGGGTTCCTTATGCAACTAGTTTATCATATAGGAAGCATAGATAAGTAGCCAAGGTATCACATATCAATATGATTCTAATCACTTAACAACTGTTGTACAAACTAATTGGCATAATCCTCAACTATTGAGTCTTATAGTTACAACCCACTACCACAAATCTAAACAAAACATAGAGATCACATATGCCCAAAACTAAGGTGTAAAGATAACATTCTTAACCATGAGCCCTTTTATGACTTTATTAGGTTCAACAAACTCACTTTAAGTAGTAATCCCCCCAATTCAAACTTATTATCTAGAGGTATGAGACTTCACATAGATCCCTCAAGCTAATTCCTTTACCAACAAAATCTATTAATTCTTATAAGGAACCCTATAACGTATCACCATCAATCATAATTATTATTCTCCCTAGTGTTATAAATCTCATGAGTAACACCCAACTAATATTAGTCAAAGTCATCTACAAAAACATAGGCTACAAGCTGAAAAGAAAAATCCAAATAAATTACTTATATATTTTTTTATCTATGAAGATAAACTATTTGAAGGGGTCTTTCTAAAGAGACTTTAAATTTAGTAGTCTAGTTTTTAAAATACTCACAAGTTAGTGGAAACCACAAAACTTGATTTATTTGTATTAATTTACCAGTTGATAGTTGCCACATAGTTCTTTTGTCTTATTGAAAGAACAACCCACTAAAGATTTATAATGGAGAAAATAAAAAGAAGAATAATGTAACATCCATGTTCTAAAAACATAGTAAAACCGGAAAATTTACCATAAAGTAATTTAACAAGGTAAAAATGAGATAGAGAATTTTTTTCTTTTATTCAACATATAATCAAGTAACTACAATTACAAGATTTCTCATTACAAAATACAATAAACCATATTGTCTTTCTCAAGTACAATGTTTACAAAAGTAAATCAATTACAAATATCTACATTAGATAATGTTTTACATAGTCTCAATAAATACAAGTCTCAAAGATATACTGCATCTAAAAATTTGACATCTTTATCACAAGCCTTGGCATGTCTTCTGCTAGAGAGAGAATATCTTTGCAGTGATTTACCTCCATCCATAGACCAGTGGTCTCCCACACATCTTCCACATAGGAAGTGGCCCTACCCTTCACAAAGAATATAGACCAAAGGTGACCAGTGGTAATTTGCCTTCCCGAGTACATAGTGTTGTATCTTACACAACTCTATCAACCATACAACCCTAGATACCCTCTAGCTAAGTATGATTTCTGACAGGTTGTGTAATCCAGATATAGTGAACTGACAATGCATGCAGAGACACATGCATTACTATGGCCATAGTTTCAATATTTATTGACGTTCGCAATGAACGTTGTCGTAATATTCACCCACCCCAATTTGACTTGGATACTATCATATTCCTACAGTTTAACTTGGTCAACTACGTTTAACTTATGAAGTCCTGACAATTTCAATATTTTAGTCTTCTCGACCTAGACAAGTTTACATTCATTGTCTATATTCTGTAGACCTTATCGACTACCTTTCTTTATGAGGATTCTCATTGCATCATTGCAATACCTGAGATCTAAGACTTATCAATTCATAAGAATTTTAAATCGATTTATAATGACTAAGATGGTTACCTTACCCAGGTTAAGCATCATAGTCTAGGAAACTATTTCCTTTCTTACAAGTAAGAATAAATACACATAGTTAGGGTACTTGTCCCTTCAATCTCGATCTATATAATGATCACAACGATTTAATATAAATAAATACCTTATTTGGTCGAGTTAAGGTTTAACTAAAGAGTTTTATCTAACTCAAATCTAGTCTTTCTAACTTAAGTGGATTCACAAGACACTGTCATTGCTCCATAGACCTTATGGAATGACTATCTATTCTTGGGTATCTCTTTGCTTCTTTGTAACACTTGAGATTCATCACTTATCGACAAGTAATAGCTAAGAGAAGTTGTGACTAAAAAGGTATAATAAACTTTATGTTTGACTAACCATTTAATGGTACCTCTTGCATGCTTGCAAAACCCAAGGCTTATTACTTATATCTCAAGTCTACTTGTAACCAAACAAATAGGTTTCTCTACCTAAGGTTAAACATTATCGACTAATAACAAACCTCTTATCGATAAGATATATATAAACTTTTATTATTTAGGGTTTCAGACCCTTTAATGTCTTCCCACATAAAATAACTAAAATAGGTTATAATCATAAAGGTGTTATCAAAATAATCTTTAACCATTCTAGGTTTAAACGAGGGTTTTGTCTAACTTATTCCATCACCATGGAATGACAAACTCTCTAATGCTAGAAAGAACCACGTCTCAAGTAAACGATTATCCTCTAGTCTTCTTTTGACTATGAGGTCGTTTTAATTTTTCAAACAAGATTATTTCTTACTTACAAGACAACCTTAGTTATAACTAACAAAAGGATTTACTCACTACTAGATTTCGACTAGATTCGGTTTGATTTCAAAAAGGTGATAGACTTTTTTAGTTTGCTATCCTCTTGAATACCTGTTTAAGTTCTTCTCTCTTTTAGCATACTGAACTATATAGAGTCAATATTATACGAGAGCTATTATCTAAGTTTGATATAGGGAATCCACTCATTTTGAACATCCCTAGAGAAAAATATTCTCTTAATGAAATAAATAACCATTTAAAACTATAGTGTTCTAAGAGCATGAGATTACTATTTTCAAAGTATCTTATGACATGCAAGTTCTTCTCTGTCAAGAAGAATAACCATTCATAGTAAGAGTACTTGCCTCTTTGTTGTCGATCCATTTAATGATCACGAAGGTTTAGGTTTTGGTCTATCCTATTCCATCATAATGGAATAACAACCTATATTCTTATAATATTTTAACAAAAAGATTAATCCTAGGTATTGATCCATCTTACAGGGTCAATTTTGGTTTCCACAACTCTAGAACTAGGAATAAAATTGTTTTCCAAATATCTAAGAATCTTTGTGTTGATTAGAAATCATTTGATATAAAACTATATATAGGATAATTCAATCAATATCATCCTCACTATTGATGGGTTGTGTTACTCATATCCAAAGAGTAAACATATCTAAGTATCATTTTGTATTATGTTACACCGCATGCCTTTGCATGATTTTAAAACATATAATATTATAATTGATCGACTGCATGTTATAACTCACTCAGTGGTTTGAGCTTATATGGCTCAAACTACCCACATATAAACTAATGAGAACCTTATTCCCTTATTTTGACGTGCAATAATAATGATCATAAAGACACGATAAGATAGTTTGGCATCATATTAGATATAAATATATCATATTCCTCAGCTCAAAGAGCTCTGGGTTTTTAAATTTGTTGATAATGGTGGTATCGGCCATACAAGGCCTCTTGATGCTACTGGTTTCTTATATGGCAATGAGCCATTTATCATTCTTACTAACTACCAATATGACAGTGATTTCATCCAAGCAGATCATGGTTTAAAATCATCAACACATTGAATAAATGGTTTTCCTTATTTGACATTTCACATAACTGCTAACAAAACATCTCAGAAGACGTCGTTTTAGAAGAAGTAAGATTCATTTTAGGAATATAAACAATCTAAATAGAAATATTAACCAGGCAATTTTGACGGCCTTTCCAATATGATGGAGTTGCAGACCCGAACTAAGTTGGACGCCTTAGCCAACGATTTCTCTCTTCAAGCCGTATTCCCCATACTCGCTGCCCACTGTCCCCCCTAAAAGCCACCACAACTTAACTCTTAAAGAGTCATTCCCACGTAAAATTCACTCAAGACTCTTAATGAGTCTTCCTATCGTCGCTCTCCCATGCTTTTAGTTAAAGGTAAAATGAATCGAAGTCAGTCCACACGTACAGCTTTGGTTACAACTAAAACCACACAATCAACAAAGTCTTACACATGTTAAAGGAAGATACAAAATGTGGAGAGCTCACTGAGTGGGGTGTTAATACCACAGACTCCCCTTTGGAAGAGGTCAACACTACAATTAAACCATCGTTAAGCATTTAATAATCACAAAGAGTGATTTGATCCACTATTCATTTACAATGAAGGTACTCCAAAATATTAGCCTACGACTGCTCATAAGAGCAAGCATTATTAACATTCATGATGTATTATCCTCAATTGATAATCACGTGCATATATATATATTTGTTCATACAAATAAATATTGTTCAATATGGCACCTATCCTAAGTGATAGTTTATGCCTTGATCAAGAGACGATAATAACAATTAAATCGAAAGACTTATGATTACTGTGGAAGGGTTGAGTTTGTGTCCCCTACACAGTCTCTTGATAAATCATGTCAACTTATCGTGACGAGATTGTTATTTGACGTTAAACATCAACAATAAAACCTTAAGTGACTCAAGAATAATAACACAACCATTTTACGACAATGACGTAACTTTTACGTTAAACGTAAATGGTCATAATTCTTACTCAGACGACTCGTTTACGTTACAAACAACTAAGACGACTTACTACGACTTACAAAGATTCATAAGGTATCGACTACCTGTCGATTGGGTTTTTAAAAGTAAACTGACATGACAAGACTTACCTCTTACGACACATTGGTTCATGTTTTTGTTTAAACACTAATATTCGATTTGGCAAATAAACCATTCGTAACCCAAGGTATATAGCTCTCTCCTTGAAAGATACTCTCTTTTCTCTGAGAGTCATCTGAAAACCTGTAATCCTGTATCAAACTTGTAACCAACAAATTATGATCAATGCATCATTATTCAAATAATAAACCAAATCTCATAATGCAAATATTAAATTGATAATAACATAATCATTTCCATAATTTCATAAATGACATTCAATATAATCCATGTCTTTCCTTGTCATTGATCCAAACATCATAATAGATTTACTTATGTCCAAGTAAAAGTAAAAAGTATTAGCAAGACAAAATTAGGGATGTAACAAATAAACATAAATATGCAACATACTCTATATTTCTATGATATTACAACAATATACAATAGTAAATATAAATACAAAGGGGTAGTGTAACCACCTTCCTATTGGCAAGAGAAACTATGTGGCTTCATTGGTGTTGTCATTGATGGCAACAAAGACCACTCCACACATCCGCAAGACATGGTGTATCTTTACCAGAAGTCAAATTGAAGAATACCTTGGTCTGGTAAACAAGAACAGAGCAAGCAGCAAGGTCCAACAGTCAGGTCCGGATCTCTTAGAGGAAGTATCTTTGTAAAGTGCGGACTTGGGGAAGTCAAGAGGAATACCTTGACTAATAGATTCCAGGGATTGAGCCTCTGGTGATGAAAGAGTGAAGAGATATGAGCATCTAAGTATTGGGGTCCAGTTTGGCAGAGTAGACAGAGGAAGAACTGACCGACAGAGCATCAGAATTATTCTGGATGAGATATTGATGATGATCAAGGTTCTTAAGGTATCATTCATGATTTGCTGACATGTTAGATGACTTCTATAAGTATCTCCTTGATTCACATCACTTGGTAAGCAAGGATTCAACCGACAGACCAGAGGTTGGGAAAATATTGAGTATTTTGGATGCCGAATAGAAAGATATTGAAATCCTTTGTGTGGATATATATACCAGATGGATTTCGATGAGAAAGAGTGTGTGGTGTATTGTGTGGTGCGAAGAAAAGTAGAAGAGCAGTGTGAAGGCAGTAAGACAGGTCCAGAATGTAACAGGACAACAACACCTAAGGAGAGTAAGAATGAAGTGCAGCAGATCAGTATATTGGGCTTAACGGGAACTGAACCTCAGCATATGTGGATGCTTCTCATCAGTTCAAGTATCTAGTTTTCTTTTATAAACTATTGTAGGCAGTGAGCCTCTTGTGAGCAGTGTACTCGGGTAGTGAGCCCTAATTGGCAAGTGCCATTTTGTACTATCTTATTCTTCTAATAGAGAATACAATCTTGGGTTAATCACCCCGTGGTTTTTCCCCTAACAGGGTTTTCCACGTCAAAATCATTGTGTCATGTGTATTGATGTTATTTCCATTTCAAGGTTATGATTGCTTATTTGATTTGATGCTGCACTAATTGATAAGGAAATTTAGAAAGCTGAAATAATTAAGATAATTGATTCACCCCCTCTCAGTTATCAACAATTGGTATCAGAGCCAAGTTTCTCTAAACAAAGCCTAACAGCTTGAGGAAGATCTAGGAACTCAAATGGATGTGTATGGTATGAGGGAACAACTTCAGTTTGCCTTAGATGATCTTGAGCAATCAAACTCTGAAGTCAATGAATTGAAGGAAAGACTCAAACAGGCTGATGATTTCATAAATGAACTAAAAGGGAAACTGAGTATCTCTATGAAAAAGAGAAAAGATCTACTTCAGCAATTGGCAAGTCAAAGTGAAGACAATGGTACAAATGAAGATCTGAAGGAGAAAACCAAGTTATGTGAAAAGTTATCAAAAGAGGTCATTATGGTAAGACATGAAATGGAATCAGGAGTTATGAAATTCACCCAAGAAATTGAAGAGAAAAGAAAAATTGAAGATGATCTAAGACAATCTCTCAAGGAGAAGTCAGAAGCCTGCCACAAAATGGATAGAATAATCAAGCATCTAGAATCTGATCTTGAAGAAGCTAGAGATAATGAAGAACAACTTGAGAATCAAATTGACACTCTTAAAAGGGATCTTCAAACATCAAATGAATACAAAGAGAAATTCAAAATAAGCTCTGCTCAACTGGAAGTTCTTCTTCAAAGCCAAAAGAGGGTGGATGACAAGCAAGGCTTGGGGTATGAAAAAGGTGAAAGCTCTAGATCCGGTCAAAAGAACTCAAGATCAGAACATCCAAGAAACATGCCTAGAAGACCTCCGGTAAGACAACCAAATGCTCAAAGATATCCATCTTTCAATGGATACTGCCACAACTGCAACAACTTTGGTCACAAAGCAAATCAATGCAGAAAAAGAATGAATCAGACTAATACATCCTTCTCCGGACAATGCTTCAATTACAAAAGGTATGGTCACAAATCCCATGAGTGTAGAAACATACAAATGAACAATTCATTCAATGGTAGATGCTTTGCATGAAATAGAATGGGACATATGTCTAATCAGTGTAGATCAAGAGGATATCAGTCAAATATGCAAAGAAATGTTGTTTGCTACAATTGCAATAGATCCGGTCATATTGCCAAATTTTGTAGAAGTAAGAATCAAGACAAAAGGGGTCCGGAACAACTTAATCATAACCAAGACAAAGGAAAAGGAAAAGTAAACGCGGATGAAATTCAAAGGGAGATGAATAAGATCTGGGTGAAGAGAAGCACAAAGAATGTTGGGGATGGATCCGCACCAGAATCTGGTGCTGATAATCCTTCCAGAAATTGAGTAGCTGAGCTCTGGCTCAGGGGGAGTCACTAAGAAAAAATAAATCCCCCAGCCAGTCAATTGGTGCCTGAAATTGGCACATGGGAAGTTGCGGATTAAAGGATTCTCAGAGAAACATCTAAAGAAAGCTTGGTAAAGATATGGAAGATCCGCAGGAAGATTTGAAGAGTCTAATCTTCCAAGATTGATTTGGTTTAACAGTCATCCGGTAAAATAGGATTATCACAGTTAAATCTGGTATAATTCAAATTCGAGGCATCTTGTTCTACGGATAGATCAAGTGTTTGGGGAAAGTATGATAGTTTGTTATTAATCACCAAGGATAACTCTAAGTATATCTCAGTGATCCGGAAAAAGATCCTTCTCAAAATAAAAAAAACCAGGCAACCGGAATGACTTGAGTTGCACATTTATTGCAATATGAAATTAGGGTTTTCCCAGAAATAAAAAGGCTCATTCATCTGTCATTTGCACATTTGCATTCAAGAAGAAGAGAAAAGGGGCTCTGCAACAAATTGTCTCAAATTCTCAAAAGATCAACCGTTGAAGTCGATTCATCCAGTAAATTAATCTGACTCATTCAGCGAACCCTAGAAGCATAAAAGGTATTTTTTGTTGTTGAAAATCTCTCTGTAAATCTTTTGAAGATGGTTACTCCAAATGTTGTAAAGATTTCTGATAGTCCTCGACCCAAATTTAAGAAACATCCTTACAAATCTCTAGAAGTGGATCCCTTAGGGGCTTTTTCCAGCATTCCGCATGGGGTTTTGCATGTAGAAGACATTAGGGTTTACATTCATGCAAACATTGAAGATTTTGGTGAATCCAAGCTGATGGATATCTACCACAAGGAACTGATAGATGAATCTTTTGAACTAAAACCTCAGTATAAGGCCATCCGGGATAAACATTTCGGTCAGTGCATCCATTTCCCCTGTCTTGAAGAAGATGAGTGGGTCCGGTATGTGTTGAGTAGAGTGCATGATAACTTCTTATGGTTGAATAAACCATTCAAGATCACCAAGGATGCAATTAGGGCAGTAACCAGTTTACACTCTTCCGGAGGGTTACCTGTTCTCAAATCTATCAAAAACCAAACTGTGACTGAGGGCACCGGATCAAAATTTGATAAGAGAGCAATGACCATAGAAGATATTACTGATCTGGATATTAAGTTTGCATCTATGATAATTGGCTATAAGATATATCACTCCAGCAGGGAGAATTTAGTATCCGGAACTGCTGTGTATACTACTTATGAAATGTTGAGAAAGAATGCAGATTATGATCCCTATGAACTCCTAAGCCAACTGATGGAAAACTTATAGAAGATCAAGAAGGACAAAAAGAACTCTTTTAAGTATGGTGGACTGATATTATGTTTGTTTTCTACTTTATGAATGAGCTGCCTAGATCCAGTGGTTGGGTATGGTAGAATGACAGACCTGTTGCAATTCAAATCAAAGATTACTTGCATGGGCTTGGGGATGCTAAGGCAAGAAATACAGCTTTGTGGGGTTACTTCAAGAACTTCCAAAATATGATGCAAACCAGAGAAAGAATTCCCCAATCATTGGTTGAGAAGTACAAAGATACAGTGTGTTTCATGGTTGACACTGATCAATGCCTAATGGAGGCAGTGGAGCCAAGGACAGTCTGGATCATGCCAATGGGGTATGAAGTAGATGAGAAAATCATAGAGCTACATATCCAACATCTGTTGAGCCAGCCCAAAGATCCTAAGGCAGAAAGGTTTGGAACCTTCCAAGAGCTGAGTGTAAAAGTTCATGTGGAACTTAGATAGCCTGAAATCAAGACGAAAGTGAGAAGGGAAGTTGAAGAAGTTGCCAAGAGGCATGGAATCTCAAAAGAGGCACTTGATGCCCATAGAGAAAAGATGGAAAGAGAAGAAAAAGAAAAGGAAGAAGCAGAAAAAGAAAGTGTTCCAGTAAAAGCCCCCTCCCGGACTAGATCTTCTAAGAGCTCTGCACCTACAACTGCTAAAAGCTCAAAGGCATCTAAACTAGAAGCAAAATCATCTGGTAAAGCAGAGAAAAGAACTAAGACAAAGGCCACAAGGTCTTACATCAGTCAGAAGGATGATGAAGAAACTGAGTCAGATGAGGAGGTAAAGAAAATGAAGAAGAAGAAGAAGAAAGGATCTGGTGAATCTTCTATAGGTCAAGACATGGAAGAGATGGCAGAAGAATTTGTTGAAAGGCCCACTCTGTCCATTGATGATGTAGTCAAATCAGTCACTGTGGATGGAAACCTAAAACCAATGACTGAATTCTATGATGATTATAATGAAGTTGACCAAAAGATCTTGCAAGAAGCTACAGTCAGATATTTAAATATCTATAATAAGGATTTTATTGAAATCATATCTCTCATTCCCAAAATCCTAGAGAAGGAATTAGAAATAAGAAAGAATAATGCTAAGGCAAAGGATCTTGAGATCTGGGAATAGATAGGCATTCAGCTTTTTCCTTCAATCACTCAGAAGCAAATGAATATGATCTTCAAAGATTGCAAGGATGAGTTCTGGAGTAAGGCTAGAATGAATCAGCTCATGCTTGGAGAAACTGATAAAGTGGCAAAAGAAACAGAAGAAATCCTCCGGAAAGCCTATAAAAGATTCAATATTCCTATTGTAGAGGATTTAAGTGATGATCGCTCAGGAATGGATAACAAAGAAGAATCTATTGAGACTGTAGCAGAAGAGGCAAAGGAGAATAGTGAAGAAAAAGCTAAGGACTTAGATTCCTTTGTTCTGGAAGAGGAAGTCCAAGGAGAAGTAAATCTAGATTCTCCAACAGTCTCCGGATCCAAAGGAGGAGAAAGAATAGAGGAGAAAGAAGAAGAAGTGAAGGGAAGAGAAGAAGGTCAAGCTGAGAAGAACACAAGTGACAGTGCAGAAGGAAAGAAAACTTTGTCTCCGGCAAGAGACACTGTAGAAACTGTCAAGGATTTCTTGACTAAAGAAATGATGGAGATTGATGAATCAGAGTTACTTCAAGGACCATTTGACTTTGATTCTCTCTCCCCGGTTCAAACAATGAAGATAGCAGCCTTGCCTAAGCAAAGGCTAAAGAGAAACTTCTAAAGTCTCACATGGAAGACTGTGAGCTGCTAGAAATTGCATCCGGTGTGCTTGAAAAGATCATGCCATCCTTTCAAAAGGATTCCTTAGCTTCTTCATCCGGTAATCTCAAGTCTCTTGTTAGTTTTGTTAGCACTCATTTTGAATCTTTAGAGAAATCAGTTGAGGTGAAGGTCCGGAAAGAGTTTTTGGATAAGAGATTCTTTGAGTTACAAGGCTTTATAACCATTGATAGGAGAAATATGGATATTGGGATAAAGAGCTTAGAAAATACTCTTAAGGATGGAGGAGAAGTATATAAATTTTGTATATCCTGGACTAAAGTAACAAAGAATATTGAGAAGAAAGTAAAAGAACAAGAGGATAAACTGTCAAGCCTCTCTTAGAATTTTGATCCTCTCACTGTATCCATAATAAACCAGGAATGTCAAACTATTGTAATCATGAATGAGATTAAGAAGCTTGAGAAGGAGAGGAAGAACATATTAAGTAGAATGGGTGAACTTAGAGGGATGATTATCCCTAAATTAGAGGCCATGCATGAGGCCCTAACTGATGCCCAGACCACAACCTGAACCAGTGATCCGACAGATCTTAAGAGGGCAGAAGCTTTTGCATTCCTATTGAGTGGTCAAATCTTAATTTTGGACAGGATGAAGCAGAGTTGGCAACATAATTTGTCCAGTTGAAGACATTTTTTGCAAATATACTTCAATATATGTAAGTGTATCATGTATTTATACTTATGCAGCTAAGTATAGTTAATTTTTTTGAGGATTGTTGGTATGCGGATTCTACCCTTTGCCATTGATGTCAAAGGGGGAGTGAGGAGCAGTGAAAAATGTGGAATCTAGCTAAGGGGGAGCTCTGAAAAAATGTACATTAGAATAAAGCATCAACCAAGGGGGAGTGTAGTGTGACACTTAGTCATTTTTCACTAAGTGTTGCCATCAATTCCAAAGGGGGAGATTGTTGGCAAGAGACACTGTGTGGCTTCATTGGTGTTGTCATTGATGGCAACAAAGACCACTCCACACATCCACAGGACATGGTGTATCTTTACCAGAAGTCAAATTGAAGAATACCTTGGTCCGGTAAATAAGAACAGAGTAAGCAGCAAGGTCCGACAGTCAGGTTCAGATCTCTTAGAGGAAGTATCTTTGTAAAGTGCAGACTTGGGGAAGTCAAGAGGAATACTTTGACTAATAGATTCCAGGGATCAAGCCTCTGGTGATGAAAGAGTGAAGAGATATGAGCATCTAAGTATTGGGGTCCGGTTTGGCAGAGTAGACAGAGGAAGAACTGACCGACAGAGCATTAGAATTATTCTGGATGAGATATTGATGATGATCAAGGTTCTTAAGGTATCATCCATGATTTGTCAACATGTTAGATGACTTCTATAAGTATCTCCTTGATTTGCATCACTTGGTAAGCAAGGATTCAGCCGACAGACCAAAGGTTGGGAAAATGTTGAGTATTTTGGATGCCGACTAGAAAGATATTGAAATCCTTTGTGTGGATATATATACCAGATGAATTTCGATGAGAAAGAGTGTGTGGTGTGAAGAAAAGCAGAAGAGCAGTGTGAAGGCAGTAAGACAGGTCTGGAATGTAACAGGACAACAACACCTAAGGAGAGTAAGAATGAAGTGCAACAGATCAGTATATTGGGCTTAACTGGAACTGAACCTCAACATATGTGGATGCTTCTCATCAGTTCAAGTATCTAGTTTTCTTGTATAAACTATTATAGGCAGTGAGCCTCTTGTGAGTAGTGTGCTCGGGCAGTGAGCCCTAATTGGCAAGTGCCATTTTGTACTATCTTATTATTCTAATAGAGAATACAATCTTGGGTTAATCACCTCATGGTTTTTCCCCTAACATGGTTTTCCACGTCAAAATCATTGTGTCATGTGTATTGATGTTATTTCCATTTCAAGGTTATGTTTTCTTATTTGATTTGATGTTGCACTAATTGATAAGGAAATTCAGAAAGCTGAAATAATTAAGATAACTGATTCACCCCCCCCCTCTCAGTTATCAACACTTCCAACCACCCAAGTAACCACCCTTTAATTGGGTGTGATTAACTATAACAAATATGAGACATAAAACATAGGAAGAAAATATATAGTAATAGAACATAAACTAAAGTGAGCATATATCCAACACATTTGTAATGGATCCAATAGCTAGCTAAACATCATCCACAACCCACAAGGGTGATTTCATACTAAAATTAGACTCACAACCATAATTAGGATATGCTGCAATAGTCTAAAAATGCCACTACAATTATTCATTATTGACAAAGAACCCAACTTCCAATTGCCATTAATTTTACATGGGGACTCTAAATATTTAAAACACCATTTGTTTGAAATTGCACTATTTTTGTAGGGTAATCTCAATATCCAATCCTTTTCTGATTTGGATTCCATATGAGGTCTTTTTCAAGGCCCGCAACAATCCTAAAATTTGCATGTTGAACATAGAATTTGTTGTTTACTATATTATGAAAGCAATTAAAATTATCCTTATATAATCTTGATACAAGAATGTTTGCTAATGATCTATATGAAGCTAGGAAAATAAAACTCATGATATCTTATACCATTTAGAGTTCCAAACTTAACACCCGCAACAACCTCTTGTTGACTTATAACAACTTGTTTCTCACTTGTAGCAATTTATTATATGCCTATAGCAATTTGTTGTATACCTTTAGCAACTAGGGTGAAAGCACAATAGTGTGTCCCACATTTTAACTTTATTAGGCCACAAAAATCATTATTTTTGTAGCATTCAACACATTTTGTCAATTATACCAAACAAATTATCAATAATTTAAAGGTGATGTAAGCTAGTGATTTGTGTAATTTTTTTGGTGCAATCAATTTATACTTTTTTTGAAATAATTTAAAAAAAATAAATTTATAATTTTTTTTTTTTTTTTTTGTTATGTGATAGTGAGTGGCATTTTGCCATAATGCATAATTTTACTACAAATACTTTTTTCTAAGATTTATTGGCATTAGATTGTGTAGATATTTTAAAATATTTTTTATTGAATATTTTATTTGTTATTAATTTTTTAATTGACACTAATAGAAATTTAGACCTACATTTTTCCATACCACATTTCTCTTTTCATATTTATGATTTTTTTTTTGCTAAAACAAGGACATTAACATGGAGTGTAGTACAATTTTTATTTTTATTTTAATCTAGTTTGCTATTTTTCCCAGTGTCTCAAATAGAGTTCTTTATTTTTGCAATAGACCTATTGTAACATGCCTTTTCATATTACTCAGAATTACACACACAATTTACTAAGAAAGTAAAAGAACATGATAATCATTGTGTGAGCAGGAAAAATCAGGTTAGTATGATCAAGCAATGCTAATCAAACCCAATCCTACCACCTTCAAAGAATCCATCTAAATGACACAAAATGCAAACAAATTGAAAGCAAATCACCTAGATTATTGATTCCTTGGTTGGATTTGTGGATTGCTTCTCAATTGTGAACAATCATAAATGCTAAAGCTGCCATGATGATGGATGAAATGCTCAAGATGCTTAATAGATGCTAATGGAGGTATTATGCTTGAGACGATACTCTAGATTCTATATGGTGAGATGATGATAATGAGAATAAGTGGGTGTATATATAACACTCAATGAAAGTTGATCAATGGTGGAGAAGAAAAGATAGTTTGAACGGTTGAGATGAATTCATGATCATAGGTGAATGTGCACAAGACAAGTGTCCTTGAAGCTTACATTTATTAAATGATTGTTGTTGGTTTGTTGGTAGTACTAAGATTGATTTTCTTAAAATAGAATGCTTTTGTATTTTAAAGTTTGGATGATGTGGATGATTGATTTTAGAACCAATTAAATCATTCTTTTCCCTTGGTTTAAGATAGGGCCTATCTTGTACACATAGAAGAAAGTGAAATGATAAGATGATGATAGAGAAAAATGCTATTTTTAGAAGATTAGAAGAAAAGTCATAAATTAAATAAATAAATTTATTTAATTTATGCTCATGATGAGAAAATAAATAAATAAAACATAGATTTTATTTATTTATAGAAGAACTAAATTAAATAAATATGTAAATTTATTTAATTTAAGAAGAATGAAGAGATAATTAAATAATTAAAAATTATCTAATTATAGATAGAGGAAAATAGAAGAAAATAGATAAATTAATTAAATAAATATAAATTTATTTAATTAATAGAAGAAATAGACGATTTAAGAGAAAATAGACAAATTATTCAAATGTGTTAGACAAATGTAGATGATGAATAATGTAACATTTCAATAAGATAACTAGGTCAATTTTGGGTGTCTACATTTTGCCCCTCTTTGAGACAATGTTCGTTAGAACATTGTTTCAAAGAAGATATGATAACAGATTTTTGCTCCAGTGAAACTGGCGGATGATGCCCGCTCGAGAGGAAACCCTAGGCAGTCGGGAAGAGGCTGGGTTGACTCATGAATAGATTACAAGACAAAGATGAACTAGGTTGACACGAAGAAATTATGTAATGCATATGATGGATGTTTATGTTTATGCATGTAATGATAGATAGATGATAACTTGTGCAATGGAAATATGTCACAATATGTGTTATGCAAGTGTGATGGAAATGATAGATGATACTATATTATATATGATAATAATGGATAATGAAAATGGTATATGTCTAACACATCTGTTTTGGCAAGCTAAGAAGAATGAAGACGATGATGAGATGAAAAAGAAAACCAATGATCAATTCTATTGAGTGCTATTGTGTTATTGCAAGATGGATGGATGAAGACAACTTTAATTGATTGTCACAAAGTTATGAGATTTTCAATCCTTATATTTGATATAGCATATAGATAGTATGTACCAAGGAATAGAAGACCATGGTGTCATGTACCTAATGCAGACAACATAATACAATCTTGTCTAATGTATGAGGTCAAGATGTTGATCCAACATACACAAGATATGAATATTAGCTGCCTTTTCGAGATGGACTTTTGACTCTGCAAGAAAAGGTTTGAACTCACCTCCACTAGACATAATGAAACCTTGTGGGTTATATGTATGAGAAAAGGTCTTAGCATAAAATCGTCTTAATGCATAGGAGACTGTTTAGCTTCTCAAATGCAAAAGATATTACTATGCAAGATGCTAATCCCAACACATATTTAAAGATACCATTAGGCATAGTAGGAGAATAAGATCATCCCACAAACACAACATACAAAAGCCAATGACCATGCCTCAGCCTATACTTCATCTCAACATACCAAGATATGATAAATCAAGGCTGTCTCAATTAGGTATAGAAAGGAACAAAAGATAAATCAAAAGATAAACAAAAGACACAGCCATCATGTTTTCTTGCCAAATTTAAATGCTCTTAAATGGATTGGATAACGCCTTGTGGTGAGGAAAGATATATCCTGTTGAAGGCTAAAGATGATTTGCTTTGAAATAGATGCAGTGGATATTGGCTGAAGGTATGATGGACAAATAACTTTGAGCTTAGCTCCTGATTTTAGTTCGCTCTTGAGCTATCGAGTTATGCATAGTTTGCTTCCTGCTTGCATTAGTCAAATAGAAGAAGATGAAATGATAAAGAGATGGAAGAATGGATTGTTGGTGCTTGCATACTGGATACTTCCTTCGTATTCCAGACTACCTACATACCTTGTATCCACAGGATCAAAGCACCACACAATGATGATGAGACATGATGAATATGTAGTTCTGGGTTTTATTGATGATATGGGAGGTGAAGGATAGAAGAAAGTGCGACGAAAGATGAGAGAGAATGATCGGAAGAAAGATGATTGGTGAAAAAAAAGGGGGTATCATCTTATGTCTGAATCTGGGTATTTCCTTCATACACTAGATTGCCTACATACCCTGTATCCATGGGATCAAGGCTTTCAACGATAGAAATGAGATGTAGTTCTAATTATTATGGGATGGTGATGATGGTGTGATAAATAGGATTGATGTGATTTGATGTAGTGATGATTGGATTGGATTAGATTATGAATGTGTGTGATTGATTGGAAGGAGTGATTGGACGAATTAATTTTATTGCTTGGAGCTTTTGATTTTTTTTGTATTTCTGGGGAATATTTGATTTTTTTAAATTTTTGGGAATATTTGTTTTTTTTGGATTTTTGGGAATATTTATTTTTTTTGGATTTTTTGGGAATATTTGAATTTTTTGGATTTTTGGGAATATTTGATTTCTTTGGATTTTTGGGAATATTTGATTTTTTTGGATGTTTTAAGATGACAATGTATGTACAATGCATTTACAACTATTTACAAAATGTCTGATAATGATGCTTTGAAGGTCCATTTCAAAACGAGGTGCAAGCAAGTGCCCCTAGTGTGGGACAAACTTATTAAATGGTGCTTATGGATCAAGTGATAGCCTAGATGATTTAGCACAAGGTGAAATAACATATTGACTCCAACGGTTTCTAAACATGGTAGCATGCAAAGATGGATAGGCAGTGTGATTGTGGAAAGAGACAGTGGATTATGATCTGGATTATGTGGGGAACTAATGGATTATGATGTGGATTATGCAGGGAACTAATGGATTATGATGTGGATTATGTAAGAAACTTATGGATTATGATGGTAAATGAATACTAAATAGATGATGGGAGCTATCCTTCTACACATAGCACCTGTTTGCCAGGTTTTCACTATGGTACTTATCCAGGGCACCTGTTTACCAGGTTTTCATTGTAGGACAAATAATTTTTTTTCTAAGGATATTCTAAGGATTAAGCATAGAATTTCTTGAGATGAACATTGTTGATGGGTTCATCTAAGAGAATGCCTTCTGGTGTTGATAATTTATATGCTCCAGATCCGTATACTGCTGTGATGATGAATGGTCCAAGCCAATTTGGTTCAAATTTGCCTTTTCTGTCATGATCCTATTGATTCTTTTGATTTTCCTTTAGGACAAGGTCACCTAATTGAAACCTTCTTTCTCTAATTTTCTTGTTGTAGTTGCGACGAAGAGGATTCTGATAAAATCGGAGATGATTTAGGGCTGCTAGACATCTTTCGTCATGTAATTCAAGGTCACTCAATCTAGATCTTCTGTATTCTTCATCAGAGACAATGTGTTGCAAGGAGACTCTCAACAATGGGATCTCAACCTCAATAGGAAGAACGACTTTAGTTCCATAAACCAAAGAGTAAGGTGTATCCCCAGTTGGAGTTCTGACACTAGTTCGATAAGCCCACAATGCTGGATTAAGCTGTAAGTGCTAGCCACGACCAACTTCATTGACTATTTTCTTGAGGATCTTGATGATAGTCTTGTTTGAAGCCTCAGTTTGGCCGTTACTCTGAGGGTAGTATGGTGTAGCAAATCTATGTTGGATATGGAACTTATGACACAAATCATGAACTTCTCAATTTTTGAATGGACAACCGTTGTCAGTGATTATGGCCTAAGGAACACCGTATCGACAGATGATATAATGGAGGATAAATTTAGATATCTACTTACTAGTGATGTAGGTCATGGGTATAGCTTCCACCCACTTTGTGAAATACTCAGTGGCTGTAATGATAAACTTGTGACCATTAGAAGATGACGGATGCATTTTCCCTATGAGGTCGAGTCCCCATTGTGAGAATGGCCATAGAGTTATGAGGGGTTGTAGTTCATGTGCTAGAGCATGGATAAGATCACCATGTTGTTGGCACTGTAGACATTTCTTGGCAAATTGTTGTGCATCTTTCTCCATTGTTGGCCAATAGTAACCTGCTCTCAAGAGTTTTTAAGTAAGATTAGGACCAGTGGAACGCGATCCACAGACACCTTCATGTACCTCGTGTAAGGCAATTTTAGCTTCGTCTGAGTCAAGACATCTAAGTAAGATACCATCGAGACTCTTTTGGTATAGGGTATCTCTGATGATAGTGTAACAAGAGGCTTGATGTATGAATGTTTTGCATTGGGAGTTTGAGAAATAGAGAGGGAAGGTTTGATTGTGAAGGTATTCATATATATCCTTGTACCAAGGTGAATTGGGACCAACAACTTCACATACTAGCTCAGATTGTGGTGCTTCAAATGCTGGGATCAAAAGCTATTCTACTAAAAACTCATATTTGTGTGCATTGCTGGGCATGTCAAGAAGAGAACCAATCATTGCCATGGCATCTATTGCTTTGTTATTGATCCTAGGAATTTGTTCAAATGTGATCTTTGAAAAGTACTTTTTGAAATCATCAACCATTAGCTTGTAAGGAAGAAGATTTTCATCCTTTGTTTGATACTCATCCAGGACTTGTTTAATTACGAGCTATGAGTCTCCAAAGACTTGTAGTTGTTTGATGTTCCATTGTACTGCCATGCACAATCCTGTGATCAATGCTTCATACTCTACAATGTTGTTTGTACAAGGAAAAGCTATCCTATATGCTTTAGGTATACAGTCTCCTTGTGGGGTGATGAATAATATGCTTGCTCCAGATCCATGCTATGTGAATGAACCATCAAAATATAATTGCTAAACTGTTGAAGGATGTAAGTTGAATAATTCCTCATCAGGGAATTCTGCACGAATTGGATGAATATCTGTTATGGGTGCTTCTTCTAGTTGATCGGCTAATACTTGTCCTTTTATTGCCTTCTAATCAACAAACTCTATGTCGAATTCACTGAGAATCATTACCCATTTGGCTAGTCTTCCTATGAGTACTACTTTTGACAACAGATACTTGAGTGGGTTGAATTTGGATATGAGCTTAGTTCTTTGATTTAACATATAATGTCACAACTTTTGGGAAGCGAACACTACTGCCAAACACACTTTTTCCATTGACGAATAGTTGAGCTCATAACCTACCAAGTTTCTGCTGATGTAGTAGATGGCTTGTTCCTTTCCTAGATTATCATGTTGAGCTAGTAAAGCACTTAGAGATGCTATTGTTGTGGAGACATATAGTAGCAATGGTTTATCAGGTACATGAGGTACCAACATTGGTGGAGTTGCTAGGTATTTTTTGATCTAATCAAAAGCTTGTTGGCACTTATCATCCCATTTAAAGGATTCTCCTTTATGGAGCAAATGCTGAAAAGGATGACATTTGTTTGCTAACTGTACTATGAATCTTTGGATGGACTGTAACTTACCTTGAAGACTGTGGAGTTGTGTTAGATTGGCTAGCAAAGGCATGTCCATTATGGCTTTCACTTTCTTAGGGTCTACCTCAATACCTCTTCTTGATACTATATAGCTCAACAGCTTTCCTGATGTTACACCAAACACACATTTCTTTGGATTTAATTGAACTCGATACTTCTCTAATATGTCAAAGATTTGTTCCAACACCTTCAAATGATCTTCTCGAGTTTTAGATTTTCCTAGGATAGCATCCACATAATCTTCCATTATGGTATGAAAAAGGTCGTGGAAGATTACAGTCATTGCCCGCTGATATGTGGCTCTGACATTTTTGAGACCAAATGGCATCACTCTCTAACAATAGGTACCCCATGGATAGATGAATGTTGTTTTGTGCTGATCTTCGGGAGCAATTAAGATCTGATTGTATCCTGAAAAACCATTCATTAATGATAGCATTTCATGCCCAACTGTGAGATCTACGATAATATCAATGTTTAGCAATGGAAAGTCATCTTTTGGACATGCTTTTTTTAGATCTCTGAAGTCTATACAAGGACGGATGCTTCCATCTGGTTTTGATACTGGCACAAGATTCAACACCCACTCAAGATAGTCAATGGGTCTTATGAATTTGGCATCTAAAAGTTTCTAAATTTCCACCTTAACTAACAAAGCTACTTGAGGATGCATCTTTTGAAGTTTCTGCTTCACTGGTTTGGCGTTTGGATCTACTGCTAAGTGATGTACCACAAGTGATGGATCTAATCCTAGAATATCTGCATAGGTCCATACAAAATTTATTATGTGTTTCATGAAGAATGCCATGCAATCTATTTTTTCTTGCTCTGATAATGATGTAGCTATGTGTATTGTCTTAGGATTCTATTCTGTACCAAGATTTACTTCCTAAGATTGCTCAATTAGTAAAGGTGATTGTTCCTAATATTCCCTCAAGGGAAGGTCAAGTCCTCCATCCTTAGGTGCCTCAGAGAGGTTTTCACCATTGGATACATCCTTTATTTTTACTTTCTCTTGGTCAAGAGGGGCCTTGCGGTTTTCACCTAAAGACCTTTTTTTTTTGTTTATTTCACTTTTGTGACTAGAGGCATTGACACTTCCCCCAAAGTATGCTAATTAAGGTAAATCCATTTTGTAGTCGACCTTATGATCTCCCAGTGGCAAACATGTTCTTAGTCCCAAGAATTCTGCTAGAGCTTCATCGTTTTGAAATGTATCTAATATAGGTGCCCCTTGTTGGTCCCAATCGACAAGGTCAGGATATACAAGAGGTAGGTCGGATGATGAAGGTTGGGAACTAGAGTTTGTGAATGAGATCATGAAAATAGATAGATCATGAAATAGTTTAGTAAGGTGAAGGGAAGAGTCATCGATGGTATCCGGATTAGAAGTCTCTTATGCAGGGAAAGCTTCAGCTACCATACGAGAACACATTCGATGTCTTTAGAAGGCGAGTCCTCCTGTCCATACCCTAGACCTTTCCAATTAAACTTCTTGGTCATAGTGATTGGTTTTGTAGGTCCTTGCTCATGTAGTCCTAGACCACCTTGTCCTTTGTATCCCATGTTTTTGATGATGCAGAAACCATTGTTGTAATGCTCCACTTCAAGTGTTTTTTGGTCATTTTCGTCATAGAAAATCCATGAATCAATGTCTTCAATGTCTTCATCATCTAGTAGCCCTGATTTGATAAACATTGTAGGAGCTCTGATAATTGCTTGAGATGATGATGCTTTAGATGCGGATGGTTTTCCATGTCTTTGGGGATTGAGGCAATGTTCCAACACAACAGGATTCTTGCAATTTATACTCGCCAAGTCCTTTGTCCTTGTACTTGATTTCTATGTTATGGATGGCTTTGCTTGAGGATGCTTGATTGAGATCGGTAGGGTCAACATAGGTAGTGGATGGATATGCTTCAGTGTTGATAGGTATACGATTAGGAGTTTAATACTTAGCTTGATATGCTCGGTAGAACTCAAAAGGATTGGGATCTATAGGAATGGTGATCTCGACTCCATTATGAGAAAATTTGAGGCATTGATGGTAAGTTGATGGCACAACTTTCATGGCATGAATCCAAGGATGACCAAGAATGATGTTATATGGTAAGTCAATGTTAAGGATTTGGCAACGAGTATCTGTAGTGACTGGACCAACTGTGACCAACAAAGTTATAATCCCTTCTGATTCTCTTTCGGCATCATCATATGCTTTGATTATTATGCTTTTGGATGTATCAATTTTATCCTCTGAATATCCCAATAATTTTATTAATCTTAAAGAACAAATGTTTAGACCTGCTCCCCCATCTATTAAGATTCATTTAATGCAACATTTATTAACAAAGACTTCAATGTGGAGGGCTTCATTATGGGATGAACCAAGTGGTGAGAGGTCTTTGTTAGAAAAGGTTAAGCGATATGGGGATGCAATGCTTGCTACCATGGCTTGAAACTGTGTAGTGTCTATGTTATTGGGGACTGATGATTCTTGCAATGCTTGGTCGAGGATAGCTTTATGTGCCGGAGATATGCGTAGCAGTTCCAAAATGGAGATATGCGTGGGAGTTTTACCTAGGTGATCAAGGATATTGTATCCCATAGTCAGTCTTGCAATGGATGGTGCAGCTTGGATTGTCACACGACCACGACGAGTAGTAATGGCACAATTGAGCTCTTTTGCAGCTTGGATACAAATAGGTTCTTTTTCTTTTATGGAGATGGTCGATATGCAAGCATGGTCAATATGGCCAATGGTAGATGACTCATACGTGTATTGAACATTGTTCTCCAAAGAGGAAGCACTTACTTTACCATGAGCAGGAAGATGATCTTTAAAAGCATTAAGATCATAGTTTGATGTCTGCTTAGGTTGTTCTAAATTGACTAGACCTCGGTCAATCAGGTTTTGAATGAGATGTTTCAGTTTCATGCATCTAGCGGTGTTATGTCCTTTCACCCTATGGTATTCACAATATTCATTGTCCTTGTACCAATTAGGTTTGAATTGAGGTTCATCATATGGTTTCTCTTCTGGTAAAACAATAGCTCCAGATTGAATAAGTTTCTTCAAAACAACCTCGATAGGTTCTCCCAAAGGAGTGAATTGGTGTCTTGGTGGTATTACTTGCCTTTGATCTTGTGGGAGGAATGGTGTGTTTCTGTTTGGAGTGCTTTTGGTTGCATCTTGAATAGACACAGGAGCTTTCAGAGTTTGGACATGTTTCATGTCTACAATGCCATCATTAACAACATTTTTGTTCTTGTTCCAAAAATGGGATTTGTCACTTGAAGATTGCGAGTTGTCTTTGAAGATTTTGATCGTACCTTTGGCAATTAAAGCTTTCTCAATAGTTATCCCTTTGGCAATGATTTCATCAAAGGAAGTGGCACTTTGCAATTGCAATTGGAATGAAAGTTCTGAATTGAGATTTTATAAAAAGATATCTACTTGTTTTTTGGGCATTTGCCAAGGAAGTTTGCTAGCCATGTTGCACCATCGCTGTAAAAAGGATGCAAATGTCTCACCATTGCGTTGTTTTTTTGTGACAAGGTCATTCATGGAGATCTCATTTTCAATGTTAAAGGCGAAGTGTGACAAGAATTTTTCAGCTAATTCGCTAAAAGTTTTGATCCCGGAGGAAGATGAGCAAACCATTCGACAGTTTGTCCCCCTAAGCTACGAGGGAATAGATGCAAGAGGTATGTGTCATCATAGGCAACGTCTAGACAAGCAACATAGAAAGCTCTAAGATGGTCATGAGGATCTCCTTTCCCTTTGTATTTATCAAATTGAGGCACTTCAAAATGTGGGGGAAAAGTTGTCATTTGCAAGGATCTATCGAATTGATAGGGACACACTTCCTCAAATGAAAATTTTTTCTTGGTGCGAATCAATTACATATTTTCATATCTTGTCGAAATTGTCGAAGTTCCTCAGGAGTGATCATTTGTGATTGTTGTTGTATGTGACCTTGATGGTTTGGATGCAGCATAAGGTATTGTGGATTTGGATTTGGTTGGGTGTTGTAGGATTGAATGTATGTATTGTGCCCTTGGCTACCAGGCGGAGGAACAAATGAATGTGTGCTGGTATTGGGGTTGGATGCAACTGTCACATGTGAACCATGGGATGGATTGACATAGGTTACTTGCGGAGTGGATTGGTGTGGAGCTTGGGAAACAGTCAATGGATTTTGGATCGTAGGATTTGGATTAACATAAGATATGATAGGTGCTTGGGATATGGTATGCATATGTTAGACATTAACGGATGGGTTGGTATATGCTACATGTGTACCAGCGGATGGATTAACTTGTAATGCAGCAGATGTATTTGTCAATGGAGGTTGAGATACAAAAGATGGATTGGCCTGGAATTGTGCTTGTGAGACAGCGGGTGGATTGACATAAGAAGTGTGGGTATTAGAAGGTTGCAATCCAAAGAAAAGTTGGTTGAGTGGAGAAGGATTGGTGATAGGAGGATTGAAGTCAATGAGGGGAGCATCTGGATTGGTTTGGGGTGCAGTTATGATGTTAATAGAGGAAGATGGATTGTATGGTTGGGATGGTTAACATGGTTGGGATGGCTCAACATGTGACACATTGGTAATTGACGCTTGCGACACTTGAGGTGTTTGGACTATGGTTGTAGTGCTTTGCATGGCATGGGATGCATTGACTATAGGCACATTTTGAGTAGGGTTTGCAAGCATTTGTGAAACAAGCATTGCATTTTGATGTGGATGTTGAGAAGCTACAGACTCATGCATTTCGGCAATGATGGTTGGTTGTATGAGAGGTTGCTCGGTAACGGGGGTATGAAATGGAGGGAATTGAGCCAAGGATGGTGACACAATGTTAGATGGTGTGGTTGTGGGCTTAGTGGACATGGTAGTGATAGCAGTGGGAGTGACATTTGAAGGTATTTCTATTTGGATAGTGGATAAATCAAAGTCACTTGGTAGCAAAGTTCCACCTTTGAGCAAATTCACAAGTATTCTTTGTCGATTGGCTTCTATGATCTTATTAGCATGTTGCATGGATTTTGGATCTTGGAGGGACATTTGGTCATCTTTCGAGGAATCTTCATAAACAGATGTTTGTTCTTGTTGCCCCGGAGTAAGGGATGAAGCTCCTAACATGTAACCTTCGGGTAGAAAGTGTTGCGGGTTCATTCCGATTGTAAATTGTGAGGCATCCTTAGGAGGAGTGTTTTGGAATTGTTGTAAGTTTCTCTCCATGGCTTACTTGTATTGTCTTCTTGTTTGAGGCATGGGATGATGTTGGCCCAGATTGGTGGACTAGTTTCACAAAGTTTAAGACTCCAAAGTTGATTATGATGATGGTTGATTGTTTGATACTTGGTTGATAGGTTGCTTGGATTGATTGTTTGCTAGGATTGATGGTTTGGATTGGATTGTTTGATTGGTTGATTGGATTGGTTGCTATTTTGATGGCTTTTTGATATGGTCTGATTAATTGATAGGCTGATTGGATTGGTTTCTTGATTGATTGGATAGTTGCTAAATTGCTTGATTTGGTTTTGGATAAGGAATACCCCTAGAGATAGACTCTTGAACTCAAGGGATATGCTACTATTGCTAAAGATGACAATGATTAGACTTGAATGATGGTTTCAGCTACAGGAAGTCACTGATGTGATTTGATGATTGATTTGGTTTGCTATTTTGGGAGTCCCAATGGATATAATCATTCAAAACTCTAAAATAGATGATGGTTCTAGGATCAATGAAATGGTTGCTGTGGAGACTGGATGAAGGATGCTCAGGATAAAGCTTGTAGACTAGAAATGATGCACAAACAATGGTGAAGATGATGATTTTACCAGAGATTTTTGATTACTGTCTATAGATGACCAATTGCGAGGCAAGATAGCTCAATTGCGACGAATGATAGCTCAATTGCAATAGGGAATAAGCTAATTGCGATGGACTTCTATTCAATTGTGGCCAAGTTTTTAACAAATATGATAGACTAAGGTTCAATTGTGTATGGAAAGTTTCAAATATGTATGACAAGGATTTTTAGCAGCAGGTTTTGACAAAGACCAATTGCATATGGGTCTTGACCAGGGACGAACTACGGATCAATTGCATATAGTTTTCTGACAAATGCTAGGGTTTACTACTCAATTGTAATTTTTTGTTGTTTAATTGCGGTTTCAGACTATGTTTGACAATAAAATGATGGTTGTAAGAAAACAAACACTCCAACAGTCACAAACATGTACACCCTAGGTTAGGCAAGGACAATATCTGTTGAGTTCCCACTTGGTTTTACCTAGCCGCGTCTACTTATGGTGTATAGCTCCAGGAACTTGGGGCACAGGCTCCCCCGTATAGTGCACTCACTTCTCAGGCACACCAAGTTCCAAGTCCTTAAGGTGCATAGATCTTAAGATACTTTGTTATCTCTGCCATAAGTTGCAAAAATGTGGGACAACTATCAAAGGCCTAATCATTTGTCCTCTTGTATCAATAGATAAAGGGTTTTTGGCTACTACACAAAGGTTGCTAGTATAGGCATCCATTCGGGTGGCTACACATGCGGCGATTTGCTCCATTAATGGAGGCTTCCCAGCCTGAAGAGGTTACGCTCTATGGGGTTTTGGGGGAAACATTTGTCAGTGTAACACAACTGCACCCGTTGCTTATGGCTTTCACGAGAAACACATTTGTTTTTTTGTATAACGGTTTGGAAGAGCTTGGCTTTAGCTTATTACCGCTTGGGTTGTCCCCTTCCCACACCAAGAAGGCAGGCCTTCTAAAGATAATAACAAGTTCTCATACACCCAAGATCCATTTGATAGGCAAGGGGAGAGGATACTTTTGTTATTAAATTTGGGTTACACACATGCACAACAAGCAATGAAAAAAGATAAAACAAACACAAAGTAAGCAGTGGTTCCTTTTAAGCACCAAATCTAAATGTTCCTAGATTAGTGATAAAAATGATATGTCTTGGACCGATCGATGTTGCAACAAATGGATTAGTAGATTCAAAACCTCCTTTATTTCACAAATGGATAAGATGTTGCACAAGAAGATGATTAGATGCCAAAGAAAACAAGAAGAAATAAGATTCAGCCAAATGCGTATCAGAGAAACCAATTGCAACGATCTGGGTTGCAATTGCGTATGAAATAAAACCAAATACCAAAAGTTACCACCAAATGCATATGGATTTTAAGCCAACTGCGACATTCTACACTTCAATTGTGGTCGGATCTAGACAATTGCACATAACCTGCAAGACATAAACCCTAACTAACCAAATGCGGCTAAAAATACCAAATGCAATGCCTTGCTGTGTAATTGCCCTTGAAATATGACCAAATGTGAAAATTTGTAAATCAATTGTGCTTTGTTTTCAGCCAATTGCGACGATCTGTGGTGCGATTGCAATTTTCTGTGGATCAATTGCGCTCAGAACCCTGTAAAATCTAACTTCACAAAAACAACTATACACAAAAGATGTTAAATAGAGGACGTGGGTACCACTGGGCATGCCAAAATGTGTGAGCAAGAAAAATCAGGTTAGTATGATCAAGCAATGCTAATCAAACCCAATCCTACCACCTTTAAAGAATCCATCTAAATGACACAAAATGCAAACAAATTGAAAGCAAATCACCTCGATTATTGGTTCCTTGGTTGGATTTGTGGATTGCTTCTCAATTGTGAACAATCATAAATACTAAAGCTGCCATGATGATGGATGAAATGCTCAAGATGCTTAATGGATGCTAATGGAGGTATTATGCTTGAGACGATACTCTGGACGCTATATGGTGAGATGATGATAATGAGAATGAGTGGGTGTATATATAGCACTGAATGCAAGTTGATCAATGGTGGAGAAGAAAAGATAGTTTGAACGGTTGAGATGAATTCATGATCATAGGTGAATGTGCACAAGACAAGTGTCCTTGAAGCTTACATTTATTAAATGATTGTTGTTGGTTTGTTGGTAGTACTAAGATTGATTTTCTTAAAATAGAATGCTTTTGTATTTTAAAGATTGGATGATGTGATTGATTAATTTTAGAACCAATTAAATCATTCTTTTCCCTTGGTTGAAGATAGGACCTATCTTGTACACATAGAAGAAAGTGAAATGATAAGATGATGATAGAGAAAAATGTTATTTTTAGAAGATTAGAAGAAAAGTCATAAATTAAATAAATAAATTTATTTAATTTATGCTCATGATGAGAAAATAAATAAATAAAATATAGATTTTATTTATTTATAGAAGAACTAAATTAAATAAATATGTAAATTTATTTAATTTAAGAAGAATGAAGAGATAATTAAATAATTAAAAATTATCTAATTATAGATAGAGCAAAATAGATAAATTTATTTAATTAATAGAAGAAATAGACGATTTAAGAGAAAATAGACAAATTATTCATTTGTGTTAGACAAATGCAAATGATGAATAATGTAACATTTTAATAATGATAACTAGGTCAATTTTGGGTGTCTACAATCATCAATGCAATATTTTTTTATCATTTGCATAATTACAAAGAAATAAAAGCATAACTTTTATGAATAGTTTTCAACCATGAAATTTAATATATTAAAAAATAAATCATAGTGAAAACATTTCACTTTACATTTACAAATATGTTGCACTTGGCAAAAAGAATAATTTTACATCACAAGTCATAACATGAAGTATAATATAAAGAGTATTGTCTCTGAAAATTTGATATCTGTCATACAAGTCTTGGCGAGTCTTCTGCTACAAAGGGAGAGCATCATCTGAGTGCTTTACCTCCAACCACAGAACGACGATCCCCTGCACACCTTCCTTCCTAGAAATGGCCCTAGCCTTCACGAAGAGTATATACATAAGAATCCAATAGGTTTCCATCTGAGTCCTAGTGTTGTGTCCTACGTAACACAATTGACCATACGACTCTAGACAATCTTCTAGCTAAGTATGATCCTTTTGACAGGTTACGCCATCTAGACATTGTGAACCGACTAATGCATGTAGAGACAAATGCATCAGTTTGGCCAAAGTTTCTATATAAATAGACATTTGTAGTAAACATAGTCGTGTGTTCACACACCTCTAACTCGACTTAGAGACTATCTCATCCTACAATTTGGATTATTTGGCTAGTAGCTCTAGGCATAATTGTCTTGATTGAACTCAATTCTTAGTCAACTGACTTAGCATTTAATCCTGAATGTAGGATATATACTTTTATAGGTTTAGAAGATTTAACCTTTTTAGAGAGTCAGTTGCATTTTTTGCACACATCAGAGTCTATGACTACCGGTCATTCTACTCATCGACTCAAGATTAAGCACTCTTGTGCTATAAGTCATGTTTTGACTCTAACAAGAAATCATTATGCTAAGTTATCAAAAGATTCTAGACTGTATCTAAATTATAATATCTTAATCTATGGTTTCTTGACTCTTTTACTGTTGACCATAGAATACAAAAGACTAACACAAAGCCAAAATCTGACTAGAGAGTTTTTAAGTTATCTAAACCCTTCTGGGTAGATGCTAGGGTTTAATTTCTTAATCCCAATCTCATTAGTGTTTCAAAACACTCCAAAGTAAAAAGTTATAATATAGAAACAAAGACCTTAGTCTTCTATGGACCACTTGAACATTGGTCAAGTTTACATCTATCAATATTATGTATAAACACAGATTATCAGGTCTATCTTCATTGAGATGATTTCCATATGTCTTTGGGGATTGAGGCAGTGTTCCAACACAACAGGATTCTTGCAATTTATACTCGCCAAGTCCTTTGTCCTTGTACTTGATTTCTATGTTAGGGATGGCTTTGCTTGAGGATACTTGATTGAGATTGGTAGGGTCAACATAGGAAGTGGATGGATATGCTTCAGTGTTGATAGGTATACAATTAGGAGTTTGATACTTAGCTTGATATGCTCGGCAGAACTCAAAAGGATTGAGATCTACAGGAATGGTGATCTCGATTCCATTATGAGAAAATTTGAGGCATTGATGGTAAGTTGATGGCACAACTTTCATGGCATGAATCCAAGGATGACCAAGAATGATGTTATATGGTAAGTCAATGTTAAGGATTTGGCAATGAGTATCTGTAGTGACTGGACCAACTGTGACCAGCAAAGTTATAATCCCTTCTGATTCTCTTTCGGCATCATCATATGCTTTGATTATTATGCTTTTGGATGTATCAATTTTATCCTCCGAATATCCCAATAATTTTATTAATCTTAAAGAACAAATGTTTAGACTCGCTCCCCCATCTATTAAGATTCATTTAACGCGGCGTTTATTAACGAAGACTTCAATGTGGGGGGATTCATTATGGGATGAACCAAGTGGTGAGAGGTCTTTGTCAAAAAAGGTTAAGCGATATGGGGATGCAATGCTTGCTACCATGGCTTGAAACTGTGTAGTGTCTATGTTATTGGGGACCAATGATTCTTTCAATGCTTGGTCGAGGATAGCTTTATGTGCGGAGGATATGCGTAGTAGTTCCAAAATGGAGATATGCGTGGGAGTTTTGCCTAGGTGATCAAGGATATTGTATCCCATAGTCAGTCTTGTAATGGATGGTGCAGCTTGGATTGTCACACGACCATGACGAGTAGTAACGGCACAATCGAGCTCTTTTGCAGCTTAGATACGAATAGGTTCTTTTGCTTTTATGGAGATGGTCGATATGCGAGCATGGTCAATGTGGCCAATGGTGGATGACTCATACGTGTATTGAACATTGTTCTCCAAAGAGGAAGCACTTGCTTTACCATGAGTAGGAAGATGATCTTTAAAAGTGTCAAGATCATAGTTTGATGTCTGCTTAGGTTGTTCTAAATTGACTAGACCTCGGTCAATCAGGTTTTGAATGAGATGTTTCAGTTTCATGCATCTAGTGGTGTTATGTCCTTTCACCCTATGGTATTCACAATATTCATTGTCCTTGTACCAATTAGGTTTGAATTGAGGTTCATTATATGGTTTCTCTTCTGGTAAAACAATAGCTCCAGATTGAATAAGTTTCTTCAAAACAACCTCGATAGGTTCTCCCAAAGGAGTGAATTGGTGTCTTGGTGGTATTACTTGCGTTTGATATTGTGGAAGGAATGGTGTGTTTCTCTTTGGAGTGCTTTTGGTTGTAGCTTGAATAGACACAGGAGCTTTCAGAGTTTGGACATGTTTCATGTCTACAATGCCATCATTAACAACATTTTTGTTCTTGTTCCAAAAATGGGATTTGTCACTTGAAGATTGCGAGTTGTCTTTGAAGATTTTGATCGTACCTTTGGCAATTAAAGCTTTCTCAATAGTTATCCCTTTGGCAATGATTTCATCAAAGGAAGTGGCACTTTGCAATTGCAATTGGAATGAAAGATCTGAATTAAGATTTTATACAAAGATATCTACTTATTTTTCAGGCATTTGCCAAGGAAGTTTGCTAGCCATGTTGCGCCATCGCTATAAAAAGGATGCAAATGTCTCACCATTGTGTTGTTTTTTTGTGACAAGGTCATTCATGGAGATCTCATTTTCAATGTTAAAGGCGAAGTGTGACAAGAATTTTTTAGCTAATTCGCTAAAAGTTTTGATCCTGGAGGAAGATGAGCAAACCATTCAATAGCTTGTCCCCCTAAACTACGAGGGAATAGATGCAAGAGGTATGTGTCATCATAGGCAACGTCTAGACAAGAAACGTAGAAAACTCTAAGATGGTCATGAGGATCTCCTTTCCCTTTGTATTTGTCAAATTGAGGCACTTCAAAATGTGGGGGAAAAGGTGTCATTTGCAAGGATCTATCGAATTGATGGGGACACACTTCCTCAAATGAAAATGTTCTCTTGGTGCGACTCAATTGCATATTTTTCATATCTTGTCAAAATTGTCGAAGTTCCTCAGGAGTGATCATTTGTGATTGTTGTTGTATGTGACCTTGATGGTTTGGATGCGGTATAAGGTATTGTGGATTTGGATTTGGTTGGGTGTTGTAGGATTGAATGTATGTATTGTGCCCTTGGCTACCAGGTAGAGGAACAAATGAATGTGCGCTAGTATTGGGGTTGGATGCAACTGTCACATGTGAACCATTGGATGGATTGACATAGGTTACTTGCGGAGTGGAATGGTGTGGAGCTTGGGAAACAGTCAATGGATTTTGGATCGCAGGATTTGGATTAACATAAGATATGATAGGTGCTTGGGATATGGTATGCGTATGTTAGACATTAATGGATGGGTTGGTATATGCTACATGTGTACCAGCGGATGGATTAACTTGTAATGCGGCAGACGTATTTGTCAATGGAGGTTGAGATACGAAATATGGATTGGCTTGGAATTGTGCTTGTGAGACAGTGGGTGGATTGACATAATAAGTGTGGGTATTAGAATGTTGCGATCCAAAGAAAAGTTGGTTGAGTGGAGAAGGATTGGTGATAAGAGGATTGAAGTCAATGAGGGGAGCGTCCGGATTAGTTTGGGGTGCAGTTATGGTGTTAATAGAGGAAGATGGATTGTATGGTTGGGATGGCTCAACATGCGACACATTGGTAATTGACGCTTGTGACACTTGAGTTGTTTGGACTATGGTTGTAGTGCTTTGCATGGCATGGGACACATTGACTATAGGCACATCTTGAGTAGGGTTTGCAAGCATTTGTGAAACAGGCATTACATTTTGATGTGGATGTTGAAAAGCTACACACTCATGCATTTCGGCAATGACAGTTGGTTGTATGAGAGGTTGCTCGGTTATGGGGGTATGAAATGGAGGGAATTGAGTCAAGGATGGTGACACAATGTTAGATGGTGTGGTTGTGGGCTTAGTGGACATGGTAGTGATAGCAGCGGGAGTGACATTTGAAGGTACTTCTATTTGGATAGTGGATAAATCAAAGTCACTTGGTAGCAAAGTTCCACCTTTGAGAAAATTCACAAGTATTCTTTGTCGATTGGCTTCTATGATCTTATTAGTATGTTGCATGGATTTTGGATCTTGGAGGGACATTTGGTCATCTTCTGAGGAATCTTCATAAACATAGGTTTGTTCTTGTTGCCTTGAAGTAGAGGATGAAGCTCCTAACATGTAACCTTCGGGTAGAAAGTGTTGCGGGTTCATTCCGATTGTAAATTGTGAGGCATCCTTAGGAGGAGTGTTTTGGAATTGTTGTAAGTTTCTCTCCATGGCTTACTTGTATTGTCTTCTTGTTTGAGGCATGGGATGATGTTGGCCCAGATTGGTGGACTAGTTTCACAAAGTTTGAGACTCCAAAGTTGATTATGATGATGGTTGATTGTTTGATACTTGGTTGATAGGTTGCTTGGATTGATTGTTTGCTAGGATTGATGGTTTGGATTGGATTGGTTGTTGTTTTGATGGCTTTTTGATATGGTCTGATTAATTGATAGGCTGATTGGATTGGTTTCTTGATTGATTGGATAGTTGCTAAATTGCTTGATTTGGTTTTGGATAAGGAATACCCCTAGAGATAGACTCTTGAACTCATGGGATATGCTACTGTTGCTAAAGATAACGATGATCAAACCTGAATGATGGTTTCAGCTACATGAAGTCACTGATGTGATTTGATGATTGATTTGGTTTGCTATTTTGGGAGTCTCAATGGATATAATCATTCAAAACTCCAAAATAGATGATGGTTCTAGGATGAATGAAATGGTTTCTGTGGAGACTGGATGAAGGATGCTCAGGATAAAGCTTGCAGACTAGAAATGATGCATAGACAATGGTGAAAATGATGATTTTACCAGAGATTTTGGATTATTGTCTATAGATGACCAATTGCGAGGCAGGATAGCTCAATTGCGACGAATGATAGCTCAATTGCAATAGGGAATAAGCCAATTGCGATGGACTGCTATTCAATTGTGGCCAGGTTTTTAACAAATATGACAAACTGAGGCTTAATTGCGTATGTAAATTTACAAATACGTATGACAAGGATTTTTAGCTGCAAGTTTTGACAAAGACCAATTGTGTATGGGTCTTGACCAGATGCGACAAAATACGGATCAATTGTGTATAGTTTTCTAACAAATACAAGGGTTTACTACTTAATTGTGATTTTCTATTGTTTAATTGCGGTTTCAGACTATGTTTGACAAAAAAATGATGGTTGTAAGAAAACAAACACTCCAACAGTCACAAACATGTACACCCTAGGTTAGGCAAGGACAATATCTGTTGAGTTCCCACTTGGTTTTACCCAACCACGTCTACTTATGGTGTATAGCTCCAGGAACTTGGGGCACAAGCTCCCCCTTACAGTGCACTCACTTCTTAGGCACACCAAGTTCCAAGTCCTTAAGACACATAGATCTTAAGATACTTTGTTATCTCTGCCATAAGTCACGAAAATGTGGGACAACTATCAAAGGCCTAATTAGCTGTCCTCTTGTATCAACAGATAAAGGGTTTTTGGCTACTACACAAAGGTTGCTAGTATGGGCATCCATTCAGGTGGCTACACATGTGGCGATTTGCTCCATTCATGGAGGCTTCCTAGCCTGAAGAGGTTACGCTCTATGGGGTTTTTGGGGAAACATTTGTCGGTGTAATACAACTGCACCCGTTGCTTATGGATTTCACCACAAACATGTTTTTTTTTTGTATAACTGTTTGGAAGAGCTTGGCTTTAGCTTGTTACTGCTTGGGTCGTCCCCTTCTCACACCAAGAAGGTAGACCTTCTAAAGATAATAACAAGTTCTCATGCACCCAAGATCCATTTGATAGGCAAGGGGAGAGGATACTTTTGTTATTAAATTTGGGTTACACACATGCACAACAAGCAATCAAAAAAGATAAAACAAACATAGAGCAAGCAGTGGTTCCTTTTAAGCACCAAATCTAAATGTTCCTAGATTAGTGATAAAAATGATATGTCTTGGACCGACCGATGTTGCAACAAATGGATTAGTAGTTTCAAAACCTCCTTTATTTCACAAATGGATAAGATGTTGCACAAGAAGATGATTAGATGCCAAAGAAAACAATCAGAATTAAGATTCAGCCAAATGCGTATAAGAGAAACCAACTACAACGATCTGGGTTGCAATTGCATATGAAATAAAACCAAATACCAAAAGTTACCACCAAATGCATATGGATTTTAAGCCAAATGGGACGTTCTACACTTCAATTGTGGTCGGATCTGGACAATTGTGTATAACCTACAAGACATAAACCCTAACTAACCAAATGTGGCTAAAAATACCAAATGCAATGCCTTGCTATGTAATTGCCCTTGAAATATGACCAAATGTGAAAATTTGTGGATTAATTGTGCTTTGTTTTTAGCCAATTGTGACGATCTGTGGTGCGATTGCAATTTTCTGTAGATCAATTACGCTCAGAACCTTGCAAAATCCAACTTCACAAAAACAATTATACACAAAAGATGTTAAATCAAGGACGTGGGACCCACTGGACGTGCCAGAATGTGTGAGCAGGAAAAATTAGGTTAGTATGATCAAGCAATGCTAATCAAACCCAATCCTACCACCTTTAAAGAATCCATCTAAATGACACAAAATGCAAACAAATTGAAAGCAAATCACCTAGATTATTGGTTCTTTGGTTGGATTTGTGGATTGCTTCTCAGTTGTGAACAATCATAAATGCTAAAGTTGCCATGATGATGGATGAAATGCTCAAGATGCTTAATGGATGCTAATGGAGGTATTATGCTTGAGACGATACTCTGGACGCTATATGGTGAGATGATGATAATGAGAATGAGTGGGTGTATATATAGCACTGAATGAAAGTTGATCAATGGTGGAGAAGAAAAGATAGTTTGAACAGTTGAGATGAATTCATGATCATAGGTGAATGTGCACAAGACAAGTGTCCTTGAAGCTTACATTTATTAAATGATTGTTGTTGGTTTGTTGGTAGTACTAAGATTGATTTTCTTAAAATAGAATGCTTTTGTATTTTAAAGATTGGATAATGTGATTGATTGATTTTAGAACCAATTAAATCATTCTTTTCCCTTGGTTTAAGATAGGACCTATCTTGTACACATAGAAGAAAGTGAAATGATAAAATGATGATAGAGAAAAATGCTATTTTTGGAAGATTAGAAGAAAAGTCATAAATTAAATAAATAAATTTATTTAATTTATGCTTATGATGAGAAAATAAATAAATAAAATATAGATTTTATTTATTTATAGAAGAACTAAATTAAATAAATATGTAAATTTATTTAATTTAAGAAGAATGAAGAGATAATTAAATAATTAAAAATTATCTAATTATAGATAGAGGAAAATAGATAAATTTATTTAATTAATAGAAGAAATAGACGATTTAAGAGAAAATAGACAAATTATTCAATTGTGTTAGACAAATGCAAATGATGAATAATGTAACATTTTAATAATGATAACTAGGTCAATTTTGGGTGTCTACAATCATCAATGCAATATTTTTTTATCATTTGCATAATTACAAAGAAATAAAAGCATAACTTTTATGAATAGTTTTCAACCATGAAATTTAATATATTAAAAAATAAATCATAGTGAAAACATTTCACTTTACATTTACAAATATGTTGCACTTGGCAAAAAGAATAATTTTACATCACAAGTCATAACATGAAGTATAATATAAAGAGTATTGTCTCTAAAAATTTGATATCTGTCATACAAGTCTTGGCGAGTCTTTTGCTACAAAGGGAGAGCATCATCTGAGTGCTTTACCTCCAACCACAGAATGAGGCTCCCCCGCACACCTTCCTTCCTGGAAGTGGCCCTAGCCTTCACGAAGAGTATATACATAAGAAACCAATAGGTTTCCATCTGAGTCCTAGTGTAGTGTCCTACATAACACAATTGACCATACGACTCTAGACAATCTTCTAGCTAAGTATGATCCTTTTGACAGGTTATGCCATCTAGACATTGTGAACCGATTAATGCATGTAGAGACAAATGCATCACTTTGGCCAAAGTTTCTATATAAATAGACGTTTGTAGTAAATGTAGTCGTGTGTTCACACACCTCTAACTCTACTTGGAGACTATCTCATCCTACAATTTGGATTATTTGGCTAGTATCTCTAGGCATAATTGTCTTGACTGAACTCAATTCTTAGTCAACTGACTTAGCATTTAGTCCTGAATCTAGGATATATACTTTTATAGGTTTAGAAGATTTAACCTTTTTAGAGAGTTAGTTGCATTTTTTGCACACATCAGAGTCTATGACTACCGGTCATTCTACTCATCGACTCAAGATTAAGCACTCTTGTGCTATAAGTCATGTTTTGACTCTAACAAGAAATCATTACGCTAAGTTATCAAAAGATTCTAGACTGTATCTAAATTATAATATCTTAATCTATGGTTTCTTGACTCTTTTACTGTTGACCATAGAATACAAAAGACTAACACAAAGCCAAAATCTGACTAGAGAGTTTTTAAGTTATCTAAACCCTTCTGGGTAGATGTTAGGGTTTAACTTCTTAATCCCAATCTCATTGGTGTTTCAAAACACTCCAAAGTAAAAAGTTATAATATAGAAACAAAGACCTTAGTCTTCTATGGACCACTTGAACATTGGTCAAGTTTACATCTCTCAATATTATGTATAAACATAGATTATCAGGTATATCTTCATTGAGATAAAATATTAATGAATGCTATCATTATTATATCTAATCCTTGAACTAAGTCAATATTCGAGTCTATAATAATAACAATTTAATATCTTCTATCTCTTGATCTTTGTAAGTCCATCGACCTTTTGATATTGAAAATATTATGAACTCTTGTGTTTGATCCTAGAGTAAAATAACAATACTTATCATGTTGTGGTTTACATATGTGATATAATATCACCACTCTTGGTGTTTTATTAATACCCTCTTATGTCATAAAATGTCCCTCTAGGACTTTTACCTTCTAAGTTTAGCTCCTAGGTCCCCTTAGTTTAATCATGCACGTGTAAAACTTGTCCCGCTATAAAATCCCCTAAAACCCATGACAAATGGGGCTTAGGGGCCTATCTCAATGCTTAATCAAGACCAAAAATAGGCCTCTCAACTTGGGCACCTATGCCCTAGTCTAGACCTATTTTGCCAGGACCCAAATTTTAAAGTGTCAATTTATGACCATTTAAAGGTTTCTCTTTGTCGGCCTTTTCAATTTGAATTACGAATGTTAGCGGGAATGCATATATAAACATGTTTAGGACTTAATTTTAACTAGAGATGGATAATGCAAACTTGTGATGTTGAGCTAAAGATATTCAAGGCTTTCATTGTGTTGCAGAGCAGTATTGTGTTATGTTTGTATGTGTCTTGTTGCAGATTTGGCTTCATCAATCCATCTCCTTATGGTTTGAAAGATCTTCATTTCCCCGTGAAGGCTTCATCTCCAAGGTGATATCTAATTTGTGTTTCAATCAATCTATCTTATCATTTAGTTTTTCCTCTATCCACCAAGGACACACACTCTATCTAACAATGGTGTTGGAAGGCTTGAATGCCATTCTAGGGCTTGACCGAGGCAAGCTCCTAAACTCTCTTGTGATTGCAGGTTATAAGGGCGAAATGTATACCTTACAATTCTGGATCTACAGAAAAAGTGGCCTCTTGGATTTGGGCGCCCGCCCCAGTGATATTGAAGTTTCCACTTTTTAGAATCTGAATCTTGGTATGTTTCTAATATGCATTTAGTGCCTTCTTGTGCGATCATTTGTCTGTATATGATTTCATATAATTAGGGTTTAAGGCTTAATCGGATTAGGGTTTAACAAATTTATCAACATATTCCAACTTTCCTTATCATCTCAAAGTAAGACCAAACTTGTAGCTAAGTCCTCTTACAAGAGAAGTGACTGAACTTGGTTTATGTCTTTGAATGATTATATGTGAAAGGCGAGTTTGATTAAATCTATCTAAAACAATATCAACCTCATCACTCCTACTTTTCATATATAACATTTTGGTGAACTTGTGTTTTTACTGAACTTGCATCTTTCTGAGTGTTGTAATCAGATTTTCATTCATTCATATCATATTCATCATCATACATTCAAAAATCTTACGTAAATTTGAAAAATTTGAAAAAATAGGCATTTTTGGCTTGCATTAAGACATAGTTTGCACTATTTTCCTTGCATGTCATTGAAAACATTTAATTTTATGATATTGACATCAGATCTGAGATAACTTATAGCATTTCATATTTTTATCATTTACCTTGCATTTGCATATCTCATTTGCTAGGGTTTTGTTTGAAATTTTGCATTTTCATATAACCTAGTAATTTCAAAAGCTAGGGTTTGTAATTACAATATTGTTTCATATTTTATTACTCATTTTAAAACTCTTTCAAATATGATTTTGGACTATAGTGTGTCACCATTGTGTGAGCTATTGCATTTAAATTTCAAATTTTGCATATACACATTGTGTATTTCAACAAAAACAAAAACATTCATCTATTTTTCCTTAATTTTGATTGTGCATTGAAAATTGTAGGATTTCAGCACCCTTTTTGCATCAGATCTAATCTATATTACACATTATATCAGATTAGATTCCATTCATCCATCATTGTGCATATTTTTATAACATCTTTTATGCATTTACATTGAAAAAAGTGAAAAAATTGAGCATTTTAGATTCATAAACAAGCATAGATTTGTGTTGCTTCACTGCATTTGTCAAAAATATCTTTAATTTCAGATTTTGCATTTATTTTTATTGATCATTTGAAAATTTTGCATCATTTCATATTGTTGTTTGAAAAATTGCATATTTTAATTACACAATGTGTATTTCAACATAAGCATATAAGCATCCTTTTCACATATTTTGCAATAAATCATAAAATTACCAATATCACCTTTTTTGCAGCACTTTAACATTAAATTAACTTCATTTCTAGTGACATTAGTATGTTTTTGTTCTTTGCAAAAATCTTCAAAAACCTGATTTCCTCAAACTAGTGTTGTGGTGTACAAAAGTTTCTTATATTGGTTGTATGTGATAATGAATATATTGTATTATACATTGCTATTCCAAGACATTTTAATATGGCATATTCATGTCATTTTTCTTTGGTATCTTTGCATGCATATATCAAAGATCTTGATATTCATAGATTCATAACCCTCATTGGTGAGCAACCTTCAATATTAGAAACTAACCGAATTCATATCCATGAACACTCATGAGAAAGAGGATTATGAAAGTTCTATAAATCATGATAATGCATTGAATCTAGTATCTAAAGTATATGACGTGATGATGATGATTCTATGATTCACCCTATTCCTCCTTTAGTTGAATGTTTAAGCACCTTGGATATCGCTAAGGAAGTGAAGACCCCTTTGATCCTCCTCCTTTGGATGTATGCTCAAGTACTTTGGACATCACTTAGGATATGAATAGTTCTCCTTTGGTTGCATATTTAGAACCCTTGGACACTACTAAAGACACAATCATCAACAATTCTCTTCACAACATTGTACCTTCCCTTTGTTCCAATGCTTCTCCTTTGAGAGACGAAGTATTGGTAGATGAAGAAAGGCCCCTCACATTAAATCCTTTAAGTATGGATGTTGAGCTTAATCATAGTAAAAATAATGTTAATTAAATCATCACTAATAGACTTATTCAACCTACTAAGGGGATAGTGTATAAGTATACTAATGTTCCTAAACTCATTGTGAATGGGGCACCTAGTGCATTTTCTTTCTTGAAACTGGTGATTATGGTTCAAGGTGATCCAAAACCACCTCGACCCCTGGGATACATTCTAAGCGTGGCAAGACAAATCACTCAAAGAAATCAAGGTGTTCAAAATGTGCTGCAACATCACATGATTGCTCACACATACAACACCCATAATAACAAGCAAAGTAAGCAAGCACCACATATGCCTATCTCTCTTCCATCTTCTCAACCTATGCTTCCTCCACCACCTTGTCTTACTCATAAAAGTGGTCAAGATTATGATCTTGTTGAGCAGATTCATGCTACTCTTGCTAAGATCACTCTTTGGGAAATCATAAAAACATCACCTACATATCACCTACTGTTAAGTCGAATGGTGTAGTGGCTCTGTTAGATTGTATGCATACAATAAAAATGGATATTTTGTTTCAACCACATGAATTACCATCAATTGAAGTTCAAAACCAATATGGTCCTCTTATAATCTTTGTCACAATTAATAAAAAGTTGATAAAGCACGTTATGATTGACAATGGATCGATTCTTAATGTTTGTGGCATTGACTTACTATGCAAAAGCAAGATTGATAGTTCTTTAATCAAACTGGATAGGATTAGCATTCATGGTTTTGATAATGCTGGTAGACAATCCTTGGGTACTATAACTTTACCTATAAAGGTGGGACCCGTGACATTATCTACCCTTTCTCATGTCATGCTTGGCTCGATTTCATATAATATGATTCATGGTAGACCATGGATTCATGCCATAAGCGCAGTTCCATCTACCCTTCATCGATCAATAAAGTTTATTTATGAAAACAAACTTCACACTGTTGAAGCCGATCCTAATCTGAATAATTGCTTACATATTGAAATGTGAAAACAAGTTAACGATCATATGAGTCTAAATAATTTACTGGCTGATTTATCAACACATCTTGCCATAGATAATGTTGTGCAAGACTCTAAACCATTGAGTGCACTTCTTGGTGATGATTGGGGTTCATTAGATTTTACTCCTTACTATGTGGGGGAATATAAACTTAATAGCTCTGACACATCAAAAGTCGCATCGATCTCATCCAAGCAATCTTTGGAAACACCTATGAGACCCAAAGCCTCCTTGGTTGAAAACAAAGACAATACTCTTACGTATACTATAAACTATGAAACCTGTGAGGCCTCACCATCTTCTAAAGAGATGGACTCCCTCTATGGTCATGGATTTCAAATTTTGTACAAAAATTGTGACTACGTAGGCAATGGTTGTGGTGTAAATCAACAAGGAATCAGAGTACCTTTACAAGTCACTGGAATTAACTACACGACCAGTATTAGATACCATTCTTTAAAGCCTACCGTCATCCTAAACTTAATGTTAATACAATATCAACAAGACCAAAACTACATGCAAGATATCCTGAGTTGATAGACAAGGAAAGGATTGTCCGCCAGGAAGTATCCCATTGAATCAGGTAAGTATTGTAGGAGCACAATCAACACTGAGAGGGGGGGGGGTGAATCAGTGTTGATACACAAAAAACAATTTTTATTTCCTCTCTAGAATTGTCAATAAGATTTGTCTGAAATGAATTAATTATCAAAAGCACATTCACCAAATCTTCAATTATATAGGACACATGAAACTATACAAATCATCAACATAAGAAATTATACAAGACATCAACACAAGAAGAATTAACCAGTGGAAAACCCTCCTGGTGTAGAAAAACCACTCAAACTGCCTCACTGGCTTAAGTATAAAATCTTCAACTTTACAAAGTCTCACTGACTTGTGATTGCCTCATTGGCATACAGAAAAATCTCACTAACTTATATTGCCTCATTGGCATAGGAAGGTCTCACTGACCATAAGCCTCACTAGCATAGGAAGGTCTCACTGACCATAAGCCTCACTGGCCTACTGTGCCTCACTGGAAAACCCAATCACCAATAGAAATGATAAACAAAATCAAAGGGTTACTCTGTTTCCATTCAATTAAATTCATTATCCCATCTCTGCATAATACAAACTCCATTTGTAATTTCTCCATGTGTATGTCTTCAACCTGCATCTAATGCTCAATCAATTCACCTGATTTAGATTTAATTTCATATTGCCTTCATACTTGATTTTATTTAAACTGTGTCATACAAGTTGTCTTCATATTGGTTCACATTCATTACAACTGTATCATCAATTTTTTTTTCATTGATCTGCACAACAAATCTATTTAATCAAAGCATCTTAATGTCATTAAATATCATATGACCTTTCACATTCAACTCTTCTCTACTTTTACAATTTCACTTTCATTTTCTTCTTTTCAAAAATATGTTCCACCTGCAAAAATAAAAACATATATATATATATATATATATATATATATATATATATATATATATATATATATATATATATATATATATATATATATATATATATATATATATATATATATATATATATATATATATATATATATATATATATATATATATATTTCTTCTCTATATCCATGTAAGAGAAAATAAAAACTTTTCATATTCCATTGATATTTTCTTTGAATAACTTTTCAACTCTTTCTGTATACTTTAATCAATTTTGCCCTATTCAATTTCATCTTCCCCTACAAAATCACATTCTCTGTTTGCAAAATAAATATTCTTCAAAATCTTTTATCATTTTTATTTTATCTTGAATGATTTTCATCTTCAATAAAAACTTCATTCTCTTTGTCTTCTCCAATATGCAAAAGATTAGTTTTCAATAATAATATCTTCATCCAATAATACACCCACAATTTCTTCAAAAACAATCTCTGCAAATTTCTTCTAAAAGGCTTCCATGGTTTGATATTTTATTTTCTTATCTTTATGAGAAATGAAAAAAACTTATAAATTTCTTTCACAAAGAAATCAACTCTTAAAATCCACTTTCTCTTTTTATCTCCATTTGCCATGAGGGAAAGTTTTAAAAAAGAATAAAATCTTCTAAAAAAATTTCCAAAAAAACCTCCCTTGAATGGAGCTACATCTCCTTTTTAGAAGGCTAAAAGATAGCCTTAAAAAAACTCATAAAAAAATATTTTAAACTCTTCAAAAAACTCACACCAAAATCTACCTTTTTGAAAGGCTAAAAATAGCCTTAAAAACAAATCTTATATTATGCAGCCCTAAGATTTATCACGTTCAAATATGCTTCAAAAAGCATGTAAAGAGGAGGAGATATAGGTTTAAAGAAACACAAATTCAGGCTTCTTCCTTTTTGAAGACTTTTTAAATAATTTGAAGCTTTTCATGAAAAAGCTCTTTTATTAATAAAACCATTCAATGCTTTTTCATTTAAGACCTTTCTTCCTTTAATAAAGCCATTCAAATTACTAATCATGAGCCCATTTCTTTTAAGAGGGAACCGATGCAAGAGGTGAAGGAAATTGAAGAGGCTGGTTTCCTCATGGCACATAAACCCTTTAGAAGGTCAACTTTAGTGATAGCAACCTGTTATTACAAGTCAATGTCAAAATAGACTAAAAGAGCAATCTGTCACAAATGAAGCTTTATAGATTGCATATTAGGATTTAACATATGCCTTGTGTCCTGCTCTAGTGAATGAATTAACTCTAAATGAATGGTATCAACATCATTTCTCAACTGCAATATTCAACACATGCATTGTGTTCTTTCCTTAACACCATAATAACATGATAGACATTAACAACCAATGTGATCATCAATTGATCAATCAAGTCCTGCAAACCTATCAATCATGACTAATACCTTCAACTTGTGTCTGTCATCAACATTACACATCTTGTTCTCACTCATGATGATTATGAGTCCTTGAAGACATCCTAAATGAAGACTTTGCACAAGATCAACCCATGTTAGCAAGATAATAAACTCCATCACCAGTATAAGCAATTGAAGAACAACATCACCATTGATAATCAACACATCACATGAAAGGTATTTACTAATCAAGCCAACTCAACTAACAACATCCTTATTGAAGGCATAATCAACACTCTTATTCTATCCAAATGAACAACTCCTAATTGATGTTCATGATAGAGTGAACAACTGTGAAAGATATGATCCTGAACAACCTATGTCAATAGTGTAGGCCACCCTGATGATACCTTATGAAGATGCACACTAACTCAACACCCTCAATACCTTTTTGACATCAATGACAAATAACTACCATCAAGTATTTCTCCCTCTTTTAGCCACACTCAATGCAACACCTACTCCAATTGCTCTCAAGGGTGGCCTCCTCCTAGATATATATGTTGTTAGCATTGTGTTGTGTTCCCCTGTGTTGTGTTATGTGTTGTTTAGGTTTCCTAGGATGACCCTGTAACATCACATTCCATAAAACCCATCAATTAACATAAATGTTCATCTTAATCACGAAATAGACATCATCATGATTATCCAAATAAAAGTTTAATAAGAATGATTCATTATCATTTCAATAATTAAGCATGTTATTCTAAATAGAATATAACAAAACTTCAATTACAATATTTAATTACATATCCTTAGTGAATAACTTTCACTATGCATGTACAAATTATGCTCAAGGCATCAAATATAAAATTATACATAATATTTGATCATCAAGTCATAAAATGAAAAGAACTGCATCTGGAACTTTTGACATATGTCTTCATAAGCCTTGGTTTGTCTCATGCTTGGGAAGGAGAGCATCATCCCAGTGTTTTTCCACCAACCACAGATTGGTAGTCCCCTGCACAACTTCCTACTTGGAAGCGGCCCTACCCTTCATAGAAGGGATATATATTAGGAACCGTTAGGTTAACCATCTAAGTATCTGGTGTTGTGTCCTTCATAATGTCTCTCGGTCACACAACTATAGATCCACTCTAACTATGTATGACACTACTGGAGACATTATGCCATCTAGAGCACTGTGGACCGACAATGCATGCAGAGACGAATGCATTACTTTGGCCAAAGATTTACATACATATACGCTTTGCAATGAACATAGTCATATGTCCACCACCCTTACTCAACTTAGAAGTTGTCTCATCCTATAGTAAGTTTAAGTTGACCTCTGACTCTAGGTCTAGTATAAGAGGGTTCAATTTGATTCGTAGTCCATCCCAAGACAATCGACTCCCATCTTAGGCTTGTAATGACTTAATAGGTTACTTTTGAAATGAGGGGCTTGTGACTCCACATTACTTTGTCCCACTTTCTAATCATATTAAAGTCAAATCAATTTCACTAACATAGGTTTCCCATGGTTCACATTTTCAATATGAACTATCATTTAGGTTAGAATAGTAATCATGGTACCATAGGCATACCTTGCCTTATCTAATTAGAATAGTTTCATAAATAAAAGATAACTCAAATTACCCATATGAGTTTTTAATGATAAACATTCTCCCCATAGGGTTTACTCATAAGTAAAGAAAAGGGTTTAAATTCTTGTAATAATATCCATATAAATCTTAAGCTATTCATGCTTCCCATTATTCCAGGTTATCAATAGTAAGAAAAGATTCCTCACTAATGATTTGGCAAGCATGCAAAGCTACCATAGAATAAAACAATGTTATTTTGTTTAACACACCACCTCCTTTATCGAGGGGTAGAAAGGTACTGCCTTGGTTATTTCAATAACCTCCTTAAACAACAGTCGGGTTCCATGCAAGATGACTCAAGATTATAGTTGAGTGCTACAAGCACAGTTTAAAGTTAAAGTCTTATCGACTATCACCATAGTTCATGGTCACTGCCTTGGCCACATGCAGGCCAATCCATTAAGTATGTACTTATTACAATAGTTCTACACTTCTTGTGCCATGAGCACTTTCGGCTCAACTCATTATACGAGTCTGGGCACTATTATTATCAAAAGCCACATCATTAGCCGCCATGTAAATGTTACAGTGGATATATTCTCGGCCTTAACGGCCTCAAGCTACAATTACAATAAAAGATTGTAATGAATTAGAGATCGGCCTTAGCGGCCTCGAGCTACAGTTACAATAAAAGCTATAATGAATTAGAGCTCGGCCTTATCGGCCTTGAGCTATAGTTGCAAAGAAAGTTCAAGGGTTTAAGGCTCGACCTTAGTAGCCTCATGCCACGGTATAAAGAACATTTCACTGGTTAAAGGCTCAACCCTTTTCGACCTTGAGCCACTGTAATAGCAACAAAAACATGAAGCTAAAATTACAATAAACATGCTATAAAGTAGTTGACACTTACATTACCAGAAAGTAAACAATGAAAGACTATGTTCTTGCAGACTTTCATTCTACCTGAATGAAGTCGTTTGATTGCTATCTTTCCCAATTCGGTTGACTATTCTTTCTTTCTTTGCTTCTCCTCCTGAGCATAGAGAGCACCTGAATAATGATTTTTCCTTGCAAGAATGATAGCCAGTGATAACAATAAACTTTGTTATCGTTCCTCTTTTGGGCATGCCGAGTATGTTGGGAGCTACCACCCTCGCCATGACACGGTGGGTAGTTTTCCCACTCAGACAACCTACCAATTTCATAGGGACCCGATGTCCCATTACTTGCTATCAGCAAGCCTTTAGTGAGCACGAAGCTCCCATTGGTTCAAATAATCACATTATCACTCCACTACCGTGGATGATGTCAGCTATAACAAATAAATAAACAAAATAGTATAGCAAGGAATTCAATATTAGTTTTATATAATCATAGAATAATATTATTTCACGCATCAACTTGATGAATGTAATTACTTATATAGATCAAGATGTTGTCTTTCGACATCACCACCTTCATGGTGGCAGGGTCAACATGCAATTTAGGGGTTGAGCACCGCTCCCCCTTCTTCGCTAAAACCCAAAACATATTAGTCCAAGAAAAATGGATTCATAATCCCAATTTGGGGAAAAATAGAGTAAATAAGAAGATACTCTACCACACGGTAAGGCTAACTCTTGACTTGCAATTCTAAGAACGTCGTTAGGTTGACTTGAAATAACTCAATTGACAAGACAACACAAAAGGAAAATCAATTGGCAAAGAAAAAGCATAACTTATGCCAACTCACACAAGTTCTTAAGGACATAGAGTTTGACACTCAGATGGAAATTGACCACGTTTCTCATCATCTATCTCTTCCTCTCAGATGATACTCTCCTTCCATCTTCCAAGGATGATTATTTTCCCAATGCAACTCACAACCAGAAAATCATGATAAGTGTATCATCGTATGATTGATAAATCATAATAATTAAATAATCATTTCAATCTAGAAATCTCATACTTGACTGACATTAGTTAGAAGCAATGATTAATCTGACGTTTTCCACAAACATCTAATCATCCAACTCTTAACTAATCCTCCTGATTACCATGCAAAAGTAAGATTAAGCTAATCACAAGTTGGGGATGTAACCAACCCTTGATACTCTTGTAAGGTCAAGGATACGGGGAGACCACCTCTATTGTGACTATTCTTCTATTTGTTTCATCATTCTTTTATCTTGCTTCTCCTCTATTTTATTGTTGTGTCATGCCTTAGGGGCATAGTATTGCGAAGGGTGTTTTGGGGGCATCCTCCTATGTGGTGTTCCTAAGGCACTTGATCTCCTCTCTCATTTTTATTGTTTACCTTCTTTAATGATTCTACCTAGTTGGTGGATGACAAAAACAAACAAATACTGATATAGATCATGTGTCCCTTCAACGAGTAAGCAAAAATGGACCTAGTCCATATATGAAGATGGGATTGATATATATATATATATACATATATATATATCTAATATTTGATTAGTAGAATCACCCCGTGTGATGTATCATCTTATGGCATTTCTAGCAACTAATATTTTACAATCCACTTAATATGCTCTTGTACACTTTGAATGGTATATCACCTTGTTGCTACACTTAGTTTTGAGGTACCTGTAGTATAGCCCAATGGTTATACTTAGCTCCAAACCCATGAGTATAGCCTTGGTCCTTGATGTGACTGTTTTCATGTATATCTTTCATGATGTGATATGGTTGTTAGTAAGATTTTCTAACCATCTTGTTGTTTATCTTAGCATATCATATCAATGTGTTTGTGGGAACATTCAATGATTGTAAGCACATGTCACCTTGGAGGCATTGGCTTTGCGAGAGCTCTGGTTCCCTTTGTGTGTTTTCTCTCTACCTTAATGTGCTTGATATCGGTAAGCAACATCAACCACCTTAAGGTGGGGGCATATATAATGGTATCTGTCTAATGATTTTGGCACTAACGAAGCATGTTTGTAAGCTCTCTCTGTGAGGCAGGATGTTGTATCTCTTGAGCTAGTGCACATCCTTATCTAAATTGCAACCAAAGAGCCCTCTCTATGAGGTAGGATAATGTATCTCTTGAGCTAGTGTGTATCCTTTTATACAAAGCCCTTCTATGGAAGGCAGGATGGTGTATCTCTTGAGCTAGTGCACATCCTTTTATATAAAGTCCTCATCGGGAGGTGGGGTTGGATATTGAGCTATCCTTCCTTAAGCATGTCTTTGGCAGTTGTTGTGGCATAAGCCCAACCATTAGGTGTGTCTGTAGCATGTTTTAGATGGTGGGACTTAGTAATAATCTCCTTCCATCACTTGTGTTTGTCGTGTTTAAGACGTATATTATGTCTATGGCATGCTATACAACGCTCGTGTTTTCTGTGTGTCTTCTCATGTGTGTGGTATCAAGGGTGTAGTGATGAGCTCCCCCCACACTCAGGTTTGTTTGGCATGTCTTCCCTCATGTGTGGTATCAAGGGTGTAGCGATGAGCTCCCCTCACACTCAGGTTTTGCTTGGCATGCTTTCCCCCTGGTGTAGTATCAAGGGCGTAGCAATGAGCTCCCCCTACATTTTGGGTTTTTTATTGTGTGTTTTTGGCAGTTTCAAGGGTGTAGCGATGAGCTGCCCCTACCCCTTAGTTAGGGTTTTATTTCATATATGAAAATGTTATATCAATGTATTCATCGTGTTTTGCGTGACTGCTCTCATGTACTCATCGTGTTTTATGTGCTTCCTACTGTCTTCTCCATGTTTTGCATGCTTCCTACTATCTTCATTGTGTCTTGCATGTCTTCAATGTGTATTCTAGTGCTTACCTAAAATTAGGGGCTAGAAATAGTTCCTCAATATTTGTGTATGCCTTAGTTTCATGTGCCTGGCGTGTTTGATGTGTTTTCGACTGTACTTAAATGCATGTATGGGTTGTGAGATCATACATACATTAAAGTGGGGGATACATGTTATGTCGTAAAATGTCCCCTAGGACTTTTACCTCCTAAGTTTAGCTCCTAGCCCCCCTTAGTTTAATCAAGCATGTGTAAAACTTGTCTCAGAGAAAAATCCCCTGAAACCCATGACAAATGGGGCTTAGCGGCCTATCTCAATGCTTAATCAAGACCAAAAATAGGCCTCTAGACTTCGGCGCTCGCGCCCTAGTCCAAACCTATTTTAACAGGTCCCAAACTTTAAAGTGTCAGTTTATGACTGTTTAAAGGGTTCTCTTTGTCGGCCTTTTCAATTTGAATTACGAATGTTAGCAGGAACACATATATAAACATGTTTAGGACTTCATTTTAACTAGAGATGGATACTGCAGACTTGTGATATTGAGCTAAAGATATTCAAGGCTTTCATTGTGTTGCAGAGCACTATTGTGTTGTGTTTGTATGTGTTTTGTTGCAGATTTGGCTTCATCAATCCATCTCCTCATGGTTGAAAGATCTTCATTTCCCCGTGAAGGATTCACCTCCAAGGTGATATCTACTTTGTGTTTCAATCAATCTATCTTATCATTTGATTTTTCCTCTATCCACCAAGGACACACACTTTATCTAACAATGGTGTTGGAAGGCTTGAATGCCATTCTAGGGCTTGACTGAGGCAAGCTCCTAAACACCACAACCCCCAAGTCCTCTCTTGTGATTGCAGGTTACAGGTGCAGAATCTTGCAAAGAAGAGTTGCAGGAGATCAGAGCAGAGGATAAAGATTTAGGATCTGAAGAAAAGAGTGAAGAATATTCCCTTCTGGACAAGGGCTCCTACCCCTGTGTCCTCCAGATTTCCATTGTCAGAAACTCTGAAGCAAGTTGCAGACTTCTTCACCTTACAGTTCCTGATCTACAGAAAAAGTGACCTCTTCGAATTGGAGGCCCAACCTAGTGCCCCTAAAATTTCTACTTTCTGGAATCTAAATCCTAGTATGTTTCTAATTTGCATTTAGTACCTTCCTGTGCGATCATTTGTTGTGTTTCATCCGCGTATATACGATTTCATATAATTAGGGTTTAAGGCTTAATCATATTATGGTTTAACAAATTTATCAACATATTCCAACTTTCTTTATCATCTCAAAGTGACACCAAACCTATAGCTAAGTCCTCTTGCAAGAGAAGTGACTGAACTCAGTTTATGTCCTTGAATGATTATATGTGAAAGGCGGGTTTGATTAAATCTATCTAAAACACTATCAACCTCATCACTCCCACTTTTCATATATAACATACCCATATCATATCTTCATATTCTAAAATAAAAGATTAGCTTTCACAAAATCCTTGATAAAACACAATAACACTTATACATATAAGTCTTGGAAACTAAAGACTTATTTCAATCTAACCTTCTAACTTGCTTCTAGATTAATAGAAGAGTCTTCAACAATTTAGTCTCGACTTCTAGTAAATAATTTGTCTTGTGATACTGCTGTGACAACAAAGAAATAAGACCACTATATATAGATCTCGAAACTCATTCTAAGCCTCATGATCATTCGATATAAGTGATACACAATCATCTATTACGAAGAGACAATCACTAAAATCAATGCCAAGGTGACTGTGGATTTAGAGGAATAATTATAAAGTATGTAACAAATTATTCATTGTTTACTAGGCAAGAGTAAATGTACATTTGACCTTTATGATTAAGACCACATTGCCCTTCGACTTGCAATGGTCTACTAAGCTATGATTATTAAACTAAAAGCTCTTAGCCTCTTGGCCTACACAGTTTACTATCCTAAGATAATATAAAAGATTTTTTAGCCTTTCGGCCTTCGAATGGTTACAAAACTAATGATAACAATCTATACATATATATAGGTTTGATGTCTTAACAATAGTATGAAAACATTAACATATACATATATCACTAAAGAAACCATAACACACATTTCTAATCATTTCTATTTTCAATCTACTATGAACAAAACTTCTCACTATTTCCTTCGAACTACAATCATTACGAATAATACTCTATATATATAATTTCAAAGAGAACACATTCCTGTTTGTATACAGATGATAACAAACTACAATAATTTAAAAATGAAAAGATAATGCTTTTCTAAGGCATTCATACCTCTAAAAGGTGTCAGTTTCAGTGCTTGAGCAAGCTTTATAAATTCACTAGCTGTCAGACTTGACTCCACCTATCCTTCTGTGTGTCTATGTCTTTATCCACGTGGATTCCTTTATAAGAACTAGCTCACTTAGATAACACATTTCTCTATCTTACTTAACTATTGCTTCTTATACGAAGCTCCCTCTCTCTCTATGTTTTACTATGCACTCACAGTTATCACAACATTGATAAATATATGTTATCATTCGAAGATATCATTCCTCTGTGTCTTCGATATCCTTACCTCTTAATGATATAGTCTTTTAAGAATTCACCACTCCACCTTCCCGCGGATTCCTTGGAAGGTTCCTTGCCTATGAACATGCTTTGATAGCATGCAAATGTAGTGGAGCAGTTGGTCTATAATGACCACTCTCGTACTCCTCCTTAACTCCATAACTAACGTGGAGATAGGAGTTGAGTGCTCACATATAAACATGAAGAAGTTGCAATAGTTGCTCTCATACCACAATACTTAAGGAACTCTTCGACATCATACTATAAGTATAACTTATAAGTAATATTTAAATAAATATAAAACATCATAGTGTAGGTATATACAACGTATTCTTATGTTGTTCCTTTCACTTTGAAATACTATGAGAATGGGGTTGAGGTTTTCTCCCCCTCTCTATTTTGCGTAAACGCTAACAAAGATAGGTTAACAAAACATAAAACTTATCGTAAATCGCTGATAATGAAATAGTTTAACCACTGATATTTAATTAGTTATAATAATATATACTATAATCATATCTCATAAGGAAGATAATGACTATCAATCATATCTTGTCGATTATCTTGTCGATGGTCGTACTATCCCTACTTGGTTTTTTAAAAATCCTAAGCCAAAGGATCTTAACGAAAAATAGATGATTGTTGAATTGAAACCAACTTAGACCAAAAGAGTTGAACACATCTTACCAAACTCGACAAGGGTTCACTAATAGTGCAAGCACAAGACTTAGATGACAACAACCTGTCCTTATCCAAATGTCTATTCACTTCTCTCTGATGATGCTCTCCCTCTCTTTCTTGGAGGGTGGAAAACCTATTTTCCTAGTTACAACTTGCAATCAATCAAACTGGGATTAATGCATCATTAGTCACTTCATATATATTATGAATAAATAATCATGACGACATATAATCAGATGTCTAATTCTAAACATATAAACATAAAATCTTTATATCATTGATTTATCCTGATATTTTCACATAATGTCAAATCATTAAATCATGCATAATCAACTATTAATTACATGCAAGTAAAAAATAAAACATAGTCATAATTTGGGGTGTGACATATCTCCCCCCATAAGATTCATCATCCTCGATGATCCAATGTATCCAAAATAATAACATGATAAAGTTTTTGTTCAACTTTGAAAAGCATAAAACAAATGAGGAAATCTTTGATAAAAATCATGTTAATCTTCCCATGTGGCACTATCCTCTGCATACTGGTCCCACTAGACCTTACATTGAGTAATCTCTCTGTTACGCAAGTGGAGCTTGCAAAGTTTGGGCACCTTGAGAGGCTCGATCATGACCACTCCTGGGTCATGTACCTATAAAGCATTCCAATCAATACTATGATTATCACATGTTATATACTTTTTGAAATATGAAACATGAAAAACATTATGCATTCTAGCAAGAGCTAGTGGTAGACCGATTTTGTAGGCAACCAGATTGATAACTTCAAAAACTTTGAAGGGTCCTACATATCGAGGAGGTAGTTTGGAAGACTTTCCAAACTTTATGGAACTTTTTTGAGGTTTGACCCTCAAAAGAACTATTTCTCCAACTGAGAATTGTCTTGGTGTATGCTTAGCATCAGTGTAACTTTTCTATCTATCATTTTCTTCCATCAATCTATTTCTAATCAGCTTAATCTGTTCTTCCATTTCTAATAACATCTCTGGGCCAATGCCAATCCTATCTTCTAGCTTATCCTCTCTTATAGGAGTTTGGCATCTTCTTCTGTATTCAAATGGAGCCATCTTGATAGTAGAATTGTAGGAGTTGTTATAAGAAAACTCCACAAGTGGTAGATATTCTTCCCACTTGTATTGTTGATCCATGCATTTTACATCCTCAACAAATCTTCTAGGACTTGATTTTCCCTCTCAGTTTGACCATATGTCTCAGGGTGATAAATTGAACTAATATTGAGTTGAGTTCCTAGTGCTGAAAACAAAGTTTGCCAAAATCTTTAAGTCATGCGTGCATCTCTATCTGAGATAATCTTCTAAGGAACTCCATGCAATCTAAACACTTCTTGCATGAACTTGCGAGCTATGACTAGTGCTCCATATGTTAAATTCTTAGGTATGAAGTGAGCTACCTTGGTGATTTTGTCTGTCACCACTAAAATAGCATCATGTCTATTTCGAGACATTGGAAGACCTTGTACAAAATCCATGCTAATGACCTACCACTTCCACTTTGGAATATCATGCGGATACAAAAGTCTTGTTGGATGTTGATGCTCAACCTTAAATCTTTGGCATTGTAGGCAACTTGCTACAAATCTTGTAGCATCATTCTTATTCCTTTCCAGAAATAAAGAGGTTGCACTTTGGCTAGGAGTTTAGTTACTCCTGGATGACCTGACTATGATGCGGAATGAACTTCCTTCCACACAAGGTTTCTCAACTGAATTTGGAACATAGATCCTTCCTTTGTATCTTAAAAGCCCACTTGGTTCAAAATAGAACCCATCATACCTTGAGTCTTGAGGATTTATTGACGAAGCCTACTTAACTTGCTCATAAAACTCATCATCTGCAGGATTTTGCAATACTAAATACTTGAAGTTTGAGTGGATAGAGATAATTGAAGAAATATGCCTCCGCTGACTCAAAGCATCCGCTACTCAGTTCTCTTTTCCTTTGATATAATTTATCTCAAAGTCATAGTCAAATATCAATTCCAACCATCTCCTTTGTCGAGTATTCATATGAGGTTGGGAAAATATACACTTAAGACCATGATGATCTGACTTCAACTCAAAAGGCTTCCCTAACAAGTAGTGTCGCCACACTTGCAAAGCATGCACAACTACTGCTAACTCTAAATCGTGAGGAGCATAATTCTACTCATATGCTCTCATCTTCGTAGATTCATAGGCTACCACTCACCCATTATGCATAAGCACTCCACCTAAACCTTCCCCTGAGGCATTAGTGATGAAAACACATTGACTTTCCAGATCATGAACTTTCAATATTGGTGTAGTTGTCAACCTCTATTTCAACTGGTCAAATGCCTCCTGACATTTCTCTATCTAGTCAAAACACTTTGCTTATCTCTGAAGTGAAGTGGTTGGGCTTGTAATATTAGAAAAATTCATAATGAACTTCCTATAATATCCAACTAACCCCATGAAATCGTGCACTTCATGCACATTCTTTGGCACAGACCACTCAAGTATAGCTTTGATCTTTGTAGGGTCTACTAAAATTCCTTTAGCCAAAATTATTTGCCCCAAATACTATATCTCTTTTATGAAAGAAGTACAATTAGAAAGCTTCCCATACAGCTCATGTTCTCTCAGTCATTGCAGAACTAACCGCAAATGATACAACTTGAAAGGGAAAAGAGAACCCAGCATGCACCTTACAACATCCTATATTTTACTTAAACATATATTCAATAACTTGATGCAAGCACATACTACTATGCCCTTAAAGCGGAAACAAACAGTTGATTTCCCATCACATTAACCCTTAGAGGAAAGATAATGTAGCTTACAGATCTAAATAAATTTCAGCAACATAATGGCATATAAATTAACACTTTAAGAACATGAAACAAGAAGAATAGACGAAAGATAGACAGAAGAGAAGAGACATCAATATACATGGGTAAAACCCTTTTGGGTAAAAAATCCCACACTTCAAAGCATCGAACCAATGTATTAATCTGCAACAACAAACATGTTACAATACACTTGCAGGCTCAAAGCCTTAACATGGAGATTTACATCTTGCTCTTTTGGAGGAAAAACCAACAGCATAACCTTGCATAAAACTCTTCTCTCACAAACTTCTCCTTAAGCCTCCAATTTATAGACTTCTCACAACCAAGAAACCATTATGTGGTTTTACAAAACCATGTGCTTAAATTCTCAGCCAAGATTCTAGTCTAAAAATAAGTTCACATCCAAAATGTTCTCCCCTATTTTTGACCCTTACAGTTGTCATAGAATCTATCATAATGTCGCTAAAAATAGTCCTTCCATGATATACTACCATGTGGGCATATTTTGACAACTAATATTTCAATTTTCAAGGCACCGACATGTGGCAAAAGTGCCAATTAAGAATTCAAACGCCCCTTCATTATTTTGGAGCTAAATAAAAATAATAACTGATCATTGGAAAATATTAAATAGAAATAAATGCTATGGGAAATATGCAAGGTTAAGACACCTCATTTCTCAACGTTCTCCCACTTGTCAAATACCTTGCAAGAGCCAGGGGATACACAACTAGTTTGTGAACAACCAAGGTTAACATACTATCTCAACTGAACTCCACTATGCTCATGAGCTTTATAGAAGCACATGTAACATCTTCTAAGTGATCACCAACATGACAAAAAGATTAGAATTCCAAAAACATGATGAAACACTAAATGTCACATAGACACACCAATGTATCCAACTTCAAACCCGTTACCAGAACATAACTCTGAAGTCCAAACACCTCCAAAACAAGATCGAGCATGAATGCCCTAGAACAATTAGAACAACAACCACAGCTAGTTGTTTACATCCAACTAAAAAACCCACCATTGATAAAACTTATGACATATCTAGCCCATACTGCAGCTCTCATCCCTGTATAATCCATTGTCCTACTCAAAGTTACCATTTTCCATGATAACAAACACACCAAAACCATTGATGTGCAAAAAATCTGAAGACCTTTGATATTGCAGTCCAATGAAAAAAAATCTACCAAAGACATACATACATCCTAGGAATCAAACTGCATGAGCAATGCCAACCAAAGCAACACAAAGTCTACCAATCAACACTTACATAAAAGTGTGGCTTATAATCAAATCATGTAATACAAAGAACAATCACAATGATATGCAAACTGCAACCAACTGTTGTAAAATAGAGCATACTTCCACAAATAATTTTCTGCTCACTCTCACCTTTGATCTCCTCCACTTCTCCCAAGTCCTCCACATCTCAAATGATATGCATTAAAAGAACACATACTGTTGCTAAAAAACAATAAAGTACAACAACAGTAGATGACCACAAACCCAGTGATCATACTAGATGAATAAGAACCTCTAGGAAGAAATATGAGACCATAAAGAGAAACTACAAACCATATCATGTCTTTATGCCAACACCACCAAGTGCTAAGTTGTGCCAAGTAAGATCTCCTTCACAAAACCCCAACTGAAAAGCCTTACCAACACCCAAACGTTCAATCTCAAAAGATCAAATAAAACATATTAATCTCATATAACAAAAAATGGATGTAAGCTTCTCTAACCAAAGAAGATCAAACTCAAAAAAAATCCATTCCAAAAATAGGAATACAGCCCACTAACATCTCCAAAACTTCTCATAAATCAAACCATATACCTAAGGAGATAACCATGCCAAGTACTCCTCAAATGAACCCTCTAGAACAAGAAACTATAGCTCAAGATCCATATCCATGAGAAATCAAAGCATAAAACAAAATGAATTTGAAATAGCATGGGCAATACATATTAGATCATTTTCTGTCAAGTGAACTGAGAGTGGGGAATGAGAATACTCAACTGAGATACACCAAGCCTCATAGACTCTCTCCAAGAACAATCTCCTCTCAAGTTCAAAACATGAACTCATGTCCATAACAAGCGAAGGCTCCTCAGTGTTTTTGCCAAAATTTCACCATTCCAACACATGATCCCCACAACAAGAGATATCTAGCCTCACCTCAAGTCTCTCTAGTATCCATAAGCATCCGTCAACTAGTACATGCCAACTTTAGAAGCATCCTACAAAATCATGAAGCTTCAAGCAAATGATTAATACTCAAAACCAAAGAGAACTTCACCAGACCACTGTCAAAGCTCCCACTGCACATCTGCAAAATCTAGGAACACACATGACATCATGATCTAGCATCTCCACCTAGGAGATCACTACTTGCTCCAATGAACATATCTTGCCAAAGGGGCACCATCATGCCAAAACTGCAATCATGACACCTACAACCACTATAGAAGATCATCCATCACCAAGTGATAGATCCACATCATTGTCGAAGCTCCCACTGAAACTGTGATACCGAGCTTATCAAGGCATTATGATAACCATCCTCTCATTGAAGATCATCCATGGCTCTAACACAATCTAATAATTGACCTGTGTAATACCAGCAACACAAAATAATAAAGTAGAACCAAGATCTCCAAGTCAAGAAGATAAAACCATCATTGTCAAAAGCTCACACTAAACTGTGTAACCAAGCTATCCATGACATCATGATAAACATGCTCTAAGTCCCAATAACTAACTATCCAGGCACTCTAATCATCCATCCTCTTATCCCAATGCAACATACCAATGCACAAATGACCACAGACAAGGCCAACTAACAAAGTCTGCATAAACACTGAATCAATCTCGTGGATAAAGAAAGTCCACATTTGAGTCATCCCACTATAGTTAATGGGTAGCTAATCCACAAACTTCATAACTCAAAGATCCAAAACAAATGTAATATTCAAACTCATCATTACATTAGTAACATGCAAACTGAGATATGAAAGAAGACAACCTATAGACTTCAAGAATCAAACACCAAATCATCACTAGATTCAATTTGCCAAACAAGTCCACATATGAATAACCATAGTCAAGGAACCCATCAAGCATATACTGTAGAAATGATAAGTGACCAATCACATACCAACATCTCCACACTAAGAAAGCTACAAACCTCCTCACACCATGCACGAAGCATACATGCAAACCTGCAACTATCTTACGTCCAGAAACACCCCCAAGGAATCATAATCTAAAAAATAGTTTTTCTGCAGATCTACAAAAACCACAAGTTTTGATTAACCATGTAAAACTTGCAAAACCACCATGTCACTGACATACATGCAAATCCATATTCAATTATTATCTGGAAGACCCACAAGTCTGAAAACCACCGAAATAGTTAAACCAGAATAATGGAATAACACAAATAGGCATAAACATAGATTCTGAATGGAAAATCTACAAAACCCTCAGATCAAATCAATATGAAACTGAGACATGCAAGTACATCCAACCAAAATGAAGTAGAGGTCCAGGAACTTCAGGCCCATTTGTAGGCCAACTCCACAACCACCATGTACAAGCATATAAAGGAGCTAGGTTGTTCTAGAAGCTTTCAGATCATTCAATGATCAAGTCCACATCCTACATGCATTCGAGGTTAACAAAACAATGCCTTCTATTGCTAGGGACTAAAACCAAGCACCCAACATAAGCACATCAAACCATAGTCATGACAACCCAAGTTTCTCCATGTGATCGGGGAGCCAAGAACAAACACCCAACATGAATACTTTGCTGCAAACAACCATAGAATGAAAGAACATAACCACCATACATGAGGGTTATTACATACTATCAAACAGGAGCTCCAGATCAATATCATATTAAATGTAATCACATGATCAACTCCATTATACTCCATCTTTTCTATCCTTCAAATGCCTGTTGTAACCTGAAAACAAGATCAACTACAAGACTTCCACTCAAACAAGGATTAATAATCAGCCAATTCCTTCCTACAGATTCCCTCAAGCTTTCCAAGCTAAGAAATCACAATAGAAGAAATACCTAGAACCTTAAACACCATGGAACCAACACATGCAATCTCATGCAACCATGAAACCACTATGGCTCTGATACCAACTGAAAGGGAAAAGAGAACCCAGCATGCACCTTACAACATCCTATATTTTACTTAAACATATATTCAATAACTTGATGCAAGCACATACTACTATGCCCTTAAAGCGGAAACATACATTGTTGATTTCCCATCACATTAACCCTTAGAGGAAAGATAATGTAGCATACAGATCTAAATAAATTTCAGCAGCATAATGGCATATAAATTAACACTTTAAGAACATGAAATAATAAGAATAAAAGAAAGATAGACAGAAGAGAAGAGACACCAATATACGTGGGGAAAACCGTTTTGGGTAAAAAACCCCACACTCCAAAGCATCAAACCAATGTATTAATCTGCAATAACAAACATGTTACAATACACTTGCAGGCTCAAAGCCTTAACATGGAGATTTACATCTTGCTCTTCTAGAGGAAAAACTGACAGCATAACCCTGCATAAAACTCTTCTCTCACAAACTTCTCCTTAAGCCTCCAATTTATAGACTTCTCACAACCAAGAAACCATTATGTGGTTTTACAAAACCATGTGCTTAACTTCTCAGCCAAGATTCCAGTCTAAAAATAAGCTCTCACATCCAAAATGTTCTCCCCTATTTTTGACCCTTATAGTTGTCATAGAATCTGTCATAATATCACTAAAAATAGTCCTTCCAGGATATACTACCATGTGGGCATCTTTTGACAACTAATATTTAAATTTTCAAGGCACCAACATGTGGCAAAAGTGTTAGATTTCTACCCAAGCATGCAAGTGATTGAGAGAAAGCAAAATAGAAATCAGATATGAGGTAAATAAACTATATTCAACTCAAGAGAATGCAAAGCATTACAATAGAATGGGATGCTCATATGAGAGCAAGAAGTGGGTATATATATGATATTCCACCCAAGAGACTCAATACACAACCAATGTGGGATAAAGTGAAAAAGTCCCTAAGTAAGCTTAACCTAGTGTGAAAAGAGCTAAGGTGGAGAACAAGCTAATAAAGAGCTAGATAGCAAAGTAACCCTGTTCACACTAACACCCCCCCTTAAGTGTAACTTAGGGGAAATGGTGACAAAATGCAAAGATGGGTCCCAGCAACAAGGCCTAATGAGGTACCCATGTACAAAGAATCCTATCAAAAAAAAGAAAGGAAGGAGAAAACCTAGTGGGAAAAAACTCCCCCATGAGAGGATAAAGTAGGAAGGGCTAAGAGACCCCCCAGAAGAGATGACCTGCACCCCCAAGAGAGACCAAAGATGAACATACTTGCTCTCAGTGAAGGGTTTGGTGAAGATATCCGCAACCTGGTTTGCTATAGGACAATACTGCAAATCAATGACCTCCACCTGAATCAGCTCCCTGAGAAAATGCATGTGGATCTCAATATGTTTGGTCTGCTGATGATGAACCGGATTCCGTGAGATTTGAATGGCACTCTGGTTGTCACAAAATATGACTGATGACCGTCTGATCTAGATACCAAACTCAGTGAGAAGATTTTGAAGCCAAATGGCCTCAGTAGCAGCATTCATAGCCCCTCGATACTCGGCCTCAGTAGAAGATAGAGCAATAGTAGACTGCTTCTTTCTCGACCAACAAATAGGACCTGAACCAAGTGAGAAGCTGTAACCTGAAGTAGACTTGCGATCCTGAGAATTGCCCGCCCAATCTGAATCTATGTAGCCCACCAAGTCAAGCTCAATACCCACTGCATAGTGAATCCCAAAACTGTGAGTACCCTAAATGTAGTGAAGGATCTGCTTGGCTACTTTCTAGTGCAGCTCATGAGGCTCCTGCATGAATCGAGAGAGCATGCCTATAGCATATGAAATGTCGGGTCTCGTATGAGTCAGATAAATGAGACTCCCAACAAGCTGTTAGTACAAAGTGTCATCAACAAGTGGAGAAGAACATTGAGCCTCAAGTTTGACTCCAGAAAGGAAGGGAGTCGGAGCAGGCTTACAGTCAGCCATATGAAACCTCGAGAGCAAATCTAGAGCATACTTGGACTGTGTGATGGTGATCCCGAAAGAAGAATGAAAGATCTCAATCCTGAGAAAGTAATGCAACAAGCCCAAGTCAGTAATCAAAAAACTATCATGAAGGGCAGTTTTGACAACCCCAATGGTGGATGAAGAACTCCTTGTGATCAATAAGTCATCGACATAAAGAAGTAAAAATAGGAGTGAATCATCCTACTGTAGAATGTAGACATTGGGATCAGAATGGCACCGAGTGAACCCAACTAATAAAAGGAAGGAGTCCATCTTGGCATACCAGGCTCGAGGAGCCTGTTTGAGGCCATAGAGAGACTTCCGAAGATGGCACACAAGTGAAGAATCCTGAATGAACCCCTATGGTTGCTCTATGTAGATCTCCTCCTGAAGGTCACCGTGAAGAAAAGCACTCTTCACATCCATCTGGTGTACTTCCCAATGATTAGCTGCAGCAATGGCAAGAATAAGTTGGATGGAATTCATTCGGGCAACTGGTGTAAAAGTCTCAGAGTAGTCAATCCCAAGAACCTGGGAGAATCCTTTGGCGACCAAGTGAGCCTTATGCTTGTCAACTGACCCATCTGCTGCAAATTTTGTCTGATAGATCTACTTACATCGAACAAGTTTTCTTCCCTTAGGAAGAGGGACTAGATCCCAAGTGTGGTTCCTCATCAAGGAACTATACTCCTCCTACATAGCTGTATCCCACTCAGAAATACCAGAAGCCTCATGAAAGGACTGTGGATCTGAGGCAGTAGCAATGAAGACATGTGGAGCATCCTAAAACTATGAACGAGTCTGCCTGGGGTCTGATGAATCCCTAACCCAATCACCTGCAGACTGCAAGGTTTTTCTAGCCCAAAGTGGACCAGAAGATGGAGAATCTAGAGGAGAATCATCAACCTCTGAATGATGACTAGGAGAGGAAGGAGGTGAGTCCTTTGAATCACTCTCTGCATCATAAGTGGAGGTAGAAGACTGCTCAGGTGAATCTGACTCATTAGAAGATCTGTCATGTATACCAAGTGACTCCAATGTCAAAGTAGAAGGAGTTGGAGAAGTGATAGAAAGTGAACTCGAAGAGCCCTCCTCAAACTGAACACTCCTTTCAATGAACAACTCATGTGTAGTAGGGTGGAGCAACCGATAACCCTTCACACCATCAGGATAACCTACAAATATGCAAGGTCTACTCTGCAGATCCAAGGCCTTGCATTTCTCTGCAGGAATGTGGACCCATGCAGGAGAACCAAAAACTTGAAAGTGCTTAACTGATGGTTTTTGACCGCTCTAAGCTTCAAAAGGAGTGACTCCCTTCAAGGCTCGGTGAGGAACACGGTTTTGGATATAACATGCACAGTTAATGGCCTCTACCCAATATTGTGGTGTAAGAGATCTGGAGTGAATCATGCAGTTCGCCATTTCCTTCAAGGACCTATTCTTCCATTCTGCAACATCATTCTGCTGAGGATTATATGGAACTGAATGTTGCAAATCAATCCCCTCTGAAGTGCAAAACCTCTCAAACTGATGGTTGACATACCACCATTGTCAGTGCGCAAAAATTTGATGGCTTTCCTGGATTGCTTCTCTACAAAAGTCTTGAAGTCCTGAAAGTGATCAAATTCCTCAGACTTCTGTTTGAGAAAGTACACCCAAGTATATCGAGAAAAGTCATCAATGAATGTGAGGACATATCTAGCCCTACTGAAAGAAGGATGCTGAAATGGACTAGCCAAATCACTGTGAACTAACTCCAGTATTTGTGAAGCTCTCCATGCCTTACCTTTGTCAAATTTTTCCTTAGGATGCTTACCAAGAATGCAACCTTGGCGAACACCACCTGAAAACTGAACTGAAGGCAACCCTGTGACCATCCTCTGCTGGTTGAGCTGTTACAAGTAGCGGTAGTTAAGATGGCCAAACCGCTCATGCCATAATCTACTCTCATCATTAGAATGAGTGAGCAAAATAGTCGAAGGAGGATCAGGAACAAAGTGAGAAAATAGATAGAGCCGTGACTGATGATCTGCTCTCCCAACTGCAACTGTAGAACCACTGTGCAACTCATGAATCTCCACTAAATCAGGGGTGAACTCAACCCACTTGCCTGAACCTGTGTGAGTGATCTGGTATACCGATAGGAGATTAGTTGATAATGAGGGCACACAAAGAACATCATGGAATGTGCCATCCCCCACATCAACAGACCCTCTCCCACACACCTCAACAGGAGTGTCATCACCCATCAAAATAGAAGGCATACTACACGGCTCCAAAGATGCAAGTTCTTCCTTAGATGAAGCCATGTGGTGTGAAGCACCTGAATCAAGAACCCAAGTGGATGGTGAAGAAGCAACTGCAACAAGGGCCTTGCCCTTTCCTTTCCCCTTGCTATTTTCTTTTGCCTTGTTAGACCCCTTATTAGAACTCTGTTTGATAGACTCAGGAACACTGATATTATTCTTTTCAAGAATGTGTGTCAAGTGATCAATTTGTTTCTTCAGACATTTATGTTCATCATGACCAGGTCTTTTACAATAGGCACATTGGACCCTCTCTTTCTTAGGCTTGTCGCCCTTGGAAAATTGGGTCTCAATAGTTGCTTTTGAAGCAACCGATATCTGATCCTTCTTCTCCTTGCTATTCTTTTGTTTCTTATCCTTACTATTGTTGTTACTACTTTGTCCTTTCTATTCTTTTGTGCCTTGGTTGGTAGCCAAGGCATGTGACTTAGAGGACTTAAGAGTGCCCATCTGGATTAGCTTGTCCTGTTCTCGAGTGAGACTGACAACAAAATCATCTAAAGATGGGATGCTGAATTGAGTACCAAGTGCACCCTTAGTAGCATAGAAGGTAGAAACAAACACAGAATATTCTGAACTTAGCTTAGAGAGAATACTAAGAATCAGTTGTTCCTCTTTCTTTTCAATTCCACATTGTTTCAACTGTAATCTAATGGCCTTTAGCTTTGTGAAGAAGTCTTGTATTGTATCAAAATTACATGGATTTAACCCTATTAGCTCATTCTCCAATTGATGTCCCCTTAATTCATCTTGTTTACCAAAGAGATTTTCTAAAGTAGTCCATACATCATTTGGTGTTGTAGCAGATTCAACATGAAAAAGAAGATCAGGAGATACAAACATGCATAGAGTTTCAAAAGCTTCATCTAGTCTGTTATGAAATTTAGGCCTTTCTGCAAGTAAGGTTGGTTCAGTTTCTAGACCCATTGTTACTCTATATAGTCCTAACTTCTTAAGTTGGATAGTCATCTTGGACTTCCACTCATAGTAGTTGTAGGGTGTTAGAACAGGCACTGTTAATTGATCCATCTTAATGCAGAATTAGATTATTGTTGCGAGGAAAGAAAAGATGCAAAAACTCACAAGACACCCCCCCCCTTTCCACTCAATCAAAGAACCCCCCCAAGAAAATTTGATTTGGCACTTTATATTTAGTGCATTTACAGCTGCCACTAGCAAGAAATACTAAGTGGTCTTGATTTCAATGCATTGTAAAACCCTCACAAAGAACATATGCTAAAAATACAACTTTGGCACAATGCTAAGATAAATAAACAATACCACTACGATCTACTCGAAAAATCATGCACTTTCAAAAAAAGAATCGCTTCGATACGAGGTCGTATGTGAAAGTTATGATCCTCCGAATTTCCCAAAAATGAGAACTGTGCAGAGTCACATGTGAGAATATGAGATTACTGAAAAATCTGTACACTAAAATCAAAAAACAATTATACCAGCATGTAGAGCACGAAAAATTAGCCAAAATAAAAAAAAAGAAGCTCACAAATCCGAGGTCGGGAGCCCGAGTTACAGCCTTTGGAAGTTGAACTGCAATTTCCAAAATGCTAATGGAGAGGGGTTTTGCTGTAGCTTTTTGACATCATTTCTGCAAAATATATAAGTTGTATGCAAAAACTAACAGATACCCAGATAGTTTTTCAGTTCTGCGAACAAAACCCAGAAGGCGTTTTTCTCTGTGATCTACAGAAAATGTGACTCTAATGAAAAAAATGTATTTAGCACCAAAAAATGGCATGCAAAGACTGAATCAGCTACCTAAGACAAACAAAGGCATGCTGTAACCTGCAAGATTGATCAGAATAAATAAAATGCAAGCCGATTGTTAGATTTTAGCTCAAAGATTCTTGAGGAAGCTATGAAAAAAACTTGCAACTGACAAGTCAAAATATGAACCCCCCCAGAAACTAGAGTTTTCTCCACACTTTTCTATTTCTCCAGATCATCAGAAGATGCAAGAGAAGAGCATACTCATGTGCTTCGAAACCCAACTCACAAACTAGAGTTTTCTCCACACTTTTCTGTTTCTCTAGATCATCCGAAAATGCAAGAGAAGAGCATACTCATGTGCTTCGAAAAACAATTCTACACTCTCAGATTTCTAAAAAAAATGCTAACTCACAACTCACAACCGCTCTGATACCATGTTAGATTTCTACCCAAGCATGCAAGTGATTGAGAGAAAGCAAAATAGAAATCAGATATGAGCTAAATAAACTATATTCAACTCAAGAGAATGTAAAGCATTACAATAGAATGGGATGCTCATATGAGAGCAAGAGGTGGGTATATATATGATATTCCACCCAAGAGACTCAATACACAACCAATGTGGGATAAAGTGAAAAAGTCCCTAAGTAAGCTTAACCTAGTGTGAAAAGAGCTAAGGTGGAGAACAAGCTAAGAAAGAGCTAGATAACAAAGTAACCCTGTTCACACTAACAAAAAGTGCCAATTAAGAATTCAAACGCCCCTTCATTATTTTGGAGCTAAATAAAAAATAATAACTGACCATGGGAAAATATTAAATACAAATAAATGCTATGAGAAATATGCAAGGTTGAGACACCTCATTTCCCAACACAAGTGCTCTTCCCCATTCTTAGAATAAATAAGAATGTCATCTACAAACACTAAAACAAATTTATCCAAACAATCTCAGAAAATATTGTTCATCAAATTCATGAATGTTGTAGGGGCATTCGTAAGTCCAAAAGGTAAAATTGTGAACTCATAATGTCCATACCTTGTTCTAAAAGCTATTTTATGAATGTCTTCATCTTTTATTCTCAACTGATGATATCCGGATTGCAAATCAATCTTAGAGAACACTGTTACACCACACATATGAACAAAAAGATCATCAATACGCGGTAAAGGATACTTATTCTTTATTGTTGCTTTGTTAAGCATACGATAGTCTATACATAGAGGCAAAGTTCCATCTTTCTTTTTAACAAAGATCACAGGGGTTCCCCAAGGAGAAACACTGGGTCTAATCAATCCTTTAGCCAACAACTCTTGAAGTTGGGATTTCAATTCCATTAACTCTGTAGTAGTCATACAGTATAACGCCTTTAAAATCAGCTTAGATCTTGGTATTAAATCAATTGAGAAATACTAAGCTCTCTTCTGAGCTAATCTTGGAAGTTCATTTGGGAAGATATCCTGAAAATCTCAAAGGAAAGGATAATTCTCCAAAGAAACACTTTATTTACTAGGATCCTCTTCTATTTGATCCATTTTGACTGTAAAAAGTTGATAATCTTTTTGCCTAGCCCTCTTCAGTTGCATAACAGAGATTGGCTTGATCCATACTTCTCTTTGTATGCCTTGCAAAAAAACTTTGTTTCCTACATCATCTAGACACTCAACTATTTTTACAAAATAGTCGACATTGGCCCTATACCTCCATAGCCAATTTATTCCTAAGACAACCTAATAGGAACCTAGTGGGGCTACAAACAAATTCACCTTAGTTGAAAAACTAGGAAGTTCAATCTTGGCTTCAAACAAGCATTACTCTACTTGAGCTTTAGTCTGGTTACCATGTTCTACTAACTAGGGTTCAGCCATATATCCAGCTCTTCTAGGAAATTTACTTAATACTCTTGGAGAAATAAAAATTTTAGTTGCTCCAGTATCAATAAAAATAGAAATAGGAACTCCAAACAAAGTGCCTGTAGTCTCAATGGGAGTAATCTAGTACTTTGCTTGACGGTTGTCCAATGGCACATGGATCCTCTGTCGAAAAGCTACTTTCTAGGTAGGTGATGCGTTACCATGATGTTGAGCTCCTTGGTTCTTGGTTGGGCATTGGTTTGCGAAATGATCCCCACCACAAGAGAAACATCCTCCAAGAGGTCCTCTCTTCTTAGCAGATTTGCCTGAATTATTATCATTCCTTAGGACATTAGTATTGTTCTTCTTCTCATTTCTGGATCCATTCTTGTTATTAATAGAGCCCTTATCATTTTTCTTTTTCACATCTTGTTTTCCATTTCTCTTCTTGAAAGGTTGATAAGTTGGTGTCTTGTTAAACCTCTTGTGATTCTTCTCACGATAAGTAGAAATTGACTTCAATTTTTGCTCTTGTTTGATTGCCTTCTCTAAAAATTGGTCCATAGTGGTAGGACCATGCACATCCACTTCTCCACCTACTGGGGCATTCAAACCCAAGATGAATTTCCTGATTCTAAACCTTTCATTTTTCTGATATTGAGGCACATACTTCAGGAGATAGGTGAACTTCTCCCAATATTCAACCACTGACATATCTCCTTGCCCTAGATTCTAAAAATATGTTAGCTTCTTATCAAAGAAAAGTTGCGGTAACCACCTTTGGTGAAATAAGAGCACAAACTACTCCTAGGTTAAGCTTAGAGAACTTAACCCTAATTCTATTTTCTTGTTCATCCACCACATGGACACTTCTCCTGCCAGCTGAAAGGTACCCCATAATGCCTTGGTTATCTTAGAATAATTTTGGATCTTGAAATAGTTTTCCATCTCTATCATCCAAGCTTTTGTAGAATCACCACTTCCTGTTCCATCAAACTCGGGTGGCATGACTTTCTTCATATCTCTTGATAGCTCAGAGGCAAGTCTACTTCTCTTCTCTTCTTGAGACTTAGTCTTATCAACATCCTCCCTTCAATCACTATGAATACTAGATTCATGGGCATATTCATCATCTCCTTGATGTGAGTCCTCTTTTCCTCCTTCGGATCTACCTTGACCCCTCACTTCCTACTCCAAGTTTTGAAGCCTCTCCTTGCTTTCATTTAACATGGTCAATATCTGATCCAACTTAGCCATTGGGTTTTCAAAAGGATTTGACTCTCCTTAATTATCTTCAAGATTTGCTCGAGTTTAAATCATGATGATACTCTATATCACACTTGATATTCGTATCAAGTTATAAATTAGAATTTAGAAATAATGCATCTCATTAATTCAAAATTCATCAATAAAATCCATTCACAAACTCAGATTTGTGCAAACAATCTCATCTTTATTATAGTTTCTTTTGGGTACTATTACATTCTTATTTAAATAGCTAACACAACAAGACTACATGTCATTGTCAATTAAAGGATATTCCTTAGGTTACTCTTCTCCATCAGAATCCAGTAAAATAAACTTAGAGGGTGGATGTACATGCAGGTACTCCTCCAACACCTCTTTTCCTAAAATAGGAGCATCACGACAAACAGACGGTTTACTTGGTTTAACTACACAAGTAGGAATAGTAGGTTTCTTGGCCAATTTGATGCGTTGTTTCCTTTCTATCTGTATATGCTTAAGAGCGTTAGCCAAAGTATCATAATCCTCCATCTAGGCACCCTTAGCATAAGTAATATGCTCTTTGAATTTATCCTCCTTAGTAGGTTCTTTCTTAACCATTAACTTGGGCAAATGCTGGGGAACAAACTTTATGGCAGTTTTCTTGGTTCTCCTCCATGCCATTCTGATATTAAACCAATTTCAAACATTAGCTAATCTACTAAAGGTTGACAAGTTTTCTCATAGTGAGCACCTAGGTCCATGCGTTGAACCCAGTTTGCTTTGATACCATATGTAACATGCCTTTTCATATCACTCAGAATTACACACACAAAAGTAAAAGAACATGATAATCATGAATGAAATATTTTTTTTATCATTTGCATAATTACAAAGAAATAAAAGCATAACTTTTCTGAATATTTTTCAACCTTGAAATTCAATATATTCAAAAATAAATCATAGTGAAAACATTTCACTTTACATTTACAAATATGTTGCACTTAGCAAAAAGAATAATTTTACATCACAAATCATAATAGGGTAAGTACACAAAGATGAGGGACCAAAAGGGGGTCTTAAGATGGCACTTTTTTTTTTTTTTGAAATCAGGAAAGACTGATGTTGGATGAGAAATTGAAGATAGTTACCTCCTACCCTCTCTCTCACTCTCTATTTCCATCCCCTCTATACCTCTCCTCATCATTCTTCCCATCCAATGAACTTTCGTAAATTGTCTTGTTTCCATTTCATCCTCCCAATTTATATCCTCATCCCTCTTTACATGTCCTAGTTTTCTTGTTTCCATGTTCTTTGTTGATGAGAGAGAGAGAGAGAGAGAGAGAGAGAGAGAGAGAGAGAGAGAGAGAGAGAGAGAGAGAGAGAGAGAGAGAGAGAGAGAGAGAGAGAGAGAGATGCTTAGGTTTAGGGGCATTATTTAGGGTTTATGAGTTTAGGGTTTAGGGGTTAGGGTTAAAGGGGAATTGTTTATGGTTTAGGGGTTTAGCCTAGTTGCTCGAGTTTAGGGTTTAGGGGTTAGGGGCATTATTTGAGGTTTATGAGTTTAGGGTTTAGGGGAATTATTTAGGGTTTAGGGTTTAGGGGTTTAGGGTTTAGAGAGAGATAGAGAGAGGGGACTGATAGAGATTGGGAGAGATCGGGAGATAGAGGTTTAGTTGCTTCCAGGGTTTATGGTTTACGGGTTTGGGGTTACTCAGTTTTAGGGTTTAGGGATTAGGGGTTAGGGGTTAGGGTTTAGGATTTCTTAGTTTTAGGGTTTAGGGTTTAGAGAGAGAGATAGAGAGGGGACTGATAGAGATTGGGAGAGATAGGGAGATAGAGGTTTAGGGATGCTTCTAGGGTTTATGGTTTAGGGGTTTGGGGTTGCTTGGTTTTAGGGTTGCTTAGTTTTAGGGTTTAGGGGTTAGGGGTTAGGGGCATTATTTAGGGTTTAGGGGTTAGGGGTTAAGGTTTAGAGGTTTAGCTTAGGGTTTAGATAGAGAGGGGACCGATAGGGAGATATATAGGAGATTGAGGGGAGAGATAGGGAGATAAAGGGTGAGGGACATGGCCTGATACATAGGCAGAGAGATTGAGAGGTAGAGGGATGATAGAGACAGGAAGATAGGGGTTTAAGATTGATCAAGTTTAGGGTTTAGGGGTTAGGAGTTTAGAGAGGGAGAGATAGAGAGATAAAGGTTTAGGGTTTAGGGGAATTATTTAGGGTTTAGGGGTTTAGAGAGAGAGAGAGGGAGATAGAGAGATAGATATATACTTATACATAAAGGTTTGTTTCAGATATATACTTATACATAGAGAGAAAATAGTTGTTTGCATGCATGAAAGCATGTAAAGGTTTCATGCTTCCCAAAATACGCTTGCGTTATGGGAGGCATGAAAAATAAGAAAGAAACATGTGGGATCCATGATTCAGATCCCACATGTCTATTATTCCCTGCTTTTCATGCATGCTATCGGAAAATACAACACTTTTTCATGGTGTTTGACATTTTAAGAATCATTGTTTGATCAATCCACCACCAGTTTTATTTTTTCAACGTAGAAGAACTAGTTTTACATACTTTTGGACAAAATTTGATTATTTAAACTGAAAGTTTCATGTTCCATATTGTTTCAAAGCTAAGTTTCATGTATTTAGATTGAATTTGATGATATATGTTTGTTTTTTCATAAACTTCACTAATCCTATTCTAGAGTTATATAGAATTCAATATTAAACATGAAGGAACTTGTCAAAAAGATCAATTCGAGGATTTTGAAGCCAAAATTTGGAGGATTGGTCAACTCAAATATCAAATTCTAAGGTATGTTCTTTATGTATTCGTTTACTTCACTTTATGTGCTTTAGAACACTCACAATCACTAAAAGTGGAACTATCTAAGTTTCAAAAAGTCATCATTAAGTGCATTAATAGAATTAGAATCATGAAAATATGATATATACATGAATTTGTTGTATCTTGAATCATTAATAGAATTTGTTGTATCTTGAATTTGAACTATGTCATCGATACCTCCCTATAACAAAGTATTATCATCATTCTCTCTAATGTAACCAGTTGTATCAAAATTTAAAATATAGTGCTATTGATGCTACATGTTACACCCCGTATGTTCTAACTATTTACCATTTACCTAGATTAGTTAATTTGCTTGGATAAATGAATATTTGTGAATCTCTACATCAATGTGAAATGCGAATTTTGAATTTAATGTATAGAGAAAGATTGAATAATGCAATGAGATGTATTATAAGTGATTATTATTATGAAATGTATGAACCAAATGATTATTTTGTGAATGAATAACTATTGTTGTGATGATGTAAGTTGGATGCAGGAATAGGTTGCTCCTCTGGAAAGGAGGGGAATTATCACTCAGGAGAAGGACTTGGTTTGGTAAACATTGGAGAAAGCCTAAACTAGAAAACACACACCACTATCCTAATGGTCTAGGTTACGTCGAATTAGTGTGAGTTGAGGTAAGTGAACCATCATGGTAATCGAGAGTGCTTATGTGGATATGGTTTTATGAGTGCTTTGAGTGAAGATTGTGATTTAATTTGTGTGTGTGTTGATTGAAAGTCTCCTTTGTTGTAGTTTGAGTTTGCTTTGACAAGTTGTTAACATGAAGTGAATATATACACATATGTAGATGCTTGTCCACGACAACTTATACGCATTGTTCATCATTATAAGCATGTTGATTTGGACAAGGGACATCTATATATGTGGATATCATTCTTTTATGGCATCAGTGTATATATGGATGTCATTCATGTCGTTAATGAATACGTAGACCTCATGTCATTAGAGGATATGTGAGTAATAAGTTTCATGTGGTTTTAAGTATCAATGATGTACTTATATATATATATATATATTTGTATATATATGTATATAATAGTTAATTACTATTACATACATATAGATGTATATATATAATTGTTATGTGTTTTCATATACTGATGAATTAGTGAATATGGAATTATGAATATATGGATCATATTATCAAATGTTATTTTATTAAGAAATATATATATAAGGTTATGGCGCTGGCATAAATAGCACGTAGCCTTTAAACAAGGTAAAACAACAATCATTGAGGGCTGGCTTGGGTGCATAACATGGGAGCATATGTTAATATTACATGGAGTTTATGATTATTATTAAGTGAAGTATGATAAATGCCTATCTAAGCGCTATAGGCAGCGCATATCTATGAGTTGTGTTATCATTTCAAAGTGTATGCAAAATCAAACTCTTGAGGGGTGCACTTTGACTTTGTCTTGGATGTGGGAATTAATCTAGAACAGTTATGTTTTTAGGAGTCTTCATGTGGTTACTAACATATGCATTGACTTGCTCCTTGTAACTAGTTTTGCAAGTAAAAAGGAAACATGGTCTATTGTGTGTCACTTTTGTGAAGAGTTTTAATCTTTTTGAAGTCTATTTTCTTTGCTTTTGCTGAGTTGTTTTATGAGTGTCCTCTTATGTGTCATCTTTCTTTGATTTCCTTTTGCCACCTCTAAATCTGTTTTGATGAAGGGGGAGTTGTGGCAATTTTACAAGCTAATTTGTAGCCTTAGTTCACTCGGGTTTCTTGTATAAAAAGGGGAGCTTTCTCATTCTATCACACACAATTTTTCCAGCCAAGTGCTTCATTATTTTGCTGTTGTAATTCTAAGTTGGGTGTTGTGAGTGCATTGTTATTTTTTGTGATTTTGAGAGAGGAAGTATAAGAAAGTTAGAGAGAGAGAGTTGGATTGCTTTGGAAGGGAGATTTAGTCTGTTTGAAGGATCACAAGTAAGGGGTCCATCGATCTATTGGAGCAATTATCACAGGCATGTAAAATTCTTATTCATTATGCTTTTTATGTTTGAAAGTCTATTTGTGTTTGATTATTGTTGTGGGATGAATTGTTTTGTTGTCTTTATCGAATTGGGTGTTTACTTGTTTGGGTAAAAAGTGTATATACATATAGTGTGATAACTATATTATGTGTAGAATGTGAAATTAATCTCCATAGTAGAGATTTGTGCCTATATTGGATTTTATGAGCAATTATTAATTTAAGTGTGATTAGCTGTTTGTACAAGGTGACAAATTAGTAAACCATATCTTGCAGCTATATTGAACTGTATTAAGACAAGTATGTGCAGAATTGCTGAAACTAGGATAGCTATATACTACCAATGGTATTACTTTGATGAGAGTGTCATAGAAAACCTAGAATGGATAGTAGGGTTATTCATGGGATTTGTTGATCCATGGGTAAGGGAATAACTTTTGATGTCTTTCCAAATCGAGCTAGAATGATGGGTGAGCATGTGACATCCATTCTAAGTTAGGGGTGATGAAACTTGGGCCAAAGTAGTGTAAACAACCAACATTTATATTGTCAGTTCACTATGATCCAGGTTTACATACTAGGAAGGGATTTCATGATTGTAGGTTGGAGCCACAATGTATGACAATACTAGATATGTAGGACACAACATCAGCTCAATATAGGCTATTCTCTGAGGTTACCATATCAATCCCTTCATCGAAGGGTAGGGCTGTTCACCAGTTTGGTAAATGTGTGAGGGACCACAGTTAGTCCATGGTTGGCGAAAAAGTGCTTGAGTGATGCTTCTCCTCATGTAGTTGGCGGCCAGTATTTGAAGACAGGCATTAGAACCATTGTATCTCTATTGACAAATAGCTTTATGAAGCATTGTATGTAACTATCTCTTGAAATATTGTAAATGAGAATTATTCAATTCATGTAATTGTTGAAATGTAATTTGATAGTGCAATGGTTAAATTTGAAATATGTTTCAAATGTGCATTGTATCAAATGAAAGAAAGGAAATTTTTTATTACTCATGCTTTGGATTCATGATTTATTTACTCTTGGGTTAAAACTTAGTTGTTTTCACTTGGTAGAACAAGTGTCATGTTACACGTGGTATCAGTGCTACTGGGTTCAGCTCTGGAACCTATGTTCTCACTATGCTTTCTCATTCAACATTATGGGAGTCTAATGTTTGAAATTGGTTTTATTCCAGAATGGCATAGAAGAATAAGTAAGAAAATTGTCAGTGGTTAAGAGAGAACCAACTGAGGAGTTAAAACTCCAAGAGTCAATTTAACTCTGTTGAGAATGAATAACGGAACGATTTTGAGACTTTGACTTGAAAGGTAAAACCTTGGTCAATTGTTAATCAGACTAATAGCTCAGGTAGAGAAGTGTCTGTATGAAGTCAAGATTGCTTTTATTTTCTCAAGAACTTAGGGATGAAAGATCCAGAAGTAATCAACTAGATGTAAGAGCAACTGAGTATTGAAGATTCTAGAAATTATATCAAAGATAAGTAGATAAGATGAGTTCTTGTCTAAACACCTAGATGGCTTGAAATGAGCCAAGTGGAATAAAAGGATGATTAAAGAACAAGTAGTGACATATTGGCAAGGAATGTTGAGAAAAATAGTACAGGACTTGCAAATGCTTTTAGTTTTTAAGATTCATGAGAAAACCAATTGCCATATACAAAGAATCGTGCATAATTAGAGGAGAATAAGAGTTCGCTAATAACTCATTAAGCCTATTGGAAAATGTGTCAAAGTGTAGTAAAGGGCATAAATAAAGAGGATCCGCTCGGACAATATTTTGATGAATAAAGATTGGGATCAGTACCATTCTTTTGTTAAAAGACTGCATGAAGTTGCAAGATAATTCATAATAGTTGTAAGGAGAAGATATTAGTTATTCTCATGGAATTTTGGCCAAATGATTGAGAACTGTGTACCTTGCCTCTTGGTTAAGCTAGAAAGTACAGCTGCATTAGTGAATGTAATTATTACTAAGATATTTAGTCAAGTTTTGAACAAGTAACGTATTTAGTGAGGAAGGGAATAGAGTTTTGTTAAGAGAAATGAAGAGAAGAAGTTGTGTTCCAATTATAGATCCAGTGTGTTGTTATAGCACCATCCATTAATAACATTTGAGAGATGAATGAAAGATACTCCAGAAAATATGAGTGGATGAGTAATAACCCTTCGATTTGCAATTTTTTTGAGTAAATAAAAACCTTAAGGGAATTATCTAATTGTTGTGCTTGTAACACAATCAATAACCCACTGTAAGTTTTGTTTGCAAATCTGAGTGTAGTACAACAAACTACTCCCTTATTAGTGACTCAGTTAGTCACGTAGTGCATAGTAAGTGTTCCTTTGGATTTTGACACTTCTTTAGATTTTTGTTAAAATATCTTTTAGTTCTTGCTAAGATTGACATTGTTTTATTCCTTTATTTTGGAATGGTCTAGCCACTAAATTTTGAAAGTTGTTTATTTTACGACTAGTTGGTCAAAATTTGATTTATTGTCGAAATTGAGCTCATTCTTTTGACTTATTATTGAAAATTAAATTTCTTATACTTTGATATTGATTTAAATTATTGTGGTGGCTATACTAAGAACATTTTGGTTGTTCACTATGTTTTATGTAATGTTTACCTCTATCATGTCCTGGATGGGCCTCTAGTAGATTATGTAGGGAGTAAATTGTAGAGAATGCACTTGGAATGTCTCTAACCCTTTAGAATTAAGAAACCTTGTGTAGAAGGAAATTCAATCCATACCATAAACAAGTCATCTAGGAGTAATTAAACTCCTAATCGATAAGAAACCTCTTTATTTCTGGAAAAGAATGAAGAGTGAAGCTGTAAGATTTGTAGCCAGAGCACCAGAAAGTTAAGATTTAACATAAGCATCCAGTAGGGCATCCTATGTCTCAAATTAAGCTAAATTAGTAGAATGCCTAGATGATCTCAGAAACTGGGTATCTTTGCAAGGGACACCTAGAGAAGTTAGGCTATGACAAATATCAGATGTGCAATGATATAGAGCAAAGAAGAAGGGTTGTCAACTCTTTGCAGTTAAAATAGAGAAACTAGAGGAATACAAAGAGTTTATCAATCAAGGTGATGAGGCATATTTTAGATCACAAGATCTCCAAGAAGCTGAGGATGGAGAGATGGAAGATGCAGAAAAGACAGATATGGAGAAATATCCTATCCTAAGAGATTTTGTGGATGTATTTCTGGAAGGACTACCTAGATTGCCTCCCAAGAGAGTGTTTGACTTCTCCATTGACATAATTCTAAGGTTAGAATCTATATCCAAAGTATCATATAGGATGACAACAACAAATTGATGGAGTTAAAATCACAGCTTGAAGAATTGTTATCCAAGGGATTAATAAGACCTAGTGTTACACCTTGGGGAGTGCTATTAATCCTTGTAAGAAGAAAAATGGAACACTGCATTTGTGTATAGATTATCAGTTTCTCAACAAAGCAATGGTAAAGAATAAGTATCCTTTACCACATATCGATGATCTCTTTGATCAGCTGCAAGAAAGGCCAGTTATAGCCTATGAATCGAGAAAGCTAAAACCTTATGAACAAAGTTATGTTTCACATGATTTGGAGTTAGCAGCAGTAGTGCATGCATTACAGCTGTGGAGTCACTATTTGTTGGGAAAATCGTTTGAATTAAAAATAGATCATCATGGTTTGAAGTATCTATCTATTCAACCCAATCTGAATACAAGGCAAAGGAGGTGGTTGGAACTGATATCGGACTATGATTTCAACATTAGCTATATCAAGGGAAAAGAGAATAGAGTTGCTGATGCTTTAAGTCGAAGAAGGCATATATCTTCAATCGTATCTATCCAAAACTGACTTCAAAAGTCAAGTATTTCAAGGATCCAAGGGTGATGAGTACTATGAGCAAGTCAAGTACGCAGTTTTGGATAATTTACAAGATAAAAGATATGGAGGTTTTTTCTTTAAACCAATGGATTATTGAGGTTTAAAAGAAGAATTTATGTACCTGATTCTGGTGAATTAAGAAATTTGGTAATGAAGTAAGTACATAATGCACCATACTCAGGACATCCTAGTGTCACTAAAATGTTAGCGGATGTAAAGCCATTGTATTTCTGGAAGGGAATAAAAGGGAATGCCAGAAGATTTGTGGCAAGTTATTTAGAATGTCAAAGGGTAAAGGCAGGACATCATCATCCTGTAGGTTATTATATCCCCATGATGTACCAGAAAGTAGGTGGTAGATTATTAGCATGGATTTTGTGTAGGAAGTGTTTAGATTACATGGAGTTCCTGAGAAGATTATCTCGAATAGAGATGTACACGTGATAACAAGTTTGGGTAAACCTTATTTTCAGTGCTAGGAACTAAACTTAATATAAGTACAACTTATCATCCTAGGAACAGATGGTTAAACTGAGAGAGTTAACAAGGTTTTGGTGTAATTGTTTGAATATATTGTATGGATCAACATTATAAGTGGGAAGAGTGCCTACCAATGGCAGAATTGCTTATAAAAATTCCTATCATTCTGCTATCAAGATGACTCCATTTGAAACATTGGATAGTAGAAGATGCCGAACTCCTATAAGCTGGGTAAGCTAGAAGATAGGATTAGCATTAGTCCATAAATGTTGTCAAAAATGGATGAATAGATCAAGCTGATCAGAAAAGATTGGCAGAAACTAATAATAAATAGAAAAGTTACGCTGATGCTAAGCGTATACTAAGACAATTATTGAATAGAGAATAAAAATTCGTTTGAGGGTCAAACCCCTAAAAGAGTTTCATAAAGTAGGGAATGTATTCCAAACCAGCTCCTAGATATAAAGAGGTCTTCAAAATTCTTGAAGTTGACAATTCATTTGATTTCAGAATCATTCTAATAACAACTATTGACAGGGGGCATAATGTTTTTAATGATTCAAATTTGAAATATATATATAGCAGATGATTACTATATTCTTAGAATATTTTACAAGTATAGAACCTATGAATGGTTATGATCAAGCTTCTTAAATGCTTGAAGTTCGCAAGCTCTGCTTGCATAATAGAAAGGTTATGTAGTACAAGGTCCAATGGGATTAGTATGCAGAAGATTCTGTCACTTGGGAAGATTATGCTGAGATGAAGTAGAAGTTTCCGCAAGTTTTTTTCCGAGTTTTGAAAACTCTTGAGAAAAATGTGTTTTGTAATATGATACTTTTTATGTTTTGTTTATGTTGTGGTTATACTTGACTATTTACCATTTGCCTAGATTAGTTTTACTTGGATAAATGAATATTTTTGAATATCTACATCAATGTGAAATGTGAATTTTGAATTTAATATATAGAAAAAGATTGAATAATGCAATGAGATGTACTAAAGTGATTATTATTATGAAATGTATGAAGCAAATGATTATTTTGTGAACGAATAACAACTCTTGTGATGATATAAGTTGGACGCAGGAACAACTTGCTCCTCCAAAAAGGAGAAGTATCACTCAGGAGAAGGACTTGGTCTGGTAAATGTTGGAGAAAGCCTAAACTAAGAAAACACACACCACTATCCTATTTGTCTAGGTTAGGTCGAGTCAGTGTGGGTTGAGGTAAGTGAACCATGGTAATCGAGAGTGCTTATGTGGATATGGTTTTATGAGTGCTTTGAGTGAAGATTGTGATTTAACCTGTGTGTCTGTTGATTGAAAGTCTCCTTTGATGTAGTTTGAGTTTGCTTTGACAAGTTATTAACATGAAGTGAATATAACACATATGTAGATGCTTGTCCATGATAACTTATATGTATTATTCATCGTTATAAGCGTGTCGATTTGGACAAGGGACATCTATATATGTGAATATCATTCTTTTATGGCGTCAGTGTGTATATGGATGTCATTCATGTTGTTAATGAATATGTGGACCTCATGTTGACAGAGGATATGTGAGTAATAAGTTTCATGTGGTTTTAAGTATCGATGATGTACTTATATATATATATGTATATAATAGTTAATTACTATTACATACATACAGATGTATATATATAATTGTTATGTGTTTTCATATACTGATGAATTAGTGAATATGGAATTATGAATATATGGATCATATTATCAAGTGTTATTTTATTAAGATATATATATATATATATATATATATATATATATATATATATATATATATATATAAGGTTATGGCACTGGCATAAGTGGCACGCAGCCTTTAAACAAGATAAAACAACAATCATTGAGGGCTAGCTTGGGCGCATAACACGGGAGCATATGTTAATATTATGTGGAGTTTATGATTATTATTAAGTGAAGTATAATAAATGCCTATCTAAGCGCTATAGGTAGCGCATATCTATGAGCTGTGTTATCATTTCAAAGTGTATGCAAAATCAAACTCTTGAGGGATGCGCTTTGACTTTGTCTTGGATGTGGGAATTAATCTAAAATAGTTATGTTTTTAGGAGTCTTCATCTAGTTACTAACGTATACATTGACTTGTTCTTTGTAACTAGTTTTGCAAGTAAAAAGGAAACATGGTCTATTGTGTGTCACTTTTGTGAAGAGGTTTTAATCTTTTTGAAGTCTATTTTCTTTTCTTTTGCTGAGTTGGTTTATGAGTGTCCTCTTATGTGTCATCTTTCTTTGATTTCCTTTTGCCACCTCTAAATCTGTTTTGATGAAGGGGGAGTTGTGGCAATTTTACAAGCTAATTTGTAGCCTTAGTTCACTCGGGTTTCTTGTATAAAAAGGGAAGCTTTCTCATTCTATCACACACAATTTTTCTAGCCAAGTGCTTCAATATTTTGCTGTTGTAATTTTGAGTTGGGTGTTGTGAGTGCATTGTTATTTTTTTGTGATTTTGAGAGAGGAAGTATAAGAAAGTTAGAGAGAGAAAGAGTTGGATTGCTTTGGAGGGGAGATTTAGTCCATTTGAAGGATCACAAGTAAGGGGTCTGTCGATCTATTGGAGCAATTATCACAGGCATACGAAATTCTTATCCATTATGCTTTTTCTATTTGAAAGTCTATTCATGTTTGATTATTGTTGTGGGATGAATTGTTTTGTTGTCTTTATCAAATTGGGTGTTTACTTGTTTAGGTAAAAAGTTTATATACATCTAGTATGAGAATTTTTTTATGTGTAGAATGTGAAATTAATCTCCATAGTAGAGATTTGTGCCTATATTGGATTTTATGAGCAATTATTAATTTAAGTGTGATTAGTTGTTTGTAGAAGGTGACAAATTAGTAATCTATATCTTGCAGCTATATTGAACCGTATTAAGATAAGTATGTGTAGAATTGCTGAAACTAGGAAAACTATATACTACCAATGGTATTACTTTAATGAGAGTGTCATAGAAAACCTAGAATAGATAGTAGGGTTATTACTGGGATTTGTTGATCCATGGGTAAGGGAATAACTTTTGATGTCTTTCCAAATCAATCTAGAATGATGGGTGACTATGTGACGTCCATTCCGAGTTAGGGGTGATGAAACTTTGGCCAAAGTAGTGTAAACAACCAACGTTTATATTGTTAGTTCACTGTGATCTAGGTTTACATACTAGGAAGGGCAATCATGCTTGTAGGTTGGAGCCACAATGTATGACTATACTAGATATGTAGGACACAACATCAGCTCAGTATAGGCTATTCTTTGAGGTTACCATACCAATCCCTTCGTTGAAGGGTAGGACCATTTACTAGTTTGGTAAATGTGTGGGGGACCACAGTTAGTCTGTGGTTGGCATAAAAGTTCTTGAGTGATGCTTCTCCTCATGCGGTTGGTGGCCAATATTTGAAGACATACATCAGAACCATTGTATTTCTATTGACAAATAGCTTTATGAAGCATTGTATGCAACTATCTCTTGAAATATTGTAAATGAGAATTATTCAATTCATGTAATTGTTGAAATGTAATTTGATAGTGCAATGGTTAAGTTTGAAATATGTTTCAAATGTGCATTGTATCAAATGAAATAAAGGAAATTTTTTATTACTCATACTTTGGATTCATGATTTATTTACTCTTGGGTTAAAACTTAGTTGTTTTCACTTGGTAGAACAAGTGTCATGTTACACTTGGTATTAGAGCTATCAGGTTTAGCTTTGGAACCTATGTGCTCACTATAGTTTCCCATTCAACATTATGAGAGTCTAATGTTTGAAATTGGTTTTATGCCAGAATGGCATAGAAGAATAAGCAAGAAAATTGTTAGTGGTTAAGAGAGAACCAACTGAGGAGTTAAAACTCCAAGAGTCAATTTAACTTTGTTGAGAATGAATAACGGAAACATTCTGAGACTTTGACTAGAAAGGTAAAACCTTGCTCAATTGCTAATCAAACTAAAGCTCAGGTAGAGAAGTGTCTGTATGAAGTCAAGATTGCTTTTATTTTCTCAAGAACTTAGGGATGGAAGATCCAGAAGTAATCAACCAGGTGTAAGAGAAATTGAGTATTGGAGATTCTAGAAATTATATCAAAGATACGTAGATAAGATGAGTTCTTGTCTAAACTCCTAGATGGCTGGAATGAGAGAAGTGGAATAAAAGGATCATTAAAGAAAAAGTAGTGAAATATTGGTAGGGAATGCTGAGAAAAATAGTACAGGACTTGGAAATACTTTTGTTTTCTAAGATTCATGAGAAAACCAATTGCCACATACAACGAATCATGCATAATTAGAGGAGAATAAGAGTTCCCTAATAACTCATGAAGCCTATTGGAAAAGGTGTCAAAGTGTAGTAGAGGACGTAAATAAAGAGGATCCTCTCGGACAATATTTTGATGAATAAAGATTAGGATTACTATCATTCTTTTTATAAAAGACTGCTTGAAGTTGCAAGATAATTCATAACAGTTGTAAGGAGAAGATATTAGTTATTCTCATGGGATTTTGGCCAAATGATTGAGACCTATGTACCTTGCCTCTTGGTTAAGATAGAAAGTATAGCTGCATTGGTGAATGTAATTATTACTAAGATATTTAGTAAAGTTTTGAACAAGTAATCTATTCAGTGAGGAAGAAAATAGAGTTTTGTTAAGAGAAATGAAGAGAAGAAGTTGTGTTCCAATTATAGATCTGGTGTGTTGTTATAACACCATCTTTTAATAACATCTAAGAGATGAATAAAAGATACTCTATAAAATAGGAGCAACTATGGATGAGTTATAACCCTTCGATTTGCAAAATTTTTGAGTAAATGAAAACCTTAAGGGATTTATCTAATTGTTGTGCTTGTAACATGATCACTAACCCACTGTAAGTTTTGTTTGAAAATCCGTGTGTAGTACAACAAACTACTCCCTTATTAGTGACTCAGTTAGTCACGTAGTGCATAGTAAATGTTCCTTTGAATTTTGACACTTCTTTGGATTTTTGTTAAAATCTCTTTTAGTTCTTGCTAAGATTGACATTGTTTTATTCCTTTATTTTTGAATGGTCTAGCCACCTAATTTTGAAAGTTGTTTATTTTACGACCAATTGGTCAAAATTCAATTTATTGTCAAAATTGAGCTCATTCTTTTGACTTATTGTTGAAAATTAAATTTCTTATACTTTGATATTGATTTAAATTATTGTGGTGGCTATACTAAGAACATTTTGGTTGTTCACTATGTAATGTTTACCTCTATCATGTCCTGGATGGGCCTCTTGTAGATTGTGTAGGGAGTAAATTGTAGAGAATGCACTTGGAATGTCTCTAACCCTTTAGAATTAAGAAACCTTGTGTAGAAGGAAATTCAATCCATACCATAAACAAGTCATCCAAGAGTAATTAAACTCCTAATCGATAAGAAACCTCTTTATTTCTGGAAAAGAATGAAGAGTGAAGCTGCAAGATTTGTAGCCAGAGCACTAGAAAGTTAAGACTGAACATAAGCATCCAGTAGGGCATCCTATGTCTCAAATTAAGCTAAATCAGTAGAATACCTAGATGGTCTCAGAAACTGGGTATCTTTGCAAGGGACACCTAGAGAAGTTAGGCTACGACAAATATCAGATGTGCAATGATATAGAGCAAAGAAGTAGGGTTGTCAATTCTTTGAAGTTAAATCAGAGAAACCAGAGGAGTACAAAGAGTTTATCAATCAAGGTAATGAGGCATATTTTAGATCACAAGATCTCCAAGAAGCTGAGGATGGAGAGATGGAAGATGCAGAAAAGATAGACAAGAGAGTGTTCGACTTCTCCATTGACATAATTCTGGGGTTAGAATCTATATCCAAAGTATCATATAGGATGACAACAAAAAAATTGATGGAGTTAAAATCACAGCTTGAAGAATTGTTATCCAAGGGATTAATAAGACCTAGTGTTTCACCTTGGGGAGCGCTAGTAATCCTTGTAAAGAAGAAAGATGGGACACTGCATTTGTGTATAGATTACCAGTTCCTCAACAAAGCGACGGTAAATAATAAGTATCCTTTACCACGTATCAATGATGTCTTTGATCAGCTATAGGAAAGGTGAATTATAGCCTATGAATTGAGAAAGCTAAAACCTTATGAACAAAGTTATGTTTCACATGATTTGGAGTTAGAAGTAGTAGTGCATGCATTATAGATGTGGAGACACTATCTGTTGGGGAAACCTTTTGAATTAAAAATAGACCATCATGGTTTAAAGTATCTATCTATTCAACCCAAATGAATACAAGGCAAAGGAGGTTGTTGGAACTAATATTGGACTATGATTTCAACATTAGCTATATCAAGGGAAAAGATAATAGAGTTGCTGATGCTTTAAGTTGAAGAAGACATATATCTTCAATCGTATCTATCCAAAACTAACTTCAAAAGTCAAGTATTGCAAGGATCCAAGGATGATGAGTACTATGAACAAGTCAAGCAAGCACTTTCAGACAATTTGCAAGATAAAGATATGGAGGTTTTTGCTTTGAACCAATGGATTATTGAGGTTTAAAAGAAGAATTTATGTACTTGATTTTGGTGAATTAAGAAATTTGGTATGGAAGGAAGTACATAATGTACCATACTCAGGACATCCTGGTGTCACTAAAATATTAGCGGATGTAAAGCCATTGTATTTCTAAAAGGGAATAAAAGGGAATGCCAGAAGATTTGTGACAAGTTGTTTAGAATGTCAAAGGGTAAAGGCGGGACATCATCATCCTGTAGGTTATTATATCCCCATGATGTACCACAAAGTAGGTGGCAGATTATTAGCATGTATTTTTTGTAGGAAGTGTTTAGATTACGCGGAGTTCTTGAGAAGATTATCTCGAATAGAGATGCACACGTGATAACAAGGTTTGGGTAAACCTTATTTTCAGTGATAGGAACTAAACTTAATATAAGTACAACTTATCATCCTAGGAACAGATGGTTAAACTGAGAGAGTTAACTAGGTTTTGGAGGAGTTGTTCGAATATATTGTATAGATCAGCATTATAAGTGGGAAGAGTACATACCATTAATGGAATTGATTATAAAAATTCCTATCATTCTGCTATCAAGATGACTCCATTTGAAACATTGGACAGTAGAAGATGCCGAACTCCTATAAGTTGGGTAAGCTAGAAGATAGGATTAGCATTAGTCCAGAAATGTTGTTAGAAATGGATGAACAGATCAAGTTGATTAGAAAATATTGGCGGAAACTAATAATAAATAGAAAAGAGTTGAGGACCCAAACACCAATGAATTGTGGGCATTCTATGGGAGACTCCCATGGAAAGACAAAGTTGTTGAAGCCTTGAGATCCCTGATCGAAGAATTTTGGAAAAATAACACAAGGGTATCTCCTAATGCAAGAGATGTTGTAAGAAGGAGAATTTGTTGTCGAAATTGTGAGCCACATCCAAAGCATTTTTGGATGTGACTCAAACACAATTTTTCAAGAAATTTCAAGAGATGTATCCTCAAGTGAAAATTAGTCAAAGGTATTTTGAAATGGTAAAGCCTTTTTATGATAAAATAAATCACACACGCACAACTTGTTGTTGTAGAGTACATATTGAGTTTTATAATCATTATGATGTTTATAGATATATATGTGTAGATTTGCTTACTAGTGATGTTTTGGAGGAGTGTAATATGAAGTGTCCACCTAGATCTTCAAGAGATTTCATATGAAGCATCTTATGCCAGAGAGTGGATGGTCAATTATTCCACAATAGCTTATGCTTGGATGGTACGTGTGATCATTGTGGTGGGTTGTAACATTTGCCAAATTGTCAACATATGGACAACACACATGCAATTGGGAATGAGCTAGTAAGTTTTGGTGAATACAAGATAGTGGCTTATAGTCTGAAATATGGCAAAGAAGAAAAAAGGTGTGAATTGGTCATTGAAAAGATTTCAGTGTATTAGTTTATGTCTATTTTTTGAGATAATATAGTTTACGAGTATGCAAGGCATACCCATAGAGCTCGATGGTTGGAATCACAATTCAAGTTATGCAAGGACACATTTGCACTTGGTATCATCATTTTAGTTGTTGACAATTTGCAGAGAACTACACACTACAACCACAGAATGAGGTGCAATCATAGTATTACAACTCTACGCAGGTTGCTGTATTTGTGCAAATAACATTCATTCATGCAGAAGATAGTATAGAGGATGACAATAAGATCTTGAGGGAATATCATTTTTATATTAGTGATGATCACACATTCTATGGAGTTCATGCAAGGTTGCTCTCATATGTTCTACCATGATTTGACTAGTAGGAGCATATCATTTTATCAACATATCATATGGTCAGATAATTGTACATCACAATTCAAGAACTCACAGATATTCTATTGGTTGAGCATGATGCATACAATGAATGGTGTTCAACATATGTGGAATTTTTGTGAGGCCAGGCATGGAAAGGGGGAGCATGATGGTGCAGGAGAATATATCAAAAGACCATTGGCACGAGAAGAGTTGAAGTACAAAGACAATTCAAAGTTGATAGATGCGAGATATATTGTCGAATGGTGTAACGCTAAAATGGCTCTGGGTAATGAAGGTAAGTCTATAGTTCGTAGATATTTTTGGTTGGTTTATGATATGAACATTGTAAAATATAAGGACTATTGTACATTGACAGGATCGAGTAAGCTACACTCTTTTAGAAGCTCTAACGTAGGTTTATGGAGTATTCATACGCAACGGATGAGATGCTTTTGTTCTTCATGTACATATGAATCTTGGTATGATTGTGAGTCAAAGGAGTGGGTCGATGATTGGTGTACAAGAGGCCTACTCCTGATTAACATGTATCGACCACCGACAACACTATAAATCACAAAGATTGAATCATCAGTTGATTTTGACCATGTTTCAAATCCAGTTCAACCAGGTATTATCAGCATTCAACTTTAATACAATTCAATATACCATCTTATTTTGTAGTTTTTTGTGTATTGTTGACTATATTCATTGAACTAAATACACGTATCAATGCAGGGCATGTTTATGCAGTTATTGCAGCTAAAGACAATGAAGAAGGAAGAGATTATTATTTGTGTCGTTGTGTTGAGGCAAAAAAGAAATTAGATTCCCTTGTTATAGATGGAGAAAACATTGAGTACCCTACATGATCAGTGGTCATTACTAGAACATGGATTAGAAGGTACACAGTGAAGAAGTTTGATGTGTGGTTGCTCGAGGACTTTGACACACATAGGAAGATTCTTCATTATTCTAACCTTGTTGTGGCATCAAACGATCATTTGATCAAATATAGGGGTAGACCATTGAACATGACCTTGTGGAAGGTTCGTGAGTCTGATCATGAGGCAATACTTGACAAAATAAAGAGTAGAGTAGACCTGGATGGTTCATTGGATTGAATTGGTGGAATAATAGAAAGGTATGTTATTTTTCTTTGCTATCCTCATTTCACCTTGTATATTTTAGCTACTCATTTTAGCTAAATAGTACAATTGCATTTGCATGCAGGATTTTATTATGATGGAGGTAGGCATAATCCTGATGAATTTGCCTTTTGAAGGAAGGTAAGGTAGGTTTTCATGATTATTTCATGATGATATTTCCTTTACTTTCTATTTCATAATGAGTTTTAATGAGTTTCAACGATGTTACGATTTTGACAAATATCAGATGTGCAATGGTATAGAGAAAAGAAGAAGGGTTGTCAACTCTTTGCAGTTAAAATAGAAAAACTAGAGGAATACAAAGAGTTTATCAATCAAGGTGATGAGACATATTTTAGATCACAAGATCTTGAAGAAGCTGAGGATGGGGAGATGGAAGATGCAGAGAAGGAGGATATGGAGAAATATCATATCCTAAGAGATTTTGCGGATGTATTTCTGGAAGGACTACGTAGATTGCCTCCCAAGAGAGTGTTCGACTTCTCCATTGACATAATTCTGGGGTTAGAATGTATATCCAAAGTATCATATAGGATGACAACAACAAAATTGATGGAGTTAAAATCATAGCTTGAAGAATTGTTATCCAAGGGATTAATAAGACCTAGTGTTTCACCTTGGGGAGCGCTAGTAATCCTTGTAAAGAAGAAAGATGGGACACTACATTTGTGTATAGATTACCAGTTGCTCAACAAAGTGACAGTAAAGAATAAGTATCCTTTACCACGTATCAATGATCTCTTTGATCAGCTGTAGGAAAGGTGAGTTATAGCGTATGAATTGAGAAAGCTAAAACCTTATGAACAAAGTTATGTTTCGCATGATTTGGAGTTAGCAGCAGTAGTGCATGTATTATAGATGTGGAGACACTATCTGTTGGGGAAACCTTTTGAATTAAAAACAAACCATCATGGTTTGAAGTATCTATCTATTCAACCCAATCTGAATACAAGGCAAAGGAGGTTGTTGGAACTGATATCGGACTATGATTTCAACATTAGCTATATCAACAGAAAAAAGAATAGAGTTGTTGATGCTTTAAGTTGAAGAAGACATATATCTTCAATCGTATCTATCCAAAACTAACTTCAAAAGTCAAGTATTGCAAGGATCCAATGGTGATGAGTACTATGAACAAGTCAAGCAAGCACTTTCAGATAATTTGCAAGATAAAAGATATGGAGGTATTTGCTTTGAACCAATGGATTATTGAGGTTTAAAAGAAGAATTTATGTACCTAATTTTGGTGAATTAAGAAATTTGGTATGGAAGGAAGTACATAATGCACCATACTCAGGACATCCTGGTGTCACTAAAATATTAGCGGATGTAAAGCCATTGTATTTCTAAAAGGGAATAAAAGGGAATGCCAGAAGATTTGTGGCAAGTTGTTTAGAATGTCAAAGGGTAAAGGTGGGACATCATCATCCTACAGGTTATTATATCCCCATGATGTACCAGAAAGTATGTGGCAGATTATTAGCATGTATTTTGTGTAGGAAGTGTTTAGATTACATAGAGTTCTTGAGAAGATTATCTCGAATAGAGATGCACACGTGATAACAAGGTTTGGGTAAACCTTATTTTTAGTGATAGGAACTAAACTTAATATAAGTACAACTTATCATCCTAGGAACAGATGGTTAAATTGAGAGAGTTAACCAGGTTTTGGAGGAGTTGTTCCAATATATTGTATGGATCAGCATTATAGGTGGGAAGAGTACCTACCACTAATGGAATTGATTATAAAAATTCCTATCATTCTGCTATCAAGATGACTCCATTTGAAACATTGTACAGTAGAAGATGCTGAACTCGTATAAGTTGGGTAAGCTAGAAGATAGGATTAACATTAGTCCAGAAATACTGTCAGAAACGGATGAACAGATCAAGTTGATTAGCAAAGATTGGCGGAAACTAATAATAAATAGAAAATAGTTGAGGACCCAAACACCAATGAATTGTGGGCATTCTATGGGAGACTCCCATGGAAAGACAAAGTTATTGAAGCCTTGAGATCCCTGATTGAAGAATTTTGGAAAAATAACACAAGGGTATCTCCTAATGCAAGAGATGTTGTAAGAAGGAGAATTTGTTGTCGAAACTGTGAGCCACATCCAAAGCATTTTTGGATGTGACTCAAACACAATTTTTCAAGAAATTTCAAGAGATGTATCCTCGAGTGAAAATTAGTCAAAGGTATTCTGAAATGGTAAAGCCTTTTTATGATAAAATAAATTACACATGCACAACTTGTTGCTGTAGAGTACATATTGAGTTTTATAATCATTATGATGTTTATAGATATATATGTGTAGATTTGCTTACTAGTAATGTTTTGGAGGACTGTAATATAAAATGTCTACCTAGATCTTCAAGAGATTTCATATGAAGCATCTTATACCAGAGAGTGGATGGTCAATTATTCCACAATAGCTTATGCTTGGATGGCACGTGTGATCATTGTGGTGGGTTGTAACATTTACCAAATTGTCAACATATGGACAACACACATGCAATTGGGAATGAGCTAGTAAGTTTTGGTGAATACAAGATAGTGGCATATAGTTTGAAATATGGCAAAGAAGAAAAAAGGTGTGAATTGGTCATTGAAAAGATTCCAGTGTATCAGTTTATGTCTATTTTTTGAGATAATATAGTTTACGAGTATGCAAGGCATACCGATAGAGCTCGATGGTTGGAATTACAATTCAAGTTATGCAAGGACACATTTCCACTTGGTATCATCATTTCAGTTGTTGACAATTTGCAGAGAACTACACAATACAACCACAGAATGAGGTGCAATCATAGTATTACAACTCTATGTAGGTTGCTATATTTGTGCAAATAACATTCATTCATGCAGAAGATAGTATAGAGGATGACAATAAGATCTTGAGGGAATATCATTTTTATATTAGTGATGATCGCACATTCTACGGAGTTCATGCAAGGTTGCTCTCATATGTTCTAGCATTATTTGACTAGTAGGAGCATATCATTTTATCAGCATATCATATGGTCAGATAATTGTGCATCACAATTCAAGAACTCACAGATGTTCTATTGGTTGAGCAGGAATGGTGTTCAACATATGTGGAATTTTTATGAGGCCAGGCATGGAAAGGGGGAGCATGATGGTGCAGGAGAATATATCAAAAGAGCATTGGCACGAGAAGAGTTGAAGTACAAAGACAATTCAAAGTTGACAGATGCGAGATATGTTGTCGAATGGTGTAACACAAGAATGGCTCCAGGTAATGAAGGTAAGTCTATAGTTTGTAGATATTTTTGGTTGGTTGACAAGATGAACATTGTAAAATATGAGGACTGTTGTACATTGATAGGATCGAGTAAGCTACGCTCTTTTAGAAGTTCTAATGCAGGTTTATGGAGTATTCATTTGCAATAGATGACATGCTTTTGTTCTTCATGTATATATGAAGCTTGGTATGATTGTGAGTCAAAGGAGTGGGTCGATGATTGGTGTACAAGAGGCCTAAGCTTGATTAACATGTATCGACCATCAACAACACTGTAAATCACAAAGATTGAATCATCAGTTCATTTTGACCATGTTTCAAATCTAGTTCAACCAGGTATTATCAGCATTTAAATTTAATAAAATTCAATATGCCATCTTATTTTGTAGTTTTTCTTGTATTGTTGACTATATTCATTGAACTAAATACATGTATCAATGCAAGGCATGTTTATGCAATTATTGCAGCTGAAGACATTGAAGAAGAAAGAGATTATTATTTGTGTCGTTGTGTTGAGGCAAAAAAGAAATTAGATTCCCTTGTTATAGATGGAGAAAACATCGAGTACCCTACAAGATTAGTGGTTGTTACTAGAACATGGATTAGAAGGTACCCAGTGAAGAAGTCTGGTGTGTGGTTGCTCGAGGACTTTGACACACATAGGAAGATTCTTCATTATTCTAACCTTGTTGTGGCATCAAACAATCATTTGATCAAATATGAGGGTAGACCATTGAACATGACCTTGTGGAAGGTTCGTGAGTCTGATCATGAGGCAATACTTGACAAAATAAAGAGTAGAGTAGACCTGAATGGTTCATTGGATTGAATTGGTGGAATGATAGAAAGGCATGTTATTTTTCTTTGCTATCCTCATTTCACCTTGTATATTTTAGCTACTCATTTTAGCTAAATAGTGCAATTGCATTTGCATGCAGGATTTTAGTATGATGGAGGTAGGCATAATCCTTATGAAGTTGCCTTTTGAAGGAAAGTAAGGTAGGTTTTCATGATTATTTCATGATGATATTTCCTTTACTTTCTATTTCATAATGAGTTTTAATGAGTTTTAACGATGTTACGATTTTGACAAATATCAAATTTGCAATGGTACAGAGCAAAGAAGAAGGGTTGTGAACTCTTTGTAGTTAAAATAGAAAAACTAGAGGAATACAAAGAGTTTATCAATAAAGGTGATTGGAGATATTTTAGATCACAAGATCTTGAAGAAGCTGAGGATGGAGAGATGGAAGATGCAGAAAAGGCGGATATGGAGAAATATCATATCCTAAGAGATTTTGCGGATGTATTTCCGGAAGGACTACCTAGATTGCCTCCCAAGAGAGTGTTTGACTTCTCCATTGGCATAATTCTGGGGTTAGAATGTATATCCAAAGTATCATATAGGATGACAACAACAAAATTGATGGAGTTAAAATCACAGCTTGAAGAATTGTTATCCAAGGGATTAATAAGACCTAGTGTTTCACCTTGGGGAGCGCTAGTAATCCTTGTAAAGTAGAAAGATGGGACACTGCATCTGTGTATAGATTACCAGCTACTCAACAAAGTGACAATAAAGAATAAGTATCCTTTACCATGTATCAATGATCTCTTTGATCAGTTGTAGGAAAGGTGAGTTATAGCGTATGAATTGAGAAAGCTAAAACCTTATGAACAAAGTTATGTTTCGCATGATTTGGAGTTAGCAGTAGTAGTGCATGCATTATAGATGTGGAGACACTATCTGTTGGGGAAACCTTTTGAATTAAAAATAGACCATCATGGTTTGAAGTATCTATCTATTCAACCCAATTTGAATACAAGGCAAAGGAGGTTGTTGGAACTGATATTGGACTATGATTTCAACATTAGCTATATCAACAGAAAAGAGAATAGAGTTGCTGATGCTTTAAGTTGAAGAAGACATATATCTTCAATCGTATCTATCCAAAACTAACTTCAAAAGTCAAGTATTGCAAGGATCCAATGGTGATGAGTACTATGAACAAGTCAAGCAAGCACTTTCAGACAATTTGCAAGATAAAAGATATGGAGGTTTTTGCTTTGAACCAATGGATTATTGAGGTTTAAAAGAAGAATTTATGTACTTGATTTTGGTGAATTAAGAAATTTGGTATGGAAGGAAGTACATAATGCACCATACTCAGGACATCCTGGTGTCACTAAAATATTAGCGGATGTAAAGCCATTGTATTTCTAAAAGGGAATAAAAGGGAATGCCAGAAGATTTGTGGCAAGTTGTTTAGAATGTCAAAGGGTAAAGGCGGGACATCATCATCCTACAGGTTTTTATATCCCGATGATGTACCAGAAAGTAGGTGGCAGATTATTAGCATGTATTTTGTGTAGGAAGTGTTTAGATTACGCGGAGTTCTTGAGAAGATTATCTCGAATAGAGATGCACATGTGATAACAAGGTTTGGGTAACCCTTATTTTCAGTGATAGGAACTAAACTTAATATAAGTACAACTTATCATCCTAGGAGTAGATGGTTAAACTGAGAGAGTTAACCAGGTTTTGGAGGAGTTGTTCGAATATATTGTATGGATCAACATTATAAGTGGGAAGAGTACCTACCACTAATGGAATTGATTATAAAAATTCCTATCATTCTGCTATCAAGATGACTCCATTTGAAACATTGGACAGTAGAAGATGCCGAACTCCTATAAGTTGGGTAAGCTAGAAGATAGGATTAGCATTAGTCTAGAAATGTTGTCAGAAATTGATGAACATATCAAGTTGATTAGAAAAGATTGGTAGAAACTAATAATAAATAGAAAAGAGTTGAGGACCCAAACACCAATGAATTGTGGGCATTCTATGGGAGACTCCCATTTAAAGACAAAGTTGTTGTTGAAGCCTTGAGATCCCTGATTGAAGAATTTTGGAAAAATAACACAAGGGTATCTCCTAATGCAAGAGATGTTGTAAGAAGGAGAATTTGTTGTCGAAACTGTGAGCCACAAAACTGTGAGCCACATCCAAAGCATTTTTGGATGTGACTCAAACACAATTTTTCAAGAAATTTCAAGAGATGTATCCTCAAGTAAAAATTAGTCAAAGGTATCTCGAAATGGTAAAGCCTTTTTATGATAAAATAAATCACACATGCACAACTTGTTGTTGTAGAGTACATATTGAGTTTTCCAATCATTATGATGTTTATAGATATATATGTGTATATTTGTATACTAACAATGTTTTGGAGGAGTGTAATATAAAGTGTCTACCTAGATCTTCAAGAGATTTCATATCAAGCATCTTATGCCAGAGAGTGGATGGTCAATTATTCCATGATAGCTTATGCTTGGATGGCACGTGTGATCATTGTGGTGGGTTGTAACATTTGCCAAATTGTCAACATATGGACAACACACATGCAATTGGGAATGAGCTAGTAAGTTTTGGTGAATACAAGATAGTGGCATATAGTCTGAAATATGGCAAAGAAGAAAAAAGGTGTGAATTGGTCATTGAAAAGATTCTAGTGTATCAGTTTATCTCTATTTTCTGAAATAATATAGTTTACAAGTATGCAATGCATACCCATAGAGCTCGATGGTTGTAATTGCAATTCAAGTTATGCAAGGACACGTTTCCACTTGGTATCATCATTTCAGTTGTTGACAATTTGCAGAGAACTACACACTACAACCACAGAATGAGGTGCAATCATAGTATTACAACTCTACGTAGGTTGCTATATTTGTACAAATAACATTCATTCATGTAGAAGATAGTATAGAGGATGACAATAAGATCTTGATGGAATATCATTTTTATATTAGTGATGATCACACATTCTACGGAGTTCATGCAAAGTTGCTCTCATATGTTCTAGCATGATTTGACTAGCAGGAGCATATCATTTTATTAGCATATCATATGGTCAGATAATTGTGCATCACAATTCAAGAACTCATGGATGTTCTATTGGTTGAGCAGGATGCATACAATGAATGGTGTTCAATATATGTGGAATTTTTGTGACGCCAGGCATGGAAAAGGGGAGCATGATGGTGCAGGAGAATATATCAAAAGAGCATTGGCACGAGAAGAGTTGAAGTACAAATACAATGCAAAGTTGACAGATGCAAGATATATTGTCAAATGGTGTAATGCTACAATGGCTCCAGGTAATGAAGGTAAGTCTATAGTTCCTAGATATTTTTGGTTGGTTGATGATACGAACATTGCAAAATATGAGGACTGTTGTACATTGATAGGACCAAGTAAGCTACACTCTTTTAGAAGCTCTAATGCAGGTTCATGGAGTATTCATACGCAACAGATGAGATGCTTTTGTTCTTCATGTACATATGAATCTTGGTATGATTGTGAGTCAAAGAGTGGGTCGATGATTGGTGTGCAAGAGGCCTAAGTCTGATTAACATGTATCGACCACTGACAACACTATAAATCACAAAGATTGAATCATCGGTTGATTTTGACCATGTTTCAAATCTAGTTCAACCAGGTATTATCACCATTCAAATTTAATAAAATTCAATATACCATCTTATTTTATAGTTTTTCTTGTATTGTTGACTATATTCATTGAACTAAATACACGTATCAATGCAGGGCATGTTTATGCAGTTATTGTAACTGAAGACAATAAAGAAGGAAGAGATTATTATTTGTGTCATTGTGTTGAGGCAAAAAATAAATTAGATTCCCCTATTATAGATGGAGAAAACATCAAGTACCCTACATGATTAGTGGTTGTTACTAGAACATGGATTAGAAGGTACCCAGTGAAGAAGTCTGATGTGTGGTTGCTCGAGGACTTTGACACACATAGGAAGATTCTTCATTATTCTAACCTTGTTGTGGCATCAAACGATCATTTGATCAAATATGGGGGTAGACCGTTGAACATGACCTTGTGGAAGGTTCGTGAGTCTGATCATGAGGCAATACTTGACAAAACAAAGAGTAGAGTAGACCTGGATGGTCCAGTGGATTGAATTGGTGGAATGATAGAAAGGTATGATATTTTTCTTTGCTATCCTCATTTCACCTTGTATATTTTAGCTACTCATTTTAGCTAAATAGTGCAATTGCATTTGCATGCAGGATTTTATTATGATGGAGGTAGGCATAATCCTTATGAAGTTGCCTTTTGAAGGAAAGTAAGGTAGGTTTTCATGATTTTTTCATGATGATATGTCCTTTCTATTTCATAATGAGTTTTAATGAGTTTTAATGATGTTACTATGAGTTGAATTCGTTTTAATAATGTTACTATTTTGTAATGAGTCTTAATGAGTTTTAATGACAAAAGATTGACAGCAGTGGTAAGGGAAGCCTCAATTGATGCCCTACAAGACATTGGATCAAATGAGAACACCTTTATAGTATTGAATTTTCATCTACCAGAAATATATTATGACTAAATTTTTACATTCGACATCTCCTGGGGCCAAATAGATGGCGCCAAGGCATCTAGATGGGTGGGTAAATTCTAGGGGAGATGTCTTTTCAGTGGCAAAGCCTCATGGTCATTTTTGGCTATATCGAATGCAGACAATCTCTCAAGAGCCCTAAGAAAAAAATGTGACAACCTTTGGACCGACTGTTCCATCAAACTGTGACACCTAGGAATATCTTCTTTACATGTATAGGTGGATGTCAGGTCCAACTACAAACACCTACCTCAATTTTTTTAAAATCAATATCATTTTCCTATGGTGGCAAGGAACACATTGTTCCAAAATGCTTCAGTTTCTTGTAGTGAAAAGGTGCTAGGAGTGATATTTTGCATTTCATAGCTTGTGGGGCTGAACTGACTGCGCCAACGTATCAAGGTGGGTGGGTAAATGCCAGGGGAGGTCTCATTTTGTGTGCTAAGCATCCCAATCATTTGAGGCAACAAGCTACTGGTAAAGTCCCTTAAGATCCCTAAGACCAAAAAATTGCCAAACTATGACAGATTAGTTCTTAGAATTTGTGGCAAATGGGAATGTTCCGTTTGGACCTACAGGTGCATGTGGGGTCCATGCACAATAACCTCTCTCAATTTTGGTCAACTTAGATATGTTTGACCGTACCAAAATTAAATGCATTTTTACAAAAAGCTTTAGTTTCATGCAGTGGAAAGTTGCTAGGGGTGAGATTTTGCATAATTCCATAGCTCGTGGGGCTGAACCGACTGCTCCAACACATTGGGGTGGGTGGGTAAATTCTAGGGGAGGTCTTGTTTCATTTGTCAAGTGTCCCAATCATTCGGTGAAGCAGGCTACCGACAAAGTCCCTTAAGATCCCTGAGACCAAAAAATTGACAAACTATGCCAAAGTAGTTCTCAGAATTCGTGGCAGCTGGGAATGCTTCATTTGGATCTTAAGGTGCATGTGGGGTCTATCCATAATAACATCTCTTAGTTTTAGTCAAATCAAATCAGTTTTACCATGCTAAAATCAAATGCATTCTTGCAAAATGCTTTAGTTTCATGCAACACAACCTTGCCAAGTGCCATATTTTTTGTTTTGCTCGTTGTGGGGTCAAACTGACTACACCAACGCATTGGGGTGGGTAGTTAAATTCTAGGGGAGGTCTCATTTCATGTGCTAAGCATCCCAATCATTCGGGGCATTAGGCTATCAGTAAAGTCCCTTAAGATCCCTAAGACCAAAAAACTGCCAAACTATGACAAAGCAGTTCTTAGAATTCGTGGCAGCTAGGAATGTTCTGTTTGGACCTACAGATACATGTGGGGTCCATACTTAATACCGCTTTTGATTTTGGTAAATTCAAATCTATTTGACCATGCCGAAATCAAATGCATTCTTGCAAAATGCTTTAGTTTCATGCAGCAAAACCTTGCCAGGTGCCATTTTTTTGTTTTGCTCATCGTGGGGCTAAACTGAGTATTCCAATGCATTGGGGTGGCTAGGTAAATGCCAAGGGAGGTCTTGTTTTGTGTGCCAAGCATTCCAATCATTCGAGGCAGCAGGCTACCGATAAAGTCCCTTAAGATCCATAAGACCAAAAAACTACCAAACTATGATAGAGCAGTTCTCATAATTTGTGACAGATGGGAACTCTCCATTTGGATGTATAGGTGCACGTTGGGTCCATCCACAATAACCTCTCTCAGTTTTGGTCAACTTTAGTCTATTTGACTATGCTGAAATCAAATGCATTCTTGCAAAATGCTTCAGTTTCATGCAGTGGAAAGGTGCTAGGAGTGACATTTTGCATTCCCTAGCCCATGGGGCTGAACTGACTATGCCAATGTGTCGAGATGGTTAGGTAAATGCTAGGGGAGGTCTCGTTTCGTGTGCCAAGCATCTTAGTCATTCTATGATGTAAGCTACTGACAAAGTCAAAAGGTGTTAGGACTAAAATTTTGTATTCCACAAGTTGTGGGGTCAAACTGACTGTGGAAACACGTCCGGGTGGGTGGGTAAATGCTAAGGGAGGTCTCATTTCGTGTGCCAAGTGTCTCAGTCATTTTGAGCTGCAAGCTACCAGCAAAGTTGAAAGGTGCTAGGAGTGAGATTTTGTATTCCATAGCTCATGGGGCTGAACCAACTATGCCAACACATTGGGGTGGGTTGGTAAATGCTAGGGGAGGTCTTGTTTTGTGTACCAAGTGTCCTAGTCGTTCTGAGTTGTAAGCTACTGGAAAACTTGAAAGGTGCTAGGAGTGAAATTTTGCATTCCATAGCTTGTGGGGCCAAATCAACTGTGCCAACGCATTGGGTTGGGTAGGTAAATGTTAGGGGAGGTCTCGTTTCATGTCCCAAGCATCCCAATCATTTTGGGCTGCAGGGTATCGACAAAGTGAGTTTGCTAGTAGCTTACAACCCAAAATGATTGGGATGCTTGGCACATGAAACAAGACCTCCCCTAGAATTTACCCACCCAACTTGATGTGTTGGCACAACTAGTTCAGCCCCACGATGAGGAGAACGAAAAATATGGCTCCTGGCAAGGTTGTGCTGCATGAAATTGAAGCATTTTGCAAGAATGCATTTGATTTCAGTACATTCAAATGGACTGGAGTTGACCAAAACTAAGAGAGTTTATAATGGATGGACCCCATGTGCATCTGTAGGTCCAAACAAAATGTTACCAGCTACCACAAATTCTAAGAACTACTCCGTCAAAGTTTGACAATTTTTGCTCTTAGGATCTTAAGTGACTTTGCTGGTAGCCTGCTGCCTCGAATGACTGGGATGCTTGGAACACAAAACAAGACCTCCCCTGGCATTTACTTGCCCACCCTGACATGTTGACACAATCAGTTCGGCCCCACGAGCTATGGAATGCAAAATGTTACTCCTAGCACCTGGTGCAGTCATGGAGGGTTCACATAATGAACTGTCTAGACCATGCAGTGAGAGTAAACACAATAGAAACAATGCAAAGAAATGGAACAAATGCAGATTCAGTCATTCAGTATATCAAAGAATTCAAAATAGAGATCCGTCGGCATCATGCGGGCTTACAACTGGGCTCAAAGGCCCGAGTACATACATGCGTAGGATAAGGCTTTGAAGCTCTTTCGCACAAAATCTAAACTATTGAATATGAATCAATTGCTAACTTCCTAATTGCCTTCCTAAGGATCTTATTACATCAATATATATCATTTCCAGACCAATAGGTTCCTTTGCATCGGCTAAGGAAGATCACTAACTCCAATGAAGAGTTGTAACGTGTTCACAGATAAGTTAGGCCTAAATGCATAGAACACTTCCTCAAATGAATGGAACAATGTGCGGACCCTTGGGGAAGGTCGGCCATGAACCATAGGACATTGAATGATGTGTTATTGAGATCCTCAAGTCAAGGATGATCTGTAAGCCTTCTCCTTTAGCTGATTATTAGGAACTGCTAGGATGCTCTGTGCTGAGAAAACAATTGATCTTCTGATAGTGATATCTTTCTGGTAACTGATCCAAATGCTCTGAATTCTTGATATGATGTAGATGAATGAATGTAGATGCTAAGTCCAAATCTGCAAGATGTGAAATGCCAAAACCAGACCACAAGCTGAAAACTGCTACTGACTGAACTACCTGAACTGAACTAGAAAATGAAAGAACTAAAATGTAAATAAACTAAAATGCAAATGTTTTTGGTTGATGCAAGATTACTCTTGAACTAGAGATTCTCCTGCATCAAACATCTGGGGTTATTGAAAAAGTGAGTCCCTCACTTTGCTGGGGCTAGCGGAGAAACAAGACAGTCGACCTCAGCCTGAGAAATCCATGATGAATCTTCTTCCGGTCTACCTTTCCACTAGACAAGATATTCTTTGTATTGTCTTCCTCTAGTGTCGCATCCAACTCTGCTATCTAAAATGTCTTCTATATGTTCTGGTGCTTGTTGTGGTAACTGCTTCCTCAAGTCTTCTTCCATGCTGTCATTGAACTCTGTTTCATGATGCTGATAAAGATCTGCAATGTTGAAAATAGGTGATATACCCAATGTCTCTGGTAACTCTACTTCATATGCATTTCCTGAATCAAATTTCTTGAGTATCCTACAAGGTCCAAACTTCTTCATCTTCAACTTGTTATAAGTCCCAACTGGATATCTTTCTTTTCTCAAGTACACCATCACTTCATCTCCAACTTTAAATTCCTTATGTCTTCTCTTCTCATCTGCCTTCTCTTTGTACTTACTGTTCATGTCCTCCAAATGCTTCTTCACCTGATTATGCACTGTCTTCATATGATCTACAAATTCTTCTACTTTTGTACTCCTCTTTTCTTCTGTATTGATATCTCTTACTTTTGCAACTCCTCTATGATTCACTTCGGTAACAATCTCAAAAGGTGTTCTTCCAGTACTCCTATTTACCAAATTATTGTATGCAAACTCTGCTTGTGCAAGAAACAAATCCTAACTTCCAGTTTTCTCTCCAACCAAACATCTCAACAAATTTCCCAAACTCCTATTCACTACCTCTGTCTGTCCATCTGTTTGTGGATGAAAAGTAGAACTAAACTTCAAATATGTCTTCATCTTCTTCCAAAGTGTCTTCCAGAAGTATCCAACAAACTTTGTATCCCTGTCTGAAACTATACTCTTAGGTAATCCATGAAATCTCACAATCTCCTTGAAAAATAGGTCAACTACATGCACTGCACCAGTTGTCTTCTTACAAGGTATGAAATGAGCCATCTTTGAAAATCTATCAACCACTACAAATATTGAATCATGTCCTCTCTATGTCTTAGGCAATCCCATTACAAAATCCATGCTTATGTCTTCCCAAGGTCTCTCCGATACTGTCAAAGGTTTATACAATCCGGTGTTTTGACTACTCCCTTTTGCAACTTGACAAACTCTATAACTCTGCACAAATCTTTGAACATCCTTATGTATCTGAGGCCAAAAGTAATTTTCACTTACCAAAGCCATTGTCTTATTAATGCCAAAATGTCTTGCCAATCCACCACTATGCTTCTCTTTGATCAAATTGTCCCTCATTGAACTTCTAGGTATGCACAACTAACTTCCTTTGAACAACATGTCTTCTTGAATAAAATAATCAAACCACTTACTTCTATATGTCACAATAGGTTCCTTACAGGTTATCCAAGGTTTTGCAAAATCAGTGTCTCCCTCATTCATGTTCTTCAATTCATCAAAACCCAACACTTCAACTCTAATCTCTGTCAACAAGTTTCTTCTTCTACTTAAGGCATTAGCAATTTTGTTTGATTTACCACTCCTATGCTTCAACACAAAAGTATAACTCTGCATGAACTCTACCCATCTCATATGTCTCTGATTCAGCTTACCTTGACTGTTCAAGTATTACAAAGCTTGATGATCTGTATACAAAACAAACTCCTTAGGCAACAAGTAATGTCTCCACTTCTTCAAGGCTTGAATTATGGCATAGAACTCTTGATCATAAACTAAATATCTTTTCCTTGCATCATTCAATTTCTCACTGAAATATGCTACAGGTCTAGATACCTTCTTGACTTAACACTGCTCCTATTGCATTTCCACTAGCATCACAATCAACTTGAAATACTTTATTGAAATCTGGTAATGCCAAAATAGGTTGCTCTATCACTTTCTGCTTCAACAACTCAAAACTTTTATCTGCTCCTGATGTCCACTTGAAATCCTTTCTGTCACCTCTCATTGTCTCTATCATAGGGTTACAAACTAAACTAAAATTTCTGATGAACTTCTGGTAGAAACTAGCCGATCTATGAAATGATCTAACTTCTCTGATGCTCTTTGGTGTAGGCTATTCAACAATTGCTCTCACTTTCTCAGGGTCCATCTTCAATCCTTCTGCAGAAATCACAAATCCTAAATATACCAATTCTTCCTTCATGAAACTACACTTCTTGATGTTTATCAGCAATTTCTCTTCTCTCAACCTCTACAAAACTTTTCTAATATGCCACAAATATTCTTCTTTTGTCTTACTAAAAATTAGAATATCATCCAAGTATACAATAATAAACTTACCCAAGAATTTCTTCAAGACTTCATTCATCAACCTCATGAAAGTACTTGGTGCATTTGTCAGTCCAAAAGGCATCACTAACCACTCATACAATCCTTCATTTGTCTTAAAAGTAGTCTTCCATTCATCACCTTCTCTGATTCTAATATGATGGTATCCACTCTTCAAATCTATCTTTGTGAAATATCTTTCTCTACTCAAACAATCCATGATATCATCCATCCTAGGTAAAGGAAATCTATACTTAACTGTGATCTTGTTTATCGCTCTAGAATCAGTACACATTCTCCATTCTCCATCCTTCTTAGGTGCAAGCACTGCAGGTACTGCACAAGGACTCAAAATTTCTCTGATCAAACCTTTCCTCAACAACTCTTGTATCTGTCTATTCAATTCTTCATTCTCTGCTGGTGTCATCTGGTCTGCTTCTTTGTTAGGCAAACTTGCTCCCTGTATAAGATTCATGTGATGAATGATACTCCTTATAGGTGGTAATCCTTCAGGTACATTATCTGATATGATGTCTTCATACTCTGTCAGCAACTCTCTTATCTCCTCTGATTTAGTCTCTTTCTTCAATATTTCAAGCTTCTTATGAATCAAGGCATAACACATACTTTCCTGTTTCAAACCGTCTGAAAATTTCCTTCCATCTACCAAACAAATTCTAGCATTCCTACATACCACATCTTTAGGATCATCTTCCAAAGGGATCCGAGTAACTCTTTTCCCATTTGCTATTATAGTGTATGTATTCTTTCTCCCATCATGTATAGCTTTTCTATCATATTGCCAAGGTCTACCCAACAAGATATGACAAACATCCATAGGCATAATATCACACAAGACTTCATCATAATAAGATCCAATATGAAATTTTACCAAACATTGTTCACTCACCAATACCTTATGATTATCTTGAATCCATGCTATCTGATAGGGCTTAGGGTGTTTCAATCTTTCCAACTTCAGCTTAGTAATCATCTCCTCTAAAACTAGGTTATCTGAACTACCACTATCAATTACAACTTTACAACACTTATCACATTCAAATGCTCTATGTCCTTCACCTCCACACTTGAAACAAGTACCTCTGAATGTCTTCTTATCAAATCCTCTTCCTTCTCTTCTATATCCTTCATTCCGGTATGCACTAGGGTTTCCTCTCTGGTAAAAATTTATGTCCTCTCCGGTAAGCATTGTTATCTTTGTCATATTTCCTAACTGGGGTGTCAAACTTGTTTTGCTCCACAAATGATCTATCATATCTGGAAAATGTTTTACCTCTCTGAAATTTACCTCCTCTGCCTCTCTGTCTCTAATCATGTCTCTTATTCAGCTTCTCTTCAACTTTTAGGGCAAATTGATATGCTTTTTCCAAAGATGTCATCCTTACCAAACTTAGTTCTTCTTGAAAGTTCAACCTCAATCCATTGATGTATCTTGCCACTTTCTCCTTGCTTGCTTCACTATGTCCTGTCCTTATGATCATCTTATGAAATTCTTCAGTATACTCCTTCACAAATTTCTCCTTTTGTCTTAGGTTTTGCAATCTTTTCAACAATTCCAACTCATAGTCAGCAGGTATGAACTGATTCTTCAACTTTGTCACCATCCGGTCCCACTTTGTAATCTTTTCTTTTCCTGTTCTGTTTCTTTCCAACTGAACTTCTTTCCACCATATAGCAGCATGTCCTTTCAACTTTGTCTTTGCAAATTTCACCTTCTCTGGATCTTCAATTTCCTCATATTCAAAGTATTATTCCATGTCATTTATCCAATCAATCAATTCTTTTGGATTCAAATTACCATTGTAGTTTGGTACATTAACTCTAGGTCTCTTTCCAATCTTTGAAATAGCTCGCAACATCTTTATTTGATCTGATTCTTCTTCTTTGGTGCCTTTTAGGGTTTCACCAATTTGTTCAGCAGAAATTCTTCCTCATCATCACTTTCAACATTAGGTCTCAGCGTCAATCCTCTTCGCCTATCTTCCTCAATAGCATCCAAATGGATTCGCATTGTTCTCATCAACTCCATCATCTCATCCATTCTATTAGCCATTGTACCAACAGGAGGAACTCTTCACAGCGGCATCTTCCTAGGATCAAGTGCAAACTACCTCAATTCGGCGATCAGACTATAGATGACAACTGCCTCTCAATCGGCGATCCGTTGTGCACCAATAACCTACCTCGGATCGGTGATCTAATTATGAAAAGATCTTGCGGAATTCCCTTTTCCAATTTGCTCCAATGAATCAAACTTTCGCTCTAATACCACTTGGTGCAGTCACGGTAGGAGGGTTCACAGAATGAACTGTCTGGACCGTGCAGTGAGAGTAAACATAATAGAAACAACTCAAACAAATGGAACAAATGCAGATTCAGTCATTCAGTATATCAAATAATTCAAAATGGAGATCCGTTGGCATCATGCGGGCTTACAACTAGGCTCAAAGGCCTGAGTACATACGTGTGCAAGATAAGGCTTTGAAGATCTTTCGCACAAAATCTAAACTATCAAATATGAATCAATTGCTAACTTCCTAACTACCTTCCTAAGGATCTTATTACATCAATATATATCATTTCCAGACCAATAGGTTCCTTCACATCATCTAAGGAAGATCACTAACTCCAATGAAGAGTTGTAATGTGTTCACAGATAGGTTAGGCCTAAATGCATAGAACACTTCCTCAAATGAATGGAACAATGTATGGACCCTTGGGGAAGGTCGGCCATGATCCATAGGACATTGAATGATGTGTTATTGAGATCTGCAAGTCAAGGAATGATCCGCAAGCCTTCTCCTTTAGATGATTATCAGGAACTGCTAGGATGCTCTGTGCTGAGAAAATAGTTGATCTTCTGATAGCAATATCTTTCTGGTAATTGATCCAAATGTTCTAAATTCTTGATATGATGTAGATGAATGAATGTAGATGCTAATTCCAGATCTGCAAGATGTGAAATGCCAAAACCGGAACACAAGCTGAAAACTGCTACTGACTGAACTGAATTGGAAAATGAAAGAACTAAAATGTAAACAAATTGAAATGCAAATGTTTTTGGTTGATGCAAGATTACTCTTGAACTAGGGATGCTCTTGCTTCAGCACCTTTCCACTGCATGAAACTTAAGCATTTTGCAAGAATGCATTTGATTTTGGCACGGTCAAATAGACTGGAGTTGACCAAAAATGAGAGAGGTTATTGTGGACATACCTCACGTGTACCTATAGGTCCAAATGAAACATTCCTAGCTACCATGAATTTTGAGAACTGGTCCATCATAGTTTGATAGTTTTTTGGTCTTAGAGATCCTAAGGGACTTTGCCGGTAGCCTACTGCCCAGAATGACTGGGATGCTTGGCACACAAAATGAGACCTGCCCTAGCATTTAACCACCCACCACTATCTGTTGGCATAGTTAGTTTAGCCCCACAACGAGCAGAACAAAAAATATGGCACCTGGCAAGGTTGTGCTACATGAAACTGAAGTATTTTGCAAGAATGCATTTGATTTTGGTACGGTCAAATGGATTTGAGTTGACCAAAACTGAGAGAGGTTATTGTGGATGGATCCTACATACACCTGTAGGTTCAAATAGAATGTTCTCATCTGCCATGAATTCTGAGAACTACTCCGTCAAAGATTGGCAGATTTTGCTCTTAGGATCTTAAGTGACTTTGTCGATCGCTTGCTCCCTTGAATGATTGGGACACTTGGCACATGAAACGTGACCTCCCCTGGCATTTACCCACCCACCCAGATGTTTTGGTGCAGTTAGTTCAGCCCCATGATGAGCAGAACAAAAAATATGGCACCTGGCAAGGTTGTGCTACATGAAACTAAAACATTTTGCAAGAACACATTTGATTTCAACACGGTCAAACAGATTTGAGTTCACCAAAACCAAGAGAGGTTATTATGGATGGACCCCACATGCACTTGTAGGTCTAAATGGAATGTTCCTACCTACTACAAATTCTGAGAACTATTTCGTCAAAGTTTGGCAGATTTTGCTCTTAGGATCTTAAGTGACTTTGCCATTAGCCTATTGCCTCGAACAATTGGGATACTTGGCACATGAAACGAGACCTCCCATAGCATTTACCTACCCACCCCAATGCATTGGCGTAGTTAGTTCAGCCCCACGAGCTATGGAATGCAAAATCTCACTCCTAGCACCTTTCTGCTGCATGAAATTAAAGCTTTTTGCAAGAATGCATTTGATTTCGACACAGTCAAATGGATTTGAGTAAAGCCAAGTGAGTTTATTGTGGATAGACCCCACATGCACCTATAGGTCCAAATGGAACATTTCCAGCTACCATGAATTCTGAGAACTGCTCCGTCATAGTTTGGAAAATTTTTGGTCTTAGGGATCCTAAGGGACTTTACCGGTAGCTTGCTGCCACAAATGACTGGGACACTTGGCACATGAAATGAGACCTCCCCTAACATTTACCTACCCACCCCGATGCACTGGTGCAATCAATTTGGACCCACAAGCTATGGAATGCAAAATGTCATTCCTAGAACCTTTCCACTGCAAGAAACTAAAGCATTTTGCAAGAATACATTTGATTTTAGCACGGTCAAATGGATTTGAGTTGACCAAAACTGAGAGAGGTTATTGTGGATGAACCCCATGTGCACTTGTAGGTCTAAATGGAATGTTCCCATCTACCACAAATTCTAAGAACTGGTCCGTTAAAGTTTGGTAGTTTTTGCTCTTAAGATCTTAAGTGACTTTGCCGATAGCCTACTACCTCAAACAACTAAGCTGCTTGGCACATGAAATGAGACCTCCCCTGGCATTTACCCACCCACCCAATGCATTGGCACAGTCGGTTTGGCCCCACGAGATATGGAATGCAAAATGTCACTCCTAGCACCTTTCCACTGCAAGAAACTGAAGCATTTTGCAAGAATGCATTTGATTTCAGCACGGTCAAACGGACTGGAGTTGACCAAAATTGAGAGAGATTATTATGGACAGATGCCACATGTACTTGTAGGTCCAAACAAAATATTCGTAGCTGCCACAAATTCTAAGAACTGCTCCGTCATAGTTTGGTAGTTTTTTGGTCTTAGGGATCCTAAGAGACTTTGCCGGTAGCCTGCTGCCTTGAACGACTGGGATTCTTGGCACATGAAATGAGACCTCCCCTCACATTTACTCACCCACCCAGATGCATTGGCACAGTCAGTTTGGCCCCATGATCTAGGGAATGCAAAATGTCACTCCTAGCACCTTTCCATTGAATGAAACCAAAGCATTTTGCAAGAATGCATTTGATTTCAACACGGTCAAACAAACTGGAGTTGACCAAAACTAAGAGTGGCTATTGTGGAAGGACCCCATGTGCACCTGTAGGTCCAAACAAAACATTCCCAACTTCCACGAATTCTAAGAACTGCTCTGTGATGGTTTGGCAGTTTTTTGGTCTTAGGGATCTTAAGGCTGGTAGCTTGTTGCCCTGAATGACTGGGATGCTTGGCACACAAAATGAGACCTCCCCTGGAATTTACCTACCCACCCCAACGCATTGGCGTAGTCAGTTCAGCCCCACAAGCTATGGAATGCAAAGTGTCACTCCTAGCACCTTTCCACTGCAATACACATGTAATGAAACTTCAATACACATGTATGGACAAGGTGTTGAGGACACATATTTCATCCATTTGCTTTATAAATGACAACCAACTTATCCTCAGAAGGTTTTGCATGGAGTTTTTAAACGTCATAAGCTTTTTGGAAAATTTTTGAGGGTTATGAGCATTGAAAATGAGATTTGTTTTTACATTTTGAGCACCAACCTACCTTCCTTACAGATACAAAGTCTTAACATTTTCTTCTTTGATCAAAATGTAGTTGTTTTTCATATTGAAGGCATTCTTATAGAGAAAAATAAGAAATTTCTTGCCTAAATTAGCATTTCAGCTTAGGGCTTGAAAATTAATGGTAGTGGAAAGAGTTTGGAGGCCCTCGTGGTGTTGGATGTTCATCTTTTCCTGATCTTGTATGATTTAAATGAATAATTTCATATGGGAGTTAGATCTAATTGCATAAACTAATGGCTAGGGATTTGATTTGATTCATTTGTATGAGTACAATCTAGTTTAATCATTATACTTATGTAATAGGGTTGATATTTTGATCTTATTTGGGATGCAGGGATATGGAGATCAAGGTCTTATTGCATTCAAGGAATTGTCTATAGGGCTATATACAAGTTCATCACATATGATTCACATATCTAGAGTCATTATTGGCAATCAATTGTTCATATGCAAGGCATTATCTTTGACTAGACTGTCATATTCCCCTGCTATTACAACCTATTAAGATTATCACAAAACTCATTAGGAACCCAAAGAATTCACTATTCCATCTAGGGTGATCATGGCTAAAATAGGGGTTGTAATTTTACATGAATATTAGGTTAAGAAAACCCCATACATATTATATCAAAGGGAGAATGTTACAACAATCTTGAATGCAGAAATGTAGTAATCTTGAGGCAGCCATCTCCTAACACTATTGCAACATGTTACAAAAGGGTTTAATTCATTAATTGTGTCTATTCTTTGTTGTGTCTATTCTTTAATTCATTAATTGTATCTATTCTTTGTCTATTCTTTGTTCTGAAGCAAATACAATTGACACGTGTAAAGACAAATTCCACAACCTTTGCTAGCATCCTCCCTATCTCTACCAAAATAGGATCTTTGGAACATCGTATAGACAACCATCAAAGAATAAAAGATATAGGAATTTTGTCACATGTTGTAATTGCATCTACCCTTGTAGACATGTATGCAAAGTGTGGAAGCATAGACAAGGCATGTGGACTGTTTGATAGAACACATGATTTTTGGCTTTCATTATGGTTTATCTTACTACTCATTCTTGGTGTGTACTTCACTTTTTGGCTTGTATTCTTCATGGTGAAGGCTTGGTTGTGGTGAATTTTGTGTAATATTGAGTCTTCTAGTTGTTTCTTCTCTTCGGGTACTACAACCTTATTACATGGTTGGATTCAAGTGGGTTCTCAAGTGCCACTTCTTTGGGTTGATTGTGTTTTACAATAGTGGTAAAGGTTTGTGAAGGTATTTGTGAAGTTGACTGTGATGAATATTATGTAGGTTTTATTTTGAATGGTGGAAAAGGGTTTGGTTTCTCGTGAAGTATTATACATTTGGACTTTATCTTATGAGCATTATGGTGAAGGTTAATGGCATTGTGTTAGTCATAGTGACAAACCTTAGAGGCTTGTGCAGTGTAATATACCTATACTCAACTTCTCTCTCTCATGTGGAGTATTAAGTTGGAATTGAAATATAAAATGCCAATCTTGGGTTAAAAACCTCATGGTGGGATCAACTTGTCCCTACACCCTTTATTAATGTGCTCGGAATGAATTTGTAGATGATGGTAAAGAAAAAAGTAGAGTGCCTTCTAAAATGAATAGTTTTCTCTTGAATATTGTTGTGGTTGTTAGTTCCATATGTATAGTCTCATTGATAAGATGTATTCTTATTATCCCTTAAGAACAAAGTGAAAATGCTTTACTTTGATTGAATATGTGGATAGCAATTATGTATGTGCATATGAGAAAAATGTTAACTTAAAATAATTTGAAATAGTTGCAAGGGCTATAGGATAGACCTATGGCTTTATTGTAACTCTAAAATGATTTTTAAGGAAACCCTTATTTATGGAATTGTTATTGTGTATATTTTTGTAATAATTAAGCTCAAAGTATATATGTTGCAATAATTGCAAGATATGTACATAATGGATTTGTTGATAAGGATTTACAAACTTTCAAGCAAATGCGATTGGCAGGTGTAAATCCAAATTCCACAACATTAACCAACATCCTCCCTACCTATGCCAAAATAGGATCTTTGGAACACGATATGGACATCCATCAAGGAATAAAGGATATGGGAATTTTGTCAAATCTGTTGTAGTTGCAACTACCCTAGTAGACATGTATGCAAAGTGTGGAAGCATAGACAAGGCATGTGAACTGTTTGACAGAACACCTCAAAGAGTGCCATCTCATGGAATGCAACAATTGAAAGATATGCACAAAATGGATTTTTTAATAAGGCTTTAGAAACTTTCAAGCAAATGCAATTGAGAGATGTAAAGCCAAAATGCGATATTTGGAACATGGTATGGACATCCATCAAAGCATAAAGGATATGGTAATTTTGTCAGATCTTGTAGTTGCAACTATCCTAGTAGACATGTATGCAAAGTGTGGAAGCATACACAAGATATATGAATTGTTTGACATGATGCCTCAATGAAATGCCATCTCATGGAATGTAATGATTGCAAGATATGCAAAAATTGGATTTTTTTGATAACGCTTTATAAACTTTTAAGAAAATACAATTGGCGGGTGTAAAGACAAATTCCACAACCTTAGCCACTATCCTCCTTGCCTATGCCAAAATGTGATCTTTGGAACACGGTATGGACATCCATCAAAGCATACAAGATATGGAAATTTTGTCAGATGTTGTAGTTGCAACTGCCCTCAGAGACATGTATGCAAAGTGTGGAAGCATAGACAACACACGTGAACTATTTGGCATGATGCCTCAAAGAAATGTCATCACATGGAATGCAATGATTGCAAGATATGAAAAAAATGGATTTTTTGATAAGGCTTTATATACTTTCAAGAAAATGCAATTGGCAGGTGTAAAGACAAATTCCACAACCTTAGCCAACATCCTCCCTTCATATGCTAAAATAGGATCTTTGGAACATGGTATGGACATCCATAAAAGCATCAAGGATATGGGAATTTTGTCAGATCTTGTAGTTGTAACTACCCTAGTAGACATGTGTGCAAAGTGTGGAAGCATAGACAAGGTACGTGAACTGTTTGACATGATGCCTCAATGAAATGTCGTCACATGGAATGCAATGATTGCAAGATATGAAAAAAATGGATTTTTTGATAAGGCTTTAGAAACTTTCAAGAAAATGCAATTGGCGGGTGTAAAGACAAATTCCATAACCTTATCCAACATCCTCCCTTCATATGCCAAAATAGGATCTTTGGAACATGGTATAGACATCCATCAAAGCATAAGGATATGGGAATTTTGACAGATCTTGTAGTTGCAACTACCCTAGTAGAAGTGTATGCAAAGTGTGGAAGCATAGACAAGGTATGTGAATTGTTTGGCATGATGTGTCAAAGAAATGTCGCCTCATGGGGTCATCCCACAATAATGGGTTACACTTTTTGGCCAAACTTGACATTGAAATCAACATTTTGAACTAAATCTTCACTTTCTAACACCTATAGCTGCTAAACCGTTAGAAAATTGAAGATGATGCTTACTAGTGATTTGTGAGATTTTGTTTGTATATTCTAAATATATTTAAAAAACAGATTTGGAGTTAAATTGTAAAAAAATTTGCGTCTCCTTTGATAACTAGTTTTTAATAGTAAACAACATTTTTGAAAGTGATGTGTATTCTATAGCACATAACTTTTTTTCTACAAAGGATAAAATTCTAATTTTTTTGAATTTAGATTGGTAACACTGATATATAGGGCATGCATTTGGTTTCATAATGTTTTGTTGAATATTTTTTTAATTAAGTTTTGAAGTCAAACCAATTATAATTTAGACATAGGCATATTTCGTAAAACATTACTTTTTCTGTATGTATCGAAATTCAATTTTTTTTTGTTGAAACAAGGACATCAATACCTAGGGCATAGATATTTTTCAATTTTTTATTTCACTAATTTACTAATTTTCCATGTATGTAGAACAGAAAACTTGATGTTCGGTGAAAAACCTACATTCACAAGAAATAAAAATAAATATAATAATCAAATTAAATATATTTAAAATTATACTTTTTGGGAAGCTTATAAGGACTACATACTTGCAAAATGTAAATTTTAAATGAATTCATTTGATCCCCCAAACAGTAAATCAAAAGTAGGTTTTAATCAGCATTTTGATAGGTGTAGAGGAGACTCCATTATAAGTATGGTTTAAAACTAGCAGGGTTCTATCCAAGGGGGTTTGAATCTAAGGGGGTTTGATCAAACCCTATTCAATTAAAATCCTTTAAATGGAACCTTTCAAGGCTTAAATCATTATATTTTCTAAAAATATGTGTGTAGACACCCAAAATTGACCTAGTTATCATTAGTATAAAATATTGCATTAGCTATCATCTGCATTTGTCTAATACACTTGAGCAATTTCTCTATCACTTATTTCTTCTATTAATTAAATAAATTTATATTTATTTAATTAATTCATTATCTATTTCTTCTAATCTATAATTAAATAATCTTTAATTATTTAATTATCTATTTCTATCTATTTTAATTAAATAAATCTTGTTTATTTAATTAAAAATCCCTTCATAAGCCCACTTTCCAATTAATTAAATAAATTTTATTTATTTAATTAATTTCTCTTATCATTTATCTTCATGAGCCGACATGTGTGCCTCTTTCATAAAAAAAATATGTGTGGTACTACATCTTTTTATTTAATATCTTTCACATGTAGTACTTTTTATGTACACGGTCACACATAAGCCTTATCTTCCTTCCACTTGTCATCTACACATTCACCTATGACTATCAATTCGTCTTAGCCATTTACATAGCCACCAAATCTCCACCGTTGATTGATTTTGGTTGAGGTCTATATAAACAGCCTCTCATTCCATACTATTTCTCTAAGAAGTGATTGATCCATCATTTTCATAGAGCATCTACGTTATCATCTTGAGCATATTTAGAATTTTAGCATCCATCTAGCATATTATCATTATCATCCATCCATCATGGCAGCTTTTATCTTCATAATTGTTCATCATTGAGAAGCAATCCACATCATAAACAAGGAATCATACAATCTAGGTGATTTTGCTATTAAATTGCATGATTTTGATTTCACTTGGATTCGATTCTTTGATGATGGTAGGATTAGGTTTTCAATTATATGCTTGATCTTATTAACTTGATTTTTACCTATCACATTTTGGTACGCATAGTGGGACCCATGTCCTTGATTAACTTTGCTATTTGAAGTAGTTTTTTTGTGAAGATCAGATTTTCGGAGTGCTTATAGCACATCGCGGTTACTTTAAGTGAAAACCAGTCGCCTACAGAACTTTTGCATCACTTTTAAGCTGAACTCTACCACTTTCAGCATTTTCTGGGTCGCTTCTAAGCCTACAGTAGTTGCTTCCTGTCAAATCCACATCGTCTTTAATCAAATCCTAGTCGCATCTGTCATAATTCACATCGCTTCTAATCCGAAATGGATCGCTTTTGGTTGTTTAGGTCACTTCCTGCAATTAGAGTTTTTTGATAACATTTGAAGTTTATAGGTTTCTACATCACTTTTGACCATTAACAGTTCACACCTAGGGTTTCCACATCACTTCTGAGTAATAACAGTTCGCATCTCGGTCTGTCTGCATCACTTCTAACCAGTAACAGTACGCTTTCAGCAAGATACATATCACTTTTGAGAAACAGTTGATCGCCTTTGGTAACTGTGTGTTGCTTTCAATTTTATCATTCACAGTTTAGTTTTCTTGGCTACTAATCATTTCTTTGTGCAGCATCTTATCGATTGTCCAAGAAAAGGAGATTGTGAAACTACTAACATATCTGTTGTAGCTTTGATCGGTCCAAGACATTGCATTTTATCACTAATTTAGGAACATTTGGGCTTGGTGCTTAAAAAGAATCATTGTTTGCTCTGTGCTTGATTTATCTTTTTTGGATTGCTTGTTGTGCATGCTTGTAACCCAAATTTAATAGCAAAAGTATCCTCTCCCCTTGCCTATCAAATGGATCTTGGGTGCATGAGAACTTGTTATTATCTTTAGAGGGCCTGCCTTCCTGGTGTGAGAAGGGGTATGATCCAAGAGGTAACGGGATAAAGCCAAGTCCTTCCGAACCGCTATATAAGAAAAGTGTTTGTGTCGAAAGCCACAAACAACGGGTGTTACTGTGTTATACCGACAAGCAACCTGCCCCAAAACCCTCCAAGGTGTAACCCTTGAAGGTTGGGAGACTCCATAATGGAGAGTAGTGTTGCCACACGTATAACCACCCGAATGGATGCCCTTACTAGCAACCTTGTGTAGTAGCCAAAATCCTTCTATTTGTTGATGCAAAAGGTGGGACCTTTGAAGCTGCCCAGATTCTCATGGTTCTTAGTAGAGATAGTAGGGACAATCCTAAGGTTTGGTGTGGGGACAAGCCTTGGGAAACCTAGATCTTGGTATGCATGAGAAGTGAGTGTCATGGAGGGGAGCTGGTGCTACCAAGATCCTGAAGCTATCCTCTTTGAATAGGCATGGCAAGGGGACTCAACAAATACAGTCCTTTCCTAGCCTAGGTTGTACAAGTTTGTGATTGTTGTGAGTGTAAGTGACTGAAATTATTGTTTTCTTGTCAAAAATATCATTCAAACATATCCTCTGACAGACATAGACTACTTTTGAGCCATAACTGTTCGCCTTCAGCCAAACCAGATTACTTTTAAATAGCAGTTATTCGCTTATGGCAGAATTTGCATCACCTTTAAACAACAGTCCATCACTTTTGGCACAATCTGCGTCACTTTTAGCCTGAAACTGAGCACCTCTGGCAAACCTAGTTGCCTCTAGTTAACACTCTATCTTGTCACCTATAACAAAACTAGATCACTTTTGAGCTATTAGTAATTACTTCTAGCATCTTTTAAATCACTTCTGAGCTATTCCCTGTCACTTCTGCTCAAATATCAACAATCAGTATCAACTCAACCAAATTAGTTGCATTTTCAGACTTCCTTAGCTCTGTTATCAGCTTTCAGATAGTCCTCTGATCAGTTACAGCAACCTAAGCACTGTCTTCTATCTTGAGCATATCAAATCATTGGACTTTTCAAGCTTTCATCCTTTTGAGATCCCAAAACAACAACCAACCAGCAAAACCAACCAACAAACATTGTCCTTTTGGCTTTACTTAGCCCTAGCAAAACCAACAAACAACATCAGCAACTAACTTTTCCCTTGAGTGTGTGAGCTATCCTCTAGGGAAGTTTATCCAACAACCAACAACAACCCAACAACAACAATCAAGCAACTGGTAGATTAGCAAAACAAACCAACATCAAACAATCAGCAAACCGTCACCTTTTGGATCTCAACCTTGACAAGCTAAGTCCAATTCAAAATATCAACCATCGTACCTCAAACTAGGAGCTAATATAGAGCTGAAATGGAAGCAAAATTGTGAGCTAAGATGGAACCCAAAATGCAACAATCCTGATCAATGCCTCTTAGAGATGCAACTCAATTCACAACCGGCATGCCTTCTTACATGTTTGTGCCTAAAGGATACACCGCTGGACCATCATCTTCACAACAAGTGCAACCTCAAACATTTTCAGAGACCTATGATGAACAATCCCAAGATGACTTATCAAAATTTCAAGACACACACGTATGGGATCAAGTTGAGAAGCTTGTTTTATCTAATCCTAATCGCTACTTCTTGCAATTAGCATGTATGGGAGCCAAATTACCAAGTGACTTTGACATATCTGCTATTCGAGAGCACGATCCAAACACTCATGCTATTGCTGCAAAGGGACCATCCACTATAGCCACACCATCTCATACCATGTCCATGCTACAAAATCCACCTTCCAACCCATCTCTTTCATTGCCTATTGCTACCCCATCAAACCCACCATGCTTGGAGTACACTCTAGAACCTTTGATAACTCTAACTGAGGTACTTCCTTTCCTTTCACAAAATCTAAGCGTTCCACCTTTTCATGTTCCACAACATACGCCCTCTCCTACCATGACCGTATCTCAACCTCAAGTATCACAAGTTGTCCATGTTGCACAAGTGCCAATTCCCCAAACATCACAAGCTATCCCAATATCACAAACTCCACAAGTTTTGCAAGCTATCCAAACACCACATAACGTACAAGTCTCGCAGTCCTATTGCATCACATGTGGAAACCACATCTCACACTCATATTCCTATCACCACTAATATGGTCTCCATGATTTCTACGAATCCATCCAACACACCATATAACCCCAATGGTAGTCTCATTGACATGAGTGACCTGCCTATTGTATCACAAGCCAATCCTAGTACCATTGCCTCTTGTGTTGATCAACTTACATCACAAACCATCATATAATCCTTCACAAACCATCAATCCATCTTATGCAACCCAAGGATTACCCATTGTTACCCAACACATGACATATACCAATCCTCATGTCCAAAACACAAATCCAAATGTCCATCCTTCTTCCTGATCCACCAATCCTTCCATCACTTACCATATTACAAATCCAACTCCCAATCCACAACCATTTACCAACGTCAATCCATCCTCTACTTCCCATGTGATGCAAAATCTTGGAACTAATCCATCACACTATACCCAACCACCACTTGTATCTCAAGGACAACAATCCTCAAACACATATGTGTCACATACTAATCCTTTGACATATACTATGAGCACACAACCTCAACAAACAGTCATGCCCTCATACGTTTTGCAACAGCAACCACAATATACACCATATTACATTTCACCTCTGAACCATCAACCCCCTTTGCAACAATAGCACCTATATCAAGTGGATGTTGAACAAATGATTAACAAGGCGGTAGGACAAAGCAAGAAGACATTTTCCTTAGGAGATATATACGCTTATCCATTTGACAAGTCACTTCATATGACACCTTTTCCGCCACACTTTGAAATTCCACAATTTGACAAATACAAAGGGAAAGGAAATTTAGATGACCATCTTAGAGCATTTTATGTTGCATGTCTTGATGTTGCTCAAGATGATACATATCATTTGAGACTATTCCCCCAAAGCTTAGCAGGACAAGCTCTTGAATGGTTCTCTCATTTACCTCCGGGAATTAATACTTTTGTGGAACTAGCAAACAAATTTTGATCCCATTTTTCTTTTAACATTGAACATGAAGTGAACATGAATGACCTTGTCAACAACAAACAATGCAATGGTGAATCTTTCTCCTCATTTACTCAATGATGGCGTAACATGGCTAGCAAACTGTCATAACAAATACCTGAGAAACAATAGGTTGATATCTTTGTCCAAAATCTTCATCCCGAGATTTCATTCCAAATACAATTACAAAGTGCTAGCACCTTTGACAAACTTGTTTCCAAAGGAACCATCATTGAATGCACTTTAATTGCTAAGGGCACTATCAAGATTTTTAGAGACAACAAAGACAATCCTCAAAATTCCAATGATAAATCCTGCTTTTGGAACAAGAACAAGATTGTCGTTAATGACAGTATTGTGGATGCAAAGAACATACAAACAGTGAAAGATCCTATTAACATCCAAGCCACATCTATAGCAAATCAACCTTTTCAATGAAATCGACCAAGAACAAATCCAACACCTTGACAACAATTTACTCCTTTAGTGAAACCTATGGAGGTAGTCTTTTGAAAACTTGTCCAAGTGGGAGATATCACATTACTGGATGCACCACCCAACGGTGAACTAGTCTTCAAAGCTCCTTGGTATAAAGAGAACGAGTATTGCGAATACCATAGAGTCAAGGGACATAAAACAAATGGTTGTATGTGCTAAAAGCATGTCATTCAAGATTGCATCGATCAAGGTCTAATTAAAATCACACCACCAACATCACAACCCGCACATCAACCGACATCAAACTATGATCTAGATGCCTTCAAGAATCCACTTCCATCTCATGTCAAGCCAAGTAACCCTCATACTAGGAATGCTATCCATTACAACTATGAGTCATCCACAATTGGCCACATTGACCAAGCCCGCATTACCATTACTATCCAAGGCAAAGCACTGGATTGCGCTGTAACTACTAGAAGAGGCCATGTTACCATTCAAGGAGCGCCTGTCAATCCTCCTCGATCGTCCTCTAGCTATAATATCCTTGATCACCTTGGCAAAACACCCGCACATATTTCCATCCTAGAATTGCTTCGCATATCCCCCACCCACAAAGCTATCCTTGATAAAGCATTGTAGGAATCCTTGGTGCCTAATGATATCGATACTACACAATTCCAATCTATGGTAGCTAGCATTGCAACCCCTTTCCATCTTACTTTCTTCGACAAAGATCTTTGACAATCCATCAACCCATCACATAACGAAGCCCTCCATATAGAAGTGTTTGTAAACCAACACCGTATCAAACGAATCTTAGTGGATGGTGGAGCTGGTCTTAATATATGTTCTTTAAAACTAAGAAAATAATTGGGATATTCTGAGAAAGGTGTTGACACTTCCAAGGTCATTACTATCAAAGCATATGATGATGCAGAGAGAGATACTGAAAGAATTATTCATTTGCCTATTCAAGTTGGTCCTGTCACTATTGACACCCGTTGTCAAGTCCTTGATATTGAGCTTCCTTATAACATCATCCTTGGCCATCCATGGATCCATGCCCTTAAAGCAGTTCCTTCTACATACCATCAATGTCTCAAATTTCCACATAACGGTGTTAAAGTTACTATCCATGCCGATCCTAATCCATTTGATTTTTGTCATGCCTTTCAAGCTAAATATCAAAGCCCTAACCATATTCCTATCAACATCGAAGCATATCCATCTTCAGCCTATGTAGACCCATCTGCCCTACTCAAGCCATCATCTAGTAAAGCCACTTCAAATCTCTGCATCAAGTACACTGAACATGGTCCAGGTGAGTACACATTGCAAGAATCTTGTTGTGTTGGAACTCTTCCCTTGTCTCCCAAATCTCATGGAAAAGCTTCTACATCCAAGGCATCTTCATCTACAGTCGTCATAAAAGATCCACCAACAGTATTCATCAAAGGTGGATTCCTTAATGATGAAGACATTGATGACATTAACTCTTGGATATTCTATGATGAGAATGACCAAGTACAACTTGAAGTGGAGAGATATAATAATGGGTTCCACATCATTAAGAACATGGGATACAAAGGACATAGCGGATTGGGATCACAGGAACAAGGACCTATTGAACCCATTGTTGTTTCTAAGAAGTTTAATAAGCAAGGCCTTGGCTTTCAGCCGGATGTACTGCCTTCCAAAGACATTAAGTGCATTTTTGATGTGGAAGCCAGACCTTCTTGGGTAGGAGAGACTTCTAATTCAGATACCATCGATGACTCCTCCCTCCATATCACTGACATTTTTCAAAAAACTCCATCTTCATGATCTCTACCACCTCCTCTAGCTATCACCCTTCCTCCATTACCCTTTCACTCGTATATCCTGACCTCGTCGATTAGGACCAACAGGGGGCACCTATATTGGACACATTTGAAAATGATGAAGCTATTGCTGAATTCATGGGATTACGACAAGGCATTCCATTGGGTGCTCATAAAGTAGATTTCATGATGGATCTCCCTAAACTAGCATATTTTGGCAGAAGTATCAAATCCTTCAATCAAAAAAGTGAAATAAATAGAATCAAAAAAGATAGGTCACTCAGTGAAAACTGAAAGGCACCTCTTGACCATGCAAAAGTAAAAATAAAGGACGTATCTGAGGGTGAAAACCTCTCTAAGGCACCCAAGGATGGGGGATTTGATCTTTCGGTCACCACTGATTATCATTAAAAATCAACAGTGCTCGTTGAAAAATCTCAAGACATGAACTTAGGCACAAAGCAGAATTTGAAGATCACATATTTGGTAGCATCACTATCAGAGCAAGAAAGAAGAAATTTTACAGCATTCTTCATGAAAAGAGCTATCAATTTTGCATGGACTTATGTTGACATGCCGTGTCTAGATCCATCACTTGTGGTACATCATCTAGTAGTATCTCCTAATGCAAAACCCGTCAAACAAAAATTATGCAAAATGCACCCACAAATAGCTCTTTTAGTTAAGGCAAAGATTCAGAAGCTGTTAGAAGCAAAGTTCATAAGGCCTATTGATTATCCAGAATAGGTCTCAAACTTGGTGCTTGTAGCAAAATTTGATGGATGAGTTCGTTGTTGCACAGATTTCAAAGATCTTAACAAAGCATGCCCTAAAGATGACTTTCCATTACCAAGCATAGACAACATTGTAGATCTCACAGATGGACATGATATGCTATCTTTGATGGATGGATTCTCAGGATATAACCAAATTAGAATAGCAGAGGAAGATCAAGACAAAACATCATTCATTTGTCCATGGGGTACATACGACTGGGATGTAATGCCTTTTGGTCTCAAGAATGCTGGAGCTACTTATCAACGAGCCATGAGAATTATTTTCCATGACCTTTTTCACACTATCATGGAAGATTATGTTAATGATATTCTAGGAAAATCCAAGACAAGAGAAGAACATCTATAGGTACTAGTGCAGATCTTTGATCGATTAGAGAAGTATCAAGTCAGACTAAAAACAAAGAAATGTGTATTTGGTGTAACATCTGGTAAATTGTTGGGAGATATTGTGTCTCGACAAGGAATAGAAGTGGACCTTGACAAAGTAAAAGCTATCATGGAAATGCCTCCACCATCAAATATGAAGCAGCTTTGTAGTCTACAAGGAAGGTTACAATCCATTCGCAAGTTTATCTCACAACTGGCAGACAAGTGTCTTCCTTTTCAACATCTCCTTCGCAAGGGTGAACCTTTTAAGTGGGATGAAAAATGTCAACAAGCCTTTGATAAAATAAAAGAATATCTAGCAACACCTCTTGTGTTAGTACCTCTTGTACTGGATCGACCACTATTACTCTACATATCTTCAACAGCAGCAGCATTGGGTGCCCTTTTAGCTCATCATGATGATTTGGGAAAAGAACAAGCCATTACTATATCAGCAGAACTCTTGTGGGATATGAACTTAACTATTCACCTATGGAAAAATCATGTTTAGCATTGGTGTTTGCTTCCCAAAAGTTGTGACATTACATGTTAAACCAAACAACAAAGCTCATATCTAACGCGGATCCACTCAAATATCTTCTTTCCAAAGCAATCCTTATGGGAAGATTAGCAAAATGGGTTATGATCTTAAGTGAATTTGACATACAATATTTGGATTGTAAGGCCATAAAAGGACAAGTTATCGCTGATCAGTTAGCCGCAACACCTGTCACAGATATTCATCCAATATGTCCAGAGTTCCTTGATGAAGAATTGTTCAATCTAACATCACCAACATTATGGCAACTATATTTTGATGGATCTTACACACAACATGGATCAGGAGCAGGAATATTGTTTGTCAACCCTCAAGGAGATTGTATGCCGAAGTCATACAGAATTGCATTTCCATGTACCAACAACATAGAAGAATATGAAGCTTTAATCACAGGATTACACATGGCAGCACAATGGGCTATTAAACAGTTACAGGTTTTTGGTGATTCCCAATTAGTTATCAAATAGGTCTTAGATGAGTATCAAACACAATATGAGAAGCTTCTTCCATACAAGGTAATGGTTGACGATTTTAAGAAGTACTTTGATAGCATCACCTTTGAATAGATACCAAGGATACAAAACAAAGCAGCAGATGCCATGGCTATGATTGGATCTCTTCTAGACATGCCATCTAATACACATAAGTGTGAGTTTCTGGTTGAACAACTTCTAATTCTAGCATTTGAAGTACCGCAATCTGAGCTTATATGTGAGATTGTTGGTCCCAATTTGCCTTGGTATGAGGACATATACAAGTATCTTCATAATCAAACCTTTCCATTTCAACTATCTAATACCGAATGAAAAACCTTTATCCGTCGAACCTCTCACTACACTATCCTAGGAGACACCTTATATCGCTGGAGTCTTGATGGTATCCTTCTTAGATGTATTGATTTTGAGGAAGCAAAAGTTGCCTTATGTGAAATACATGAAGGTGTTTGTGGACCACATTCCACTAGCCCTGGTCTTGTTAAGAAACTTCTACGAGTTGGATACTATTGGCCAACTATGGAGAAAGATGCACAACAATTTGCAAAGAGATGTCTACAATGTCAGAAACATGGGGATCTAATACATGCACCAGTACATGAACTTAAGCCTATCACTACTCCTTGGCCCTTCTCGCAGTGGGGACTTGATCTCATAGGTAAAATCCATCCTACTTCGTCAAATGGTCATAAGTCCATTATTATCGCTACTGAGTACTTCACAAAGTGGGTGGAAGCAATACCAATGACTTACATTATTGGCAAGCAAATATCCAAGTTCATCTTACATTATATCATTTGTCGATATGGGGTTCCTCAAGCCATTGTCACTGATAATGGTCATCCCTTCAAGAACCAAGAGGTTAGAGATCTTTGCAACAAGTTCCATATCCAACATAGATTCTCTACACCTTACTATCCTCAAAGTAATGGCCAAGCTGAGGCTTTGAACAAAACAATCATCAAGATCCTTAAAAAGATAGTCAATGAAGTTGGTCGTGATTGGCATTTACAACTTAATCCTGCATTATGGGCTTATAGAACAAGTGTCAGAACTCCCACTGGTGCTACACCTTATGCTCTTTTGTATGGCACTGAAGCTATCTTATCTATTGAGGTTGAGATCCCCTCACTGTGAGTATCACTACATCATACTATCTTAGACGAAGAATATATGGTATCCAAACTCCATGATCTTAAGCTATTAGATGAACGGTGTTTTACAACACTCAATCATCTTCAAGTCTATCAAAATTGGCTATGCTGCAGCTACAACAAAAAGATTAGAGAACAAAGATTTCAAGTTGGAGATCTTGTCCTTAAAGAAAATCAAAGGAATCAGTGACATCGTGAGAAATAGGGCAAGTTTGAACCTAATTGGCTTGGTCCTTTTGTCATCACATCAATATATGGATCAGGAGCATACACTCTTTCAACACCTGAAGGTATTCCCTTGGATGAACCAGCCAATAGCATTCATCTCAAGAAGTTCTACCCGTGAGTCTCAGCATATCCCATCTAAAAAAAAATCCATCCAATAGTGAAAACCACTTTGTGGCACTTTGGATTACAAAAAATTTAAAAAAAAAAATAGTACAAGATAAATAATTCATCCTCTGGTGAAAACCTGGTAAATAGGTGCCTTGGATAAGTACCATAGTGAAAACCAGGCAAATAGGTGCTATGTGTAGAGACCAGCCTCCATCATTCACTTAGTTTGTTTGATCACAGCTTTCCATGACATCCATCTACTATCTTGCCTCCATAATCCATATCATAATCCACTATTATCCTTATCTAAACACCATAAGCCATTATCCCTTATCCATCCATAATAAAAGCCTTTTCACCCTTACCTCTATCAAGTTAGCTCTCATAGTTTGGACTTCGTTGAGGTTAAGATATCATTTGGCACCTTAGCACACTATTTGCATGAATACATCCATTGCAACGTCTTCCTAACAATCTTTATCCCACCCTAGGGGCACTTGTTGAACCTTACTTGGAAGTGGATACTCAAAGCTCTAGCTCATATCGTTTCAGCAAACATCCAAACCAAAGCATAGCGAACTTTCAAAACACAACCAAAACATGTTAAAATCCAAAAAAATCAAAACATAAAAAAATCCAAGCAATAAAGTTGGTTCTTTGACATCAAACACCAACACAATAAGAAAGAACTAAATCTCATCTTTATTGTTCAAAGCCTTGATCCCGTGGATACAAGGTATGTAGGTAATTTGAGATGTGAAGGAAGCACTCTAATTCAGGCATAGGCAATAGACCCTTCTCATCATCCATCTTTCATCTTTCTTCTGATCATCCTCTAATCATTCATCTCTCTTTCTTCTATTTTTCATCACTTACATCATCAATAAACCCAAAACTACATATTCATCATGTCTCATCATCATCGTAAATGTGCTTTAATCCTGGTGGTGCCTGCATAAGCATTCAAGTTTCAAGCATTTAAATATGCAGGCCCCTTCACATAAAAACTCAAAAAAAGTTCCAAGACCATCGGTGTGGGTTGGCTTTTGTCTCAGCGATCACATTGTTCAAATTGGTTCGTTCCTTGCATCGGTGTGAAGGTCTGTCGGCAAGACTATGTTGTGCTCTCGCTGACTAGCCGATGGTCATTCAAGCGGGCGTCGAAGGAGTCTTATCGCTGTAACAATAGCTATCGGCAGCTAGGTCTAGTCTCCCGCCGATTGCCGATGATGACTTGGATATGTGGGAGTTTGGCTTCAGCATGAGGAATGTGGTCAGCGGAGGAGTTTTCGATCGCTCCAATGGTCTAGGTCGCACCGATGAGGAAGATGCTATTAGAGTGAAAAGATGCATATACATTGAGGAATTTGTCGCAGATTTCTGGAATGTTCCCCAAATGTATATCGGGTTTGCATGCACATTTGTGTCGTATGTTTGAACATGCAACGACTACATACAAAGGTACCAACATGCATTCACTACAGTGCAGCCGATATACATGTGGTGGGGCCCATGGGTGTACAAAGGTAAATGAATGTCGAAGGCACTTGGGAATAGATACAAACATATGGGCCCACCAATTGCACATATGCGATTGTATGTTTGCCACATACAAAGCACACATATAGGGCCTATATACAATGGTGATTGTATATGTCTGACATACAAAGGTTAAGATGCAAGCCAGACCTGATAACATTTCAAATTTGTTCTATAAACCCATGGCGTCCGTGGCTTGCACATATGTATGCTTGTATATGTGCGATGTACAAAGGGAAAGTGCAAAGGTGAGGTACAAGCTGGATTTCAAGGCGGATGCAATGTGTTTCTTAATTTTTGAAGTCCACACCTTGTATGTATATCTGCGTTGTATGTTTACGCATATAAGCCGATATACAAGGAAAAAATATACAATTCGGACCCAAAGGAGAAATCAAATGCAACAGATAAGTGTCTGAGGTCCGCGCCTTGTATGTATATTGCACTTATATGTGCAATGCAATATGCAAAAAGGGGAGATACAAGCCGGAATAGAACTCGATTTCAAATTGTTCTATAAAATTTGAGGTCCAGCTTGTATATAAGGTGATTGTATATGCTTTTGCATATACAAGGGACGAAAAAGGCAAAATGAAGGGCGAAAAAGTCAGCGATAGGAAAAATTCGCCTACGTGGCGCGATATCATTGGCTCTTGACTTTTCTACAGGATTTTGGGGCCGTGGATCTCAGCGATAAGGTGATGATCGATGACTATCTTTCAAATGCTCAGCAGAGATGTTTTTCTTTGTATGCAGGCTATGTTTTTGAGCGAGAAAATCTTTAGATGCATTCACGGCTGCATTTTGAAAGGAGCTGTAGGTACCTGGGCATTGATGGCGGATATATAGAGGGATGATCGATGGAATGACAGGCTACCTGCCCGCTTTTAATATAAAAATTTCAAACAGCGGCACATCTCTCAATTTCCACCTGCTCTCTTCCTCTGTTTCTGGTGTTGCATTCAATTTTGGGGGGGCATTTTTGGGGGAAATATAACGAAATACAGAGCTTTTCTTGGATGTTTTATCTCTATTGGAGTTTATGAGTTGCTTTTGAGTGTACCTTGCACATATGTTCAGTTTCTTGTCATTCTATATGAAAAATACATTGTTGCATGTGTTTGCCTGTTTGTCTCCATTTGTTGCCTGGTTGCTAAGGGTTTCTTAGATTCTAGGATATAGGTTTTCTGTATCACATGCTTAATCTCTAACTTCCATTCAAGGGGTGGATTAAAGTGTTCTAGACTAAGTATGGAGAAGATTGTATGTCAGCAAGGATATTTATAAGTAGAGACAGTTAAATACTCATCCTTGGGTGGTGTTTGTAAGGCAAAGACCAGTCCTAAGCCCTTGAAACTTGAATGCCAATTTCAAGCCATTCTCTTGTATACGTCTAGTTGACTCCTTGCCCTGAGATAGGCACTAGTCTGCTTCTTGTGTAGTAGTTATGATCCAAAACCCCCTGTCTTGCATCCAAAACATAAATTCAAATCATTCCATATTTCCAACCTGTTAGTTGTAGGAGTAGGATTAGGACCCCTGCATACTGTCATCCACAACCAGACAAATATGTCCAAGAATGTTGCCAACCTTGTGATTTATCACATAAATCTTGGTCCATACATGAGAGTATTCTGCTTGTTGTTGTAAAGCTAAATCTTTATGTCATTGGGTGAGTCAAAGTGTCAAATCTTTAGCTAATAGGGATACCCCCCTTGGTGCAACAGAGCTAGAAGTGAAGGGGAGGCAGCTCACGTAGCCTCCTATATTAGTTGGTTGAATCTGCCTGTGCATTGGAACTGGTAAACCCTCTGCTGATTCGAAAGAAAACCAACAAAATGGTGACTCTACTGGGGAATAGTGTCATATCCATGAAAATTTGAGTCTAAAAGATTGAAGAATCAGACCTGGAAGTGCTTTGTTGCAGCAAAAGAAGAAGTTGTATGTGTGGCTCTGCTGTTGGAGAACCCAGAAAAGAAAGAAATCAATTTTTAGCTTCAGCTTATTTGAAGCTCATTCCTCTGCCAAGGAGGTGGCAACTCTGTTGAATGAACCTATCAATAGCTGCAACATATCCAGGTATTTGTATAAATTGTAAAAAAGATTCCCTATTTGGTGAAATATCACTGGTTAAAGGGGAAATGTTAGTGAAAGATTGCATGCTTTTATGAAGACCTAGTTTGCATTTCAAAAGGGGTATGCAATATTGTTAAAAGACTCATTTAGAGGCCTTTAGGTAAGTTGAAACAACAGTCTAAATTTTAAAGGGCTAAGGTCACTGTTGTGAAAGAAAATCAGAGTTGAAAAGAGGGTTGCAGAAACACATAATGATGTATTATCAGCCCATGCACCCTTGTGAGGTGTCAAATGCACTAAAGTATAATAATCAGTCCCAACCATGTCATAGAAAAAGTTTCAGCATTAACAGATATAAGCCCATCAATTTTAGTGGCATTTGTGGTTATCCAAATGCTTTTCCATCTAAAATTAGAAAAATTTTGCCCAAATTTAGTGGTGTAAAGGATGAATTAGCTGACAGACGCTTGCAATAGTTTATAAATGTTATAGATGATTTTGAGGTTGACCATGAAGATGTAGTTATGAGATTATTTGTTCAATCTCTAGATGAAGATGCAAGGGACTGGTTCTCCTACCTTCCAGCTTACTCTGTCAGCTCTTGGCAAGAATTCAAATCTATGTTCTTAGAACAATATGGTGAAAGAATATCTGAATATTAAGTCATTAGTGATTTTATGTATATCCATATTGAAGAAGATGAGTTGATCCTAGCTTTTAACCTTAGATTTATGAGGGCATTGAATAGAATACCAGAATGTATGAGACCTAATGATGCATTGTGCCTAGTTGTCTATTTGGGAGCATTTGATAAGAAAATGAGTTATAGATTGAGAGATAAGGAGCCCACCACATTGCATCAGGCACACCAGTTTGCAATAGACATTGAAAATAATTGGAGGTATGGGATTCAAAAGGGTTATTTCTCTAAAAATTTGCTGCCCTGCAGCCCCCAATGCTGATGAGAGCTATAATTTAAATGTTGGAAATGAATGTCAAAGTACTCACACCCCTGATGTCCTAGTTTTTGCATCATTCCAAGTTGATGATGTTTCTGTTATAGAGAAGGATGTCCTGATTTGCCCAGCAAATGAAGTTGACAACAATAATTTCCCAAGTAATATTTGCATGCTAGTCCTAAACAAAGAGCATTCATGTTTAAATGATTCAGTTGTGCAAAGTTGTGATCATATGGATCAAGATTCAATATCAGTTTCATCAGGAAGCATTAGAGGGCTGGAAAATGATGCAGATAGTTCAACTTCAGAGTGCATTGAAGTAGTAGAAATCTTGTATGTGGGGCAATCAGATGTTACGAATGATAAAGATGATATCCATAATCAATTCATGGATCAGGTTTATTCTTCTTATGACATTAGACTTGATAATGAAAAAGAAATGAATTGTCATGAAGAAGAAATAGAGACCTTTCCAATGAGTATGAATCCCCTTTATGATGAGCCTGTGGATACATTTGACATTGTGAGTCATGACTTTCAGTGGTGCAGAATTAACCCTTTGTTTGAAAATGATGATGCTGATTTGCAAACTGTGGATAGTGAATGTTCAGAATCAGTTGTCCCAGACCTGTGCAACAATGTGTATGTGGATCAGGTTTTGTTTTCAATATCAATCAGTAATGACATTAAGGGTCTCATGTATTATGAGTGTTTTCAGTTTTTAGATCAGCTGGATGAGTGCCTGGTAATGTGCAATAGCCATGTAGATGATGAAGAATGCCAAACGCATAGTGAGGATATACTGTTTGAGGAGTATAACATGTGTATGTTGCCAAATCTTGAGAGATATTCTATTATGTATGGTTATATGTCTGATTGTAAGATGCAGAGTGACAGAGGTAATACTGACAGATGCAAGTTTTCAAAAATGGTAGTATGTAATTGACAAGATCAGCTTGTGGGCAAATTATGTTGGTATTCTCAGTTGTGGTTGGCATTGTTTAGTTCAGAATCAGGCATTTGACAAGAAAAAATTATGGTTTTTCATTTTTGGCTGCCCGGGGCCGCCAAAATAATGTTTCGAAAGTGTGATCTATGATGCAGGTTGGTGCAACATTCGACTCTATAGTGCAATGGACAAGGCCCGGTTTGCATCCTAGAGTTCTGGAGTTCTCACCATGCTTGCAAGAGGCATGCGTCCCCAGACAGAGCCACTGGTGGTGCCTGCATAAGCATTCAGGTTTCAATCATTTAAATATGCAGGCCCCTTCACCTAAAAACTCAAAAAAAGTTCTAAGACCATCGGTGTGGGTTGGCTTTTGTCTCAGTGATCACATTGTTCAAATTAGTTCATTCCTTGCATCGGTCTGAAGGTCTATCGGCGCAAGACTATGTTGTGCTCTCGCCGACTGGCCGATGGTCGTTCAAGCGGGCGTCATAGGAGTCTTATCACTGTAACAATAGCTATCGGCAGCTAGGTCCAGTCTCCCGCCGATCACTGATGATGACTTGGATATGTGGGAGTTTGGCTTTGACATGAGGAATGTGGTCGGCGAAGGAGTTTTCGGTCGCTCCGACGGTCTGGGTTGCACCGATGAGGAAGATGCTATCAGAGTGAAAAGATGCATATACATTGAGGAATCTGTCGCAGATTTCAGGAATGTTCCCCAAATGTATGTCGGGTTTGCATGCACATTTGTGTTGTATGTTTGAACATGCAACGACTACATACAAAGGTGCCAACATGCATTCGCTATAGTGCAGCTGACATACATGCGGTGGGGCCTACGGGTGTACAAAGGTAAATGAATGTCGAAGGCACCTGGGAATAGATACAAACATATGGGCCCACTAATTGCACATATGTGATTGTATGTTTGCCACATACAAAGTGCACATACAAGGCCTATATACAATGGTGATTGTATATGTCTGACATACAAAGGTTAAGATACAAGCCGGACCTGATAACATTTCAAATTTGTTCTATAAGCCCCTGGCGTCTCCATCTTGCATGTATGTATGCTTGTATATGTGCGATGTACAAAGGGAAAGTGCAAAGGTGAGGTACAAGCCGGATTTCAAGGCGGATGCAATGTGTTTCATAAATTTTGAAGTCCGCATCTTGTATTTATATCTGCATTGTATGTTTACACATACAAGCCGATATACAAGGAAAAAATATACAATTTGAACCCGAAGGAGAAATCAAATGCAATAGATAAGTGTCTGACGTCCGCGCCTTGTATGTATATTGCACTTATATGTGCAATGCGATATGCAAAAAGGGGAGATACAAGCCGGAACGAAACTCGATTTTGAATTGTTCTACAAAATTTGAGGTCCAGCTTGTATATAAGGTGATTGTATATGCTTTTGCATATATAAGGGGCGAAAAAGGCAAAATGAAGGGCAGAAAAGTCAGCGATAGGAAAAAGCCGCCTACGTGGCGCGATATCATTGCCTCTTGACTTTTCTACAGGATTTTAGGGCCATGGATCTCAGTGATAAGGTGATGATCGACGGCTATCTTTCAAATGCTCAGCGGAGATGTTTTTCTTTGTATGCAATTCAGGTTTCTGAGCAGGAAAATCTTCAGATGCATTCACGGGGTCATTTTGAAAGGAGTTGCAGGTAGCTGGGCAGTGATGGCGGATATACAGAGGGATGATCGATGGAATGATAGGCTACTTGCCCACTTTTAATAGAAAAATTTCAAACGGTGGCACATCTCTCGATTTCCACCTGCTCTCTTCCTCTATGTCTGGTGTTGTATTCAATTTTGGGTGCCGTTCTGATGGTGCAGTGCATCTGGAGAATTTTTTATTTGCCTTGTGATTAATTTTGCTGAGTGTACAATTTTGTTTCAAAATGCAAACTATGTTACTGATTTTAGGTTGTTGAAGACTTGGGCATTTTTGGGGGAAATATAACAAAATACAGAGCTTTTCTTGGCTGTTTTTATCTCTATTGGAGTTTATGAGTTGCATTTGAGTGTACCTTGCACATATGTTTTGTTTCTTGCCATTGTATATGAAAAATGAATTGTTGCATGTGTTTGCCTGTTTGTCTCCATTGGTTGTATGCATTATCTTCTTTTGAATCTAGTTGCTAAGGGTTTCTCAGATTCTAGGATATAGGTTTTTTATATCACATGCTTAATCTCTAACTTCCATTCAAGGAGTGGATTAAAGTGTTCTAGACTAAGTATGGAGAAGATTGTATGTCAGCAAGGATATTTATAAGTAGAGACAGTTAAATACTCATCCTTAGGTGGTGTTTGTAAGGCAAAGACCAGTCCTAACCCCTTGAAACTTGAATGCCAGACAAGCCATTCTCTTTTTTATGTCTAGTTGACTCCTTGCCCTGAGATAGGCACCAGTCTGCTTCTTGTATAGTAGTTATGATCCAAAACCCCTTGTCTTGCATCCAAAACATAAATTCAAATCATTCCATATTTCCAACCTGCTAGTTGTAGGAGTAGGATTAGGACCCCTACATACTGTCATCCACAACCAGACAAATATGTCCAAGAATGTTGCTAACCTTGTGATTTATCACATAAATCTTGGTCCATACATGAGAGTATTTTGCCTGTTGTTGTAAAGCTAAATCTTTGTCATTGGGTGAGTCAAAGTGTCAAATCTTTAGCTAATAGGGATACCCCCTTTGGTGCAGCAGAACCAGAAGTGAAGGGGAGGCAGCTCACGCAACCTCCTATATTAGTTGGTTGAATCTGCCTGTGCATTGGAACTAGCAAACCCTCTGCTGATTCGAAAGAAAACCAATAGATCTCGTGGATATAGTGTATGTAGGCAGTCTGGAATACAAAGGAAGTATCCAGTACATAAGCACATACGATCCACCCCATCTTCATCTTCTTTCATCTCCATCTTCTTCTCTTTGACCAGCTCAAGCAAGAAGCAGACTATGCGCATCAGCGAAAGCTCAAGAACTTTAACAAATCAAGGATCAGCTAGAAGCTATTTGTCTGCATGCCTTAAGCCAACATTTGCTATAGCATTTTATCAACACCTTTAGCGTTTAACAGGATACAACTTTCCTCTCAACAAGGTGCCAGCTTAAATACATCCAAGAGCACTTAAATTTGGCAAGAGAACGTGATGACAGTATCTCTGTTTTATCTTTTGTCCCTTTCTTATTCCTAATCAAGACTACCTTGATCTATTTATATCTTGGTACATTACGATGAAGTACGAAATGGGGCATGGTCATATTGCTTTCGTATGCTGTGTCTGTGGGATGATCTTATTCTCTTCCTACACGTATTGGAATCTTGTACATGTTGGGATTAGCATCTTGCATATCAATAACTTTGGCATCTGAGAAGCTAAATAGTCTCTTATGCATTGAGACTATTCTATGCTAAGACTATTTCCATACATATAACTAGCAAGGTGTCAGTATGTGTAGTGGAGATAAGCTCAAACCTTTGCTTGTAGCGTCAAAGTCCATCTTGAAACACTAGCAGCTATTCATATCTTGTGTATGTTGGTTTAACATCTTGACCTCATGCATTTAGACAAGATTGTAGTATGCTAGTTATGCATTAGATACCTTGATACCTTGGTCTTTTATACCCTGGTGCATAACATCCATATGCTATATCAAACATAAGGATTGCATTTCTTTACTTTTGAGCAATTACTTTAAAATTTCTCATATCATTTATCTATTTCATTACCATCCTATATAGTCCTCAACCAAGATCAATCATCTTTCCTTCATCGTCCTATCCACTTTTGTTATTTCCCTTGTCTTCACCTTGCAAAACAAGTGTGTTAGGCATATATAGGTCCATATCATTATCATAACCTCATTATTATCCATTACCATTATGTGCATTTTCATTTCCATTTTACCATTTGCATACTCATATCATTTGCATAAACATCCATATAAACCATGAAAATACAAAAATCCATAACATCGTAAGATAAGTGTATCTGTCATCATTACAACATCGCATAGATAATCAAAGCCATCACATTTATATGTACAAGTCAATATACAAGTGTCTACATATACAACATGAGCTATCCATGAGGCATCAAAACTGTATGTACAATCAGCTTATAGGCCTCATCACAATATATAATATACAAGGAAGCCCTAGTGACTACTGGTAGCTCCCTCACCCTATCCACCACCACTGGGTCCTGCACCTGGTTTACCATCTCTAGGAGGCCCCATAACTGAAGCTACAGACCGTGATACTCTTGCCTCTATGAAGCTGAAGCCCCCAATCTGCTCCTATAGCTGGGTTACCTCTGCTCTACCGGCACTGCTCCATGATACAAGCCTCTATAATACTCGGCCTCACCCTGGGCTCTCCTCAGCTCTCCCTATGACTGTGTTAACTGCATCACTATATACATAGTGGCTCCATCTATCCCTAATGTAGCTACTACCCTATCTCTCTCCACTCTCATTGCCTACATCTGCTCCATAGCCATATCCCTCTCAGCCCTTATTGCGTGTACCTACTGTATACGTGCATCCCTCTCAGCTCTCACAGCTTGCATATGCTGCAAAGCTGTATCTCTCTTTGCTATAACTATATGCACCTGTTGTACAACTACATCTCTCTCTTGTCACCCTCACCAGTATACCATCATCCTTCCCATCACCTCCCTGTCCTCTAGCCTGTAGCCGTGCCTGGTAAGCTTGAGCCTACACTCTAGCATGCCTCAAGCCCACGACCACCTGGTGTCGATCTATCTCCACTCTCCTTAGTCTCATCTGAGCTCGCTGCCTCCATCTCCTCTCCTCTCTAATCCTCCACCTTAGCTACTGAATCCCAACATCATCACCTCCAAGTACCTGTACCTATGGCTGTGCAAGTACCTGAGCCTATCCTTGTCCCTGTCCCTAAATCTCTGGTGCCGCTGGTACTACTACCTGTACTGGTGGAGCTCATTGCCACCTCCGCCTAACCGGCCTCTCCATCTCAATCTCCCCTATCTCCCCAGGCCTCGCCAACCGAGTCGGCCTAGCTATAGCCCAGTGTGCATCATAATCCGGCAAAGTCCCTAGATCTGCAGGACCCTGCCTCCACTGCCACATAACTGGTTGTAACCCCTCTCTCTCCGCCAAAGCTATATCCACCACTATCTCTAGCCCCTAATCACAAACCTCCTATCGTGTCCTCCCAAAAATGGTATCACCTACTGGTACTGCCTGTGGTACTCCAAACTGCCTCAACACCCTCTCAGGCAAATAGCACTCTATAATATATATCCCGTGACCAAAAATGTATCTAGCCTTCCTAGCATAGGCAAGATCTGCATCCTTCTCATCCCATCTCTCACAACCAAGCCATGGCCTCCACATAAATCTATCCACCTCATCCAATGTCTGTCTCTAGTATACTATCCCCCTGTGATGTCGATAGGTAAGAGCTCCCCTGTACATCCTTGCATATGGCTCTCCTGCTACTCTAGCCACTCATCCATCCAGCCTCATCACTGGAATGTGCTCATAAGCCCATACGTGCAACACTGTGACTCCCGCAGACATGCTAGCTCTAAACATATATGGACAATCATATAAATAATGATACAGCTGTCCCAGTACACACTCAGCCCATGCATATCTCGTCCCATATGAAAACATCCCCTCCATTACTATCCCCCATTTGATTGCAAATCCTCTTGCCTATCTGTCTCCAACCAGCCATCTGATAATAGCTACCACTACTCGATGTAACCTATCACAGAGCTCCTCCATCCTTGCCATTAGAATCTCTGAGCCCTCAGTGCCAATGTCTAGAGTCCTGAACAATCACCTGAATGTAGCTGGACCCAAGTTAGGATCATAATCTACTCTATCTCCATCAATTGGGATGCGCAGAATCTGGAACACATCCTCCAGTGTAATCGTAGCCTCTCCCGTCGGCAACAAGAATGAACTATGCTCGCTCCTCCACCGCCCAACCATCGGTGTCATCAGTCCTCAATGTGTCTGCACTGGCTCTAATCTCAACAGGTGCTCTAAACCAATGATATCTAAGAATAACTGCTCCTCTGCATCTCTAACCAATCGCAAATCCCTAGGATGTGGCTCTCGTGACAACAATGGTGGTATTACATCCTGCATCATTTCACTAACCATATCTGTCTCTTGTGCTAAAAATTCACTTTTTGCTACTAAACACTGCCTATATTTACTAAAAGCGACCCACTTTTTTACATGCGCTACCCTTTTGACTATAAGCGAGCCATTTTATTGTACACGCACACTTTTTTCTTATAAGCGACCCATTTACTATATGCACGCTACTGCTAGTTCAAAGTGACTTAAAACACAATACGCGCTCACTTTTTGCCTATAAGCGACCTGCATTTTCCATATGTGCATTTCACTTCTCTACTTGACCTACCAACCAGAAGCGACCTCCTTTTACCTTAAGCGACTAGTCTGTGCCTATAAGCGACCTATTTTACCGTAAGCGACTACTTTTCCTATACAAGCAACCTAAATTTTCTATCTTAAAACTGCTCGCTTCTGGTGACGTGTGTGCATTTATTACGCTTTTAACAAAAAAAATTACACATTTAGCAAAATTTTTGTACATACTGATAAGCCTGCTCATGTTGATCACCCATGTGTCCTCACTCGCTTGACTCGATGATCATTGTGTGGAATCACCATCCTGATAGCTCTCTAACACTCGAAGCACCAAAACTCTAGGGAGCTCTAGATCTCTATAAGCACTTAACACAAATGAGCCTATTTACCTTGGAGGGACCTACTTATACCCCCTTTCCATACCCTAATTCTTCTATACCAAAGCCTATTTTCTTCTAAACCATCCCAATTCATCCCACCCAACCCTCGTTTTCTTCGTGTCTGTTGTTCTCAAAATCATCTATGCTCGTTTTTGTAGACAACCCCTACGAAACTTGTCCATTCATAACCTACACTCTAAGTTCGCAAATCAAGACAAGTACTCTTGGCCTCGTGTGAAGTCATCTGACATCCTAGAATAGTTTGTGATATTCCATTATGTTGATTCCTTGAAATTCATGCAAATCGATTAGGTTGCAAATTGATCAAAATATCAATTTTGATCATTTTAAGGTGTTAGTAGGTTTTTAAGTCTTCATGTGCATAAGCAGTTAAAAATATTGCTCTTGCATATTCTTGATGATTCCAAGTGTAATATTGGCCCATTTTGCTACTTTTACATGCATGTTTTTGAGTAACATGTATGGGCGGCAAAAATCACCGCCCATACATGTCAATTCTCCCTTATGAAGATGTAAGAGCTGTAGTTTTACCCGTCCTTACATCCTCTTCCTTCTTTCATGCTAGAGCGACGTTTTTAGCTGACGGTGCATCTTTTTCCTCGCATTTATCTTAACTTGTGTGTATTTATTGCGCCTTTAATTTTTGGATTTTGGCAATCTTTGAGTTGCTTTAAATTGTTTTCAATTAGTATCTTGTTTTACTTTTGATTATTCATTTTACCTAAACCTTGGAGAGAACTTGAAGCCAATGCTTTCTAGCTTCCATGGATTTAATCTTACTGAAGCTCTCATGTTTTTCCTTCGCATTTAATACAGGTAAGTTCATTTTGTTTTTTCTTTGTGTTTGAGGTTTTTGTTAATGGTAAATAGTGTTCGTATTGTTGTTCAAAATCATCCTCTGGTTGTCTTTTAAAACCCTAGTTTTATTTTAAATTCATAATTATTTTGTTAAACCCCAAATCTTAATAGGTTTTGGTTTTTTCAGTTTCGTTTTCATTTTTTTGAAGTTTTCATCGCCTTGCAAGATTTTAGGTTTTCTTTTTTACCTGTGTGTGTAGTCGTTATTTTCCGCCGATGGTGTCTTAGGATTTTGTTTTGTTGTTTTGTAGTATGCAATAGCAGTTAATTCAACTGACACATACACCTTTCTTTCAGACTACCCCACATACATGTAAGGGCGGTTAAAACTGCCGCCCTTACACGAACTTTATGAATTACCTTCCAATGTGCAGGAGCAGTGAAACTCCCGCCCTTACACATAACTTGGAGTTTGTAAAAATACCTGCAGTAGCGGTCAATTTGACTGACTATACATCAAACCCTTTCACTCAACATGCACAGGCAATTCTTTTCATCGACGTTGCATGTGTCTCAAGAAACTTACAAATTTTACCCTAATGTAAGGGCGGTCATTTTGACCACCCCTACATCTAAAACATGTTTTCCCAAATACATGCAAAGCAAGTCCTTTTAGCCAACTTTGCACATGCATTTTAATAAAACACTTCCTATTCACATGTAATAGCGGTCAATATGACTGAGTTTACATAAGTAAATGATCATCCATGCAGGAGCGGTCATTTTGACCGCCCGTGCACATTTTCCTAAATTTTTCTTAACACTAGGAAAATTTGCCTTTCAAGGCCTATTAACCCGCTTTTGCCCTTTACCTCAATTTGCGCGCACTTAAGCCCTTCAACGCATGCTTTCCTATTCATTATCATCGAATCACAGTTATCCCAATTTATCCATTTTTCCCCTAACTGTGAGATCGTGGCTTTTTGTAGTTTTCGACAGACATCTATGGTAGGCGCTATTTTCAGTTTCCTCTTCAAAACTAATGTCAGAGCTATCTCCATCCAAAGCCAAAATCATGAAGTACAAATACCAAGGGGTCTTCCTTGTCACTTCAGTACAGTCAAATGTTGATGAAATCAGAGATACAGAAATAGGGCATATGGATATGACAGAATTTGTGGACAGAACTAAATAGACAAATCCTTCTAGACACATGCAAAAGATCATTGACAACAACATTCACTTGGTTGCCTCTTCTCCAGTTTCTACCCATAACCCCGAGTTTGTTCTTCAGGTGGCTAGCCATTACAATAGGGATACTAGGGTTGTGACAGATTCCCAAGGGAATGTGATCATGAGGTTGGATGCAGAATTTCTTGATAAAATCTTCATGTGTCCACCTATTGAAAACATTAGACAAATTGATTTTGCTCAAGGGCAAAAAGACTATGATATAGATGTGGAAGCTGTAAGAAGTTACATAAACAATAAATGGTTGAAAATTCCTCAAAGTAATCTAACTAGATGGCCAAAGGATCTCCCTAGGAGTGACTTTGTTGAGGAAGTTTGTGACTTGATCACACTTTTGAGTCATATCAGAGGACTCCCTTCTTCCTCCAAATTTTAGGAATAGATGTACACATACATCAAGGTGATTCTTCGAGGCACACATAAAGTATTATGGGGAGAGCAAATCAGTAATGTTTTGCATGAACAATTTGTGAGGGTCAACACAACATTTAAATTCTATATGACTTCATATCTGGTCTATGTTGTTGCTAGCATGAGGAGCTTTCTTGGTCTTACTCAGGTTGGCGATAGGAGATTGGTACCTGTGTATGAGTATTATCCTCAAATTACTCTGAAGGGATCAATCCATCATTTCCGTAGGGTTAATGATGCTTTCTTTTCAGTATTTATGTGCTTATGGGACAATGAACTTGTTCAGAAGAGGGTTTCAGATGAAGCTTGGGAAGTTGTGAATTCTTTTGGCTGCTTGTTCTTACAATTCCCTACTTTCACATATCTCAGAGTAGGGTATTATCCTGGCTACCCTTATATTCTTCCACGATATCCCAGTGACCATATTGTCCTCATGGAATTATGTAGGCAGCTAGTTGTGGTACATAATAAACAAATGGAGCTGAAGAAGTCAGGGATAAAGTTTCCTGTAGAAATTGGAAGGTAATCAATTCAGTCAGTTAACAAGGCAAAAATAGTTGATTCTGAATTGCAGTTGGTCACCATGAAAACTTTGAAGAAAAGGGACCGTTTTGACTTTAGGAGAGTACAAGATAAAATCAAAAGGAAGTCAACTTTCCATATGCCAATGGTGGAAGATATTTGGGCTGATCTCAAGACACAAAATGAGATCAGGAAGTTAGACTATTGCAGACTTCATTTGAGTCAGATCGAAGAGCTGGGCCTTGCTGATATTCTAGAATTTTCTAAAGAGGAATGATGGAGGAAGTTGATGCCTTAGTTTACTTTATTTTTGTATATGTAATTTGAATTTTGTTGTGGACATATGCATGTGTAATTTTCTAAAATGTAATTACATGTGAGGCAAAGGAAGTCCTAAGTCAAATAGGACTCTTCCATTTGAATAAGTCAAAGTAGTTAGGATTTTCCTATTTTTTCTCTTGGTTTCTCTTATAAATAAAGAGGGCCCCCATTGTAATTATCATCTTTTAGTTATTACAACAAAACTCTGCCAAATTGAAGAGCATTTTGAGACTTTGTGTTCAAATTGTAAATCATATTTTATCAATTGAATAGAAAAGCAAGCGATCTTTCAATCTTTGCATTGGAATAACTTGTGGCTAATTGGAAATTGTTCTTATGTCCTTTTCCTTATACTATCTTATCTGCTTGATCAAATTGTAGTGTGAGTGTGAATAATCTGGGAGATGTTCTAAAGCTGATTGTGGAGACTTTGTGCTACAACAATTATCTTTAGTTTGTGATTTTATATTTTGAAGTAAAAGATATTGGAAAGACTTTGAGCTACTATTATCTTTTGTGATCATATATTTTATCGTAGCATTCGGTGAAGACTTTGAGCTGCACCTTATCCTACTTAGTTCTAAAAAGTAAATCAGTAAAAGGAGCAACGATAGACTTTGTGCTCTCGTTGGTTTCTTGGTTATTCAAATTTGTATTGTGAAAGTGCTCTTTTATATTGTAAACATCATTTCTGAAAAAAGAGAAATGGATGATATGGTCTCACCCCTAAGTTAGTATTTAGTGTAAATAAGTTTGTGATAGTTAATAGGGAACCTCCCCTTGCTGAGAGGAGAGATTTATCTCATTACACTATGGTTGATATAACCATTTTTCCTTTAGTTAGTTGAAGACAATATTCACCCAACAGTGTGAACCTTGTTTCTAGCCTTTCATCTTATCGCAAGCCAATGCAACCCTTCCTGGTTAGCCTAGCTTACCTCTCGAGGGGGCATCACCTGCCAGTTACACTAGGGCATAACCTTGTTTATCAAGTGAATCATTGTATCTTCTTTGACACAACGTTCTATCAAACCTTGTATCAAAGAGGGGCAAAATGTGGACACCCAAAATTGACCTAGTTATCATTAGTATCAAATATTGCATTAGCTATCATCTGCATTTGTCTAACACACTTGAGCAATTTTCCTATCACTTATTTCTTCTATTAATTAAATAAATTTATATTTATTTAATTAATTCATTATCTATTTCTTCTATTTTTCTATTTCTTCTAATCTATACTTAAATAATCTTTAATTATTTAATTATCTATTTCTATCTATTTTAATTAAATAAATCTTATTTATTTAATTAAAAATCCATTCATAAGCCCACTTTCCAATTAATTAAATAAATTTTATTTATTTACTTAATTTCTCTTATCATTTATCTTCATGAGCCGGCATGTGTGCCTCTTTCATTAAAAAAAATGTGTGGTACTACATCTTTTTATTTAATATCTTTCACATGTAGTACTTTTTATGTACACGGTCACACATAAGCCTTATCTTCCTTCCACTTGTCATCTACACATTCACCTATGACTATCAATTCATCTTGGCCATTCACATAGCCACCAAATCTCCACCGTTGATTGATTTTGGTTGAGGTCTATATAAACACCCTCTCATTCCATACGACTCTCTCTAAGGAGCGATTGATCCATCATTTTCATAGAGCGTCTACATTATCATCTTGAGCATATTGAGCATTTTAGCATCCATCTAGCATATTATCATTATCATCCATCCATCATGGTAGCTTTTATCTTCATAATTATTCATCGTTGAGAAGCAATCCACATCATAAACAAGGAATCATACAATCTAGGTGATTTTGATCTTAAATTGCATGCTTTTGATTTCACTTGGATTCAATTCTTTGATGATGGTAGGATTAGGTTTTCAATTATATGCTTGATCTTATTAACCTGATTTTTACCTATCACAATGTGATTTCAACAAAAATCGGGATGTCCCAGAAAGTGTAACCCATTATTGTGGCAGCACCCCATGGAATGCGATGATTGTGCAAGATATGAAAAAATAGATTTTTGATAAGGCTTTAGAAACTTTCAAGAAAATGCAATTGGTGGGTGTAAAGACAAATTCAACAACCTTAGCCAACATCCTCCCTTAATATGCCAAAATGGGATCTTTGGAACATGGTATGGACATCCATCAAAGCATAAAGGGTATGGGAATTTTGTCAGATCTTGTAGTTGCAACTACCCTAGTAGACATGTGTGCAAAGTGTGGAAGCATAGACAAGGTAATAAACTATTTGACATGATGCCTCAATGAAATGCCATTTCATGGAATGCAATGATTGCAAGATATGAAAAAATGGATTTTTTTGATAAGGCTTTATAAACTTTCAAGAAAATACAATTGGCAGGTGTAAAGCCAAATTCCACAACCTTAGCCAGTATCCTCCTTGCCTATGCCAAAAATGGACATCCATCAAAGGATAAAAGATATGGGAATTTTGTTAGATGTTGTAGTTGCAACTGCCCTTGGAGACATGTATGCAAAGTGTAGAAGCATAGACAAGGCACACGAACTGTTTGGCATGATGCCTCAAAGAAATGTCGCCTCATGGAATGCAATGATTACAAGATATGAACAAAGTGGATTTTTTGATAAGGCTTTAGAAACTTTCAAACAAATGCAATTGGAGAGTGTAAATCCAAATTCTAAAACCTTAGAAATGGTATCTTTGGAACACGGTATAGACATGCATCAAAGCATAAAGGATATAGGAATTTTGTCAAATGTTGTAGTTGCAACTACCCTGCGAGACATGCATGCAAAGTGTGGAAGCATATACAAGGAACGTGAACTATTTGACACGATGCCTTAAAGAAATGTTGTCTCATGGAATGCAATGATTGCAAGATATGCACGAAATGGATTTTTCATAAGGCTTTAGAAACTTTCAAGCAAATGCACAAAATAATTTTTCAACCAAATGCAATTGGCATGTCTAAAACTGAGTTGCACAACCTTATCTAACATCCTCCTTGCCTATGCCAAAATGGGATTTGGGGAACATCGTGTGGACAACCATCAAAGCATAAAGGATATAAGAATTTTGTCACATATTATATTTGCAGCTGCCCTTGTAGACATGTATGGAAAGTATGGAAGCATAGACAAGGCGCGTGAACTATTTGACATTCAATGCCTCAAAGAAATGCATAGTCTCATGGAATGCAATGATTGCAAGATATGCACAAAATGGATTATTTGAAAATGATTTATAAACTTTCATTCTTGTAACGATAATTGGTCATCATATTAAATATTTAATATAAACTATCATATACATAATGTCATGAACATAATATCTAGTCTATATATAAAGCCATATAAGCATGTCCAAACAAAGCCATACATGCATATACAAAAATATACATTGGTAACATACAAAAGTACGTATACAAAGCCATCTAAGCATACAAAAATGTCCCAAAATCTAGTTTCCTATGAACTTCTATCAAATAATCGACGACCCTTTCTTGGCCATGAAGATGGAGAGCCAATCAGTGACTCATCCTCTCTCCCATTGAGTAGACCTCCTCAACAGAGATTTATGCATCTCCACCTGTTAATACAATCAAATAATATGGACATTAATATAGAAAACATGAAATATATAACATCAAATATGTAATCGATCACTTACCACAGCCGATGATCACTCTCGATCATCTTTTCTCTCTCTTCGTCTATAGTTGGATGGGTTGGAGTTGTGACCTTCTGTGAGAAGCATCAAGAAGCAAATTTGACTAAACATAAATATCATTTATGTACATCAAATGACATGAGACAAAACAAGAAATACAAAATAACATTTTCATGTTATTGGCTCATACCTTGGTCAAAGGATTTGAGGACAACATGGTTGCAACAATGCCTGCCTACACTAACTCACGAAGATGAAGAGGAGTCTCCATATTCAACATTTGAAAATAGAGTTCAAGGTTATTCAACCAAAATAGATAAAAGATATTATTTAAATGCATAATGATTACAAATGGTTAAATTTACCTCTGTATAAGTGGTTTTACATCTAAGGGACCAAGGAAATTGTGGAAGTTCTAGTGAAGCTCCCTGTTGAAATCATCAAATTGTCACTAAATATTACCATTGATATGTACAATATTTACGATCATGTGATAAATTACATACCTGCTGACTTGACCTCCTCTCATAACCCGCCAATGGATGGCTAACAGAGGCAGGATGAAGACTCTGACCCTAGAATTTCATTGCGTAGACAATTATAGACATTAATTTTGACTTATAATATAGATAGTCATATAAAATTAATTACAAATCTCAAATAAGAATATATTAAATCAAGATGAAATTTGTAAAAATTTACTTGAGAGTCAATACCAAATGTACGTTGTAATACATCATCTGTGAGAACAATATCATCCAATTGGATGTGTCCATCATTGGATGCTGCCCCTATGTCATAGCATCCTACTGAAAGTCCTACCGTGAGTCATGCATCCCATAATCACATAGATTCCCACATGAAATGCACAAATGTGGGGGCAAATGATGCCTGCTGCTCTCACCCTCATCGACCTAGGTGAGACCATCATTGTGTTGTGCTAGAGACTGCATGAGAGCACTCAATGAATATAGTGTGTCTACCTCAAAACTCTCCTTCAAAGTCAAAGGGAGAGACACACATTCTGGCCTCAACAGGGATCTAGGTACACGGTTTTAGTCTCACTGAGCCCCCTCTCTATCTTGGCCAGAGCCACCACCACTGCCCTGGAACTCTCGAATGTCAAAATAATTCAGAATCTTCTTGAGGATGAACTCGCAATGGAGTTTCCTCAAGAAATATTGGGGCACCTCATTGTTATTGCATAGACACTCATCAAATACCATGTACGATCTATCCTAGAATTTTTGGGATATATCTTGATTCCTACACTAATGAATAGGGAAGTGTTTGCAAGTCTCTTCTAATCTTTGGCTAGTTTTAGGATTAATAAAGTGTGCACATAATGCAAAATTTGTAATTTTTTCATTCTTCACTTGTTCATAAGAAAATTTGTCGGCATAGTATTGCCGACACCTCTCCCTATAGTCATGAAATTTAGTGATTTGTTTTGTCACTAATTTGGTGTGAGAAACAATCATCTCTAATGACTTCACAAGCGCTCTCCTATGATCGGTGCTTGCACTTGGATTGTTTAACATTTCAATTAGGGTTTGAAGATATTTTTTATTTTCTTCTATTTTCCCTAAATAGTTTTTTTGAGTATCTCTTTCATGGTGAGAATGTAAGGTGGGGGGTTTTGAGGGTTTTGAGGGTTGTTTTGAACCTCCTCAATTGGATTTGTGTTTTGTCTTGTCTCATTAACTATAAATTCAATATTAAAAACTAATCAAACATTGCAAAAGTCAAAAATTCTTTTCAAACTCACAAAAATTAATCAAACCCTACCTTCTTCGGCTACTAGGTCCTCTACATTTGCTTCATGACATCTTCTCAAGAGTAGTTTTGGTGAGGTGGCATCGTGAAAACATTGATCTCTCTTTGCACTTGCTTGATTTGGCCTTCCTTGAACGCGCTCAAGCTATGTCACTAGTTTTTTCTCTCCAAACTCTAGTTTTGGCCGTGGGTATGAGGAAATGCCTTTTTTTTACTTTTTAAATAGAGCAAAATGTGAGTGCATTATTATAATGCACTCATGTTTTCCTTTGCATGGGACCAAAAAGTCATGTGGGGATTTTTGGTCCCACAACTCCATGCACTTACCCAACATGAAGTATAATATAAAGAGTATTGTCTCTGGAATTTTGATATTTGTCATACAAGTCTTGGCAAGTCTTCTGCTACAAAGGGAGAGCATCGTCCAAGTGCTTTACCTCTAACCATAGACCGGCGGTCCCGCACACACCTTCCTTCTTGGAAGTGGCCCTACCCTTCACAAAGAGTATAGACATAAGAAACCAACATGTTTCCATTTGAGTCCTAGTGGTGTGTCCTAGGTAACACAATCAACCATACGACTCTAGACAATCTTCTAGATAAGTATGATCCTTTTGACAAGTTACGCCACCTAGACACTGTGAACCGACTAATGCATGCAGAGACAAATGCATCACTTTGTCCAAAGTTTCTATATTAATAGACATTTGCAGTAAACATAGTCATGTGTTCACAAACCTCTAACTTGACTTAGAGACTATCTCATCCTATAGTTTGACTTATTTGGCTAGTATCTCTAGGCATAATTATCTTGAATGAACTCAATTCTTAGTTAACTGACTTAGCATTTAATCCTGAATCTAGAATATATAATTGTATGGATTTAGAAGATTTAACCTCTTTAGAGAGTCCTTAGTTGCATTCTTGCACATATCAGAGTCTATGACTATTAGTCATTCTACTCATCGACTCAAGATTAAGCACTCTTGTGCTATAAGTCATGTTTTGACTCTAATAAGAAATCATTAAACTATGTTATTAAAATCTTCTAGACTCTATATAAATTATAATATCTTAATCTATGACCATTTATTGACTCTTTTACTATCGACCATAGAATACAAAAGACTAACACAAAGTCAAAATTTGACTAGAGAGTTTTTAAGTTATCTAAACTCTTCTGGGTAGATACTAGGGTTTAACTTCTTAATCCCAATCTCATTGGTGTTTCAAAACACTCCAAATTAAAAAGTTATAATATAGAAACAAAGACCTTAGTCTTCTATAGACCACTTGAACATTGGTCAAGTTTACATCTCTCAATAATATTATGTATAAACACATATTATCAGGTATATTTTCATTGAGATAAAATCTTAATGAATACTATCATTATTATATCTAATCCTTGAACTCAGTCAATCTTTGAGTCTACAATAATAAAAACTTAATATCTTCGATCTCTTGATCTTTGCAAGTCCACTGACCTTTCGGTATTGAAAATATTATGAACTCTTGTGTTTCATCCTAGAGTAAAATAACAATACTTATCATGTTGTGCTTTGCATATGTGATATAATATCACCACTCTTGGTGTTTTATTAATACCCATATCGTATCTTCATATTCTAAAATAAAATATTAGCTTTCATAAAATCCTTGATAAAACACAATAACACTTATACATATAAGTCTTGGAAACTAAAGACTCATTTCAATCTAACCTTCTAACTTGATTCTAGATTAATAGAAAACTAGTCTTCAATAATTTAGTCTCAGCTTCTAGTAAATAATTTGTCCTATGATACTGTTGTGACAACAAAGAGATAAGAGCACTGCATATAGAGATCAAAACTCATTCTAAGCCTCATGAACATTTGATATAATGATGCAGAGGCATCCACACTATAACCTTCGCATATAGCATGAATGTCTGCAGACCAACCTCATCATCATCATCTTCGCCATCATCATCATATTCCCTAAAACTACCAACAGCATCATCATGTTCTGCGTTACACAGTCAGCATCATCATATTTCGGACGGTCGCAAACATTCGCCTGCCGACTACTGTTCATCTCCGCTTTCCTTCTAACATCATCATCATGATGTTCAGCGGGCGCACACATCCTCCTGTTCCACTGTTCATCGGGCTCGAGACACTATCGTCATCATCATGACCTTCGACACTACCTTCGTCAGCAGGATATTCAACATCCGGTTGCTCCAAATATCCTGATGACGATCACCTTCAGTAGCTTACCTTCGACGCTCCGCTACCCGACGATACAAGCAACAGCATCATGATCTACTTTATCCGGTTGTCTTCGAAACCTCCTGATGATGCTAATACAACCTTCTGCCACGGACTTCTGCCGATACCTTAGCACTTTAACGACGGCAGGATAAACTCGCATAAGGGGGATATCTCAATATCCTGATGACGATGACGTCATATCCTGATGACGATGACGTCACCCAATATCCTGAAGACCTCTTCAACACTTAGTCGAAAAAAAAAACAAACTTTCTTTCCCGCATCTACTCGCGATATGCGGATGTTTGGCACTCCCGATATGATGATCCTGATGCCGATACACTCCTCGGCTCCTCCTGCTGATGATCACCCCGACGAACTCACACTTCATGCAATCGACAACATCATGCCGATCTTCTCCACTTATCCGGATGACGATGTCCGAACTGTCTGCAGGATATTCACCAAGATATCCTGATGATGCCGTCTTCACGAACTTCTTCACTTAGCGAAATTTCCCTTCGCCGATCCACCAGGGATGACCCGATCCAACCTCAGGGTGATCTTCCAACTCCAGTTTATCAACTTGACCTAGCACATGAGGATGCTAGGCTTCTCAGCATCTGTCGACCGCGATCCTGCACACCTGCATGTAAACAGAAAACAAACTACAATCTAACCTACTGTACATTACCATTCCACCGATCAGATGAGTCAACCGGTGGAATGGATCAGGAAATCCATGACACCCTCTCAAACCAGCAGATCAATCAAGTAATGGAATGCAACCAGAGCAAGAACACAAACAGGATCACTTTATTGATTTCAAAGATGCACTACAATATGATCAATCTCTCTCTTAGTCTCACTCAAGCTCGATCGATGATATCTGTCTGTCTGTCCAACATCAACCGATCTCATGCTTATAAAGACTTTCCCTATGAGTACTACTGACCCGACTCCAAGCGGCTGGGAACTCTCCAAGCGGCTGGGAGATCCCACCGAACATACATCATGACAGCTGTTATAACTAACTAGCTAAAAATAGCAAAAGCCTGGTCAGCATGATCTTATCATGATCAGCATGACCTTATTACATGCAATTGGTCTAACAGACCTTCTTGGAAACACAAACATGACCTAAACTACTAACTGCCTTATCAAGACCAGCTGTCAGGTAGGTGCTCCTGCACCATACTCCCCAAAAGAAAAGAACTCATGTCCCATGAGTTTAGTATGTGGAAGTCCTCCACCTTTACACTTTGCCTTGTCAATAGTCTGACCTGCTCCAGCTTTATCCTCTGCTGGCTCTTGGCTGCTCCAAGACTTCTGAACTGTAACTTGCTTTCTGGCAAGTAAATCTGCATGCCTGTTGATGTAGGCCTTTCTCTCACATACCCGGTGTTTGTCAGATTGTCTGACCAGAACCTCTGGCTGAACTGCCTCTGTGGTGTTCAACTGTACCTTTCTTTCAATCTTCATAGGACAAGCAATAGTCCCAACTATGACAACATCCTTGTCATGCCTCTCAACTGGTTGCTGTGTACAAACCTGTTTCTGCACCTGCTGCTGACCTCTGTCAGTCACAACTGAAACTTTCTTCAGCTTGTTGTCTTTAACAACTCCTTGCCCTGCAGTGTCCTGAACTGCCTTTATGCCTGTTCCTCTAGGCATCTGCACAAACTCCTTCTTTCCCATCAAAATGATTTGAGCTGCCTTCTGTACTGCAGCTTTTGCCTGCAATGGCATCAACTTAATAGTCTTCCCATCCTTCTGGATGGTGTAGGTATTAGCATACCCATCATACAGTACCCTTCTGTCAAATTGCCATGGTCTACCCAGCAGTAGGTGACAACATTCCATAGGCAATATGTCACACAAAATTCTATCCTGATATGGTCCAATCTGGAAATCCACATATGCCTACTCAGAGACAAAAAGTGATTGCCTATCACTCACCCAAGATGCCTTGTAAGGGTGGGGATGTGGAATCCTTTCCAGCTTCAGTTTATCAACCATCTCCTGAGATACCATGTTGTCTGTTGAACCAGTATCAATGACAACCTTACATACCTTACCTTTGCTCTTACATGTGGTTTTGAAAAGAGCTCTTCTTTGCATCATATCCTTTGATGCCTGCCAACTAATTCTCCTTAACATCAATGATTCTCCACTCTCTGGATAGCCAAAATTCTCAGGACCTCTGTTTGAACTCTGTGCACTTTCGTCTTCTTTCTCTTCTTGTACCAGTTGTACCCTCTTGTCACTTGTTCTATCATTTCTGGATGATGAACCTTTGTTTTCTGGACATTTGAAAGATGGATGACCAAACTCTCCACAGGTGTAACACTTTCCTGAAAATGTAGTAGAACCTCTACCACCTCCAAATCTTCCTCTATTACCTTTCCATCCACCTCTGAAATCAGACTGTCCCTGTCCTTTACCAGTGTCTTCTTGACCCTCATTGGTTTGCTTTTGTGCAGGGGCTGTTCCTCTTCCCCTATTGTTTCCTCTTCCTCTCATGGACTTCTCATGTCCTCTATTCATCTTTTCTTCAATCCTGATTGCCATTTGATAACAATCCTCCACATTCTTAGGGTTAGCTAACACTAACTCATCCTGTATGTTAAACCTCAAACCAGCCAAGTACCTAGCCACCTTTTCTACCTCATTCTCATGATGACCAGATCTCATACTCAATAGATAAAATTCCTCAGTATATGCTTTCACATCCCTATCTTTCTGCTTTAAAAATTGCAGCTTCTTAAACATCTGGATTTCATAATCCCTTGGCAAGAATTTACCCTTTATCCTTGCTACCATCTTATCCCAAGAAGTGATCTTAGACTTCCCTGGCTTCCTTCTCTCAGATTGTACATAATCCCACCATACCAAAGCATGACCTCCTAACTTGGTCTTTGCAATCTTGACTTTCTGATCCTCAGCAACATCTTCACATTCAAAGTGATTATCCAGTGCAGCAATCCAGTCCAACAACTCATCTTCATTCAAGCTTCCAGTATACTTGGAAACATCAACCTTTACCTTAGGTTTTTCACTCTGCACTGCCTTTAACAGTTTTGCCAATCTCTGGTCTTCAGCATCCAGATCTTCAGCTACCTCTTCATACTCTTCAACAGTATCTGCCTCTTCTTCAGACTCACTGTCTTCTGATCCATTCCACCGGTTGACTCATCTGATCGGTGGAATGGTAATGTACAGTAGGTTAGATTGTAGTTTGTTTTCTGTTTACATGCAGGTGTGCAGGATCGCGGTCGACAGATGCTGAGAAGCCTAGCATCCTCATGTGCTAGGTCAAGTTGATAAACTGGAGTTGGAAGATCACCCTGAGGTTGGATCGGGTCATCCCTGGTGGATCGGCGAAGGGAAATTTCGCTAAGTGAAGAAGTTCGTGAAGACGGCATCATCAGGATATCTTGGTGAATATCCTGCAGACAGTTCAGACATCGTCATCAGGATAAGTGGAGAAGATCGGCATGATGTTGTCGATTGCATGAAGTGTGAGTTCGTCGGGGTGATCATCAGCAGGAGGAGCCGAGGAGTGTATCGGCATCAGGATCATCATATCGGGAGTGCCAAACATCCGCATATCGCGAGTAGATGCGGGAACCTTCGCATATAGCATGAATGTCTGCAGACCAACCTCATCATCATCATCTTCGCCATCATCATCATATTCCCTAAAACTACCAACAGCATCATCATGTTCTGCGTTACACAGTCAGCATCATCATATTTCGGACGGTCGCAAACATCCGCCTGCCGACTACTGTTCATCTCCGCTTTCCTTCTAACATCATCATCATGATGTTCAGCGGGCGCACACATCCTCCTGTTCCACTGTTCATCGGGCTCGAGACACTATCGTCATCATCATGACCTTCGACACTACCTTCGTCAGCAGGATATTCAACATCCGGTTGCTCCAAATATCCTGATGACGATCACCTTCAGCAGCTTACCTTCAACGCTCCGCTACCCGACGATACAAGCAACAGCATCATGATCTACTTTATCCGGTTGTCTTCGAAACCTCCTGATGATGCTAATACAACCTTCTGCCACGGACTTCTGCCGATACCTTAGCACTTTAACGATGGCAGGATAAACTCGCATAAGGGGGATATCTCAATATCCTGATGACGATGACGTCATATCCTGATGACGATGACGTCACCCAATATCCTGAAGACCTCTTCAACACTTAGTCGAAAAAAAAAACAAACTTTCTTTCCCGCATCTACTCGCGATATGCGGATGTTTGGCACTCCCGATATGATGATCCTGATGCCGATACACTCCTCGGCTCCTCCTGCTGATGATCACCCCGACGAACTCACACTTCATGCAATCGACAACATCATGCCGATCTTCTCCACTTATCCGGATGACGATGTCCGAACTGTCTGCAGGATATTCACCAAGATATCCTGATGATGCCGTCTTCACGAACTTCTTCACTTAGCGAAATTTCCCTTCGCCGATCCACCAGGGATGACCCGATCCAACCTCAGGGTGATCTTCCAACTCCAGTTTATCAACTTGACCTAGCACATGAGGATGCTAGGCTTCTCAGCATCTGTCGACCGCGATCCTGCACACCTGCATGTAAACAGAAAACAAACTACAATCTAACCTACTGTACATTACCATTCCACCGATCAGATGAGTCAACCGGTGGAATGGATCAGGAAATCCATGACACCCTCTCAAACCAGCAGATCAATCAAGTAATGGAATGCAACCAGAGCAAGAACACAAACAGGATCACTTTATTGATTTCAAAGATGCACTACAATATGATCAATCTCTCTCTTAGTCTCACTCAAGCTCGATCGATGATATCTGTCTGTCTGTCCAACATCAACCGATCTCATGCTTATAAAGACTTTCCCTACGAGTACTACTGACCCGACTCCAAGCGGCTGGGAACTCTCCAAGCGGCTGGGAGATCCCACCGAACATACATCATGACAGCTGTTATAACTAACTAGCTAAAAATAGCAAAAGCCTGGTCAGCATGATCTTATCATGATCAGCATGACCTTATTACATGCAATTGGTCTAACAGACCTTCTTGGAAACACAAACATGACCTAAACTACTAACTGCCTTATCAAGACCAGCTGTCAGGTAGGTGCTCCTGCACCATATAAGTGATACACAATCATCTATTAAGAAGAGACAATCACTAAAAATAATGCCGAGACGACTGTGGATTTAGAGGAATAATTATAAAGTATGTAACAAATTAGTCATTGTTTACTAGGAAAGAGTAAATACATTCAACCTTTATGATTAAGACCACACTGCCCTTCAGCCTACAAAGGCTTACTAAGCTGTGATTATTAAACTAAAATCTCTTGGCCTATCGGCCTAAACAGTTTACTATCCTAAGATAATATAAAAGATCTTCTAGCCTTTCGGCCTTCGAATGGTTACAAAACTAATGATAGCAATCTATACATATATACCCTATAGGTTTGATGGCTTAACAATAGTATAAAAATGTTAACATCTACAGATATCACTGAAGAAACTATGACATACATTGCTAATCATTTCTATTTTCATTCTACTGTGAACAAAACTTTTCACTGTTTCCTTCAAACTACAATCATTACGAAGAATACTATATATATAATTTTGAAGAGAACACATTCTTGTTTGTATATAGATGATAACAAACTACAATAATTTAAAAATGAAAAGACAGTACTTTTCTAAGGCATTCATACCTCTAAAATCTATCTGTTTTAGTGCCTAAGTAAGCTCTAGAAATCCACTAGCTGTCAGACTCAACTCCACCTATCATTATGTGTGTCTGTGTCTTTATCCATGCAGATTCCTTTATAAGAACCAACTCACTTACATAACAGAGTTCTCTGTCTTACTTAACTATTGCTTTTTATACGAAGCTCCCTCTCTCTATGTTTTACTACGCACTCACAGTTATCACAACATTGATAAAGATCTATTATCATTCAAAGATATCATTCCTCTGTGTCTTCTATATCCTTACCTCATAATGATATAGTCTTTTAAGACTTCACCACTCCACCTTCCCATGGAGTCCTTGGCAGATTCCTTTCCTATTAATGTGCTTTGATAGCATGCAGACATAGTGGAGTAGCTAGTCTATAATGACCACTCTCATACTCTTCCTTAACTCCATAACTAACATGGAGATATGAGTTGAGTGCTCACATATAAACTTGAATAAGTTGCAATAAATTCTATCATACCACAATACCCAAGAAACTCTTCGACATCATACTATAAGTATAACTTATAGATAATATTTAAATAAATATAAAACATCATAGTGTAGGTATATACAACATATTCTTATGTTGTTCCTTTCACTTTGACAAAATAGGAGAATGGGGTCGAGGTTTTCTCCCCCTCTCTATTTTGCATAAATGCCAACAAAGATAGGTTAACAAAACATAAAACTTATCGAAAATCACCGATAAAAAAATAGTTTAACTACTGATATTTAATTAGGAATAATAATATATACTATATTCATATCTCATAAGGAAGATAATGACTATCGATTATATCTTGTCGATGGCCATACTATCCCTACTTGGTTTTCAAAAAATCCTAACCCAAAGGATCTTGACGACAAATAGATAAGTGTCGAATTGAAACCAACTTAGACCAAAAAAGTCAAACACATCTTACCAAACTTGACAAGGGTTCACTGATAGTGCAAGCACAAGACTTAGATGGCAACAACCTGTCCTTATCCAAATGTCTATTCACTTCTCTCCGATGATGCTCTCCCTCTCTTTCTTGGAGGGTGGAAAACCTATTTTCCTGGTTACAACTTGAAATCAACCAAATTGGGATTAGTGCATCATTAGTCAATTCATATATCTTATGAATAAATAATCATGATGACATATAATCACATGTCTAATTCTAAACATATAAACATAAACTCTTGATATCATTGATTTATTCCAACATTTTCACATAACATCAAATCTTTAAATCATGGATAATCAACTACTAATTAAATGCAAGTAAAAAGTAAATCATAGTAAAAATTTGGGATGTGAATCCTATCTTGCTTATAAAATTAATTAAAATTATAATATTAAGAAAAACTCATTATATATTATAGCTTTTAGAATTAAAATCTTGTCTCTAGGTGATTTTGTTTGACCCTTGCATGCACAATGCAAAGTTGATTGTTTTGACAAATAACATTACAACATGTGGATAGGAGAAGAGAAAAGCTGCCAAAAGGGTGCCACATAAGCAAGTTAGATCAAACTTACTTACTAGTTTTATAAAAGGTGGAGACAACTCTAACTTTGTCCAAGATTTCTAATTTTAGTGTTAGTTCTAATGTTGTTATGATGGCAGTATTATTCATCAAAATTGACATTAAAACTAAAACATCGAAACTAACATTGAAATTAAAAATCTTGAATGAATTTTACAAAACCCTCAAACTATAGACTTGATGAAGGGGGTAAATCATAAAACACACAACAACAAAAATTGCACACAGAAAATAGGAATGTTCTTTTATTGACTTGGGCAACACATTACATTACAAAAGCTCAAATACAATTAGAGGATGAATCCTCCATAGGCTACAACACATCACAACTTCCTATCTCTAGATCCTGGAACCATCTACCTTCTATAACCCCAAATCTACTAGGGTTTCTATTTTCCTACCTTTTATTGACTCTACACTTTCCCCCTTATCTCTAATACTACTAAGGGTTCCCAAAAATGGTCATAAATAGCCCTTTTTGACAGCCTCTAGCCAAATTTTGCAATTTGCGTCTTCCTCCAAAAATAGGTCAACTTCTGGGAGCCATAACTTTTGATCTGGGTGTCTGATTGATGAACTATTTGAAGTGCCAGAAAGCTCACGAAGTTCTCTACACGCTAAGCATCCGCTCTATCAATTCTGCCCATTTTCAGGGCTGTACAGGGCCCTTTTAGTGCCTCAAACTTGACTTGGAAACTTTTTCAGGGGTTTTTCGGGAAACATAAACTTTAATATCTTTCAGTTCACAAATGATCTTTGCCTGATTCCTTCACCAAAGGTCTTATTTTTCATTTACAAAGCTTCCTATAAATTTTCACTTCCATACGTGCCCAAATACAAACTTTCCAAAAATAGCAGTTTGCTATTTTTAGTAGTTTGGAAAAACTGAAGGTTCTACATCATTATTCAAGCGATTATGGAACTAGAAATACAAATTTTGAAAAGAAATTAAAACAACATCAACAATTTTGTATCATCATCTTTTTTTTTGGGGTGATGCAAGATTGCCCTTACACCATTGGATGCTCTTGCATCAAGACTTCATTACCAAAACAATTGTGTTCAAACATATTAGCTCACCTTAAAAGAATTCAAATGACCATAAAATCTAATAACCCTTTTGATACAAATACCTTGGATGCATTTATGGAGTAAATAAAATCAAGAGTAGCTGGGACAATTAGCTTCAAGACTATTAATAAAGTTGTTAAAAGAGGGGAAATGTAAAAAAAATGTTTTCCATTTTATGTTGTCAAATCCAAGGTATGCGGATATTCTATTACTAAGTGCTCTTGTCCCCTTATGATACCATTAATTTATCCTAGATTTGTAGCTTCCCATAGTCAATACTTAAACAATGATAAGCTACCATTATATTTTGTTATGTAGTTATATGTCTAGATGCACTTAGGTCTTGACATTAACTACCTATATATCCATGATGATCTCAACCAAGGGTAAGGTAGAATATCCAATAGGGATAATTATTGTTATCTAGGATGTATTTAGAATCAAGATCCCAAACTCTTGGTCAGAAAGAGGTCTCAAGCCTTTCTTCTAGACTTCAAGGTTTATTATAGCCCCCTTACTTCAATCTTACCAAATGGAAGAAATTAAGGGTCTTGTTAGTATTACACAACATACTTAGGCAATTTCTTTTGCAAGTTAAAGATTTCTCATTTTTCTATGACACCCATAGTTAAAGATTTCCCAACAAATTTACCCACTAAATTGCTAGTGTCCTTACTAAACTTTAAATTATAAATTATAAGACAATGGTAGAAGATATTACACTTATTAACTCTCATCAACTATAGATATTTGTCATCGCAACCTTTAAGATGTCATAGTTATTGGTATTAATGACTAGTAAACAACTTACCATGGACCCATTTATTACCGAATAGTTTAGAAATCTAAATCTAGGTCATTAAGGATTTAACATGTCTCTCTTGGTAATAACAAGTCTATTCTAGCTCAATGACAAAGGTATTATGCATTTGCCAATTTTAATATCAAAGCATCAAGAAACCTATGGAGAATGAATAACAACAAACCAAAAGATAGTCAATATAAGAACATTGCTCTTGTCTCAATTAGTGGTGACAAATCACACCCATTTTACCAGATTAATTTAATTATATCACCTAGTCATCTTACTCAATGATCTATCATTCTTAATCACTATAGAAATATCATCCTTCCAAGCAACTTATTTGATTAATATCTATACGATTGGGACCTTACAAAGATCTTAACTATACTTCACAGACTAATGACCACATAATCATCAATATTTGATACAAAGGGTTCCTTATGCAACTAGTTTAGCATATAGGAAGCATAGATAAGTAGCCAAGGTATCACATATCGATATGATTATAATTACTTGACAACTGTTGTGAACTCCATGGCATAATCCTCAACTATTGAGTCTTATAGTTACAACCCACTACCACAAATCCAAACAAAACATAGAGATCACATATGCCCAAAACTAAGGTGTAAAGATAACATTCTTAACCATGAGCCCTTTTATGACTTTATTAGGTTTAATGAACTCATTTTAAGTAGTAATCCCCCCAATTCAAACTTATTATCTAGAGGCATGGGACCTCACATGAATCCCTCCTTAAGCTATTTCCTTCACCAACAAAATCTATTAATTCTTATAAGACAACCCTATACCATACCACCACTAATCATAATTATTATGCTCCCTAGTGTTATAAAGTTCATGAGTAACACCCAACTAATATTAGTCAAAATCATATACAAACACATAGGCTACAAGCTGAAAAAGGCAAATCCAAATCAATTACATAGATATATTTTTTAATCTAGGAAACTAAATTATTTGAAGAGGAGTGCATTGAGAAATGCAAGATAAACTAGAAACATATGGATTATGTTTTCATTAACTTGGCAAGGGCTTTTGGTAGTATTTGTTGTCTATGGACATGTTGTACCATCAAATATATGGTGTACTAGTGGCATAAGAATTGGAAAAATCTCCAAATGATCCTATTCTTAAACAAAGAATCTGGGCTGAAATATCTACTTTTATGAATCAAAACTTGGATGAATTCTTCATCATTGTTGGGGACTTCAATAGTATTTTGAAAATTTTGGAAAGAGAGGAGGAGTTTTATGCCTACCCAATCTCAAATTAATTTTTCCAATGTTGTACACTTGTATATTCTATGGGATGTTGAACCCAAATGTATCTCTTTCACTTGGACTAACAAACAAGTTGACTTTAGGAATATAGCTACTAGATATGATAGGTTTCCCACCTCTAATTATTGGCTCATTGATGATTGGTAGATGGAATAAGAAATCCTTATGGTTTCTGGATTAGATCACTATTCTATTTCTCTAAAATTCAAAAAGGAATTCTCTCCCAAAGGTACCTATTGAACAAACCAGGATACTGGGGGGTGAATCAATATCTAAACAATCTTCAATTCTAACAACATCAACTTATCCAGAGCAGATTAAAACTTAAGCATTACAACATTAACATGAACATGAAAGATTAACACAATACACATCAACACATAACACTAGATATACATGGAAAACCCTAGAAGGGAAAAACCATGGTGATGATTAACTCACAATATATGAAGCTCAAATAACAACTTTGTTTTAGGGCTACAACCCATGGAAGCTACTACTCCTTGAAGAACTTTGATTTAGGGTCACTCCCAAGGAAGCTACTACTCCCTGAAGACTTTGTTTTAGGGTCACTCCCAAGGAAGCTTCTACTCTCTAAATTGAGAACACACTTACAAAAGATTAGAGTATGACAATCCTTCTATTGCCTGAAAACTGACATTGAAACTCACAATTTTGATGATTACACTTCTACCTCTTCACTCTTTCTTCTAATGATTTGATCAGCTAGGCACACTCTACACTTGATCACTATCACAAATGTGTCTTCAAGATGAATCAGGACACCATCAACAACTTCTGCTCTTTCTCCTTTAGTCGCACATCAACAATGCATTCATTCTACTTGTGAACCTTTTCATCAATTTGCAATCACACCTCTCCTCACTCAATTTGATTCACTATTTATACATGATATTACATTGATTATATTGCTTGTTAGCAAGATACATCATAAAAAATACATTTACAAGTCAGCCAAACAACACACAATATGAAACGTGTAGAAGATAGGTCCTAAGTGAAACCACACATTACACCAACAATGCCTTGCGGACACCAAAACTTGCTTAACCAGGTCCAAAACATCCTTCACAGTGTCAAACACCAAGGAATTACATCTGCACACTCAGCTCATTTGGAAATAGGATAGATTTAAGCAAAACACATGAAGACTTGAATTATAATGACCATATCAACTTGAAAACCTTGTGCAATATTGGAAATAAGAAATATCTTCGTGGAACTTTTTCTAGATGAGTCCACATGACTCATACAACATCCCCAAACACTCCTTTGCCACTGCACATCAAAGAATTATGTTGCATAACTTCAATCATTAATCTTGAGAACAATCTATCATCTGAAACACACTACAACATGCTGTCATTTGAAAATCTAAGCTACGGACCACCAAGAACCTTGAAATTGCAAGAAAGCATGTAATACACATCCATAAACATGTCCTCAAAACTGTAAGGGCAATCATTCATTTCTGAAGGAATGCAGAGCATTCCGACATGCCTTCAACACTAGTATACTCTGCTAGAACACATGCCAGTACTCTATCATGCATAACTTTCATAGCGGAAGGACAAATGATCTAAAAGTTTGTGATTATCACCTTCACTACATCCTGAACACAATTCCAAAACTACATGGCCATATCTACAAATGTGGAGGAATGCGGAGCATTCCATTGTCCTGTACAAAACTTCTTCATAGAAGTGACACTGTCTTCAAACAATCAACAACAAAACACTCTTCCGTTAATGCAATCATCATGGAACTTGGATCATACATACTACAGGCCATTAGTAGCATTAGAAATGCATTTTATCATCTTTGTGCTTTTAATTCCCATCTTAATATGAACTATGTCTTCTCTCTTTTCTTGCTAGATGGGACATGACATCCAATCGTGAACTGTATCTTCTTCTCTTGTTGGATTCAACCATGACTTCTATCTTCTTCTCTTGTTCGACTCAACCATTACTTGTATCTTCTTCTCTTGTCTGATTCAACCATGAATTGTATCTTCTTCTTGCGTTGGATGGAGCATGACATCCAACCATGAACACCATCACACCACCATGATAGTGTTGACATCAATGATAACCTAGTGACAGTGTTGACATCAATGACAACACTAGGAACCATATGTGTAACAATCCCCCCTTTGGCATTGATGGCAACACATCTCTTCTTCTCTCCCCCTTTAACATCAAGGACAAAGGGCAACCACTATTTGCTCATTAGATATCATATATCGGCATATTCTTTCTCAAGGCATGACTTCTTCTTGCAACAAACTCCCCCTTACATCAACAACCACTACCTGATCCCCCTGAGAGGTATCCACCATCAGTCTAGGAACAAGATATAACATGAACTCCCCTTGGACAGATCCACCATTATGCATCTAGAAATAAGGAGGGGCAATTACCCCTAACCTTTGTCGAAGATCCTCAAAAGTATCCTTTGCCAGAGCTTATGTAAAAATATCTGCTATTTGATCCTTTGTTGGAACATATTCCAACTTCACTTCCTTATTAGCAACCTTCTCTCTCAAAAAGTGATACCTAATTGCTATATGATTGGTTCTAGAATGCATCACTAGATTTTTGGAAATATTGATAGCACTTGTATTGTCACACAAGATAGGAATAGGCTCATCATACAATACCTTGATATCCTTCAGGGTTTGCTTCATCCACAATAGTTGTGTACATCAGGATGTTGCTACAATGTACTCTGCCTCTGTAATAGATAGGGACACTGAATCTTGCTTCTTGCTCTACCATGAAACCAATATACTTCCTAAAAAGAAAGCACCACCAGTTGTACTTCTTCTATCATCAACACAACTACCCTAGTCAGCATCAGTGTAAGCATTCAAATCAAAGTCATTACCTCTTGTGCAGAGTTCCTTTCAAGTATATGAATATCCTTTTCATTGGTTTCTCATGTGTTTTCTTTGGATTGGATTGATATCTGGCAACCACACATACTACATGCATGATATCAGGTTTAGAAGCAGTCAAGTACAACCGTACTCCAATCATAGACCTATAGATAGTCTGATCCACCTCCAAATACTCATCATCTTTGCTCAAGTGACGTCTAGTGACCATGGGAGTACTCACTAGTTTTGCATCCTTCATACCAAACTTTTTCAACAACTCTTTGACATACTTAGCTTGAGAAATAAAGATACCACCATCTAGCTGAGAAATTTGAAGTCCAAGGAAGAAAGACATTTCACCAATCATAGACATCTCAAACTCTTTTTGCATTTCTTTTGCAAATCTCTTGGACATATCATCATCTCCACCAAAGATGATGTCATCAACATATGCTGCAACTATCAATATCATGTCTCCTTCTTCCTTGATGTAAAGATTGCTATCTGTAGTACCTTTCTTGAAGCCCTGCTGAAGTAAGTACTTGTCCAACCTAGCATACCAAGATCTAGGTACTTGTTGAAGACCATATAGAGCCTTCTTGAGTTTGCACACCATGTCTGAATCTTCTGATATCTGGAAACCATCTGGTTGTTCAATATAAACCTCTTCCTCTAGGTCACCATTCAGAAATGTTGACTTAACATCCATCTGATATACCTTGAAGTTCTTATGAGCAATAAGAGCAAGGGACATTATGATTACCTCCATCCTTGCCACTGGAGTAAAAGTATCCTCAAAATCAATATCTTCAACTTGTGTGTATCCTTTGCATACCAATCTTGCCTTGTTTCTTACAACTTCACCTTCTTCATTTAGTTTGTTCTGGAACACCCATTTTGTTCCTATAACATTCTTGTTTGCTAGTCTGGGAACCAATTCCTATGTCTGATTCTTTTCAATTTGATCCAATTCTTCTTCCATGGCTTTTATCCATCCATCATCCTTTCTGGCATCAGCATAGTTTTTGGGTTCCACTTTTGATAACAAACACAAGTTTACTTGCTCACATACTTTTGCAAAACTTCTCTTGGTCAGCACACCCTTATTCTTGTCTCAATTGATCTGATCTTCTGAGTCTTCTGAACATACTTTGCTGAGTCTTACGCATCTACTCTGGTTCTTGTTCCTTATCTTCTTTCACTTCTTCTTCTTCATCTACAATGCATGGAAATATATCAGATTATGAGTCCTTTTATTCATGTGAGATTTGATACAGGTCTTCATCTACCTTGACATTTGTGCTTTCAATCACCTTCCCCAACCTCTTGTTGTAGCATCTATAAGCCTTGCTTCTAGTTGAGTATCCAAGAAAGATTCCTTCATCACTTCTTGAATCAAACTTTCCTAGGTCTTCTTCATCTCTTCTAATATAGCATCTGCTGCCAAAGATCCTAAAGTATCTAACTGCGGGAGGTCTTCCATAACATAGCTCATAAGGGGTCTTAGTGTTGTTGACCCTTAATTGCACTCTGTTAATTAGATAGACAACAGTATGAACTACATATTTCTAGTACATATTAGGCAGATCTGCATCTTTCAACATTGTCCTAGTCATTTCTTGCATAGTCCTATTCTTTGTTTCCACTACCCCATTTTGCTAAGGGGTCCTAGGAGTTGACAAATGTCTCCTAATACCATTATCTTCACAAATATTTTCAAATTCATTTGAAGTAAACTCACCTCCTCTATCAGACCTCAAACATTTAATCTTGACACCAACTTCATTCTCAACCATAGCTTTGAACACTTTAAATTTATTAAGGGCATCTAATTTTTCTCTTAAGAAAGGAACCCAATTCATTCTAGAATAATCATCAATAAGCAACATGGAATACCTCTCACCTTGTTGAATCTTTACTCTTGTAGGGCCATAAAGATCAGCGTGAATCATGTCCAATGGGTTTGAAGAAGAGTGCTCCTTGCTTTTGAAGTTTGTCTTTGTCTGCTTTCCCATTTGACGTTTCCTGCATACTGCATTTGTAGGCTTGATTATCTTAAGCATATCTCTCACTGCATGAGTAGAATTGATCTTTACCATATTGTCAAAATTATTGTGTCCCATTCTCTTGTGCCACAGCCAAAACTCACTAGATTGAGCCAACAAACATGGTCTTCCATTTACCTCCTTCAGACGATAGATGAAACCATATGTCTTGATACCTTCTGCAACTAGTTTTATGGACCCTGCCTTCCTGATTTGACAGCCATTGGCATGAAAGGTGAGATTATACCTCTTGCTACACATCTAACTCACACTAAGAATATTGTGTTTTAGTCCTTTGACATAGAGAACATCCTCAGTCGTGTTCTTCCCATCAATAGTTATAACACCTTTACCATAGATTTGTCTTGACTCATCACCTCCAAATTGGACAACACCACCATCCCACTTCTCAAGGCTGATAAACTTCTCCTTGTCACTAGTCATATGATTTGAGCATCCATTGTCGATTACCCAGGCCTTGGATTCTTCTCTTGCATGAAAGGCAGTCCATACAACCATTAATCTTTCATTATTTTGATTTGTTTGCAAGGTATCAGTCTTCTCACATGTTCGAGCATCATCCTTTTTGTTATCAACACGTAGGGCCATGAAAAGTGTTTCATTATTGGAATCATCATGATCCTCATCTTCTGAAGAATAATTGCTTTCTATGGAATACATACTTCTCTTGAACTTGTCTCTTCTGTTACTACCCCTTGATTCTCTGAAAAGACATTTAGAAGCAAAATGACCAACCTTTCCACAATTGAAACATTTGAAACATTTGAAGGGTAACTTACCTTTGTATTTTCTAGTGCCTTTCTTCAGTCTTGTCACAAAATTTGCTTCAACTTCATCAAAGCTTTCATCTTCATCAGCAACTTCTTCTTTTGTCTTCATACTAATTTTGAAGGCAACTTATTTCTTTGGAGCATCACCGCCAAACTCTCTCATTTCAAAGGTAGTAAGGGAACCAAATAATTTTTCTATAGTGTAAGTATCCAAGTCTACATTCTCGTCAATGGTAGATACCTTATGACTGTAAGATTTGGGAAGAGATCTCAGAACCTTTTTCAAAACCTCATCTTCTTTCACTTCTCCACCAAGATCCTTAATGCCATTGACCACTTCATTCATCCAGAGCATGTATCCAACAATATCTTCATCCTTTGACATTTTTAGGTTCTCAAACTTGATCTTGAAGATCTAAATCTTGGCTTGCTTTACTTTCTTATCTCCTTCATAAATGGTTTCAAGTTTATCCCAAACTTCTTGAGCAGAACTGCAACTCATTACCTATGAAAGTTCTGAATTAGCTAATCCACTCATGATAGTAAAATTTTCCTTGACATTGTTATCATACAACTTGAATTCATCTGCATCTATAGGAATAGCAGTAGGAACTATGTAACCAGACTTGAAAGAGTCCCAAACACCACAACCTAGATAATTGATATACAAGCTTCCATCCTTAGCTTCCAAAAAGCATAATTTGTTCCACCAAATCTAGGTATCTTGCTAGATCCATTCTATGCCATCCCAGACCTTCCTCAATTTGTTAAGCTTCCCTCAAAGGAACTTAGCTCTGATACCATTTGTTGAACAAACCAAGATACTGAGGGGGGCAAATCAATATCTAAACAATCTTCAATTCTAACAACTTCAACTTATCCGGAGTAGATTAAAACTTAAGCATTACAACATTAACATGAACATGAAATATTAATGCAATGCACATCAACACATAACACTAGATATATGTGGAAAACCCTAGAAGGGAAAAACCATGGTGAGGATTAACTCACAATATATGAAGCTCAAATAACAACTTTGTTTTAGGGCTACAACCCAAGGAAGCTACTACTCCTTGAAGAACTTTGATTTAGGGTCATTCCCAAGGAAGATACTACTCCCTGAAGACTTTGTTTTAGGGTCACTCGTAGGGAAGCATCTACTCCCTGAATTGAGAACACACTTACAAAAGATTATAGTATGACAGTCCTACTGTCTGAAAACTGACATTGAAACTCACACTTTTGATGATTGCACTTCTGCCACTTCACTCTTTCTTCTGATGACATGATCATCTTGGCACACTCTACACTTGATCACTGTCACAATATATCTTCAAAGTGAATCAGGACAGCATCATCAACTTCTGCTTTGTCATTTAGTCACACATCAACAATGCATTCATTCTGCTTTTTATCTTCTTGCGAACCTTTTCATCAATTTACAATCACACCTCTCCTCACTAAATTTGATTCACTATTTATACATGATATTACATTGATTACATTTCTTGTCAGCAAGATACATCATGAAAAATACATTTACAAGTTAGCCAGATAACACACAATATGAAACGTGTAAAAGATAGGTCCTAAGTGAAACCACACGTTACACTAGCAGAAGATTCATGCCTTGCGGACACCAACACTTGCTTAACCAGGTCCAAAACATCTTTCATGGATTCAAACACCAAGGAATTACATCCGCACACTTTTCTCATTTGGAAATAGGACAACTTTAAGTAAAACACATGAAGACTTGAAGTATAACGACCATATCAACTTGAAAACCTTGTGCGGTACTGGAAACAAGAAATATCTTCATGAAACTTTTCTAGATGAGTCCACATGACTCGTACAACATCCCTAAACACTCCTTTGCCATTACACATCAAATAATTATGCCAGACAACTTCAATCATTAACCCTGAGAACAATCTGTCATTCAGAACACACTACAACATGTTGTCATTTGAAAAATTGAGTTGCGAACCAACTAGAAAATTGAAACTACAAGGAAGCATGTAATACACATCCATAAACATCTCCTCAAAACTACAAGGACAATCATTCATTTCTAGAGGAATGCAAAGCATTCCAACAGGCCTTCAACACTAGCATACTATGCCAGAACACATGCTGGTACTCTATCATGCATAACTTTCACAGTGGAAGGACAAATGATCTAAAAACTTGGAATTATCACCTTCACTACATCTTAAACACAATTCCAAAACTGTAAGGCCATAAATGCAAATGGAAAGGAATGTAGAGCATTCCATTGTCTTGTATAGAACTTCTTTATAGAAGTGACATCGTCTTCAAACAATCAACAACAAAACACTCTTCTAGTAATGCAATCATCATGAACTTGGATCATACATACTACAGGCCATCAGTAGAATAAAAAACACATTTGATCATCTCTGTGCTTCTAATTCCCATCTTAATATGAACTATGTCTTCTCTCCTTTCTTGCTGGATGGGACGTGACATCCAACCATGAATTGTATCTTCTTCTCTTGTTGGATTTAACCATGAACTGTATCTTCTTCTCTTGTCTAATTCAACCATGAACTATATCTTCTTCTCTTGTTGGATGGAGAATGACATCCAACCATGAACACCATCACACCACCATGATAGTGTTGACATCAATGACAACCTAGTGACAATGTTGACATCAATGACAACCCTAGGAACCATATGTGTAACAATACCACTTTTAGATTTGAGCTTATGTGGCTCAAAGATCCCAACATTATGGATTTTATTATCCAATGATGGGATATCCCTATTCTCTCAAATAGTTTTAAGATGTTCATTATTGATTTCAGGGTTAAAAATGCTTGTATATTTGGCTTATCAAATAGGGTGGAGCTTGCTGAGCAATCTAGGATTCTTCATTTCATACCTTTTCTATTTCATATAATTGAAATATGATTTTCTAGTTTGGTCAATTGGATCCTTTGGTTTTTGTTAGTCTTCACATTGTATTTGTGGAGATGCTTTTTAGATCATTTCCCTTAACTATGTTACCTAATGTTGCAAGCTATGCTCAGACTAGGCTTATGGATGTCACACTCATTTCTTTTTGGAAAATACAAATCATTGATGGGAAATTGTTAATATGCTTCCCACTATTATTCTTGTAAGTTTCTTTGTTAAGACTTTGGTGGTAGATAAGGTGATCATAATTTGCAAAGAGAACTCTAGTTAGTCTTTGTTGGGTGTTGTTATATTTACAAGAGGTGGAAATATGGAGTATGATCATGATATAGGTAGTTGTTTGTAGCATTCAAGCTAGTTCTTGTGGACTTTTTTTCCTACCTTTGTATGTCCATTCTATACCCAAAGTCTAAAGCTTCAATGTTGAAATTTTTGTCTTAGTGTGGTTTTCAAGATGGACTTTGATCCCTACCCAATTGAGTCTTTAGTCAATAAATTCAGGTCTATACATTATTTTTTATGATATCTTAAAGAGATGAACAAGTTTAAAGGACTTATATTAAAAATCTAGATGAATTTGAAACAAGTTTAAAGTGTTTTTGATGTAAAACGTACAGATGTGGATCCTTTGTGTAGTTTTATAGTTATCTACTTATTTGCTTAATAATCCCACAAGCCCGCAAGCCTGCATATATAGGTCATGGAACTCTATCACTCTAGCACAAACTTTAAAATCTACAAATTACCTTCCTATTCCTATGACCTGCAAGTCTATGAAATCCATGTAAGCATCAAAATGTGGAAATTTGTCACACTTTTGTAGGACTATGAATTGTTTAGTTGTTTCCTCTTTCCACAAGTCTGCAAAATATATAAATCTCACAATGTTTGATGTCTCATAAATGTTGTACTAATCAGACATATTTCAGAACATCAAAACTCTGCAGAGTGCTCAAATGTAGTTGCTAATTGCATGATTACATTCCTGGGTTCTTCAACTTGTTGTCACAAAAACCCTATATAGCTAATGAGAGCAATCCTATAGAGTGAGGATCCCTATGGAACTACTATTGTGTTTAAGATTTGATATACTATTTTGATTTTAATGAGTTTTGGTGACCACATGCTTCTTAGACGGGTGCCTATCCATTGAGCTACAGAGTGTCATGTTTATCAGAGGAAAGTAATTATAAGGAAATGTATGACTGCCTATTTGAAGATTCAAATTCATAAAAATTAGTATCACCACAAGAATAATTAATAATCCAACTTCATACAACATTCTTCCCTATGTAATACTAAAATGACCATTTACAAAGCTTGAAAATGGATTAAGAACTGTTACGTTCATTCAAATTAGATTTTACAATCATACCACTAAATGTGGCAAGAGAAAACCATAACTACAATTAAGGCTTCCTGAGAATAACACTTATGCTAGTGGAGAAAAAAAATGATATAATATATAGATTACAAAATACTTAACATACACTTCTGATAATTGCTCCCTGAAGAACAGAAACTAAAAACTGGTCGTTGCCCTCACTACCTTTGGATCTCTGCCCCTATAGAGAAAAATGCCCAAAAAATGACCAACCACTAATACATCTCTGAATCATGTATATATAGCATTATGTTTACTTTGCATCCCTAGGCATTGAAAACTCAATTAGCAAGTACATCCATGTTGCATCAAATCTTGCCCATGGCCCTATTAAAAAAATTGTAAGATTGGAAGAATGCCCATATCCTAACATGTTTGAAAACATGCAGATTGCCCACACACCTTAAGTACCTAGAGCATGAGGGAAGGATGAATCCATATCCTGATACCTGCAATATCTATTTCATCCACCTTGTCCCTCCCCTGTACTGGTGTATTGAAGATATTCAGTGTTTCAACCACCTGTATGACCTTGGCCTACAAAATATTAATTGTTGTGTACCAATCCACCTTCATGGCATTATTTTAGGCAATCCAGGGAATGAAACCCATTAAAAGCCTTTATAACACTTTAAGAGTGCTGATAGTCAATTTTCCCTTACAAGCCCCCTTTGAATCTAGATACACTTTGGTAATCCTGAAGAATTTATGCTTGGCTAATCTTCACCTTTCATTTTTGACTTCATTCTATTTGAATTATGTTTTAATCTCTTATTCTCCATTGGGTGCCTCCTTTCCCTATCGGCCAATTTTCTGGTCGGCAAACTGCTCAGTCGGCAAACAATCAAGTTCGCGAACTCTCAATTTCTTCGACAAAGGCTCTTTGTTTCTTTTCCCTTCTTTTTATTCTTCATTTCCTTTATCTATGATTTTTCCTTTTGATGAACCATGGAATCACCCTCTTTTCTTTCTTTTCTTATTCATCCTTTGCACTTTATCTCTCCTTGTCACCCCTTTTGCCTCATTGGCAAAAAATGAAGTTCGCAAGCTATCCATCTCAACTCTTCCTTCTTCTTTATAGGCAAACATCATGGTTCACAACCAATCCTTTCTTTGATGAAGATTTAAAACTTTTCTCCATCATGTTCCTTGTCGTTTTCTTTCTTTCCTTGGTGGACCTTCTTTCTATCGGCGAATTGTCCTAGCTGCAAACCACCTTGTTAGCGAACCTTATGGTTTGCAAACCATCTATTTTTATGACAAAGGTTTTCCTTCTCCTTTTTATCTTTTTTTTCCTTTGTCAACAAAATCACCCTACGGTGAACTATCTTTTGTTTATCTTTTTGCCTTCCCTTCTGACTTTCTTTTATCTCTATTTCTCCCTTTATCAGAGAAAATTCTTGTCGGTGAACTCTTTATTGGTGAACTCTAGAGTTCGTGAACCAAAGGTCCTACCGACCAAGACTTCATCTTTCTTTTGTTTCCTTAGAAACTTATCCATCACCCTTTGTCGCTGACCCGTGCCATCGGTGAAGTCTTCGTTGGTGAAACTTCCCATCAGCAAACCCAATGGTTCATAAACCAAAGATTTGTTGAAGAAGACATTGATTTTTCATTCTTTTTCTTTCAAACTTCTTCCTTATCCTCATGTCACTTTGTTGAAAAATTGGCAAAACGGTGAAACTGCGAACCAAGGAACCTTAGTCAGTGAAATCGGTGGTTCGCAAACCAGCTGATTCACCGACAAAGACCAGCAACTGAACAAATTTTTCAAAGGGAAGAAAACACAATGATAATGGGGAACTTTTACTTATAATTTTTTGAAGGAAACCCATGGAAAATAGTCTCAGATTGGGTATAAATGATGGCTTTAGACTGCAAAGGCATAAGCTGGGTTTTTTAATGGATTTGGGGAAAAAAGATACATGTTTGGGAACCAAATTTTTCTTAGGTGCCAACACAAACAAAGAGTTGTTTTAAATGTTTTACAAACATCAAACTACCATAACAATTGTAAATAAATAGTTGACACAAAAGCCACCTTCGGAACTGCTTTGGAGACCATGTGGAGAGTGGCGATGAACAAGTGTATAAACTGTGAACAACAGAGTTATAGTACAGTAACCATGGATATAAACCGCCACCTAAATAGAGATAAACAACAAAGAATAGTGACCTGAAATAATAATCCAACCACTCCAAATAATAATTAAATGATGTTTGTGTTTGGTAGAGTGAATGAGAAGAACTTAAACAGTTGGTACGTTGTAAACGTACCGGCTGTCAAAATGTTAGCGACTAATGCATTGAAACCAACCAAATTGAAAAACAACAAAATTAAAAATAGTCAAATAGATGCATCGAAAAGGTTGAACAGATGCGTCGAAATAAACCAGAGTTAAAAAATTTGCAAATAGCCAACAAGACAACATGTTGGCTGTTTACGGAGAGTGGAGTGAATGAAGACCTATGAACAATGACCAACAACTTGTGATTTGGTGGTGTCAAATTGAGAAGGTGGAGGTCCTATAGCCTACAATCAAATGGAGACATGAAGATGGAATGGTAGTGACCAAAAGCATTGAAGCCTCAACCCTTGATAAACTATTAAAATCTCGAAATATGCTTAGTCCCTGGTTGAAAATTTCAAACAACCATTAAGAAGTCCAAGGGTGTGAGACTAGAAGAAATCATTGTAAGCCTACAAAAAAACCTTGACATAAGATCAAAAAAATACAAATGTCGACCCAAAGACGTCGACCTCAAGCAGCCAACAAACTGTGACTGAAACCTTGTGAAGATTGTGGCCAAAATGGTGATTGGAAAAAATGCTAGAAATGGGGCTATAATCTCAATGAGAAAGCTCTCCAACCCATCGCAGTTCCACTTAGCAAAATTCTTGGCCAATTCCTCTAAGAAAAATTACAGTGAGAGTCTTGATCTCGACCATAAACTGCCAGTTTTGAGGAAAATGAATGCCTGCAAAAAATGGTGACAAGAATCGACAAATCTGCAATCTTCGAGTGTGAGGAGAGCATGGTCATGTGTATGGCATTTGTTAAACAAACTACAATGTAGGAGACCTACAATGTGGACGACAACCAAAAACAACTATTGACCACGATCTTCAAATGTCAAACCAGGTGCCCCTTTGCAAAAGATTACAACCAGGGATACGTGAAGATCGACCTATGCCTTTTGAAAGGTGACTTGCGGGTTGATGGAATCCAAAACAATGGCTCTATAGAGTGTGATTGTTGCAGTGAAAAATTCCAACCGCCAAGAGTGTGTAGGTCATCGAAGCCCTCTACAAACTGCAACAAATATCCATGAAACCCTCAAATTGAATGGAGGCCTGTCTGGAGCATAAAACACCACACAAATGCCTTCAAACCAGAGAAGGGGCCTAAAAATGGGCCAATGAGGCCAAAAAACAAGCCGTACAGGCCTCAGAACCCACAATATCCCATAATTTCTTCAAAAACTAGAGGAATAAATTCCCCCCAATTCAAACCAAACAACACAACAAGACCAAGAGGTCAAAAAAATAACCTCCACCGTAAAAGTTGCCCAAATCCACCAAACCTATGAATAAAAAACCTTCAAATCTTCAATTTACAAAAAAAATTGCATTTTGAAACAAAAAATCTGTACAATTCCGTACGGTATCATATTGTGCATGTACAGGGCCCAAAAAACAAGAAACATTTCATGTGTGTAAAATCAATTTTTGGACTATCAATCTATATAGATTTGGCCCTTCCGGACTCAATGGTGAGGTCCATTGAGCTCCATGATGCACCATTGATCAGTGATTTTTTTAGTGGCTAATATTCGCCAATTGGCTAATAGTTGAAATTGGGGATTCAAAATTTGTCTAATATTATTAGCTATAAGGTGACATGAATCGCCACATTTTTACAAAAAAATATTTTAGTCCTAGTTAAATCGCCAAAACATTTATTTTATTAAAATTTTAACCTAAAAAATTTGCCACAATATTCATACCTAATTAGATTGGATTCGCCTAAATTTTATAAGTTTTAGTAGAAAATGAAACTAATTCACCAATAATATATATAATTATTGGTTACTTTAGGGTCATATCACCAATTTTTAGTCACCATCATTGATTTTAGTTATAGTCTAACAATTGCGGTTGCATTCCATGGGTAAAAATGTGCCCACGAAGCTCCAATGCCCATTGAGCCCGAAATTGTTTTTGGGTCGTTGATCTCAATTTATAATCTAACAGTTGGGGTTAAATTCTATGGGCCAAAATGTACCCATAGATCTCCAATGCCCATGGGTCCTAAAATTGCATTTGGGCCCCATGGGCATTGGAGCTCAATGGGTACATTTTGGTCCGCGGAATAGAACCCAAACCATTAGATTACAAATAAAATCAATGGTGGTGAAAAAGAATTTAGAGCCAATTTAAAATATTCAATGTTTGATTTAAAATATTAAGGAATTAAGGAATTATAGACATGAGCACTACACCTTAAACTAGTCAATCATTGCCACCTTTAGGCCTTTATTTTTCCATAGGAATTTAATTTGTTTTTTAGGAAGGATTCACCATGGTAATTAATGCATTTTCTTGTTTTTTATCAAGATTTGCTAGGATTTTCTACAAATTTCTAGTGATTTAAAAAATATGCCAATAAAATTAATTATTTTTCAAAAAAATGGAAAGATTCACTAGTAGAAATTAATATTTTTTTCCAAAAAATGGCAGATTCGCCAAGATTTTATATTATTTTTCAGGAGGATTTTCTTAAAGTTATCATTGCGATTGATAGGGCTAGGTGCTAGATTCAACTAAAACAAAATGAGAAGAATTTGACCTCTTGATGCATTTATTTGCCACAAACAATCTAGCCACACTAGATAATAGGAAGATGTTGAAGCTACAAAACCTTCTAGTAGCACTTAATGTTTCTCAAGAATACATAATGAAAAACATGTAATGATATTAATGACAACCAACTCCAACAAGAGGCACTCCTATGCATAGGCCAACATGTGACACTAACAACAAACTTATGGATTGAAGTTTTCCTTGTCAATGGGTCATTAGGCTAATTCAAAAATATTGTTTATAATTTCTCAATTCCAAATCCCTAAACTTGCCAACGTATGTGGTAGTACATTTTGATAACTATAGTGGTCCAACATGGGATTGGGAGAAAACATACCTTTAATACTTATAACATGTGGTGATTGTACATAGACAACTACCCCTATCCATGGCTTGGGTAATTACAATTCATAAATCCCAAGGCCTCACATTAAGCAAGACTACAATAAACATTGGTGAGATTGAAAGATAATGCCTAACATTTATAGCTATATCTAGAGTCAAATCCATAGAAAGACTTCACTTAGAACCTAGATTCTCTTTTGACTAGTACTTAAGAATGTAAAAACAATCCTTATAACATCATCTACAAGAAAGAAAAGGCTTTCCTACAACTACCATCCTCATAACACATCCAGGTACACACATTTGCTTATGTCCTTTGTAATTCAAATTAACTTTATCAATACAATGTTACTTATATTCTTATGAAATGATGCGTAGGTGAATGTCAAATACAATAAAAACACAATTAGTAAGGACTCCCCATTTAGTATAAGTAACAAAGGTTTTACAAGGGTTTTTAATAGCTCATGGGTGATGGAAAATGAGGAATAGGATATGACAATGATAATGGAAAAGAAAAACTACATGGATGACATGGCTCAAGGACATAAGGGAGACTCTATAGCTTCATATATTCAATCCTAAATTTGTTGCCTTCTTTCCTTGATGATGCACATATAATTTACCTTTTGGAAGTGAAGAGAGCAAACTAAGTTTTCACAATGATGTCTAATGATTGAAAAGTGGGAAAAAGAAGGTTAACTATATGGATCTATACTAAGTTTTTAGGGTCCATGCCTAAGAAAATGTAATAAGGATTAGGGAAAAAATGAGCAAGAAAAGTTTGGGTTGCAAATTCAATAGGGAAGTTTGCACTCTAGGGACACATATATCCTTTCATGCTACAAGTCCCAATTTTCTAGGGGTGGTTAAGGAGGGTTAGATAAGGTTTGGGATGCTATCAACTTGTGATGATCATTGAAATGGCCAAAAATGGGTGTACATAGACCTAAAACATACTAAGAGAAAGAGACAACAAAATGGGCACAAAAATATAATGTAGAGATTGCAAGGTATACAATTTTCATTATAATTGTTTATAATTGTTTATCATGCTATAAGTTTCTCATGTTTAAAATTTATGTTACATCCTATTGGGTTTATGCTTATCATGCTCATATGCCTTACATGTTTATGGTTATTATTATGCCTATGACTACATGTTTATGATCCTTATAATGCTTATATCTAATGATTCCATATATCTATGATCCTTATCATGTTTACATCTTATGATTACATAATATTAAATGATCCTCGACATGCTTAAATACATTACATCCTAGTTGTGCTTACATGGTCCTTATCTAGAATTTATGGCTGTCATTATTGTGTCATTTGCCTTCATTGGGGAATATTTCCTTTCCCTTATTATATGTGCATTCACAATTATCACTTTCTTGTGTTCTTACATGCTTATCCTATGATGATATATTTTTCATGATATTTACATGCGTTATCATGGTTATATATTTTTCTACTATCCTTTAATTCCTTGCATCCTTTAAATGCAACCAATTGGATGGGGCATATATGTCACTAACATTCCTTTTGTGAGTTATGTTTGGTAGTGACATGCTTATGGTTGTTCCCATTCTCGACTTTTCTCTTAGTTGGAGCTTTACCATTTTTTATCAAGCGAAATATCTTACCCTTCTCTTTTTTGTTATTACTTTCGAGGATAGGTCTTTTTCAAAGCAAGTTATATAGTTAATGCTCATTTTAAATGTGTGACAAGTGCTATGTATTGTATGTTTGTTCTAATTTACAGGTTTTCGATGGAGCACTCATTATGAGGAGAATTCAAGAGTGATCTATATACTTTGAACAAATTTCTATCCTTTTGAGTGTTTGAAATATATTTAATTTTCATGTTGACTTCTTGTTGTATTTTAACATGCATCCACCTAGTAGTTTGCATGCACACCAAAGTGGGGGGAAAATATAAAGGTGAAAATTGCATTCCCATGCCTTGTCCCCTTATGTTTTTGGCTCACTACAATTAGAGTGTCCTTATGTTGAAAGGCATAATACAACTGAGAGGGGGGGGAGTGAATCAGTTGTATCAAAACTTTGACTTCTTTAAACCACGATCAATTTCACAATCACTTAACTTAGTTTCCTTATTCTGTTATGAGCATTAAACATGAATAGCAAAATCAAAACATGAACACATCAATACCATACACACATGAACACTGGATTTTTTATGTGGAAAACATTAAACAGGGAAAAACCATGGTGAGTGTTAGCTCACAATATAATGTAGAAACAATACCGAAAATCAAAAGATGGCTCACTACCGAGGGTTGGCTCACTACCAGGGGTGGCTCATTGCCAAAGGGTGAATTGTTGGATTTTGGACAGACAACTGAGAGGGGGGTGAATCAGTTGTCCAAAACTTTATTCCAATTAATCACTTAAATCCTTTACTTAATTCAGTAGCATAATGATAAATCAATCATGGAAACATAATGCAATAATTCAAGAGTAGAAACACATTAACACATAAGACATCAAGATTTTTGATGTGGAAAACCCGGTTAAGGGAAAAACCACGGGGTGACTAACCCAAGATTGTATTCTCTGTTAAAAGAATAGAAAGAACAAAATGGCACATGCCAATTAGGGCTCATTGCCCGAGCACACTACTCACAAGAGGCCCACTACCTATAGGAGACACATTGTGTACAGAATAATAAGTATTACATACTTGAACTGAAGAATAGCATCTTCACCATGCTTGAGTCAGTTCCATTTAAGCTCAATACTTCTACTCTACCTTTTCACTCTGTTCCTCTCTACTGCACTCTCATCTGCACAAGATGCCTTTGAAATGACTTTACAACTCCTTATTTATACAAGACATCAACTTAGGGATAATCATCCAAGTCGGCAAACATTACAGAGAAAATTCATAAATACAATATGACTAATTACAAAAGGACTTCATGCGGATCAACACACTATCGGTCACACAGATTTGAATCTTCAATCTTTCTTTAGGAACACACCATTCTTCACAGAACATCTTTAAGATCATCCACAGGATGTGTAATTCATCCAGTCAAACAGACTTAGGAAGAACACCATCATCCGAAAGTAATTCTTCAATTACGAACTCATTCCTCAATGTGGACCACCAACATGAACTGGACACAATCCAAAGACCTCACCAAGAACATCCACACTACTACTGTTCACTGAAATCATTCTCTCCTTCATCCGGAACCTCAAGAACATAGTCTGTCATCACTATCATATTGGAATAGATGCTTGCAGACCTCCAGACCAGGAACCAATTAAGTTGTCATTTCACATTAACTTCCTAAACACTCCACAAAATCCATAGAACAAGATATTGTACTTTCAGATCTTACCAGACCTATCTGTGTCACTATGTCACCTTTGAACATCTGCCAGAGACAGTTTTACTTAAGTGGCCATAACTTCTTCAGATCTTCATGCGGACCTCTAAAATCTTTACTGGATCATCTTAAGACACAAATCTTCAAACCCTTTGAAGCGCATCCTCTGATCTTCATCTTATCTGGGATCTTTACCTCATTGTCTCCATTGTTCCTCTCTGTTCCTGATTAGGCTAATTTTCTCAATATCCTCAGCACATAGCTCATCCACTCCTTATCATCAATGCAATAGGAGTATGTTGACATCAATGACAACACTGGTTAGGCCCATACTTACAACAATCTCCCCCTTTGTCATTGATGGCAACATATGATGTGAAAAATTGTTTTAACCATCAAGACAAGAACTTCTCCTTACCGACATAACTCCCCCTATCAACAACAACCATTCACATGTCTTTCCTTCCTTTACTACTCCCCCTTTGATTAGCAACTACTTGTTTTTCACATGTCTTCTCTCCCCTTTTGACATCAATGGCAAAGGGCACATACTTGCATTACTTCAGAATTATACCAGCTGCTCCCCCTGAGTAGCAGCGTCCCATCATCAATCCGGACCACAAGATATGACTATGAGATCCACCAAATTGATGCACATCAGTGCACCTTAATTCAGAACTGAAGGGGTAATAACCCTAACTTCTCCCTGAGATACTCAAAAGAGTCCTTAGGTAGAGGTTTAGTAAAAATATCTGCAATCTGATCCTTGGAAGGCACAAACTCCAATCTGACTTCATTCTTGTTCACTTGCTCTCTAAAAAGTGAAACTTGATGGATATATGTTTAGTCTTTGAATACAACACCAGATTTTTTGATATGTTAATTGCACTTGAATTATCACAGAAGATTGTGATAGGTTCTTCATACTCCACTCTGATATCTCTTAGCATTTGCTTCATCCATAATACTTGAGTGCAACTACCTGCTGCTGCAATATATTTTGCTTTTGTAGTGGACAGAGATATTGCCTCTTATTTCTTGCTCAGCCAAGAAACCAATCTCTACCCTCAAAAGAATGCTCCACCACTGGTACTCTTCTGGTCATCCACATCTCCTGCCCAATCCACATCTGTATATGCATGAAGAGAAAAATCATGATCTCTGGGATACCACAATCCATACTCAACTATCCTTTTAGATATCTAAAAGTCCTCTTGATTGCCATGACATGAGATTCTCTAGGATCAGCTTGGAATCTAGCAACAAGACCAACAACATTCATAATGTCAGGTCTAGTTTGAGTGAGATACAATAGTCCTCTAATCATTGACCTGTACTTTTTCTGACCAGCCTTAGGAGAGTCATCATCTTTGCTCAATTTACATCTAGTTGCCATGGGAGTATTCACTAGTTTTGAGTCTTCCATCCCAAATTTCTTCAACAATTCTTTTACATATTTGGTCTGAGAAATGAAGATTCCTTTCTTTGATTGAGTGATTTGCAAACCCAAGAAGAAATTCATTTCTCCAAACATGGACATCTCAAATTCACTTTTCATTTGATTTGCAAAGGTTTTGCACATACTATCTCTTCCTCCAAAAATGATATCATCAACAAACACTTCAACAATCAAGATATTTTCATGATCAATTTTGAAATACAAATTACTGTCAGTAGTACCTTTGTTGAAACCAATCTTCAAAAGATGCTTATCCAATCTTTCATACCAGGCTCTTGGAGCTTGCTTGAGTCCATACAGTGCTTTCTTCAACTTGCAGACCATATCACCATGATCAGACAATTGAAATCCATCTGGTTGCTCAATGTAAACTTCTTCTTCCAAGTCACCATTCAGGAAGGCAGATTTGACATCCACCTGATATACTTTGAAATCCTTGAAGGCAACAAAAGCAAGAAATAATTTGACTGCTTCAATTCTTGCCACTGGAGCAAAAGTTTCTTCAAAATCAACTCCTTCTACTTAGGAGTAACCCTTGCAGACCAATCTGGCTTTATTTTTGACTACTTCACCATCTTCATTCAGTTTATTCTGAAAGACCCATTTGGTTCCAATCACATTCTTGTTTTTAGGTCTGGGAACAAGATCCCAAGTGTAATTTTTCTCAATTTGCATCAGCTCTTCCTCCTTTTCTTTAGTCCAGTTTTCATCATTACAAGCTTCATTCACTGTCTTAGGTTCAATCTTTGAAATCAGACAATACTCTTCTGAATCTTGAGCAATCCTTCTTCTTGTTTGAACACCTTTCTTTTATCACCTATGATCTAATTTTTAGAGTGATTCAGTCTTACATACCTGGGAACTTTGGGAGTTTCTTGCACTTCTGATTCTTGAACGGGTTCATTCAAACTTATCTCTTCTTCCTGATTTACCAGATCAGTCTAAATCTGAATTTCAGAGGGAGCTTGGACTTCTTGAACAAAAACATCACTTTGATCATCTTCATCATATTCATAAAACCTTGAGATTTTTCAATACCTTCATCAACCTTCACATTTGTACTTTCTACAATCTTCCTTAATCTCTTGTTATAACATCGATATGCTTTGCTTTGAGTAGAGTAACCCAAGAATATTCCTTTATCACTTCTCGCATCAAATTTTCCTAGATCTTCATCTCTTTTAATGTAACATTTGCTACCAAAGACTCTAAAATACCTCATAGTGGGAGTGACGCCAAACCAAAGTTCATAAGGAGTCATACCGGTATTGCTTCTGATTTGTACTTGGTTGAGAGTATAGACTATAGTGCTTACAGCTTCTCTCCAATAGATCCGAGGAACATTTGCTTCCATCATCATGGTTCTAGATGCTTCTTGGATGGTCCGGTTCTTTCTCTCTACTACTCCATTCTGCTGTGGAGTCCTAGGAGAAGACAATTGTCTTTTTATTCCATGTTTCTCACAGAATTCGATGAACTCACCAAATGTGAATTCTCCAACCCTATCAGACCTCATACATTTTAATTTTAATCCGGTTTCATTCTCTACAATAGCCTTGAATATTTTGAATTTCTCAAGAGCTTTTGATTTCTCTTTCAGAAAAGTCACCCACATCATCCGGGAATGATCATCAATTAATAACATGAAGTAACTATCACCTTGCACACTCCTGATTCTTGCCAGACCACATAGATCAGTATGAACTAAGTCCAATAATCCGGTAGAAGATTGTTCCTTGCTTTTGAATGAGATTTTGCTTTGTTTACCCAACTAACATTCTTTGCACAAACTATTGGTAGGTTTTACCAATCTTGGAAGATCTCTTACAGCCCGAGTGTTGCTTATCTTAATGATATTATCAAAATTCACATGACACATTCTCCTATGCCATAACCAGCTCTAATTACTTTGAACAAATAAACAACTTTTACCAGTACCAACCAAGTAGAAGATATTACCTTTTGTTTGAGTACCGGATGCAATCTCTGTTTTGGAACTTTCAAAGATCTTACATTTTCCATTCTTGAATCAGAGATCATAGCCTTTGTCCACTAACTGTCCAACACTGAGAAGATTGTGCTTCACACCTTCAACATACAATACATTATTGGTTTTTTTCTTTCCATCAAAATAAATGGTTCCTCTACCTCTGATTCTGCCAGCAGAATTATCACCAAACTTTACCACTCCTCCTTCATACCTTTCCAAATCTATGAACTTATTTTTGTCACCTGTCATATGGTAAGAGCATCCACTGTCAATGACCCAATCATCCTTTTCTTCAACTTGGGCAGCCAAAGCTCTTTCTACAATTTTATGATTGACAGATTCAGAGGGCATTGGATCTTCTTCCTTGATGGCAATAAACACCCAATCACTTCCAGATTTGTTTCATGTCTCTGATTCATCATCTGTTACTCCTTCATTATCATCATCTTCATGAACATAGTAACAATTCTTCTGGAACCTTGATCTGTTAGGATTTGGCCTTGAAAATCTTTCCGGACACCTTGAGGCAAGATGACCAATCTTATTGCAGTTAAAACACTTAAAAGGCAATTTCCCCTCATACTTACCGGATCCTCTTGGCAGTCTTTTTGCAATAAGGGCTTCAAGTTGAGCAGCTTCTGCTTCATCTTCTTCTAGGTCTTTTCTTGCTTTTTCATACCATGATAGTTTCCTTGAAGAGTTCTCTCCCAGATCAAACTTTTGTTTTCCTTTTATAGAGGCATTAGCTTTGAATGTAGATTCAGTCTTAGGGGGTGCATCTCCAAATTTGGTCAATTCAAATGCAGTCAATTTACCAACTAATTGATCTTTGGTGATACCTGAGAAGGATCTGAATTCATCAATAGCAGCAACCTTATATTTGTAAGAGTCAGGAAGAGATCTGAGAACTTTGCCAACAATCTCATCTTCATCCAAGATTCCACCAGCACATCTGATGCCACAAACAAGCTCATTTACTCTTGGCATAAATGAAGTGATATTTTCATCTTCTTTCATCTTTAGGTTTTCAAATTTTCCTTTCAGGCTCCTGTAGCTTTACACATTTAACATACTTGTCTACTTCATGCAGAAGTTCTAGTTTTTGCCAAATCTCATATGTTGTTTTTAGATCAATAACATTTGTCATCTCTGAATCAAATAAGGCACTTAGAAGAGCTTCTTTAGTTCACAGATTGTTTTCGGCATCTCTGATTTCATCTACGGTATGTGGACCATTCTGTGGAGGATCATATTTCTTTGAAGCCATGATCCAATACTACATTCCCATACATTGCAAGTGGCATTCCATGTGACTTTTCCAAAGAGTAAAATTAGTTTCATCAAACCTTGGTCTATCCTTCTTGTAGGACGACATCCTGGATCTCCTCAAGCGGTTAAGCTCCTTTTAGAGGAACTTGGCTCTGATACCAATTGTTGGATTTTGGACAGACAACTAAGAGGGGGGGTGAATCAATTGTCCAAAACTTTTTTCTAATTAATCACTTAAATCCTTTACTTAATTCAGCAGCAAAATGATAAATCAATCATTGAAACATAATGCAATAATTTAAGAGTAGAAACACATTAACACATAAGACATCAAGATTTTTGACGTGGAAAAACCGGTTAAGGGAAAAACCACGGGGTGACTAACCCAAGATTGTATTCTCTATTAAAAGAATAGAAAGAACAAAATGGCACATGCCAATTAGGGCTCACTACCTGAGCACACTGCTCACAAGAGGCCCACTGCCTACAGGAGACACACTATCTACATAATATTAAGTATTATATACTTAAACTGAAGAATAGCATCTTCACCATGCTTGAGTTAGTTCCATTTAAGCTCAATACTTCTACTCTACCTTTTCACTCTACTCCTCTCTACCGCACTCTCATCTGCACAAGATACCTTTGAAATGACTTTACAACTCCTTATTTATACAAGACATCGACTTAGGGATAATCATCCAAGTCGGCAAACATTACAGAGCAAATTCATAAATACAATATGACTAATTACAAAAAGACTTCACACGGATCAACACACTATTGGCCACACATATCTGAGTCTTCAATCTTTCTTTAGGAACACGTCATTCTTCATAGAACATCTTTAAGATCATCCGTATGATGTGTAACTCATCCGGTCGGCCAGACTTAGGAAGAACACCATCATCCAGAAGTAATTCTTCAATTATGAGCTCAATCTTCAATGCAGACCACCAACACGAACTGGACACAATCCAAAAACCTCCACAAGCTTTCTTGAATCACCAAGAACATCCACACTACTTTTGTTCACTGAAATCATTCTCTCCTTCATTCAGAACCTCAAGAACATAGTATGTCATCACTGTCATATTGGAATAGATTCTTGCGGACCTCCAGACCATGAACCAATTGAGTTGTCAATTCACATTGACTTCCTAAACACTCCACAAAATCCGTAGAACAAGATATTGCACTTCGGGATCTTACTGGACCTATATGTGTCACTCTATCACCTCTAAACATCTGCCAGAGCTAGTTTTACTTAAGTGGCCATAACTTCTTCAGATCTTCATGCAGACCTCTAAAATATTTATTGGATCATCTTAAGACACATATCTTCAAACCCTTTGAAGCGCATCCTCTGATCTTCATCTTAGCTGGGATCTTTACCTCACTGTCTCCACTGTTCCTCTCTGTTCCTAATTATGACTAATTTTCTCAATATCCTCAGCACATAGCTCATCCACTCCTTATCATCAATGCAACAGGAGTATGTTGACATCAATGACAACACCGGTTAGGCCCATTCTTGCAACATGAACTACTTTAGTAGCATCTACACCATGCCTGAGTTCAGTTCCATTGCGCAATATAACTCCTCTGCTCTTCTCTGCTTTTACACTTCTCACTTATCTTCGCATCTTTGTGCCATCACACCTCAAACACAAATTCATTACATGTATCTATACCTATCATCAACCTTGGAATGAACATCAAGCTCAGCAAATGTACATTCTATAACCATTGGAACTTTCTCCAAGGTCGACATACATACATAAATAAAATTAGGACTAGATCTAAATAAACTTGCAGAGTAAATGAATGGAGGATGAACACATCATGGCTTACATTGGACCCAAATACATCTTCACACACTTGGATACTCTTCCACAATCCACGAATCACCTCCACAACAAGTGTGACAAACCAGGTTGGCCAAAACTTATGCACATATCAAGAATACTTATAAACATGCTTGCAAGGTCTTCATTGTGGCTTACAGATCAAAAACATGCCTTCAACACATTTTGGAGACATCTATGAACAACATATAATCACTTGGGAGCCAACAAATCCAACCACAACAGATCTCACTTAACACAACATATATCACTTGAAAAACAAATCACAAACTGCTTCTTATCAGACACTGTCAAACTCTGCTAAATAGAAACTTGCTTTCCGGAGCTTCAAATCACATATTCTTTGAAAGGAAGATGACTAAGGACCTTATAAGCTTAAGTTTGGAACCACAAGGCCAAAATCTAATTTGCAAAGAAATGCGGAGCAAAACACTTTCTCCTTGTCACTCTGCAAACCTTGCCAGGCACAATCTTCACACTGGTGAATAGAACTTTTTTTGCACAACGATATGGACCACCAAATTCTAGATTTATCATCTTCAGACTTCTCTAAACATATCCAAATCTAATACCCTAGTCTTAAATATAGATAAAATGCAAAGCAAAATACTTAGACAGTGTTCTTTAATCAATCAACAAACATCAACATTTGAAGATACAGTTGGCACCAATGACAGCACGAACATGTTGACATCAATGACAACACTAGTTAGCACATACTTGCAACAATCTCTCCCTTTGTCATTGATGGCAACATATGATGTGAAAAACATGTTCCACCATCAAGACACAGTTCTACTTTAGGACTCCCCCTTTCTTTTTACACATCTGCACTCTTGCTCCCCTTGAGTTTTTCACATGATCTCTCTCCCCCTTTGACATCAATGGAAAAGGGCTTCACATCTCTTCTACTGTACATACTACTTTGATTAGTATGAAACCATTCTTTACTCCCCCTAAATGCAACAATCATCTCAAACCACTACCCGCTCCCCAAGCTGAGAGGTAGCCTCCAACATCAGTCCAAAAAGAGAAATGTACTTTGAAGCATATTGGACTGATGCACCTTCCTATGCATCTAGTTCAAGGAAGGAGGGGAAATAACCCCTAATTTCTCCCAGAGATACTCAAATGTGTCTTTTGGAAGAGCCTTAGTGAATATATCAACAACTTGATCTTTTGTTGGTACATACTCAAGCTTTATCTCATTCTCTGCAACTTTTTCCCTCAAGAAGTGATACTTGATTGAAATATACTTTGTCTTTGAGTGCATCACTAGATTCTTTGAAATGTTTATGGCACTTGTGTTATCACAAAGAATAGGAATTGGTCCGTCAAACTCAACTTTGATATCCTTCAAGGTTTGCTTCATCCAGAGCACCTGAGTGCAACATGATACTGCAGCAATATATTTTGCTTCTGCAGTAGACAGGGAAACTGATTCTTGTTTCTTGCTATGCCAAGACACTGCCCTATCTCCAATGAAGAATTCACCTCCACTTGTGTTTTTCCTATCATCAACACATCCAGTCCAATATGCATTTGTATAGGCACTCAAAGAAAAATCATTGTTCTTAGGATACCACAATCCATGATTAGGAGTGCCCTTCAAGTACCTAAACATCCTCTTAACTACTATCACATGCGATTCTCTGGGATCTGATTGAAACCTAGCCACAAGATAGACTGCATGCATGATATCTGGTCTGGTAGTAGTTAGGTAAAGCAATCCACCAATCATTGATCTCAGGTACTTACTTTGATCAACCTTAGGAGATCCATCATTCTTTCTCAATTTACAACCAGTGACCATAGGAGTACTTACCGATTTAGAGTCCTCCATTCCAAACTTCTTCAACAATTCCCTGACATATTTTGATTGAGAAATAAAAATACCTTTATCAGTCTGATTGATTTGTAGTCCAAGAAAGAAATTCATTTCACCACACATAGACATATCAAACTCTTTTTGCATTTCATTCACAAAATTCTTGCACATCTCTTCATTCCCACCAAATATGATATCATCTACATAAACTTTGATAATCAAGATTTGATCTTTGCTTACCTTGATATACAAATTGCTATCTGCGGACCCTTTACTGAAACCTTTCCGCAGCAGATACTTATCTAGTCTTGCATACCAAGCTCTAAGAGCTTGCTTCAATCCATACAAGGCCTTCTTCAATTTGCACACCATGTCTGGTTTGTATGATAACTAGAAACCATGCGGTTGCTCTATTTAGACTTCTTCTTCTAGCTCACCATTTAGAAAGGTAGATTTCACATCCATTTGATATACCTTGAAATTTTTATGTGCTGCAAATACCAAAAATAGTTTGATAGCATCCGTTCTTGCCACCAAAGCATATGTCTCTTCATAATCAATTCCTTCAACTTGAGAGTTGTTGGCAGTGAGCTGCCCCCTTGTCAGTGAGGCATTCAACGCTGACCTTAGGATTCGTGACATGGCAGTGAGCCTCCCGTGGATCTGGGTTAAATCTATCATTTGTAGCGAGCGTTGATAGCTTGAGCTTTTGGCGCAATGGCAAACAATTCCATCAATTGGTATCAGAGCCATGGGTCACGGGTTCGAATCCCTTGGGTTGCGTTGAGGGGGGATTGTTGGTAGTGAGCTGCCCCCTTGTCAGTGAGGCATTCAACGCTGACCTCAGGATTCATGACATGGTAGTGAGTCTCCCGTGGATCTGGGTTAAATCTGGCGTTTGTAGCGAGCGTTGATAGCTCGAGCTTTTGGCGCAATGGCAAACGATTCCATCAAGAGTAGCCTTTACACACAAGTCTTGCATTGTTTCTCACAACTTCTCTGACTTCATTCAGTTTGTTTCAGAAAACCCACTTTGTTCCAATCACATTCTTGTTTGCATGCCTAGGGACAAGTTCCCAAGTCTTGTTCTTCTCAATCTGTTGTAGTTCTTCTTTCATTGCCTTGACCCAATGCTCATCATTGCATGCTTCATTTACTATTTTAGGTTCCACCTTAGACAATAGACATATATTTACTTGTTCCTCTACAATCCTGTTTCTTGTCATCACACCTTTCCTTTTGTCACCAATAATCTGATCTTTAGAATGATCTCTTTACACATACCTTGGAGTTTTAGGAGTTGTTATCGAAAACTTAGCTTGAGTCTCTTCTTCTTTCGAAGCTTGTTCTTCAATTTGAACTTCCTTTTCTTTGCCTTTTTCAGTCTTTTCTGTATCAACAGGTTCATCTGACTCATATCCATCTAGTTGTATATCTTCATCTACCTTTACATTTGTACTTTCAATGATCTTTCTCAATCTTTTGTTATAGCACCGATAAGCCTTGCTCTTAGTGGAGTACCCAAGGAATATGTCTTCATCACATCTAGCATCAAACTTCCCTAATTCTCCATCTCTTCTGATGTAGCAATTGCTTCCAAAAACTTTGAAGTATTTGAAAATAGGATCTCTACCATACCACAGTTCATAAGGTGTCTTTGTTTGTTCTGCTCTGATTTTTGTTTTGAATGTAGACAACAGTATGTATTGCTTTTTTCTAGTACACTTCTGATAGGTCTGCTTCCTGGATCATTGCTCTAGCAGATTCTTGAATAGTTCTATTCTTCCTTTCAACCATTCCATTTTGTTGAGGAGTCCGGGGAGCAGACAAATGTCTCTTTGTTCCATGTTCTTCACAAAAAGCATTGAACTTACTTGAAGTGAACTCACCACCTCTATCAGATTTTAAGCATTTGATTTTCAAATCCAATTCATTTTCAACCATAGATTTGAATGCCTTGAACTTATCTAAAGCTTCTTCTTTTTCTCTAAGAAAAGTAACCCAAGTCATTCTTGAAAAATCATCAATAAGGAGCATGAAATACCTTTCACCTTGCAGACTTCTTGTTCTTGTAGGACCACATAGGTCTGTATGCACTAGCTCCAGCAAACTGGTAGAGGATTGTTCTTTGCTTTTGAAAGTAGTTTTTGTCATCTTCCCAAACTGGCATTCTTTGCATATAACATTGGTAGGCTTAACAATCTTAGGAAGATCTCTTATAGCTTGAATAGTGATTATTCTCACCAGATTATTGAAATTAATGTGACATATTATCCTATGCCATAGCCAACTTTCATCTGACTTAGCCAACAAGCAACAATTTTCAGCACCTTTCAAATGATAAACATTACCATGAGTCTTCTTACCAGCAACAATTAGGGTTCTAGAGCTATTTTGTATCTTACACCCATTGTCCTTGAACACAAGATTATATCCTTTGTCACACATTTGTCCAACACTTAGTAGATTATGCTTTAGGCCCTTGACATAAAGAACGTCATCTGTATTATTTTTTCCATCAAAAGTAATAGATCCTTTTCCACAAATCTTACCAGCTGCATCATCACCAAACCTAACAAGTCCTCCATCATACTTTTCAAATTTAACAAACTTACTCTTGTCTCCTGTCATGTGGTTTGAGCACCCATTGTCAATGATCCATTCATCTTCCTTTTCAGCATGGAATGCAGACAACTCTCCTATACTTTCTTCCTTCACACAACTTGCAAGATTAGTAGAAACATGTTCTTCTCTAAGTGTAATAAACAAGCATTCACTACTATTTGCATCATCAGAATTATATTCATCATCAATTACACCTTCATCGTCTCTAACATAATAACTCTTTCTTACCATCTTTCCTTTGATGTCATTAATCTTCAAAGATCTGTTAGGACATATTGGAGCATAATGACCAATTTTACCACAACTAAAGCATTTGAAAGGTAACTTACCTTTGAATTTTCCTTTGTTGCCCCTCTTTATTCTACTTGCAAATTTGGCTTCTAGCTCTGCAAAGTCTTCATCATCTTATTCCATAACATATTTCTCTGATCTAGCAGTCTTAGTTGCTTCCTTGGCCTTGAAAGCAGTGTCAATTTTTACTAGGCCATTAGTAGTACCAAACTCTCTTATTTCAAAAGCAGTCATTTTACCAAGTAACTGATCTTTTGTAAGCTTGCCCAATTCCAACAACTCTTCAATGAAAGATACCTTGTGACTATAAGATTTGGGAAGAGTTCTGAGTATCTTATCTATTACAATCTCATCCTTTAATTCTCCACCAAGACCCTTGATGCTGCTGACAACTTCATCAATCTTTTGTAAGTAAATTGTTATGTTCTCATCTTCAGCCATTTGCATGGTTTCATATGTGGTCTTCAAATTCTGCAACTTGGCCTTCTTGATAGATGCACCACCTTAATAGATTTTATTCAATTTGTCCCAAATCTCATAAGCAGTTTCCAAATTCACAACTTTTTCCATTTCAGTGTTAGATAGGGCATTTAACAGAGCATTTTTAGCTTTGTGGTTACCCTCAAACTCTTTAATCTCTTCTTCAAAATCCAGATCTTTAGGAACTGTGTATTTATCTTTAACCATTGCCCAAACATTATAACTAAGAGAAATGAGATAACTTTGCATTCGTGCATTCTAGTAGGCATCGTCAGATCCATCGAACTGAGGAATGTCTTTCTTGTGTGCCATCTCAGATCTACCTTAAGCTGTTAGGCATTCTTCAAAGGAACCTCGCTCTGATACGAATTGTTGAAAGGCACAAGACAATTGAGAGGGGGGGTGAATTAGTTGTATCAAAACTTTAACTTCTTTAAACCACAATCAATTTCACTATCACTTAACTTATTTCATTATTCTCTTATGAGCATTAAACATGAATAGCATAATCAAAACATGAACACATCAACACCATACACACATGAACACCAGATTTTTTATGTGGAAAACCCTAAATAGGGAAAAACCATGGTGATTTTTAGCTCACAATATAATGTAGTAATAATACTGAATATCAAAAGGTGTCTCACTACCAAAGGGATCACTACCCAAAAGAATGGCTCATTGCTGAGGGTTGGCTCACTACTGGGGGTGGCTCACTACCGGGGGTGGCTCACTACTAAAGGGTGAACTAATTTAGTAGCATCTACACCATGCTTGAGTTCAGTTCTATTGAAGCACAATATGACTCCTTTGCTCTGCTCTACTTTTACACTTCTCACTTATCTTCGCATCTTTGTGCTATCACACCTCAAACACAAATTCATTACTGTTTAGGGGAAAATTGGATTGTTTAATGTTTTGGTTGTTAGATGTTTGAATCCTCCTTTCACCCTTAACATTCAAGGATCTAGAGTCGAGTGGCAATGCACTATCATACCCTAGATCATTGTGAGATGTAGGGAAACTTGGATTAGGGTGTTTAATTATCAATTTTCCTTCTCTTATGCTTAATTGACCATTAGAACCCTAATTTTGCAAATACGGCAATAAACTAACGAATAACAGAAAAAGCTCTTGCAGAGAGATGTAAAATGCAAATCACAGAGTACCTATTTTCAGGGTTTTGAGGTAGAAAAGTCAAGGACACAGCAGTGGGTGCCCAAGTCCAAGGCCCTAGTTTTTGTCCAGATCTAAGAACTCAGTCTACAACTCTTTCTTGTTGTTCCAGATATTTTCCTGTCATAGAACTTGGAGGACGAATGAGTAGGCGCCCAAGTCCAGGGGCAGATTTTCTTCCTATTCTGCAATTCTGACACTCCAAGATGTCTTCTTGCAACTTCACTTTGTCCAGCTCTGCAACCTGTAGCCTACAACCATGAAAACTTTGGGAGGGGGTTGTGGTGTTTAGAGGCTTGCCTTCGTCAAGCCCCGGAGGACACTTAAGTCTCCGAACACCTTTGTCAGATAGAGAGTGCGTGCCTAGGGAGGCAGAGGCAAAAACCAAATGAATAATTGATCACAAACACAATATAATGTCACCTTGTAGTGAAGATCTCATGGGAGGAAGATGCTCTTCATTCCATGATGAAATAGATGCTCAAATCTGCAAACACAAACAAATAAACCACAAAAGTTTGCTCTTGCAACACAATGAAAGCCTTGAATCACCTTGAGAATGCCTAAAGTTCACAATTGCCATCTAGCTTACAAATGAATGCCTAAACATACTTTTATATGCAACTACAAACACTCCTACCAAGATTTTCGTAATTCAAACTTACCGTGTCGGCATAGGACCCAAATTATGAAGTAAGATGTCCTAAATGCATGTTAAAGACCCGGGAGCTAAACCTTAAGAGGGAAAATCCCCCAAGGGGACATTTTTTGACAATACAATTACATGTATTTATGACTAGCATCAACCTTGGAATGAACATCAAGGTCGGCATTACATTCTACAACCATTGGAACTTTCTCCAAGGTTGGCATACATACATAAATAAAATTAGGACTAGACCTAAACAAACTTGCAGAGTAAATGAATGAAGGATGAACATGGCTTAGCTTGGACCCAAATACATCTTCACACACTTGGATACACTTCCACAATCCATGAATCACCTCTGCAGCAAGTGTGACAAACCAAGTCAGCTAGAACTTATGCACTTATCAAGAATACTTAGAAACATGCTTGCAAGGTCTTCATTGTGGCTTGCGGATCAAGCACATGCCTTCAACACAATCTAGAGACATCTATGAATAGCATATAATCACTTGGGAGCCAACAAATCCAACTGCAACAGATCTCGCTTGAGCACAACATATATCACTTGAAAAACATATCACAGACTACTTCTTATTAGACACTATCAAACTCTGCTAAATAGAAACTTGCTTTTCAGAGCTTCAAATCACATATCCTTTCAAATGAAGATGACTAAGGACCTTATAAGCTTAAGTCTAGAACTGCAAGGCCAAAATCCAATTTGTAGAGAAATGCAGAGCAAAACACTTTCTCCCTGTCACTCTGCAAACCTTGCCAGGCATAATCTTCACACTTGTGAATAAAATTGTTTTTGCACACTGATCTGGACCACCAAATTCTGGATTTAGCATCTTTAGACACTTCACTAAATCATATCCCAAGCTCATACTCTGGTCTTCAATACAAAGAAAATATGGAGTAAAATACTCAGACAGTGTTCTTTAATCAATCAACAAACATCAACATCAAAAGATACAATTGGCACCAATGACAACACAAACATGTTGACATCAATGACAACACCAGTTAGCACATACTTGCAACACCTTAATGTAATAACACACCTACAAATGGCATATTCTTTCATGAAATTGGCTAATGACATCACCCTATCCTAATCCCATCATCATTAATTTCTAGAGATCTAATCTTGATCCTAGATCCTCCATTCATTACCCTAGATCAAATCCATGAGTGCAGTCTTGACCCAGATCATTTTCATTGTGGCGGATCTAAACCTTGAGCTTTTAAAATTCAAAATTCAAGTTTACACATGGTAGACCTTTTCACTAGTTGTTGTAATCCAACCTAAGACATGTTTGTGTTGATTTGTGTGTTATGTTGTTGTATATAAAGGTGCATTCATTTATTCATTTTGAAATCATCAAGGATTATCAGGACATTTAAGGAATCTAGTGATAAAAGAAAATTAAAACACATTTAGAGCATCATAGTGTCATGTCCCAAATTTGTATTAATTCAATTTCATGGGAAAAATACTCATTCCAACATTTTATATTATGGGTTGAGGAAGAAGATTTAATATTTAATATTTTGGATGGACGATTAATTTATATTTTTAAGCTACTTAATCGGGGCCAATTAAATATTAAATATTTTACAAATTTATTTTGTGTTAGAAATCCAAAGTGGGGTGTAGAGTATCTTGTGGTGCAATTAATAATTTCAAAGATCATATTGCACCTAATTTTAGAATATTCTATGACAGATTTTATGACAACTTGCAAGGAGTTATTGCCTATTTTTAGCTAGGAATCAAGTGGAGGTTATGAAAAGTCTTTATGGGACTTTTTTTGGAGGGAAATTGGTGGGAAAGATATTGTTCTATTTATTTTTCCAAGAATGGGTTGTTTGGATTTGTTCCTCTATATATTTGAAAGCAATTTTGAACTTCCCAGACATCTCATTTTATCATACAAAAACTCTGCCGAAATTTATCTAGGGATTGGTGTTCAAAAAATAATCTTTTGTGGACGAAAACCCATTGAAGATTGGTGATTAGTGGACGGAAACCCATTGTTTGCAGGTATCAGAGGATGAAACCCCTTTGGTACATGAGGGTAATCTCATACAGAGGTTGAATTAGAGCTCCACACAGTTGCAAGATTTCAGTTAGTTCAGTTTATGTGTTTTGCAAGTTTTGGTAGTAGCATTGTGGAGTTTGGATTTATGATTTGTGTGTGTGTTATGGTTTCTATAGAAGCCATGTTTCAGATGTTTTATTAGTATTAGATCCTCTTGGTTCAGCTACAAAGGTTGCTTCAAAGCTTTGTTCAGTGCAGTTTCAGTTGGTGTGTTGCTGCAAAGTTTTGGAGTTGTAGTTTGAGTAGATTTTAGAGTAGTGTTTCCAGATTTGTTTCAATTATTTATTGTTGTTTCTATGACTGTACAATAGTACCTTTATTTTGTACTTACATCAGATATATCATTAATATAAGATGGAGGTTATTGGTTGTCATTTCTGTGCTTTCTAGTGAAATCGGGTGAAGTGAAATTATTGATTTGGTATACACATTTATATTTTATATTAATTCTGTTAATTTTATGATATCATACAGAAAGAGGCCATACCATTAATGGTCTTTAAAGATAATTATCAATGTTTTATGTTACAAGAAGTTACCCTTTGCATTTGTAATAAAATTATCAATTTCGGGATTAATCGGTGTAGGGCAAAATTGGGTGTTTTGAAAGTTAATAAAAAAATCATTTTCAAATTTGATTGTTGGATGCAAATATTTTGTTTGGGACATTATAGTGGTATTAGAGCATGATATTTCTAGCTTGTAGGGTTGTTTGATTCATTCTTCTTTGTGAATGAGACCTCATAGCTTTGAGAAGAGAGCAAAGGAAATTAGTAGTTGATTCTAAATTTGGAGAAGAGCAAATCATGGCTGAAGGTGCTAAGATATCAAAGTGGTTTGAAGAATATTCCAAGCAATCTAAAGGCTACAAATCAACTATTTCATTTGAAAGACTTCTAGAAATTTTTGGTAAGGGGCAAAGGAAAAAATATCAAGATCGGAAGGTGGAAGAAGTAAAATTGAAATTGTCTCATAAAAAATATGAGGATGTTGCAAGGAAGAGTGAACCCCAGAAAAAAGGTCAAGAGCATTACCAGATTCAAGGTAATGGAGAGATGAAGAATAAGTTTAAGGGAGGATTCCAAAAGAATCCACAAAATAAGTCAAGTCCAATTGTTACAAAGAAGATGCAAGAAAACACCAAAAATGAACTTAGAAGAAAGGGGCTCTATTTTACATGCAAAGAACCTTGGGAGTCAAGTCATAGATGTGGGAACAATGAAGAGAGGATGCTAGAAGAAGGATCAAGAGTGCCAGAAAAGAAGATAATGGAACCAGAGTTAATGGTTGATACACCTGAGTCACACCAAGTTATTATGAAACAAATCATCAAACATGAACCACAGGAAATTTTCTTGCAGAAGGAAGAAAGAGATGAACCAGAGGCACTCCAAGCCATAGAGGTTGAAGGTAAAAAATATTTGTTCATTGAAAATTCTTTATTAACTTCTAAAGATTGTATATGTCAGGAAAATATCAATGAAGTCAAAGAGAAAGATTCAAAAGTTACAGGAGTAGCAGATGAAAAGAAGGTGGATCAAGAAGATTTTTAGACTATCTTGTTAGAAGCTTCAGTTGAAGAGCATGCTGATATTGGGAATGAGTCAGGGATTGATGCTTAGACTATCATTATAGATGGTTATACACTTGGGAAGAGCATTGTGGTCAGCCCTAGCACAAAAAAGTTGAGCCACTTGGATGGAAGTGTTGAGGATATCTCAACAATGTCTCTTTTGATAATGGTGGATGAGCATTTTATTTGCAGCCCAAGGTATGAAAATATTTCAAATTTGATGCTTCCTATGTCACTACAAAAATTTTGTCATCATGGAAAACATGCAAAAATGGGTGATAGGGTAAGGGATACAACTTGCAGTATAGGGCATGTGGACTATTTGCTTCAAGTTCAAAATTATTGTTGCACAAGGGATCCAAGTAATCTCTTAAGGGTTAAAACATGTAGTGCATTTGATGTTACTATTGAGTTCTCCATCTCTTGCATATGGAATGAAAGGAGGTTTATGATGAATCACATAGGGTTTGTTTTATTTTCTAACCCCATTGTGAAGGACCAATGTTCACAGTTTATATATCACTTGTGGGAGCCAAGCACCAAAATTGAAGACGAGCTCATGAGTGATAGTCAAATGGAGATAGCCCCTTTGGGAAGCTTGATGTTAGATGTGGGTAAGCAAAATAAGTGTCTTTTTAAAGTTTAAGATTTTGTGACTAAGTTTGTTAAGGTGCTTTGGGTATCAAGCGACAAGCAGATTGAAGGACTCGCGAAGGAGGAGACACTACAAATTCCTAGCATCATGAAGACAAGGAAATTGCTCATCCTATTGGGTGAACAAGAGATATGCAAAGACTTCTATATCATGGGTCTTGGAGGTATCAACAAAACATGGAGCTCACAATGGGTGCACTCTATGGGCAGGTTCACTACGGAGATGGAATCCAAGAGAAGGGAGGTAGAGCTTTAAGGCATTGAAGATGAAGTTCCAAAAGTTGCCATAGTAATGTGGATGAAATATCAATGGGAGACATTCATGACCTTTTTGCAAGCCCAAGAAGAGTTTTTAGTCACGAAGTGGAGGAGTTTTGAGCCCATTGTCATTGTTGAGTTATTTGCAACTAATACAAGGTGGTTTCTAAATATCACATTTCTAATTTTTAGTAAAAGAATGCAGTATTACAACCATGGTTTTGGGAAGTTCTTTTTGCCTCATATTGTGTGGATGAAGTTTCATCCTTTGGGGATACTAAGTGTCAATATTTTAGCTAATATATTGTTGTTTGAAAGGAAATCTCAAGCTAACTATGACTGTTATAGCCCACATACAATCTGATCCGAACCATCTTTCAAGTGGTAGAGTTTTGGATAACATCGTAAGAGTCCTTGGAATACATGGTAATTATCATGACTACAATCTTGGAGAGAGGAGCCAAATTTTGAGCATGCCTTGGCCTCAGATCAAGGAAGAGGAGGTAAGAAATTTTGATTGTGTTTATGATGATATTTTGATCTCCAACAAGACTTGGAAAATTATTTGGGAGCATTTGGATGCAGTTAGGATTGTATTTCAACAACATGATCTTTTTGTTAAAGTATCTATAGGGGATATTGATATCACCTACTTGGATCAAGTTACAATGAGAAAGAGTAGGTTGTTTTTGAAGGGTTTCAGAAGTGTGTAGATGTTTGTGGAGGGATTTGATATCATTGTGTGGTTAATTACCTCCATATTCCAGACATTGTTGATTTACTATTGTTCCACCCTTTTGAAATTGATGATTTTAATGTTCCATAACCTTCAATGGTTGATTGCAACCATGCACACTTGCATATGAGATAATTGTTACACATTCATGAATATTGCAGCCTATGGTATAGTGGGAATTCTAGTCATGGGGAAGAGTATTTTTTAGTTTGTGACTTCTAATGGGGAGTTTTTAGTCCTTACATGGCTAATCATCAAATACTCATTGATTACATGGATGAGTGTTGCACAGGTTTGCCATTTTTGCAATTATTACATCATGTGTATTGTTTGTAGATTTCCACTTAAGTCATGGGTGTTGTGTATGATAGAGTATGCTGCTGTTGTAGAATAGTTTGATGCAGATGTATACCATTTTATATTGTTATTTTCTCCATTTATATCAGTTTCAGAAGTTGTGGCTTTAGTTTTTCAGTTGGGAGCGGAACAATGTTGGCAGTATTGTGTGATTTGGAGTTTTGATTCAGTTTTTGGAGAATTATGGAGCATATGTTGCTGTTGTATGATGTTATTTTTCACTACTCTATTGAACTCTTACTGTTATAGATCAGTCCTTGAAGCTGAAGGTATCATCTCTCATGTTGAGGTAAAAATTGGGCGAATTAGAGTGCATTTCAGCCATATTGAATTCATTGTTTTGAAGGTAGAAGTGGTTGTTGTTTACCAAACATGTACTCATTGTTGTAGAGGATGCAATGAATGCTCCAATCGCCCTAATAGAAGAAAAAATCAGAATTGTACCATTGGGAGAAGTTGTAGGATTTTTTTGTTTAACTTGTCTTGTGACAGTACACACATTGTGGGAGGTGCAAGCTAAAAGGAAGAGGTTGTTGAATGTGATAGATACAAGGCATTCTACATGCCCACAGTTAAAATGGGATTTTTTTTGTACATTGAATATTGTTGCAGCAATACTACACAACAAAAAAAACACAATGTCAATCATCCCAGGTATACTTTCCAAGGATTTGTTACCAACTCTTAGTGGAAGGATGAAGATCAGTTAGAGTATGGGAAAGAATGCATCCAATATTTCCATATAATAGATTTCATATTATATGAATATTTTGGTTTGGTACATGGCATTGAGGAATTTATGTTTTTAGGTTTGCACAGTGTCTTATGGCAGAAATTGCAACATCTCTCAGGTACAGGATCAAGGCTTTCTGTGCAGTATAACTTGATTTATTTTGGCATGAAGATTTTGAAGCATCTTGGTTTGCATTGCTTGAGGACAAGCAATCTTGAGGAGGGAGGACTTGTCATGTCCCAAATTTTTATTAATTCAATTTCATGGGAAAAATGTTCATTCCAACATTTTATATTATGCGTTGAGGAAGAAGATTTAATATTTAATATTTTGGACCGACGATTAATTTATATTTTCAAGCTACTTAATTGGGGCCAATTAAATATTAAATATTTTACAAATTTATTTTGTGTTGGAAATCCAGAGTGGGGTGTAGAGTATCTTGTGGTGCAATTAATAATTTCAAAGATCATATTGCACCTAATTTTAGAATATTTTATGACAGATTTTATGACAACTTGTAAGAGGGAGTTATTTCCTATTTTTAGCCAGGAATCAAGTGGAGGTTATGAAAAGTCTTTATGGGATTTTTTGGAGGGAAATTGGTGGGAATGATATTATTTTATTTATTTTTCCAAGAATGGGTTGTTTGGATTTGTTCCTCTATATATTTGCAAGCAATTTCACTTCCCAGGCATCTCATTTTATCATACAAAAACTCTGCCAAAATTTTTCTGGACATTGGTGTTCAACAAATAATCTTCTATGGACGAAAACCCATTGAAGATTGTTGATCAATGGACGGAAACCCATTGGTTGTAGGTATCAAAGGACGAAACCCCTTTGATACATGAGGGTAATCTCATACATAGGTTGCATTTGAGCTCCACGCAGTTGCAAGATTTCAAATAGTTTAGTTTATGTGTTTTTCAGGTTTTGGTAGTAGCATTGTGGAGTTTGGATTTATGATTTGTGTGTGTGTTATGGTTGCTGTAGAAGCCATGTTTTAGATGTTTTATTATTATTAGATCCTCTTGGTTTAGCTACAAAGATTGCTTCAGAGCTTTGTTCAGTGCAGTTTCAGTTGGTGTTGCTGCAGGGTTTTGGAGTTGTAGTTTGAGCATATTTCAGAGTAGTGTTTCTAGATTTGTTTCAATTGTTTATTGTTGTTGCTGTGACTGTACAACAATACCTTTATGCTATACTTACATCAGATATATCATTAATATAAGCTGGAGGTTATTGGTTGTCATTTATGTGCTTTCTAGTGAAATCGAGTGAAGCAAAATTATTGATTTGGTATACACATTTATATTTTATATTAAATTTGGTAATTTTATGATATCATACAGAAAGAGGTTGTACCATTAATGGTATTTAAAGATAATTATCAGTATTTTATGTTTCAAGAAGTTACCCTTTACATTTGTAATAAAATTATCAATTTTGGGATCAATTGGTGTAGGGCAAAATTGGGCGTTTTGAAAGTTAATAAAAAATTATTTTGAAATTTGATTGTTGGATGCAAATATTTTGTTTGGGACATTACACATTGTAACATATATCAACATTGCATCATCATAGGTGCATTCACATGCTCCATTGTTGTCTTTGACAATTATTTCCAAAGCTATTGAATCAAACCTTCTAGGGGTCTAACAGAACAAAATATGATCCTCACAATTCAACAAATTTCCTAAAGTTGTTTGTAAAAATTGTCAAACCTTATTTAAGCTAGAAAATAGAGGTGAACAAATTCCAATAGTTAGTATTTTGTTAGTTCATTCCTATGGATACATATCTAGGTCTATGTGCCAGAGCATTTTTGTAGGTGTAGATTTGGAGATGAACGAAACACAATCAATTTGTAAATTATGAGACAACCATCTAAACAAGCCTTTAAATTTCAACACCATAATGAATAGTTCCTAAAGTCATCAACACTAATTTCCATCTTCAAAATCCAACTAAATATTATATTCAATTTCTACAACTAATTTAACATTTAATCATTTCCTATCTAAATTATAGATTTTTATGTAAGTGGTTTATTTTCCCTTACAAATTAATCATCCTCCTCATCCTCCCACTTATGAAGGAATTGAAGGAGAAGACGTTTGGGGAAGTATCAACGTCTTTCATCTAACCACGTAAAAGCTATAAATAATTAATTGATACCCTCTAGTCTACAATACTTGTAGCCATAGTTAGCATCCATATAATTTTAGGGGTAATTTTTCTTAGTTTTGAATTTCAAGCTTTTGGAAACTAATGATTTATTAAGGAAAATGTCTATACTTGTCAGTTGTCGGTTTCAAGGCAAAAACAACAAACAGGTGGCAAAGTCTAAATCCAAAAGAATTCTTAATACAGGAATAATTTCGTAAACTAGGAACTCTTAATTTTAGTATTAGTTATTATAGTGGGCGGTTTTCTTCCGTTAAGGTCCCATGGTCTAGTGGTGAGGACATTGGACTCTGAATCCAGTAACCCGAGTTCAAATCTCGGTGGGACCTTTTGGTGTATTGTTCATTTGAATCACTAATATAATAAGGAACAGGTTGTAGTTTGTAAGTTTATAATTAATCGTCAATCAGAACAGTAATAAGAGACATTTTAGACTATAAATAAGATTTATCTAAAATTGTCCTTTCTAGTTTAGAGTATAAATAAGATTTATCTAAAACTGTCCTTTCTAGTTTACAATTTATCCCGAATCACGACTGTAATAAGGAAAACATTTTAATTTATTAGTTTATAGTTTATCCTTAATCGGGCCTGTCATAAGCAAGACATTTTAATTTATACATAAGATTTATCTAAAACAGTCCTGTAACAAGGAACACACTTTTAGTTCATACATAAGATTTTCAGTTTGTTCGGTAGAAACATTTCATGCCAGCAGCCATTGGGATGGTAGTGAATTGCAGAGATTGTAGTTTGACAACATAAAATTTATCTACATTAAATAGTTGCTACCCAATTTCTCGATAGTAAGTTCACTTGATCTTTTAAAAAACCAAGACGCAAATTTGTCATTTTACTTGCATATCTCAAATGCTAAAAAAAAAAAACAAAAAAAACTATTGTTGAGAAGCAGCCATTGTATAACATGGGCTACATGACCTAATTATTAGAAAGATCGCCTTTTCAGAAGTGACTATTAAGACTCTCTTTCCTTAAGGCTGTTCTTAAATATCATCCACTTCAATAGTCAAAGGTTTTGACCAATAAAAGTAGGACAAATATTTAACACTTTTTATTGTGAATGAGGTGTAAAATTGCTATTGATTATTTGACCATTGACATGGCAGGCTTTAAATTTAAGCCCTAATGTCTCAAAGATCTAACCATAAATCTTTTTTTTTTTTAATATTGAAAGAAGTATACAAAGATTACAATAGAACATGACCAACAAGAAACAAACAGAACCAGAACCGTAAATCTTAAATAGAAAAAGCACAACACAGTAGAAATCTGTGACATTTGAGAATAAATAATGGAGTAGATGGTGTGGTCCCAAATGATTATTATTAAAAACATATTTCTCAAAGTGGCACCTATGGAGAAGATTTACATTTGAAGGAAGGCGGAACATGAATATTACACACCCCAACATATTCATCAACAAGGTGACTAGCACCTGCAGAGATGAGAATAGAACAAAAACAGCCTAAGCTCAATTACCTGATGCCCTTACAACAAAGCTCATCAGGGCTGTTGGTCACAGTTCCTTCCGCAACACAAGGAGACACCAGAGTCAGGGCTTCATATTCATCATTACAAACTGCACCACCCATCTGCACATTATACAAAGTCATCAACACAACAGCACAAATGAGCATTGCCATGGCCTTGCTCATCTTTCCTAAAAATGAAATTTGGCTATGAATGATTCACTACACCTACTACTCTATATTTATAGATTTAGTAGGCAGGAGTTGGCCTTGCAATCAACATGGTCGATGGTGAATGTCACGTGGACATAACAAGACTTTGGCTTATCCCTGAAAACTGCAATAATCTCGCTACCCATAACAAAAAAATGCAGGAATCGAGGTGTCCAATACTACATAGTGTTTTGTAATTGCCTTTTCTCTGAGTATCAGGGGAGCCCCTTTTTCTACGCAATTTATGTTAAAAATCACATGCATTGGTTGAAAGAGGGCACCGACGAAGGTAAAAGGAAGTGAAAATTAGCCATAACAGAGAGTTAATCCGAGTACGTACCATGGTAGATGGTGCAGCCTAGGTAAGGGGTCTTTCTAAAGACTTTAAATTTAGTAGTTTAATTTTTAAAATACTCACAACTTAGTGGAAAACACAAAACTTGTTTTATTACGCCGATAGGCATTTCACTAGCGGAGTGAGTCGAGGTTTGAGACTCAGAAAATAATTGAAGAGATGAGCACAAACCACAATATCTCACAATATGTGAGATCACACTTTATTACATAAATGCTTGGATAGACATTACAAATAAATAGGCACACTTAGGAAACTCACGGACAGTCTAGCTCCTACAAAACAGGATCTAATATTCTAATAATAGACACAACTACTAACTACTAAAAAACAACTCACATATGCTAAATGCTAACTATGAGACCTACAGACTTTCCATTTCTTCATTATTCCAACATCCCCCCTTAATGAAGAAATGGATTATCTACCACACCTAACTGCTTTCTACATTCTTCAAAGTTCATCTTTCCAAGAGGCTTGGTAAAGATGTCAGCCACATTTTCACTTGTATTACAATATACCAAGTCAATTTCCTTTGACAGTATCTTTTCTCTTGCAAAGTGATGCTGAATTTCAATATGTTTTGTTCTGGCATGATAAATTGGGTTGTGTGCCAATTTAATAGAGCTTTGATTATCGCACTTGAGGATAGTTGGCTTTATTTGTTCTTCTCCTATATCTTCAAGAATTCGTCTCAACCAGATGGCTTCACAGGTTGCATTGGTCAAGGTTTTGTATTCATCTTCTGTTGATGACAAATAAACAGTTGGTTATTTCTTGCTGCTCCATGACACGACCCCTGATCCTATATTGAATGCATATCCTGATGTTGACTTTCTGTCATCGGGATTTCCAGCCCAGTTTGAATTTGAAAAACCTGCCAACTCAACATCACATTCATCAATATACATAATACCAAAATCAATGGTTCCTTTTAGATATCGTAGAACCTTCTTTGCTACTTTCTAGTGACTTTCACAAGGCTGAGTCACAAATTGACTAAGGATGTTGACTGTATATCCAATGTCTGGTTTGGTAGTGGTGAGGTAGTTCAAACTTCCCACCAACTGACGATACAAAGTACCATCCACTTCTTTAGTTCCATCATCATTATACAACTTAGCATTCTGATCTAAAGGAGTAGAAACTGGTTTGCATTCACTCATATTGAACCTTTTAAGAATTTCTCTTGTGTATTTGCTTTGTGTGATCAGTGTCTTACCAGACTCCCTCCAAACTTCAAGACCCAGACAATAATGCAGTTCACCAAGGTCCTTCATCTCAAATACCTATGACAGCTGATTTTTAATTTCTGCAATTAATTTAGATGCACTGCTAGTTATGATGAGATCATCAACATACAAGGATATCAAAGCAATATTCCCATTTTCATCTTTCTTGATATACAGATTAGGATCACTTTTGCTTTTCACAAAACCTTCTTGACAAAAGAAAGAATCAATTTTTTCATACCATGACCTCGGTGCCTGTTTCAAACCATATAAGGCTTTCTTCAATTTACAAACAAGATGCTCCTTACCTTCCTGTACAAATCCTTTAGGCTGCACCAAATAAACTTCTTCTTTCAACTCACCATTTAGAAAAGCAGATTTGACATCTAACTAATGTATTTTCCAATTATGTTTTGTAGCTAATGCAATCATCACTCTAATTGTATTCAACTTAGCTACAGGTGCAAATGTATCTTCATAGTCAATTCCCTCTTTTTGTGAATAGCCTTTAGCAACCAATCTAGTTTTATACTTATCAATACTGCCATCTGAATTAAACTTAGATTTGTACAACCATTTGCATCCTATGGGAACTTTATTTTTAGGCAGTTCTGTTAATTCCCATGTTTCATTCTTCATTATAGAGTTATATTATTCATTCATTGCATCTCTCCATTCTTTATATTCTTTAGCTTCTTCATAATTTGAAGGTTCTACAACATTCATTACATGAGTCATCAATGCATAATCTTTATACCTTATAGGTGGGTAAGTGCAGGAAGATGGGGGGCCAAAAATGGGTCTTAAGTGGCCACTTTTTTTCTGAAATCAGGAAATACTGGCCTTGGATGAGAAATTGAGCATAGTTACACTCAAAATTTAGAGATGCAACCAAAACAATGTTCATAGTGCTCCGAGTCTACTTTCTAAACTACTATTTTGTTTTGAAAATGGCATAGATTAAGGGGTTCAAAAGAGGGAGCCACAGAAATTGGTGTTGTTTCTGTCAAAAAAACATAAAATAGCATGTTTTGTGGCTCCCTCAAATGGTCAACTTTTTTTTGGTATTTTTAAAATCGTTTTGGTGAGAAATTAGCTAATAGCATGTAGTTTATGCCCGATTTTTCTGATAATTTTTTGATGAATATTTAATTTTTTACTAATTTTTAAAGTGGACACATCCTAAAAAATAGAATTTTGGCCGTGCTACCCCTATAAATTTTGAAAACTAATTGAAAATCATTTTTTTATTTTTTTAATATTTGTAGAATGGAATCTAGTTTCTAAATATGTAATTTTTTTGAAATTTGAATGAATAGTTATTTTACAATGAAAAAAAGACCAAACAGTGGTTTTTGCCTAAAAACAGACACACAAACAAAAGAAATTAAAGATGAAAGGCTTAACATTGTTAAAATGTGAAAAAAATCACATCATCAAATAGCTAAGAGAAAACCTAACATTACCCATGTGTTTGATTTATTCAACCTTGAAACATGTGCAAATCTGAGGGTTAGCACGAACGAAATTATGTGAAATTTTGAAGAATATAGAAAAACACGTCTGTGATTGTTCATAAGGCACTCCAAGCCTTTGGGTTGGAAATCCAAAGCAAATCCCAAGCCCAAGGCTTGGGATTCCCAAAGCAAGAAATAACGCGAGCGCGTTATAACACGCTCGCGTTATGTTTTACCTTGGATTTTTCTTTCCCGCAAGTCTGTCTTTTGTCATGTTTGACATAATGCGAGTGCGTTATAACATGCTCGCGTTATGTCCCCCTAAATTTTTTTACGTTCAAGGCTATTAATCATGAGGGTTAAGGGATAAGGGATAGAGTTGGAGGGTTTAGGGATAAAGGATTAGCGTTTAAGGTATAGTATCGAGCCCGTTGAGGGTCTAGGAATAGGGATAGCGTTTAAGGTTTAGGGATGAGGGATGATAGATTACGGTTGAGGGTTTAGGGTTTAGGGATAGGGTTGAGGGTCGAGGGATCAAAGTTAAGGGTTGAGGGATTAGGGTTTGACATTGAGGGTTGAGGGTTAAGGTTCAAGGGTCAAGGGTTTAGGGATAGGGTTTAGGGTCGAGGGATTAGGGTTAAAGTAGAGTGTGGAGGGTGTAAGGATTAGGGATAGGGTTGGAGGGTTTAGGGATAAGGGATTAGGGTTTAAGGTATAGTATCGAGTCTGTTGAGGGTTTAGGAATAGGGATAGCATTTAGGGTTTAGGGGTGAGGGATTATAGTTGAGGGATGATGGATTAGGGTTGAGGGTTGAGGGATTAGGGTTTAGGGATAAGGTTTAGGGTTGAGGGTTGAGGGATTAGGGTTTAAGGTATAGTGTTGAGGGTTGAGGGTTGAGGGTTTAGGATTAGGGTTTAGGGTTGACGGATTAGCATTTAATGTCAAGGTTAGGGTTAGAGTGTCGAGGGTAGAGGGATTAGGGATAGGGTTTAGGGTTGAAGGTTTAAGGATTGAGGGTTGAGGCTTTAGGGATGAGGGTTTAAGGCTTAAGATATAGTGTCAAGTGTTGAGGGTGTAGGGATAGGGTTTAAGTTTTAAGGGTTAAGGGTTGAGGGATAGGGATTAGGGTTTAAGGTATAGTGTTGAGGGTTGAGGGATCAGAGTTAAGGGTTGAGGGAATAGGGTTTGACGTCGAGGGTTGAGGGTTGAGGTTCGAGGGTCAAGGGTTTAGGGATAGGGTTGAGGTTGAAGGGATTAGGGTTAAAGTAGAGTGTGGAGGGTATAAGGATTAGGGATAGGGTTGGAGGGTTTAGGGATAAGGGATTAGGGTTTAAGGTATAGTATCGATTCTATTGAGGGTGTAGGAATAGGGATAGCATTTAGGGTTTAGGGATGAGGGATTAGAGTTGAGGGATGATGGATTAGGGTTGAGGGTTGAGGGATTAGGGTTTAGGGATAAGGTTTAGGGTTGAGGGCTGAGGGATTAGGGTTTAAGGTATAGTGTTGATGGTTTAGGGATAGGGTTTAGGGTTGAGGGATTAGGATTTGACGTTGAGGGTTGAGGGTTTAGGGTTTAGGGTTTAGGGTTAGGGTTGAGAGATGAGGGATCAAAGTTAAGGGTTGAGGGAATAGGGTTTGACGTCGAGGGTTGAGGGTTGAGGTTCGAGGGTCAAGGGTTTAGGGATGGGGTTGAGGTTGAAGGGATTAGGTTTAAAGTAGAGTGTGGAGGGTGTAAGGATTAGGGATAGGGTTGGAGGGTTTAGGGATAAGGGATTAGAGTTTAAGGTATAGTATCGAGTTTGTTGAGGGTTTAGGAATAGGGATAGCATTTAGGGTTTAGGGATGAGGGATTAGAGTTGAGGGATGAGGGATTAGGGTTGAGGGTTGAGGGATTAGGGTTTAGGGATAAGGTTTAGGGTTGAGGGTTGAGGGATTAGGGTTTAAGGTATAGTGTTGAGGGTTGATGGTTTAGGGATAGGGTTTAGGTTTGAGGGATTAGGGTTTAGAGTTGATGAATTAGGGTTTAATGTTGAGAGTTGAGGGTTAAGGGTTGAGGGTTGAGGTTGAGGTTGAGGGATAGGGTTAATGGTCAAGGGATTAGGGTTAAATAAGAGTGTTGAGGGTAGAGGGATTAGGGTTTAAGGTATAGTATCGAGCCTGTTGAGGGTCTAGGAATAGGGATAGCGTTTAGGGTTTAGGAATGAGGGATTAGAGTTGAGGGATGACGGATGACAGATTAGGGTTGAGGGTTGAGGCATTAGGGTTTAGGGACAAGGTTTAGGGTTAGGGTTGAGGGATTAGGGTTTAAGGTATAGTGTTGAGGGTCTAGGGATAGGGTTTAGGGTTGAGGGATTAGAGTGAAGGGTTGAGGGATTAGAATTTGACGTTGAGGGTTGAGGGTTTAGGGATAGGGTTGAAGGTCAAGGGATCAGAGTTAAGGGTTGAGGGATTAGGGTTTGATGTTGAGGGTTGAGGGTTGAGGTTCGAGGGTCAAGGGTTTAGGGATAGGGTTGAGGGTCGAGGAATTAGGGTTAAAGTAGAGTGTGGAGGGTATAAGGATTAGGGATAGGGTTGGAGGGTTTAGGGATAAGGGATTAGGGTTTAAGGTATAGTATCAATTCTGTTGAGGGTGTAGGAATAGGGATAGCATTTAGGGTTTAGGGATGAGGGATTAGAGTTGAGGGATGACGGATTAGGGTTGAGGGTTGAGGGATTAGGGTTTAGGGATAAGGTTTAGGGTTGAGGGCTGAGGGATTAGGGTTTAAGGTATAGTGTTGAGGGTTTAGGGTTGAGGGATTAGGATTTGACGTTGAGGGTTGAGGGTTTAGGGTTTAGGGTTAGGGTTGAGAGATGAGGGATCAGAGTTAAGGGTTGAGGGAATAGGGTTTGACATCGAGGGTTGAGGGTTGAGGTTCGAGGGTCAAGGGTTTAGGGATAGGGTTGAGGTTGAAGGGATTAGGGCTAAAGTAGAGTGTGGAGGGTGTAAGGATTAGGGATAGGGTTGGAGGGTTTAGGGATAAGGGATTAGAGTTTAAGGTATAGTATCGAGTTTGTTGAGGGTTTAGGAATAGGGATAGCATTTAGGGTTTAGGGAGGGATTAGAGTTGAGGGATGAGGGATTAAGGTTGAGGGTTGAGGGATTAGGGTTTAGGGATAAGGTTTAGGGTTGAGGGTTGAGGGATTAGGGTTTAAGGTATAGTGTTGAGGGTTGATGGTTTAGGGATAGGGTTTATGTTTGAGGGATTAGGGTTTAGGGTTGATGAATTAGGGTTTAATGTTGAGAGTTGAGGGTTAAGGGTTGAGGGTTGAGGTTGAGGGATAGGGTTAATGGTCAAGGGATTAGGGTTAAATAAGAGTGTTGAGGGTAGAGGGATTAGGGTTTAAGGTATAGTATCGAGCTTGTTGAGGGTCTAGGAATAGGGATAGCGTTTAGGGTCTAGGAATGAGGGATTAGAGTTGAGGGATGACGGATGATAGATTAGGGTTGAGGGTTGAGGCATTAGGGTTTAGGGACAAGGTTTAGGGTTAGGGTTGAGGGATTAGAGTGAAGGGTTGAGGGATTAGAATTTGACATTGAGGGTTGAGGGTTTAGGGATAGGGTTGAAGGTCGAGGGATCATAGTTAAGGGTTGAGGGATTAGGGTTTGATGTTGAGGGTTGAGGTTTGAGGGTCAAGGGTTTAGGGATAGGGTTGAGGGTTGAGGAATTAGGGTTAAAGTAGAGTGTGGAGGGTATAAGGATTAGGGATAGGGTTGGAGGGTTTAGGGATAAGGGATTAGGGTTTAAGGTATAGTATCGATTCTGTTGAGGGTGTAGGAATAGGGATAGCATTTAGGGTTTAGGGATGAGGGATTAGAGTTGAGGGATGATGGATTAGGGTTGAGGGTTGAGGGATTAGGGTTTAGGGATAAGGTTTAGGGTTGAGGGCTGAGGGATTAGGGTTTAAGGTATAGTGTTGAGGGTTGATGGTTTAGGGATAGGGTTTAGGTTTGAGGGATTAGGGTTTAGGGTTGATGAATTAGGGTTTAATGTTGAGAGTTGAGGGTTGAGGGTTGAGGGTTGAGGTTGAGGGATAGGGTTAATGGTCAAGGGATTAGGGTTAAATAAGAGTGTCAAGGGTAGAGAGATTAGGGTTTAAGGTATAGTATTGAGCTTGTTGAGGGTCTAGGAATAGGGATAGTGTTTAGGGTTTAGGAATGAGGGATTAGAGTTGAGGGATGACGGATGACAGATTAGGGTTGAGGGTTGAGGGATTAGTGTTTAGGGACAAGGTTTAGGATTAGGGTTGAGGGATTAGGGTTTAAGGTATAGTGTTGAGGGTTTAGGGATAGGGTTTAGGGTTGAGGGATTAGAGTGAAGGGTTGAGGGATTATAATTTGACGTTGAGGGTTTAGGGTTTAGGGTTAGGGTTGAAGGTCGAGGGATCAGAGTTAAGGGTTGAGGGATTAGGGTTTGATGTTGAGGGTTGAGGGTTGAGGTTCGAGGGTCAAGGATTTAGGGATAGGGTTGAGGGTCGAGGAATTAGGGTTAAAGTAGAGTGTGGAGGGTATAAGGTTGAGGGTTGAGGTTCGAGGGTCAAGGGTTTAGGGATAGGGTTGAGGTTGAAGGGATTAGGGTTTAAGGTATAGTGTTGAGGGTTGATGGATCAGAGTTAAGGGTTGAGGGATTAGGGTTGAGGGTTGTAAGGATTAGGGATAGGGTTGGAGGGTTTAGGGATAAGGGATTAGAGTTTAAGGTATAGTATCGAGTCTGTTGAGGGTGTAGGATTAGGGATAGCATTTAGGGTTTAGGGATGAGGGATTAGAGTTGAGGGATGATGGATTAGGATTTGATGTTGAGGGATGACAGATTAGGGTTGAGGGATTAGGATTTGACGTTGAGGGTTGAGGGTTTAGGGATAGGGTTGAGGGTTGAGGGATTAGGATTTGACATTGAGGGTTGAGGGTTTAGGGATAGGGTTGAGGGATTAGAATTTGACATTGAGGGTTGAGGGTCGAGGGATCAGAGTTGAGGGTTTAGGGATTAGGGTTTGACGTTGAGGGTTGAGGGCATTTTCTATCACGAACTTGATTATGAGGGCTTGCCCCTTCATTGTTATGCCTATCATATGGTAGAGCATCTGGCAAGCCCTTGCAGGAAAAAGATGTGATCAATGCAAAGGATGTGATGAATCTATAGCAGGACAAAACGCGCTCACGTTATAACGCGCTCGCATTTTGTATTTCTATTGAAACGGTAAAAAAGTGGTTACCCTCGTGATCCAAGCCCACATGCTCTGTTTTCTTACTGATTTTGCGCGTGCTCCGACAAAAAAAAAGTGCTTTCATGCTATTGGGAAGTTCACATGCACATTTGACACATTGTACCACCTTTGCATGATCTTTCCACCACCTTTTCTACTTTGCCAACTTGAGAAGGAGGAAATAACATAGTTTTCACATCAAGTTTGATATATATCTATTCAAGTTTCAATTTTTGTAGTGTTGCAATGTTAATTGTGATTCAATTTTAGGAATTTAACATTGAAAAGGAAGCAAGTGGTGAAAAACTCAAATTGTTGAGGAGTTTGATGCAAGAAGATAAAAACACTACATAATTGGGTACTCTCTCCATTCAAATCTTCACTTTTTAGGTATGTCAAGTCTTTACATGCATGTTCTTTACATTTTCTTTATTTTGGATTGAATTACTTTATCATGCTTTATCATACATGTTTAAAATAGACACATTCCCAATCAAGAAAGCAACCTACAATCTCACATGATGCCATGTATATTTTCTACACTTGGGCTCTTTAATAATTATGTGTAATAAACAAACCTTAGTTCATACCATGATGTCAAACTATACAAGAATAAATCCTTACAACATAAAAAAAATACAATCCCACTATTATCATGTATTCATTTCTTAGGAACTAATATTGGTCTCTTTATCATGCTACAGACAAATTCTCTGTCATGCCGAGGAAACGATCAAGAATTAAACCAACACAGGAAGAGATAGAAGCTAAGAATGCAAAGAAAGCAATGGCTATGAGGGAACTTCATGAGAAGAGGAAATTGGACACGATAAATGAAGACATACCAATTGAAGAGGAACCACAACCATCACAAAGAGATATGGTATTGGCGGCACAAAGAGAATGAATGCAAAAACTTCGTGGTACGAGAGATTTGAATACCATAGTTGGAGACACATCCTTTACCACAAGTCAACATGTAGGGACACCATCTACCACATCTCAAGTTGAGAGTACATCATCACTCACATGTGATGAAGGAGGTACGCCATCGTTCCCACCTCAACCTCAAGGTATGTCATCTATTCCATCTTCGATCGAAGGTGTGCCATCTAACCCATTTCATTTAAATATTGATGAAATTCCTAATGTTGAGATGAATTTACCTAACTTGACACCACCTAGAATTTTGCATAGAAAGCCAAAGTATTTGATTGATATTGATGAGAATATTTTGCAGCCAATGGAAGGTAAGATTCCAAAACGCACTTGTAGAAGATATGCTAATAAGATTTGGAGATTGTTCTTTGAAAAGTTAAATGAGACTTCAAGATGTCAACTATTCATTGAAATGATGCAAAGTATAAAGTATAGGTCTATCATGAAGATTCTTGGGTTGAGAACATCAGAGGCTTCAAGTGAAAAATCTATTGTCAAGAATCTAATGAGTGCATATGAGAGTGTGGGTAACACCTCATGCACAAAAGATAGTAATGCAACACGGCGTGTGATTACATCGACTATAGTAAGTAGTCAAACGAGGAAAGCTCGTCTCATTAGAAAGACAAGTCAAGAATTGAGAATTAATAGGAAAACTTTATCAAGAGCCGTTGGAAGACGCCAAAGAATTGAGGACACTAATGCCAATGAATTATGGGCGTTCTCGGGGAGACTACCACGAAAAGATAAACCAATTGTTGAAGCATTGAGATCACTAATTGAAGACTTTTGGAAGAATTACACAAGGGTATCTCCGAATCAAGGGATGTGGTAAGAAGGAGAATCGGTAGTCAGAACCGCGAGCCACATCCAAAGCATTTTTTGAATGAGACTCAAACACAGTTTTATGGTAAATTTCTAGAGAAGTATCCTCAAATTAAAATTTGTCAAAGATATTTTGAAATGCTAAAACCTTTCTATGTTAAGATAAATCACACACGCACTACTTGTTGTTGTAGATTACATATTGAATTTTCTAACCATTTTGATGCTTATAGGTCTATATGTTTAGATATGCATACTAACAATGATTTGCAGAGTTGTGCCATATGTGCCCCACCAACATCTTCAAGAGACTTCATATCAAGAATTTTATGTGAAAGAGAGGAAGGTCAAATATTCTACAAGAAATTATGCTTGGATGGCACATGTCATCGTTGTGGTGGCTTGCAACATTTGCCAATATGTGAACATATGGAAATAACACATGCGGTTGGAAACAAACTAGTAGAGTTTGGCAAGTATAAAACAGTGGCATACAATACAAAAGATGGTAAAGAAGCAAAGAGGTGTGAATTAGTTATTGAAAAGATTCCAGTGTATTAGTTTATGCCTATATTTCGTTACAGCATAGTGTATGAGTATGCAAGACATGCCCATAGAGCTCGATGGTTGGACTTGCAATTCAAGTTATGCAAGGACACATTTCCGATTGGTAGCATTGTTTCAGTCGTCGACTTTGCAGAGAACTATAGTCTACAGCCACAGCGTGAGGTGCAATCACAATATTACAACTCCACACAGGTTTCTATATTTGTGCACATCACATTCATTCATGCCAATGATAGTACAGAGGATGACAGAAAGATCATAAGGGAGTATAATTTCTATATTAGTGATAATCACACGCATTCTATGGAGTTCGTGCAAGGTTGCTTTTAGGTGTTCTACAATGATTTGGCTAGAAGGGGCATATCGTTAAGTCAGCATATCATATGGTCGGATAATTGTGCGTCACAATTCAAGAACTCGTGGAATTTCTATTAGCTGAGTAGGAGGCATAATTTTATAGGTATTCAACATATGTGGAACTTTTGTGAGGCCGGGCATGGAAAGGGGGAGCATGATGGTGCAGGAGCATGTATCAAAAGAGCCATAGCACGAGAAGAGTTAAAGTATAAAGACAATGCAAAGTTGACAGATGCAAAATCGATTGTCGAGTGGTGTAATGCTTCCATGGGTCTAGGTAATGAAGGTAAGTCTTTAGTTCGTAGATTTTTTTGGTTGATAGATGATACTAACATTGCACCATATGAGGATGGTTGTACACTGACAGGATCAAATGAGATGCACTCTTTCAGAAGCTCAATTGCAGGTTCATGGAGTATCCATACATGAAAGATGTCATGCTTTTGTTCTTCCTGTACAATTCAAGTCTGGGATGAGTGCGAGTCAAAGGAGTGGGTTGACGAATGGCAGTTAAGTTATCTTAGCCCACTTGACACGTATCGACCCCCGACGACACTGGAACTAACACAGATGGAATCATCAGTTGACTTTGACCACATATCAAATTTAGTTCAACCAGGTAATATAGGGCATGTATATGCATTTAATTTCATCTAGTTCAACCAGGTAATGTCATCTTACTTTGTAGTGTTTTTGTAATGTTGACTAATTTCATCTAATTTGCTACACATGTCAATGTAGGGCACGTATATGCAGTTATTGCAGATGAAGATAATGAAGAGGGAACAGATTATTACTTATGTCGTTGTGTTGAGGCCAAAAAGAAATTGGAGGCCCCTGTTACAGATGGAGAAAATATCAAATACCCTACAAGATCAGTGGTTATTACTGGAACATGGCTTAGAAGGTACCCACATAAGAGTGTTAATATTTGGCTATTTCAGGACTTTGACATGCATCAGAAGATTCTTCATTACTCGAACCTTGTCGTGGCATCCAATGTTCATTTGATAAAGTATCGGGGTAGACCTTTGAACAAAATATTGTGGAAGGTGCGTGGGTCTGACCATGAAGCAATACTTGACACAATAAAGAGTAGAGCAGACCCAGATGGTTCATTGGATTAATTTGTAAGTATTCACATTGATTTTGTAAAGTTATGTTACATTGAGTTGTAAGTATGCACATTAATTTGTAAGGTTTGTCTTTTTTTATTTCCTCCTACATTTTTACACATATGTACACATTTTTACATCATCATGTTATGCATTTTTGGTGTCCTGCTCCTGATGCGACCAAACTCATAACTCACCCTACTAGACACCATTTGATGATCTCTCCAACACTCTGGATCTAGGGCACCCAATCATGATGATGACCTATATACCATTCTCCCAAGGTGCTCATAATGAATGAAAAGAAGACCAAGGGCGCCCAAGCTTAATAGACTTATTTCTTTCAATTTTGATGATCCAAACTCTTACAATATGGCATCCACTTTCATGCCTTTAGATCTTCCTTCACATATAGGGCGCCAAATCAAGTTGAAAAATCTACATAAGGGTGCCAAACTGGATGAAAGGAGACATGAAATGCGCCTTAGGACTCCATGCTAAGGTTTGAGCCATTAAATTCTCTTGATATTAGGCACTCATGATGATGAAACTTAGAGCTTTTTCCTTTCCTATGCACTCATCTAAGATGTTTGAATGATAAGGAGTGCCTCGACCTCTATAATGTACATTGGGCACCAAATCAAGGTGATTTTAAGTCACTTTGAGTCATTTGGGGTCAGTTTGAGTCTTTGAGTCATGTTGCAAAAAAGTGTCAATGTTGTCAAGTTGCACAAAGTAATTTTTGCATTTTTGGTGTCCTGCTCATGATGTGATCAAACTGACTATTCCAACACATCTGGATGGGTACATTTACACTAGGCATGGTCCTATTTTTCACCCAAACATGTCAAAACAGTCTGAGCTACATTGTACCGACGATATCCCTGAAGAGTCCAAAGTGTAAAAAGATAGCAATCTTTGACGAGATGTTACTCAAACACCATGTCACTTAGAAACATTCTGTCTAAGGCAACGCGATCATGGAGAGTGCCTCTACAATAACCTCTCTCAGTTTTTTATAGCTCTGAGGCATTTGCCCGTGGTGAAAGGTTTTCTGCTGCCCCAAAAATCGTCAGAAGGAGGCAGTGTAAAGTTGCAAAGGGGTGTAACTTTCGTCCTGCTCCTGATGCGACCAAACTGACTATTCCAACGCGTCTGAATGGGTACATTTATGCTAGGCATGGTCCTATTTTCCACCCAAACATGTCAAAACAGTCGGAGCTGCATTGTACCGACGATATCCCTGAAGAGTCCAAAGTGCAAAAAGGCAGCAATTTTTGATGAGATGTTACTCGAAAACTCTCACTTAGAAACATTCTATCTAAGGCAACGCGATCACGTAGAGTGCCTCTATAATAACCTCTCTCAATTTTTTATAGCTCTAAGGCATTTGCCCGTGGTGAAAGGTTTTCTGCTGCCCCAAAAATCGTCAGAAGGAGGCAGTGTATTAAGTCAGGATGAAAGCCTATTCACTCTAGGTGCCTGTTTTTGACCAAATCACACATGCGCCTTGAACAAGTGATGCTACAAGTGGTGAACAAAATGGGCGCCTTGAAGAATTGAGCCCTCCAAGACATCTTGCAATTGCCTAAAAGTCCAAAATTTACATAAGTGAGTTAAGGCGCCATTTTCCATCTCCAGAGCCTCCTTTGAGCACCTTAACATGGAGTGAATGTTTTAGTCTATGAAAGATTGTGCCTAAAGAATATAACAACCCCTTGAGTCACTAGGATGAACTAAGTTAACAAAAGGAACTTCATTGAGGGAGGCGCACTTGTGCATCTAGACAACTCCAGTTTAGCACCTGAGAAAAAGCATGTTTAGAGACACCCCTCAAATGAACCCTCTAGAACCAATAAGAATCTTCTCTAGGTCCATAATTAACTCATGCCCATATCCAAGTGAAAGTCTCCTTGGTCTTCCTGCTAAAGCCTCTAAAGGGTAACCATCTCAACAAGTGTCTCTAATCCCAAGAGAACTCTAGCCTCACCCAAGTCTCAAAGTATGTATGAGAACCTACAACCAATCAATCCATGTTAAGCTCCAAATGCAACACCACATTATCATGAAGCTCCCAAGCACATGACCAATGTACTCAATACCAAGAGAACCAACAAGACCACTGTCAAAACTCCAACTACAAAATTAGGTATCCAAACATGACATCATGATCTAACATCTCCTCCTAGAAGATCACATGCACCAATACAGACATCCTAGTCTCAAGAGAACTTGTATCATGCTAATACTCTAATCTAGAATCAAGAGTCCACCAAGACACACTATCAAACACCTCTAAACCAAGGATCAACATCTACAACCACATGAAGATAACCATTACACCCAACCACTATATAAGATCATCCATCACTAGGTGACGAATACACATCACTATCAAAGCAACATCCATCCTCTCATCCCAATGCAACATACCAATGCACAAATGAGCATAGACAAGGAAAAATAACAAAGTCATCCCGTGGATATAGGCAATATGCATTCAAGTCATCCCACTACAATCAATGAGGTGTGCATCCCAAAAAAATGCATAACTTGTAGATCCCAACCATTGAAAACATGCAAAATCATCATCACATTAGTAAACATCATCACATTAGTAAACTAGTAAACATCATTTGCATCCATACTTAAACCAATCTTATTGTTGTGTTTGATGTGTCCTCTTTCAAACAACCATTTAACAAAATTTGAGTCCAAACAATAAATATTTACAACAATAAACATCTCAAAGTCCAAAATCCAAACATTCTATCATCCTTAATCATTTCCATCATGGACCCTTGGTTTGAAAAAATCATTATGCAAGATAAAAACCCTATACCTATTACCTTGTCCGAGGCTCATGCAAAACCCAAAATGATTAGCCTAGTACCATGTGTCATGTCCCCGTTCCTGGCTTGATCATCAAGTGTATAATGGATTAGCCTATTCCTCATTCCCGGAGGCTAATTCCAAATGATGAGGGAATGAATTGGTTTCAGACTAACTCTATCTGTTTGTTTTACAGGAACAAGGTCAGAACCCTAAAATTTGACTAAGTATGGAAGCTTGGGAGCCTAGGCACCCATTTCACTCCAGTTTTCCTTACTAAGCGCCTAGCACAAGGATCATCCAAATTAAGTGCCTAAGAACCTCAAGGTGCCTATACATGTTTCTAGGGATCCTCCAATTGAGCGCCTAGCATAGATGGATGAAGATTGAAAGTTTTCAAGTTAAAGATGTCCTTTGGGTGAACTCACAGCACTAGGTGCATGTGTTGGTTGGAACTCCTTGGATTTGGTGCCTAGGATTGAAAGCCTTTGATGAGGAGAGAAGTCTCAAGGCCTGGTCTGGCACCCTCACTTGCCTACCCCACCCTCAGAATGTGCCTAACCTTCATAAGGTGTTAACACTCTATTTTGAGCGCCTAGCAGGGGTAATGGATAGATTGAAGGCTTGGGAGCTAAGGAAAGTCACTTAGATGAATAATCAAGATTGAAATGAGAAACTCCTAGCCAAGGAGCAAAATTCCTCAATTCTTGCATCCAAAAATCAAATCTAAGTAAGGCACTCTTTCCATTTGCCAAAGGCTCTATTAGCGCCCTTGGTTGATGATCTCTCCAGACACCTGAAATGGCACCCAGTGGATCTTTCAATTTGTATCAGGAAGAAGGGAAGCATTCTCAGTGTTGTTCAGATAATCTAAGTTGTAAAGTTAACAAGGAATAGAGCCAGAGGACAAGGCACACTTATTGGTCTCCATCACCTCAGAAATGCGCCTAATGCAGTTGGTGTCAACTTCCCTCTTTCTAGCCTCCAAATGGCGCCTAGAGTCAAAAAAGGATTTCACTGAATAATGTTAATGTTTTGAGCATCAAACTCTACTTGGCGCATACCTATGCTCTTGCAACCTCAAATTGGTGCCTAGGGTTTAGTCATCCTCCTAAGGCGTGGTTCTGCTCCTCCATAACCCTGTTTTGGCGCCTAAACTTGGAAGTACCTTGAAGACTTGGATTAAGATGGAATTCACCTCCAGAATGTTAGGCGCTTGATAGAAGATAAAGGCACTAGGGTAAAAGAGCTTCAAAAGTTTGATGTCAAGTATGAATTGAGATAATAGGCGCTGATACCAGTTGACATTACTCCAAACATGAGCCTAAGAGAGATGCAAGTCCCCAAGACCAATTTTGGAACAAGGTGCTCCATCAGAGGGTAAGATGATAATCCTTGGAAGTCAAGTGTTTCAAAGATTCTTTGAGAAATTGACAAGTTGTAACCTAGGCGCCAAAACCCCTGAGAATCCTCCTATCTGGCGCCTAGTTAGAAGAACACTAATATTGCGCCTAAGTGAATTTGAGTGTCAATATAGAGTCATCAAACCCCACCAGACGTTCATCCATGTTTCTACCACCTCAAGGAAGCGCCCAACTTAGGATGGCACCTAGTCTGGTCTCTACTACCTTCAGTTAGCGCCTAACCCTAAGAGTCTTGCAACTATGACGTTCATCCATGCAACAAGCAAGGTGATGCTCCCTTGTGATATTGTGAGGTGTTGACATTCAGTTGACATCATTGAGTTTGATTGAGTTGATCAAGTGTAGACGCCATTGTAAACATCAAGGCTTCAAGGCCTTTCTTTTGTATCTCCATTGAATAAGTTGTAACTTCATGCTATTGAAAGCATTATCCATGTAATAAGACATTGCAAGTTAATTGAGTCAAATAACTAGACAAGTACCCAACTCTAAGGTTGATTCATTCAAGTAGTTATCTTTGATATATATCTTTGTGTTGTTGAAGTAGTTGATGAATTGATAGCAAGTAAAATTCTTTAAGGAAAAATTTTCGTAGAACTAGTTGGGTATCTTACACCATGCCTATCCATCAAACATCACAATGCAATCAAAATCCTAACAACATGCCCATGATCCAAGATCAAGTACAATCATGCAAAGATATTATCAATCACAAGCCTATTAAGAATGAACTAGAGTCTTCTAGTACCATACTTTTCCATCAAACACCATACTTTTCTCATTGATGGGGGTGCCGGTTTGAATATTTGCACTTTGAAGCTAGTCCTTGCATTGGGGTTCTCTGAACAGGCAGTAGATCCAAGACGGAAAATTACTATCAAAGCCTATGACGAGGAGGAACGAACCACAAAGGGCACGGTTGTCCTACCCATTCAAGTGGGACCGGTAATTAAAGATGTGGTGTGCCAAGTCCTTGATCGGGAGCTTGCTTACAATATTCTACTAGGGAGACCATGGATCCACGCCATGAAAGCTGTCCCCTCCACCTACCATCAATGCATAAAGTTCCCACACGATGGCCAGCAGGTCACCATACACGGTGACCCCGATCCCTACCAACATTGCAACTCTTTCCAAGCAAAACCGGAATGTGTCATACCCAACAATCGAGCCCATATCTCCCCTACTCTGCCACAAGACCATACTACCGAAGCTTCCTCCTCACGGCCCAAACCAATGAAAATCACCATAAAAGAAAATGGCGTGGGGGAATACCAGATTGAGCACAGCCTCAACCTTGCAAAAATGCCCTTGTCTCCTCGCTCCTTTGGCCAGCCCAAGCATCAACCCAGGCATTTTCCAAAGCCCTCTGCTCCTCCTATCACTCCCGCAAACCCCTTTGTAAAATGGGGGACCTTATCTGATGAATCAGAGGAGCGAGATCTCTTGCAATGGCTTTATGCTGAAGAAGAAAACACACCCCAAGAGCCACCTAGACTCCCTACAGAACTCTATGGACGGGGTGAAACCATCTTGCATAGGATGGGATATGAAGGACAAGGCCCTATCGGCCTCAGAAAAGAAGGGATCATCGAACCTATACAACCTTCTTCCTCCTCTTCGGCTAAAAACACCACTGGCCTCGGGTACAAAGGTAAAGGTAAAGCCAAAGAAAATGCCTGCCTAGTGGAGACAATTCAAACACTCCAAGAGGATAGTGACGCAGATTCGGATGATTCCAATCAGTATGAGTGGGACGAGCTAACAGAGCACTCCTACGATGACAAAGAGATTGACACCATCCAAACTCTTAGCCCATATCATGAGAGACAAACGCAACGGGACAGACCACTGGAGTCTGATTTGCCCCTCCCTGAGGTTATGGCTTTCGAGAAAAGTATAGATTCCATTGCGATAAACAACCTGGAAGAAAGTACCACCCAGAACACTACCCCCACCTGTGCTCCTAATATTTCCATCCACACTATCAATGAATCAGGTCTTTCATCCGACTCCCTTTCCCTCTTACACCCTGAGCTTATTGACTGGGACCTGCAAGGGACCCCTCAATTAGATATGTTCCAGAACGATGATGCCTACATTGACTATATGGGACTTCGAGATCATTTACCAAAAGGAGATCATAAAGCCGGTTTCGCTATCAAACTCAATACTGTAGCTTACTTCAGGGAGGGTGCCAAGCCTTCTAGTCGCAAAAATGTAAAGATCAAAAAGGGATCTGACGGTGAAAACCGCCATGCGGCAGTGTCAGATTATAAAACAGTAAAAAGAAAGGACATATCTGAAGGTGAAAACCCAACTGTGGCACCTGACGATGGATTGCTTGACACCCTCCCAAGTGATATGTATCAAGAAAGGTCATAGATCGTGGTAGAGCCAACAGAGCTAGTGAACATTGGAACCAAAGAGCAGCCTCAGCTTATCCACTTTGCAAAATCTCTCACGCCGCCTGAGAAAACCAAGTTTGTACCATTCTTTAAAAAGAAGAGAGGCAGCTTTGCTTGGTCATATGCCGACATGCCAGGTTTGGACCCAAACCTGATTCTACATCACTTGCCATTGGATCCAGGGGTGAAGCCCGTAAAGCAAAAACTAAGAAAGATGCATCCCCATATAGCCCTACTGGTCAAGGAAGAACTCAAGAAATTGTTAGACGTGGGGTTCATCAGAGCCATAGATTACCCTGAATGGATATCTAATATTGTGCCAGTGTCTAAACCAGATGGCAGGGTTCGACTATGCAACGATTTTAGAGATTTAAACAAAGCATGCCGAAAAGATGACTTTCCCTTGCCTAACATCGATATCATAGTCGACCTCACGGCAGGACATACAATGCTGTCACTTATGGATGGATTCTCAGGGTACAACCAGATCAAAATAGCACCAGAGGATCAGCACAAAACCGCTTTCACTTGTCCATGGGGTACCTTTTGCTGGAATGTCATGCCATTTGGGCTGAAAAACGCAGGTGCTACATATCAGCGGGCCATGACAACTATATTTCACGACATGATGCATGTGACCATGGAAGATTATGTTGACGACATCTTGGCAAAATCACTCACCAGGGACTCACACCTAGACACATTAGAGAAAGTCTTCCAACGACTGGACCAATTCCAAGTAAAATTGAACCCGAAGAAATGTGTGTTTGGGGTAACATCGGGCAAGCTGCTAGGCTTCATCGTGTCAGCAAATGGCATAGAGGTAGACCCGGCCAAGGTCAAAGCAATCATGGACATGCCTCCGCCCAAAACTCTAACACAGTTGAGATCCTTACAGGGCAAGCTACAGGCCATCCGCAGGTTCATCTCACAGCTGGCAGACAAGTGCCATCCTTTCAGCCATCTCCTACATAAGAATGTTCCATTTAAATGGGATGAGCAGTGTGAAGAGGCATTCAACAAGCTCAAGGAGTACCTCATGAATCCTCCTATACTCATGCCTCCGATCCAAGGAAAACCTTTGATTCTCTACATATCTGCTACACCTACTGCTCTTGGGGCTCTCCTAGCGCAGCAAGACTATGAGAACAAGGAAAGAGCTGTGTACTACATCAGTCGAACCTTAGTGGGCTACGAGTTGCAGTACTCACAGGTGGAACGTTCATGCCTTGCGGTGGTTTTTGCCTCACAAAAACTCTGACACTACATGTTGGCACATCCTGTCAAACTCATTGCCAAGATCGACCCACTAAAATATCTTCTCAGCAAAGCAGCTCTCACAGGTCGACTAGCCAAATGGGTTATGCTTCTTAGCGAATATGATATAGAGTATGTGGACAGAAAAGCCATCAAGGGGCAAATCATCGCTGACCAACTAGCTGAGGCACCATTACAGGACACTTCACCAATGCAGTTTGAGTTCCCCGATGAATCTTTATTCACTCTGTCAACATCTCCTTGGAAACTCTACTTCGACGGGTCTTACACCAACCATGGATCAGGGGCAGGTATCTTGTTCATCACTGCCCAAGGCGACACAATTCCAAAGTCCTACAGGTTGTTATTTCCATGCACTAACAATATAGCGGAGTATGAGGCTTTGGTAATTGGTCTCAAGATGGCCACTGAGTGGAAAATCCAAGCACTATGTGTCTACGGTGATTCTCAGCTCGTCATAAACTAGGTCAACGATGAGTATCAGACCAAAGATGAGAAGCTCATCCCATACAAACGGATGGTCGACGACCTCAAAGAACATTTTGGGACCATCTCGTTTGAGAAAATACCCAGGATAGAGAACAAAGCAGCAGATGCAATGGCGACCATAGCCTCTCTTCTTGAGATACCTGAACATGAGCCACGGTATGAGTTCTTAGTAGAAACAATTCGACAACCGGCTTATGATCTCCTCGAAACCCATTCCATTTGCCACCTAGTAGGATTTGATTCACCTTGGTACGGTAAGACCTACACTTACCTCAAGGACAATGTCCTTCCTTTGGACCTCTCTTCCAACCAAAAATGAACTTTCATCCGACAAGCCTCCCATTACACCATTATCGCCAATACCCTTTACCGACGTGGTCTGGATGGTACTTTACTCCGTTGTCTAGAACAAGAAGAATCTGTAACTACCTTGCGAGACGTGCACGAAGGGATCTGCGGAACACACTCCAGCGGTCCTTCCTTAGCTAAGAAACTCATGCGTTTGGGTTATTACTGGCCTAATATGGAAATGGATTCATATCAGTTCGTCAAAAAGTACAAACAGTGCCAGATACATGGGAACCTGATTCATGCACCTGCTCAGGAGTTGCGACCTCTAACGACACCCTGGCCCTTTTGCCAGTGGGGACTTGACCTCGTGGGAAAGATTCATCCGCCCTCTTCCAACGGCCATAAATTCATCATAACCACCACTGAGTACTTTACAAAGTGGATTGAAGCCGTTCCCTTATCAACCGTCATAGGAAAGCAAATTTCCTCTTTCATTCTGAATTACATTATCTGCCGATATGGCATCCCTTCATCCATCATAACGGATAATGGGAGACCCTTCAAAAATCAGGATGTCTAGGAACTTTGTGAACGTTTCAAGATCCAACATCGCTTCTCCACTCCATATTACCCCCAAGGTAACGGCCAAGCTGAGGCATCGAACAAAACCATTCTAAAAATCCTAAAGAAGACTGTCAATGAAGCTGGTCGCGATTGGCACGTCCAACTCAATCCTGCTCTGTGGGCCTATCAAACCAGCATACGCACTCCCACAGGTGCTACACCCTACGCCCTCGTCTATGGTTCCGAAGCCATCCTTCCCATTGAGGTCGAACTCCCATCCCTTTGGGTGTCGTTGAAAGGTCTCATATCAGACGAAGAGTACAGAGTCTCCAGACTACAAGAGCTAGAACTGCTAGAGGAAAGGCGCCAGAAAGCTTTTGACCATCTCAAAGCCTATCAACAGATGATGTCAAGAAGCTACAACCACAAGGTTAGACCAAGATGCTTCAAGGTTGGGGACCTCGTCCTAAAAGAGAACCCTCGCAATCAGCAGGACAGAGAAAAGAAAGGTAAGTTCGAGCCTAACTGGCTTGGACCCTATATAATTGTAGCGGCTTACGGATCGGGGGCATATCAGTTGGCCACATCAGAAGGTGAGTTGTTTGATGATCCAATCAACAGCATGCACCTTCGCCGGTTCTATACCTAAGAGAACCCCAATGCAAGGGGGCACAATAAAAATCAAAAAATCAAAACAAAAAAAAAAAAGTCAAAAAAAAAAAAGGTTACAAAGAGAAAATACAAAAAACAAAAAAATCGGAAAAAATAGCAAGCATACAAAAAAATCGTCCTTTGGTGAAAACCTGGCAAACAGACTCCTTGGATAGGTATCATGGTGAAAACCTGGCAATCATGCATCATGTTACTTTCTAGCTTCTCGTGCAAATAAAAGCAAGTGATGAAAACCTGGTAAACAGGTGTTACTTGTGACGAACCGCATTCTCCATCTTTGGGAATCCAATCACCTTGAGCCCATTCTCCCTCTATTTTCCTCATTTGACCCATATCCATCACACAATAAACACTTGACAGTTACCTATCATGGCTTGATACTCACCTTGTGGCCTTGTCAACCAAGGTTTTGTCCCATACCGTCTCCTCAATGTGAGCCTAGTGTAGTGTCTCTCGTCAGTGTCTGTGGTCCGAATCCGTGAACTACATTGCCTCTGCGTCGTCACGTAGGCAAGGCCATTATTCTAATGCGCCCCCGAGGCTTCCATCTCTCCCAAAGTCCCATTCATCTCCTTTCTTGTCTTCATTCTGGTCATCTTTCTTCTAGTCCATCCATGGTCCATTAGGGTTTACCCCGAACTACGTTGCCTCTGCGTCGTCACGTAGGCAAGGCCATTTAGCAATGAGCCCCCGAGGCACTAGGTCAATCCCTTAGGGTCCGTCTTCTCAATAAGGATTGTGCAACCTTCTCATCAGGTAAGCAAATGCAAGCAGACACCCGCGCTTCAAGCAGAAATCTTGACTATGAGCATCTTAACCTATCCAATGCAAAGCAAATGCCCAAGGTCTTCTAAATGATTTTATGCAAATTAAGGCAAGAAATAAACACATATCAACGCAAATATGCTTTTGTAGATTGGAACCTAGGGTTAAGTTACAGAGTCTTGGTTTTTGCTATCATACCTTCCTATGCTACTCAAGGATGCCAAAAGCTAGAGATGCTATGATGGGTGCATGATTACTTTCTTTGTTTGTTGTTTGTGGATTAAACTTTAGTAATGCGACGCCTTGTCTAAGGACATGATCAGCAAAAGATCATCAAGGACATCCAAGGCCTTACATGAACGGGGGCAATCCTTGCCTGTTGAAACGTAAGAGGTACTCAGGTCATCTAGATTCAATTTTGACTAGATGCTTGTATTAACTTGCTCAATCACACTCCATGTAAGCGATACTCAGGTCATCTCGGTTCAATTATACCTAGATGCTTGTATTCACTTACAACATTTCAGAAAAGTACCAAAAACAAAATGCCCAATGATGAAATAAAGCCATCTAAAAGCAAAGCATCCGTCCTATATCCATATACACATCCATGCTTCCGTATCCCATACAATCCTCATTATCCCAACTATGCAGAGTAACGATATCAAGAAAAGTTCCTAAGTCATTCTTTCGCAACCATTCCTCTATCCATCATGTCATTCTTATGTCGATAGAGTACATTTGGACATCACAAAAACAAGGCATATAGGAGCATATCATATCATTCGTAGAAACTAGTCATGCACATGATTAGGTTAGTAGAATGCACCATCCAATGCATTAGGTCACCAATACATTTGCATCACATCTTAATCTTAAAAGCCCAGAAAATCAAACAACATAGCTAAGTGCATCACATATATAGTTGCATCACCAAATAGTACTCATGTTACAACTGCATACATTCAAAGCATTACATCATATAAACATCCAGTAGCATCTCACATATCTATACAGCATCATAACATAGAAATCATGTTCCATACATATACATTTGCATTAGATCATATAGACATCACATATTCAGTTACATCATAACATAGAAATCATGTTTCATATACATACATTTGCATCATCACATAGACATCATATTACATTTTGCATTCATTTGTCACATTATATCATATAGACATCATATAGCAGCATATCAAAGTATTTCTCATATAGCATCATATAGACCATCTAACTGTAGGAGTCCGGACAACACTGAGAGGGGGGTGAATCAGTGTTGTATTAATTTTCAAACATTTTACAACTTTTTGAAAGCTTTCTCTTATAGAACAGATGGAAAGGAATACATTAATGATTTGTTGAGTTTATATGCACAAGACTTACAATAACAGATGTAAACAAAACATGATCAAACCAATAATATGCACACACATAGAAGAAATTAAGACACAACCTTTTTACCGAGTGGAAAACCCTCAGGGGTAGAAAAACCACTCATGAAGTGCCTCACTGGCTTAACTGAGAAACATGCCTCACTGGCAATACAAATTGTCTCACTGACAAATATTAAGGTCACACTGACCTATAAGCCTCACTGGCTAATACAATGCCTATTAACAAAACATCAATCTTTGTGTGCAAGACATGATTGCTGTTCAATCGGATTTGCACCATTGTTTACAACCTTATACCTTCTGTTTGATTTTCAAATCAAGACCATTTTCTTTTGCAAACAAGCTCCATATACAAATCTCTATAAACAATTTTCTTTGCAAATTAATCCTGTATTCTGATCCATTCAACAACACTGCATATCAATCCTGTGTTCTAATCCTCCATACAATAACACTGCATATCAATCCTGTATTCTAATATGCTTAACAACACTACTTTTCTCTGTATGTTTCATCTCTACCTTACTAGCCATTCAATCAATTTCACCTGATTATCATTGCAATTGCATATTGTCTTTTTGATCACCTTGTCAGTCTCTGTACCTGTATTTGATCCCTGTCAGTTCATCATTGATCTGCACAATATCACACATCAATCTACTTGCAAAGCCATTATATACAAGATAATCATTTCACCTTCTCTCTGCAAACAAAATCATTTCATCTTCTCTCTGCAAGCAAAATCATTTCATCTTCTCTTTTTAAACAAAATCATTTCACCTTCTCTCTGTAAATCAAAAACCCTTTCATTTTCAAAAATAAAAACATCAAGAAATCCAAATGCCAATTCATCTGCAAGAAGAAAATCTTATTCACAAAATAAATGATCAACTTTGATATTCTTCTGTGTGCAATTTAATCTTCAAAAGACCTTTCAAATTCCATCATTCTCCTGCAAGAAACCATGAATAATTTCCACTATTTATTTTCTCTTCATAAAAGAAATCCGTTCATCTTTCATATCTGCCCTCATTCTTGTCTCTGCAAAAATAATTTCTCCAATAAAATCATCTGAAAAAAAATAAATCTCTATTTTGCAAAAGACTTTTCATTTTCATGCAAGCTCCTCTGCACAATATCTCCAATAAAAAACTTGCTATAAACAAAACTCTCCTTTAAAAAAAATCTTTTCTAAATAATTCCTTAATCCTCGTGAGTGGATTACTTCTTGTTTTAGAAAAAGAATCTTAAAAAATATTTCAAAAAAAAACTTTAAGAAAACTCTTTCTAATCGGGCACCAAAACATTCTATAAACTGCCTCAAAAAGAAGCTAAAAATAACCAGTCAACTTAGAGTCCTGACGTCCATATGCATGTCAATGTGCATTGTCGAGGGAGGTGGCAAGTTTAAAATCTGACCACCGATCTACCAAATCGCGCCCAAACTTCATTCAAATGGAACCTTAGATTAAGTCTTGGCGCCCATGCGCTCATCACATTACCAAAGCCATCGGTCTCCAAGGGAAAGGGCCGGTCACTGCCATGTGTTAGGAACCCTTTACTAGGTCACCTTAAGTGACCCAACTTGCTATAGCAAGTCAACAAAAGATTAAAACATAAAGAACATTTGATATATGACGGGCTTAAAAAGGAATGAACAACTTAGTTTAGAATCAACAAAGACTTAGGATTATCTTCATAGGTAAAACACTTAAGTCCAGTAACATTAAGATGACATACCACTTATATGAACAAGGAGCATGATGACATAATGACTACAAGAAATATGAAGGAGGAACAAATCAACACCACTCAACATAGATCCTCAACTCAACTTAGCACTGATCCACTTCCTGACTTAGCCATAAAGCAACATATCAACCTGAAGTATCTGAGACCCAACATGAAACAAACTATGAACATTAACCATCTGATTACTGATATCAAACCATCCATGCTACTACATTTGTCTGTATGAAGATCAACTCACAACTAAAGACTATGATATCAGATAAGATCAAAGCAATTGCCAACAACTTTATTGCAACAAATGTCATGAGATGAGCATGTAAAGATCTGCATGTAACAACTTTTTGTAATCTATATCTGCATGTAAAGATCATTTCATTGCTCTATCTTGATATTTTGTAATCAACACATCCTTGTTCCAACCTTGATGACCAAGCATTCACACTGACCAAGCTGCAACATGATAACAAGATAAACACACAACCATACCATATGATAACAGAAAGGACACACAAGATGATGTAAACTCTACATAGGATGATGTGAACTCCTGCTCCTCCTGATCCTGCAACAACTATGGCAAACACACAAGATGATGTAAACTCTACACAGGATGATGTGAACTCCTGCTCCTCCTGATCCTGCAACAACTATGGCAACTTTACATCATCAACTGAACAACCTTTTGACATCAATGACAACTTGTCACCATCACTAACTATGCAATAGACTCACATCATACGATAGAAGTAAAATCATCATCTCATAACACATGCAATAGATACACAAAGTTGCATCATCATCCATACTATCATATACAAAGAGGTCCAAATGTACAATATCACCATCTCTCTCAAAATCAAAGTGTCATATACAATATGCGTCTAAATAGACGGTGATACATGTCCCAAAAATGTACAAAATCTGGTCTGTGTCTACCCCTGCTGCTGTGGGCCACCACTGCCAGCTCCTGACTACTGAGGTCCCATCACGGATGCCCCTAACTGCGAAGGACCTGCTCTGTGAGCCACCCCAGGCTGACTCCTGAAACTTCCTGCCCTCTGGCTCGACGCCACGGTACCATGGTACAAGCCTCGGTAGTACTGTGCCTGCTGCTGCGCTCTGGCTAGGTCTGTCTGCGCCTGTGCCAACTGCGTCTGCAACTGGCCTACCTGTGCCTGTGCCTGCTGCACCTGCCCAACCAAAAATGTACTCGCTGCGTCTGTGCCCATGGCAGCCACTGCTGTGTCCCTCTCTACTCGGATAAGGCGTACCCGGGCATCTGCCATGTCTCGCTCGCGAGTCAAACCAGTGATCACCGCTGCGTCTACATCTCACCTCCTCTCCACTCTCCTCAGCTGTGCCTGCAGCTCTCGTACCTGTCCCCTCAGGCTGGCTATAGTCCTCTCATGTGCCTCACCCTGCACTGGCCCCTGTGCTGCCTCTGCCTATCCTAGCCCCGGCTGCTGTGGCACCTGCTGCTGGGGCACCTGCTGCTGTGGTACCTGCTGCTGTGGTACCTGCTAGGGTGGTGGCATCTGTGCCTGCTGCTGCACCTGCTGTTGTACCTCTCCCTGTCCTGGCACTGCCTGCCCAGCCCGATCTATCCTCCTCCACTGCCTCGGCCTCTCTGTAGCTCAGCCACCCCGTCGTCCTCATCCTCCTCTAGCGCCCCTCTGCCCTGGGCTAGCCTCTCCCTCATCATCCTCTGAGTCCGCCTCGTTAATACGAGGCACCAGCATGCCAGGCCCTGAATATCTCAGGAATGGATGTGCGGTAATCCAATCCTCATACTCCTGTGTAACCCCCGCATCTGCTATCTCTCGCCTCATGTCCCATGCCACATAAGGCAACTGCTGGAACTCTGCTAGGGCCTCCTCATAAGATGCCATCGGCCCCCATCGGACCCTCTCTGCATGTGTCCGTGCAAACATGGCCTGTCCCTGCGGCATGCCCTGTCTCCTGCCAAACTGTCTCAGCACTCGGCCCACCATCTGCCTCTCCAGTATGTGCCGTGTCTGGCCTATCAACCACCTGGTCTGAAAGTAGAAGGGTAGCTCATCTCCCTCGTCATCCCAGGGCTCGCAATCCAGATATGGCCGCCAGATGACCACATCTACCCCATCCAAGGTATGCCGCCAGTACTCTAGCTTCCCCAGCCTGTGCTGGGAAATCACTCCTGCATAGCCATAGCTGTATGGCTCTCCTCGCTGCCTAGCAAAGACGCATATCGGCCTGGTCACCGCTATGTGCTCCCACAGCCAAAACTGTAACAGCAACACCCCGGCTGATAAACTCGTGCTGCGGTGGTACACCACCTGATGCATGTCGTGATATAGGTGGGCTAGCACGCAGGGTCCCCACGCATATCGGGTGCCCTCGGTCAGCATCCGCTCCATGACCCTGCCCCATCCAATGGGGAACCCGTGCGATCTCCTATCGGGCATACAACGCCCGCAATCAGTCCAGCCACAATCCCAGGGAAGTAGTCATAACAGTCATAGATATCCTACCACGGGATGACCTGTCCCACCAGCTCGGGATCGTCAAACACTTGCTGACACTCGGCAAGTCCCGCGTCCCGCTGTGCGTCATACTCCACTAACTCGCCTACCACGGGCAAGTGCAGTATCCTGTAGACGTCCTCCAGCGTCACCGTCATCTCTCCAGTAGGGAAGTGGAAGGTCCCGTCCTCGCTGTGGAATCTCTCCACAGCAGCTGTCAATAGTCCTCGGTTCGCCCGCACCTCGGGCATAAAGCAAACGTAATCTAAACCCATGGCACCAAGCGCCACTCTGTCAGCCTCCGTCAGCATGTATCTCTGCAATAAAGGCATGGGGAACGTCTCCCTCGACTGCAGAGTCTCTCGTATCTCCTCCTGCAAGCACGCAAAGCAAGGCGTCAGTCTCAAGCTGCATATACCATACTCAACATATCTATTGAACTATATCAACTAAACTTAGCATTTCAAATTGATCAAAACAGCACACTACATCTCTTGACTAGATTCCTGCAATCTCGGAGATAGCTCATCGATTCCTGCATCAAACAGGACGCTAATCGAATCAATTTGGCTAAGTAATTTGCCCTCTCGAGCAAATGCGCCACTACAGGTGGTAAAAGCGCTGTTTCTGGTATATGCGCCGCAATAATCAACGTATGTGCCACAAAAATGCATATGCGCCGCTACAGGGCACATATGCGCTGTTATAATGCATGCGCCGCAGAAATCCACGTATGCGCCGCGAAATTACGGATGCGCCGCAGGAAGTCACATATGCACAACTTTAACAAATGTGCTGCTACATTTCACGCATGCGTGGCAGAAATACAAAAGCGCTGCCAAATTGCATATGCGCAGCTAGAATGTACAAATGCGCAGCTTTCACGCATGCGCCGACGAAACCGGCATATGCGCCGCGAAATTACATAAGCGCAGCTTCGCAAGGCATATGCGCCGTTCTGCGTTTCGGTGCATTCATTTCACCTATTTTCTACGTGCATTTATGACACCTAAACTCGACCCTAGGAGAAATTTTTCGAAGCACATACCGGGGGTCCTGCCTCTGCTGGCCGCCCGAATCGTCGGACTCGCTCGAATCGGTGCTCCTCGCGTGGAATGTCTGCTGCTCTGGCTGCCATGCTGCTCTAAGTTTGCTCTGAGCTCTCCTTCTCCAATCCAGATCAACCAAGTGTGCAAATGACTATTCTTGTGGACCCAGCTCCTATTTATAGCCTCCAAACCCTAATTCTGGCTAGGTGATGACTGTGACTACTTCCTGTGTCCGTTTTTTCTCCCATTTTCTTCCCGCATCCCTGACTGCGTCCCTTTTCCTCCAACCTATCCTAACCCCTTCCTCGTCGTGAGATCGTCCGTCTCCAAAACTTTCGCCGTTTTTCCCGTCCAATCTCCCGAGGGGGCATCCTATCGTCATTTAACCTATACTAGGGGCAAACTGGGGCATGTATCATCATTCAGACTATCAATTTCTTTGAAGCAACGCTGTAAACTGCATTGCATCAAAGAGGGGCAAAATGTATACGCCTAAAAATGACACAAATCATCCTAAATAAATATTCTAAATATTTATTCCATTCTTCTATTAATTAAATAAATATTCCAAATTTATTTAATCAATTCACTATTTCACAATTAAATAAATTCTATTTATTTAATTAAAATTCTTCTAAAGTCCTTCACAATTAAATAATCATAAATTATTTAATTAAGCCTAATTCCTTTATCCTAAAGTTCTAAATTCAAAATTCCACATCACCTTTACACCTCACCTTTTCCACCTCACCTTGTCCACCTCATCAGGTTGCACATGTAATTAAATATATTTAATATTTAATTACCTTATTTTCCCTCACCCACATGGCCTATTTCTTCTCCAATCAGAGGTCAGTTAACCAATCAATCAAATCTGTTAACTAACCTGTCAGTTGAGTCAAATCCTCAATCAATCTAGTCAGTTCCACAATCCACTCTTCTAACTGATCAATCAATTCTGTTAACAGACCAGTCAATGGAGTTAACTCTCCAATCAGTTTTGTCACATCCCACCTTTCATGATGGAGCTGGGACACTTGGCACATTTCCACTGGTTGCACATTCCTCAACCATCCTCAGCCATTGATCTTCATATCTTCTCTCAACCGTTGATTCCTATTCCTCCAAGTCTATAAATGAAGCTTCATCCCTTCATTCTATTCATCCAGGCTTTAGACATCGTTACTCTGCAGAAATATCACCAGCGCGCCTTTGGCACCCATTTGTCATCTACAAGCTTGAGATCACCATTGTTGCATTGGAGCTCACCTTCATTGCATATCACACCATAGCCGTTCACCATCGACTTCCTCAAACAGCTTTAAAAGATTGCACTCTCTGAGGGCTCATCTCATCTGCGAAAGGATGATTCGTGATAGGCGAACAACAGAAGTTTCGAAACGGAAGAGGTTTGCTGTGTTTGTTCATTGCTTTGTTCATTTGATTCTTCTTTGTTTCTCTATTCTGTTGATGTTTGGGTCATCTATTATTTATTTGATTGATCACTATTTTACCCTCACATAATCAATGGCCTATCAAGCCTATCAAAGAAAATGCAAACATCCTATGTAATACAATCAGACTTTAAATATTTGAAGTAGCCATCTACAAATATCCATTCAAAAGTGGATTTATAATGCAAGTATGGACACCATCAATAAAAAAGATTTGTATTAACCAAATATCCATATAGGCATACATCAATATCTGTCGATATAAGTATAACATATATACAAAATAGCCATATAGGCTTACAAGAATGCCATATAGGCATACAATGTCAACTATGTACAATACAAAATATATGTCCACAAATGCCATATAGGCATACAATAAAGGAACACAATAAAAAGTCATTCCCCTCTGGCTGGTGAAGAGAATAAATCATGAGCATCCTTTGATCTTCTAGGGGATGGAGACATGCATGTGGGTGGTCTACTACGAACCCGAGGGCTACTCCTATTTAGTTCTTCCTGCACCTTTACCTATTACAAAAAAAAGTATAGACATTAATATATAGAAATTACATGTTATAAAAAAAATGAAACATTTAACAAAATAATCACTTACCGCTAACATATAATCTGTCTCCTTGCTTGCCTCAGTAGCAGGAATAGGCCTTGGTGATGTCATGTCCTATAGAAACCATCTAGATAGAAATTAAACTTCAAATCAATAATCTTTTGATTTTTCAAAAATAGACAACTATAACAATGAATGTAAATTGAAATTTACTAATCTGCCTCATACCCCTGTCAATGCCATGGAGCTATGAATCGCAGAGGCCACACCCTGCTCCATTGCCCTATGAACATGGGGAGGTGTCTCCACAGCCTGTATCATCTGAAAATAAAATAACATTATTCAATTATGAAAACTATAATAGTGATGCAAATCATGGCTCCTAACATACACACACGTTCATCTAAACATGGAAGTACACACAATAAAACACACAAATCACATACAAAAATTTAGTAAGTACAATTCATTCATTAAACTATTTATTTTATTACCTTCGTAAAGCTTTGAAGTCCACCACTGCTGGCAGGTGTTGCCATGAAATCTACAGTATTAACCTATTCAACATCCAAAATCAGAAATTAGAATACCATTCATATAACGATGCTATTCACATGTAATATTTATAATTGTTTACTAGTTACATACCTCGACAGTAGATGATCTAGTGAAAAATGTAGGTGGAGAACCACTGAAAACTGCATCGATGCTATGACCCTAAAATTTCATTAAAATCATCAATTTAAACTAGTTAATCTTGTATTTCAAAAATGAAATTTAATAAATTAAATTCAATAAACTTACTAATATTTACCTGAGTATCAAGGCTGAAAGTCTCACTCAGGAGGGTATCTGTCATCACCATCTACTCAGCTGCAAATGTAGCCTGTGCACCTGCGTCCTGACTGTCCATGGGGTCATAACCACAGGCTGACCCGCAAGCCTGGCAAGTATGCAGTGGGACCCTACTCCTCGCACTATCTCCCAACCCACTCTGTGTTGCAGGATCGGCATGCTCTATGATGCTCTGGGTCAAGGCACTAATCGACCTCAGTGTATCGACCTCAACACTCTCCTTCATAATGGAAGGGATAGAAACATGCTCGTGGGCTGGTCTACTGATTACTCGTCTCACTACCTGTTGTGGGTCAAGATGTGCCCTTGGTCTATCCTGTGCTGAGCCCCCACCTCTACCCTGGAAGTCTTGCATATCAAAATAGTTTGGCACTTTATTGAGGACAAACTCGCAGTAGAGTTTCCTCAAAAAGTATTGCGGGACCTCATTATTATTGCATGGAGGATGGTCAAAAACCATCCACCATCTCTGCCCAAAATTGTCCCTTATCGCTTGGTTGTTGCACCAATGGATAGGGAACCTCTTGCATGTAATGGGTGGAGGTTGATTTGTTTGTGGGTTTGTGAAAATTGAACACAAGTCTAATTTTGTAATTTGTAATTTTTTGACATCTTGATATGATAATTTATCTGCATAGTAATCTCTAAACTCTCTCTTTTTATCGGTCCAACTAGTTATTTGCTTGCTAATTGAATTTACATTTGATAACATAGACTCAAGAGATTCGGCAAGCATGGATCTATGCAAGGTTGAAGTGGAAGGATCTTTCAACCTTGCAATTATATCTTCAATTTGTTTTTTGTTGTTTTCAATTTGCCCCATTATATTATCTTGTGTTCCAGGGGCATGTCGAGGAATGAATGGAGGAGGTTGTTGTTCTACAGGTATTTCCTCCTCAAGATTTTGTGGATTTTGAGGAGGAGGAGGAGGAGGTGCATTAACATTTCCTGACAATTAACGAAATATACATCAAAAATCAACAAAAACCTACCTATTTAGAAGAAATTCAAACAAAAAAACAAAGATAACTCACCCCTTTGGTGTGCTCGACGTCACGGCGGCATTTTGGCAATGAATTGACAAGCTTTTTGTGTTGATTGGCGTTTTGCAGAACGCGAGTGCGTTTTTGAGGGTTTGGAAGCCGCGGGCAGAGGAGAAATTGAGAGTGAAATGAAATTCACTTGCTTTTTTTTTGATTTATACTCGGTCATAACGCGAGCGCGTTATAACACGCTCGCATTATGACTTAAATTTTTTTGAAATTATTTTGGCCACTTTTTGGCCCCCCATCTTCTTGCACTTACCCAGGTGGCTGAATTTGATGTGATGACCTCCTTACAGTTTTATTGCTTTGTGGTGTATCTTCTCCTCTTCTTGGTGTGCCATGACTGCTTGAAGTGTCCATGCTAATTTCACCCTGTTCGTGAACCTATACCTGTTCTTGTTCAACTTTTGTATCTATTTTGACATGATCATCATTATCAAAAGAAATATGCCATTTACCTGTATTATTACCTTCATCTGCATTCTCATGAAACACCACATCTCTACTTGCAAACAATTTATGTGAATTGAGATCAAACAACTTGTATGCTTTTCGATCATTACAATAACCAATAAATATGCACTTAATTGATTTTGCATCAAGCTTTCTTCTCTCATCCTTTGGAATATGAGCAAATGCCTTGCATCCAAATATTCTTAAATGACTAACTTCTGGTTTGTAACCATGGAATGCTTCAAAAGGAGTTTTAAGATCTAAACTTTTGGTTGGACTCCTATTCTTTAAATAAACAATAGTATTAATGGCTTCAGCCCAAAAACCATTAGAAATATTTTGACCTTGAAGCATGCTACAAGCACATTCCACTAGTGTTCTGTTCTTTCTCTCAGCAACTCCATTTTGCTGAGGTGTATGTGGCACTGTGAATTGGCTGAAGGATTCCATTGCTTTTACAATATTGACTAAATGCTCTTGATGTATATTCTCCACCGTGATCAGATCTAAGTATTTTTATGCATTTGCCTGTTTGTTTTTCAACCATAGTTTTGAATTCTTTGAAGTACTCAGAAACATCACTTTTGTTTCTTATAAAATAGACCCAAGTATACCTAGATCTATCATCAACAAATATGAGAAAGTACCATGCACCACCAAGTGATCTAGTTTGCATAGGTCTGCATACCTCATAATGAATTAATTCAAGTATTTCCTTTGAGCTTTTCTCTTTATGAATAGGAAACTCCTCTCCATGTTGTTTACCCAAAGCACATGCTTCACATTCAATATGACTATCCTTCACAACTGGAAGACCTTCAACCATTATTTTCTTTTGAAGCAACTTTAAATCATTAAGATTCAAATGTCCATACCTTTGATGCCATAACTCTTCTGTTTGCAGTGCTGTAGATGCCAATGCTTGATGTCCTTTCCTAGTCACATCAGGCTTATACAAACCTCCAACTCTGGCACCCGTTGCAATGACCTTGTAGTGATCTTGAGTGTCCTTAACAAAACACTGTGACTTAACAAATTCCACCTTTAGGTCTTGATCAGCAATAGTAGAAACAAATATTAGATTCTTTTTGATGCTAGGAACATACATCACATTATGGATCTATTTCACTTGTTGATTACGCAAATTCACACCTACTACTCCATAACCTTGAACTTTATGTGATCTGTTATCACCTAGATATATGTGGGTATCATCGATGTTCTCACAATATGAATCAAACCAATCCTTGTTACAAGACATATGGATTGAAGCACTGGAATCAATAAACCAAGCATTCATATCATCAGTTTCAACAGACAATGCAACATCAGAAACAAACAACTTAAGATTTTTAAATCCATCACTGATTGAGGTGTCTTGGTCCACAAAATTTCCATTATGCTTTCTGTTTCTTTGTTTGGACTCATGATATTTTCTTCTATAACAATTTTTAGAGTGATGACTAGGTTTGCCACAATAATAACATTCATCATTTCTCTTATCATGAGTATCAAATCTGGATTGTGACATACCTTTCTGTATTGCTTGAAACTTGCCTCCTTTATTCTTGTCCCATGGTTTACCACTGTATGGTTGTTTACCTCTAGCTACTAATGCCAAATCTGTACTATGAGAGCCAGGAACAAAGTTCTTCATCCTCTCTTCTTCTTGTAGAAGAATAGTTGTCAATTCTTCAAACAAAGAGGGCTTTTCTCTAGCTAAAAGACTTGAAATAAAGACTCGATAATCTTCCACTAAGCCTTTTAATTTGATGGTTACCAAGTTAGTATTGGATACCTTTTCACCAATAACACCTAACTTATCACTTAGATCTTTGACATGGGAAATGAAGCTGCTTATATTTTCATGTCTTTCCATTTTTATATACAAAAGCTTGCTTTTCAAAAATAAAATCCGGTTTGATTTTGTTGTTTCATACAAACCTTTGAGCACATTCCATGTTTCTTTGGATATCTTACAATCTCTGATGTGTGGAATTATATTGTCCTTTACGGACATTCGTAGCAGCACCTTCGCTTTCATTTCCCGTTTATCCCAATCTAGAATGGAGGCAAGATCAAAGGTTTGGGCTCACCCCCACTCACAATTGACAACAAATTATAAGCTTACAATATTGTCATCAACTTGAATTTCTAGTTAACATAATTTTCACCATCAAATAGGAATTAGCTAGAGGATTTGACATAACAAAAAAATTTCTGCAAACAAATTACCTTCAACTCTTCACTTTTCCAGCTGTTGTCACCACTAGGTAGCTCATCGATCTCCTTTGGCTGATGCAAGTAGGTCCCACACTCACACAGTAGCAATGAAGCTCAATTTTTCACAGAGGTGATCTCAAGCTTTCCATAGATCACCACAAATCTGCGATCTCCTTGTTGCAAGTATGGGCCTAACTGGTGTTGTCATTGATGTCAACATACTCCTGTTGCATTAATGTCAAGGATTGGATAAGTTGTGTGTTGAGGATATTGAGAAAATTAGCTCTATCAGAATTAGATAAGAACAGTAAAGATAGTGAAGTTCTATGAAGAAAAGATTCCAGATCTGAGTATGTGCATCAAAGGGTTTGTAAATATGTGTCTAAAGGTGCTCTTGTAAAGATTTCAGAGATCCGCATGAAGATTTGGAGAAGTTATGGCCATATGAGTAAAATTGGCTCTGGTAGTTGTTCAGAGGTGACAGAGTGACACAAATCGGTCCAGTGAGATCCGAAAATGCAATATCTTGTTCTGCGGATCTGGTGGCATGTTTGGGAAGCCAATGTGAATTGAAAACTCAATTGGTTCGTGGTCTGGAGGTCCCCAAGCAATTATTCTTATGTGATAGTGATGACCGACTATGTTCTTAAGGTTCCAGATGAAGATGCGAATAATTTTAGTAAGCATAAGTGGTGTGGATGTTCTTGGTGTTTCAGGCAAGCTCGTGAGGATCTCTAGATAGTGTCCAGTTCATGTTGGCAGTCCGCATTGAAGATAGAGCTCGTAATTGAAGATTTACCTCTTAGTGATGGTGTTCTTCATAGTCTTGGATGACTGGATGTTTTACACATATTGCAGATGATCTTGAAGATGTTTTACGAAGCAAAGCATGTTCCTCGAAGAAAATTGAAGTCCCAGATATGCGTCGCTGATAGGGTAGTGACGTGCATGAAGTTTTTGTAATAAGTCAAGTTGTATTTGTGTAATTGCACTGTAATTAAATAAAGTATGTGTGGTGTTGACTTTGATGATCATCCCAAAGTCGATGTCTTGTATAAATAAGATTTGTGAAGTCATTTCAAAAAGAAGTGTGGTTGTGATGAGAAAGTGATAGAGAGGGAAGGAGTGAAAAGTAGAGCAGAAGTGTTGAGCTTAAATGGAACTATCTCAAGCATGGTGAAAATGCTAATCTCCAGTTCAAGTATGTAATATTTATATTATTTTGTAGACAGTGTGTCTCTTGTAGGCAGTGGGTCTCTTATGAGCAGTGTGCTCGGGCAGTGAGCCCTAATTGGCAAGTGCCATTTTTGTTCTTCTTATTCTTTTAACAGAGAATACAATCTTGGGTTAGTCACCCCGTGGTTTTTCCCTTAACTGGGTTTTCCATGCTAAAATCTTGGTATCATATGTGTTGAATATGTTTTTTCTCTTGAGTTATTGCATTTTGCTTTCATGATTGAATAATTATTTTATAAGAAGGCTTTAAGGATTTAAAGATTAGAAGGTTTGGTGACAACTGATTCACCCCCCCTCTCAGTTGTCTATCCTAAAACCAACACTCCTTTCCTCAGCTCTGATACCAACTCAGAAAATAATTGAAGAGATGAGCACAAACCACAATATCTCACAATATGTGAGATCACACTTTATTACATAAACCTTAGACAGACATTACAAATAGATAGACACAATTAGGAAACTCACGGATAGTCTAGCTCCTACAAAATAGGATCTAATATTCTAATAATAGACACAACTACCAACTACTAAAAAATAAATCACATATGCTAAATGCTAACTATGAGACCTGTAGACTTTCCATTTCTTCATTATTCCAATAGGTAGGTCACTCATCAATGGTCTGTGTGCTAGCACAGGTATAGGGATGATCATTGAATCCATCTCTACCATTCACGTCAAATTGGTGCACAGTGACCTCGATGTACAGCTCTGGGGCACCCGATGTGAGATTTTCATAGGTGTACAAAGTTTGGTGGAGATTGACGAGTGAGAATGGGGGAATATCTTAATCAGCTAGTGCATTGTAAGCGACTCGCTGGTTGACGTTAGTACGGTAGGTCGAAATTGGTGAAAACTCCATCGACATATAGTACGGTGGGAATGGTCAAAAGTAATTGAACAATTTTGACCGTTAGATACTGTCGACTGTAGCAGCTGTCGACTCAGCTGTACAGTCAGTGAGTTACAACTCACCAACTATTTATGACTGAGCGAGAATGGGTGGGTGGCGATAGAATACATCTTAGCCAATTAGTGGATGAGATTTTGCGTGCATGTTTTTCCTTGTGAATTACTTTTTGAGGGAGCAGATGAATTTGAGATTTTCTTGTTTGCCAAGTTTGTTATGGTTTGGCTTGGGTAGCTCAGCTCTGTTGTTTGCATGTGATTGCTATGATTGCAATTTTTTGGTCCTTAGTGCTTGCATCGACTTTGTTGTTTAGGGAAGTGATTTGCTCTGTATTTGTAACTGTATGTCTGTATACACTATGCCTTCTTTTTGTTTGCAGATTTTGAAACACATGCAACTTTGAGAGTTTCATATTGTCATAGAAGGGCCATTGTTGTTGCTTGGGCAAGACAAACGCCTCCCCAAGAATGCCAAACTTGATCTACCAATTAGCTTGATAACTGCCGCTTGGTAACTCAGAGCTCTCAGTTGACTCAAAGAGATTGTTGTCAAAGGTAATACTATTGTTGTTGTTGCCCTCTGCCTCTAGCTACAAGTCAGATGTCCAGGACAACATTCACTAGGGATTTGAACCCGCCAAATGTCTACAACTTTGGTAATATGAAAACTCTTTGCATTACTTTCTTATGTTGACGATTTGTTTTCATGTGTCTTAGAGTTGTTATCTTGAGGATTTTTTTTTAATTTGTATCATAGATTTGCTTTATCCTGGCAAGCCATTTTCCAGCTTGAAGTATGAGTATTCATCCATCAGACAACCATCAAGAAGATTTTCAATCTCTTGGCTAATTTCCTCAATTACAGAGATGAATGGGCTTGGACTTTGAAAGGCAATGTAAGCCATACACACACTCCATATACTGATTGTCTAGGTTATAGTAGTGCAATTTTTAATACCTTCCACATTTAATTATATGATTTATTTTATCTTTCTGTATATAAAAAAATCTTTTCAAATTTCTTAGGGTGTATCTCTAAGATTTATTTGTCTTCATATTTTTGAAAAATCTTTTCAAGATACTTTCTGTTATAATTTCAAAGAATCCATATACTTTGGAATACTTTTGAATGTAATTACAAATTAAGCACATAAGGAGATGCAACATATTATGATTTTTTTTAATGTCCTCTTGCAGTGTAAGATTGTTTGGTTTTTTAATTTAAGGTATATATTGAAATAATTTATAGTATCCATTTTAAAATATAGAATTGTTCTCTAAATCTAATCAGATCTTATTGATTTATCACATTTTATAATGATCTTCTTTGATAATAAAGTTTAAAAATCTTGGTTTTGTGTTGTTTGTGTAATTTAACAAAAGAACAATTGGACACGGTTTTTTTACTCTATTTTTTTAGAATATTCCAATCTTAATTAGGATGACTTGGGCTCGTTACAAGCAAGAATGTGAAAAGTCTAATAGATTTTACTTAATAAAAGTTAAGGTATGTTAGTCATAGTTTGCTCATTTTGTTGCCTCTAAGGATTTCAAAGTTTTCAATTCCTGGAGTCCTTTTGGACTTGAGAACTTCCCATTAGGTTAGAATTTATCCATGTGTTCAAATCCAATGTTTCATATGTACCTATGGACTTGGAAGATCTAGTCCACCTTGATTAAGTCATTTTATCATGTTTGACATTGTCAAGCTTAAAGGTTCGAGGATATTCTTGGACAAACCTGAAAGCATATTATGTCAAAGTTTATATTAAGTTTGTGCACGAGATCTTAGAGTCATGATGTCGTAGATAATAAGGGAGCCAAACTCATTCAACCAAAAAGCCAAGATACTTCTGTTGTGGTGTACTCTATGTTTTTATGTAGTCCACAATGAACATATATACAATACTCTGTTAACAATTTCATAGTCCATACTTAAATTAGCAAGTAAATAAAAGTCAGTTCTTACCAAAATGTAAATAGAGCTTAATTTTGAAGGTTACATGATCAAGCCAAGCTACAAAATAAACATGATAACATAAATAAAAAAACCACCTAAAACCTTGGAATGAACAAGAATCCACATATTCATTATCATATTGAGGAACCTTCCCTTCATAATATTGGCATTAAATATAATTTTGTAGAGATGTCCTCGTTGCATAGAGTCGTTAAATTTTTTTAAAAGTACTTTTGTTAAAAGACTAACATATTTACCCCAAATACAATATATGGAGCCAAGCATATTTCAAAGCTTCTCATGGCATGATCTGGGCCCAGTCTTCCTCGTTAGCATGAGTTTGTCAAAGTTTTATTATTTTTATTTTATTGAATCAATAGATAAATTTTATTTTTTCTCCATTTTTAAAGGTATTTAGTAATGAGTGGGTCTACTTCCATATTGGGTCTTTCCACATGGTATCCTCTATTTAACAAATCTCGAGAAGAAATATATTAGTATTCATAAAGTGGGCTTCTAACATTCAATTTAGATATTTTGTGTATGCAATTTGTGGTGATGAATATTACTTGATTCATCATGATCTATGGATTTATTTTATCTCACCCTTTTCATCTCTCTTCTAAAATGCCTAACTAGGAAGACATGTTCTTATTCCTAGACACATATTTAAAAATTGCTTGTGTTTCATTAATCCCCTATGAATACGCTCTTGGGGCTCATAGGAATGTGTAAGGGGATACCTAGGAGCATATTGAAAACCCTATTTAGATAAGGAAATGGAACTCTACTTGTGTATAGGGGCAAGGAAAAAGGAATGGAGATATTTAAAAGTAGATCCTTTGTTTATGAAAGATATGGTTGGATGGATGTAATTTAATGTGCATTTGATTATTTTAAGTGACAATAATTAGTGACTATTGGGTCCCTTTGATTGGGTTATTGGAATTTCCAATTAGGCAATTAACTACATAGTGATTCACCAAATTCCCCAATTGCCAATCAAACAATCAAAGCCATAAAGAAAAAATTCTATATCTTTCCATTGATCGAGTGTTTACTCATGCTTTCCCACTTACATATCATGAAACAATGAATACATGAGATGTTTCCACATGCATTGACAATCATATGTTCAATTTTACTTGCACACACGAGCATCCAAAATCCCTGAAGCATGCAATGTTGACTCAACTTTGCATGGGTTTGTAGTTGACATTACACAAAATTGCCTGAGTTGCCAAATTTTAATTCATGCCAATGTTTGGGCTAATAAAATAGTTTGAAAGACTAACTAGGTAGTTAAAGTGTTTGCTGAGAAAGAACAATGGCCATTAATGCTTGTTGACCATCTAGTTACTAGAGGAACATGAAATTCCCCCCCATAGGATCAAATGGAGAAAATATTCATGCTTAGGATAATTACAAAAACCAATATTTAATTAGTTCTATGGGACGTGTCAACCTTCCATATATCAAGGAATGGAAACCAACAACATACATTATGTTGTACATGGTGGATGACCATTAGCCAGATATGAGTCACTAGCATCCACATAGGTAATAGTGACTTTGGTTAATTGAAGTAGTAGTGAATAAGCCTATAGTTGCAAGCTAGAATTTGCCTTCCATAAGAGAACGTATAATGTGTCTAGAATCCACTCAACTCCATTGGTGTTTATGCCAAGGCATGGATGCTTGCACGAGCTGGGAGTGTAATAGCTTGACTATGCTAGAGGGGGCCATAATTAACCTAGTAAACTTTTTCCATACAAATTATATGGAAGCCAAAATTCATGTACCACTTTCATATGGAGGTTTTAGAGACTCATGGGCTTGGGAATTGGTGTCACCAATAATTTCAAGAACCTTAAACATTTGGGATACAAATTGGGTGTCACAAATTCATCAACTAAAGATTTAGATTTCCCATAACAAGGTCTTTGCCTAGCTGAAAGGTTTTGAACTTGTGGTCTGTGCAAGGTTGGCTATATTCATCTTCATACTTAACAAACACAAAAAACTATACAAATATTTATGGGCATACCCATTGCACACCAAGTGCAATTGCTAGTTTTTATCAATGTGGAAAATTAGTTTTTACAAAGGAATTACAAGCATTCTCAAAAGATAAATTAAATGGTTATATATTTGGAAATAAGTCCTAATTATAGTTTATGGCTTAGATTTTGATGAGCTCTTATTTATTTTTCTATTTTTGTGCTTTATTTCTTTAACTACCCGTTTTCTCCTTTCTTCCCTTCTTGATTTCAATTTTAAAACTACTTCCTTTTCCTTATAACCTTGTGAAGTATTGAATAAGTCAAAGGAATCTGAAAAGGCACTTTATTTGAGCATATTAAAATGTATTACAACATAATAACTCAAGTAAAAACTAGTTGATAGTTGCTACATAGTTCTTTTGTCTTATTGAAAGAACAACATACTAAAAGATTTATAATGGAGAAAATAAGAAGAATAAACACAAATATGCCGTATACTCTATAATTCTATGATATTAAATCAATCTAAAATAGTACATATCAATACAAAGAGGTGGTGTAACCACCTTCCAACCGCCCAAGTAACCACCCTTTAATTGGGTGTGATTAACTATAACAAATATGATACATAAAACATAGGAGGAAAATATATAGGAATAGAAAATAAACTAAAGTGAGAATATATCCATCATATTTCTAATGGATCTGGTATCTAGTTAAACATTGAATCCATAACCCACAAGGGTGATTTCATGCTAAAAGTAGACCCACAACCATAATTAAGATTGAAAGGAAGCAAGGTGTGCGGAAATCGCTTCCTACACTAATCTAATGAGGGGAGAGCTATAAAAGTTCAAATTAATCCTTACAATAACAACATACATGTCTAACAGAGATATTGCAGCAATACACATGAACTAGAAAGAAGACAGAAGAAGAGAGACAAAGATATACGGTGGGGAAAACCCTTATCGGGTGAAAAACCCCACACTCAGAAACCTGCACAATGTATTATCAAAACTGAATAAGGTTTACAATACACTTGCAATGCAAGCTTCAATGGTCTTCAAAACTCATGTATGGAGTCAATCCAGTAGCATAACAGTACCTGTAAAACCTGTAATTCATCTCCTCCTCCAAGCACCTATTTATATAGAATATACAAGGCAGAATTGGTCCTATCTTGAGATGGGCATCCAACTTGGCCTCATGGCCCAAAAATCATGCCTAAGGACACTTGGTCAACATTGTAGAATGTTCCTAACACTTGTCCATAGCTCCCATCCCAAAGAGGTTGCCTATTTCCAAAATGGGTTATGACAGATGTTCTTACGACACTTACGACCATCATAGAATCTGTCATAGTGGTTACAACTTACAGCTATAAGAGAATCTATCATACATAGGCTATAAATAGCATATTCTCTTACAACATGTCATAGTCCACCTTGGGGCACCCAAATATGCCTTTTTTCAAAGATGCTTCATGACAAATGTCTTCACCTATCTTACAAGCTTCTATTTCTGACTCTTACATGTCATAACTTCGTCATAGGAATCCGTCATAACCGTTTCAATCAACATTCCCTTGCATAACATCCAAGATGCTGACACATGGAAAAATTCTCCTACCACTAAGTGGGACGCCCATCTCCTCATGTGAGGACAAAATTACAAGTTGTCATCTTCCGTGTAGGATGACACATCACCGTGCCACATCTCACAACATGACAATATGGAATTTACAATTTATTTAACATAGGCAATGAATTAATAAATACAAACATAAATAATGCAAAGAATTACCAAGGTTGAGACACCTTAATTCCCAACAAAGATATGTTGCAATAGTCTAAAAATGCCACTACAACTATCTCATTATTGATAGAGAACCCAACTTCCAATTGCCATAACTTTTACACTAGGACTCGAAGTAAGACATCATTTGGTTGAAATTGCACTATTTTTTTAGGGTAAATATCCAATCCTTTTTCGATTTGGATTTCATATGAGGTCTTTTGCAAGGCCCGTGACAATCCTAGAATTTGCATGTTGAACATAGAATTTGTTGTTTACTATATTATGAAAATAAATTATTATTATCCTTAAATAATCTTGATTGTTCGCTAATGATCTATATGAATCTAGGAAAATAAAACTCACGATATCTTATACCATTTAAACTCCAAAACTTAACACCCACAACAAATTGTTGTTAACTTATGACAACTTGTTTCTATTACACATATGGTTCTTAGGGTTGTCATTGATGTCAACACTATCATGGTGGTGTGATGGTGTTCATTGTTGGATTTCGTGTCCCATCCAGCAAGAGAAGAAGAGCAAGAGAAGAAGGTATAGTGAGAAGAAGAGCAAGATAAGAAGATACAGTTCATGGTTGGATGTCATGTCCCATCTAGCAAGAGAAGAAGAGCAAGAGAAGAAGGTACAATGAGAAGAAGAGCAAGAGAAGATGATACAGTTCATGGTTGAATGTCATGTCACATCCAACAAGAGAAGGGAGAAGATATAGTTCATATTAAGATGGGAATTAGAAGCACAAAGATGATCAAATGTGTTGCTAATGTTACTGATGGCCTGAAGTATGTATGTTCCAAGTTTCACGATGATTGCATTACTGGAAGAGTGTTTTGTTGTTGACTGATTGAAGACAATGTTGTCTCTATGAAGATGTTCTGTGTAGGATAGTGGAATGCTCCGCATCCCTTTTTATTTGTAGATATGGCCATGCAGTTTTGGAATTGTGTTTAGAATGTTGTGAAGATTATAATTCCAAGTTTCATGATGATTGCATTATCGGAAGAGTGTTTTGTTGTTGACTGATTGAAGACAGTGTTGTCTCTGTGAAGATGTTCTGTGTAGGATAGTGGAATCTTTTGCATCCCTCCACATTTGTAGATATGGCCATGTAGTTCTAGAATTGTGTTCAGAATGTTGTGAAGGTGACAATTCCAAGTTTCCAGATCATTTGTCCTTCCATTGTGAAAGTTATGCATGATAGAGTACTAACATGTGTTTCAACAGAGTATGCTAGTGTTGAAGGCCTGTTGGAATGCTCTGCATTCCTCCAGAAGTCAATGATTGCCCTTATGGTTTGAGGACATATTTATGGATGTGTATTACATGCTTCCTTGTAGTTTCAAGGTTCTTGGTGGTCCACAGCTTAGTTTTTCAAATAACAGCATGTTGTAGTGTGTTCTGGATGACAAATTATTCTCAGAGTTAATGATTGAAGCTGTACGACACAATTATTTGATGTGCGGTGGAAAAAGAGTGTTTGGGGATGTTTTCTGAGTCATGTGGACTCATCTAGAAAAGATTCACGAAGCTATTTCTTGTTTCCTATACTGCACAAGGTTTTCAAGTTGATGTGGCTGTTATACTTCACTTAGTCTTCATGTGTTTTCCTTAAAGCTGTCCTATTTCCAAATGAGCAGAGTGTGTGGATGTAATTCCTTGGTGTTTGAAGTTGTGAAGGATGTTTTGGACCTAGTTAAGCAAGTGTTGGGGTCTGCAAGGCATGGATCTTCTGTTGGTGTAACGTTCTACATGTTTCATATCGAGTGTTGTTTGGCTGACTTGCAAGTGTATTTTTCATGTCGTATCTGGTTGAAAAGCAATGTAATCAATGTAATATAAGTATAAATAGTGAATTAAATTGAGTGAGGAGAGGTGTGATTGCAAGTTGATTAAGAAGATCCAAGTAGATAAAAAGAAGAATGAATGCATTGTTGATGTGCAACTGAAGGAGAAGGAGTAGAAGTTGTTGATGTTGTCTGGATTCATCTTGAAGAAATATTTGTGATAGTGATCAAGTATAGAGTGTGCCTAACTGATCAGATCATTAGAAGAAATGTTGTAAGTGTGGGACTAATCAGTGTTGTCATTGATGTCAACATACTCCTGTTGCATTGATGATAAGGATTGGATGAGCTGTAGGCTAAGGATATTGAGAAAATTAGTCCTAATTAGGAACAGAGAAGAACAGCGAAGATAGTGAGCTAAAGATCCTAGCTAAGATGAAGATCAGAGGATGCGCATCAAAGGGTTTGTAGATATGTGTCTTAAGATGATCTAGTAAAGATTTCAGAGGTTTGTATGAAGATCTGAAGAAGTTGTGGCCACTCAAGCTAAACCGGTTCTGGTAGATGTTCAGAGGTGACAGAGTGATACAGATAGGTCCAATGAGATCCAGAAATGCAATGTCCTAGTCTGCAGATTTGGTGGAGTGTTTCGGAAGTCCATTAGAAGTGACAACTCAATTGGTTCATGGTCTGGAGGTCCGCAAGCATCTATTCCATTGTGACAGTGATGACAGAAAGTGTTCTTGAGGTTCCAGATAAAGGAGATATGGATTTCAGTAAGTAGATGTAGTATGGATGTTCTTGGTGATTTAGGCAAGCTTGTGGAGGTCTTTGGATCATGTCCAATTCATGCTAGTGGTCCACACTAGAGTTTGAGCTCGCAATTGAAGAATAACTTTCAGATGATGATGTTCTTCCTAACTCTGGCCGACTGGATGAGTTACACATCCTGCGGATCATCTTGAAGATGTTATGTGAGGATTGGCGTGTTCCTAAATGAAGATTGAAGTCACAGATCTATGTGGTCGACATTGTGTTGATCCGCAGGAAGTCTTTTTGTAATTAGTCATGTTGTATTTGTGTATTTGCTCTATAATGTATGCCGACTTGGATGATAAGTCCTAAGTCGATGTCTTGTATAAATAAGGAGTTGTAAAGTCATTTCAAAGTGTATCTTGTGGAGATGAGAATGTGGTAGCGAGGAGGAGAGCGAAAGGAAGAGCAGAAGTATTGGGCTTAAATAGAACTGACTCAAGCATGGTGAAGATGCTATTCTTCAGTTCAAGTATGTGATACTTATTATTCTGTAGACAGTGTGTCTCTTATAGGCAGTGAGCTTCTTGTGAGTAGTGTGCTCAGGCAGTGAGTCCTAATTGGCATGTGCCATTTTGTTCTTTCTATTCTTCTAATAGAGAATACAATCTTGGGTTAGTCACCTCATGGTTTTTCCCTTAACCAGGTTTTCCACGTCAAAATCTTGGTGTCTTATGTGTTAATGTGTTCCTGCTCTTGACTTAAATGCATTACGTTTCAATGATTGATTTATCAATATGCTGTTGAATTACAAAGTGGATTTAAATGTTTAATTGGAAGAAAGTTTTGGACAACTGATTCATCCCCCCCCTCTTAGTTGTCTGTCCTGAATCTAACAATTTGTATCAGAGCTAAGTTCCTCTAAAAAGAGCTTAACCGCTTGAGGAGATCCAGGATGTCGTCCTACAAGAAGGATAGTCTGAAGTTTGATGGAACCAATTTTACTCTTTGGAAAAGTTGCATGCAATGTCACTTGCAATGTATGGGAATGCAGTACTAGACCATGGCTTCAAAGAAGTATACTCCTTCACAGAATGGTCTAAAATCTGTAGATGAAATCACAGATGCTGAAAATAATTTGCGGACTAAAGAAGCTCTTCTAAGTGCCTTGTCTGATTTAGAGCTGACAAATGTTGTTGACCTACAAACTACTTTTGAGATTTGGGAAAAACTGGAACTTCTGCATGAAGGAGACAAGTATGTTAAATGTGCCAAGCTACAGAGTCTGAAAGGAAAATTCAAAAATTTGAAGATGAGAGAAGATGAAAATATCACTACTTTTATGCCAAGAGTAAATGAGCTTGCTTGTGGCATTAGATGTGCTGGTGGAGTCTTGGATGAAGATGAGATTGTTGGTAAAGTTCTCAGATCCCTTCCTGCTTCTTACAAATACAAGGTTGCTTCCATTTAAGAATTCAGATCCTATTCAGGTATCACAAGAGATCAATTGGTTGGCAAATTGGTTGCATTTGAATTGACCGAGTTTGGAGATGGCCCCCCCAAGACTAAATCTACATTCAAAGCTAGTGCCTCTATAAAAGGAAAACAAAGGTTTGATCTGGGAGAGAACTCTTCAAGGAAACTATCATGGTATGAAAAAGCAAGAAAAGACCTAGAAGAAGATGAAGCAAAAGCTGCTCAACTTGAAGCCCTTATTGCAAAAAGGCTTCAAAGAGGATCCAGTAAGTATGAAGGGAAATTGCCTTTTAAATGTTTTAACTACAATAAGATTGGTCATTTTGCCTCAAGGTGTCCGGAAAGATTTTCGAGGCCAAATCCTAATAGATGAAGGTTCCAAAAGAATTGTTACTATGTTCATGAAGATGATGATAATGAAGGAGTAACAGATGATGAATCAGAGATAGGAAACAAATCTGGAAGTGACTGGGTGTTTATTGCCATCAAGGAAGAATATCCAATGCCCTCTGAATCTGTCAATCATAAAATTGTAGAAAGAGCTCTGGCTGCCCAAGTTGAGGAAAAGGATGATTGGGTCATTGATTGTGGATGCTCTCACCATATGACAGGTGACAAAAATAAATTCATAGATTTGGAAAGGTATGAAGGAGGAGTGGTAAAATTTGGTGATAATTCTGTTGGTAGAATCAAGGGTAGAGGAACTATTTCTTTTGATGGAAAGAACAAAACCAGTAATGTACTATATGTTCAAGGCCTGAGGCACAATGATGCAGAGCGAAACGCAACGGAGGCTACCTAACAGGAAGGAGGAGCCAAGTATACAAACAACCTGATAAAAATCCCTATCGGCTCAGCATCATCATCATATTTCCTGTAAACACCAACAGCATCATCATATTTCAGATGATCAGAATTATCCTCCTGCCGACTACTGTTCACCTCCTCCGCCTGTCGCCTATCATCATCATCATGATATTCAACGGGCGCAAACATCCTCCGGTTGCACTGTTCATCGGGCGCCAAACACTATCGGCATCATCATGATCTTCAACACTCCCCTCGTCAGCAGGATATCCAAATATCCGGTTGCCCCAAATATCCTGATGACGACCACCTTCAGCAGCTTCCCTTCGATGCTCCGCTAGCCGACGACACAAGCAATAGCATCATGATATAATTTATCCGGTTCTCTCGAAACCTCCTGATGATGTTTAACACAACTTTCTGCCGAGAGCCTACGCCGATACCTAAACCCTTAGCGACGACAGGATCAACATGCATAGGGGGGATATCTCAATATCCTGATGACGATGACGTCATATGCGGATGACGATGACGTCACACGATATCCTGATGACCTCTTCAACACTTGGCCAAAAAACCCGAACTTTCACTCCCGCATCTGTTAGCGATATGCGGATGATGGGCACTCACAGAAGATGATCCTGACGGCGATATATACACTGAGTATATATCTGACTTAACACATCCTGATGCACTTGCAACATGCAAACTTTAACAGTTTCACGACCCGATCCTGATGACGATACATTCACAGATGACGATGCGGCTTGCTCCGACTGGAAATGCACGTGCAGACTCCTGTGTATCCGTCCGCTGCATGTAAACACTCAGATCCGCTCTATTTCACAAAGACAATGTGACGACCGGGCCGGATCACCTTCAAACCAAAGTCTAACAACTTATCTTTCTATACCTAGCACATGAGGATGCTAGGCTGATTCACAGCATGCTCCTAACTGATCTCTTGAACAATGCAATGCATAAACAGAAAACACAAATACAAACTAAGCTATAATACAGGACCATTCCACCGATTCGCAGGATCAACCGGTGGAAGGATTGAAAGTACCCATCAACTTGCAAAACGGAAAGGAAATCAAAACAGATACAACTGATACAATCAGATAATGCAAAGATGAGATCTTATTCAATTGAAATTCAAATGTCCTGAATACAGCTTCACAATGTCTGAACTGCTCTCCTAAATCTCAACTCAACACAACACCGATACATCTATCAACATCAATCTCAATATGTCTAAACCCTAACAGATCGAAGGTATATATAACAAATCCTTCGAGTACTACCAACTCACTTCCCAGCGGCTGGGAGAGAGGACAGCTCAGATAACCTTATCCCAATCTCTAACTGCCTACACATACTCCTAGGCTGAACTAATACATAGCATCGGTCCAATGGACCTTATTACATGATAAGTCAATCATACTAAAAATAGCCTACTGCCCTGTCATCATGCGGACAATTCACCTATATCCTGATCATGTTATCCTATATCCTGATCATGTACGGGTGCTTCTGCACCATACTCCCCAAAAGAAAATAACTCATGTCCCATGAGTTAGGATATGGAAGTCCTCCACCTCTACACTTTGCCTGTGCAATGTTCTGCCCTGTTCCAGCTTTGTCTGCTGCTGTCTCTTGGCTGCTCCAAGACTTCTGAACTGTAACTTGCTGTCTGGCAAGTAAATCCTCATGCCTGTCAATGTAGGCTTTTCTCTCAAATACCTTGTGCTTGTCAGGTTGCCTGACCAGAACCTCTTTCTGAACTGCCTCTTAAACTTCTGAAATGTTCAACTCTATCTTCCTGTCAATCTTTATAGGACAAGCAATAGTCCCAACTATGACAACATCCCTGTCATTCTTCTGAACTGGTTGCTGTGTGCAAACCTGTTTCTGAACCTGCTGCTGACCCCTGTCAGTCACAACTGAAACTTTCTTCAGCTTGTTGTCTTGAACAACTTCTTTCCTTGCAGTGTCCTGAACTGCCTTTATGCCTGCTCCTCTAGGCATCTGCACAAATTCCTTCTTTCCCATTAAAATGACTTTGGCTGCCTTCTGTGCTGCAGCTGCTTCCTGTAATGGCATCAACCTAATAGTCTTTCCATCTTTCTGGATGGTGTAGGTATTAGCATACCCATCATACAGTACCCTCCTATCAAATTGCCATGGTCTACCCAACAGTAGGTGACAACATTCCATGGGCAAAATATCACACAAAATTCTATCCTGATATGCTCCAATCTGAAAATCAACATATGCCTGTTCAGAGACAAAAAGTGAATGACTATCACTCACCCAAGATGCCTTGTAAGGGTGTGGATGTGGAATCCTTTCCAAATGCAGTTTATCCACCATAACCTGAGATACCATGTTGTCTGTTGAACCAGTATCAATGACAACCTTACATACTTTACCTTTGCTTTTACATGTGGTTTTGAAAAGAGCTCTTCTTTGTGGGGATTCTTTGTCAGGTACCTTCATGGTAATCACTGTTTTTCTCATCAGCAGAGATTCTCCACTTTCTGGGTATCCACAATTATCAGCCTCCTGATCCTTTTGATAAATGTTTGGACTCTGCACACTTTTCTCTTCTTTCTCTTCTTGCACAAGTTGTACTCTCTTGTCATCAGTTCTATCATTTCTGGATGATGAACCTTTGTTTTCTGGACATTTGAAAGATGGATGACCAAACTCACCACAGGTGTAACATTTTCCTAAAAATGTAGTAGAACCTCTACCACTTCCAAATCTGCCTTTATTACCTTTCCATCCACCTCTGAAATCAGACTGACCCTGTCCTTTACCCGTGTCTTCTTGACTCTCATTGGTTTGCCTTGTTCTATGGGCGGATCCTCTTCCTCTATTGTTTTGTTCTTGTTTTCTCTTCAACTTTTCTTCCACTTTCAGTGCCAACTGAAAGCTTTTCTGCACTGTGTCTGGATTATGCAGACTTAAGTCATCCTGAATATTAAACCTCAATCCATTAAGGTATCTGGCTACCTTCTCTTCTTCACTTTCTTTCACCTTTGTCTTCATACAGAGTTTCATGAATTCTTCTGTATATGAGCTGACATCTAGCTCCTTCTGCTTCAGGTTTTGCTTCCTCTTGTGTAACTGGATACTGTAATCCAATGGAATATAAGCTTCCTTCACCAATTCCATCATCTTCTTCCATGTGGCAACTCTACGTTTTCCTTCCTGTACTCTATCATCTTGAACAAAATTCCACCATGTCAAGGCAGCTTCTTTCATCTTTGACTGTGCTATCTTCACTCTCTGTTGTTCTGGTATCTCCTCTGTTACAAAAAAATTGTTTAAACAGTCTATCCACTCCATTACTGAATCAGGGTCCATCTTACCTGTAAACACTGGCAAATCCAGTTTCACATCCATGGTTCTCCTCTCCATGGCCTTGAGGGCGTTCAACAGTGGCCTCTGGTCTGCAGGAACGACCTCCTCGCTCCAATTAGGGATCTCTTCTTCTTCCCTATTATCTTCTCTACCAGAACCTACTCTGCTCCTCAACTTTGCTAACTCATCTTTCAACTCCTGATTCTGAGCCTTCACGGCCTTGCTTTCTGCAATCTGTTTCTTCACCAGAACTGCCAACTCAGCGTTGGTCATCCTTGCTGGAACCTCAGATGTTCCTTCTTCGTCTGACATCCTGCTTATCTTTTCCAGAAGATCCTAACCTTTGCTCTGATACCACTATGATGCAGAGCGAAACGCAACGGAGGCTACCTAACAGGAAGGAGGAGCCAAGTATACAAACAACCTGATAAAAATCCCTATCGGCTCAGCATCATCATCATATTTCCTGTAAACACCAACAGCATCATCATATTTCGGATGATCAGAATTATCCTCCTGCCGACTACTGTTCACCTCCTCCGCCTGTCGCCTATCATCATCATCATGATATTCAACGGGCGCAAACATCCTCCGGTTGCACTGTTCATCGGGCGCCAAACACTATCGGCATCATCATGATCTTCAACACTCCCCTCGTCAGCAGGATATCCAAATATCCGGTTGCCCCAAATATCCTGATGACGACCACCTTCAGCAGCTTCCCTTCGATGCTCCGCTAGCCGACGACACAAGCAATAGCATCATGATATAATTTATCCGGTTCTCTCGAAACCTCCTGATGATGTTTAACACAACTTTCTGCCGAGAGCCTACGCCGATACCTAAACCCTTAGCGACGACAGGATCAACATGCATAGGGGGGATATCTCAATATCCTGATGACGATGACGTCATATGCGGATGACGATGACGTCACACGATATCCTGATGACCTCTTCAACACTTGGCCAAAAAACCTGAACTTTCACTCCCGCATCTGTTAGCGATATGCGGATGATGGGCACTCACAGAAGATGATCCTGACGGCGATATATACACTGAGTATATATCTGACTTAACACATCCTGATGCACTTGCAACGTGCAAACTTTAACAGTTTCACGACCCGATCCTGATGACGATACATTCACAGATGACGATGCGGCTTGCTCCGACTGGAAACGCACGTGCAGACTCCTGTGTATCCGTCCGCTGCATGTAAACACTCAGATCCGCTCTATTTCACAAAGACAATGTGACGACCGGGCCGGATCACCTTCAAACCAAAGTCTAACAACTTATCTTTCTATACCTAGCACATGAGGATGCTAGGCTGATTCATAGCATGCTCCTAACTGATCTCTTGAACAATGCAATGCATAAACAGAAAACACAAATACAAACTAAGCTATAATACAGGACCATTCCACCGATTCGCAGGATCAACCGGTGGAAGGATTGAAAGTACCCATCAACTTGCAAAACGGAAAGGAAATCAAAACAGATACAACTGATACAATCAGATAATGCAAAGATGAGATCTTATTCAATTGAAATTCAAATGTCCTGAATACAGCTTCACAATGTCTGAACTGCTCTCCTGAATCTCAACTCAACACAACACCGATACATCTATCAACATCAATCTCAATATGTCTAAACCCTAACAGATCGAAGGTATATATAACAAATCCTTCGAGTACTACCAACTCACTTCCCAGCGGCTGGGAGAGAGGACAGCTCAGATAACCTTATCCCGATCTCTAACTGCCTACACATACTCCTAGGCTAAACTAATACATAGCATCGGTCCAATGGACCTTATTACATGATAAGTCAATCATACTAAAAATAGCCTACTGCCCTGTCATCATGCGGACAATTCACCTATATCCTGATCATGTTATCCTATATCCTGATCATGTACGGGTGCTTCTGCACCACACAATCTTCTCAGTGTTGGACAGTTGGTGGACAAAGGCTATGATCTCTAATTAAAAAATGGAAAATGCAAGATCTTTGAAAGTTCTGGAACAGAGATTGCATCTGATACTCAAACTAAAGGTAATATCTTCCACTTGGTTGGTACTGGTAAAAGTTGTTTATTTGTTTAAATTGATTAGATTTGGTTGTGGCATAGGAGAATGTGTCATGTGAATTTTGATACTATCATCAAGATAAGCAACACTCAGCCTATAAGAGATCTTCCAAGATTGGTAAAACCTACCAATAGTTTGTGCAAGGAATGTCAGTTGGGTAAACAAAGCAAAGTCTCATTCAAAAGCAAGGAACAATCTTCTACCAAATTATTGGACTTAGTTCATATTGATCTATGTGGTCTGGCAAGGATCAGGAGTGTGCAAGGTGATAGATACTTCATGTTATTAATTGATGACCATTCCCGGATGATGTGGGTGACTTTTCTGAAAGCGAAATTAGAAGCTCTTGAGAAATTCAAAATATTCAAAGCTATGGTAGAGAATGAAACCGGATTAAAATTAAAATGTCTGAGGTCTGATAGAGGTGGAGAATTCACATCTGGTGAGTTCATAGAATTCTATGAGAAACATGGAGTAAAAAGACAGTTGTCTGCTCCTAGGACTCCACAGCAGAATGGAGTACTAGAGAGAAAGAACCAGACGATCCAGGAAGCATCTAGAACCATGATGATGAAAGCAAATGTTCCCTAGATCTATTGGAGAGAAGCTGTAAGCACTGCAGTCTATACTCTCAATTGAGTACAAATTAGAAGCAATACCGGTAAGACTCATTATGAACTTTGGTTTGGCATCACTCCCACTGTGAGGTATTTTAGAGTCTTTGGTAGCAAATGTTACATTAAAAGAGATGAAGATCTAGGAAAATTTGATGCTAGAAGTGATGAAGGAATATTCTTGGGTTATTCTACTCAAAGCAAATCATACCGGTGTTATAACAAGAGATTAAGGAAGATTGTTGAAAGTACAAATGTGAAGGTTGATGAAGGTGTTGAAAAACCCTCAAGGTTTTATGAATATGATGAAGATGATCAAAATGATGTCTTTGCTCAAAAAGTCCAAGCCCCCTCTGAAATTCAGATTCAGACTGATCAAGAAGAAGAGATAAGTTTGGATGAACCTGTTCAAGAATTAGAAGTGCAAGAAACTCCCAAAGTTCTGAGTTATGTAAAACTAAATCACTCTGAAGACCAGATCATAGGTGATAAAAGAAAAGGTGTTCAAACAAAAAGAAGGATTGCTCAAGATTCAAAAGAGTATTGTCTGATTTCAAAGGTTGAACCTAAGACAGTGAATGACGCTTGCAATGATGAAAACTGGACTAAAGCAATGGAAGAAGAGATGATGCAAATTGAGAAAAATCACACTTGGGATCTTGTTTCTAGACCTAAAAACAAGAATATGATTGGAACCAAATGGGTCTTTCGGAACAAACTGAATGAAGATGGTGAAGTGGTCAGAAACAAAGCCAGATTGGTCTGCAAGGGTTACTCTCAAATAGAAGGAGTTGATTTTGAAGAAACTTTTGCACCGATGGCAAGAATTGAAGCAGTTAGATTATTTCTTGCTTTTGCTGCCTTCAAGGATTTCAAAGTATATCAGATGGATATAAAATCTGCTTTCCTGAATGGTGACTTGGAAGAAGAAGTATACATTGAGCAATCGGATGGATTTCAATTGTCTGATCATGGTGATATGGTTTGCAAGTTGAAGAAAGCACTGTATGGACTCAAGCATGCCCCAAGAGCCTGGTATGATAGATTGGATAAACATATTTTGAAGATTGGTTTCAACAAAGGTACTGCTAACAATAATTTGTACTTCAAAATTGATCATGAAAATATCTTGATTGTTGAAGTATTTTTTGATGATATAATTTTTGGAGGAAGAGATAGTATGTGCAAAACTTTTGCAAATCAAATGAAAAGTGAATTTGAGATGTCCATGCTTGGGGAAATGAATTTCTTCTTGGGTCTGCAAATCATTCAAACTAAGAAAGGAATCTTCATTTCTTAGACCAAATATGTGAAAGAATTGTTAAAGAAATTTGGGATGGAAGAATCAAAACCAATGAGTACTCCCATGACAACAAGATGTAAATTGAGCAAAGATGATGACTCTCCTAAGGATGATTAGAAAAAGTACAGGTCAATGATTGGAGGATTGTTGTATCTCACTCAAACTAGACCTGATATTATGAATGATATTGGTCTTGTTGCTAGATTCCAAGCTAATCCTAGAGAATCTCATGTCATGGCAATCAAGAGGATTTTTAGATATCTAAAAGGGACAGTTGAGTATGGTTTGTGGTATCCTAGAGATCATGATTTTTCACTTCATGCATATACAGATGCGGATTGGGCAGGAGATGTGGATGACCGGAAGAGTACCAGTGGTGGAGCATTCTTTTTAGGGAAGAGATTGGTTTCTTGGCTAATCAAGAAATAAGAGGCAATATCTCTATCCACTGCAAAAGTAGAATATATTGCAGCAACAGGTAGTTGCACTCAAGTATTGTGGATGAAGCACATGCTAAGAGACATCAGGGTGGAGTATGAGGAACCTATCACAATCTTTTGTGATAATTCAAGTGCAATAAACATATCAAAGAATCTGGTGTTGCATTCAAAGACCAAACACATATCCATCAAGTTTCACTTTTTGAGAGAGCAAGTGAACAAGAATGAAGTCAAATTGGAGTTTATGCCTTCCAAGGATCAGATTGCAGATATTTTTACTAAACCTCTACCTAAGGACTCTTTTGAGTATCTCAGGGAGAAGTTAGGGGTTATTGCCCCTCCAGTTCTAAATTAAGGTGCACTGATGTGCATCAGTCCGGTGGATATCACAGTCATATCTTGTGGTCCGGATTGATGATGGAGAGCTGCTACTCAGGGGGAGCAGCTGGTATGATTCTGAATTGGTGAAAGTATGTGCCCTTTGCCATTGATGTCAAAAGGGGAGAGAAGACATGTGAAAAACAAGTAGTTGCTGATCAAAGGGGAGCAATAAAGGAAGAGAAGACATGTGAATGGTTGTTGTTGATAGGGGGAGTTGTGTTAGTAAGAAAAAGTTCTTGTCTTGATGGTCAAAATAGTTTTTCACATCATATGTTGCCATCAATGACAAAGGGGGAGATTGTTGCAAGTATGGGCCTAAATGGTGTTGTCATTGATGTCAACATACTCCTGTTGCATTGATGATAAGGATTGGATGAGCTGTATGCTGAGGATATTGAGAAAATAAGTCCTAATCAGGAACAGAGAAGAATAGTGAAGACAATGAGCTAAAGATCCTAGCTAAGATGAAGATCAAAGGATGCACATCAAAGGGTTTCTAGATATGTGTCTTAAGATGATCTAGTAAAGATTTTAGAGGTCCGCATGAAGATTTGAAGAAGTTGTGGCCGCTCAAGCTAAACCAGTTCTGGTAGATGTTCAGAGGTGACAGAGTGATACAGATAGGTCCGGTGAGATCCAGAAATGCAATATCCTATTTTTCAGATTTGGTGGAGTGTTTAGGAAGTCCATGAGAAGTGACAACTCAATTGGTTCATGGTCTAGAGGTCCGCAAGCATCTATTCCATTGTGACAGTGATGACAGACTGTGTTCTTGAGGTTCTGGATGAAGGAGATAAGGATTTCAGTAAGCAGATGTAGTGTGGATGTTCTTGGTGATTCACGCAAGCTTGTGGAGGTCTTTGGATCATGTCCAGTTCATGTTGGTGGTCCGCATTGGAGTTTGAGCTCACAATTGAAGAATAACTTCTGGATGATGATATTCTTCCTAACTCTGGCCGACCAGATGAGTTACACATCCTGTGGATGATCTTGAAGATGTTATGTGAGGATTGACGTGTTCCTAAATGAAGATTGAAGTCTCAGATCTATGTGGCTGACAGTGTGTTGATCCACATGAAGTCTTTTTGTAATTAGTCATGTTGTATTTGTGTATTTGCTCTGTAATGTATGCCGACTTGGATGATAAGTCCTAAGTCAATGTCTTGTATAAATAAGGAGTTGTAAAGTCATTTCAAAGTGTATCTTGTGGAGATGAGAATGTGGTAGCGAGGAGGAGAGAGAAAGGTAGAGTAGAAGTATTGGGCTTAAATGGAACTGACTCAAGCATGGTGAAGATGCTATTCTTTAGTTCAAGTATGTGATACTTATTATTCTGTAGACAATGTGTCTCTTGTAGGCAGTGAGCCTCTTGTGAGTAGTGTGCTCAGACAGTAAGCCCTAATTGGCATGTGCCATTTTGTTCTTTCTATTCTTCTAATAGAGAATACAATATTGGATTAGTCACCCTGTGGTTTTTCCCTTAACCGGGTTTTCCACATCAAAATCTTGGTCTCTTATGTGTTAATGTGTTCCTGCTCTTGACTTAAATGCATTACGTTTCAATGATTGATTTATTAATATGCTGTTGAATTACAAAGTGGATTTAAGTGTTTAATTGGAAGAAAGTTTTGGACAACTGATTCACCCCCCCTCTCAGTTGTCTGTCCTGAATCTAACAAGAAAGTGTGAAGAGACAGAAGTGCAATCATCAAAAGTATGAGTTTCAATGTCAGTTTTCAGACAATAGAAAGACTGTCATACTGTAATCTTTTGTAAGTGTGTTCTCAATTCAGGGAGTAGTAGCTTCCTTGGGAGTGACCCTAAAACAAAGTCTTCAAGGAGTAGAAGTTTCTTTGGGAGTGACCCTAAATCAAAGTTCTTCAGGGATTAGAAGCTTTCTTGTGTTGTAGCCCTAAAACAAAGTTGTTATTGGAGCTTTATATATTGTGAGTTGACCCTAACCGTGGTTTTTCCCTTCTAGGGGTTTCCATGAATATCTGGTGTTATGTGTTGATGTGCATTGTGTTAATCTTTCATGCTTATGTTAATGCTATGATACTTATATTTTAATCTACTCCAGATAAGTTGAATTTGTTAAAATTGAAGATTGGTTAGATACTGATTCACCCCCCTCTCAATATCTTGGTGTGTTCAATAATTGGTATCAGAGCCATGTTCCTTTGAGGAAAGATTAACCGCTTGAGGAAGGTCCTGTTGTGCCTTGCACACACGCCCCATTTTGTCAAATGGAGACCCCCTCTTTTTTCTTTGGCTTGGAGTCTCGACCTTTCCTCCTTACGACAATGAGAGGGTGAAATAGTGCTTAGAATGTAGAATTTGTTCCAAATTTGAGTATCTAGTATGTTTGAAGTCATTTGATGCCTTTTATGATTGATTTGAAGGAAGCTTGATTGAGTTTGTGCTTAAGAATTAGCCATTTGTTGCCTTTTGTGCTGAAACTAGGTGTTATTGCATTTTGTGCTAAAACTTCATGTCATTGGATATAGTCTTAGAACTACTATTGCAGGATGTGTCATGTTGGAATTCCTAGTTTCCATGCTTTAGAGTTGCAAAATCATGTCAAATTTCACAAAGTTTCACTAAGGGGTCCTCATGCTTTCATATTGATGCATAGCCCTAAAACCCTTAAATTGGCTAAATCTGATGTCTTGAAACCCTGAAAAACTAGCTAAGTCTAAAATCTAGTGGATCCTCAAAAATCTAGAATTTGCATGTTAAATCCCATGGATCCGGGACCTATCTCAAACATCCTAACAATATATTTCAAAAATATTTAAAGTACAGGAAATTCAATATCTAAACATATACTTTAAACATTTTGAAATATACTTAAATATAGTGTTAGCCAGGGCATTTCCAAATTTGGTAGAAAAATCACCCTTACTGTAGTTTGCAGGAAAAATCCCTCCTACCGAACATTGCGGGAAAAATTGCATCCACAGGATATATCCTGAGCACCCAAAAAACCCTGTAGATCCATTCGAGGTTGAAATTTCTGCCAGCGAAGGTTAAAATGTTCATTAAGATGCTTAGCACTAAAATCATGCCTGACTGAATTTGCGCTATAACATGCTCTGACCAGACATATCTGGTGAGCACCACAATCTCCACTGATTTGGTGAAGGGTGATAATCCCGCTTAAGGTGTTAAGGAAGGATCAACACTAAAAAGTGCCTCCACTAGATATATTCTATCAATGATAAAATCCTCTCCGATCACATTGACACCAAAATCCCCGCCAAGGTATTAGATCAAGCCAGTGCTAAAATCAGCCTCCACTGGATATATCCAGTGAGAGCCAAAAACCCCGCTTTTGACAATTTGGCCTAGAAAACTCATTTTTTAAGGGTGCAAACATGATTTATTGATAAATTTGAATTGCATATCAATCTATTACATCATGACCAACATTTTTATCATGTTTGTGTGGATTTTGAGCATGTTTTGCATCGATTTAATGCTATTGCACATGAATATCCAATGACCCCCCAAAAATCCCGCTTTTTGCAAAAAAGAGTCTAAAAAAGTGAAATAAAAGTCTCCAAATGGATCCTAATGGCCACAAAAACATCCTAGATCATTATATATGCCAAATCGGTAGTAAAAAATGATGAAAAAACAGAGAAAATCACTGGAAAATGCCAGATTTGTCAAGTTCTTCATAAGGAAGCACAATTGATTTTGAGTTGTCCCTGACTGATCCATGGCTGTAAATAGATATATTTTGACTTGTCTTGATGGAAAATAATTGTTTATGATGAAATGAATGCTTGGCATTGTTAATTGCAGGTCTGAGAGGACAAAGGAGCTAGTTGGAGCTGTCTTGGAAGGATGAACACACAGAGATGCAGTGCTGACCTAGATATGTAGGATCATCATTTTGTCAACCAAATTACTGTTGTATATGCTAAAGAAAGTTAGTATGATGTCCAAGATGATGGAGATAAGCCCCAGGAGCTTGAAGACACAGGAGACCAAGCCCACATCAGTGTTGTTCCTGCAGATCCTGTTGATTGTCTAGGACTTGTTCATAATTGTTCTAGCAATTCAGTCATGCAATGTTGATCCAACAAGCATCCAGTTAGATGTGCCTTCATAAAAAACATGCCACATATTCCTCTTGACCATTCAACACATTGGAAAAGTCATTTGTCCCATTAGACAACTCAAAAGTTGTTATTTCGTCTTGTTCTAATGAGCTAAAAGGTTGTAATTTCATCTTTTTCCTACAAGACAAAGTCAAATATGGGATTGTAACTACCCACAGACCAAATTAAATGCCATGTAATCTAGACCATTGGTGTTGATTTAATCTCCACTGCCCATTGAAAAAATTGGTATGCTTGCCTCTTTATATAAAGGCAACATCTCTCATTGTAAAAGATAGATAGGAAGCATTAAAGAAAAGATTGTTGAAACTCTGCCATTTTTTTGAATCAATATAGATAGAATTTCATTTACCTCTATCATTTGAGTTCATTTTGTTGATTGGATATGGTTATCATGGTTCTTCTTCACCTTTCCAATTAGTTATTTAGTTGTATTTGTGGTTAATCATTCATATATTTGATGGATTTCCTGTCCATACCATTAGTAAATTGTTGATTGCATGTCATTGTGCATGGTTAGTTTGGGCATAGTTTATGAGATAAGTTTGATTCTGTGAGTTCATTGAGTTGTACTGGGAACTAGGTGTTGAATGAATCCTTCACAGTTTGAAAACCATTATGTTTCCTTAGAAGATTGCATAATCTCTGCAACATTGTGGGCTGCCTGGTCAAGCAGAGATTCATTTGTTGTTGGGAATCTGTTTATCTGTTGGTTGATCATTTCTGCAATTGTCTATAGGATCCCTCTTATCCCTTCTCTCTCCCTTTCCTTTTACATTTTATTAACATAAAATCTGGTAGATTTAGGGTTTGAGTAGCATTACATTGATTATTTGCTGAAGAATTTTAGACTTCACAGTCTGCATCACCTAGGGTTTCTACATATCTATTGTTGTCACCTTTTCACAAACCCTACATTGCATGTAAGTCACCTTGGTTGGAACAACAAAACATATATCCACTGAGTTATCCTACGAGCTAAGACCTAGCTGTATAAACCTTGGGGAAGTCTTCTCTAGGATTAGATTCCTTTCAAGAGAGGTGAGATACCTTACATTTCACCTACATTGCTGTGTGCTGAAACCACCATCAACAGGTCTGGGATGGCATAGAATGGATCTAGCGAGATACCTAGGTTTGATGGGACAAATTATGCCTTTTGGAAGCTAAGGATGGAAGCTTATATCAATTCTCTATAGTGCGGTGTTTGGGACTCTGTCAAGACTGGTTACTCAGTTCCTGCTACTATTCCTACAGATGCAGATGAAGTTAAGAAGTATGATAACAATGCCAAGGCAAAGTTTTCTATCATGAGTGGGTTAGCTGATTCAGAGCTTTCAAAGGTAATGAGTTGCAGTTTTGCTCAAGAAGTTTGGGATAAACTTAAAACCATCTATGAAGGAGATAAGAAAGTAAAGCAAGCTAAGATGCAGATCTTCAAGAGCAAATTTGAGAACATAAAAATGTCAGAGGATGAAGACATTGTTGGATATATGCTTCGGGTGAATGAAGTGGTCAATGGCATTAAAGGTCTTGGTGGAGAAGTGAAGGAAGATGAGGTTGTGAAAAAGGTCCTGAGATCTCTTCCCAAATCTTACAGTCATAAGGTATTTGCCATTGAGGAAAATGCAGACTTGGATACATACACCATAGACAAATTATTTGGTTCCCTTACTGCCTTTGAAATGAGAGAGTTTGGCAGTGATGCTTCAAAGAAGGAAGCTTCTTTCAAAATCAGTATGAAGACAAAAGAAGTTGCTGATGAAGATGAGAGCTCTGATGAAGTTGAAGCAAATTTTGTGAGAAGACTGAAGAAAGGTACTGGAAAATACAAAGGTAAGTTACCCTTCAAATGTTTCAATTGTGGAAAGGTTGTTCATTTTTCTTCTAAATGTCCTTCCAAAGAATCAAGGGGTAGTAATAGAAGAGACAAGTTTAAGAGAAGTCTATATTCCATATAAATTAGTTATTCTTCAAAACATGAAGATCATGATGATTCAAATGATGAAACACTTTTCATCGCCTTGAGTGTTGGTAACAAAAAGGATGATGCTAAAACATGTGAGAAGACTGATACCTTGCAAAAAAATCAAAACAATGAAAGATCAATGGTTGTATGGACTGCCTTTCATGCAAAATAAGAATCCAAGGCTTGGGTAATTGACAGTGGATGCTCAAAGCATATGACTGGTGACAAGGAGAAGTTTATTAGCCTTGAGAAGTGGGATGGTGGTGCTGTCTAGTTTGGTGGTGATGAATCAGCACAGATCTATGGAAACGGTGCTATATCTATTGATAGGAAGAATAGGATTGAGGATCTCCTCTATGTCAAAGGGCTAAAGGGTCAGTGCATGATCATGGGGTTCCAAACTAGGCCCCTAAGTGGCAATGAAAATTCAGAAAAATAGAGTTAGGCAACTTGACATAAAAATTTGAATAGGTTATTAACATAATTTGAAAAATATGTAAGAATAGAATTTGTAGAAAATTGAATGTAGTTTCTAGGCTACTAGTTGTTTTTTGGAAAAAAGTAAATCTATTTTGTGAAAATTTGAATTTTCAATGCAGTAGTACTAAATTTTTAGGAAAAAGATAAAAAGCAGGTGTATGTTTGACCAACCTAAGTACAAGAAAAAATTAATATATTTTTTCTGAAACTTTCAATATAAGTAGAGGGCACATGCCCGGATGTGTCACATTTTTTTTGTAATTTTTTTGCAAGTAAATAATTAGTCATGATTTTTTATTAGAACATTTCAAAATTATTAAAATGTGTTTGTCTGACCACCATAACTTGGTCAAAAAGTTATGAAATTCAATTTTTTTATCCTATAGTATGCGAAGCATAGAATGTGACACATCTTTTAGATTCAAAAAATGTGAAATAGTTTGAAAATTATAGAAGTTTTTCAATCATCCTATCAATCATTACTTTTGTCATAATGTATGTAGAAAATAAATAATAATTATCTATTAAATTCAAAATAAGGCATATCTTATATTGGTGGAAAGCTGACAATTTTTTCAATAAACCCTTTTCGTTTCATCAAATTCAGATAAAAAAAGTCGTCAGCCACATTGCCACTTTTTGCACCCCACATCGCCACTTTTTGGACCCCCATGATCTTGTACAGACCCTAAAACATAATCTTCTTAGTGTCAGTCAGATGTGTAGCAAGGGGTATAATCTCACCTTTCATGCCAATGGTTGTGAAATTAGGAAGGTAGGATTCAAAAAACTAGTTGCAGAAGGTGACGTGGTCAAGATTGAAGAGCCTTATCAGGCTGTCAATCAAGCAGCAAAATCACACAGACATACAACAATTTGCAATGGAAAACAATTCTCCATTTATTGCAATCAAAAGAGTACAAATTACAATCAAAGATCAATTACAAAGTATTTCTCAAAGACCCCAATTTGACTTTTCCATCAACAACCTTTTCCCCCCAATTCCTCCTTCAGATCAATCCCATCCGATAAAAAAATTCCCCTTCTGATCACCAACACCATACCCACACTCTTTTTTTTTCTCTTTTCTCTGTTCTCATGTTCCCCCTGTTCTCCAAGGAAAACAATTCATTTCCACTTCCCCGTCAAAAGGTCTTCCAATGGTTAACTGTCGAAGACTTAAAACTGAATTGTCGAACCACAAGTCGTTCAACAACATTCTCTCGGGATATCAAAGAGACGGCCAAGCGAGTCCCACAGAAATAGCAACTCCCGCCGATATATACTTTCCCACCTTTACACTATGCATAAACTTACCATCAGGTATCGAAGAGTCTATATTCAGAATTTCTTTGAAGTCATAGGGTCCCACCATCAAAACACAACTTCACATCAGATTGTCGAGGGGACTAGATTTAGAGTCCCTCCGATGTCACATAGTGACACCGACGAAACTCAACTTGGCATCGAGTTGTCTAAGGGACACCAACAAGCATCCCATCAAATAGACAAGGTCATACCAATGAAGAAAGACACCCACCAATGGGCTAGGGTTTATCAAAATTGAACTTCAATGTATCTGCCTCACACAACAAAATTGAAAACAAAATTTTGTCTATGTACATATTGATGTGGATAGCTTGAGAGCTTGAGATGCTCCTGCATCAAACACCTCGGGAAGGAGAAATATTCCATGAGTGAAGACTCAGGAACATTGAGGCCAATCTGGAATCGATGTTCCAAACTGAGCCAACTCATGTGCCTTCAACCAAGATGCTTCATCCATTGATTTTCCCTTCCAACGAACTAGGTACTCCATGTACTCTTTACCATGTGTTTTCTTTGCAACCCTAGAATCGATGATCTCATCTACTTCTTCAGTTTGCTTCTCAGGTAGCTGATTCACCCAATCTGTATTATCCATGATATTTGTAGTCAAATATGGTTAAGTACTTGTCTCCCCTTTAAAATGTTTGTACAAATCACTGACATTGAAGATAAGAGATATATCTATATGCGAGCTGGAAGTTCAACTTCATAGGCATTGGCTGAAAACTTGCGTAGGATCCAGAAAGGACCTATTCTCTTCCATTTTAACTTATTATAGGTTCCCCGTGGAAACTTTTCCTTTCTCAAATGAACCCAGACCAATTCCCCAACTTGAAATTCCTGCTCTCTTCTATGATGATCAACATATTCTTTGTACTTTGTTGTACTCTTCTCCAACTTTCCCTTCACCTCTTGATGCAAATCTTTGATATACTCTACAAAATCCTCTACCACAACACTTGTTCTCACTAGGTCTGCACTATCTCTAAGTTCATCTATGCCCCTAGGGCTGAAACCATACACCACATTGAATGGACTTTTCCCAATACTCTTGTTAACTAAATTGTTATAGGTAAACTCTGCCAGTGGCAACAACAAATCCCATTGTTTTGGTTGTCCCCAATCAAACATCGAAGGAGATTACCCAAACTCCTGTTCACAACTTTAGTCTAACCATCTGTTTGTGGATGGTAGATTGAATTGAAGCCCAAATGTGTGCCTAATTTCTTCCACAATGTGCACTAGAAATGGCCAACAAACTTTGTATCTTGATCAGATATGATACTCTTTAGCAAACCATGCAACCGAACTACTTCTTTGAAAAACAAATTGGCTATATGGGAAGCATCACTAGTTTTCTGACATGGAATAAAATGAGCCATTTTCAAAAATCTATCAACAACCACAAAAATGGAATCATTACCTCTTTGAGTTCGAGGCAGTCCCAGAACAAAATCCATGCTAATGTGTTCCCATGGTCTCTTTGGAATTGACAATGGATGATACAGTCCGGTATTTTGCTTCATACCCTTTGCATGCTGACAAATTTTGCATCCTTGTACCATTTTCTTGACATCAATGCTCATTCCTGGCCAATAATAACTCTCATTCAGCAGAGCTATTATTTTATCTAGTCCAAAATGTCCACCTAATCCACCACTATGCTTTTCTCTAATTAGATTCTCCCTCATGGAGCCTCTAAGAATACCTAATTTCTTTCCTTTGAACAACAGGTTCTCTTGAATGAAATACTCTAGCCATGGAGTTCGATTCATTTCCATTGGACTCTTGCATGCTTTCATGCCTCCTTGAAATCTGGATCTTGTTCATACAACTCACCCAAAGCATCAAAACCAACAACATTCACTTTCATCTCATTCAACAACAAAGTTCTCCTACTCAGTGCATCGGCAACTCAATTAGATTTGCCACTCCTATGTTTAAACACAAAAGAATAACTTTATAAAAACTCAATCCACTTCATATGCCTTTAGTTCAACTTACCCTGACTATTTGTGAACTGCAGGGCATGATTGTCTGTATACATCACAAATTCTTTTGGCAGCAAATAATGCCTCCACTTTTTGAGCACTTGCACAATTGCATAGAGCTCCTGGTCATAAACATAATACTTCCTCTTAGCTTCATTCAACTTCTCGCTGAAGTATGTTATTGGTCTTCCCTCTTGGCTGAGAACTTCCCCTATTGCTATTCCACTTGCATCACAATCCACCTAGAAATTTTTTCCAAAGTTTGGCAGCGCCAATACCGGCTGCTCTGTCACCTTACTCTTTAGTAACTAAAAACTTTTCTCTACTGTAACCATCTACTTGAACTCTCTTCTAGTTCCCTTCATTGTCTCTTTAATGGGAGCACATATCCCACTAAAATTTCTTATAAACTTCCTATAGAAGCTCACCAACCCATGCAAACTACAGGTTTCAAAAGTACTCCTTGGTGATGGCCATTCAACAATAGCTTTTACCTTCTCAGGGTCCATTAGCATGTACCAGTGAAACCTCTGCCTCTTCCTCTTCCAAAATTGCCTCTTCCTCTTCCAAAATTGCCTCTTCCTCTAAAAGAGTCTCCTCTTCCTCAGAAGTTTCCTCTGCCTCTCGTTTCCTGAGTCTGAAAGGTACCATCTTCATCTTGTTTGGTAGAATATCCTCTTCCACCACTGCTCTACCCTCTGCCACAAGCATTTTTGCCTCTACCCTTGTTATTATTTTGTTGTTTCCTATTCAGTTTCTCTTCGGCCACCAATGTACATTGGTAGGCTTCTTCCACACTCTGCAATCTGAGCAATCTAATCTCATCTTGTATGAACACCTGGAAGCCATTCAAATACCTTGCAACTTTCTCAATTTCATTCTCTGTATGGTCTGCTTGAATGCTCAATCGGTAAAATTCTTCTGTGTATTCCTTGACACTACATTCTCTTTGCTTCAAGTTCTGTAATTTTCTAAACAAATTTCTCTGATAGTCTGTAGGCATGAATTTCTCTTCAATTTGTTTACCATTTGGTCCCATGACCTTATCTTCTCCTTGCCTCTTCTTTGTCTATTAGTCTGCAAATGATCCCACCATAGGGATGCATGCCCTTTCAACTTTGTATAGGCATATTTAACCTTCTTGTCTTCTTCTATACCTTCAAAGTCAAAGTACTTTTCCATCTCTATGATCCAATCCAACAATTCATCTGAATTTAGATTACCACTATAGTCTGGAGGGTTAAAATGGGGTCTAGTATTTATTCTGGTTAGGGTTTGAATGAGCCTCTCTTCTCCCTGATCAAATTCAGGTTAGTTTTCTTCTCCTTCAGCTTCAACCTGCTCTTCTTCATCATCACTCCCGTCTTTGACATGATGACCTCTTCACTGTGTAGTTTCAACGGCTTCCAGTCTGGCCATAATTCCCCTCAACATCTCGATCAAGATAGGGTCTACCTCTCTTCGTGCCCCGCTTCCTCTGCCACATCCTCTCTGTGCCATTTTACACAAGTCCTCTACAGTTACAGGTCTTCTTCCTTTGCTTACTTACCCACAACAAATTTCCTTCAGGATTTCATAGTCTCTTTGACACTTTCTCCAAGAGCAAACCCGCTCTGATACCACTTGATGCAGTTGAGAATTAAGAGCCTTATCAAGATGTCAATCAAGCAGCAAAATCACATAGACATTAAAACAATTTGCAACATAAAACAATTCTTCATTTTTTGCAATCAATTGAGTATATATTACAATCAAAGATCAATTACAAAGTATTTCTCAGAGACCCCAATTTGACTTTTCCATCAACAACCTTTTCCCCCCAATTCCTCCTTTAGATCAATGCCATCCGATCAAAAAATTCCCCTTTTGATCACCAACACCATTCCCCGCACTCTTTTTTTTTTCTCTTTTCTATGTTCTCATCTTCCCCCTGTTCTCCAAGGAAAATCGTTCGTTTCCACTTCCTCGTTGAACTGTCTTCCAATGGTTAACTGTTGAAGACACAAAACTAAACTATCAAACCACAAGGCATTCAACAACATTCTATCAAGATCTTGAAGAGATAGCCAAGCGAGTCCCACCGAAATAACAACTCCCGCTGATATAGACTTTCTCACCTTTACACTGTGCATAAACTTACCATTGGGTATCGAAGAGACTATATTTAGAATTTCTTCAAAGTCATAGGGTCCCATCGTCGAAACATAGCTTCACATCGGATTGTCAAGGGGACTAGATTTAGAGTCCCTCCAATGTCACATAGTCACACCAATGAAACTCAACTTGGCATCAGGTTGTCTAAGGGACACCAACAAGAGTCCCACTGAACAGACAAGGTCATACCGATCAAGAAAGACACCCACCAATGGGCTAGGGTTTATCAAAACTAAACTTTAATGTATTTGCCTCACACAACAAAATTGAAAATAAAATTTTGCCTATGTAAATATTGATGTGGATAGCTTGAGAGCCTGAGATGCTCCTGCATTAGAAGGTATCAAGACATATGGTGACATCTATCATCTGAAGGAGATAAATGGAAGAACATGTTTGTTGGCTCAATCTAGCAAGTGTTGGCTATGGCACACGAGAATGGGACACAACAATTTTGACATGGTAAAGATTAGTTCCACTCATGCAGTAAGAGATATGCCTAAGATAATCAAGCCTACAAATACAGTATGCAGGAAATGTGAAATGGGAAAGAAAACAAAGTCAAACTTCAAAAGCAAGGAGTATTCTTCTTCAAAACCATTGGAGCTAATTCACACTGATCTATGTGGCCCTAGCAGAGTAAGGAGTCAACAAGGTGAGAGGTATTTCATGTTGCTTATTGATGTTATTCTAGAATGATTTGGGTTACTTTCTTAAGAGAAAAATTACATGTCAGGTTGATAAATTTGAAGTGTTCAATTCTATGGTTGAGAATGAAGTTGATGCCAAGATTAAATGGTTGAGGTTTGATAGAGGAGGTGAATTTACTTCAAATGAATTTGAAATTTTTTTTGAGGATAATGGTATTAGGAGACATCTATCAGCTCCTAGGACTCCTCAGCAAAATGAGGTAGTGGAAAGAAAGAATAGGACTATGCAAGAGATGTCTAGGGCATTTTTGAAAGATGCAAATATGCCTAATATGTACTAGGAGGATGCAGTTCATACTGATGTCTATCTAATTAACAAAATGCAACTAAGGGTCAACAACACTAAGACCCTTTCTAAGCTATGGTATGGAAGACTTCCCACAGTCAGATACTTCAGTATATTTGGCAACAAATGCTATATCAGAAGAGATGAAGAAGACCTAGGAAAGTTTGATTCACAAAGTGATGAAGGAATTTTTCTTGGCTAATCAACCAAAAGCAAGGCTTATAGATGCTACATCAAAAGGCTGGGGAAATGATTGAAAGCACAAATATCAAGGTAGATGAAAACCTATATCAGATCTCACATGAATCAAAGGACTCTGAATCTGATACCTTTCCATGCATTGTAGATGAGGAAGAAGAAGTGAAAGAAGAAAAGGAACAAGAACCAGAGTAGATGCCTAAGACTCCAGCAAAGTATGTTCAGAAGAACCACTCAGTAGATCAGATCATTGGAGATGAAAATGAAGGTGTGTAGACAAGGAGAAGACTTGCTAAGACACATGAGCAAGTAAACTTGTGCTTGTTATCAAAGGTGGAACCCAAAAACTTTGTTGATGCTAGTAAAGATGATGGATGGATAAAATCCATGGAAGAAGAATTGGGTCAATGAAAGGAAGCAAGGTATGTGGAAACACTTCCTACACCGATCTAATAAGGGGCAATGTATGCAAATTATTTTTAATCCTTACAATTGCAGCAATGTTAAACATATAACAAAGATATTACAGTAGCAAACACAACACAAGAATGCAGATAGAGAGAGAGACACACAAGATATATCGTGGGGAAAAGCTTTTCAGGTGAAAAACTCCACACTCTAAAACCTACACAATGTATTATCAAAACAATAATAGTTTACAATACACTTGCAATGCAAGTTCTTCCGAGAGTCTTCAAATGTTGTTTTTGGAGTGTTTCCGGCAGCATAATAGTACCTATACATAAACTATGAAAACTACAACTCCAAACTCCACATTATATAGAGATACAAGGCATAAATGAGACGCTTCTAGAGAAACATCCACATGGCCATTTTCCAACACCCAAGGACACTTGTCCAACATGAATATACCTTTCTTACATCTATCATAACATGGCAGATTTGACTTCCCAAGATGGAGTGCTCCAAGGCTAAAAATAGACTATGACAGATGCTCTTACACATCTTACAGCTATCATAAATCTGTCCAACATAACAACCTTAAATGTTGTAAAAGAATCCATCATACAAGGATAAATATACCATATTCCTCTTACAACATGTCATAGCCCAACTTGGGCACCCAAAGATGCCTTTCTCACATGCAAAGATACTCTCCGACACTTGTTCCCACTTGTCATAGGAATCTCTATACTTGGCTCTTACGCATCATAGATTCTGTCATACAAAATAAATCCTCCATGATAATCCAAGATGCCGACACATGGCATATTATTTCCACCTCAAATGGGATGCCCAAATCCACATGTGTTTGACTTGACCATCCAAAGCATATTCCAAGTAAGATGACATGTCACTATGCCACCTCAAACTAAATGCCAAAACTGAATGTGCAAGTAAATACAAAATTGAGCAAATAAATAAATAAATAATAAAATAACCAATGCTAGGAATTTCAAGATTGATACACCTTAATTCCCAACATTCTCCCACTTGTCAAACACCTTGCAAGAGCCAATAGAATGACAAGGTTTAACTGCTAGGGGCCAAGAGGCCCATAGACTTCGAACACCATCTGAACTTCTCTGTGCCCATTGGTTTCGTCAATGCATCTGCAACATTCTTCAAAGTGTCTACCTTCACCAATATCACCTTCCCATCTTCTACCATATCTCGAACAAAATGAAACTAAACATCTATGTGCTTTGTTTTGGCATGGAAAGTAGGATTCTTTGCTAAGCAAATCACACTTTGACTGTCACAACAGATAGTAATCTATCCTGCATCAACACCAATATCTAAACACAACCTCTTAAGACAAATGGCTTCCTTACAAGCATGAGTTGCTTCCATGTACTCTATTTCTATCGTGGACAGCAACCACAGGTTGTCGCTTACTCATCCAACTAATAGCACTACCAAACATAGTAAACACATAAGCACTAGTGGATCTCCTGCTGTCAATGTCACCTGCCCAATTAGAATCCAAAAATCCATGAATACTCATAGAATGTAGAGGTCCTATAGGATAACCATGATAGCATATGGAATACTCGAAAGTACTCCTCAAATATCTGAACACTCTCTTCACCGCATCCTAATGTACCCGTCCAAGATTAGCCATAAACTGACTAAGGACTCCCACTGCTTGGGCAATGTCTGGTCTTGTACAAACCATAGCATACATCCAACTGCCATCCGCACTAGCATAAGGTACTCTACTCATATCCTCCATCTCAGAAGGAGACTTTGGATAATCATTAACAGATAACTTTTTCCCTAATGAAACAGGAACACACAATGGTTTGCAATCTACCATGCTAAATCTCTCCAACATGGTCTTCACATACTTACTCTGGCTTAACCAAAGTTTTTTGTTTGCTCTATCTCTTCTGATCTCCATCCCAAATTGTACCTGGCTGCCCCTAAGTTTTTCATTTCAATCTCTACTGACAACTAAGACTTCCAATCAGAAATCATATTCTTACCATTCCCAATCAGCAACATATCATCAACATACAATACAATAATAAGAATGCGATCATTGTCAAACTTGTAATACACACAATGATCTGATTTTGATCTCAGAAATCCAATGGACAACACAAAGGCATCAAACTTCAAGTACCACATCCTACGAGATTGCTTCAAGCCATACAAAGACTTCTTTAACTTATAAACCAAATTTTCTTTACCTTTCACCACGTAGTGCTCAGGCTGTGACATATAAATTTCTTCCTCCAAGTCACCATGAAGGAAAGTTGTCTTCACATCCATTTGTTCCACTTCTAAGTCATAATCTACTACAAGAGATAACATGAACCTAATAGATGTCATCTTTGCAACGAGAGAGAAAATCTCACCATAATCAATTCCCTCCACTTGTGAATACCCCTTCGCAACCAACCTGGCCTTATACTTCTCAACATTGCCATCTGCACCAAATTTCTTCTTGAACACCCATTTACATCCAACAAGCTTTCGTCCATTAGGCAAAGGCACCAAGTCCCATGTTCTATTCTTTTCCAAAGAAACCATCTCATCTTCCATGGCTTCCTTCCAGGAACCTACATCTTTCATACCCATAGCCTCTTTCACAGTTCGAGGCTCATCAGTGTTAGAAATCAAAGAAAACGCACAACTAGAATCAAGCAATGTATAACCAAACCTCTTAGGTTTCCTCCTATTTCGTTAGACCTCCTCAAAGGTTGAGGTTGAGGTTCTTCTTCTTCTAAACTTTTAGAGCTACTAGAGCTCTCCTCATCATCAGGTCCAACAAGGTCTTTTGGTTCACTCTTCTTAGGGGTAGTAAGAAACTAAACCACATCCTCTTTCTTTTCTTTTTCTTCTAGCTATAAAACAACAGGAGAAGGTGTTACCTCTCTGAAGATAAGACTTCTTCTATACAAGACTTTTTTAGCCACAGGATCCCAAAGCTTGTACCCTTTCACACCGACACCATAGCTAAAGAAGATACACTTATCTGCCTTGTTCTCCAATTTTGACCTCTTCTCCTTAGGCACATGTGCATATGCCTCACAACTAAAAACATGAAGATGTCTCAATGAGGGCTTCTTACCAGACCACACCTCCATGGGTGTCTTATCAACAAGCACTGAAGTAGGAGACCTGTTAACCAGGTAGCAAGCAGTGGCTACAGCTTCAGCCCAAAACTTTTGTTCAAGGCTAGCACCACTAAGCATACTCTGAGCCCTCTCCATCAACGTTCTATTCATCCTCTCTATAACTCCATTTTTCTGCGGGGTGTAAGGAGTTGTCTTATGTCTTTCAATCCCATGTTCTTTACAGAACTTGTCAAACTCTACTGAACAAAACTCACCACCATTATCAGTTCTCAAACAGTTAATCTTTTTACCAGTTTGATTCTCAACAAAAGCTTTAAACTCTTTGAAATGACTAAAGACTTCAGATTTTCTTCTGAGAAAATAAATCCATGTCCTTCTACTATAATCATCTATGAATGATACAAAATATAATGATTTAGAAATTGAAGGAACATTCACAGGACCAAACACATTAGAATGAAATAGATCCAACACACCAGAAGACTTATGAGAACTCAAGTAAAACTAAACACAGTTTTGTTTTCCATATATACAATGTTCACAAAAGTTGAACTCAAGATTACAATCATTTAACCCCTCGACGAGGTTTTTATTTTTCAGGGATCTAAGACCATTCTCCCCAATGTGACCAAGTCTCTCATGCCACAACATTGTCTTCTCAGCAAGGAGTTTCATTTGCAAATCATGAGCACCCTTAGGTACCCAAAATGCACTACCATCAGAAGTTGAAGCAACACATTTCTTCGCTGCTAGTTCCAATGGTGAGGATGAAGTGACTAAAGCTCTTTTCTTTGAATTAGAAGAACTATTGCACTAAGTAGTGCATGCATCCAACTGAAACAAAGTACCTCTCCAAGTACCCTTAGCAAGCACCATAGATCCTCTTGTCATCTTGCATCCTCCATTTGAGAAGATAACCTACACACTTGCATCTTTCAATTTACTTACAGAGAGCATGTTTTGTGCTAAACTGGGGATGTGCATAACTCCATTGATCCCCTTCACTTGTCCATCAGGTAATCGGATCAAGACTCTTCCATAGCCAACTATTTTCAGGTGAGAGTCATCACCTAGGTACACCTTCCCACCATCAAACTCTTCATACTTTGTGAACCAACCTCGATGTGATGTCATGTGGAAGGAAGCACTGGAGTCAATCAGACACACATCATCCGATGCATGGGTGGCCAAGGTAGCAATAAAAGCATCACTATCATCATGAGATTTGTCAAAATCTGAATCAAAGGTGTTCTTATTTTTCTTCTTCTCCTCCTTGCACTCCTTTTAGAAGTGCCTAATTTTTCCACAGTTCCAACATAGTTCCTTGGACTTTCCAGGAGATTTGGATCTCCCACGAGATTTGGATTTTCCCTTTTCATCTTTCTTGTTCTTCTTCTTCCCTTTCTCTTTGGGTCTACCATGAATTGCAAGAGCCTCCTTAGCTAACTTAGAAGACTTTCTATGCATTTCTTCAGATAACAGTGAAGAAACCACTTCATCCATCTTAAAGGTAGTTGTAGTGCTCTGAATGGCCATGACAAGGTGGTCCCATGAATCTGGCAAAGAATAAAGCAAGGTCATACAACAATCCTCCTCCTCCATCTTCACACCAACGGATGTCAACTGTTCAACTAGCATGTTAAAGGCATTCAGGTGGTCTGCAACTGATCATCCATCTTCCATCCTTAGAGAATATAGCTTCTTCTGTAGGAATAACTTGTTTACCAGGGATTTAGCCTGATAAACATCACCAAGTTTCTTCCATAGCTCCTTCATGGTCTTCTCCTCATGAACATTCAACAAGACGGAATCAACTAAACAGAGTCTCACAAGACCCTTAGCTTTACGATCTTTGAGACCCCAATCTGCCTATGTCATTGTTGTTGGTTTTGTACTAGAAATTGTTTCCCATAGGTCTCTATCAACAACCATGTCTTCCATTTTGAGTTTCCACAACTTGAAATTGCTGCCATTAAACTTTTCCAAATCTATCCTTCCAGATGTGCCTACCATCTCCTTCTTGCAAAAAGAATGTATAATACTCTACACAGACTCCCACTCAATCAAAGATCAGTACAAAAAACCCCTACCCAACAACTAGGATCAAAGGTGATCAAGCTATGATACCAACTGAAAGGAAGCAAGGTACACAGAAACGCTTCCTACATCGATCTAATAAGGGGAGATGTATGCAAATTATTTTTAATCCTTATAATTGCAACAATGTTAAACATATAATAGAGATATTACAACAGCAAACACAACATAGGAATGTAGATAGAGAGAGACACAAGATATATCGTGGGGAAAACCTTTTCAGGTGAAAAACCCCACACTCTAAAATCTGCACAATGTATTTTCAAAACAATAATAGTTTACAATACACTTGCAATGCAAGTTCTTCCAAGAGTCTTCAAATGTCATTTCTAGAGTGATTCTGGTAGCATAACAGTACCTGTACATAAACTATGCAAACTACAACTCCAAACTCCACATTATATAGAAATACAAGGCATAAACATGAAGCTTCTAGAGATGGGCATCCATCTTGGCCACATGGCCATTTTCCAACACCCAAGGGCACTTGTCCAACATTAATATACCTTTCTTACATCTATCATAACATGGCAAATTTGACTTCCCAAGATGGAGCACTCCAAGGCTAAAAATAGACTATGACGGATGCTCTTACGCATCTTACAACTGTCATAAATCTGCCCAACATAACAACCATAAATGTTGTAAGAGAATCTATCATACAAGACTAAATATAGCATATTCCTCTTACAACATGTCATAGCCCAACTTGGGCACCCAAAGATGCCTTTCTCACATGCAAAGATACTCTCTGACACTTGTTCCCACTTGTCATAGGAATCTCTATACTTGGCTCTTACACATCATAGATTCTATCATACAAAATAACTCCTCCATCATAATCCAAGATGCTGACACATGACATATTATTGCCACCTCAAATGGGATGCCCAAATCCACATATGTTTGACTTGACCATCCAAAGCATATTCCAAGTAAGATGACATGTCACTATGCCACCTCAAACTAAATGCCAAAACTGAATGTGCAAGTAAATACAAAATTGAGAAAATAAATAAATAAATAATAAAATAACCAATGCTAGGAATTGCAAGGTTCAGATACCTTAATTCCCAACAATCAGATTGAGAAGAATCAGACATGGGAATTGGTTCCCAGACCAACAAATAAGAATGTTATAGGAACAAAATGGGTGTTCTAGAACAAACTGAATGAAGAAGGTGAAGTTGTAAGGAACAAGACAAGACTTGTATGCAAAGGATACACACAAGTTGAAGGTATTGATTTTAGGGAGACTTTCATTCCAGTCACTAGCAAGGATGGAGGCAATCAAAATGTTCCTTGCTCTTGCTACTCATAAGAACTTCAAAGTATATCAAATGGATGTTAAGTCAACATTTCTAAATGGTGACCTAGAGGAAGAGATTTATATTGAACAACCAGATGGTTTCTAGATATCAGAAGATCTGGACATGGTGTGTAGACTCAAGAAGGCTCTGTATGGTCTTAAGCAAGCACCTAGAGCTTGGTATGCTAGGTTGGACAAGTACTGACTTCAGAAGGGCTTCAAGAAAGTTACTACAGATAGCAATCTTTACATCAAGGAAGAAGGAGACATAATATTGATAGTTGCAGTATATGTTGATGACATCATCTTTGGTGGAGATGATGATATGTGTAAGAGGTTTGCAGAGGAGATGCAAAAAAAATTTGAGATGTCTATGATTGGTGAAGAATATTTCTTCCTTGGACTTCAAATTTCTCAGCTAGATGCTGGTATCTTTATCTCTCAAGCTAAGTATGTCAAAGAATTGTTGAAGAAGTTTGGTATGGAGGATTCAAAACTAGTGAGTACTCCTATGGTCACTGGATGTCACTTGAGCAAAGATGATGAGTCTATGGAGGTGGATTAAACTATCTATATGTCTATGATTGGAGCACTAATGTACTTGACAGCTTCTAGACCCGATATCATGCATGCAGTATGTGTGGTTGCCAGATATCAAGCCAATCCAAACCAAACACATGAGAAGGTAGTGAAAAGGATATTCAGATACTTGAAAGGAACTCCGAACTATGGCCTATGGTATCCAAGAGATAATGACTTTGATTTAAGTGCTTACACTGATGTAGATTGGGTTGGTTGCATTGATGATAGAAGAAGTACAAGTGGTGGTGATTTCTTTCTAGGAAGCAGATTGGTTTCATGGTAGAGAAAGAAGCAAGATTCAGTGTCCTTATCTACTGTAGAGGCAGAGTACATTGTAGCAACATATTATTGTGCACAAGTGTTGTGGATGAAACAAACACTGAAAGATATCAAGGTATTATACATGATGAGCCTATTCCTATCTTGTATGACAATACAAGTGCTATGAATATTTCCAAGAATCCAGTGATGCATTCTAGAACCAAGCATATAGCAATTGGGTATCACTTTTTGAGAGAGAGGGTTATAGATAAAGAAGTGAAGTTGGAATATATTCCAATAAAGGATCAATAGCAAATATTTTCACAAAACCTCTAGAAAAGGATACTTTTTAGGATCTCTCTAGTAGAGGTTAGGGGTAATTGCCCCTCCTTCTTTCTAGATGCATAGTGGTGCATCTATCTAGGGAGAGTTCATGCCATATCTTGTTCCTGGACTAATGGTGTGTTGATAACTGAGAGGGGGGGTGAATCAGTTATCTTAATTATTTGACTTTCTTTTCTTCTTTAATGATTAGTGTAGTATCAAAACATATAAGAATACATGGACATGAGAGTAGAAATAAAATTAGCACACATAACACAATGATTTTGATGTGGAAAACCCTGTTAAGGGAAAAAACCACGGGGTGACTAACCTAAGATTGTATTCTCTGTTAAAAGAATAGAAGTACAAAATGGCACTTGCCAATTAGGGCTCACTGCCCGAGCACACTGCTCACAAGAGGCTCACTATCTATAGTAGTTTATAGAAATAAACCAAGTATTTGAATTGATGAGAAGCATCCACATATGCTGAGGTTCAATTCCGGTTAGGCTTAATATACTGATCTACTGCACTTCATTCTTCCTCTGCTTTAGTGCTGATGTTCTGTCACATACCAGACCTGTATAGCTACTTCCACACTGCTCTCTGCTTTTCTTCACACAACACAACACACCACACCTCTTCATATCAAAATCCATCTGGTATATATATATCCGCACCAAGGATTTCAACATCTTTCTAGTCAGCATCAGAAAACTCAAGATATTTCCAAACTCTGGTATGTCGGCTGAATCCATGCTTACTAAGTGATGCGTATCAAAAGGATAGTTATAGGAGTCATCAATTATTTCAGCCAATCATGAATGATCCCTTAAGAAACTTGATCACCATCAATTTCTCATCCAGATTAAGGTCTGATGCTTCGCAGGTCAGTTCTTTCTCAGTCTATTTTGCCAAACAAGAACCTAACACTTAGGTGCTCATATTTTTTCACTCTTTCATCACCAGAGGCTCAATCTCTGGAATGTATTAGTCAAGGTACTCCTCTTGACTTCCCTAAGTCCGCATTTTATTGAGATACTTCCTCTGAGAGATCCGGACCTGATTATTGGACCTTGCTGTATGCTCTGTTCTAGCTTACTGGACCAAAATACTCTTCAGTCTGACTTCCGGTATAGTCATACCATGTCCTGCGGATGTGTGGGATGGACTTTGTTGCCATCAATGGCAACACTCATGAATCCACTTAGTGTCTCTTTGTTGTCAAGAGACATTGTGTGGATTCACTAGTGTTGTCATTGATGGCAACAAAGTCCATCCCACACATCTACAGGACATGGTGTGTCTTTACCGGAAGTCAGACTAAAGAAGTGTTGTGGTCCGGTAAGCAAGAACAGAGCAAGAAACAAGGTCTGACAGTCAGGTCCGGATCTCTCAGAGGAAGTATCTATGTAAAGTGCGGACTTGGGGAAGTCAAGAGGAGTACCTTGACTAATAGATTCCAGGGATTGAGCCTCCGGTGATGAAAGAATGAAGAGATATAAGCACCTAAGTATTGGGTTCCTGTTTGGCAGAGTAAACAAAGAAGAACTGGCCAGCAGAGCATCAGACATTGATTTGGATGAGATATTGATGGTAATCAAGCTTACTAAGGTATCATTCATGATTGGCCGACATGATTGATGACTTCTATGAGCATCTCTTTGATATGCATCACTTGATAAGCAAGGATTTAGCCGACAGACCAAGAGTTTGGGAAAATAATAAGTATTCTGGATGCCGACTAGAAAGTGGATGAAATATTTGGTGCAGATATATATATCAGATGGATTTAGATATGAATGTGTAGTTGTGTGTGGTGTGAAGAAAAGTAGAAGAGTAGTGTGAAGGCAGTAAGACAGGTCCAGAATGTAACAGGACAACAACACCTAAGAGAGTAAGAATGAAGTGCAGCAGATCAGTATATTGGGCTTAACCAGAACTGAACCTCAGCATATGTGGATGATTCTCATTAGTTCAAGTATCTAGTTTCCTTGTATAAACTATTATAGGCAGTGAGCCTCTTGTGAGCAGTGTGCTCAAGCAGTGAGCCCTAATTGGCAAGTGCCATTTTGTACTATCTTATTCTTCTAACAGAAAATACAATCTTAGGTTAATCACCCCATGGTTTTTCCCCTAACAAGATTTTCCACGTCAAAATCATTGTGTCATGTGTATTGATGTTATTTCTATTTCATGGTTATGTTTTCTTATTTAATTTAATGCTGCACTAATTGATAAGGAAATTTAGAAAGCTGAAATAATTAAGATAACTGATTCACCCCCCTCTCAGTTATCAACAATTGGTATCAGAGCCAAGTTCCTCCAAAAAGAGCCTAATAGCTTGAGGAAGATTTGGGAACTCAAATGGATGTGTATGGTATGAGGGAACAGCTTTAGTCTGCCCTAGATGATCTTGAGCAATCAAACTCTAAAGTCAATGAATTGAAGGAAAGACTCAAACAGGCTGATGATTTCATAAATGAACTAAAAGGGAAACTGAGTATCTCTATGAAAAAGAGAAAAGATCTACTTCAATAATTGGCAAGTCAAAGTGAAGACAATGGTACAAATGAAGATCTGAAGGAGAAAACAAAGTTATGTGAAAAGTTATCAAAAGAGGTCATTATGGTAAGACATGAAATGGAATCAAGAGTTATGAAATTCACCCAAGAAATTGAAGAGAAGAAAAACTGAAGATGATCTCAGACAATCTCTCAAGGAGAAGTTAGAAGACTGCCACAAAATGGATAGAATAATTAGGCATCTAGAATCTGATCTTGAAGATGCTACAGATAATGAAGAAAAACTTGAGGATCAAATTGACACTCTTAAAAAGGATCTTCAAACAACAAATGAATACAAAGAGAAATTCAAGATAAGTTTTGCTTAACTTGAAGTTCTTCTTGAAAGCCAAAAGAGGGTAGATGACAAGCATGGCTTGGGATATGAGAAAGGTGAAAGCTCTGGATCTGGTTAGAAGAATTTTGGATCAGGAAATCCAAGGAACAGGCCTAGAAGACCTCCGGTAAGGCAACCTAATGCCCAAAGATATCCATCCTTCAATGGATACTGCCACAACTACAATAACTTTGGTCATAAAGCTAATCAGTGCACAAAGAGAATAAATCAAACTAATACATCCTTCTCCGGACAGTGTTTCAACTGCAAAAGGTATGGTCACGAATCTCATGAATGCAGAAATATACAAATGAATAATTCATTCAATGGTAGATGCTTTGCATGCAATAGAATGGGACATATGGCTAATCAATGCAGATCAAGAGGATATCATTCAATATGCAAAAAAATGTTGTTTGCCATAATTTCAATAGATCCGGTCATATTGCTAATTTCTGTAGAACCAAGAATCAGGACAAAAGGGGTCCGGTGCATCATAATCAGAATCAAGACAAAGGAAAAGGAAAAGTGAATGCGGATGAAGTTAAAAGTGAGATGAACAAGATTTGGGTGAAGAGAAGTACAGAGAATGTAGGTGATGGATCCGCACCAGAATCTGGTGCTGATATTCCTTCCAGAAATTAAAAAGTGAGCTCTGGCTCAGGGGGAGACACAAGGAAAAACATTTTCCCCTAGCCAGTTAATTGGTGCCTGAAATTGGCACATAGGAAGTTGCAGAATAAAAAGATTCTCAGAGAAACATCTAAAGAAATCTTGGTAAAGATATGGAAGATCCATAGGAAGATTTGAAGAGTCTAATCTTCCAAGCTTGATCCGGTTTAACAGTCATCCGGTAAAATAGGATTATCACAGTTAAATCTGGTATGATTCAAATTTGAGGCATCTTGTTCTGTGGATAGATCAAGTGTTTGGGGAAAGTAAGATAATTTGTTATTAATGACCAAGAATAACTCTAAGTATATCTCAGTGATCCAGAAAAAGATCTTTCTCAAAATAAGAAGAACCAGGCAACTGGAATGACTTGAGTTGCGCATTTATTGCAATATGAAATTAGGGTTTTCCCAGAAATAAAAGGATTCATTCACTCGTCATTTGCACATTTGCATTCAAGAAGAAGAGAAAAGGAGCTTTGCAACAAATTATCTCAAATTCTCAAAAGATCAACCGTTTAAGTCGATTCATACAACAAATTAATCCGGCTCATTCGGTGAACCCTAGAAACGCAAAAGGTCTTTTCCATTATTGAATATTTCTCTGTAAAATCTTTTGAAGATGACTACACTGAATGTTGTAAAGATCACTGATAGGCCGCATCCTAAATTCAAGAAACATCCATATAAATCCCTAGAAGTTGATCCCCTGGGCGCCTTTTCAAGCATTTTGCATGGGGTTCTGCATGTAAAGGATGTTAGGGCATATATTCATGCGAATATTGAAGAATTTGGGGAATCTAAGCTAGTTGATATCTATCACAAGCATTTGATAGATGACTCATTTGAACTCAAAACTCAGTATAAAGCCATCCGGGACAACCATTTTGCACAATGCATTCATTTCCCTTGTTTTGCAGAAGATGAATGGGTCCAGTATGTTCTAAGTAGAATTCATGATAACTTTATATGGTTGATGAGGCCATTTAAGATAACCAAGGATGCCATTAGGGTAGTAACCGGATTGCACTCATCCGGTGGGATTCATGTTCTCAAATCCATCAAAAATCAAACTATGAGTGAGGCTACCAGATCAAAATTTGACAAAAGAGCAATGACAATAGAAGACATCACTGATCCAGATGTCAAGTTTGCCTCCATGATCATCGGTTATAAGATATATCACTCTAGTAGGGAAAATTCAGTACCCGAAACTGCAATTTACACTGCTTATGAAATGTTGAGGAAAAATGCAGATTATGATCTATGTGAACTCCTTCTGAGCCAACTAATGGAAAACCTACAAAAGATCAAGAAGGACAAGAAGAACTCCTTCAAGTATGGTGGGATGATACTGTGCTTGTTCTTCTACTTCATGAATGAGCTTCCCAGATCCAATGGTTGGGTATGGCAAAATGATAGACCAGTAGCCATCCAAATCAGAGATTATATACATGGGCTTGGTGATGCCAAGGCACAAAATACAACACTCTGGGGCTATTTCAAGAATTTTTAGAGCATGATGTAAGCAAGAGAGAGAATCCCCCAATCTTTAGTTGAAAAGTATAAAGATACAGTATGCTTTATGGTAGAAACTGATCAATGTCTAATGGAGGTAGTAGAGCCAAGAATAGTCTGGATCATGCCAATAGGGTATGAAGTAGATGAGAAAATTGTTGAGCTACATGTTCAACACATGCTCAGTCAATCCAAGGATCCTAAAGCAAAAAGGTTTGGAACATTTGAAGAATTAATTGTGAAGATCCATGTGGAGCTAAGACAACCAGAAATAAAAAGAAAAGTGAGGAGGGCATAGAAGAGTTTGCCAAGAGGCATGGAATTTCAAAAGAGGCAATTGATGCAAATAGAGAGAAGACAGAAAGGGAAGAGAAAGAAAAAGAAAAAGCAGAGAAAGAAGGTGCTCTGATGGAAGTCCCCTCCTGGACTAGATCCTCTAAGACCTCTACACCTACCACTGCAAAGAGCTCAAAGGCACCAAAACCGGAAGCAAAATCATCTGGAAAAGGAGAGAAGAGAACCAAGAAAAAGGCAACAAGGTCTTACACAAGCCAAAAGGATGAAGAAGAGACAGAATCAGATGAGGAAGTAAAGAAAATGAAGAAGAAAAGGAAAACATCCAGTGAACCTTCTGCTGAAGAAGTAACAGAAGAATTTGTTGAGAAACCTACTCTGTGCATTGATGACATCATAAAATCAGTTACTGTGGATGGGAACCTTCAACCAATGGCTGAATTCTATAATGATTACAATGAAGCTGACCAAAAAATCTTGCAAGAAGCCATAGTCAGGTATCTGAATATCTACAACAAGGCTTTTATTGAAATCATATCTCTTATTCCCAAAAGCCTAGAAAAGGAATTAGAAATAAGAAAGAATAATGCTATGGCAAAGGATCTTGAGATCTGAGAATAGATAGCTATTCAGCTATATCCCTCAATCACTCCTAAGTAGAAGAATATGATCTTCAAAGATTGTAAGGATGAGTTCTGGAGCAAAGATAGAATGAATCAGCTTATGCTCAGAGAAACTAACAAAGTAGCAAAAGAGACAGAAGAGATTCTCTGAAATGCATTCAAAAGATTCAACATTCCTATTATAGAGGACTTAGGTGATAATCCCTCGGCCACAGATGTTGAAGAAGAATCTACTGAGATAGTGGTAGAAGAGGTAAAGGAGACGGGTGAACAAAAAGGAAAGGACTTAGATTACTCTACTCTGGAAGAGGAGGTCCATAATCAAACAAACATCTCTCCTCTGGTTTCCCCTACAGACTCTGGATTCAAAGAAAAAGAAAGAGTACAAGAGAAGATCAGTCAACAAGCAGAGGAGAAGGAAAAAGAAGATGACAGTAGTAAGGCTATAGAAAAAGAGAAAACTCCAACAGAGAAGGCCACAGATGATGGTGGTAAGGGTGCAGAAGGGGAGAAAACTCTGTCTCCGGCAAGAGACACAGCAACGGTAGTCAAAGAATTCTTAACCAAGGAGATGATGGAATTTGATGAACTGGAACTTCTTCAAGGACCATTCAATTTTGACTCCCTCTCCCTTGTTCAAACCATGAAACTAGCATCCTTTACTTCAGCAAAGGCAAAAGAAAAGCTTCTAAAGTCTCACATGGAAGACTACAAGCTTAAGAAATTGCATCCGGTGTATTGGAGAAGATATTTCCATCGTTTTAGAAGGATCCCTCAGCCTCTTCATCTAGTAATCTCAAATCTCTAGTTAATAGTGTTAGCACACATTTTGATTCCTTAGAAAAGTTAGCAGAAGATAAGGTCCGGAAGGAATTTTTGGTAAAAAGATTATCAGAGGTACAAGGGTTAATATCAAATGATAGGAGAGTTATGGATATCGAAATAAAGAACCTAGAAAATGCTCTCAAAGATGGGGGAGATTTATATAAATTTTGTTTATCCTGGCCTATAGTGACCAAGGACATTGAGAAGAAAGTAAAAGAGCAAGAGGATAAACTGCTAAGTTTATCTCAAAGTTTTGATCCTCTATCCTCTTCCATAGTAAAACAAGAGTGTCAGACTATTGCAGTCATAAATGAAATAAAGACACTTGAGAAGGAGAAGAAAAATAGAATAAACAGGTTGAGTGAACTTAGAGGGATCATTATCCCTAAGTTAGAGGCCATGCATGAAGCCCTAACTGATGCTCAGGCCACAACTTGGACCAATGATCCAATAGATCTCAAGAAGGCAGAAGCTTTTGCATTCCTGTTGAGTGGTCACATCTCAATTTTAGACAGGATGAAACTGAGTTGGGCAACATAACTTGTACAATTGAAAAACACTTTTGTAGATATCTTAAAGTATATGTAAAGTATAACTGGATAATATACTTATGCGATTAAGTATAGATTGAGTTTTGCAAATTTTAGTGTGTGGACCCCACCCTTTTCCATTGATGTCAAAGGGGGAGTGAGGAGCAGTGAAAAATGAGGAATCTAGCTAAGGGGGAGCTCTAGAAAATGTTCATAAGAACAGAGCATTAGCCAAGGGGGAGTATAGTGTGACACTTAGTCATTTTTCACTAAGTATTGCCATCAATGCCAAAGGGGGAGATTCTTGGCAAGAGACACTGTGTGGATTCACTAGTGTTGTCATTGATGGCAACAAAGTCCATCCCACACATCTGTAGGACATGGTGTGTCTTTACCAGAAGTCAGACTGAAGAAGTGTTGTGGTTTGGTAAGCAAGAACAGAGCAGGCAGCAAGGTTTGACAGGTAGGTCTGGATCTCTCAGAGGAAGTATCTATGTAAAGTGCAGACTTGGGGAAGTCAAGAGGAGTACCTTGACTGATAGATTCTAGGGATTGAGCCTCTGATGATGAAAGAATGAAGAGATATAAGTACCTAAGTATTGGGTTCCTGTTTGGCAGAGTAAACAGAGGAAGAACTGGCTAGCAGAGCATCAGACCTTGATCTGGATGAGATATTGATGGTAATCAAGCTTACTAAGGTATCATTCATGATTGGCTGACATGATTGATGACTTCTATGAGCATCTCTTTGATACACATCACTTGATAAGAAAGGATTCAGCCGACAGACCAAGAGTTTGGGAAAATAATAAGTATTCTGGATGTTGACTAGAAAGTGGATGAAATCTTTGGTGCGGATATATATATCAGATGGATTTAGATATGAATGTGTAGTTGTGTGTGGTGCAAAGAAAAGTAGAAGAGCAGTGTGAAGGCAGTAAGACAGGTTCAAAATGTAACAGGACAACAGCACCTAAGAGAGTAAGAATGAAGTGTAGCAGATCAGTATATTGAGCTTAACCAAAACTGAACCTCAACAATGTGGATGCTTCTCATCAGTTCAAGTATCTAGTTTCCTTGTATAAACTATTGTAGGCAGTGAGCCTCTTGTGAACAGTGTGCTCGAGCAGTGAGCCCTAATTGGCAAGTGCCATTTTGTACTATCTTATTCTTCTAACAGAGAATACAATCTTGGGTTAATCACCCCGTGGTTTTTCCCCTAACAGGGTTTTCCACATCAAAATCATTGTGTCATGTGTATTGATGTTATTTCCATTTCATGGTTATGTTTGCTTATTTAATTTAATGCTGCACTAATTGATAAGGAAATTTAGAAAGCTAAAATAATTAAGATAACTGATTCACCCCCCCTCAGTTATCAACACTCTTGCCAACAATCTTGCCCTTTGGCATTAATGGAAACACTTAGTGAAAAATGACTAAGTGTCACACTACACTCCCCCTTGGCTGATGCTCTGTTCTAATGTACACTTTTCCAGAGCTCCCCCTTAGCTAGATTCCACATTTTTCACTGCTCCTTACTCCCCCTTTGACATCAATGGCAAAAGGTGGAATCCACAAACCAAAATTTGCAAAATTTAACCTATACATACTGCATAAGTATATATACAAGTGATACTTATATATACTTAAGTATATCTGCAAAAGTTGTTTTCAACTGGGCAAATTCTGTTGCCCAACTCTGCTTCATCCTGTCCAAAATGGAGATATGACCACTGAGCAAAAATGCAAAGGCTTCTGCCCTCTTTAAGTCTGCCGGATCACTGGTCTGGGCTATGGTCTGGGCATCAGTTAGGACCTCATGCATTGCTTCTAACTTGGGGATAATTATCCCTCTTAGTTGACTTAGCCTAATTATTCTGTTCTTCTTTTCCTTTTCAAGCCTCTTTATTTCATTTATAGTGGCAATGGTCTGACATTCTTGATTCATTATGGAAGAGGTGAGAGGATCAAAATTTTGAGATAGGCTTGATAGTTTGCTCTCTTGTTTTTCCACCTTCTTTGCAATGTCTGCTGTCACGGTAGACCAAGATAGACAAAATTTGTATAAATCTCTGCCATCTTTAAGAGCATTTTCTAAGCTCTTTATCCCAATATCCAAATTTCTCCTATCATTTGTTATTAGTCCCTGCACCTCAGAGAATCTCTTTCCCAAAAATTCTTTCTGGACTTTATCTTCTGCTGACTTCTCCAAAGAATCAAAATGTGTGCTAATAGAATTAACAAGAGATTTCAAGTTACCGGATGAAGAGGCTAAAAGATCCTTCTAGAAGGATGGCATGATCTTTTCCAATGCACCAGATGCAATCTCTATTAGCTCATAGTCTTCTATGTGAGACTTCAGAAGTTTTTCTTTTGCCTTTTCTTGGGCAAAGGATGCTATCTTCATTGTCTAAACCGGGGAGAGGGAATCAAAATTGAACGGTCCTTGAAATAGTTTCGGTTCATCAATCTCCATCATTTCTTTGGTCAAGAAATCTTTGACTATTTCTGCAGTGTCTCTTACTGGAGATAGAATCTTCTTTCCTTCTACAGCCTTAGAACTATCTCCTGGGGTCTTCTCTGTTTGATCTTCTTCTCTTCCTTTTACCTTTTTTTCTTGACTGATTTTCTCCTCTATTCTTTCTTCTCCTTTAGATCCAGAGTTTGTTGGGGAATCCGGAAGAGAGATGTTTACTTCTTCATGGACTTCCTCTTCTGGAGCAGAGGAATCCAGGTCCTTAGTCTTCTCCTCACTTATCTCCTTTGGCTCTTCTGCAATTTTCTCAGTAGAGTCTTCCTTTGATGCATTTAATCTCTCGACATCAGAAGGTTCATCACTTAGGTCCTCTATAATAGGAATATTGAATCTTTTATATGCATTTTGGAGGATGTCTTCAGTCTCTTTTGCCACTTGATCAGTCTCTCTGAGCATAAGCTTGTTCATTCTGGCTTTTCTCCGGAACTCATCCTTGCAATCCTTGAAGATCATGTTCAGTTGTTTAGGAGTGATGGAAGGATAGAGTTGAATAGCTATTTGATCCCATATCTCTAGGTCCTTTGCCTTAGCATTGTTCTTTCTTATTTCAAGTTCCTTCTCTAGGCTTTTGGGAATTAGAGATATGATCTCAATGAATACTTTATTATAGATGTTAAGATACCTAACTGTAGCATCTTGCAAGATCTTCTGGTCAGCTTCATTATATTCATCATAAAATTCAGTCATTAGTTTTAGGTTCCCATCCATAGTGCCTGATTTGATGATATCATCAATGCAGAGAGTAGGCTTTTCAACAAATTCTTCTACCTTTTCTTCCTTGCCTTGACCGATAGAGGATTCACCGAATATTTTCTTCTTCTTCTTCATTTTCTTGACCTCCTCATCTAACTCTATCTCTTCATCATCTTTTTGACTTGTATATGACCTTGTGGCCTTTTTCTTTGTTCTCTTCTCACCCTTTCTAGATGTCTTGGCTTCTGGTTTAGAGGCTTTTAGCTCTCAGAGGTGGTAGTGTAGAGCTTTTGGAGGATCTGGTCCGGGAGGGCGCTTGCACCAGAGCACTTTCTTTTTCTATTTCTTGCCTTTCTTTCTCTGCCCTTTCCATCTTCTCTTTGTTGGCATCAACTGCCTCCTTTGATATTCCATATCTCTTGGTGACTTCTTCTACTTCCCTTCTCACTTTTCTCTTGATCTCAAGCTATCTTAGTTCAACATGAACTTTTACACTCAACTCTTGGAAGGTTCCAAACCTTTCTGCCTTTGGGTCCTTAGGCTGACTTAGTAGGTGTTGGATATGCAGTTCTAGAATTTTTTCATCAACCTCATAGCCCATTGGCATAATCCACACTATTCTTGGTTCCACTACCTCCATTAGGCATTGATAAGTGTCTACCATGAAGCACACTGTATCCTTGTATTTTTCAACTAGAGATTGAGGGATTCTCTCTCTGGCCTGCATCATGCCTTGGAAGTTTTTGAAGTAACCCTAGAGAGCTGTGCTTTGAGCCTTGGCATCACCAAGCCCATACATGTAATCTCCTATTTGTATGACAACAGGTCTATCATTTTGCCATATCCAACCACTAGTTCCAGGTAGCTCATTCATATAGTAGAAGATTAGACAAAGTATCAAGCCACCGTACTTAAAAGAACTTTTTTTTATCCTTCTTTATTTTCTACAAATTCTCTAACAGTTGATTTAGGAGAAGCTCACAAAGATCATAGTCAACATTTTTCCTTAGCATTTCATCAGCAGTATATATAGCAGTTCCAGATATTGAATTCTCCCTATTGGAGTGATAGATTTTGTAACCGATTATCATAGAGGCAAATTTGATATCCGGATCTATGATGTCTTCTATTGTCATTGCCCTCTTGTCAAATCTTGATCCGGTAGTGTCACTTACAGTTTAGTTTTTGACTGATTTGAGAGTAGGCAGCCCATCAGATGAGTGTAATCTGGTTACCGCCCTAATTGCATCCTTGGTTATCTTGAATGGCGTCATTAACCACATGAAGTTATCATGCATTCTGCTCAGAACATACCGGACCCATTCATCTTCTGTAAAACAGGGGAAATGAATGCATTGTCCAAAATGCTTATCCCAGATGGCCTTGTATTGGGGTTTAAGTTCAAATGATTTATCTATCAGTTCTTTGTGATAGATATCCATCAGCTTGGATTCTCCAAATTCTTCAATGTTCGCGTGTATGTAAACCCTAACATCTTCTACATGCAGAATTCCATGCGGAATGCTACAGAATGTGCCTAGGGGGTCAACTTCTAGGGATTTGTAAGGATGTTTCTTGAACTTAGGGTGCGGTCTATCAGTGATTTTAATAACATTTGGAGTAGCCATCTTTCAAAGGATTCAGAGAGAGATATTCAAGAGCGGAAAATACCTTTTACGCTTCTAGGGTTCACGATAAGAGCTGAAAAGATCACTGGTTGAATCAAATTCTGTTGTTGATCGTTGAGAGAGTTGAAGCAATCTTGTTACAGAGCTCTTTCTACCTTCTTCTCGAATGCAAATGTGCAAATGATGAACAAAAGAACCCTTTTATTTCTGTGGAAACCCTAATTCCATTTTGCAATAAATGCACAACTTAAGTTATTCCGGTTGCCTTGTTCTCCTTGTCCTGAGAGATCTTTCCGGATCACTGAGATGTACTTAGAGTTATTCTCGGTGATTATTGACAATCTATCTTCCTTTCTCCAATCATTCCATTTATCCGCAGATCAAGATACCTCAATTTTTGAATCATACCGGATCTAACTGTGAAAATCTTGCTTTTACCGGATCACTGTTAAACCAGATCAATCTTGGATGATTAACCTCTTCAAAACCTCTTGCGGATCTTTTACCAAGGGTTATTTAGATATCTCTTGAGAACTCTTCAATCCGCAACACTCCATGTGCCAATTTCAGGCATCAATTGACTAGCTGGGGGAAATTGTTTTCTTTTGTGACTCCCCCTGAGCCAGAGCTCACCTATTTAGTTTCCGGAAGAAATATCAGCACCAGATTTTGGTGCGGATCCATCCCCAACATTTTCTGTACTTCTCTTCACCCAAATCTTGTTCATCTCCCTTTGCATTTCATCCGCATTCATTTTTCCTTTCCCTTTGTCTTGATTTTGATTATGATGCACCGGACCCTTTTTATCCTGATTTTTACTTTTATAGAATTTTGCAATATGACCAAATCTATTGCAATTGTAGCAAACAATATTTCTTTGCATATTTGATTGATATCCTCTAGATCTGCATTGATTAGCCATATGTCCCATTCTATTGCATGCAAAGCATCTACCATTGAATGAATTGTTTATTTGCATATTTCTACATTCATGAGATTTGTGACCATACCTTTTGCAGTTAAAACACTGTCTGGAGAAGAATGAATTAGTCTGATTCATTCTTCTTCTGCATTGATTTGCTTTATGACCAAAGTTATTGCAATTGTGGTAGTATCCATTGAAGGATGGATATCTTTGAGCATTTGGTTGCTTTACCAGAGGTCTTCTAGGCTTGTTCCTTAGATTTCCTGATCTAGAGTTCTTCTGACCAGATTCAGAGCTTTCCCCTTTCTCATATCCCAAGCCTTGCTTGTCATCTATCATCTTTTGGCTTTCAAGAAGAACTTCAAGTTGAGCAGATCTTATCTTGAATTTCTCTTTGTATTCATTTTATGTTTGAAGACCCCTTTTAAGAGTGTCTATCTGATTCTCAAGTTGTTCTTCATTGTCTCTAGCATCTTCAAGATTGGATTCTAGATGCCTGATTATTCTATCCATTTTGTGGTAGTCTTATGACTTCTCCTTGAGAGATTGTTTTAGATTATCTTCACTTTTTCTTTTCTCTTCAATTTCTTGGGTAAATTTTATAACTCCTGATTCCATTTCATGTCTTACCATAATGACCTCTTTTGATAACTTTTCACATAACTTTGTTTTCTCATTCAAATCTTCATTCGTATCATTGGCTTCACTTTGACTTGCTAATTGTTGAAGTAGTTCCTTTCTTTTCTTCATTGAGATACTTAGTTTTTCTTTGAGTTCATTTATGAAATCATCAGCTTGTTTGAGTCTTTCCTTTAGGTTATTGACTTTAGAGTGAGATTGCTCAAGATCATCTAGGGTAGATTGAAGTTGATCCCTCATACCATACATATCCATTGAGATTCCTAGATCTTCCTCAAGCTGTTAGGCTCTGTCTAGAGGAACTTGGCTTTGATATCAATTGTTGATAACTGAGAGGGGGGGTGAATCAGTTATCTTAATTATTTGACTTTCTTTTCTTATTTAATGATTAGTGCAGTATCAAAACATATAAGCATACATGAACATGAGAGCAGAAATAAAATTAACACACATAACACAATGATTTTGACGTGGAAAACCCTGTTAAGGGAAAAAACCATGGGGTGACTAACCCAAGATTGTATTCTCTGTTAAAAGATTAGAAGTACAAAATGGCACTTGCCAATTAGGTCTCACTACCTACAGTAGTTTATAGAAAGAAACCAAGTATTTGAACTGATGAGAAGCATCCACATATGTTGAGTTTTAGTTCTGATTAGGCTCAATATACTGATCTACTGCACTTCATTCTTCCTCTGCTTTAGTGCTACTATATGTCACATACCGGACCTGTATAGCTACTTCCACACTGCTCTATGCTATTCTTCGTACAACACACCACACCTCTTCATATCAAAATCCATCTAGTATATATATATCTACATCAAGGATTTCAACACCTTTCTAGTCAGCATCTGGAAAACTCAAGATATTTCCAAACTCTGGTCTATTGGCTAAATCCATGCTTACTAAGTGATGTGTATCAAAAGGATAGTTATAGGAGTCATCAATTATGTTGGCCAATCATGAATGATCCATTAAGAAACTTGATCACCATCAATTTCTCATCCAGATTAAGGTCTGATGCTCTGCTGGTCAGTTCTTTCTCAGTCTATTCTGCCAAACAAGAACCTAACACTTAGGTGCTCATATCTTTTCACTCTTTCATCACTGGAGGCTCAATCTCTGGAATGTATTAGTCAAGGTACTCCTCTTGACTTCCCCAAGTCCATACTTTACTGAGATACTTCCTCTAAGAGATCCAGACCTAATTGTCAGACCTGGCTGTATGCTCTGTTCTTGCTTACCAGACCAAAATACTCTTCATTCTAACTTCCGGTATAGTCATACCATGTCTTGCGGATGTGTGGGATGGACTTTGTTGCCATCAATGACAACACCCATGAAGCCACTCAGTGTCTCTTGCCAACATAGTGGCTTCCTCTCAGGGGGAGCAGGTAGTGGTTGCTGATGTCAGAGGGAGTTTGTTTGTTGTAGGAAAAAGTCATGTGGTCTGTGATTGAGATAGTGGTTGCCCTTTATCCTTGATGTCAAAGTGGGAGAGAAGTAGAGATGTGTTGCCATCAATGCCAAAGGGGAAGATTGTTACACGTATGGTTCTTAGGGTTGTCATTGTATATCGAAAAATTTGGATTTATAAATGGAAATGATTCAAACAATGACATGCATAACCTAAACCCAAATAATTCAATACCTCGAAGATGCAAGATGAGCTTGATTGATCAATTTGTTGTGTTGGTTGCTTGATTCCGCAGCATAACGTTGATAAGGATGCAAGCTAGATGGATTGAAGATGATGGATGAGGACTTGAGATGAAAATTCAGCAGAGTGAGGTTGCATGAAGAAGAATCCTGAAAAATCCCCCCCTAATGGCTCAAGAGAGGCTTGTTTTATAGGAAAGGCTTGGTTCCAATGGATGGCTAGGATCAATTAGGGCTTTAGATGAAATAGATGGATAGGATTGATTCGGTTATCCCACTCTTCAAGGGAGTTGTAGTCATTTGACAAGTGTCAAGGAGAATAGGGCTCATGTGTGCTTGTGTACATAAAAAGTACTACCTGTGAAAGATATTAAATAAAGTATGTAGTACCACTTATCTTTTTAAATGAAAGAGGCACACATGTCGGCTAAATGATAAGATAAATTAATTAAATAAATAAAATTTATTTAATTAATTGGAAGGTCGGCTTATGATGAGAACTTAATTCAAATAAAATATTTGAATTAGTTGGGATATGAGTTGGATATTAATTAAATAAATAAAATTTATTTAATTAATTGGCTAAATGAATAGGATGAGATAAGATATGATGTGGAAATTAATTATATAAATAAAATTTATTTAATTAATTGGCTTAATGGATAAATGGGATTAAGAGTGGGATTTAGGACAAAATGCTACATGATGTCTAGGATAATGTTTTTATCAAGGTGTTGCTAGACATGGACAAAGTTGGGACAATTTTGGGTGTCTACATTTTGCCCCTCTTTGAGATGATGTTTGAGATGATAAGCTTTATGTCGAGTAACATCATTTCAAAGAAGTTAAGGTGTGGATAGAGGAAAAGGATAGTGATGATGATGTAAGGATATGATGATGATGATGATGATGATGATGATGATGATGATGATGATGATGATGATAGAAAGGATATGTTGGTGATGCCCCCTCGAGAGGATAGGTGGGTTGGACAAACACAAGTATGCTCTCGAAAAGAAATGGCTTGGCTACAAAAGAAAGATAAGGGGATAGATAGAAGAAAGGAAGATGCGTTATGCTGCAATGAATGTGAGCAACCATGATGTTTGATATAGCACTAGACGTTATGCACCAAGGTATAAGGATCCAGGGTGACATTGTGTCTTGTGCCCCAGCATAATACAACCTTGTCTAGATACAAGATATGAATATTAGCTGGATTGATACTGATATGATGAAAATGCAAGATAAAAAGATAACACACACAAGCAAGCAAGCAAGCATGCACAAATGATACAAAAACAAACAAGGTATTGCCCCTGTCACGCTGTAAACCAATGATTAATTGCTGATTGATAATGATTGAGAGTGTTGTCATTGCGGGGAAAGCTATATCCCTAGATCAACACAAGGTTGTTTGCTGAGTTGGTGGGCTGATTGATTGATTGCTTTGGCTTACAACAAGGCTAGGATCAAGACCATTGATTGCGCTTGGATAACTTGGCTTGATTGATTAACTTGATTGGTATGGATTAAGGATTGACTTGCATTTGGATCATTGCTTGGAATGATTGGAAGATGATTGAAGGATGATTAGATGAAGTGATGATTGGATTGATGTGCTATGATAGATTGATTGGAAGAAGTTATTTATTGATGATGTATAAGATAGATGATAGAAGAAATGATGAGAGAAGAAAGAGGAAAATCGCTTGTGCCTGAATCTGGGCACTTCCTTCGTACTCCAGACTGCCTACATACCCTGTATCCACGGGATCAAGGCACTTAACGATGGAAATGAGATGTAGTTCTGATTTTTTATTGATGATGATGAAAATAGATTGATTGGAAGAAGTTGTTTATTGATGATGTAGAAGATAGATGATAGAAGAAATGATGAGAGAAGAAAGAGGAAAATCGCTTGTGCCTGAATCTGGGCACTTCCTTCGTACTCCAGACTGCCTACATACCCTATATCCACGGGATCAAGGCACTTAACGATGGAAATGAGATGTAGTTCTGATGTTGTGTTTTAGTGATGAGATGATAAAAATGGATTGAATTGATTAATGAAATGTTGATGATGAGATGATTGTGGTGGATTAAGCTGCTTTTGATTTGCTGAAGTGATCAGATTGTTTTGATTAGAGTTGATGTGCTTGAGTTGATTTGCTTTGGTGTTGATGCTAATGATTGATAGGATTTGTTTTGATAGTTGGCTTGATGTGCTTTGGTTTGATGGTTGCTATTGCTAGGTTGATTGTTTTGATGATTGGATTGTTTTGAATGATGATAGTGATGCTGTGATGATTAGAGTGTCCACTCAATCTAAGCATAAGCAAGTGTTCTCAGTGTGCTCAAAGGATGCAAAACAAACAATGTATTGCCCTTGTCAAGTCATAAACCAATGATTGATTGTTTCATTGATAATGATAGATAGTGTTGTCATTGCGGGGAAAGCTATATCCCTAGATCAACACAAGGATGTGGGAAAGCTATATCCCATTGATGATGATTGATGATGATTGATTGGGCTTATGACAAGTTGAGGATCAAAACTTGTTGATTTAAGTGGATAATGTTCCTTAATTGATTGGCTTGCTTGATATGGATTAGTGTGACTTGGATTTAAGATCATTGCTTAGATTGATTTGATGGATATGATTGGAAGAAGTGATTGATTGAAATGGATGAATGAATGTTATTGATAGGAAGAATTCATGATGATGATGCTGATTTGATTTTGATTGAATGTTGATGGAGTGGATTGTTTTGGATGATGTGATTGGTTTTATTGCTTGGATTTTTCATTGGATATTTAATTTTTTGGATTTTTTTGAAATATTTTAATTTTTTTTTGTGTTTTTTTGAGATATTTTGATTTTTTTGTGTTTTTGAATGTTTTGGGATGTCAATGGATTTACAATTTAGGTAGCTGTTGTGCTAGATACCAATGACAAGGGAGAAAACCAAGTCTAGGTGCAAGGATGGATGAATGGATTGAATGGATAAAAGGATGGATGATAGTGGATAAGATGAAAGACTGATGATAGTTGGACGGGATGGAAGGTTCATGAGAGTTGGATGGATAGATAAGAGGATAGGCCATAAAAGGGAAAGCTCATGATAAATAGATGGGGATAAGCTATAAGATGGAAAGCTCGTGATAAGGATACACCATAGTGGATGGATCATAAGGGAGCTAGGATGTGATCTCCAAAGGCTATGTTGCATAGGAAGAACTTGCCCCATTCTAGGTGGTAATGCTTAGGATTTTACATGACAAAGTTCATGACCATGGGATGACATGATAGGTTTTACATGACAAGGTGTATGATAGGTGGATAATGATAATATGGATTGATGAGGAAGGTATGAGGTATACCAAGAGATATCCAAAGCATGTTTCAAGATTTTGCCCCTATGTCTTCATCAAAATCAAAAGGCAGAAGGATGGATGAATGGATAAATGGGTTCAATAGGATAGGCTTGTTTATGTAATGGCTAAGGATGGTAGGATGGTATGGTAATAGTTTGGAAATGGATAGGATGGATGAGACAATGTGCCCCCAAGTGTAAGTGACATAGAAGATCAACCTACACATGACACCTGTTTGCCAGGTTTTCATCATGGTACTTATCCAAGGCGCCTGTTTACCAGGTTTTCACCGTTGGACGAAGGGCTTTCTCTTTACTATTTTTGATTTTTTTTTTTTTTTTTTTTTTTTTTTTTTTTGCTTTTAGATGTGATGACAAGTACACATGGCGCCCGTTTGCCAGGTTTTCACCATGGTAATGGATAGGAGGGACTCAAGTGGCTAGTGCTATGAGAGGTGATATTGTCCCATTAGAGATGGATGATGTCTTCGCATGGACCATGTCATTATGCTCATAGATGTTGATAAGGGATTGCATGGATGGGAGATGGAGAGATGTAGTTGTGTGGAGGTGCTGCGGAGTGGAAGGGAACCATGACCAATGGTTGCACACACCGTGATAAACATTGAAGCTTTTGATGAGATGGTGGTGTAGGAAGCAATGGAGATGTTTGCTTAGGATATCGTTGATGAAGTGATTTAGGAACCCACATAGATTTAGTATTTTTAGTGATTTTGCTTTGCTTGTGGGATTTTTGAAGGGAATGGAAGTTTTGGATGGAAGTAGGCTTTTGGATGGAGATAGGTGGTTGGGATTCTTGAGATGTAGAGGAGGATGCCTCATTTGACTTGCTAGCTATTTGCTTAGGAACCCAAACCATTTTGCTTTTGGGCTTTGCTTTTGGAGGTATGGGCTTGGATAACTTTGTGAATGTACTTTGCTTTGATTTTGATTCTTTATGTCCTAAGGTATGAAGACCTTTAGGATATTTGTTGATAGGATTTTTATCTTTATAGGTAGAGGCCTCAAAATTTTTGCTTTTGAATCCCATAGGGTGGGTGGAGTGGATGGAATGATTGGAAGCTTTATGCTTAGACGATGTGTGCTTTTGTTGGCCATGATTAGGGATGTAAGGATACTTATGAATGATAAGTATGTTAGGTGTTGGAAGCAATGGTGGCAAGGTGGATGGAGGGATATTTGGAGTTGGTAAAAGTGGAGGCAAAGTGGATGGTGGAAGGTGTATGGTCACATGCTTTTGACATTTATAGGATGATGGAGATGGAATGGCTACATATGTCTTGGGTATATGATAAGGTTTGCGATGGAATGTGGTAGGTTTAGGATGCATGAAGGGATTACCAACATCTTGGCCTTGTTTACCTTGGGGTGTGTATTCAAGGCCATATGAGCATGGAGGGATTTTGACATGGTTTGGCTCCAAAATACCTTGTTCATAAAGGCCTAGACCTTTACCTTTGTAGTTCATGTTTTGGAGGACACGATTGACTATGGGGCTTGGTGTGGTTTGAACACTAGACTTGAGTTCTTTATTGGATGGAGAAGATGAAATGGAGGACAATGGTTGTTGTTGTCCTAAGGAAGAACATTCATGGAGGAAGGTCATAAGACCACTAGGACATGATGGTGGATTTGAAATGGGATCGATGGTAGATGTGGAGGGAGGATCATTAGCATTGTGTTCACTAAGATCCAAGTTATTTGTTTGATCTTCTATGCTTACTTGGGGGACAAGTGTCTCATCATGACAAGTGGATGTTTGCTCATTATGGATAGGGCTAAATGGCAGATGACTAGGAGCAATTTGGATGTCTTGCTCATGGATAGATATAGGATTATGGATAGAATCAAGGTACTTTTTAATAGGTTCTTCATCTTGATCATGAGATAGATAAAGTTTTGCCAAATGGATCATCATGGTTTTCATGATCTTAGCTAGAACCTTGATCATAACTATGAGCAAAAATAGGATTAAGTGGGCTATAAAAGGGATAAATTTGCTCATGAATGAGGTCATGGTGATGGCTAATAGCTTGAGGGCAACCCATAAGTAGGTCATGGATAGGTGGAACTTAGAGGTGCTTTGATCTTGATTAAGACTATGGTTCGATATTTCCACATGTTTAAGATTATGCTCTTGACATACCTCTTGACTTTGGATGGAAGTGGAAGGTTCTTGAGTGGACTTGATAGGCTTTTGACTTAGGCTTGTGGTTGGAGACTCTTGAATAGACTTGTTGGCTTGTAGATCACATGATGGGCTTAAAGGGCTAGGCATGTTAATGGAAGGCTCTTGAAGAGGCTCAAGGATATGTGAACCACATGATGAGATTATAGGATTGGACATGACCTTTGGAAGTTCATTGGTAGGCTCATGAATTGGTGTTTGACATGGGGGTAGTTTATTCCTAGCTAGTAGCCAATGGATCACATCCTTCGCAAGAGTATGGGTGGATGGGAAATATAATGGATGGATGATAATGGTAGTTGGTGTTGGATTAGGATTAGGACTAGGATTAGGTTGAGAGCTAATTGGAGTGGATGGATTAGAATTTGGACTAGATGGGGGTGATGTGGCACGATTTCCCATTATAGGTGGGTACACCTTGTAAACAATTGAGAGAAATGTTGGGCATTGATTTGTATTATGGCCTTTGGTCCTATGGTATGCACAATAATCATGTTCATCATATGGACTTTCTTCACATGGTTTGACTTTAGGAAGTTCAATGAGTTTTGTTTCAAGCATTCTTTGTAAAACTCTCTCAGCTGCATCCTTTGGTGAATGATTAGAATGACATGGCGAGGAAGGTAATGAAGGGCTTGGTGATTTGGAGGGTTGATGGACCAATGGACTAGGAATAGGATCACATGGTGGTGTTGGGATAGGATTAGTTAGCTCATGTGTTGGTGTGTGATTAGATGATGAAGGCCACTCTAGATTGGTATCCCCCTTGTCAAAGGTAATTGGATCTTGCATAGAATAACTTGGGCTTGTTTGATTTATGTACAAGGGGCCATTGGGATTTGCATGTGTTTCTTGTTGCAGAGGTGGACTTAGGTCTATCAATGGTGCTTGATGGTCTTGTTGAAAAGGTGTACTTGGATGTGCTTGATTTATGTACAAAGCGCTATTGGGACTTGGATGTTGTTCTTGTAATATCACTTGATTGCCTTGTGGATGGGCTTGATAGTGCATTGGAATGGTGGCATGAGGGATTGGATAAGCTTGATGTGGATGTTCATAGGTTGATGTGGCATGACTTGGTGGATAGGTGGATTAAGTTGATAGGAAGTGGATGGATATGACATGTGGCTATAAGGTGGATTAGGTTGGTATGGAGTGGCTAAGGATTGTTGTACTTGTCGAGCTTGACTAGTGGCTAAAAGGTGTTGGACTTGGGCTATGAAGTGTTGTAGTTGAGGTGATTGGCTTAGATGGGGTTGAGCTCTTTGGATGAAGAATTGTAATGTTTTAATGGCATCTTGGTTTAGGGGTTGTGATCCTTGATAGAGATTTTGAAGGAATCTTTAGAATTTGATTTCTAGGTCCTCTAGTGTAGACATGTTGTCACCAAGTGTTTATCTTAAGTCCTTTTAGCAAGTGCTTGCTTAGGTATTTTGATGATGATGTGGAATGTTTAGATGACTTGGCTATGTTTGGGATGAAAGTGATTGGATTTGAATGTTATTGGAAGAATGTGTAGGATGACTTGTCTTTATGTGTTTGGGTGTTTAGAGCTTGATGTGGCAATATTCAAACAAATGATTATGCATATACACACATGAATCACTCACGCAAGACACATAAGCAAGTTATTAGTTTGGAATAATGTGATGTTGGTTAAGCAAGCACGTGAAGACAATTCAACAAGTCCTAGTCAAGGCAAGGCCACTATCACAAGGAGGTTCTAATGAAAATCCGGGGGACCGGCACCCCACGAGCATCCAGCAAGCCACTTAAGACTTTAACTAACCCTACTAGGAGTTTTAATATACACAAAGGTACACCTCCTTTCGAGTTAGCACTGTATGGTGAGCGCTAATACCGGTTAGACTTGGCTTTCACCTTATCCTCTAATTTTTATAGCGGACCGGATGAAAGTACCGCTTGAGGTCGTTCCCTTGGGGTGGATACCAAGGCAGGCCTCTCTAAGGCTAAACAAAAGCAACACAAGTAAATGTTTTTGATCTCCAAGTTCGTGTTGGGACGCGAGGAGAGAGCATACACATTTACTTGGTCACACTCGCATGGGGTTCATTAACCTTAGACATTCAATGTGTGGAAGACAATGCAAGCACTTGTTTGTTTTAAAGCCCAAATCCAAATGTGATGAAAGACAATGGTTCGTTTTAACCCAATTTCAATGGTATGATTGCAAACAAGTTGTTCGTTTTATGCCCAAAGTCCAAATGTGTTTGCAAACAAGATTAGAAGATGAAAGATTAGAATGAGTGCACCTGATACAATCGCTTTCTAATTTGCTGTAGATGTTGATGCCAATGCTGCTTCAGCTCCTCAAATGCCCTTACAAGTCACCAATTCCAAAAAGAAACAAGTAAACTTGCAAAGAAGATGATTACATGAAAAGGATGAAATCTGAAAATTATGATGAAAATGATCTGATATAGAAAAATAGATTACATAAACAGAAAGTTCAGGAGATTCTAAGCAATTTGAAAAAAGTTTCGCTGAAAAACGATCAAAATTGCTCAAGTTATGCTCAAATGAAGTTTGCAATGAACCTAAACTTTGACTGATGAAAAAGCCTGAAAAACAATACAGTCACCTGATAAAAGTGGTACAGTTGTGAAGCTCGTCCTCCCAGCTTTCCAATGAGTCCTCATTTGTGTGATTTTGCCTCCGTATGTGAAAGTTATGATAGAGATACCAAGATGCACAATGACAGCTACCAGAAGCAAGTTACAGTTGCCAGATGCGACATACTGTTGATCAGAGGCGATCTGTATTTTGCGACAGGCGGGATACTACAGATCAAATGCGACACAAAAAATACTAGATGCGGTTCCTGTTAGCTTGTAAGCGATGCGGATATACCCAGAAGCGACTGATTGCGGGCTAAAAGCGACCTGTATCTGCAAAAACACAGTCAAAACCTGTCCCTGCACAGGCGATCACTGTCAGTTCATAAGCGACGCATATCAGTTTCAACGCGGCTTCTGTAGGATCATAAGCGATGCAAATCAATTTGAAAGCGACCACTGTTCAATCAAAAGCGACACAGATCAAGTTATAAGCGACTATTGTTAATTCAAAAGCGATCCGATGCAACCATAAGCGATCACTGTTAGGTCATAAGCGAGCAAGACAATTTGAAAGTGACAACTAACAGTGTGAAAGATGAAAAGCACACAGGAGAATTTTATTGGGACAAAAGCGATGCATTTCATACCCTAGGCGATTACTGTCGGTGCAAAGGCGATCCAGAAAACACCATAGGCGGCCGATTTCAATTCATAAGCGATGCATATCAGATCAAAAGCGGATACTGTTTGTTCATAAGCGATGCGAATAAGATCAAAAGCGATTACTATTATATCAAAAGCGATTCAAATAAATGCATAAGTGATTAGTATCTGACTAAAAGCGATCAAAATATGTGAAAAAGCGATTACTGTTAGCCCAAAAGCGATCTGGAAAGTTTCAGGAGACAGAAGGCAAATGTTAACCATAAGCGACCAATTTTACCATATGCGGTCTCTTTTTGTTCAAAAGCGAGCACTGTTTGTTCAAAAGCGAACCAAATTTGACCATAAGCGACTGCTGTTTGCCCAAAGGTGAGCTGACTTAGCCCAGGCGACTGCTGTTTGATCAGAAGCGACCTGAATTACCAGAAGCACATTGTTGCAGCCCGGTTGTTGTTTTCTTCACCAAACGCTCCATTTTTCATCAAATTTAGGCAAATTTGTACTCAAAGTTTATGGAAACGGCATCCCGGACGCAATGGTGAGGTTAGATTTGGCCTAAGAGATCATCTACATACATTTTTAGCCAAATCTTTGCAAACTAGGGTTAGAAAAATGCAAATTTTTGCTACAAAAGCTTGCAAAAATGAAAGATTCGCGCTCCAAGAGATCTAAACTTCATAAAAACAACTCAAACAAGAGAGGTTAATCAAGGACGTGAGTCCCACCGGGCGTGCCAAAATGTATATCGAAAAATTTGGATTTATAAATGGAAATGATTCAAACAATGACATGCATAACCTAAACCCAAATAATTCAATACCTCGAAGATGCAAGATGAGCTTGATTGACCAATTTGTTGTGTTGGTTGCTCGATTCCGCAGCATAACATTGATAAGGATGCAAGCTAGATGGATTGAAGATGATGGATGAGGACTTGAGATGAAAATTCAGCAGCGTGAGGTTGCATGAAGAAGAATCCTGAAAAATCCCCCCCTAATGGCTCAAGAGAGGCTTGTTTTATAGGAAAGGCTTGGTTCCAATGGATGGCTAGGATCAATTAGGGCTTTAGATGAAATGGATGGATAGGATTGATTCGGTTATCCCACTCTTCAAGGGAGTTGTAGTCATTTGACAAGTGTCAAGGAGAATAGGGCTCATGTGTGCTTGTGTACATAAAAAGTACTACCTGTGAAAGATATTAAATAAAGTATGTAGTACCACTTATCTTTTTAAATGAAAGAGGCACACATGTCGGCTAAATGATAAGATAAATTAATTAAATAAATAAAATTTATTTAATTAATTGGAAGGTCGGCTTATGATGAGAACTTAATTCAAATAAAATATTTGAATTAGTTGGGATATGAGTTGGATATTAATTAAATAAATAAAATTTATTTAATTAATTGGCTAAATGAATAGGATGAGATAAGATATGATGTGGAAATTAATTATATAAATAAAATTTATTTAATTAATTGGCTTAATGGATAAATGGGATTAAGAGTGGGATTTAGGACAAAATGCTACATGATGTCTAGGATAATGTTTTTATCAAGGTGTTGCTAGACATGGACAAAGTTGGGACAATTTTGGGTGTCTACAGTCATTGATGTCAACACTATCATGGTGGTGTGATGGTGTTCATGGTTGGATTTCATGATCCATCTAGCAAGAGAAGAAGAGAAAGACAAGAAGGTATAGTGAAAAGAAGAGAAAGAGAAGAAGATATAGTTCATGGTTGGTTGTCATGTCCCATCTAGCAAGAGAATAAGAGCAAGAGAAGAAGGTACAGTGAGAAGAAGAGTAAGAGAAGATGATACAGTTCATGGTTGAATGTCATGTCACATCCAACAAGAGAAGGGAGAAGATATAGTTCATATTAAGATGGGAATTGAAAGGAAGCTAGGTGTGTAGAAATCGCTTCCTACACTAATCTATTGAGGAGAGGGCTATGTAAATTCAACTTTATCATAACTATTACAGCAATGTTAAACCATTAACATGAGATATTGCAGCAAAACACAAGAACCAGAAAGTAGATAGAAGAAGAGAGACAAAGATTTACGGTGGGGAAAACCCTTATCGGGTGAAAAACCCCACACTCAAAAACCTGCACAATGTATTAACAAATTTGAAAGTTGTTTACAATACACTTGCAATGCAAGCTTTAATGGTCATCGACACTCATGTTTGGAGTCAATCTGGCAACATAACAGTACCTGTAAACCTGTGATACAAACTCCATCTCCAAGCACCTGTATATAAAGGAAATACAAGGCAATATTGGACCTATCTTGGAATGGGCGTCCAACATAGCATCTTGGACCAAAACCCATGCCTAGGGACACTTGCTCAACATTGTAGAATGTGTCTGACACTTGTCCATAGCTCCCATCCTAAAGAGTTCACCTATTTCTAAAATGGGCTATGATAGATGCTCTTACGACACTTACGACTGTCATAGAATCTGTCATAGCGGTTACAACTTACAGTTGTAAGAGAATCTGTCATACATATGCTATAAATAGCATATTCTCTTACAACATGTCATATTCCACCTTGGGGTGCCCAAATATGCCTTATTCAAAGATGCTTCATGACACATGTCATCACCTATCTTACAACCTTCTATTTCTGACTCTTACATGTCATAGATTCGTCATAGGAATCCGTCATAACCGTTTCGATCAAACATTCCTTACAAAACATAGAAGATGCTGACACATGGCAGAATATTCCCACCACTAAGTGGGATGCCTATCTCCTCATGTGAGGACAAAAATACAAGTTGTCATAATCCATGTAGGATTGACCCATCATCATGCCACATCCCACAATATGACAATATGGATTTTCCAAATATTTACAACATAAGCAATTAAATAATAAATACAAACATTACAAATGTAGAGAATTACCAAGGTTGAGACACCTTAATTCCCAACATTCTCCCACTTGTCAAACACCTTGTAAGAGCCAATAGAGAAACAAGATTTAACTGCTAAAGGCCAAGAGGCCCATAGACTTTGAACACCATCTGAACTTCTCTGTGCCCACTAGTTTCATTAATGCATCTGCAACATTCTTCAAAGTATCCACCTTCTCCAAATTTATCTTTCCATCCTCAACCATGTCTCAGACGAAGTGAAACTGAACATCAATGTGCTTTGTTCTAGCATGGAAAGTTGGATTCTTTGCAAGGCAAATTGCACTTCGACTGTCACAACTGATCGTGATCTGACCTGCATCAACACCAATATCTAAACCCAATCTCTTAAGCCAAATGGCTTCCTTACAAGCATGAATTGCTACCATATACTCATCTTTTGTCGTGGACAAAGCAACAACAAGTAGCTTACTCATCCAACTAATAGCACCACCAAACAGTGTAAAAACATAAGCACTGGTGGATCTCCTGCTGTTAATGTCACCTGCCCAATCTGAATCCACAAATCCATGAATATCAACAGAATGCGGAGCTCTTGAAACATTACCATGATAGAAAATGGAGTACTCGGAAGTACCCCTCAAATATTTGAACACTCTCTTAACTGCATCCCAATGAACCCGTCTAGGATTAGCCATAAATCAACTAAGGACTCCCACTGCTTGGGCAATGTCTAGTCTTGTGTAGACCATAGCATATATCAGATTGCCAACATCACTAGCATAAGGTACTCTGCTCATGTCCTCCACCTCACTAGGAGATTTTGGACAATCCTCAACAGATAACTTTGTCCCCAAAGAAACAGGTACACACAATGGTCTACAATTTGCCATGTTGAATCTGTCCAACACGGTCTTCACATACTTACTCTGACTTAACCAAAGTTTTATGTTGGTTCTGTCTCTTCTGATTTCCATTCCTAGAATGTACTTGGCTTCCCCTAAATCTTTCATTTCAAACTGAGCTGGCAACTGAGATTTAAAATTAGAAATCATATTCTTACCCTTCCCAATGAGCAGTATATCATCAACATACAATGCAACAATGAGAATACGATCACCATCAAATTTATAATACACACAGTGATCTGATTTTGATCTCACAAATCCAATTGACAACAGAAAGGCATCAAACTTCAAGTACCATCTCCTAGGGGATTGCTTCAAACCATACAAAGACTTTTTAAGTTTGCAAACCAAATTTTCTTTACCTTTCACCATGTAATGCTCTGACTGTGACATGTAGATTTCTTCCTCCAAGTCACCATGAAGGAAAGTTGTCTTCACATCCATCTGTTCTACCTCCAAGTCATAAGCTGTTGCGAGAGACAACAAGAATTGAATGGATGTCAGTTTTGCAACGGGGGAGAAGATCTCACCATAACCTATACCCTCCACTTGTGAATACCCCTTTTCAACCAATCTGGCCTTATACTTCTCAACACTGCCATTTGCACCAATTTTCTTCTTGAACACCCATTTGCATCCAACAGGTTTCCATCCAGGAGGCAAAGGCACCAAGTCCCAAGTTTGATTCTTTTCCAAAGAAGCCATTTCTTCCTCCATGGCCTCCTTCCAGGAACCTGCATCCTTCATATCTAGGAGATGATGTAGGAGATCTGTTTACCAGATAGCAAGCAGTGGCAACAGCGTCAACCCAAAACTTTTATTCTAGGCCAGCTCCACTAAGCATACTCCTAGCCTTCTCCATCAGTGTCTTGTTCATCCTCTCTGCAACTCCATTTTGCTGCGGGGTGTATGGAGTTGTCTTGTGCCTTTCGATCCCAAGTTCCTTGCAATACTTATTGAATTCTATAGAATAGAACTCACCACCATTGTCAGTTCTCAAACATTTAATCTTTTTACCAGTCTAATTTTCAGCAAAGGCTTTAAACTCCTTAAACTTGCTATAGACTTCATATTTGCTTCTGAGAAAATAAATCCATGTCCTTCTACTGTAATCATCTATTAAAGATACGAAGTATACAGATTTTGATAACAAAGGAACATTAACAGGACCAAACACATCAGAATGAATGAGGTCCAACACACCAGAAGACTTATGAGAACTCGAGTAAAACTGAACATAGTTTTGTTTTCTATAAATGCAATGTTCGCAAAAGTTGAACTCAAGATTACAATCATCTAACCCCTCAATGAGGTTCTTATTTTTTAGGGTACGCAGACCCTTCTTACCAATGTGGCCAAATCTCTTATGCCATAACATTGTCTTTTCTGCAGGAAGTTTAACTTCCAATGCACGATTGCAACCATCAAGACTAGAAACAACAGATTTCTTCACTGCTCATTTAGATGGTGGGGATGAAGTGACTGCTGCCCTCTTCCTTGAGTCAGAAGAACTATTGCATTGTGAAATGCATGCCTCCAACTGAAATAGAGTACCTCTCCTAGTACCCTTAGCAAGCACCATAGCTCTTCTAGTCATCTTGCATCCTTCTTTCGAAAAGACAACCTACACACCTGCATCATTCAACATACTTACAGAAAGCAAGTTCCGTGCTAAGCCTAGGATGTGTAGAACCCTAGAGATCCCCTTCACTCGACCATCAGGGAATTGGATAGAGACTCTTCCACGACCAATGATCTTCAGATGAGAGTCATCACCCAGATACACCTTTCCACCATCGAACTCCTCATACTTAGTGAACCAGTATCGATGCGAGGTCATGTGGAATGATACACCAGAGTCGATTAGCCACACATCATCAGATGCATGGGTTGCCAAGGCTATGATGAAAGCATCACCCTCATCTTGTGATTTGTCAAAATCTGAATCAGGAGCTTTCTTCTTTTCCTTCTTCTCCTCTTTGCATTCCTTTCGGAAATGCCCAGTCTTACCATAGTTCCAACAAAGAGCCTTGGACTTTCCAGGAGATTTGGATCTACCCTTCTCAGCTTTCTTGTCCTTCTTCTTCCCTTTCTCCTTGGGTCTTCCACGAAGTGCAAGGGCCTCTTTGGCTGCCTCAGAAGACTTTCTCCGCATCTCTTTAGACAACAGTGAAGAAACCACTTCTTCCATTTTGAATGTGGATGTGGTGCTTCTGATTGCCATGACAAGATGATCCCATGAGTCCGGTAGAGAACAAAGAAGGGTCATACACTGATCCTCCTCCTCCATCTTTACACCAATAGATGTCAATTATGCAACCAACATGTTAAAGGCATTCATATGCTCAGCAATGGATCCTCCGTCCTCCATTCGAAGAGAATACAACTTCTTTCTCAGAAAAAGTTTATTAACTAGGGATTTGGCTTGATACACATCCCCCAACTTCTTCTAAAGGAGTTTTGCAGTAGTCTCCTCATGGACATTTAACAACACAGAATTGGCAAGACTAAGTCTTATGAGACCCTTAGCCTTCCGATCCTTGAGATCCCAATCAACGTGTGACATTGCAGCTGGTTTAGTTCCGTTCACACTATCCCAAAGGTCTCGGTCAACTAACATGTCTTCCATTTTGAGCTTCCACAGCTCGAAATTAATACCATTGAACTTCTCTACTTCAAACCTTCCTGATGTGCCTGCCATCTCCTTGCTATAATAAGATACAGAATGCTCTGCACAGACTCCCACTCAACCTAAGATTAGCTCAAAAAACCCCTACCCTACAATTAGGACCAAAGGTGATCAAGCTCTGATACCAACTGAAAGGAAGCTAGGTGTGCGGAAATCACTTCCTACACTAATCTATTGAGGAGAGGGCTATGCAAATTCAACTTTATCCTAACTATTACAGCAATGTTAAACCATTAACTTTAGATATTGTAGCAAAACACAAGAACCAGAAAGTAGATAGAAGAAGAGAGACAAAGATTTACAGTGGGGAAAACCCTTATTGGGTGAAAAACCCCACACTCAGAAACCTGCACAATGTATTAACAAATTTGAAAGTTGTTTACAATACACTTGCAATGCAAGCTTCAATGGTCTTCAACACTCATGTCTGGAGTCAATCCGGTAGCATAATAGTACCTGTAAACCTATGATACAAACTCCATCTCCAAGCACCTATATATAAAGGAAATACAAGGCAATATTGGACCTATCTTGGAATGGGCGTCCAACATAGCATCTTGGACCAAAACCCATGCCTAGGGATACTTGGTCTACATTGTAGAATGTGTCTGACACTTGTCCACAGCTCCCATCCCAAAGAGGTCACCTATTTCCAAAATGGGCTATGACAAATGGTCTTACGACACTTACGACCGTCATAGAATCTGTCATAGTGGTTACAACTTATAGCTGTAAGAGCATCTGTCATACACATGGTATAAATACCATATTCTCTTACAACATGTCATATTCCACCTTGGGGCACCCAAATATGCCTTATTCAAAGATGCTTCATGACACATGTCATCACCTATCTTACAACCTTCTATTTCTGACTCTTACATGTCATAGATTCGTCATAGGAATCCGTCATAACTGTTTCGGTCAAACATTCCTTACACAACATAGAAGATGCCAACACATGGCAAAATATTCCTACCACTAAGTGGGACACCTATCTCCTCATGTGAGGACAAAAATACAAGTCGTCATAATCCATGTAGGATTGACACATCACCGTGCCACATCCCACAATATGACTGTAGTTAGGGTAAAATTGCAAATCAGGGCAAATGAATAAACAGCAATGATAAAAACCCTAGCAATGCACAATGAAGCACGAGACAACATGAAAATCAAAATAACAAATATAAATGCAAACCGATCTCCATGCTATGCTCGATTTATCTCCATTGCTCTTCTCCACCTCGCATGAGCATGCAAGATTTTGAAGGATTATTGTTGGAAGAATGTTGGGTGCTCACTTCTGCAGCATAACATTAAGATGAAGATGCTAGAATGAATGATAGATGAAGGATGCAAAGGCTCTAATGATATTTCAACAGCATGTGGATACTTGAGGATCAATGCATTTTTGAAAATTTGGCAGAATAAGGGTACTTGAGGCTCAATGCATGCTAATGGCTTATGAGGGGGTTTGATTTATAGGAAAGGCTTGGTTCCAATGGACGGCTGAGATTAAAAAGCTAATTGATTGATGTGGACGGCTAGGATTGATTTAGTTATCCCACTCTTCAAGGGAGTTGTAGTCATTTGACAAGTGGAGGGAGGATAGGGCTCATGTGTGCTTGTGTACATAAAAAGTACTACATATGAAAGATATTAAATAAAAGGCTGTAGTACCACTTATCTTTTTAGATGAAAGAGGCACACATGTCGGCTTAATGATAAGATAAATTAATTAAATAAATAAGATTTATTAATTAATTGGAAAGTCAGTTATGATGAGAACTTAATTCAAATAAAATATTTGAATTAGTTGGGATATGAGTTAGATATTAATTAAATAAATAAAATTTATTTAATTAACTGGATAGTGGGGAACTTAATTCAAATAAAATATTTGAATTAGTTGGGATATGATTGGAAAATTAATTAAATAAATAAAATTTATTTAATTAATTGGAAAGCAGGATTATGAATGTGAAATTAATTAAATAAATAAATTTATTTAATTAATTGGCTAATGGATAAATGAGATTAAGAGTGGGATTTAGGACAAAATGCTACATGATGTCTTAATGATGTTTTTGACTAGTTGTTACAAGACATACATGAATTTGGGACAATTTTGGGTGTCTACAATGACAATATGGATTTTCCAAATATTTACAACATAGGTAATTAAATAATAAATACAAACATTACAAATGCAGAGAATTACCAAGGTTGAGACACCTTAATTCCCAACAGGAATTAGAAGCACAAAGATGATCAAATGTGTTGCTAATGTTACTAATGGCCTAAAGTATGTATGTTCCAAGTTTCATGATGATTGCATTACCAAAAGAGTGTTTTGCTATTGATTGATTGAAGACAGTGTTGTCTCTGTGAAGATTTTCTGTGTAGGACAGTGGAATGCTCCACATTCCTATGCATTTGTAGATATGACCATGCAGTTCTGGAATTGTGTTCAGAATACTGTGAAGGTGATAATTCCAAGTTTCATGATGATTGCATTACCAAAAGATTGTTTTGTTGTTGACTGATTATGCAACATCCAAGTTCTAAAAACATAGTAAAACCAAAAATTTACCATAGAGTAAATTAACAAGGTAAAAATGAGATAGAGAATTTTTTTCTTTTATTCAACATATAATCAAGTAAATACAATTACAAGATTTCTTTTTACAAAATACAATAAACCATATTGTCTTTCTCAATTTCAATGTTTACAAAAGTAAATCAATTACATATACAATTTTAGAATAAATACTGCTTCTGAATATCTGACATCTTTATCACAAGTCCTGGCATGTTTCCTTCTTGGAGAGAGAGTATCTTTCCAGTGATTTACCTCCATCCATAGACGGACGGTCTCCCACACATCTTCCACATAGGAAGTGGCCCTACCCTTCACGAGGAATATAGACCTTAGGTGACTAGTGGTAATTTGCCTTTCCCGAGTATATAATGTTGTATTCTACTCAACTCTATCAACCATACAACCCTAGATACCCTCTAGCTAAGTATGATTTCCGATAGGATGACCAATCCGAATACAGTGAATCGACAATGCATGTAGAAAACAAATGCATTACTTTGGCCAAAGTTTTAATAATAATATCATTCATAATGAATGTAGTCATTGTTTTCACCCACCCCTACTCGACTTGGATACTGTCGTATTCTCGCAGTTTGTTCACTCCAACTATGACCACATAAAAAGTTTAATCATTGCGCCATGATAATAGTATCTTTTGACTTAAATAAGTCTATATGACATGACCATTCAATTTTATAATCAACTCTAGGGTTTACCTAATATCCTTTGTTAATATGATATTCCCATATAACCATATCTCTTATCTAGGAGTTTCAGATTCACAGATAACCCTTGATTAACTCAACCAAGGTTAAGAATACTATAGTTCTTAAATAGATAAATTTCCTATAAAAGGAACATAGAATAACTTTGATAATGTGTTTAAACAAAACATACCCTAAATATATATCCCTACATGGTTATTCTCTAGTAGACTTAGCCTACTCCATTGTATTGGATCTTTCCAAGAATAATATTATCAAAATATATATATATATATATATATATATATATATATATATATATATATATATATATATATATAAGGGTTCTCCTATAAACCTTATTTCCATCTACCATAATATCTCTAAGTTACTTCATTCGAAGAGAACAATAATTGTCTAAAGATTCGTATGAATCTAAGTTCTCATGGATAGAAATCATTTCCGTTATTTTCATATAGAATCTAACAAGAAAATACTAAATATTACCCCAATTCAAGGTCTAAACTATTCTACTCAAAACTAAGAGTATACTACCAAAGTTCAATCAACTTTAATAAAATTCGAGTGTCTATTGTTTGGTTATCTCACAATCATTTCATTGGTTTGGTACAAACTTATTCAATATAAAGATTATTTTTCAAGATCATGACAACTATGACATTCTCCTGCTATGATGATCATTTTATGCTCCATACTAAGATTTGATATGATTATTGGTTTAACAATCAATACGCAAATGGTTGATTCAGAATACTATAACAGAGTACTCACTTATTTTACCAAGCATCGGCTGTATACTTTGCATTCGTTGCCTTATCGGTTTTAGATCAGAATAGTTTACTTAAAAATGTTATCTACATTTCCCTAATCGACACTTAATAGTTTACGATTAAATACTCAAAACATACAGGAGGTTATACCTCTCTGGCATACTCACATAATCACCCAAGACTCAATAATAGACAGTCTAAAAAGAATTAGCTAATTTGCTCACTATTAATAAACACAGGAAACTAAGGAATACTTGGTAATCGAGGGGCTTGAGTTGATAATATGTGCACCAAGACACAATAATAGACTCTTTTGATTGCCTATTCCCTGTCTCTTTTTGCCACAACTCTTCTTTCTGTCTTTGTGTTTGATGCCTTGCTCTTAAGTTTTTAACCTTTTTAACATAACAACCATGGCTCAATCTAAGTCATCATTGTTAATGACTTAGGCACGATTCCTTTTTAGTCGCCTTACTTTGCACCTCCACTTAGATAGAGTTGCTAACTTTTAATGAATGGATAACAGTCCATAATAATTTAGTCTTAATTGACACCACGTTTTAAGCAGAGTTCCCACTTGTCAATGGGAGATAGTCGTTTCCTGGCTCATCAGTTGTCGAGATTATTCCATAGTCCTCCTCTTTTGAATGAGGCCGACACATTGCTTAAACTCTGCTGATCATTAAAGGATCTCTAATAAGTGGTTTGATCCTCCACTAATATTTTTGAAGACTCTTCCTAAATGTAAGCCTTCGACTACTCAAGCCTAACATCATTGATTCATTATGAGATATTATCCTCACTCAATGCATATACATTTACATATTTGATTACATCAAATATGATTCACATAACATCGCCTCTATATTAGATAGTTATGGTTTTATCAATATAATGATAATATAAAAATAAAGGATTACAGATATCGTGATTGGGTTGAGCTTGCCTCCCCTTCACAATCCGTCGACAATATTCATGTCTTCTTAACTCGACAAAAACTTCTTAACGTTAAGAATTGTTTATAACACCTCAAGGGACTTAATAATAATAAGACAACTCTTTTATGACAATAACGTCATAATATTTATGTTAAACATAAATAGTCACAAATCACACTTAAACAACGTCATTAACATTATTAACGACTAAGATGACTTACTACGACTTAGGGAGATTTGTAAATAATATCGACTACTTGTCGATTAGGTTTAGAAGCAAATTTACAAGACAAGACTCATCTCTTATGACACATTGGTTCACGTTTCTGTTAAACACTTTATACTCGATTTGGCAAATAAACCTCTCGTAACCCGAGGTCTATATCTCTCTCCTGGAAAGATACTCTCTCTCTCTTTTCTCTGAGAGTTATCTAAAAACTTGTAATAGTGTATCAAACTCATTACCAAAGAAATTATGATCAGTGCATCATTATTCAAATAGTAGATCAAATCTCATAATACAAATATTAAATCGATAATATCATAATCATTTCCATAATTTCATAAATGACATTCAATATAATCCATTTCTTTCCTTATCATTAATCTAAACATTATAATAAATTTACTTATGTCCAAGTAAAAAGTAAAAGTATAGCAAGACGAAAATTGGGGATGTAACATGTCCTTCCCCTAAAGATTTATCGTCCTTGATGATATAAAGGATTAAAAAGTATCTAAAAAGCAAGTTCATTGTTTTCAACTGGGAACATTTCTAAATAAATGAGGAAACTTTTGATAAATTTCATGGTAATCCTCCCATGTAGCATTTTCCTCAGCATATTGGTCCCATTGGACCTTGCATTGTAAGACCTCTCTGTTACGCAAGCAAATCTTGCACATTTCTAACACCTTGAGTGGCTCGATCGTGACCACCCCTGGTGTTGTGATGTTCACAACATGCCCCATTTTACTCCTTAGCAAAATGAGGACCCCTGCTGTCGCTGTTGCTTTTGCTTTTTGTGTTTGTTCTTTTGCTTGGTGGTAAAGGGAAAAGGGCATTAAAATATACAAACCTTGTTGAAAATAGAGAAAAATGCATTTTCAGTACCAGTACATGATATGGTTGGATTCCTTGTGAAAAATGAGCTAGGGTTGTTTTTTTGAACCATCTTAAAATTTGCCATATTTTGCCAGTTATGATCATTTCGGTAAAATGTACATTCAGGTTTGTATATCGCTTTCATATACAAGGCTGTTTGTTTTTTCTTTTTCCTTGTATGCATTTGATGAAAGTTTTGATATATACATGTAGGTGGACCCGAAGTGGTTTTAAGTTAAAGAAAATTGTTGTTTTGAATCCACTTTGTATCTCACGTTTGTATGTCTGGCAGGTAAAATTTATGGGGCACTTCATGCATGCACGGACCCGAAGGTAAGGTTGGACACAAAGTGAATAGTGCATGGGTCCCACCCCCTGATCAGCCTAACTGTGGCTATTGGAGTTGGATGATAATTTCACGCCGAAGGGTTTGGTCTTGCCGATGGTGCGGGGGTTGTATTTGTATTGCTATCGATGTGACTTTTGGTATCGGTGAAGTTCTGAATTGCCTCGTCGATATCTTATGTCACGCCAATAGAAAGAATTTAACACACATTGGTGGGGAGTCACATCGGCCAAACAAAGGAGATCGGCAGGAGGATTAAGGTGTTCGCCGATAATGGAAGTCCTACCGATAGGCAACTTGACCGAAACGAAGGAGTCAATGAGAGTTGGTGAAAGGGTCTGACCGATAGGTACGTTGAGGGGATAGTATCGGCATGACCGAAGGCATCGGTATAAAGATTTTGCAGGTGGCTGATAGGCAATGTTACGCCAATGGAAAGAAAGTAGTGAAGGGTATCAGCGGGAGTCACAGCGACAAATGATAGCGATTAGAGAGAGTTGAACGATTGGTATAAAGTTTTGAGCCCGTGCCGATAGGCAATGTTACGCCGATGGAAAGAAAGTAGTGAAGGGTATCGGCGGGAGTCACAGCGACAAACAATGGCGATCGGAGAGAGTTGAACAATTGGTATAAAGTTTTGAGCCTGTGCCGATAGGCAATGTTATGCCGATGGAAAGAAAGTAGTGAAGGGTATCGGCGGGAGTCACAACGACAAACGATGGCGATCAGAGAGAGTTGAATGATTGGTATAAAGTTTCTAGCCCATGCCGATAGTGTTACGTCACACCGATGGATGAGGAAAGAGGGTACCGATAACGGGAGAAGGCATCGGCCAGAGTTGAATGATCGGTATAAAGTTTCTAGCCCATGCCGATAGTGTTCCATCACGCTGATGGATGGGGAACGATATATAGAGAATTTGAACAGGGGCATCGGCGTAAGGTGGGCGATCGGAATGAAACATTAAGCTCGCGCCGATGAATGAAAGTCATGCCAATAGGAAAGAAACACAAGTCAATAGGGCTATTTCGCTAAAAGATTGAACAATCGGTATGAAATTTTCTTGGACTCTCCGATGAGTGGATCTCACACCGATGGGCAGGGAAAGATAGAACAAAAAGAATTTAAGGGTATTTTAGGGCCCAAATGTATGTTTTTGGTCAACAATGGTTGACCTGACCAGTTTAACATTGTATTTGCATTTTGGACTCAATTTTCACATATTTGGGGCCTGATTGAGGCGTTCACACTGTCACGACTAGATTTGGCAATTGTTTTCCTTCCTGCAGGTTTATTAAAAGTTAATACTTATTGCTTATCTTTTTTTGCAGGTTTGTAGGTGAAAAAGGGGTGAAACTTGATGATGATGACATCACGGAGGAGGGAAATCTGATCTCAGGAGCAGGGGAAGATAATGACGAAGGGCGAGGAAGTCAAAGGTCTTCATCTATGAATGACAAAATGCAGCTAAAGACATTCTACAGCAAACCATAGAAGTTATTATTGAGCTACTAGGGTTTTTGAGTGGCATATTTCACCCAGATTGGATGTATGCTCAGAGGTATTTTGGGAGACTTGTTCTCTAGCATTTATTACTATAGCCAGAGGTTTGAACCATTGCTGTAACTAGGGTTTTGAGTTGTATCGAGGACAATCAAAAAGTCTATATATTGTGCCTCTCTACTTTGTAAAACTTTACATAGGGATTTTTTAGAAGATAGCCAACACTTGTAACTAGTTTTAGTATTTTAGAGTAGAGGGACCTTTTAGTTTAGAAGTAGAAGGAGGTCGCCTGTGTCTGCAATAAGGAATGCGTGGAACATCTAGCTTCCTTACTGTATCTGTAAAGCTTGTAAGTTTTCTGTAGTTTGATCATTGAAGCTAGGAGTCATTTAGACATTGTAAATCTTATATGACTGTCTGTTTCTAATACATTTGAATCTGGAATTCTACATCTATCTTCTGAGTGTTTTCTTGCTCTTCATTGTGTTTGAGACATTTTCTCTTAGAGCTTACAATTTTAGGTGTATGTTTATGAAAATGCTCAGAACTTACACTTAAGGTTTTATCTGTGGATTTGATCAAGTTACTGTATGATTTATAAAGTGCATAACAGAACAATTAGATCCTTTGGTAGAATGAATGGAGTTTAGATTAGATCTTTCTAACTTTTCCCAACCCATCTGAAAATACTTAGCTTAAAACATAGAAATCTAAAGGAAATTATCTCACATCTGAAAAGCATGTATAACTAAGTTTGAAGAAGACAGTTTTCATAAATATTTAAGAGAGGAAAGTTGCAATAATTCAAGAAGACCATTCAAAAGTTTTGCAGCATAGTAAATATTTTATGCAAAAGGAATGAACAACTTGCTGATATTTATGATCTTTTTGCATAGTTTGAGTCCAGTTGATCCTCAAGAAACCCTAAACTACGTAAGGCCCCTTGAACATTACAGCTTCACATCGACCAACTGAATTTGCCCAACAGGTCAAGACTTGACCATATTAAACTTGGGATTAAGTGAATCTTAACCGATTCCTTCATATCTTTCAAGTCAACTTTGGTTCATTTTATGTGAATTTTAACTAATTGTTATGATTGCATCAAAACCATCATCAACACCTGGGTCTTGCATCCGTAAAGAATTCCAAGTCAAAATATGATTATTACCTAAAATATATTTCTTCAAATAAGACACATGAAAAACATTGTGCATTCTAGATAAGGCTGGTGGTAGAGCAATTCTTAGGCATCCGGATTGACTACTTCAAGCACTTCAAAGGGTCCCACATATCAAGGAGCTAGCTTAGAAGACTTACCAAACTTAATAGAACTTTTCTGAGGTTTGACCCTTAAAATAACTTTTTCTCCAATAGAGAATTGCCTCGGAACACGCTTTGCATCCGCATAGCTCTTTTGCCTATCATTGGCTTCTGCCAATCTTTTTCTGATCAACTTAACTTTCTCTTCCATTTCAGCTAGCATTTCTGGTCTGATGCTAATCCTATCCTCTAGCTTATCCTAGCTTATAGGAGTTTGACATCTTCTTCCATACAATGCTTCAAATGGTGCCATCTTAATAGTGGAATGATAGGAATTGTTATAAGAAAATTCCATAAGTGGTAAGTATTCTTCCCACTTGTATTGCTGATCCATGTAATATATTCACAACAAGTCTTCCAAGACTTGGTTAACTCTCTCAGTTTGCCCATCAGTTTTAGGATGGTAAGCTATGCTCACATTGAGTTTAGTCCCTAGAGAAGAAAACAAAGTTTGCCAAAACCTTGATGTTACACATGCATCTCTATCCGAGATAATGTTTTCAGGGATACCATGCAATCTAAACACCTCTTGCACAAATTTGTGAGCTAACACAGGTGCTCCATCAGTCAAATTCCCTGGTATAAAATGAGCTACCTTTGTGAGTTTATCAACCACTACTAAAATGGCATCATTCTTTATTCATTTCCAAAAATAAAGAGTTTTAACATCCGCTAGAAGTTTGGTTACTCCTAGATGTCCAAAATATGGTGCAGTATGAACTTCTTTCCATACTAGATCCCTTAATCTAGCTGAATCAAGAACATAAATTCTATCTTTATACCTCAATAGTCCATTTGACTCAAACAGAAAACCATCATACCTTGGATCTCTAGGATTAAATTTCAGAGTCTGCTTAACCTACTCATAAAACTCATCACTAGACAAACTTTGCAACACCAAATCCTTAAAATTTCCACGAATAGAAACAATAGAAGATATATGTCGTCTGCGGCTCAAAGCATCAGCTACTCTATTCTCTTTTCCTTTGATGTAGTTTATCTCAAAGTCATAGTTAGATATCAATTCTAACCATCTCCTTTGTCGATCATTCAAATGCGGTTGAGAGAAAATATACTTAAGACTTTGATGGTCTGATTCAAGTACAAAAGTCTTCCCCAACAAATAGTGTCTCCACATCTACAAGGCATGAGTTACTGCTGCCAATTCCAGATCATGCGATGCATAATTTTTCTCATAGGATTTTAATTTCCTTGACTCATATGCTATAACTCTTCCATCTTGCATAAGCACTCCTCCTAATCCTTCTCCCGAGACATCTGTAATTACCTCAAATTATCCTTCAGGGTCAAGAACTTTCAAGATTGGAGCTGTAGTTAACTTTTCCTTTAAGAGATCAAATGCATCCTGACATTTTTTTGTCCATTCAAATCTCTTTCCTTTCCTCTGCAGGGAAGTGATTGGACTAGCAATACTAGAAAATTTTAGAACAAACTTTCTATAATAGCTTGCCAGGCCCATGAAACTATGCACCTCATGCACATTTGTTGGTACAGGCCAATCCAAAATAGTTGTGATTTTTGCAGGATCAACAGATATTCCATTAGCTGATATAATATGCCCTAGGTATTGAATCTCTTTCTGGAAGAATGTACACTTTGACAGTTTCCCATATAACTTATGTTCTCTTAACCTTTGCAAAACTAATTGCAGGTGCCGTTGATGTTCTTCTTCATTCTTAGAATAAATGAGTATATCATCTAGGAAGACTAAAACAAACTTGTCCAAACAATATCTGAATATACTATTCATGAGATTCATGAATGCAATAGGTGCATTCATCAAACCAAATGGAAACACTATGAACTCATAGTGTCCATATATGGTTCTAAAAGCTATCTTATGAATATCTTCATCCTTCAGTCTTAACTGATGATATCCTGATCACATATCAATCTTTGAAAACACAGCAGCTTCACGCATCTGATCAAAAAGATCATCAATACATGGCAAGTGATATTTATTCTTTACCATTGCTTTATTAAGCGTACAATAATCTATACACAATCGAAGGGTTCCATCCTTCTTCTTAACAAAAATAACCAGAGCACCCCAAGGTGAAACACTAGGTCTGATCAAACCTTTTACCAACAATTCTTGTAATTGTGCTTTCAATTCCATTAACTCCGTAGTTGTCATACGGTAGGGTGCTTTTGATATAGGTTCAGATCCTAGTTTAATGTCAATAGAAAAATCAAAAACCCTCTTAGGAGGCAATCCTAGTAGTTCTTCTAGAAACACATCCTGAAATTCCTAAAGAAAAGGATACTTTTCTCCAAAAGATGAACTAGGGTTTTCTACCCCTTCCTACACTTGTTCCATTTTAACTGCAGACAATTGACAACCTTTCCTTCCAGCCCTTTTCAATTGCTTGGCAGAAATAGGTCTGATTTTAACTTCTCTTTGAATCCCTTGGAATTGGGTCTGATTTCCCAAATCATCTAAGCACTCAACTATTTTTGAAAAATAGTCTACCTTAGCTCTATGCTTCCATAACCAACTCACTCCTAGGATTACATCATAGGAACCTAGGGGAGCTACATACAGATTTACTTCAGCTGAGAAACTAGGAAGATCAATCTTGGCTTCAAACAAACATTGCTCTACCTGAGCCTTAGATTGGTTAGCATATTCTACTGACCATGGTTTAGACATTTAACCATCTTTTCTAAGAGATTTATTCAAAATTCTAGGAGAAACAAAGTTTTCAGTGGCTCCTATATCAATCAAAATAGATATAGGGACTCCAAACAAAGTACCTATCATCTCAATGGGTGTGATTTGATACTCTGCTTGACGATTGTCGAGAGTTGCATGAATCCTTTGCTGGAATTCTTCTTGCTGAGTAGGTAGTGTAGTACCTCTTTGTTGACCATTTTGATTCTTGTTAGGGCAACGATTTACATAATGGTCACCCCCACAAGTAAATCATCCTCCAATGGATCCTTTCTTATCTGCAGTCTTCCCATTGTTATCCTCATTTCTTTTGTAGTTACCATTCTTTTTCTCATTACCCGATCCACTCTTATTCTTTTGAGGTCCTTTATCTTTTCTCTTGTTATCATAGCCCTTTTCATATCTTTTCTTGTAGGGTTAATTGTTAGGAGTTCCATTAAACCTCTTGCAGCTTCTATCACGATAAGACTAGATGGATTTTAGCTTTTGCTCTTGCTTGATTGCCTTCTTGTGCACTTGATCCATTGTTGTGGGACCATGCATGTCCACCTCACCACTAATTTGAGCATTTAAGCCCATGATGAATTTTTTGATCCTGAATCTCTCATCCTTTTGATACTGTGGAACATATTTTAGGAGTCGAGTGAATTTTTCTCCATATTCCACCACTATCATATCTCCTTGTCGAAGATTTTGAAAATCGGTCAGTTTTTGATCAAAATAGAGTTGTGGTAACCATCTCTTGCGCGAAAGAGTTCCATGAACTCATCCCAAGTTACCCTTAGAGAGCTTAAATTCAATTCCATCTTTTTATTCATCCACCAAGTGGATGCTTCTCCTGCTAGTTGGAATGCTCCCCATACTACCTTGGTCACTTCCGAGTAATTTCTTATCTCAAAATATTTTTCCATCTCTATTAACCAAGCTTCTGTAGCATCTTCGATCTTTGTCCCATCAAATTTGGTGGAGTAACTTTCTTCATATCCTTTGAGAGCTCCAAGGTCAATCTATCCCTTGCCTCTTTATGAGGTTCCATACTCTTACTTTGATCTTCATGATTTTCTGTGCTTTCACCATGAGAGTTTTCACCTCCTCCCTCAGTATTCCCTTTCTCATCCACATTCTTTTCCAAATCACCCAATCTTTTCTTAGTTTCCTCAAGCATAGTTATGATTTGGTCCAGCTTATTATTTGGTGGGCGGTTTCCCTCTTCACTTTCTCCTTGGTTAGTTCTTGTTCGAACCATGTTTATCGATTTCTCACACCTGAGAATATTGAGTTGTCCATTAGTTCAAGATTATATTGCATCCCATTAAATCTAAACATAATAAACTCAATTTAAACACTAGTTTGGAACAAAAACAACTCTTTTTTTATTTCAAAAGTAAAGAGTATTCTTCAATTATACAAGAAATGACTTCAAAAGTCATGCTCAAGAGGAGTATATCCTTCAAACTCATTTTTAGATACATAATCTTGAGGTATATAACCCTCTGACTCACTATCAGACCTAACTTCTATGATCTCAACAGTTGGGGGTATGCGGGGATCTCGCCTAACCATAGTTGTTTTCTCATCTGACACATACTCTATGATTTTGGCAGTGATCTTAACCCTTTCCATGTTTTCCCTTCTCACTCACTTGATTCGAGTTAAGGAAGTCACCAGAGTTTCAATATCACTTAACCAAATGTCACTCTCATCATTGGTTCCCTTAAAGGTTTTGATAATAGCCTCACGTTCTTTTTTTTCTCTAAGGAAACGTTGACTCGAATTAATAGACTTTCTTGCTATCTTCTTAAAACGTACCATCCTGGCACAAAAAGTTTCAAACATTAGCTAACCACATAATGTTGACTACAGGCAAGCATAGTGGTCTCATAAGCCCTAGTGTTGAACTTGGTAGCTCTGATACCATATGTAACATCCAAGTTCTAAAAACATAGTAAAACCATAAATTTACCATAGAGTAAATTAACAAGGTAAAAATGAGATAGAGAAATTTTTTGTTTTATTCAACATATAATCAAGTAACTACAATTACCAGATTTCTTTTTACAAAATACAATAAACCATATTGTCTTTCTCAATTTCAATGTTTACAAAAGTAAATCAATTACATATACAATTTTGGAATAAATACTGCTTCTGAATATCTGACATCTTTATCACAAGTCCTAGCATGTTTCCTACTTGGAGAGAGTATGTTTCCAGTGATTTACCTCCATCTACAGACTGACGGTCTCCCACACATTTTCCACATAGGAAGTGGCCCTACCCTTCACGAGGAATATAAACCTTAGGTGACTAGTGGTAATTTGCCTTTCCTGAGTACATAGTGTTTTATTCTACTTAACTCTATCAACCATACAACCCTAGATACCCTCTAGCTAAGTATGATTTCCGGTAGGATGAACAGTCCGAATACAGTGAACTGACAATGCATGTAGAAAACAAATGCATTACTTTGGCTAAAGTTTTAATAATAATATCGTTCATAATGAACGTAGTTGTTGTGTTCACCCACCCCTACTTGACTTGGATACTGTCATATTCTCATAGTTTGTTCACTCCAACTATGACCAGGTAAAATTTTAATCATTGTGTCATGATAATAGTATCTTTTGACTTAAATAAGTCTATATGACATAACCATTCAATTTTATAATCGACTCTAGGGTTTACCTAATATCCTTTGTTAATATGATATTACCATATAACCATATCTCTTATCTAGGAGTTCTAGATTCACAAATAACCCTTGATTAACTCAACCAAGGTTAAGAATACTATAGTTCTTAAATAGATAAATTTCCTATAAAAGGAACATAGAATAACTTTGATAATATGTTATAAACAAAACATACCCTGAATATATATCCCTACATGGTCATTCTCTAGTAGACTTAGCCTACTCCATTGAATTAGATCTTAAATAAATATATAAGGGTTCTCCCATAAACCTTATTTACATCTACCATATTATCTCTAAGTTACTTCATTCGAAGAGAACAATAATTGTCTAAAGATTCCTATGAATATAAGTTCTCATGGATAGAAATCATTTCCATTATTTTCATATAGAATCTAACAAGAAAATACTAAATATTACCCCAACTCAAGGTCTAAACTATTCTACTCAAAACTAAGAGTATACTACCAAAGTTTAATCAACTTTAATAAAATTCGAGTCTATTGTTTGGTTATCTCACAATCATTTCATTGGTTTGCTACAAAGTTATTCAATATAAAGACTATTTTTCAAGCTCATGACAACTATGACATTCTCCTACTATGATGATCGTTTTATCCTCCATACTAAGATTTGATATGATTATCGATTTAACAATCAATAAGCAAATGGTCGATTCATAATACTGCAACATAGTACTCACTTGTTTTACCAAGCATCAGCCGTATACTTTGCATTTGTTGCCTTATCAGTTTTAGATCAGAATAGTTTACTTAAAAATGTTATCTGCATTTCCCTAATTGACACTTAATAGTTTACAACTAAATACTCAAAACATACAGGAGGTTATACCTCTCTGGCGTACTCACATAATCTCCCAAGACTCAATAATAGACAGTCTAAAAAGAATTAGCTGATTTGCTCACTGTTAATAAACACAGGAAACTAAGGAATACCTAGTAATCGATGGGCTTGAGTTGATAATATGTGCACCAAGACACAATAATAGACTCTTCTGATTGCCTATTCCCTGTGTCTTTTTGCCACAACTCTTCTTTCTGTCTCTGTGTTCGATGCCTTGCTCTTAAGTTTTTAACCTTTTTAACATAACAACCATAGCTCAATTTGAGTCATTGTTGTTAATGACTCAGGCACGACTCCTTTTTAGTCTCCTTACTTCACACCTCCACTTAGATACAGTTGCTAACTTTTAATGAATGGATAATAGTCCATAACGATTTAGTCTTAATTGACACCACTTTTAAAGCAGAGTTCCCACTTGTCAATGGGAGATAGCAGTTTCCTGGCTCGTCGGTTGTGGTGATTATTCCACAGTCCTCCTCTTTTGAATGAGGTTGACACATCGCTTAAACTCTACTGATCATTAAAGGATCTCTAATAAGTGGTTCGATCCTCCACTAATATTTTTGAAGACTCTTCCTAAATGTAAGCCTTCGACTACTCGAGCATAACATCATTGACTCATTATGAGGTATTATCCTCACTCAATGCATATGCATTTACATATATGATTACATCAAATATGATTCACATAACATCGCCTCTATATTAGATAGTTATGGTTTTATCAATATAATGATAATATAAAAACAAAGGATTACAGATATTGTGATTGGGTTGAGCTTGTCTCCCCTTCACAATCTGTCAACAATATTCACGTCTTCTTAACTTGACAAAAATGTCTTAACGTTAAGAATCGTTTATAACACCTCAAGGGACTTTATAATAATAAGACAACCTTTTTATGACAATAATGTTGTAATATTTACATTAAACGTAAATAGTCACAAATCACACTTAAACGATGTCCTTAACGTTATTAACGACTAAGACGACTTACTATGACTTAGAAAGATTTGTAAATAATATTGATTACCTGTCGATTAGGTTCAGAAGCAAACTGACAAGACAAGACTCACCTCTTACAACACATTGGTTCACATTTCTGTTAAACACTTTATACTCAATTTGACAAATAAACCACTCGTAACCCAAGGTCTATATCTCTCTCCTTGAAAGATACTCTCTCTTTTTTCTCTAAGAGTCATCTAAAAACCTGTAATCCTATATCAAACTCATTACCAAAGAAATTATGATCAGTGCATCATTATTCAAATAATAGATCAAATCTCATAATGCAAATATTAAATTGATAATATCATAATCATTTCCATAATTTCATAAATGACATTCAATATAATCCATTTCTTTCCTTTTCATTAATCTAAACATTATAATAAATTTACTTATGTCCAAGTAAAAAGTAAAAGTATAGCAAGACAAAAATTGGGCATGTAACAGATTGAAGATAGTGTTGTCTCTGTGAATATATTTTGTGTAGGATAGTGGAATTCTTCGTATTCCTTCGCATTTGTAGATATGGCCATGTGGTTTTGGAATTGTGTTCAGAATACTATAAAGGTGATAATTCCAAGTTTCCATATCATTTATCCTTCTGGTGTGAAAGTTATGCATGATAGAGTACCAGCATGTGTTCCGACAGAGTATGCTAGTGTTGAAGGCTTGTTGGAATGCTCTGCATTCCTTTGGAAGTGAATGATTGCCCTTGCAGTTTTGAGGAAATGTTTATGGATGTGTATTACATGTTTCCTTGCAGTTTCAAGGTGCTTGGTGGTTTGCAGCTTAGTTTTTCAAATGACAACATGTTGCAATGTGTTCCAGATGACATATTGTTCTCAGAGTTAATGATGTGTGGTGGTAGAGGAGTGTTTGGGGATGTTGTATGAGTCATGTGGACTCATTTGGAAAGTTTTCACAAAGATCTTTCTTGTTTCTTGTACCGCACAAGGTTTTCAAGTTGATGTGGCTGTTATACTTCAAGTCTTCATGTGTTTTCCTTAAAGCTATCCTATTTCCAAATGAGCAGAGTGTGCGGATGTAATTCCTTGGTGTTTGAAGTTGTGAAGGATGTTTTGGAGCTTGTTAAGCAAGTTTTGGGGTCTGCAAGGTATGGATCTTCTGCTGGTGTAACGTGTAGTTTCACTTAGGACCTATCTTCTACACGTTTCATATTGAGTGTTGTTTAGCCAACTTGTAAATGTATTTTTCATGTAGCATCTGGCTGACAAGCAATGTAATAAATGTAATATCATGTATAAATAATGAATCAAATTGAGTGAGGAGAGGTGTGATTGCAAGTTTATTAAAAATCTTGCAAGCAAATAAAAAGCATAATGAATGCATTGTTGATGTGCGACTGAAGGAGAAAGAGAAAAAGTTGTTGATGCTGTCCGGATTCATCTTGAAGACATATTTGCGATAGTGATCATGTATAGAGTGTGCCTAACTGATCAGATCATAAGAAGAAAGTGTGAAGAGACAGAAGTGCAATCATTAAAAGTATGAGTTTCAATGTTAGTTTTCAGACAATAGAAAGACTGTCATACTGTAATCTTTTGTAAGTGTGTTCTCAATTCAGGGAGTAGTAGCTTCCTTGGGAGTGACCCTAAAACAAAGTTTTCAGGGAGTAGAAGCTTCCTAGGGAGTGACCCTAAATCAAAGTTCTTCAGGGAGTAGAAGCTTCCTTGGGTTGTAGCCATAAAACAAAGTTGTTATTTGAGCTTCATAAATTGTGAGTTAATCCTCACCGTGGTTTTTCCTTTCTAGGGTTTTCCACATATATCTGGTGTTATGTGTTGATGTGCATTGTGTTAATCTTTCATGCATATGTTAATGCTATGATACTTATGTTTTAATCTACTCCGGATAAGTTGAAGTTGTTAAAATTAAAGATTGGTTAGATACTGATTCAACCCCCTTCTCAGTATCTTGGTGTGTTCAACAGTTTCTCACTTGTAGCAATTTGTTATATGCCTATAGCAATTTGTTGTATACCTTTAGCAGCAAGGCTGAAAGCATAATAGTGTGTCCCACATTTTAGCTTTATTGGGCCACAAAAATCAACATTTTATTAGCATTCAACACATTTTGTGAATTATACCAAACAAATTAAATCAATTATTTAAAGGTGATGTAAACTAGTGATTTTTGTAAATTTTTTTGAAGAATCAATTTATATTTTTTTCAAAATAATTTAAAAACAAATAAATTCATTTTTTTTTTGTTATTTGATAGTGAGTGACATTTTACCATAATGCATAATTTTACTACAAGTAATTTTATCTAAGTTTTCTTGGCATTAGATTGCCTGCTCCAATACCTAGTGTGTAGATATTTTTAAATTTTTTTATTGAATATTTTTATTATTAACTTTTAGTTGATGCTAATAGAAATTTAGACCTACATTTTTCCATACCACATTTCTCTTTGCATATTTATTAATTTTTTCTCAAACATGGACATCGATGTGGAGTGTAGTGCAATTTTTAAATTTTTTTGACCTAGTTTTCTATTTTTCCCAATGTCTCAAATAGAGGTATTTATTTTTGCAATAGACCTATCTTGCTTATAAAATAATTCATTCCATCGAATAGTTGAAGTATATGTTATGAAATACAATATAATACTCAGCCTCAATGTGGAAGAACATCTCACCTACAATAGAATTCAACATTCTAAACAGAGATAGAGAAGATATGCTTATCTGAGCTCCTTTCTACTCATGCAAATCGGCTTTGGGAAGACAATTTCCATTTTGTTTGCCAATAATAAAGTCACTCATGAACCTTTAAAATTTTGCTTTGTTGTGACACCCCTTTTGCGATAACTTGTAAGCAAACAACAAACAGTGCTTCAATTCCCTCGAAAAGTTCGTGACTCATCACCATGATCAATTGAGCCCATAGAATCAAAACATGATCAATGGCAACAAATGACCAATGACATGACCAAAGTAGTCATGACAATTGAAAATTAACTAAAATCCACCAATCTGAACTAGAAACAAAAAAAAATGAATGTGAGACAGAATCACCATCCACCGTAACAACACCACCACACCTCAAAAACACAACTAAAACAACAACTAAATGAAGAGCAAACAAAGTTGAATTAACCATTCTTTTTGGGTGAAGCAGGATTGCATATACGCCCAAGTGCTCCTGCATCAGACACGCTGAGTAGGAGAAATGTTCCATGAGGTTGTAGCTCATGAATATTTTTGGGAGCTTGGAATGGTGATCCTTGTTGAACACACCAAGATACTGAGAGGGGGGGAGTGAATCAGTATCTAAATAATTTTCAATTTTAACAACTTCAACTTATCCGGAGCAGATTAAAACTTAATCATCACAGCATGAACATGAAAGATTAACACAATGTACATCAACACATGACACCATATATACATGAAAAACCCTAAAGGGGAAAACCATGTTGAGGATTAACTCACAATATATGAAGTTCAAATAACAACTTTGTTTTAGGCTGCAACCCTAGGAAGCTTCTACTCCCTGAAGAACTTTGATTTAGGGTCACTCCCAAGGAAGCTTCTACTCCATGAAGACTTTGTTTTAGGGTCACTCCCAAGGAAGCTACTACTCCCTAAATTGAAAACACACTTACAAAAGATTACAGTATGATAGTATTTCTATTCTCTGAAAACTGACATTGAAACTCACACTTTTGATGATTGTACCTCTGTCTCTTCACACTTTCATTTGATGATCTGATCAGTTAGGAACCCTCTACACTTGATCATTGTCACATATAATCCTTCAAGATGAATCAGGACAACATCAACAACTTCTACTCTTTCTCCTTCAGTTGCACATCAACAATGCATTCATTCTACCTTTTATCTACTTGTGAGATTTTTAATCAATTTGCAATCACACCTCTCCTCACTTAATTTGATTCACTATTTATACATGATATTACATTGATTATATTGCTTGTTGGCCAGATACAACATAAATAATACATTTACAAGTTGGCCAGACAACACACAATATGAAACGTGTAGAAGATAGGTCCTAAGTGAAACCACACGTTACACCAACAGAAGATCCATGCCTTGTGGACCCCAACACTTTCTTAACCAGGTCCAAAACATCCTTCATAGCTTCAAACACCAAGGAATTACATCCATACACTCTGCTCATTTTAAAATAGGACAGCTTTAAGGAAAACACATGAAGACTTGAAGTATAATGACCACATCAACTTGAAAACCTTGTGCGGTATAGGAAACAAGAAAGATCTTCGTGAAAATTTTCCAAATGAGTCCACATGACTCATAAAACATCCCCAAACGCTCCTTTTCCACTGCACACCGAATAATTATGCCGCACAACTTCAAACATTAACTCTGAGAACAATATGTCATCTGAAACACACTGCAACATGCTGTTCTTTTGAAAAACTACACTGTAGACCACCAAGAACCTTGAAACTACAAGGAAGCATGTAATACACATCCATAAACATGTCCTTAAAACTACAAGGGCAATCATTCATTTCTAGAGTAATGCGGAGCATTCCAACAGGCCTTCAACACTAGCATACTTTGCCAGAACACAATGTCAATACTCTATCATGCATAACTTTCATAGCGAAAGGACAAATGATCTGGAAAATTGGAATTATCACCTTTAGATCATCCTGAACACAATTCTAGAACAACATGGTCACATCTGCAAATGCAGAGGAATGCGGAGCATTCCATTGTCCTACACAGAACATCTTCATAGAGACAACACTGTCTTCAATCATTCAACAACAAAACATTCTTCTGACAATGCAATCATCATGGAACTTGGAACATACATACTTCAGTCCATCAGTAGCATCGACAATGCATTTGATCATCTTTGTGCTTCTAATTCCCATATTAATATGAGCTATATCTTCTCCCTTCTCTTGTTGGAGGGGAAATGACATCCAACCACAAAAACCATCATACCATCATGATAGTGTTGACATCAATGACAACCTAGTGATAATGTTGACATCAATGAAAACCCTATGAACCATATGTGTAACAATCTCCCCCTTTGGTATTGATGGAAACACATCTCTACTTCTCTCCCCCTTTGACATCAAGGACAAAGGGAAATCACTACCTCAATCAAAGACTACATGACTTCTTCCTGTAGCAAACAAACTCCCCTTAACATCAACAACCACTACCTGATCCCCTTGAGAGGTAGCCACCATCAGTCTAGAAACAAGATATAACGTGAAATCCCCTTGGATAGATGCACCACTATGCATCTAGCAAGAATAAGGAGGAACAATTGCCCCTAATCTTTTTTGGAGATCCTCAAAAGTATCCTTTGCCAAAGCCTTTGTGAAAATATCTGCTATTTGATCCTTTGTTGGAACATATTCCAACTTCATTTCCTTATCTGCAACCTTCTCTCTCAAAAAGTGATACCTGATTGCTATATTCTTGGTTCTAGAATGCATCACTGGATTCTTGGAAATATTGATAGCACTTGTATTGTCACATAAGATATGAATAGGCTCATCATACAATACCTTGATATCCTTCAGGGTTTACTTTATCCACAACACTTATGTACAATAGGATGCTACTGCAATGTACTCTGCCTCTGCAGTAGATAGGGGCAGTGAATCTTGCTTCTTACTCTGCCATGAAACCAATTTGCTTCCTAGAAAGAAAGCACCACCACTTGTACTTCTATCATCAACACAACCAACTCAGTCCATGTTAGTGTAAGCACTTAAATCAAAGTCATACCTCTTGGATACCATAGGCCATAGTTCAGAGTTACTTTCAAGTATCTGAATATTGTTTTCACTACATTCTCATGTGTTTCTTTGCATTGGCTTGATATCTGGCAACCACACATACTACATGCATAATATCAGGTCTAGAAGTAGTCAAGTATAACAGTGCTCCAATCAGAGATCTATAGGCAATCTGATCCACCTCTGGAGACTCATCATCTTTACTCAAGTGACATTTAGTGACCATGGGAGTACTCACTGGATTTGAATCCTCCATACCAAACTTCTTCAACAACTCTTTGACATAATTAGCTTGAGAAATAAAGATACCACCATCTAGCTGAGAAATTTGAAGTCCAACGAAGAAGAAAATCTCACCAATCATAGACATCTCAAATTCTTTTTACATCTCCTTTGCAAACCTCTTACACATATCATCATCTCCACCAAAGATGATGTCATCAACACATACTGCAACTATCAATATCATGTCTCCTTCTTCCTTGATGTAAAGATTGCTATCTGTAGTACCTTTCTTGAAGCCCTGCTGAAGTAGTACTTGTCCAACCTAGCATACCAAGCTCTAAGTGCTTGCTTCAGACCATACATAGCCTTCTTCAGTCTGCACACCATGTCAGGATCTTTTGATAACTGGAAACCATCTGGTTGTTCAATATAAACCTCTTCCTCCAGGTCACCATGAAGAAATGTTGACTTAATATCCATCTAATGTACTTTGAAGTTCTTATGAGCAGCAAGAGCAAGGAATATTCTGATTGCCTCCATCCTTGCTACCGAAGCAAAAGTCTCCTCAAAATCAATACCTTCAACTTGTGTGTATCCTTTAAATACCAGTCTTGCCTTGTTCCTTACAACTTCACCTTCTCCATTCAGTTTGTTTTGGAACACCCATTTTGTTCCTATAACATTCTTATTTGCTAGTCTGGGAACCAATTCCCATGTTTGATTCTTCTCAATCTCCAATTTTTCTTCCATGGCTTTTATCCATCCATCATTATTTCTAGCATCAACAAAGTTTTGGGTTCCACCTTTGATAACAAACACAAGTTTACTTGATCATGTGTCTTAGAAAGTCTTCTCCTTGTTTGCACACCTTCATCCTTATCTCCAATGATTTGATCTGCTGAGTGGTTCTTCTAAACATACTTTGCTGGAGTCTTAGGCATCTACTCTGGTTCTTGTTCCTTTTCTTCTTTCACTTCTTCTTCCTCAGATACAATGCATGGAAAGATATCAGATTTAGAGTCCTTTGACTTATGTGAGATCTGATACAAGTCTTCATGCTTTCAATCATCTTCCCTAACCTCTTGTTGTAGCATCTATAAGCCTTGCTTCTGGTTGAGTAGCCAAGAAAGATTCCTTCATCACTTCTTGAATCGAACTTTCCTAGGTCTTCTTCATCTCTTATGATATAGCATTTTCTTCCAAAGATCCTAAAGTATCTGACTATGGGAGGTCTTCCATAGCATAGCTCATAAGGGGTCTTAGTGCTATTGACCCTCACTTTCACTCTGTTAATTAGATAGACAACATTATGAACTACATCCTTCTAGTACATATCAGGCAGATCTGCATCTTTCAACATTGCCCTAGACATCTCTTTCACAGTCCTATTCTTTCTTTCCACTACCCCATTTTGTTGAGGGGTCCTAGGAGATGACAGATGTCTCCTAATACCATTATCTTCACAAAAATTTTCAAATTCATTTGAAGTAAACTCACCTCCTCTATCAGACCTCAAACATTTAATCTTGGCATCAACTTCATTCTCAACCATAGCTTTGAACACTTTAAATTTATCAAGGGCATCTAATTTTTCTCTTAAGAAAGTAAACCAAGTCAATCTAGAATAATCATCAATAAGCAACATGAAATACCTCTCACCTTATTGACTCTTTACTTTGGTAGGGCCACATAGATCAATGTGAACCAGCTCCAAAGGTTTTGAAGAAGAATACTCCTTGCTTTTGAAGTTTGACTTTGTTTGCTTTCCCATTTGACATTCCCTGCATATGACATTTGTAGGCTTGATTACCTTAGGCATATCTCTCACTGCATGAGTGGAACTGATCTTTACCATATTGTCAAAATTGTTATGTCCCATTCTCTTGTGCCACAACCAACACTCACTGGATTGAGCCAACAAATCCTTCAAATGATATATGTCACCATATGTCTTGATACCTTCTGCAACTAGTTTTCTGGACTTTGCCTTCCTGATTTCACAACCATTGGCATGAAAGGTGAGATTATACCCCTTGCTGCACATCTAACTGACACTGAGAATATTGTGTTTTAGTCCTTTGACATAGATGACATCCTCAATCCTGTTCTTCCCATTAATAGTTATAGCACCTTTTCTACAAATCTGTGCTGAGTCAACACCACCAAACTGGAAAGCACCACCATCCCACTTCTCAAGGCTGATAAACTTCTCCTTGTCACTAGTCATATGATTTGAGCATCCACTTGTCAATTACCAAAGCCTTGGATTCTTCTTTTGCAGCAAAGGCAGTCCATACAACCATTGATCTTTCATTATTTTGATGTGTTTGCAAGGTATCAATCTTCTCACAAGTTTCAGCATCATCCTTTTTGTTACCAACACTCAGGGCCATGAAAAGTGTTTCATCATTTGAATCATCATGATCCTCATGTTCTAAATAATAATTGATTTCTATGGAATACGAAACTCTCTTGAACTTGTCTCTTCTGTTACTACCCCTTGATTTTTTGAAAGGACATTTAGAAGCAAAATGACCAACCTTTCCACAATTGAAACATCTGAAGGGTAACTTGCCTTTGTATTTGCCAGTGCCTTTCTTCAATCTTCTCACAAAATTTGCTTTGACTTCATCAAAGCTCTCATCTTCATCAGCAACTTCTTCTTTTGTCTTCATACTAGCTTTGAAAGAAGCTTCTTTGTTTGGAGCATCACTGCCAAAATCTCTCATTTCAAAGGTAGTAAAGGAACCAAATAATTTGTCTATGGTGTATGTATCCAAGTTTGCATTCTCCTCAATGGTAGATACCTTATGACTGTAAGATTTGGGAAGAGATCTCAGCACCTTTTTCACAACCTCATCTTCTTTCAGTTCTTCGCCAAGACCTTTAATGCCATTGACCACTTCATTCACCTGGAGCCTATATCTAACAATGTGTTCATCTTCTGACATTTTTAGGTTCATCTGCATCTTGTCTTGCTTTACTTTCTTATCTCCTTCATAGATGGTTTGAAGTTTATCCCAAACTTCTTGAGCAGAACTGCAACTCATTACCTTTGAAAGCTCTAAATAAGCTAACCTGCTCATGATAGAAAACTTTGCCTTGACATTGTTATCATACTTCTTAACTTCATCTACATCTATAGGAATAGTAGCAGGAACTGTGTAACCAATCTTTACAGAGTCCCAAACACCGCACCCTAGATAATTGATATAAACTTCCATCCTTAGCTTCCAAAAAGTATAATTTGTCCCATCAAACCTAGGTATCTTGCTAGATCCATTTTGTACCATCCTAGACCTTCCTCAATTAGTTAAGCTTCCCTTACAGGAACCTGTCTCTAATACCAATTGTTGAACACACCAAGATATTGAGAGGGCAGGTGAATCAGTATCTAAATAATTTTTAATTTTAACAACTTCAATCAATTTTAACAACTTCAACTTATTCGGAGCAGATTAAAATTTAATCATCACAGCATGAACATGAAAGATTAACACAATGCACATTAACACATGACACCAAATATACATGGAAAACCCTAGAAGGGAAAAACAATGGTGAGGATTAACTCACAATATATGAAGGTCAAATAACAACTTTGTTTTAGGGTTGCAACCCTAGGAAGCTTCTACTTATTGAAGAACTTTGATTTAGGGTCACTCCCAAGGAAGTTACTATTCCTTGAATTGAGAACACACTTACAAAAGATTACAGTATGACAGTCTTTCTACTGTCTAAAAACTGACATTGAAACTCACACTTTTGATGATTGCACTTCTATCTCTTCACACTTTCTTCTAATGATCTGATCAGTTAGGCACCCTCTACACTTGATCACTATCACATATAAGCCTTTAAGATGAATCAGGACATCATCAACAATTTCTCCTCTTTCTCCTTCAGTCACACATCAGCAATGCATTCATTCTTCCTTTTATCTGCTTGTGAGCTTTTTAATCAACTTGCAATCACAACTCTCCTCACTCCATTTGATTCACTATTTATACATGATATTACATTGACTACATTGCTTGTTGGCTCAATACAACATAAAGAATACATTTACAAGTCGGCCAGACAACACACAATATGAAACGTGTAGAAGATAGGTCCTAAGTGAAACCACAAATTACACCAGTAGAAGATCCATGCCTTGCGGACCCCAACACTTGCTTAATCGGGTCCAAAACATCCTTCATAGGTTCAAACACCAAGGAATTACATATACACACTCTTCTCATTTAGAAATAGGACAATTTTAAGGAAAATACATGAAGACTTGAAGTATAACAACCATATCAACTTGAAAACCTTTTACGGTAGAAGAAACAAGAAAGATCTTCATGAAAATTTTCTAGATGAGTCCACATGACTCATACAATACCCCAAACACTCCTTTTCCACTACACACCAAATAATTATGCCACACAGCTTCAATCATTAACTTTGAGAACAATATGTCATCCAGAACACACTGCAACATGCTGTCATTTGAAAAACTGAGCTACAGACCACCAAGAACCTTGAAACTACAAGGAAGCATGTAGTACACATCTATAAACATGTCCTCAAAATTGCAAGGGCAATCATTCATTTTCAGAGGAATGCGAAGCATTCCAACAGGCCTTCAACACTAGCATACTCTGCCAGAACACATGCTAGTACTCTACCATGCATAACTTTCATAACGGAAGGACAAATGACCTAGAAATTTGGAATTATCACCTTCACATCATCCTGAACACAATTCTAGAATTGCATGGCCACATCTACAAATGCGTAGGAATGCAGAGCATTCCACTGTCCTACACAAAACATCTTCACAAAGACAACACTGTCTTCATTCAGTTAACAACAAAATACTCTTCTAGTAATGCAATCATCATGGAACTTGGAAAATACATACTTCAGGCCATCAATAGCATCAACAATGCATCTAATCATCTTCATGCTTCTAATTCCCATATTAATATGAGCTATAACTTCTCTCTTCTCTTGTTGGATTTGACCAATTCCTCTTTTTTTCTAGAATGAAAAGTGAAAAAATTTTGTTCATGACATCCAACCATGAACACCATCACACCATCATGATAGTGTTCACATCAATGACAATGTAGTGATAGTGTTGACATCAATGAAAACCCTAGGAACCATATGTGTAACAATCCCATGCTTATCTTTGATCCAAATTTCCTCTTCATCAATCATCGTATTCTTCTATCCATTGAACAAAACCTCTTTACCTCTTCCCTCTTTCACATTCCTTCGTTGCTTGTGCTACAACCTGCACTCACCTTGGTGGTCATCTCTACTTGGCTCTTCCCAATGATGAAAATCTATTTCAGACCTCTCATACAAGTGTGTATCTTGTTCCAATGCTAAATTGTGTTTTCCTCTTGGATTCTCTTCACTTCTTTTACAACTATTTGGCTACCCCTTATTCTTCCTCTCTTCCTTATGCAATTGTTGCACCAACTCTTCACCACTCCCCTTGATCTCACTCAAAGTTCTCTTTTCATGAACTAGTATTGGGTTGCTCCCAACCTTACTTGCCATTGTCACAACTTGTTCACTTGCATGAAAACAAACCAATGATCTATCTCTCACTTGTTTCTCCTTGTCCTTCAATGGACTCAAATGATACTCCTTTCCATCCTTTATGATGGTATAGATATTTTCCCAACCATCATACACAACATGTCTATCATATTACCATGGTCTGCCCAAAAGGACATGACAAGCGTCTATGGGCATAACATCACACAACACCTCATCAACATAACTACAAATCTGAAAATGAACCAAGCATTGTTCACTTACTAAAATTTTATGATCCTTTTGCAACCAAGTGACTCAGAAAGGATTTAGATGTCTCATCTTTTTCAATTGTAACTTTTCCACCATCTCTTGTGAGACCAAATTATCGGTACTTCTTTTGTCCACAACTATCTTACAACACTTGCCACCTAATTTATGCATCGTTTGAAATAAACTCTACCTTTGTGTTGGCTCTAGTTGTTCCTTTTCTAGCTTCAAAAGAACTCTTTTTAGCATCAATGCTTCTCCATGTTTGGGCTCTTCTACTTGCTTTGGGGAATCCACACTCTCTTCATCAGCTTGTGTTGCATAATTCTTTGTTGCACTCTTCCTACTAATGTCTTGTTGTATTTGAGGGCATTCAAAGGCCCTATCTCCAATCTCTCCACATTGGAAACATGTGCCTCCAAATCCCCTTCCTCTACATCTTCCAAAATATCCTCTTCCTCTGCTGTTTTGACTTGATTCCTCCTTGCGTGAAGTGTCATTTTCCTCCTTAAAAACTTGTTTTCCCTTACCATTACTTGCTAGTTCACTTGACATGACAAACTTTCCTCTTCCTCTTATAATCCCTTGGTGTCTTCGTGACAATTTTTCTTCAGCCTTCAAGGAAAATTGATATGCCTCTTCCACCGTATGAACTTGAAACATAGCCAATTCATCTTGAATGTTGTATCTCAATCCATTTACATAACTTGAAACCTTTTCCACATCATCCTCCACACATCCAACCTAGATATTCAACTTATAAAACTCCTCAGTATAAGCTTGCACACTTAACTCTTTTTGCTTCAAATTTTGTAATTTTCAAAACAAACTTACTTGGTAATCCTTCAATAGAAATTGAGCTTTCATCTTTGCTATCATTTGGTCCCAAGTTCTGATTTTATCCTTGCCTCTTTTCTATGTATCAATCTACACATGATCCCACCACAATGACGTGTGTCCCTTCAACTTCATGCAAGCAAATTTCACTCTTTTCGGGTCCTCTATCAACTCATATTTGAAATACTTCTCCATTTCTGATATCCAATTGATTAAATCTTTCAGATTCAGGATTCCATTGTAACTAGGGGTGTCCAATCTCAGCTTGCTGCTGATCTTCGCCATTGCTCTCAAACATTTGCCTCCCACTCCATCTTGATCATCCTCAAAATCAATTTTTGGTGCTTCAACCTCACCTTCATCATCACTGACATCTATCGACCACAAGTATCCCTCTTTGCTGCACTACTTCCATTGCATCCAATCACGCTGTGATACCTCTTAGCATCTCCATGACTGTCATATTGTCATTATTTCATGGTCCATTCCATGGTCCTCTTCACCCACATCCTCTGTGTGCCATGTTGATGGGCTCCCTACAGTTGCGGGTCTCCTCGCCTTCACACTCACCCACACAAATCTCTTCCAGGGTTTCTTCCCTCGACACAACTGCAACCAACTCTAATACCAATTGATGCAGCCTAGTTTGGGAGTCTTATCAGACAACCAACACTAGCAACATGCCCACAAACACAATCATCAACAAAGTCAATTCCACAGTTTGACCTATTCATATGCAGCTACATGAACACCAATTTGTCCAAAATAATAAATCATAGGAAATGAAAATGATTGAAGTTTTAAATTTCCATTCAATTCAAATCACCAGCATATAGGTTGAAATGTTCATATAGAACCCAAGCCCAATCATATAGATGGATTTTTACCAGTTTCTTGTTCAATTCCTCATCAAATTTCTTATCTTTTTCCCATACTTTCTAGGAAATGATGTCTCTATTTTATATCTATCCACCTCTCTTTTCAATCAATTTCTTCTTGTGTTTCCTCTGTTGGGCTAGGTGCACTTCTATATGATCGATGCCTCTCCAAACTTACCTCTCTTCCTCATCAGTTTCTTCTATTTGATTTGCTATGTTCAATCCCTTTGTTTTGGCCACCCAAACAGGTCGACCTCCCTTCAACTGGCCACCCTACTCCCAACCAACCCCTCTGTAGCATCAATTTGTTGCCTTTGATTGTTCAATTCACCTTTTTCCTCTTTCCATAACAGACTAAATCCCTTTTGCTATTTTGTTTTTCTTTTTATATGATTCAAACATCAGAAATCAAGGAATGGTCACCCCGTGCAAGTGAAGTGATGCTCCTTGAGGAAGTAGACATTGAGAATGTCATATATTCAATGAATATTTAAATTGCAATCCAAAAAAATGATCACCACACCTTTGGAAGGCCTCTAGACATCTTAATATACTCAGATATGGATACCAACAATTACAACTTGCCCAAGCGTGGGTTTTCATTCCATCAAACAATTGAAGTATATGTTATGAAAGACATTATAATACTTGGCCTCAACGTGGAAGAACATCTCACCTGCAATGGAATTCAACATTCTAAATGGAGATAGAGAAGATATGCTTATTTGTTCTCCTTTCTACTCATGCAAATCAGCTTTGGGAAGACAATTTCCATTTTGTTTGCCAACAATAAAGTCACTCAGGAACCTTTGAAATTTTTATTTGTTGTGACACCCCTTTCACGACAACTTGTAAGCAACCAACAACTAGTGCTTTGATTCCCTCAAAAAGTTTGCAACTCATTGCCATGATCAACCGAGCCCATAGAACCGAAAAATGATCAATGGCGACAAATGACCAATGACATGACCAAAATAGTCACGGCAATAGAAATTAAACTAAAATCCACCAATCTGAACTAGAAACAACCCAAAAATGAATGTGATGCAGAATTGCCATCCACCACAACAACACCGCCACACCTCAAAAACACAACTGAAACAAAAACTAAATGAAGAGCAAACAAAATTGAATTAACCATTCTTTTTGGGCGATGCAGGATTGTATATATGCCTAGGTGTTCGTGCATCATTTGATACCCTATTCTATGTAGTAGTTTGCATGCACATCAACATGGGGAAAAAATGTAATGGTGAAAATTCCATACACATGCCTATTTCCTATATGTTTTGGTATCACTTTGATCATGGTATCATAAATGCAATAATTAGATTACAAATGACATATTCATGTGTAATATTTAGCTCACATCCCAATCCCTGTCACCACTAATCCCTAGACTTTCATCTCTAATCCCTAAATTTACTATTCCTCACCTTGGATCATATCTACAGGTGTGAACTTGATTCAAGTGAGTTGCACAATCATAGATATGATCCTAGAGCTTTTAAAATTAAAACTTCAAATTCTTGCCTTGTTGACTATTTCACTGGCCATTGTGAGCCGACTTTGTGCACATTATATTGACTTGTGTGCTTGGTTGTTGTATTTAAGGAGATTCATCCATTCATTTGAAGTGATGTGTGAGATCACCTAGCAATGCAAGAAGAACATCTAGATCTAAGAGATTAAAGGAGAATCTACTTTTCATTTTTCTTCTTGTGACATTAGCGCAAGTTCATCACATGCTTTCTTTCTATCTTCAAATCTTCACTAATAGTCACAAAGTTGGTCCATCCAAGGGTTTAACATAGAACATGAACCTAGCAATTTGGTAAACTCCCCAAAGGTGTTTGTAAGCATTGTTATTCCTTACTAATTATTAAAAATTATAAACCAAGGTGAGTGAGATTCAACAATTTGTATTTGATCATATTGAATTCACACACAAGATCAACTTTATAGTTGTAGAGATGAGACCCGCACTAGTATAGGTGATCTAGAGTTACAAAGAATCAATTTTTACAATCTGAGATCTTCATCTAAATCTATCAAAAAAATCTGGAGTATTGGGGAATAATTCTTTCGTATTTTTTATTTTTATAGTACTTCCCTATCATCAAAATCTATTTAAGTATCAGATTTAATTTTATTTAATTTCAAAATTTATTTACATTTCCAACAACAATCAACCTCTATTATAATTAATCTAAATTGATTATTTTTATATATTTATATTAATTTAATTAGCCTAAATTTATGTAATGTGAAACATTTAAACTTTAAAATAAGCATCTCAAATTTAATTCTTTACTTTTTTTTAATAAATGTATCTAAAATATTTAAACTAACTTCATAATTAGTAAGAAATGTTAATTTTTAGTTAAAATAATAAACTGATGTATATTTCATAATACTATTTATTAGTAAGAAATGTTAATTTTTAGTTAAAGTAATAAACTGATGTATATTTTAAAAGATACAGGTTAAATTTATTTATTCAAATATTTTAGTAATTTAATTAATAAATGAAACAAATGAAGGTAGGTGCTCATAGGGCCAGCCACAATTACCAAACGGACCAAATATTGGTCATTTTCTTTAAATTTTTTAAGGAATCGGATGATACAATTTTTTTATTCTTCTGAATTAAATTAAATGAAAAGAGAGGGTCGCAACATAAATGGCCATCTTATGGCCAATAAAACTTTCCATTGCAATTGGGTCAATTTACAACAGCAATGGTACGGACGAAGAGATCCAGCTAACATTTGGGCAGATCAGGAGGAGGAGGAGGCAGTTTGTCGGAATTTCCCGGGCCGTCCTCGGTAAGAAATACCATATCAAAACCAAGTGCGGAATGAGATTCAAAATGACAATGCAGCAACCAAACTCCTGTCACACGATAACAACACCAAACAATATAAAATTTAGCTGTAGAGAAGTAAAATATACGACTTAAAATGTTAAATGCTAATAATCTAACGTAGCTTTACCTGGATTGTTGGCTATGAATCTAATGGCCGCCCAGCCACCAGTAGGAATTCCGACAGTGCTCAACATCTGAGGATTTACCAGATTGAAGTTTGCAGGATCTGTCTGTGAATTATAGTTGCCAAAGCCTTGCCCCACAAGATAAAAGTCATGGCCATGAAGGTGTATAGGATGGTTCTGTATCGTAATAATCCCAGTGTTCTGAAACACTATTTGAACACTAGCATTGAATTTCAGAACTTTAACTTTTGTTCCCAATTCGGGCTCCCAAAGACTGAGGGGCACAGCTCCAGTGTAATTGAATGCCAGCGGAGGATTACTTGGAAAATCTCTGGTGAACACTCCGTCTATACCATTATAATAAGCCTGTAATATAGCTACATCTGGCTCAACGAATGAAATGTTATTAAAACTTCCAACGGCTCTTCCACCGTTGATCCCTGCGCAGGAATTGTTAGGACAGGTTACGAGTCCAAATCCCTCTGTTATCAACATTTCCTCATCAACACTCTGTGGGACAGGGACGGAGGGCCTCAGGCTTCTCAGCTCCGAACTGAATTTGAATGCAGTTGGCGTATCATTAAATGGAGGAAAGTTGGGCAACACAGGAGCAGATGTATTAGGGTTGCCTTTGTATTGCAATATTGCTGTTGCAGTGGTATTTAAGTATCCAGTCCCTCGAGGCTGGCTGTTGTATACCCGGGTGCCAATGTAGTAGCTCCCCGACTGCTGCCCAGCTGTTATGAGCACATCCATGGTGTTACCTGCCGCTATGACCAGCACATCGGTTGTATACGGTTTTGTATACACGGCATCCACTGCCACAACACTCATATTGTGCTGCGCGATTTTAAAGAAGGATGAATGAAGCATGGCGGCATTTACAATTCTCAGAAGGTACGTTTTTCCTCTCTCCACCAAAATACGGCTAGTATCTGCAATTGCATCCATAATTCATTAACTAATTTATCATCTAGTCAAACTTAAAATTGCTTTCAACTTTCGTTCACTAGGTGGTAGTTAATTATTTGCACAAACCATTGGCAGAGCAAGGAAAAAAATCTCCTGGCTGGCTGTTAATTGTGTATGCATCGGAGTCCTTTGGTACAGCTCCTCTTTGAATCGCATCTGCTATTACGTCCTCCACATTAGCATTCCACCATTCACCTGCACGCCATGCCCCAAATTTAGATTCATCAATGCTTTTATAATCTAATTATCGAAATTAAGTGGAAGAGAGCTTCCTACCCAAAATAATAGGAAACTCAGCGGCTGGTTTGGGAAATGGATAAGCCTTTCCAGCTCGGGGTAAAATAACCAATGCTCCATGCACCGTAGCTCTTAGATATGAGATATGTGCATGCCACCACAGCGTCCCTTCCTGTCCCGTGATTGTAAAATTGTAAGTAAATTTATTCCCAGGAGTAATAGGACACTGCGTTATGTAGGCCGGTCCGTCTGCCCAGCACGATTTCAGCTGCTGTACCCCATGCCTGCAAAATCATCAATAATAAAAATCTTTAACAATAAATTTTGTGTAATTTCTATGTTAACCAACACATGGATACAATTTGGAAAATTATTAATCAATACATTGATACAAATTCGAAAATTATTATTGACTTTTCTAACCATTATACTGTTTGATGTTTACGAATAGCGATCTTTATTACCAGTGTATAGTCACATTATACGGCCCGTTGTTGTCCACTTCAACGACAAGATTATCGCCTTCGCGAACGTAAATAGTCGGGCCAGGATACTGTCCATTCACTGTTACAATCGTCTGTGTGTTACACACTCTGGTCACGCTCTGTGTTCCAATCTGTAATACAGTAAACAGCATAACTTAGCACAAGATCAATTCATCCTCTAACCTTAACATAACATGCTTAGATTTGAGGGGAGTCTACTCACAGTGAATTTGCGCTGGACGAGGGCTGCAGAAGCCGCCCATGGTGCTATCAAAATTAAACAAACAAGGGACGCTAATTTCACCACACTTGATAACCTTGCCATGCTTGATATTTTTCTTCCTTGCAATCCAACTTAAACTTTTCGATCTATGAAGTAATTCAGACAAGGGCAACTTATTTATACACGGAGAAAAGCACGTTTGAAATCAGAAGAGTGATAACAAGTAATCGGATAGAATTTTTAGAAAGTCAAATGCAGTAGGTGCGCAAGTAGCACATAAACGCGTGTTGAAGAATATCTATCAACATTTAGGTACCTAGTGCTTCAGAGTTGTTACCAGGCGGACACATTGACTGGGTAAAACCGAACGCGTCTTTACTGTGACAAAACGACGTTCAATTCCTCCTGAATCACCCCCAAAACAAATGACGGGAAATCCTTTATATTTTAAAACAAGCCTACAACATCTAACAGAGTCGCTATGAAGAAATATGTATGGTGGAAGGTCGAACAACTGACTGGGATATATATATCCTTTAGTTTTATTTATATCAAAACATAATTTCCATTGATATTGTTGAGTTTAATGCACGCCTTAAAACAATAATGGTTGATGACTTAATTAAAAAAAAAATATTATAGAAAAATGTGAAGCCAATTATACAATCATATTAATAAAATTAGTTAAATATTTTTAAGTGTACAGTTTTCAATTAAAATTGTATATTTAAATATTAAAAAAAATAAGAAAAATAATATTATTGGACACTTCTCATAAAAAGAGTGGCTTGCATTCTAATGATATGAGTAGCTTTAATGACATTTAAGATGTATTCTTTTTAAGATTGTAGATTGTTCAAGATATTTCATTTCTTTAAGGATAACTTCAAAGATGCATTAGTTTTTAATTATGTTATTAAGTTATGTTCTGAGCAAGTTTGTTGTTTCCTATCATAGTGTATGTTGTCCTCTCTAATTCCTTCTATGTTATATTATTCCCCAAAATCCTTAACAATCTTAGCCATCAGCCTATGTTGATAATAATTGAGAATAATAAGTCATTTTAATAGGGCAAACCTCTAGAAGTCTCCAAGAAGAACACAATACACAATATGGTGATCATAAACAATCTACTAGCTCTTATATACCATACTATTGCCTTGGATACTATCCAGGCCGATTCAACTACCTATATAAGATTATATTAATGATCATAACTTAATTAAGAGTTAAGGTACAACCAACAAACTGAGTACTCATAACCCTATGCATAGTATAGGGTTAAGGACATAGCAAGACCAGCCTATGCTTGTCATTGGGGTTGCAATAGTGGCACATTTTAGGAAATCAAATTTAAGTTTGGCTTGATACCTTTGATACACTTTATTGGATTTGGTATCTAATGATGGAATTTCTTTAGAACCTAGCAATGTAGTATTGGTATCGAATCCAATGTATAGCTAATAGAACCTACTAGAGACCTTGTCATTCCATAATGAAATAGGACTCCCTTGGTACTTGAAATGAGGCGAATTAAAATTTTACATGCTCAAATACCCTCCATCCTATTCATCAATAATGCATAACCGGTGCGAGGCTGCCACCTTTGGACGTGGGGAGGTAATTTCCATCATGCCGAAAAGGAATGAGCTATGACTTAGCAAGGGGTTCAAATGAGTCCCATGATTTAGATGAATTACTTATGATTTGACCCTCTATCTTGTTAATAGCATAGTTAGCAAGAAAGTCCATGACTTTTTTTATTTCCTAAAAAATGTGATTAATGGAAAATCAGATAGTGCATCTAGGAATGGCCAAATATGCATCATAATGTTGTATATCTTCCAAGTGGGTGACCCCCTCCTACAAATGGCATTGACAATCACCATTGAGTCCCCTTTGATCTAGACGTTCTTGGCACCATACAATGCATAGATTTGTAAGCCAAGAAGCAACGCATGTGCTTTTGCTTCAATCTTGGTTCCATCTTTGAGTTTTTTGAGGCTACACCAATTAGCCTTCCATTGTGATCTTGAATCAAGCAACCTACTCTCAAGAGATCTAGATTCCCCCTTGATACTCCATCGAAGTTTAATTTGCACCAATATACAGGTGGTGGAGTCCATCCAAGTGCTTTCTTGAAGGTTAGAAGAAGAATTAACTCTACAACCCCATTAAATGAGATTAAATTAAGTAAATTTAACTAAATAATAAACATAAATTATTAATATAATGAAAAATTAGATTTCCTATCATTAATAATGAAGGACAAAATTCTATCAATAAGGTAGAGATAGGAAAAAAAGTGAAAGACATTTTTCTTATCTACAAAATAAAACCTTAGAAGATCATTAAATTGATGAATTGATTAATTAAAGAAACACAATATTCTCTTTAAAACATATATCTCTAAAATAAATTAAAATGTCCATCAAAGTGTAGAGTATTCATTTCAAAGTCATCTACATGATAACCTAAATAATTGAAGGCCTTGTTCTTAGCCATATTGACTTTTGAACATGATCTGGGAACCTAAATCATCGAAGGCCTTGTTCTTAGCCATATTGACTTTTGTGAATGTGCCATTTTATAAAGAGATCGCAGAAATGAAGTCCTTTGACTTAAAACCTTGAAACAAGTATTCAACCAGCCTGTAAGCACCAGGTGCTCTTCTTGTAGCTTTTATTCTCTTTGACTTATTACCTCTTTTCGGCTTTAATGTATTAATTTAAACAGTTGACTTTGTATTAATGTTTTGAGTTTTTTACTTTATAAATTTTGACTTCATATTTTATTTGTGATACCACTCGTGACGTGGGAAGGCATTCAAATCTTTGAACATTCGTTACACGCAATGTTTGTATACGAAGTAGGTATTTAAGATATATCTCTTCCAATATTTTGACTTCACGACAATATTTCTTTAATATCATTTAACAGATTACACATTTTATTTTAAGGGGTCAACCTTTACACAAAAGCCTAAATAGAATGCGCGTATTGAGAGAAAGCACGTGGATATTAACGTCCAATACACGAACATATATTCTTGACATGCTCAAATATATTCAAGCAAATAAATGGAGTAATGACAATAGGTTATACATGTGTAGTGGTAAAATTTGTATTTTATATTAATTTTCATTTAATTTTGGTTTTTTTTGGATTGAAGATATGTCACAATTATATTCATCAAAATAAGATTACATCATAGGGTGATCAAGGTGACCACCATACATTAGTCTATATATAGAACTACAATCCAAAAAGGAACCTATTATAAGATTATGCTTCAATAATAGGTTCAAAGAGTAGTACCACTCAAAAAGTAATGATTACAAATTTACATATATGAGGAGTTGTATATATAAGAGCTATAACAATATGTATTTGAAACTATTCTATTATAAAACTTAGCTAGAAATTACTATTGTTCCATTGCTTCAAACCCATATGTGTTAAGTTCTTCATGTCTGTCCTGCACTGCATTTTGGTAAGTCCATTCTCCTTCAATCTCTCTAAAGCTCCCAAAGGTCTCTACAGCTCTGTCCTACTATGGAGTGGATGTCGGCAGGTCTTCTTCATCAAATGTATCATCTAAGTCTGGACCATCATACTCTAGATTAGTCTTAATGAACTTTTTCTTTACTTTGTCCTTCTTCTCCTATACCATATTGTCTTGTCCCCTCCTACAGTCTCTGTTGTCACTAATTTTGAAGGATTCCACACCTTTAGTTATCTCCAGAGGCTGAGCCACTTCAAGAGACCTGCTGTTTACATTGAAGTTCTGAGAAGTGATCTCCATGAACCTCTGGTCTTGATTCTTTGACCAATCTACTTGGTGCAGTCTACAGTAATCAGTTTGAAAGTCTGTATACTTTCTATGGAATCTGTCATTCATATTCCTCCAGCTCTGTAACCTAAAGTTTACATTCTGGATGTCCTCTTTATAAAGCATTGCTCCTCCATCCATTATCTCTTTGTATTTATCCACTGGTATCTCCACAGTCATCATTACTTGTTCAATCAATTTCAAGTTTGTGAGTTTAAAAGATAACTCAGTGAGAGACCTCTCCTTACCTTGAAACCTCTCATCATTTTTCATCTTCCAAAAAAACCATAGGATCTCTGTAGATAAGGCTAGCTAGAAATTATTAAGTTTCCTATTTAACCCATTGGTAAGGCCACATAGTATTTCTTTCCAACTTGTAACATTCCTAGGTTCCCAGTTAGCCACATTACCCATAAAAATAGCCCAAGTGGTTTTAGCATAGACACAATCAAAGAACACATGTTGACAGTTCTCACTTATATTGCACAAAGGACAGACACAGTTATCCAATCCTAAAGCCAATTTTTTTAGTAAAAATAACCATCTAAAACTCCCCTTTTTAGGTTCTATTCTTCTAGACCAGAAACATTCAAAGGCTTTGGACAATGTTTTATGTTCTAACTTATGATCCCAGACAGAGTTTATATGCTCAAGGACCACCAGAGGGTTAGTCAACATTTTGTACAATTTCTTTGAGTTGACCTCTTAAAGATTAGTTCCATATTTCCACTTGATCTTTCTAATGCACTCCACCCTAAGAAAAGATACTTCCTGGGGGAGCCTACACAAGAAAGAGAGGGATATCATTGAAAATGTCCTTTTTTTCATTCCAATTAGGCTAAACTCCTATTCAATGTGTTCCCAAATTTTGGCTCTATTTTCATCAAACAAGTCTAAGAATCCTTAAACCTTTACCATCCCATTTCTTAGCTGAGCACCCTTGCAAAAGGGCCAGTGGTTTGTCTTTATGAAAAATGTTCCACCAAATTGATTTGTGCCCTATGATTATACCTATTTCAATAACAAATGCCCTGCCATTTTCAATTATAGTTCTAGCTTGCTCCCAAGCTTTCCAGATGTTGTTAAAGATAATGGATCCCATAGGTTTAACTTTGAAAGTCCCAAACAAGAAGTCATGCAAATGAAGACCATTCCAAGTTTTGGCCTTGAGAGGTACAACATTACAAATGCTATTTCTAACTAGGATTTTCCTTGGTTCTTCTCCCTCTAAAGACTTGACTATCCATTTTGTAGCCAAGGCTACACCCTGAAGTTTTAGATCTTTTAGTCCCAGACCTCCTTGCTCTTTCCCTAAACAACACCACTGCCATTTAACTACATGCTTCTTCTTAGCACCTTTTCCATCAAACTAGAGGAACTGTTTGATAGTTTTTTGAATAACATTGGATTGGTAATTTTGCAAAAGCCACATAGAAGAGTAATAAATAGAGTACGCTAATAGGATCTTTTGGCAAACTTGAACCCTCCCAGCTAAGGTTAGGAAGTGTCTATTCCAGTTGTTCAGTTTCTTTTCAATTTTTGAGTAAAGCCATTCCCACATACATTTTAAAGATGGAAGAACTGCAAAAGGGATACCCAAGTATCTAACTTGCTTAGAGGGATCACCCCAACTCCATTTACCTTTGTCCCACCACTTCGGAGCCTCATCAGTCTAGCTTAACATAATAGACTTAGAGGAAGAAATTTTTTCTCTAGAAGCTAGACAGAAGACCTCCAATCTATTCTCCAAGTTCCTCATATTCTCCTCCTCAATCCTTGGGAATAAAGTAGTATCATCTACAAATTAAACATTCAATAATGTATCTTTATTGGGAAGAACTATCCATTCCACTTGACCTATCAGTCTATCAGTTCTCAACAAATAATATAAAGCTTCAGAAGCAATTACAAATAAGGCACGGGCCAGGGGACAACATTGCCTAATGGATCTCCCCATTTTAAAGGTTAGGGATATAAGTGAGCCATTTACCTCCACTTGAGCAGAGGCATCCCTAAATAGCATCTTAACAATATCACAAAAATATGGGGGAAATCCAATAGTTTCTAGCATAATTATGATGAAAGACCATTCTATTCTATCATAAGCCTTTTCAAAGTCAAGAAGAAGAATACCTCTCTCTTGCCCAGATTCTCTAGCCCAATGTAGAGCTTCCCAACTTGTAATGAGATTCTCAAGAATATACCTGTTCTTGATAAAGCACGTCTGGGTACAATTAATAATCTTGGGTAGAATATCCCTCAATCTTAAATCTAAGACTTTGGCCAAGATTTTGTATGACACATTCAATAGGGTGATCAATCTCCAGTTTCTGATATTAGTTCTGTCCCCATCTTTAGGCAGAAGCCTTATAATGTCGAGCTATTAATGTCTTTACCTAGAGACCCCTTTTTTATTGCCTCTTAATAGACATCAAATAGGTCATCTACCACCCAATGCAAATTTACCTTGTAAAACTCCATAGGTAGCCCAGTAGCCCCAAGAGACCTTCCATTCCCCATGGAATTGATGGCAACCTCAATTTCTGATTTGGTTATCCCAATCTCTAATCTTTTCTGCTTATCAGCATCTATTTTCTTTTTACAAATCCTTTTGCATAGATCTTGAGCCTCTCTACAACCTTCTTTGTAATCTTCTTCTTTAAACATGTTCTCATAGAAGCTCCTAAACATATCTTGCATTTGACTGTCAGTTTGCCATAGAGTGCCTCCTTCTAGGATTGGGCCAATATTTTCTTTCACATTTTTATGTTTTCAAAGAAGTATTTGGTACCCCTATCCCCGCCTTCTAGAAAGTTTAACTTAGCTCTTATCTTAGCTCCCTAGGCCTTCTTGACTTGAAACTGTCTCAATTTGTGCTTAACATCTCCCAATTTATCTACTAACTCTGGCAGGTTGAATTCCCTCTGTATCTCCTTAATTTTTAGAAAGTCCTCTTGGAGCCTGAGTTCCATCTTCCTCCTATCTAGGGCATACTTTTTACCAACTGTTTCATACTCCAACAGGTTGGGCTCCCTCTGTATCTCCTCCTCAATTTTTAGAAAGTCCTCTTGGAGCCTAAGTTCCATCTTCCTCCTATCTAGGGCATACTTTTTACCAACTGTTTGAAACAGAGTTATGCATGAATTAATAAAATTATTCTAATAAGCAATTGCACTTTCTTTTCTATCAAGGGATTTACTGATCTCCCTTAGAGATCTAATACCATCCAAACAATCCTTATCATGCAAAAGCTCATAGTTTATCTTGAAATTAGAATCCCTCTTAGCTTTTATTGAAAAAACATTGGGTTTTCAAGGAGATAATGGTTTTGATAGGGTGATGATCTGATAGGGTATTTGGAATAACTTAAACTACATTATCATGATTAGAAGATAGAAATTGAAAGTAATCTTTATTTGCATAAAATTTGTCTAATTACAGTATACTCTCCTATTAAATCTCTTTGACTATTGCTCCAGGAGAACCAAATACCAGAACTGTATTCTTTTTGTTTGGTAATGGATCATATAGGTTTAGTAGTTTCTTCATTCTATCCCAAAAGAATTTTTCATTCCCTTTCCATTCATGCCTAATCCCCCCTGATTTATCATCTTTGTTCTCTATCATATTGAAGTCACCACCCAAAATCCAAGGAATTTTAGGTGGCTCATTTTCTATCCACTTCCATAATTCTGCCCTATTCCCATACTCATTTGGTGTGTAGATTGAACAGAGCCCAATTTTAACATCATCAATATCAAGTAGGACCCACATACATCTATTGTAGGGGGAACACTCATGCAAAGAAATATACTTATTCCACTTTCTATTTATTAGCATGGCAATTCCCCCTTTCCCCTTATCATGTTTAGAGGAAAGGACAATTGAATCTTTCTAAATAAATCAAATTATTTTCCAACTAAAAACCCATTGCTTTAACTTCTTGTAACATTAGAACATCTATCTTTTTATTTTTGTTACAAAAATCTCTGACTACATATTTTCTATCAAAGGATTCAAGCCCTCACAGTCCAACTATAGCAGTACATCTCTAGCATTGCTATTAAGTTTACTCAGAGTTAGGTTTATTCCCTTTGTATAAGTTATCAAAACATTTGGGCATTTGTTCATCCTTGCCCTTTTTTCCTGGCTTGGAAGAGCTGTTAGTTATGCTATATTGTTTTCTCTTTTTAACTCCCTCTTCCTTCTTAGGGAGTGTCTCTTTATTTTTGTAACCAATAGTGTCTCCAGGCTCAATGTCCAATTTGGAGTCACAACCCTCTGCTAAAATCAGACTACTTGTTCTAGGGCTACTCACAGTTAACCCCATATGATCTACTATCTTATTTTCACTAAATTTTTCTTTTAATATATCAAGCTTCCTTATTTGATCCTTTGCTATATTATCTCTTATTTTATCAAGTGCCAGTTCCTGAGCATTTTTTTTATAACCATCCTTGCTTTTATTCATCTCATTCTTATCAATTTGATTATCACAGTTAGTTTTGCAATCCTTTGTGGGGTAGTTCCCACCATTAATACTGTGAGAGTTAGACAATTTGTTTTTTTCTTCTTTTTCAAAACTTGGGTTCTCAAACATAATAATGTCATTTCCAAATAGGGAAGTTTTATTAGGGTTTGGAGCATCAACTAACACTGCCTCGAGGCAGGAAACATTATCATTATTTTCACCTTTAGAGATATCAATTTCTTCCATTGAACTTACTTTAAGGGAGTTTAAAGTAGACTTATTAGCCAGAATAGGTACTAAATCATTCTTTGGAACACTGCCCTTATTAAGATTTTTAGCATCATTGTGCCCACTACCGGGATGCATAAGAAAATCCATATCAGATGGAAGGTTATCCAAACCCTATAAGTGAGTATAGTGCATGTCTTCATGATTTTCCAAGTCAGATGGGAAATCAACCCCAACATTTTCAGGGGAAGAAATAGTTTCCCCATTACTATTCTTGTCAACCTTATTACCAGACATATTAGCATCAAATTGGCCCCCTTCTTTAAATTTTCTTTTGATTAAGATTGGATAGTCTTTTTTTTGGTGCCCTTCCATTTTACATAGAAAACAGGAATTCAAACCCCCTAGCCTGATAAGTTCACATTGAAATCTTTTATCTTTCCAACAAATTTCAATTATTTCTAGAATAACAGTACAATTTTCAAAGAAACTAAAACTATCACATTCATATGAGGAAGGGAAACCCTAGTCTCATCAACTCTCAAGATTTTCTTGATGGGGTCCATCATCTATGGCAGAAAACTCCAAAGTTGTTTGGGCACATTTTTAATAAGAAACCATTTTGGGACTGTGTAGAACATGATTTCATTATGGGTTACATTTGGTGCCCAGGGAAAGGCCTTAAACAAAGTTTGGCCAATATTCCAAAAACTTCTCTCCAAGACTCTCCTCTGCATTTTATGGGATCACAAGAAAATGACAAACAATCCAGGTTTAACCATTCTGCAAAACAAAATCTGAATCCCCAATTTTCTCCCCCATACCGAGCCCAACCAATTGTCAAAAAACCTTATTGAAGAGATTTTATCAACATTTAAACAAGCAAAGAAGATTGCGACATTCTTAAGCCTAGATTCTTTGGTAGTTAAATATTTTTGCATATCATCATTCAGATTGAGCAAGAGAATCCTAGGTAAACAGAGGTCCTCACCTTTTTTCCCATTGTCTCCTTCACATCTATCCTCCTCGTAGTCAGAGACTCCACAGTCTCTTTTGAATGTATTGTTGATCTCAAACCTTGCATTTTGAGGCGGTGCTTCGTCATCCTCACTGTGCAAGGCTTCTCTATAGGATTTAGGCCTTTCTTCCAACCCATCAAATGTATTGGAGTTATGAGCCTTTGGCTTCTTCATTACTCCAAATAAAACCAACAATAACTCCCGACCTGCACTTGAGATGTCCTCCCTCTGGTGGTCTGAGGGCATTGGGAAATGAGGACTACGGCTGGTGATGTTAGACTTTCAGGTGGGAAAGAGGGTTATTCATTATTCAAAAATTTTAAAACTTTGGATAACAGCATATCATAATCAAATAGAAAACATATAACAATAAACCCAAAACCAACCAAATCTAACTATTCTAGCTAGTTATTACAGAGATCAATATGGTCAAATACAACAGATTTAACAAATGAAAGGATTCAAAGCAAGGAGAAGCCACTACCAATGAATCATGGAGGATCAAAACCCTTGAAACACCAGCAAAGCCCTCATTTTCATATAATCTTTAATTTTTGGATTTATTTTGATAGAATGATTTAATATAATTACATAATAATAAGTGGTACATTTTAATGTTAAGTTTTCTTTCTTCCTAGATTTTTATATTTGTCATTATTTATGTTTACTTACATGTCTTCATACATTTGGTATTATCCTAGCTCCATTTGTTGCAAGTATGAGGATAACCAGTGTTGTCATTGATGTCAACATACTCATATTGCATTGATAAGAATGACTGGATGAGCTGTGTGCTGAGGTTATTGAGAAAATTAGTCTCAATCAGGAACAGTGAAGAACAATGATGAGAAGAAGGAAAAAGTACTCAATAGGTTGAGGATCAGAGGATGCGGTTTAAAGGGTTTGTAGATATGAGTCTTGAGATGATCCAGTTAAGATTTTAGAGGTCCGCATGAAGATATGAAGAAGTTGTGATCAATCAAGTAGAACCAGTTCCGGGAGATGCTCCGGAGTGACAGAGTGTTACAAAAAGGTCCGGTGAGATCCAAGAGTGCACTGTCCTATTCTGTGGATTGGAAGGAGTGTTTTGGATTTCCTTGTAATGTGTCATCTTGATTTGTACATAGTTTGAAAGTCTGGAAGAATCTACTCCTTTGTGTCAGTCATGACAAACTATGTTCTTGAGGCACCGGAGGCAGGAGAGAAGAAATTCTAGTAAGTAGAGGAAGTGCGGATGTACCTGGTCATTCAGGCAAGCCTGTGAAGGTTCTTGGATCATGTTGAGGTTGTGTTGTTAGTCTGCATTAGTGTTAGAGCCTGAAATTGGAGATATACTTCTGGATGAAGATGTTCTTGTTCAGGCTGGCCGACCGGATGAGTTATTCATATTGCGAATGTTCTTGTGGATGATTGCTGACTTAGATGATTGTTCCTAAGTTGATGCCTTGTATAAATAAAGGTTTGTGAATTCATTTCAAAGTGTGTCTTGGAGCGAATAAGTGTGGTGTAGCGAAGAGAAGTGTGAAAGGCAGAGCAGAATTTTCTGGGCTTAAATGGAACTGATCCAGGCATGGTAAAGATGTCAATCTCTAGTTCAAGTTTGTAATACTTATTACTTTGTAGACAGTGTGTCTCTTGTAGGTAGTGTGCCTCTTATGAGCAGTGTGCTCGGGCAGTGAGCCCTAATTGGCATGTGCCATCTATTTTTCTTATTCTTCTAACAGAGAATAATCCTTGGGTTAATCACCCCGTGGTTTTTCCCTTGACCGAGTTTTCCATGTCAAAATCTTGGTGTCTAATGTGTTGATGTTTATCTGCTCTGGTGTTCATGCTTTATGCTTTCATGAATGGTTAATTGATATGCTATTAAATAACAAAGAAGAATCAAGTGTTTGAAGTAAAAGCAAGTTTTTGTACAACTGATTCACCCCCCCTCTCAGTTGTGTGCCCTAGATCTAACAATTGGTATAAGAGCCAAGTTCCTCTAAAAGGAGCTTAACTACTTGAGGAGATCTAGGATGTCGTCATACAAGAAGGATAGTCCGAAGTTTGATGGAACCCACTTCTCTCTCTGGAAAGGTCACATGAAATGTCACTTGGAGTGTATGGGAAAAGCATACTTGTCCATGGTCACAAAAGCATATGTACCTCCACAGGGTGGTCCAACAACTCTAAATGAAATCACAGATGCTGAAAACAATCTACAGACAAAAGAAGCTCTTTTGCATTAACTGACTCAGAGCTCTCAAATGTTATTGACCTACCAATTGCCTATGAGATCTAGATTAAACTGTAACTTCTGCATGAAGGAGATGAGTTTGTTAAGAGTGCAAGGTTGCAAAGTCTCAAAGGGAAATTTGAAAGATTGAAGATGAGAGATGATGAAAATATCACTACCTTTATGCCAAGAGTAAATGAGATGGTGTGTGGAATTAGGAATGCTGGTGGAGTTCTGGATGAAAATGAGATTGTTTGTAAAATTCTTAGATCCCTTCCTGCTGCCTACAAAATCAAGGTTGCTGGTATTGATGAATTCAAAGCCCATACAACTGTCACAAGAGACCAATTGGCTGGCAAACTAGCTACTTTTGAAATGATCAAGTTTGGAGATGATCCCCCCAAGATTGAATCTGCATTCAAAGCCAGTGCCTATGTGAAAGGCAAACAAAGATTTGATCCGGGAGAAAACTCTTCAAGGAAGCTGTCATGGTATGATCAAGCAAGGAAAGACATGGAAGAGGAAGAAGCAGAAACAGCTCAACTTGAAGCCCTCATTGCAAAAAGACTGCCAAGAGGATCCGATAAGTATGAAGGAAAGTTACCTTTTAAATGCTTCAACTGCAATAAGATTGGTCACTTTGCCTCAAGATGTCTGGAAAGATCTACAAGGTCAAATTCTAACTGACAAAGTTTCCAAAAGAATTGTTATTATGTTCATGAAGAAGCTGATAATGAAGGAGTAACAGATGATGAATTAGAGATAGAAGACAAATCTGGAAATGAATGGGTGTTTATTGCCATCAAGGAAGAAGATCCAATATCTATCAATCATAAGGTTGTAGAAAGAGCTTTGGCTGCCCAAGTTGAAGAAAAGAATGATTGGGTTATTGACAGTGGATGCTCTCACCATATGACAGGTGACAAGACAAGTTCTTAGATTTGGAAAGGTATGAAGGAGGAATGGTAAAGTTTGGTGACAATTCTGCTGGTAGAATCAGAGGTAGGGGAACTATCTCTTTTAATGAAAAGAACAAAACTGGTAATGTACTATATGTTGAAGGATTGAAGCACAATCTTCTCAGTGTTGGTCAGTTGGTGGACAAAGGCTATGATCTCCGGTTCAAGAATGGAAGATGCAGGATCTTTGAAAGCTCTGGAACTGAGATTGCATCCGGTACTCAAACAAAAGGTAATATCTTTCATCTAGTTGGTACCAATAAAAGTTGTCTATTTGTTCAAATTGATCAGAGTTAGTTATGGCATAGAAGGATGTGTCATGTAAATTTTGATAACATCATCAAGATAAGCAATACTTAGGCTGTAAGAGATCTTCCAAAGTTGATAAAACCTACAAATAATTTGTGCAAAGAATGTCAGCTAGGTAAACAGAGCAGAGTCTCTTTCAAAAGCAAGGATCAGTCCTCTACCAGATTATTGGAATTAGTTTATACTGATCTATGTGGTCCGACAAGAATCAAGAGTATGCAAGGTGATAGATATTTCATGTTACTGATTGATGACCATTCCCGGATGATGTGGGTTACCTTTCTAAAAGAGAAATCAGAAGCTTTTGAGAAGTTCAAAATCTTCAAGGCTATGGTAGAGAATCAAACTGGATTGAAACTAAAATGTCTGAGGTTTGATAGAGGTGGTAAATTCACATCCGGTGAATTCATAGACTTTTGTGAGAAGCATGGTATAAAAGAGACAGTTGTCTGCTCCTAGGACTCCACAACAAAATGGAGTAGTTGAGAGAAAGAACCGGACCATCCAGGAAGCATCCAGGACAATGATGATGGAAGCAAATGTTCCTTAGATGTTTTGGAGAGAAGCTGTCAGCACTGTAGTCTACACTCTCAATCGAGTTCAAATCAGAAGCAATACCGGTAAGACTCCCTATGAACTTTGGTTTGGCATCACTCCTACTGTGAGATATTTTAGAGTATTTGGTAGCAAATGTTACATAAAAAGAGATGAAGATCTAGGAAAGTTTGATGCTAGAAGTGATGAAGGAATTTTCTTGGGTTACTCCACTCAAAGCAAAGCATACCGGTGTTACAACAAGAGACTGAGAAAAATGATAAAAAGTACAAATGTGAAGGTTGATGAAGGAATTGAGAAGCCCTCAAGGTTTTATGAATATGATGAAGATGATCAGAATGGTTCTCTGGTTCAAGGAGCTCAATCCTCCTCTGTAAGTCAGATTCAGACTGATTCGGTAAATCAGGAAGAAGAGGTTGGTCTGAATGAACCTGATCAAGAAACGGTAGTGCAAGAAACTCCCAAAGTTCCAAGGTATGTAACTCTAAACCACTCTGAAGATCAGATCATAGGTGACAAAAGCAAAGGGGTACAAACAATGAGGAAAATTGCTCAAAATTTAGATGAATACTGTCTGATTTCAAAGATTGAACCTAAGACAATAAATGAAGCCTGCAATGATGAAAACTAGACCAAAGCAATGGAGGAAGAGTTGATGCAAATTGAGAAAAATCACACTTGGGATCTTGTTCCCAGACCTAGAAACAAGAATGTGATTGGAACCAAATGGGTCTTCTGGAACAAACTAAATGAAGTTGGTGAAGTAATAAGAAACAAAGCCAAATTGGTCTGCAAAGGCTACTCTCAAATAGAAGGAATTGATTTTAAGAAACTTTTGCTCCAGTGGAAAGAATTGAAGCAGTCAGATTATTTCTTGCATTTGCTGCCTTCAAAGACTTCAAGGTATATCAGATGGATGTCAAGTCTGCCTTCCTAAATGGTGATTTGGAAGAAGAAGTATACATTGAGCAACCGGATGGATTTCAATTGTCTGATCATAGTGATATGGTCTGCAAGTTGAAGAAAGCAATGTATGGATTGAAGCAAGCCCCAAGGGCTTGGTATGAAAGGTTGGATAAGCATCTTGTACAGATTGGTTTCAACAAAGGTACTACTGACAGTAACTTATATTTCAAAATTGATCATGAAAACATTTTGATTGTTGAAGTATTTGTTGATGATATCATCTTTGGAGGAAAAGATAGCATGTGTAAAACCTTTTCAAATCAAATGAAAAGTGAGTTTGAGATGTCCATGCTTGGTGAAATAAATTTCTTCTTGGGTCTGCAAATTACTCAAACAAAGAAAGGGATCTTCATTTCTCAAACCAAATATGTGAAAGAATTGTTGAGGAAATTTGGAATGGAAGATTCAAAGCCAATGAATACTCCCATGGCAACCGGATGCAAGTTGAGCAAAGATGATGACTCTCCCAAGGTGGATCAGACAAAATATAGGTCAATGATTCGAGGACTATTGTATCTCACTCAAACTAGACCAGATATTATGCAGGCTGTTGGTTTTGTTGCTAGATTCCAAGCTGATCCTAGAGAATCTCATGTTATGGCAATCAAGAGGATTTTTAGATATCTAAAGGGGACAGTTGAGTATGGTCTATGGTACCCTACAGATCATGATTTCTTTCTTCATGCATATACAGATGCAGATTGGGCAGGAGATGTGGATGACCAGAAGAGCACTAGTGGTGGAGCTTTCTTTTTGGGAAAAAGATTGGTTTCTTGGCTAAGCAAGAAACAAGAGGCAATATCTCTATCTACAACTGAAGCAGAATACATTGCAGCAGTAGGTAGTTGCACTCAAATCTTATGGATGAAGCAGATGCTAAGAGACATTAAAGTAGAATATGAGGAGCCTATCACAATTTTTTGTGATAATTCAAGTGCAATAAATATTTCTAAGAATCTGGTGTTGCATTCTAAGACCAAGCACATATCTATCAAGTTTCACTTTCTGAGAGAAAAAGTGAACAAGGATGAAGTCAGATTGGAGTATGTACCCTCCAAGGATCAGATTGCAGATATTTTTACTAAACCTCTTCCCAAGGACTCTTTTGAGTATCTCAGGGAGAAGTTAGGGGTCATTGCCCCTCTGGTGATAAACTAGGATGCACTGATGTGCATCAGTCCGATGGATATCACAATCCTATCTTGTGATCCAGATTGATGTTGGGGAGCTGCTACTAAGGGGGAGCAGCTGATATGATTCTGATGTGTTAGAATTGCAAGTATGAGCCCTTTGCCATTGATGTCAAAGGGGGAGAGAAGACATGTGAAAAACAAGTTGTTGATCAAAGGGGGAGTAGTAAAAGAAAGAGAAGACATGTGAAGAATTGCTGCTGATAGGGGGACTTATGTCAGAAAGGAGAAGTTCTTGTCTTGATGGTTTTTCACATCATATGTTGCCATCAATGACAAAGGGGGAGATTGTTGCAAGTATGAGGACAACCAGTGTTGTCATTGATGTCAACATACTCATATTATATTGATAAGAAGGATTGGATGAGTTGTGTGCTGAGGTTATTGAGGAAATTAGTCTCAATCTGGAACAGTGAAGAACAGTGATGAGAAGAAGGCAAAAGTACTCAATAGGTTGAGGATCAGAGGATGTGGTTTAAAGGGTTTGTAGATATGAGTCTTGACATGATCTAGTTAAGATTTCAGAGGTCCGCATGAAGATATGAAGAAGTTGTGATCGATCAAGTAGAACCGGTTCCGGGAGATGCTCCGGAGTGACAGAGTGTTACAAAAAGGTCCGGTGAGATCCGGAAGTGCATTGTCCTATTCTGCAGATTGGAAGAAGTGTTTGGGATGTCCTTGTGATGTGTCATCTTGATTTGTACATAGTTTGAAGGTCCGGAAGAATCTACTCCTTTATGACAGTCATGACAAACTATGTTCTTGAGGCACCGAAGGTAGGAGAGAAGAGATTCTAGTAAGTAGAGGAAGTGCGAATGTACCTGGTCATTCAGGCAAGCCTGTGAAGGTTCTTGGATCATGTTGAGGTTGTGTTGTTGGTCCACATTAGTGTTAGAGCCCAAAATTGGAGATATACTTCCGGATGAAGATGTTCTTGTTCAGGCTGGCCGACTGGATGAGTTATTCATCTTGCGAATGTTCTTGTGGATGATTGCCGAATTAGATGATTGTTCCTAAGTCGATGCCTTGTATAAATAAAGGTTTGTGAATTCATTTCGAAGTGTGTCTTGGAGCAAAAAAGTGTGGTGTAGCGAAGAGAAGTGCGAAAGGCAGAGTAGGAATTTTTGGGCTTAAATGGAATTGATCCAGGCATGGTAAAGATGTCAATCTCCAGTTCAAGTTTGTAATACTTGTTACTTTGTAGACAGTGTGTCTCTTGTAGGTAGTGTGCCTCTTGTGAGCAGTGTGCTCAGGCAATGAGCCGTAATTGGCATGTGCCATCTATTTTTCTTATTCTTCTAACAGAGAATAATCCTTGGGTTAATCACCTCATGGTTTTTCCCTTGACCAGGTTTTCCACGTCAAAATCTTGGTGTCTAATGTGTTGATGTTTATCTACTCTGGTGTTCATGCTTTATGCTTTCATGAATGGTTAATTGATATGCTATTAAATAACAAAGAAGAATCAAGTGTTTGAAGTAAAAGCAAGTTTTTGTACAACTGATTCACCCCCCCTCTCAGTTGTGTGCCCTAGATCTAACATCATTTACACCTAATCCCACAAATTCACCTCATTATTAGCTGGAAGGATTACACATAGCTATCCGAAATCCTGAGATCCACATTTTCCTATCATAGTTTAGTCTCACAATGCTTAGGTTCAGTCATGAACTACTCAAAATTGATCCCAAATTTTAAATTTTAAATTTCAAAATTATTTACTCCCATCATTTTCCACAAGCCATTCAGAAATGACTTGATACAATTTTGTGTGAATATTCATGATGTATTGGTATTTCAAGACATTCATTTATGTATTTAAACATATTAAAAAAAACCAAGAACATCGACATTACAAGCAATATTCATTCTAGGAACATTCAAGGATTTGGAGGACTAAAAGGAATATGTTTGAATTAGAATCACCATATAGTTCATTGCATGCTTGAGTTTGTTATCAGTGACTAAGGGGAACTTGACCCTCATAATCTAGCAGCTTTCCTAACAAGTTTTTAAATATCGCCAATCCTTATGCATCATTAGACAACAAAGATTCTAGTGAGCCAAGTCATAGAAGTCTAGAAACTCTACATCAAGACCATGCCCCAAAGGTTAGTTCTATGCAACTTAGGATCAATTAGGATAGAAGATTCTAGGGCTGCATAGATTTTGAGATATTATGCAGCTCAAGAGTATTAATTTTGAACTAATTCTTTGCATCTTTAGCATTTACATTCCATCATTAGTTTGAGAACTAAGTACACCTATCCCTTGCATGTAATTTCTAAAAATAGCATTTTAAGTTATCATTCCCAAATTCTCAATTAAATCTATGTTAATTGTGCTTTTATTGTACATATTTATTTAGCTAGCCTAGATTTATATAAAAGGGATTTTATTTTCTTACATTTTTGGTGAAACTGTTTACTCTTATAGCTCCTGGAGTTTGACCTTAGGGTTATAGCTCCATCTCTTTTAGGGTTTTAGATCTATATTTTCTTATTGCTCTATCACTTTTAAGATCTTATTAGGGTTTTGTTTCTATTTATATATTTCCTATTAGAACTAGGATCTACTAAGCATAAAACTGACATCAAATTGTAGTATTTGATTATGAACAAGGGAGTTGTACATATAGGTGTAGAGTTTGAGTCACTTCAGGAGTCGACTCATGCACTCTATTGGTGTATATTAAGCTTGCTTAAGAGTGTATATTTTAGGAGTCTATGTTTAGCCTTGTGCTATACTTGGCATGCCTAAATTGTCTTAACTAAGTTAAGTGGATGCTTTTCCTATTCTTGGAGCACCACTATTCTTAGTGAGCTTTTCCTTTTATTGGCTCGACTATTCTTAGTCGATTATGCCCTATATGTACTACATCTTGTAAGCTAATTTATGGGTAAGTGCAAAATGTTGGGGGGCCAAAAAGTGGCCAAATTTTTTTCAAAAAAAATAATACATAACACAAGCATGTTATAACGTGCTTGTGTTATGGTTTGGTAATGACGAGCCTAAGGCTCAACAAAACCAAACCATAATGCGCTCGCGTTATTACGCGAGCACAATATGACTAATTATATATATATATATATATATATATCTATATATATATATATATCTATATATATATATATATATAAGAGCATTTCTGCTCATTTCATTTCTTTATTTTTCTCTACACCCATGGCTTGCAAACCCTAAGGAGCGCTCTCGCATTTTTGAAGACTCAATTCAACACCAAAATCTTACCGATTCATCGCCAAAATGTTGCCACAACGTCGAGCAAGCCAAAAGAGTGAGTTTTATTCATTTTTTTGTTTGAATTTATTTCTAAATGGGTAGGTTTGAGTTAATTTTTGATGTAAATTTCCTTAATTGTCAGGAAATGTTAATGCACCTCCTCCTCCTCCTCAAAATCCACAAAATCTTGAAGAGGAGATACCTGCCGAAGAACAACCCGAACAACAAACTCCTCGATCCATTCCTTGACATGCCCCTGGAACATAAGAAAATCTAATGGGGAAAATTGAAAATAATAAAAAGAAATTGAAGACATAAATGCAAGGTTGAAATATCCTTCAACTTTAACCTTGCATAGGTCCACGCTTGCTCAATCTCTTGAATCTATGTTATCAAATGTAGATTCAATTAGCAAGCAAATATCTAGTTGGTTGGATAAGAGGAGAGAGTTTAGAGAGTATTATGCAGACAAGCTATCATATGAAGATGTGAAAAAGTTACAAATTACAAAATTAGATGTGTGTTCCATTTTCACAAACCCACAAACAAATCAACCTCCACCCATTACATGCAAGAGGTTCCCTATCCATTAGTGCAACAACCAAGCAATAAGGGACAATTTTGGGCAAAGGCGGTGTATGGTTTTTGACCATCCTCCATGCAATAATAATGAGGTCCTGTAATACTTTTATAGGAAACTCTGCTGTGAGTTTGTCCTCAATAAAATGCCAAACTATTTTGATATGCAGGACTTCCAGGGTAGAGGTGGGGGTTCAGCACAAGCTAGACCAGGGGTACATGTTGACCCACAGTGGCCAGTGAGACAAGTAATCAGTAGACCATCTCATGAGCATGTTTCTATCCCTTCCATTGTGAAGGAGAGTGTTGAGGTCGATACACTTCAGTCTATTAGTGCCTTGACCCAGAGCATCATAGAGCATGCTAGTCCTGTAGCACAGCGTGGGTTGGGAGATAGTGCGAGGAGTAGGGTCCCACCCCATGCTTGTCATACTTGTGGGTCAGCTTATGGTTATGACCCCATGGATAGTCAGGACGCAGGTGCACATGCTACATCTACAGCTGAGCAGATGATGATGACAGATACCCTCCTAAGTGAGGCTTTCGGCCTTGATACTTAGGTAAATATTAGCAAGTTCATTGAATTTAATTTATTAAATTTTATTTTTGAAATGCAAGATTAACTAATTTAGTTTGATGATTTTAATGAAATTTCAGGGTCATAGCGTTGATGCAGTTTTCAGTGGTTCTCCACCTGCATATTACACTACATCATCTACTGTCGGGGTATGTAACTAGTAAACAATTATAAATATTACATGTGAATAGAATCGTTATATGAATGGTATTCTAATATATGATTTTGGATGTTGAATAGGTTAATATTGGAGATTTCACGGCAACACCTACCAACGGTGGTGGACTTCAAAGCTTCACAGAGGTAATAAAATAAATAGTTTAATGAATGAATTATACTTACTAGATTTTTGTATGTGACTTGTGTGCTTTATTATGTGTACTTCCATGTTTAGGTGAATGTGTGTGTAAGTTAGGAGCCATGATTTGCATCACTATTATAGTTTTTGTAATTGAATAATGTTGTTTTATTTCTAGATGATGTAGGCTGTGGAGACACCTCCCGATGTTCATAGGGCAATGGAGCATGGTGTGACCTCTGCAATTCATAGCTCCATGCCATTGACAGGGGTATGAGGCAGATTAGTAAATTTCAATTTACATTCATTGTTATAGTTGTTTATTTTTGAAAAATCAAAAGATTATTGATTTAAAGTTTAATTTCTATCTAGATGGTTTCTATAGGACATGACATCACCATAGCCTATTCCTGCTACTAAGGCAAGTGAGGAGATAGATTATATGGTAGAGGTAAGTGATTATTTTGTTAAATGTTTCATTTTTTATAACATGTAATTTTTGTATATTAATGTCTATACTTTTTATTGTAACAACTAAAGATGCAGGAAGAACTAAATAGGAGGAGCAGCCCTCAGGTTTGTAGTAGACCACCCACATACGCGTCTCCATCCCCTAGAAGATCAAAGGTTGCCCATGATCTATTCTCTTCACCGGCCAGAGGGGAATGACTTTTTATTGTGTTCCTTTGTTGTATGCCTATATGGCATTTGTGGACATATATTTTGTATTGCATATAGTTGACATTGTATGCCTATATGGCATTCTTGTAAGCCTATATGACTATTTTGTATATATGTTATACTTATATTGACAGATATTGATGTATGCCTATATGGATATTTGGTTAATACAATTCTTTTTTATTGATTACGACCATACTTGCATTATAAATCCACATTTGAATGGATATTTGTAGATGGCTACTTCAAAGATTTAAAGTCCAATGTATTACATAGGATGTTTGTGATCCAATAAGCCAGCTATTGTTATTCAAGTATCACCTAAACCTCATTTTGGAACTAAAAGATAAAAGTTGTATTTAAAATAAAAATGAATCATCATGTTGAACATAAAATATTCATATTCTTTATGAGTTGCTCAATTGAAAATATTCAAATGAGTATGCTGATCCATATTCTTTATGAGTTAGTCAATTGAAAATATTTCTTAATTTCTTGTTATTATACCATATTGGGATGCAAAGAGTATGTTATTTTGAATAAGATAGTCAAAATCATATGCTTATGAGCACCTGATGACCATTGTGGTTATTAAATGTAATTCCTCTTGCATATAAGGTGAGGTTATGAGATTACATTGAGTCTTACCTAATTTTAGTATGCAACATAACATTGGGGCTATAGGCTTCCATAAGTCATCAATAATCAAGGTTCAAGGTTGCCATTGAAGTCAAAGGGTCAAGGTTGTTTGTCATTGATGTCAAGGTTGATGCCATGATGTTGATAAGGTGATACAGTGATTCAAGGTAGGTGATGGTCATGAGGTGCATGATGTTGTGAATATGGTTTTCATGATAAGGTCTCTCAATTCATGTTGATGTTGCACAAGACAAACATGGTTCATATGATGCAAGGTTCATGTTCATGGTGGATGTGGTTTTGTTCATGCAAGGTTTTGTTGTGAATATGATTTTCATGATAAGGTCTATCTTGAAAGGTTGATATGATGCAAGGTTCATATTCATGGTGGATGTGGTTTTGTTCTTGCAATAAGAAGTTAGAGAAGACACAAGATTTCATAATCATAATCTTATTGATAGTTAGGGTTTGCATATTGGGCATTAAACCCTAAAAAGAATCTACTTTTCTTAAGACTTTAAAACCCTCAATTGCTTGTTGTGTGTAAAGTGTACTTTTGTTTTAATTTAATGTTGACTTATAATCAGAAGTTACTATCACTTAAACCAACCTACTAAAGGGTCTTTAAGTCATTAGTTTATCGGCCCTTCAACCTAACTCAACCGGCGTCTTTGATAAACTCTCATAAGCTCGAGTGCCATATGATAATCGAAGGTCATATTTAATTGATATGAGGGCGGGAAAAATGATTGGAAGGTCAGTATTTAAAAGGAATTTGGAATACAATCAATCATCTCTGTTGAATTTGATGGACATGCCTTTATAAAAGGCTAAAAGATAGCTTTATGTAGGATATCATGGTATTTGTAGTGTTTGAAAATTGAAGACTAGGTAGTGTTTGTAGCTTGGACTATTTCGGCATGTTTGGGTATGAAACAGGACCATGCCTAGCCTAAACGTACCCATCTAGATGTGTTGGAATTGTTAGTTTGGCCACACGAGGAGAAGAACAAAAGTTACACCCCTTTGCAACTTTACATTGCCTCCTTTTGACAATTTTTGGGGCAGCAGAAAAACTTTCACCACAGGCAAACACCTCAAAGATATAAAAACTAAGAGAGGTTATTATAGAGGGAGCCTATGTGATCATGTTGCCTCAGACATAATGTATCTAAGTGACATGGTTTCTGAGTAACAACTCGTCAAAGATTGCTGCCTTTTTGCATTTTAGACTCTTTAGGGATATCACCGGTACAATGTAGCTCGGACTGTTTTGGCATATTTGGGTGCAAAACAGGACCATGCCTAGCCTAAACATACCCATTCAGATGCATTAGAAATTTCAGTTTGGCCACATGAGGAGAAGAACAAAAGTTACACCCCTTTGTAACTTTACACTACCTCCTTCTGACAATTTTTGGGGCAGCAGAAAACTTTTCACCATGGGCAAATATATTAGAGATATAAAAAATGAGAGAGGTTATTGTAGAGGGACCCTACATGATCACTTTGCCTCAGATGGGATGTATCTAAGTGACACAGTTTCTGAATAACAACTCGTCAAAGATTGCTGCCTTTTTGCACTTTGGACTCTTCAGGGATATCATCGGTACAATGTAGCTCAAATTTTTTTGACATGTTTGGGTGCAAAACAAGACCATGTCTAGCCTAAACATACCCATCTAGACACATTGGAAATGTCAGTTTGGCCACACGAGGAGAAGATCAAAAGTTACACCCCTTTGCAACTTTACACTGCCTCCTGACAATTTTTGGGGCAGCAGAAAACCTTTCACCACAGGAAAATGCCTTAGAGATATAAAAAACTGAGAGAGGTTATTATAGAGGGACCCTACATGATCACTTTTCCTCAGACATAATGTATCTAAGTGACATGGTTTCTGAATAATAGCTCGTCAAAGAGTGCTGCCTTTTTGCACTTTGGACTCTTCAGGGATATCACCGGTACAACATAGCTCAGAGTGTTTTGGCATGTTTGGGTGCAAAATACGACTATACCTAGCCTAAATGTACCCATCTAGATGTGTTGAAACTATCATTTTGGCCACACGAGGAGAAGAACAAAAGTTACACCCCTTTGCAACTTTACACTACCTCCTTTTAACAATTTTTGGGGCAGCAGAAAACCTTTCACCAAGGGCAAACACCTTAGAGATATAAAAAGTTAAGAGAGGTTATTATAGAGGGACTCTACATGATCGTGTTGCCCCAGGCAGAATGTTTCTAAGTGACACAATTTTTGAGTAACATCTCGTCAAAAATTGCTGCCTTTTTGCACTTTGGACTCTTCAGGGATAACGTCGGTACAATGTAGCTTAGACTGTTTCGACATGTTTGAGTGAAAAAAATAAACATGCCTAATGTAAATGTACCCATCCAGATGCATTGGAATAGTCATTTTGGTCACATCAGGAGTAGGACGAAAGTTACACCCCTTTGCAACTTTACACTACCTCCTTCTAACAATTTTTGGGGCAGTAGAAAACCTTTCACCACGAGCAAACGCATTAGAGATATAAAAAACTGAGAGAGGTTATTGTAGAGGGACTCTACATGATCGCCTTTCCTTAGACATAATGTTTCTAAGTGATAATTTTTGAGTAACATCTCGTCAAAGATTGCTACCTTTTTGCACTTTGGACTCTTCAGGGATATCGTCGATACAATGTAGTTCAGACTATTTCGGCATGTTTGGGTGAAAAATAGGTCCATACCTAGTGTAAATGTACCCATCCAGACATGTTGGAATAGTTAGTTTGGTCGCATCAGGAGCAAGACGAAAGTTACACCCCTTTGCAACTTTACACTACCTCCTTCCAACGATTTTTGGGGTAGCAGAAAACCTTTCACCATGGGCAGACGCCTCAGAGATATAAAAAATTGAGAGAGGTTATTGTAGAAGAACCCTACATGATCGTGTTGCCTTAGATAGAATGTTTCTAAGTGACATATTTTTTGAGTAATATCTCATCAAAGATTGTTGCCTTTTTGCACTTTGGACTCTTCAGGGATATCATCTGTACAATGTAGCTCAAAATGTTTCGACATGTTTGGGTAAAAAAAAAGACCATGCCTACTATAAATGTACCCATCTGGACATGTTGGAATAGTTAGTTTAGTCGCATCAGGAGCAAGATGAAAGTTACACCCCTTTGCAACTTTACACTACCTCCTTCTGACAATTTTTGGGGTAGCAGAAAACCTGTCACCACAGGCAAATGCCTCAGAGATATAAAAAACTAAGAGAGGTTATTGTAGAGGCACTCTACATGATCACATTGCCTTAGACAGAATGTTTCTAAGTGACATAGTTTTTGAGTAACATCTCGTCCAAGATTGCTTCCTTTTTGCACTTTGGACTCTTCAGGGATATCGTCGGTACAATGTAGCTCGGACTATTTCGACATGTTTGGGTGAAAAATAGAACCATGCCTAAACTAAATGTACCCATCCAGATGCATTGGAACTGTCAGTTTGGTTGCATCAGGAGCAAGAAACCAAAAATGCAAAAGTTTCTTTGTGCAACTTGACAACATTGATACTATTTTGCAATAGGACTCAAAGATTCAAACTGACCCCAAATGTCTCAAAGTGACTTAAAAACAAATGAAATGGTCTTAGAAGACATTATTACATACAATTGACTTAATCAAAACAAAATTTTATTTTTTGACTCCTCTTGGAGGCATGACAACTTAGGTGCCCATATACCATTAGTGCAACTGAAGTCAATAAAGTTTTTGTATTAAGAAAAAGAGCTTCCCTTAGCTTCAAGAAATATAAATATTCTATATTGACAAGGCCAACCATGTGAAGGGGAAGCTCATGTGGCCTCACCTAAGACCTAAGACACATGTAGTCTAGTAGACACAAGACAACTAAGACACCTATTTTCTAGTCTCTATCTACCTAGTTGACATATCGTATATACCTAAGACACAATTAGAGACACCTATTATCTAGTTAGAAACCAAGACACCTAGAGACACCTATTATCTAGTTAGAAACCAAGACACCTAGAGACACCTATATTTTATACATTACCTAGATTTTATACATTATTCTCAGGATCAACTTCATCCATCACTTAGGTCTAACCCCATGAAGCATAACATGATGTAAAAATGTGTATAAGTGTAAAAATGTAGCAGGAAATAAAAAAAGACAAACCTTACAAATTAATGTGCATACTTACAACTCAATGTAACATGACTTTACAAAATCAATGTGAATACTTACAAATTAATCCAATGAACCATCCAAGTCTACTCTACTCTTTATTGTGTCAAATATTGCTTCATGGTCAGACTCACGCACCTTCCACAAGCTTTTGTTCAAATGTCTACCCTGATACTGTATCAAATAAACATTGGATGCCACGACAAGGTTTAAGTAATGAAGAATCTTCTGATGCGTGTCAAAGTCGTGAAATAGCCAAACATTAACACTCATATGTGGGTACCTTTTAAGCCATGTTCTAGTAATAACCACTGAGCCTGTAGGGTATTCGATGTTTTCTCCATCTGTAACTGGGGCCTCCAATTTCTTTTTGGCCTCAACACAATGACATAAGTAATAATCTGTTCCCTCTTCATTATCTTCATCTGCAATAACTACATATACGTGCCCTACATTGATATGTGTAGCAAATTAGATGAAATTAGTCAACATTACAAAAACACTACAAAGTAAGATGACGTTAGGAATTTCAAAAACTATGCAAATAGATATATTACCTTGTTGAACTAGATCTAATATGTGGTCAAAGTCAACTGATGATTCCATATGTGTTAGTTCCAGTGTCATTGAGGGTCGATACATGTCAAGTGGGCTAAGATAACTTAACTGTCATTCATCAACCCACTCCTTTGACTCGCACTCATCCCAGGCTTGAATTGTAAAGGAAGAACAAAAGCATGACATCTTTCGTGTATGGAGACTCCATGAACTTGCAATTGAGCTTCTGAAAGAGTGCATCTCACTTGATCCTATTAGTGTAGAACAATCCTCATATGGTGTAATGTTAGTATCATCTATCAACCAAAAAAATCTACGAATTGAAGACTTAACTTCATTACCTAGACCCATGGAAGCATTACACCACTTGACAATTGATTTTGCATCTGTCAACTTTGCATTGTCTTTATACTTTAACTCTTCTAGTGCTATGGCTCTTTTGATACATGCTCCTGCACCATCATGCTCCCCCTTTCCATGCCGAACCTCACAAAAGTTCCACATATGTTGAATACCTGTAAAATTATGCCTCCTACTTAGCCAATAGAAATTTTGTGAGTTCTTGAATTGTGACACACAGTTATCTGACCATATGATATGCTGACTGAACGATATGCCCCTTCTAGCCAAATCATTGTAGAACACCTGAAAGCAACCTTGCACAAACTCTATAGAATGCATGTGATCATTACTAATATAGAAATTATACTCCCTTATGATCTTTCTGTCATCCTCTGTACTATCATTCACATGAATGAATACGATATGCACAAATATAGAAACCTGTGTGTAGTTGTAATTTTGTGATTGCACCTCACGCTGTGGCTATAGACTATAGTTCTTTGTAAAGTCAATGACTGAAACAATGCTACCAACCGAAAATGTGTCCTTGCATAACTTGAATTGCAAGTCCAACCATCGAGCTCTATGGGCATGTCTTGCATACTCATACACTATGTTGTCATGAAATATAGGCATAAACTGATACACTAGAATATTTTCAATAACCAATTCACACATCTATGCTTCTTTACCATCTTGTGTATTGTATGTCACTTTTTTATACTTGCCAAACTCTACTAGTTTGTTTCCAACCGTATGTGTTCTTTCCATATGTTCACATATTGGCAAACGTTGCAAGCCACCACAATGATGACATGTGCCATCCAAGCATAATTTCTTGTAGAATATTTGACTTTCCTCTCTTTCACATGTAATTCTTGATATGAAGTCTCTTAAAGATGTTAGTGGGGCACGTATGGCACGACCCTGCAAAACATTGTTAGTATGCATATCTAAACATATAGACCTATAAACATCAAAATGGTTAGAAAATTCAATATGTAATCTACAACAACAAGTAGTGCATGTGTGATTTATCTTGACATAGGAAGGTTTTAGTATTTCAAAATATCTTTGACAAATTTTAATTTGAGGATACTTCTCTAGAAATTTACCATAAAACTATGTTTGAGTCTCATCCAAAAAATACTTTGGATGTGGCTCACGGTTCCAACTACTAATTCTCCTTCTTACCACATCCCTTTGATTCAGAGATACCCTTGTGTAATTATTCCAAAAGTCTTCAATTAGTGATCTCAATGCTTCAACAATTGGTTTATCTTTTCATGGTAGTCTCCCCGAGAACGCCCATAATTCATTGGCATTAGTGTCCTCAATTCTTTAGCATCTTCCAATGGCTCTTGATAAAGTTTTCCTATTAATTCTCAATTCTTGACTCATCTTTCTAATGAGACAAGCTTTCCTTGTTTGACTACTTACTATAGTCAATGTAATCACACGTCGTGTTGCATTACTATCTTTTGTACGTGAGGTGTTACCAATACTCTCATACACACTCATTAGATTCTTGACAATAGATTTTTCACTTGAAGCCTCTAATGTTCTCAACCCAAGAATCTTCATGATGGACCTATACTTTATACTTCACATCATTTCAACGAATAGTTGACATCTTGCAGTCTCATTTAACTTTTCAAAGAACAATCTACAAATCTTATGAGCATATCTTTTACAAGTACATTTTGGAATCTTACCTTCCATTGGATGCAAAATATTCTCATCAATATCAATCAAATACTTTGGCTTTCTATGCAAAATTCTAGGTGGTGTTAAGTTAGGTAAATTCATCTCAACATTAAGAATTTCATCAATATTTAAATGAGATGGGCTAGATGGCATACCTTCAATTGAAGATCGAATAGATGACATACCTTGAGGTTGAGGTGGGTATAATGGCGTACCTCCATCACATGTGAGTGATGATGTACTCTCAACTTGAGATGTGGTAGATGGTGTCCCTACATATTGACTTATAGTAGAGGACGTGTCTCTAACTATGGTATTCAAATCTCTCATAGCATGAAGTTTTTGCATTCATTCTCTTTGTGCTGTCAATACCATATCTGTTTGTTATGGTTTTGGTTCCTCTTCAATTAGCATGTCTTCATTTATCATGTCTAATTTCCTCTTCTCATGAAGTTTCCTCATAGCCACTGCTTTATTTGCATTCTTAGCTTCTATCTCTTCCTGTGTTGTTTTAATTCTTGATCGTTTCCTCGGCATGACGGAGAATTTTTCTGTAGCATGATAAAGAGACCAATATTAGTTCCTAAGAAATGAATCCATGAAAATAACTAAAATATATGTCATTCAACCCTTCATAGTAAATGTACATACAATCATCATGTAAAAGAGTAAATGTCACTCAACCAAAATAGGTACAAAACATACAAAGCAAATTATTGCAGCCATGAAAAGAGTACATGGGACTTCATGCTTGAAAAGGTTGAGGCAGACCCAATTTGAAATGTTTGTTGTTACTAGTGCTACTAGGATTTGGAATTGAGAAGGTGTTTTGTTGGTACTAGGGATACTAGGATTTGGGTGGCTTGTGAGAAGGAATAGGCAACAATTGTTGTGTCATGTGCATGTACAAATCATCATGAATAGGTGCATAAGGAATGTCCTAGCCCAAGATATGTGCATACAAATCATCATGTCATGTGCATACTTGTATGATCTTGGCACCTATTCATTTGTATTTTAACTTGTTAATATGACAAGATAATAGTGGGATTGTATTTTTATTATGTTGTAAGTATTTATTCTTATATAGTTTGACATCATAGTATGTTAAGGTCTGTTTATTACACATAATTATTAAAGAGCCAAAGTGTAGAAAATATACATGGCATCATGTGAGATTGTAGGCTACTTTCTTGATTGGGAATGTGTCTATTTTAAACATGTATGATAAAGCATGATAAAGTAATTCAAATAGAATTAAGGAAAATGTAAAGAACATGCATGTAAAGACTTGACATACCTAAAAAATGAAGATTCGAATGGAGAGAGTACCCAATTATGTAGTGTTTTTTTTCTTCTTGCATCAAACTCCTCAACAATTTAAATTTTTCACCACTTGCTTCCTTTTTAATGTTAAATTGAATAACACTCAAATATAATTACTAACAACAATACTATTAACCAATCTATAATGTTAAATTCTTAAAATTGAATCACAATTAACATTGCAACACTACAAAAATTGAAACTTGAATAGATATATATCAAAGTTGGTGTGAAAACTATGTTATTTCCTCCTTCTCAAGTTGGCAAAGTAGAAAAGGTGGTGGAAAGATCATGAAAAGGTGGTAGAATGTGTAAATTGTGCATGTGAACTGCCTAACAGCATGAAAGTACTTTTTTTTGTCAGAACACACACATAATCAGCATGAAAACAGAGCATGTGGGCCTCGATCATGGGGGTCAACACTTTTGAACTATTTATATAGTAGGACAAAATGCGAGTGCATTATAATGCACTCATGTTTTGTCTTGTTATAGATTGATCCATAAATATTTGTGCCTATCTCACCTTTGATAGCACCTTTACAATATCTCACCTCTAGTTCCATTAGCTCATGTTCTATATCTCACTTATCTCTCCCCCTCACCTCTCTTCCTCTCCCCTCTCTATGTCTCTCAGTTGCTCCTTGTATACCTCAACCCTAAACCCTAATCCCTCAACCCTCAACTCTAATCCCTCATCCCTAAACCCTAAATGCTATCCCTATTCCTAAACCCTCAATGAGCTCAATACTATACCTCAAACCCTAATCCCTTATCCCTAAACCCTCCAACCCTATCCCTAATCCTTATACCCTCGACCCTCTACTTTAACCCTAATTCCTCGACCCTTAACCCTATCCCTAAACCCTCGACCCTTGAACCTTAACCCTCAACCCTCAACGTCAAACCCTAATCCCTCAACCCTTAACTCTAATCCCTCAACCCTCAACCCTATCCCTAAACCCTAAACCCTAAAGCCTCAACCCTCAACCCTCAACATTAAATCCTAATCCCTTAACCCTAAATCCTATACCCAAACCCTTAACACTATACCTTAAATCCTAATCCCTCAACCCTCAACCCTAAACCTTATCCCTAAACCCTAATCTCTCAACCCTCAACCCTAATCCCTCAACCCTTAACTCTAATCCCTCATCTCTAAACCCTAAATGCTATCCCTATTCCTAAACCCTCAATGGGCTCGATACCATACCTTAAACCCTAATCCCTTATCCCTAAACCCTCCAACCCTATCCCTAATCCTTATACCCTTGACACTCTACTTTAACCCTAATCCCTCAACCCTCAACTCTAATCCCTCATCCCTAAACCCTAAACGCTATCCCTATTCCTAAACCCTAACAGGATCGATACTATACCTTAAACCCTAATCCCTTATCCCTAAATCCTCCAACCATATCCCTAATCCTTATACCCTCGACACTCTACTTTAACCCTAATCCCTTGACCCTCAACCCTATCCCTACACCTTTGACCCTCGAACCTCAACCCTCAACCCTCAACATTAAACCCTAATCCCTCAACCCTTAACTCTAATCCCTCAACCCTATCTCTAAACCCTAAACCTTAAAACCTTAACCCTCAACCCTCAACATCAAATCCTAATCCCTCAACCCTTCACTCTAATCCATCAACCCTAAACCCTCAACACTATACCTTAAACCCTAATCCCTCAACCCTCAACCCTAAACCTTATCCATAAACCCTAATCCCTCAACCCTCAACCCTAATCCCTCAACCTTCAACCCTAAACCCTAAACACTATCACTATTCCTAAACCCTCAACAGGCTTGATACTATACCTTAAACCCTAATCCCTTATCCCTAAACCCTCCAACCCTATCCCTAATCCTTATACCCTCGACACTCTATTTTAACCCTAATCCCTCGACCCTCAACCCTATCCCTAAACCCTCAACCCTCAAACCAACCCTCAATGTCCAACCCTAATCCCTCAACCCTTAACTCTAATTCCTCGACCCTCAACCCTATCTTGAAACCCTCAACCCTCAACCCTCAATGTCAAATCCTAATCCCTCAACCCTTCACTCTAATCCCTCAACCCTAAACCCTATCCCTAAACCCTCAACTCTATACATTAAACCCTAAATCTTATCCCTAAACCCTAATCCCTTAACCCTCAACTCTAATCACTCATCCCTAAACCCTAAATGCTATCCCTATTCCCAAACCCTCAACGTGCTCGATACTATACCTTAAACCCTAATCCCTTATCCCTAAACCCTCCAACCCTATCCCTAATCCTTATACCCTTAACACTCTACTTTTACCCTAATCCCTCGACCCTCAACCCTATCCCTAAACCCTCAACCCTCAATGTTAAACCCTAATCCCTTAACCCTTAACTCTAATCCCTCGACCCTCAACCCTATCCCTAAACCCTAAACCCTAAAACCTCAACCCGCAACCCTCAACATCAAAATCCTAATCCCTCAACCCTTCACTCTAATCCCTCAACCCTAAACCCTATCCCTAAGCCCTCAAAACTATACCCTAAACCCTAATCCCTCAACCCTCAACCCTAAACCTTATCCCTAAACCCTAATCCCTCAACCCTCAACCCTAATCCCTCAACCCTCAACTCTAATCCCTCAACCCTAAACCCTAAACACTATCCCTATTCCTAAACCCTCAACGGGCTTGATACTATAACTTAAACCCTAATCCCTTATCCCTAAACCCTCCAACCCTATCCCTAATCCTTATACCCTCTACACTCTACTTTAACCCTAATCCCTCAACCCTCAACCCTATCCCGAAACCCTCAACCCTCGAACCTCAATGTACTCAACCCTCAACATCAAACCCTAATCCCTCAACTCTTAACACTGATCCCTCGACCCTCAACCCTAAAACCTCAACCTTCAACACTTCGCATCAAACCCTAATCCCTCAACCCTTAACTCTAATCCCTCAACCCTAAACCCTATCCCTAAACCCTAAACACTATCCCTATTCCTAAACCCTCAACAGGCTCAATTCTATACCTTAAACCCTAATACCTTATCCCTAAACCCTCCAACCCTATCCCTAATCCTTATACCCTTGACACTCTACTTTAACCCTAATCCCTCGACCCTCAACCCTCAACATCAAACCCTAATCCATCAACCCTTAACTCTAATCCCTCGACCCTCAACCCTATCCATAAACCCTAAACCCTAAAGCCTCAACCCTCAACCCTCAACATCAAATCCTAATCTCTCAACCCTTCACTCTAATCCCTCAACCCTAAACCCTATCCCTAAACCCTCAACACTATACCTTAAACCCTAATCCCTCAACCCTCAATCATAAACCTTATCCCTAAACCCTAATCCCTCAACCCTCAACCCTAATCCCTCAACCCTCAACTCTAATCCCTCATCCCTAAACCCTAAATGCTATCCCTATTCCTAAACCCTCAACGGGCTCGATACTATACATTAAACCCTAATCCCTTATCCCTAAACCCTCCAACCCTATCCCTAATCATTATACCCTCGACACTCTACTTTAACCCAAATCCCTCGACCCTCAACCCTATCCCTCAACCCTCAACCCTTGAACCTCAATGTACTCAACCCTCAACGTCAAACCTTAATCTCTCAACCCTTAACTCTGATCCCTCAACACTCAACCCTATCCCTAAACCGTCAACCCTAAAACCTCAACCCTCAACACTCACTGTCAAACCGTAATCCCTCAACCCTTAACTCTAATCCCTCAACCCTAAACTCTCAATATTATACCTTAAACCCTAATCCCTCAACCCCAAACCCTATCCCTAAGCCCTAATCCATCAATCCTCAACCCTAATCCATCAACCCTCAACCCTAATCCATCAACCCTAATCCCTCATCCCTAAACCCTAAACACTATCCCTATTCCTAAACCCTCAATGGGCTCGATACTATCCCTCAACCCTTAACCCTTAAAAATTGAACCCTAAAACCTATCCCTACACCCTTGACACTCGACACTATATCTTAAACCCTAATCCCTTAACCCTCATCCCTAAAGCCTCAACCCTAAATCCTTAAACCTTCAAACCTAAGCCCTATCCCTAATCCCTCTACCGTTGACACTCTACTTTAACCCTAATCCCTTAACCATCAACCCTATCCCTAAACCCTCAACCCTCAGCCCTCAACCCTCAACCCTCAACTCTCAACATTAAACCCTAATTCATCAACCCTAAACCCTAATCCCTCAAACCTAAACCCTATCCCTAAACCATCAACCCTCAACACTATACCTTAAACCCTAATCCCTATCCCATAACCATTAACCCTTAAAACTTAAACCCTATCCCTACACCCTCAACACTCAACACTATATCTTAAGCCTTAAAGCCTCATCCCTAAAGCCTCAACCCTCAATCCTTAAACCTTCAACCCTAAAACATATCCCTAATCCCTCTACCCTCAACACTCTAACCCTAACCTTGACATTAAATGCTAATCTGTCAACCCTAAATCCTATCCCTAAACCCTCAACCCTCAACACTATACCTTAAACCCTAATCCATCAACCCTAAAACCTAATCCCTCAACCCTCAACCCTAAACATTATCAATAAACCCTCAACCCTCGACACTATACCTTAAACCCTAATTCCTCAACCCTCAACCCTTAACCCTAATCCCTCATCCCTAAATCCTAAATGCTATCCCTATTCCTAAACCCTCAACCCTCGACACTATACCTTAAATCCTAATCCCTTATCCCTAAATGCTAAACCCTATTCCTCAACCCTTAACCCTTAAAACTTAAACCCTAAAACCTATCCATAAACCCTCAACGCTCAACACTATATCGTAAACCCCAATCCCTTAACCCTCAGCCCTAAAGCCTCAACGCTCAATCATTAAACCTTCAACCCTAAACCCTATCCCTAGTCCCTCTACCCTCAAAACTCCACTTTAACCCTCCCTTGACCATCAACCCTATCCCTAAACCCTCAACCCTCAACCCTCAACTCTCAACATTAAACCCTAATTCGTCAACCCTAAACCCTAATCCCTCAACCCTAAACCTTATTCCTAAACCCTCAACCCTCAACAATATTCCTTAAACCCTAATCCATCAACCCTAAACTATAATCCCTCAACCCTAAACCCTATCGCTAAACCCTCAACCCTCAACACTATTCCTTAAACACTAATCCCTCAACTATAAACCCTAATCCCTCAACCCTAAACCCTATCCTTAAACACTCAACCCTCAGCAAGTTATACCTTAAACCTTAATCCCTCAACCCTTAACCCTCAACCCTAATCCCTCATCCCTAAACCCTAAATGCTATCCCTATTCCTAAACCCTCAACCCAAGATACTATACCTTAAACCCTAATCCCTTACCCCTAAACCTTAAACCCTATCCCTCAACCCTTAACCCTTAAACCTTAAACCCTAAAACCTATCCCTAAACCCTCAACCCTATACACTCAACAATATACTTAAGCCCTAATACATCAATCATCAACCCTATACCTTAAACCTAAAGCCTACACCCTCAAACCCTCATCCCTAGACCATATAACCTCACCCTTATATCCTAAACCTTGAATATTGTGCCTCAACCCTATACGTAAATTAAACCTAAACCATAGATACTCTCAACCCAAGTCACCATATGCCTTATACACCCTCAATCCATATCATAAACCTTAAACCCTAATCCCCACGCCTTACACACTTAATCTTATACACTCAACAACCTGAATATTAACCCTCAACTATAACCCTCAACCGTCTACCCTCTACCTATTACTTAAGCCCTAATCCCTCAACCATCAACCCTCAAAACTATACAAGCTCAGGTCCTTATATATGGGTATGTGCGGGATCATGATGGGCCAAACTATACCTCTAAGTGGCAATGAAAATACAAAAAATCAGACTTTATCAAGTTCATGTGAAATTTTGAATGGATTATCTATACAATTTGAAAAAGATGTAAGAATGAAATTTGTAGAGAATTGAATCTAGTTTATAGGCTACTAATTTAAAAAAAAAAAAACTAAATTTACTTAGTGAAAATTGAATATTTCAATGAATAGCTATTCAATTTTTTAGAAAAAAAAAGTGGGTGTCTGTCCAGCCAACCTAACTATGAGTAAAAATATATATATTTTTTTGAAACTTTCAAAATAAGTAGAGGACTCATGTCCGGATGTGATGCATATTTATTTGAATTTTTTTTCTAATAAAATAATTAGTTATGATTTTTTTACTGTGACTTTTAAAAAAAATAAAAAGTAATTTTCCAGCCAACCTAACTCGATAAAAAAAATCAAAATTCAAATTTTTTTTTTAACCTATAGCTAGAAAAGCATAGAGTGTGATGCAGGTTTCGGATCTCAAAAAGGTGAAATGGTTTGAAAGTTATGGATGTTTTTCAATCAGTGTGTCCATCAGGATTTCAGAGACACGGTATATAGAAAATTATTAATAATTATTTAATAAAATGATAACCAAATAAATCTTATATTTTTAGAAAGATAACAATTTTTTCTATAAACCCTTTTCGTTTTATCAATTTTGCATTAAAAAAAAGTCATCAACACGAAGGGTGAAGTTCGAAGAAGAGACTAAAATATTAAAACACATTAGAATCCATAAAAAGTCAACAATCAAAACGGATGTCCATCTTGCTTTGTACCAAAGCAAGACAGATATCCATTTTGCTTCGTACTAAAGTAAGACAGATATCCGTTTTGCTTCGATAAAAGCAACTCAAAACGGATATCCATTCTGAAAATGGATATCCATTGTAAAAATGGATATCCATTCTGAAAACGGATATCCGTTTCCTTGATCTATGAAAAATTTTGTACCATTGGTTTTGGATGAAGAGAAGCAACATATTTGAAACATCGAGGCAATAATATGAGAAGTTAAAGTTAGTTGGTCATTTATAGGTGTATCTATTGTTTCATATCACATTACACATAGAATTCTAATTAACAATCTAGTTTCCTCATTTGGGCGAACATTTTTTTATCCGTTTCTAATGGAAATATTTAGTTAAAAATTGGTGGCTCCTTGTGAAAAGTATGGGCTCTTATCAAGAACGCATAACCAATAAGGTTGATATCCATTTTTCTTACATGGTTGTTGATCACATCTTATGAAACAGATGTTGCTTAGTGATAGTTCTAGGTTTAGTGAATAATATTCTCAAGCTTATTGCAATTTTTACACTTGTGACCAAATTTGGTACCAAACCCTTTCACCTTTTCAGTTAATCTTGATAGTATCATCTCACTCCATGCAAATAAAACCAACATTAGGACCATGTGAATGAGATTAAGGATAGCCTTGAAATATGAATCTTTGTACTGTTGACTATCCTTTTAGCACGACAATCCTTTAGGATCATTGTACCTAGGTGCAACAATCCTTCAATCTTCTTTTATTTATATTTCTTTCCTCTTCATACACAAGATTCTTGTGCCTTGTAGTCATGACAATCCACAAATCACCTAACTGTCCTTAGTGAGACTTTATCTTATTTTGACAGTGATAGTCATCATCCATTCACAACTCTCCTCTTTAACATAGATACCCTTTGCACATGTTTTGACTTCATGATTTTCCTTTTGTATGTTGTATTATGATATGAAAATACTATGGCCCCTTCTTCATCCTCTTGTATAATGAAATTGAAGGTCGACACTTACGGTTACTCTTCTTTATTACTTGGTGATAATGAATCCCTAAGCTCATTTTTTATTGTCTTGAAGCCAAATTTACCACTGTTGAGACAGTCAGAGTTGATTCTTGGTCATGAATATTGCGAATTACTTCAAATATCCATGGACAATTTCAATTGTGTTTCTTAAGACACCCATGCCTTGACTATACCTTGATGTTGGTCATGATTGTGCTTGGATGGCACAATAGTTCATAGTTAGATTTTTGCCACTAAAGTTTTCCTTTGACAAAGTCGTATTTGTAGTCCACCTTTTGATGATGTTCAAACAATATAAATACTTATTCTTAACATAAGCAATACATTTCTCACACATACCAATGCATTCTACTCATAAGGTTCATGGCACCATGCCTAAAGGTATGATAGTCAGTAGTGTACTATTATGGCAGCCTATGGTTGGTTTGACAATCTATAATAGTGATAGCATTCATGCCTAACAGTCCTTATTGTTATTGTCATAATATATTCTACATTTGAGGCCTTGTCTACAACATACAAAGTTTACCTTTCTCACCCATACCTTCAGTATATAAAGGATATTAATAGGGAATTTTTAATTTCCACTCAGTCAGTGCAATCTAGGAGAGGATAGATTGTCTAAAGTTGCGATCTATTTCTATTTACACTTGCCATAACTACAAATGCTTAGTGTTTATTCTCAACCCCGGTATATGAATAAAATGTGACCTATTGTTCTAATAGGCCTATAGGGACAAAGAGGTGATAAAGCCCTTAATTTTAAACATGACATGGTTTTGATAACTTCCCATATTAGTAAGGTCCTGGATAACAATCCTTTGATGCACCTAATTATAATAGGTGTTATAATAGTCCTTGGTATCTTTTCATTCTTTCTTGAATGGCCTGCAAATAAGACATAAGACATATTAGATCCTTCATAAATAAGAATTCTCATACATTACATTTAAACTTAAACTCCCTAAACATCCATCAATCCATCCATTAATATCAAAATGCCATGAATATCCTATGATCAACCATTCTAATTCCTAGGATAGTCATATATTGCAATTTTGCTTCTCTATACTAAAATAGCCCAAGGAATATCTAACCTTGAATTTGTATTTTAACAATCTAATGTCTGTATGAATAACATTGAGCCTTCTTTTGGGACAACATTTTTGCCTTTAGAAGCTCCTCATTTGATGATAGCCTAAAATCAAATAATGGCTTATATCCAGAGCTTTATTAAGTTGATACCTAGGTGGATTAGTGTGTAAACATTGAAATTAGATGGTAATTCACAAGTTTATAGAATAATAAAATGAATCCCTAGTCTAGAATCCAAATGTACATAATAAAACAGATATCTATTTTGTAGTAGCAATATGGACGTTGCAGAGTGTTCATTGCAAAGAATTGGGATTTTACAAAATGGATATCCATTTTGTAAAAGCAGAAAAAAGACAAAAGGAATATTGTTGGGCCTGACTTCTGCAACTAGAGACCCTCTGCTGTCGAAATACTCGTGATTTCTGGCTATGACAGTGAAAGGAATATTTTTATGCACTTTTGGAGACACAATTTTCTTGTTACAATCATAAGGGTGATATTTTTGTTCCCCTAATGGGGAGCAACAATCGTCGTAAAGCAAAAAGGAGGAGGAAAGTTACATTGGAGGAAATTGAAGCAATTAGGGAAAAATATAGGGAAAGGAAGAGGATTGGAAGGGTGGGTTTGGCGGATGCTCATCAATGTGAATCTTCTTCTTTACCATCTAATGACATGCAAATTGAAGATGTTAATTTTGATTATAATGAAATGTTAGATAAGAATGAAATTCACCATGATATTGCAAATGAAAATATTGAAAAATGTTATGAAACACCTATTCATAATAGCAATACCATGGACAAAGAAGAAGAAGAAAAATGAAGATGTGCACTTGAAGAAAGTGGATATGAGCATCATGATGTTGAAATTGCACTTCATAATCCATTTGTTGATAAAATTGATGAGGTTGATAACATGGATGAAACAAGAACAATCAATGTATCTCTAAATTTCATAAGAAGAGAGGACATTTGTCAAGAAGAGAATAACTGTGATAAAATTGGAAAACACCCAAAAACCCCAAAATGGTTACTTGAAATTGATGAGAACATAATGGAAAAACTTGAAGGCAAGAGGTCATCATGAACGGTTCGGTTGTGAGCTACAAAACTCTTCAATGAATACTTTGAGAAGAAAACATTAACTGAACAATGCCAACTTTTTGTGCAATTATTAAAGATGTACAAAATGAGACCTTTACTAAAGAAATTAAAGATTCGGTTAAACAAAGTGTCCGATCGGAATAAAATTATTGTAAGAAGCCTTTTCAATGCACTCAATTCTATTGGAAAGACTAGCAAGGAGAAAGATAAAAGAGCTACCCGTAGAGTAATAACAACCTCAATAGTAAGCAAACAATTAAGAAATGCTCGATTAATGAGGCAAACTTGTGTTGACTTAAGATTGAATCGTAAAATATTGTCAAAAGCACTAGCATTAAGATCAAGGCTAGATAGTCCTGTTGCCAATGATACTTGGGCATTCATTGGTAGGCTTCCACGAGTTGACAAGAAGCTAATTGATAGCACAAAGGAAGAAATTGAATGATTTTGGCACACTAACTCTAGGGTATCACCAAATGCAAAAGATGTTGTAAAGTTAAGAATTGGTGATAAAGACCGCACACCACATCCTAAACATTACTTGGAATGTAGCTAAACAATATTGTGAAACTCACCCAGGTATGACAATCTCACAAAGAGCATTTGAATCTCTTAAGCCATTTTATTGTGTTCCTCTTAAAGTTCGTAATACATGTTGTTGCAAATACCATGTAGAATTTTCTATGTACCATGAATTATTATGCAATATTCGTTCTACTTTGCACACTAACGAAATGTTACAGGAGTGTGGTGCAATTCAACTACCAAAGTCATCTAGGGACTTATTGGATTTATTTCTATGTATTAGAGATGATGGTTGCATGTTCTACAAGAATGATTGTTTAAATGAAAAGTGTTTACAATGTGGTGGGTTATCAAAGTTTGTATCATGTTTTCATGAGGGCAAAGAACATGATTTTGGAAAGAGAATGGTTGAGAAAAAGAGATATGAGACAGTGAAAGACAATTTGAAAAGTGGAGGTGAAGGTTCTAGATGTGAGTTGATTGTAAGAGAGGTAAGTATTGCTAATTTTATTGATGATTTTAAGAAAAATCTTTTCTACAAGTATGTCAGACATAGCCACAGGTCTCGATGGTTAGATCAATAGTTCAAGATGTGTAAAGACTCTTTCTCGATTGGAACTATTGTCTCTGTAGTTGATTTTGCAGAAAACTATACATTGTAACCCCAAAATGAAGTTCAATCCCAGTATTACAATTCTATTTAGATTGCTATTTTTGTTCACATCACATACATACATGCCCCTGAGAGTACAGAAGAGAACAGGAAGATTGTCAGAGAATACCATTTTTACATGAGTGATGATCGATCTCATTCAGCAGAGTTTGTGCAATATTGTTTTCAACAATTTTATGGGTTCTTGCAAGAAAAAGATATTAGAATAGATCAACATCTCATTTGGTCAGATAACTACACTGGTCAATTCAAGAATGCTCGTAATTTCTATTGGTTGAGCAAAATGCATGTAGAGAAGGGTATACCTCATATTTGGAATTTTTTTGAAGCCGGGCATGGAAAAGGTGAACATGATGGAGCAGGTGCATGCGTGAAGAGAGCTCTTTTTAAAGAACAACTAAAGATTAGAGGTGGTGCTACATTCAGTGATGCAGATTCCATTGTTAAGTGGTGTAACTATGCATTGTCATGAGGAGTGGCTCTTGATTTTGAAGTGCGCAGGTTCTTTTGGTTGGTTGATGATGGGATAGCGATAGAGAAATTGGAATGTCAGAGAATCAGTGAATCATCAAAGATGCAAGTACATGGACTATTTGGACACGAGAATTAGCTTATTTTTGTCAGAGTTGTATTAAATGTGATTGGAACAATTGTGAGTCAAGTGAGTGGGTAGATGCATGGATTCCACAATATTTAATCCCTTTATATGAAGGTCAATCACTTTCCGTCAATGACATGGAGAGTTCATTTGACTATGAACATCTTTTAGACCTTGTACAGCCAGGTCATGTTTATGCAGTTGTTGCACTGCATGGAAATGAAGAGAGGTCAGACTATTGGTTAGCACGATGTGTACAGGGAAAACAAAAGCTAACACAACCTATGACAGATGATGGGTTCACATATCCTACAGGATCAGTTGTTATTGCTGGGACTTGGTTATGAACATATATGATTAAAAAGAATGGCATCCTAGCATTTGAAGACTTTGAGAAGCATAAAACCATATTGATGTATTCTCACCTAGTTGTCACAACAAATGTCAAGTTACTAAAGCATCGTGGAAAACCAAAATCAAAAGAACTATGGACAATTAGTAATGCTGATCATGAAGCAATATTGGATACTTTGAAGGTAAGAGATGACCCCTCAGGTATGCTTGACTAGCATTTAAACTTCCAGATGGATAGGTATGACATTTTTTATCTTAACTTGTTCTTGTTTTTTCTATTTTTTAGAATTGTTTTATTAAAAATCTTGTTACTTTAACTATAATGCATGCTTTTGACTATACAGGACTGCGAATAAAGTTATTTTACATGGCATCGTAGATTATTTTGTATGGCATCATAAATTATTTTGTATGGCATCGTAGGTTATTTTGACTATACTCGAGGTATGATTTTTAGTTCTCATTTGTATTTCTTAATATTGCACATTTGTACCTTTTTCTACATAAGGCATTCCATGAGATGACATGTATTTGATGTCTTTTGCCGAATAGTTCATGTGCCTTGTCTATGCTTTCACATATCACATACATGTGTCACATGGCAATTGCAACTACAACATCTGACAAAATTCTCATTTCTTTGAGGTATTCCACCAAACAGTTCATGTGCCTTGCCTATGCTTCCTTACTTTGCATTCTTATAGAAGTCCTTTAACAGTCATAATTAATCTTCATACTAATCTTGATAGTAATCTTTCCATCATTGTATTCCATGAGATGACAGTCCTATAACAGTCCTATACATGTCTACTAGGATAGTTTTAACTACAACAGTCCTATAACAGTCCTAAAATAGTACTAGAATAGTCCTATAATAAGCGCAACATTTAATGTACATATTTATGATATTCATGTTTACTTTTAAATCTGCTTGTTCATGCTTCTCATAGGACGTCACCTCCCCTACCCATCCAGCTCTACAGAAGAAGAGAGACAACAAATGATCAAGAGGGATCACCAATTGGTGGTAAGTGATTGATTACTTATGTCATGTTATATATTTTGAATATTAAATTCTATATTAATGTGCACGTTGTTTGATTGTATTAATAGGTGGAAGTTCAAAAATCTCTATCGAGGAGGTCTAGTCGATGAGCGATAGAAGATGAGTCATTGACTGGTTCACCATATTCATGGCCTAGCAAGAGCCATAGATTATTTGATAGCAATCCATAGGAGATTTGATTTTGGGACATTTTGTTACATATGCATATTTGGCTTTGTAAACATACTTTTGTATGTTCTCGATGTATATCATTGTATATACCCATATGGTTTTATTTGTACATGCCTATATGGCTTGATCTATACACTATACATTATTTTCATGACATTATGTGCATATATGTATATATAAGATCCTAATTTGGCACAAGTAGGGAGAATGCTTGCACAGGTTATGGAATTTGGTTTTAAACGTTCCAATTGTATTTGCTTCAAAGTTTCTAAAGCCTTTTCAAAAAATCCATTTTGTGCATATCTTGCAATCATTGCATTCCATGAGATAGCATCTCTTTGAGGTGTCATGCCAAACTGTTCACATGCCTTGTCTATGCTTCCACACTTTGGATTTACACCCGCCAATTGCATTTTCTTAACATTTCCTTTCAATCCTTATCAAAAATTCTATTTTGTGCACATATTGCAATCATTGCATTCCTTCATTTACAACACATGATTAAATAAGAAGATGCATATTTACAACACTTAAGACCTTCATGAAATGATACATTGGTTTCTTGATATTCAATCATGCATTGGAGATCTTCAAAGTGTTAAATATGTTTGAAGTGATGAAGAAACTTGTTATTTTGATGTATTTCAACTCCAAACTTCCGCCTATAAATGAAGGCGCTAATCCTTGATCAAACTAACCTAAAAGTGTGCCTTGGTACTTAGGGCACTAGATTATGATTGATCAACCTAAAATGTGCGCCTAAGGCTAGATAGTGAATTGGAAGGATAAAATGCATCATCAAAGGAGTTTATAGTTATTGAAGGCATCAAATGATGACTTGGGCGCACATCTACCTCTCTACACCATATGTGACTAGTGCCAATTATTGAATAAACAACCTAGAATGAGTGCCTTACTATTTGAGGTGCTAGTTCATGCTTCTAGAACACCAAAAGTATGCCTCTATGTTGAGGCACTAGCTCTTGCTCAAGCAACCTTGAAAGTGCGCTTTCACAAGGAGGTTAAAATGTATTATCAAAGGATTAAGTTGAATCAAGGAATCATCATTGAGGACAAGTAAAACATGACTGTGAATGAGGCACACTTTTCATCATCTCTAACCTCACAATTGTGCCTTCCACTGGAAGCTCATATTGGGACTAAAGGAATGGTACTGAGATATCATCCATGTCAATGATTGAGAATGTGTCAATTGGAACAATTTTTTTTTTCTGCTCATCGTGGGGCTGAACGGACTACACCAACACATCGAGGTGGGTGGGTAAATGCCAGGGGAGGTCTCATTTTGTGCGCCAAGTGTCCCAATCATTTCGGGCAAGAGGCTACTGGCAAAGTCCCTTAAGATCCCTGAGACCAAAAAACTACCAAACTTTGACAGAGCAGTTCTCAAAATTCATGACAGTTGGCATTGTTTTGTTTGGACCTACAGGTGCATGTGGCATCCATCCACAATAACCTCTCTTGTTTTTGGTCAACTCCATTCTATTTGACCGTGCCGAAATTAAACGCATTGTTGCAAAATGCTTCAATTTGATGCAGTGGAAAGGTGCTAGGTGTGACATATTTCATTCCATAGCTCGTGGAGTCAAACGGACTGTACCAATGCATCGGGGCGGGTGGGTAAATGCTAGTGGAGGTCTCGTTTTGTGCGCCAAGCATCCTAGTCATTCCAGGCAAGAGGCTACCAGCAAAGTCCCTTAAGATCCCTGAGACCAAAAAACTACCAAACTTTGACGGGGCAGTTCTCAGAATTCGTGACAGTTGGTAATGTTCTGTTTGGACCTACAGGTGCACGTGGCATTCGTCCACAATAAGCTCTCATTTTTGGTCAACTCCATTCTGTTTGACCGTGCCAAAATTAAACGCATTGTTGCAAAATGCTTCAATTTAATGCAGTGGAAAGGTGCTAGGTGTGACATTTTTTATTCCATAACTCGTGGGGTTGAACGAATTGCACCAAAGCATCGGGGTGGGTGGGTAAATGCTAATGGAGGTCTCGTTTTGTGCTCCAAGCATCCCAGTCATTTCGGGCAAGAGGCTACCAGCAAAGTCCTTTAAGATCCCTGAGACCAAAAAACTGCCAAACTTTGACGGAGCAGTTCTTAGAATTCGTGACATCAGGGAATGTTTTGTTTGGACCTACAAGTGCATGTGGCATCCGTCCACAATAACCTCTCTCATTTTTGGTCAACTCCATTCTGTTTGACCATGCTGAAATCAACCACATTATTGCAAAATGCTTCAATTTGATGCAGTGGAAAGGTGCTAGGTGTGACATTTTTCATTCCATAGCTCGTGGGGTCGAACGGACTGCGCCAACGCGTTGGGGTGGATGGGTAAATGCCATTGGAGGTTTCATTTCGTGTGCCAAGCATCCCAGTCATTCTAAGCTGTAAGCTACCGACAAAGTCAAAAGTTGCTAGGATTAAAATTTTGCATTCCACAGGTCTGGGGCCGAACGGTTTATGCCAACACGTCGGGGTGGGCGAGTAAATGCTAGGGGAGGTCTCGTTTTGTGTGCAAAGCATCCCAGTCCTTTCGAGCTGTAAACTACTGGCAAAGTGTGACTGGGATGCTTTGCACACAAAACGAGACCTCCCCTAGTATTTACTCACCCACCCCGACGTGTTGGTACAAACCATTTGGGCCCAAGACCTGTGGAATGCAAAATTTCAATCCTAGCAACTTTTGACTTTGTCGGTAGCTTACAGCTCGGAAGGACTGGGATGCTTTGCACACAAAACAAGACCTCCCCTAGCATTTACTCGCCCACCCCGACGTGTTGGCACAAACCATTTAGCCCCAGGACCTGTGGAATACAAAATTTCAATCCTAGCAACTTTTGACTTTGTCGATAGCTTACAGCTCGGAACAACTGGGACGCTTGGCGCATGAAAGGAAACCTCCAATGGCATTTACCCGTCCACCCCAATGCGTTGGCAAGTTTGTTCGACCCCATGAGCTATGGAATGAAAAATGTCACACCTAGCACCTTTCCACTCCCTCAAATTGAAGCATTTTGCAACAATGCGTTTGATTTCGGCATGGTCAAACAGAATGGAGTTGACCAAAAATGAGAGAGGTTATTGTGGACGGACACCACATGCACTTGTAGGTCCAAACAGAACATTCTCAGCTATCACAAATTTTGAGAACTACTCCGTCAAAGTTTGGCAGTTTTTTGGTCTCAGGGATCTTAAGGGACTTTATCGGTAGCCTCTTGCCCGAAATTACTGGGACGCTTGGCACACAAAACGAGACCTCCACTAGCATTTACCTACCCACCCTGATGCGTTAGCATAGTTCGTTCAACCGCACGAGCTATGGAATGAAAAATGTCACACCTAGCACCTTTCCACTGCATCAAATTGAAGTATTTTGCAACAATGCGTTTGATTTCAGCACGGTCAAATGGAATGGAGTTGACCAAAAATGAGAGAGGTTATTGTGGAAGGATGCCACGTGCACCTGTAGGTCCAAACACAACATTCCCATCTGTCACAAATTTTGAGAATTGCTCCGTCAAAGTTTGGCAATTTTTTGGTCTCAGGTATCTTAAGGGACTTTGCTAGTAGCCTCTTGCTCAGAATGACTGGGATGCTTGGCGCACAAAACAAGACCTCCAATAGCATTTACCCACCCACCCCGACGCGTTGGCACAGTCCGTTCAACCCCACGAGCTATGGAATGAAAAATGTCACACCTAGCACCTTTCTACTGCATCAAATTGAAGCATTTTGCAACAATGCATTTAATTTCAGCACGGTCAAACGGAATGGAGTTGACCAAAAACAAGAGAGGTTATTGTGGATGGATGCCACATGCACCTGTAGGTCCAAACAGAACATTCCCAACTGTCACGAATTTTGAGAACTGCTCCATCAAAGTTTGGCAGTTTTTTGGTCTCAGGGATCTTAAGGGACTTTGCTGGTAGCCTCTTGCCCGGAATGACTGGGATGCTTGGCGCAAAAAAAGAGACCTCCACTAGCATTTACCCACCCACCCCGACACGTTGGCGCAGTCCATTCGATCCCATGAGCTATGGAATGAAAAATGTCACACCTAGCACCTTTCCACTACATCAAATTGAAGCATTTTGTAACAATGCGTTTAATTTTGGCACGGTCAAACAGAATGGAGTTGACCAAAAATGAGAGAGGTTATTGTGGACGGATGCCACATGCACCTGTAGGTCCAAATAGAACATTCCCAACTGTCACAAATTCTGAGAACTGCTCCATCAAAGTTTGGCAATTTTTTGGTCTCAGGGATCTTAAGGGACTTTGCCGGTAGCCTCTTGCCCGGAATGATTGGGACGTTTGGCGCATAAAACGAGACCTCCACTAGCATTTACCTGCCCACCCCGATGCGTTGGCGCAGTCCGTTCGACCCCACGAGCTATGAAATGAAAAATGTCACACCTAGCACCTTTCCACTGCATCAAATTGAAGCATTTTGCAACAATGCGTTTAATTTTGGCATGGTCAAACGGAATGGAGTTGACCAAAAATGAGAGAGGTTATTGTGGATGGATGCAACATGCACCTGTAGCTCCAAACAGAACATTCCCAACTGTCATGAATTTTGAGAACTGCTCCATCAAAGTTTGGTAGTTTTTTGGTCTCAGGGATCTTAAGGGATTTTGCCGGTAGCCTCTTGCCCGGAATGACTAGGACACTTAACGCACAAAATGAGACCTCCACTAGCATTTACCCGCCCACCCCGATGCGTTGGCATAGTTCGTTTGACCACACAAGCTATGGAATGAAAAATGTCACACCTAGCACCTTTCCACTGCATCAAATTGAAGCATTTTGCAACAATGCGTTTGATTTTGGCACGGTCAAACAAAATGGAGTTGACCAAAAATGAGAGAGGTTATTGTGGATGGATGCCACGAGCACTTATAGGTCCAAACAAAACATTCCCATCTATCACAAATTCCAAGAATTGCAATGTCAAAGTTTGGTAGTTTTTTGATCTCAGGGATCTTAAGGGACTTTGTCGGTAGCCTCTTGCCCGGAATGACTGGGATGCTTGGCGCACAAAATGAGACCTCCCCTAGCATTTACCCACCCACCCCGACGTGTTGGTGTAGTCCGTTCGGCCCCACGATGAGCAGAATAAAAAATATGGCACCTGGCAAGGTTTTTGCTCTTAGGATCTTAAGTGACTTTGCTTTTACGGAACAATGTATCAGCAAAGACCCTAGTTTTCATAAGAGGAGACATGTGATTTTAAGAGGTTTTTGGGAATGTGACTTTAGCCTTCCACTCCTTATCTAATGATGAGTTTATTCTCAGAGTTTGATGGCTTTTATGAGCATATACACGATGTTGTTTTAGGATAGTCATAAAGGGCAATTTTTGGATAGCCATGTGTATCTTTTTAACAATCATGGACTGTGACAGTCCCAAAACTCATATAAATCATCCATTTTAGTGTTTGACAACCTTATAAATCCATTATATCATTTATACAAACCCTAATGCAACTTATAAACCCTCTTTGCATAGTAATTTCATGAATGATTGTCTTGTAGGATTTACATACATACATACATACATACATACATATATATATGATCTCATAGGCATATAGGTTTCATACACAAATTGTAATAGTTGTAGAGCCAACCTCCTATCAACGAGAGTTGAATAATAGCAAATAGAGAGCTTCTCAGCCATAAATGGGATTTGCACACACACACACACCCAATAGAAATAGTATCCTTATTGGCCTTATTGGCACCTCCCCCCAAGATGTAAGTTTTTTATGTTTATAATGTGCCCCCAGTGTCCTTGACATAGAGTTTCTTGACATTTATTTCATTCAAATATGTCTTCAATTCATCTTCAAAATGTTTTCAATACATCTCCAATGCCTTTTCCACGAAGGTTTATGCATATTTATACATGATTTGAGGGAAACCAATAGTCTCCAACTGACTCTTGAGTACTTGACTGTTCATCTTCCATACTTTTGCATTTTTTTTACATTTTTCATATGACAACTTTGACATATTTACAAAATTTGACAAGATGAAGACTAAATACATGATGAAATGGTTTATCATGACCTTATTAGATTTCAAGCTACTATGCTTGATTAGGGCATATATAAGGAATTTTTTCATATTGATTCTAATGATTCTATTGATCTAAAACCATTCTCAATGCTAAACATGTCATCAATGGACTAAATAACTATCATCATAATGTATGGCATCATGGGAAGTATCATGACTTGCACATAAGGAATTTAAATTATATTGTATATCAATGTGTATATACATTAAAATCTAGTCCATAATGGTAGACATATACAAAAATTTGGCAAATATGCCAACTCAAAATATTTTTTACAAAATGTGGCATATGCCATGTCTCAAAATCTATATACAATCTACATGCCAAATAGCTACATCAAATACTACAAGTCCACTTGACCCTCAATCTGTGATGGATCCTGAAAAAGTGTCCTCTTTGTACCAAAATGTCTAGTAATTGATGGAGGTGAAGTTTCCTGCATTAACAAGTCAAAACACAAATTTGATTAATCTCTTCAATGGTAAATAAAAATAAGTTAAAGTTAGTAAATAGATTCTTATCTACTACAATTAAAAAACTTTCATTTATTAACATACATCTAAATCACTAGAATCAACTATAAGACCGCTAGATAAACTATCAATTATTTAGAAAAATTCAATTCAATTACCTCGACTCTATGTTGTTGTTCGGACAATCGTTCTACAAATGATTTTCTCTTAAGACGATCAGGTGTCCTAGTGAAGCATGATGGCAAAGGTGGCACATCACTCACATTCTCAAGAGACTATATAAAAGTAAAGTAACATTGAAATAAATTAATATATAATTATTAAACAAAATAGGAAATGCATACATTTAAAATAGGAAATGCACTACACAAAAACTTATCTACTAGGAAACAAGCACATACCACCATCGAGGCCTTTGCATCAATTAAGAAGGACAAGAACGTAAGACTCTAAATGACTATAATCAAATATTTAAGTTTTCTAAATTATCAATTAAAGTACAATTCAATCAAATTACCTCCACCCTTTGTTGGCGTTGAGAAAGCCGTCCTGCAAGTGATAGTCCCTTGGGTCGATCAGGAGTTCAAGAAAAGACTATTGGCAAAGATGCCACATCATTCACATTTTTGATTGACTATAAAATAAAATTAACATCAAGATATAAATTAATATATAATTACTCAAAGAAATAAATGCATAAAAAAAATTTGATGTGTACAAGAAATTATACCGGCAAGTCCAAGCCAAATTGGATGGCAGACAAAGTTCCATGATAAACTTCTGTCAACTCCTCCTCTGTCATCAACTGTTATTCCACTTAGATACATTAGTACTAATAAAGTTGTTTATATATTCAAATGGAATAGACCATAAAATTTAACTTTAAATTTTACCTGCATAAAAGATTGCTCATGCATTTCTCCTTCTCTATTGTTCACTGATCCGGTAGCTTCTACCTTTGTCCCTAACCCCTCAGCTTGAGTTCTGGACCCCATTGCCTGATCTCGTGAATGGAGATCATACTCTGATGTGTTCAATGGTGGCTCACTACTCTCCATAATAGGATCTAAGCATAAATGATTGCAAGAAATGCAATGATGGGGCACACATACATGTCTAGATGATGATGGTCTAGTAGTACCAGGTGATCCAATATCATCACCTTCATCATGTGCTTGTGCAAACTGAGATGTCTGTATAATCAAATGCTCAATCAAAGAGTGTATGGCACTAAGGCCCTGTTGTGTTGCATTTGCAACAACATCTAGGTGCTGCATTGGGGGTGGAGAAGGGATAGCAGGAGGGGGAATATAGGGACCTTGGACTTGTCTAATTGCCCCAGGTCTATCTTGAGGCATTCCCTTGCTCACTCCTTGAAACTCTCTAAAATCAAAATAATTAACATGTTGACCCATGACGAACTTTGCATAGAGTTTACGGAGGAAATACAAAGGCACATCTAAATTGTTGTTGGGTGGTTTATCAAAAACCATCCACCAATGATCCCAAAAGTTTTGACTAATGCCCTCATGAATACACCATTTGATTGAAAACTTGGGCTTACGGACATCAACATGCAATCCAATTTTAGGATTGACAAAGTGTTGGGCTAACATAGTTTTTGTAATCTCTAATTCTTTGACTTCATCATATGACAAACCGTTAGCATATTCGGCCTTCTTGGCTTCTCGCCATTGCCTAAATGATTCATGTTGGGTTGACAAGGTTTGAACATGATTAATGATTCCCTCTAAATTTAATGTCATTATAGACAATCGAGGGTGGCGGCGATACATTTCTATGATCCTACTTATATGATCAATATTTCTTTAAATATTCTCTTCTATTGTTGGAGGGGGAGGGTTTGGTGGTGGAGGGTTTGGGTTTTCATTTTGTGCATCCATTTTACCTAATTAAATTATAAAACATACCCACTTAGCATAAAAACAAAAAAAATTGCTTGAATATACAAAACAAACAAACAAAAATGCAAGAAATCTTACCTCTTTGGATCGGATATCCATTCCTCAGCTTTGATATTCATTCTTCGAAGATGAGACTGCATTTTACAAGCCGCGGGTTTGCAAAAACACAGTCTTTTTCACTTTTTATGTTCTCCAAAACGGATATCCGTTTTCTTTTTCTCTATTGTTTTCATTATTTTTTATTTTATTATTTTAGCATTTTTAGCATTTTAGTATTTAGGCATTTTAGCTATAAAATACAATCCAAATTTTAGAAAGACTGTATCATATGAAAGGAGAGATTTTGGACAAACTATCAAAATTTATATAGGATTATGATGATATATATATTTGATTTTTATATGATTTACTTATACTAAGGTATCTCATAGTATTTTAAAGGCACTTTTGAATAGATAATTATCATAAAAAAATTGTAAAAGCAAGTAGTTTTGACCTGTATATTCTAACAAATCATTTCATGTTTAACTTACATATTAGATGATATTTGTGTCAACAATTGAGATCAAACTTGTGCCACTCAGGATCGACCTCTCATTTTTCTATACCTATTCAAATTCCAAGACAATCATTGGATTGATGTCATTTATATTTCTAAAGGTGACAAATCAACTTAGCACATCCTCAACATCATTGGATTGATGTCGATAGAGAGAGCAAGATAGAGAGAGGGAGATATCTATAAAGAGGTAGATACAGGAGAGAGGTAGATACGGGTTAGGGGTTAGGGATTAGGGCCATTATTTAGGGTTTACAGATTTAGAGAGAGAGAGACTACTTTTGACATGCAACCGTAAACCCTAAATAATGCCCCTAAACCCTAAACCCAAGTAACCCTAAATAATTCCCCCAAATCCTAAACCCTAAGCCCTAAACCATAAACCCTAAATAATTCCCCTAAGCACTAAACCCTAAACTTGAGAAAGGGAGTCCTAGTTTTCTTGTTTACATTTGCTTCATCGATAAGGGAGAGGGAAAGATAGAGGAGAGAGATAGGATATATAGGAATGATAGGGGAATGACTAGGATGCATGATTAAACCTAACCCCTAACCCCTAACCCCTATTTCCTAACCCCTAAACCTTAAACTTAAGAAACCATAAACCCCTAAATCCTAAACACTAAACCCAAGAAACCCTAAACCTCTATCTCTCTATCTCCCTATCTCACTATCTCCCCATCACTATCATTCCTCTACCTCTCAATCTCTCTCCCTATGCTTTAGCCATGTCCCTCACTCTATATCTCCCTATTGGTCCTCTCTCTCTAAACACTAAACCCTAAACCTCTAAACCTTAACCCCTAAACCCTAAATGTGAGCAACCCTAAACCCTATCTCCTATCTCTCCCTTATCTCCCTATCTCTATCGTCCTTCTACCTCTCAATCCTTCTCCCTATTTCTCTAGACATATCACTCACTCTCTATCTCCCTATCTCTCCCCTTTGTCACCTTTATCTCTCCCTATCTGTCTCCTCTCTCTTTCTATCTAGCTATCTCCAAAACTGAGAAACCCTAAACCCAGGTACACCATAAATCCAATTAACTCTAAACCTATATCTCCCTATCTCTCCCCTATCTCCCTATCTCTATCATCCCTCTACCTCTCTTGATCTCTCTCCCTATGTCCTTGGCCATGTGCCTCACTCTCTATCTCCTTATCTCTCTCCTCCATCTCCTCTCTCTATCTCCCTATCATTCCTCTCTCTATAAACCCTAAATCCAAAACCCTAAACCTCTAAACCTAACCCCTAAATAATTTAAATCCTAAACCCTAAATAATGCCCCTAAACCCTAACCCTTGACCCCTAAACCTGAGAAACCCTAAACCCCTAAACCTTAAACCCCAAACCCCTAAACCCTAAACCCAAGTAACCCTAAACCACTATCTCCCTATCTCTCCCCTATCTCCCTACCACCTTTGTCCCTCTACCTCTCAATCTCTCTCCCTATGTCTCTAGCCATGTCCCTCACTCTCTATCTCCCTATCTCTCCCCTCAGACTCCTCTATATCTCCCTATCATTCCTCTCTCTCTATAAACCCTAAATCCAAAACCCTAAACCTCTAAACCTAACCCCTAACCCCTAAATAATAAATCCTAAACCCTAAATTATAATGCCCCTAAACCCTAACCCCTAACCCCTAAACCTGAGAAACCCTAAACTCCAAACCCCTAAACCCTAAACCCAAGTAACCATACACCACTATCTCCCTATCTCTCCCCTATCTCCCTATCACCTTTGTCCCTCTACCTCTCAATCTCTCTCCCTATGTCTCTTGCCATGTCCCTCACTCTTTATATCCCTATCTCTCCCCTCAAACTCCTCTATATCTCCCTATTGGTCCTTTATCTCTCTCTAAACCCTAAACCCTAAACCTCTAAACCTTAACCCCTAACCCCAAAACCATAAACCCTAAACCCTAAATAATGCCCCTAAACCCAAGCAACCCTAAACCGCTATCTCCCTATCTCTATCATCCATCTACCTCTCAATCTCTCTCTCTCTGTGTCTTTGGACATGTCTCTCACTCTCTATCTCCTATCTCTCCCCTTTGTCTCCTCTATCTCTCCCAAACTCTATCAGTCCCCTCTCTCTATCTCTCTCTAAACTGTAAACCCTAAACCCCTAAACTTGAGCAACCCTAAACCTCTAAACCCTAAATAATTCCCCTAACCAACCTCTAAACCACTTCTCTATATAGGTGCAACTAATACCACTTTTTCATTGTTTTCCACATTTAATTATATTCTTTTCCATTTTCCAAGTCCTACATGTGTCCAAGTTGTATTGTTTGTCAAGTTTTTAGTCTAATTGTTAGTCCCAGCTCTCATGGTTATTAAAATGTTAGTATATTATAGTTAGATTTATCCTTCAGTAACATTAATTTACACATTGTTGCACAAACAACCACACTGAAACATAACCTTACCTAATTAAGGTTAACCTTTTAAAAGGTTCTTTCATAAATGGTGAGCTTAACAGATTCAACTAGTTCAATGTTCTTATAGTCCATGCTTACCCTTCCAAGAGAGTTCATGCCATGTTAACTTTGCATTATGTCCTAACATATCACATGAAGGACATCATCATCACAAGGAATAACAATGTCATGAAGGATTAACGAAGGTGTAACTTCACCACATAAAGTATCATTCATAATTTTATCACTAGAGGGTAAGGGTATATCATGTGTATCCTTCTCAAACCATGTATCATGAATCAAATCATATGAAGGATTACGTAAAGCAATTTAGGGCATGAAATCCAAAACGCCCCAAAACACAACCCCTATTGCCCCACCATTCCCTGAAATATTGGAACATAGTCTAGAAAATGATTATTTCACCTGATGAACAAAATTGAACATTTTATTATTGATTATTTGAGTAATTCATTAGTGATGATTCTTAGTGTTTAACAAATCCTTATGGATCAATGTGTAAAGAAGATACCAATGTTAATTTACCCTCCTCCTTCACTAGAAACGGTCTTTAAGGAGGTTCATATATTGAAGGGAGATCCAAGATTTAAGAGGTGTATTTTTAAAAAGAGTAAAAATCCTTTTTCCCAAATTTTTTTAGAAAACGGATATCCGTTTTGGTTTGGTATCCAAACCAAAACAGATATCCGTTTCAAAGTCAAACTTTGCCAAGTCGCAAATTTGGCTAAGTAAAAACGTGATTTTTTTCCTATTGCCACTGTTTGGCCTGCGATGATCTACACATACCCATACACTAAACCCAAAACACTTGCATACATACATGCATACATACAAACATACATACATACAAAGATGCATACATACAAGCATGCATACATGTACATGCATACATACCTACAAGAATAGACATAAACATCCATGAAACATACTTATGAAATTTGAACATATCTCATTCAAAGGAAGACATAACGCGAGCGCATTATAACACGCTTGCGTTATGTTGAACTGGGAAAACACCGACAAACATGCAAAAAAGCAAAAAAGCACAACGTAATGCACTCACATTGTAACATGCTCGCATTATAACGTGTTCACGTTATGTTGTGCTTTGGGAATCCCAAGCCTTGGGCTTGGGATTTGCTTTGGATTTCCAACCCAAAGGCTTGGAGTGCCTTTTCAACATCCACATATGTGTTTTTGCAGATTCTTCAAGATTTCACATAATTTTGTTCATGCTAACCCTTAGATTTGCACGTGTTTCAAGGTTAAACAAATCAAACACCTGAGTAATGTTAGGCTTTCTCTTAGCTATTTAACGATGTAATTTTTTTTTACATTTTGACAATGTTAAGCCTTTCATCTATAATTTCTTTTGTTTGTGTTTGGTTTTGGGCAAAAACCACTATTTGATCTTTTTTTCATTGTAAATTAACCATTCTTTGAAATTTAAAAAAAAGTACATATTTAGAAACTAGACTCCATTATACACATTAAAAAAAAAAGAAAAAATGATTTTCAATTAGTTTTCAAAATTTATAGGGGTAGCACGGCCAAAATTCTATTTTTTAGGATGTGTCCACTTTGAAAATTAGTAAAAAATTAAATATTCATCAAAAAATTATCAAAACAATTAGGCATAAACTACATGCTGTTAGCTAATTTCTCACTGAAGCGATTTTAAAAATACCAAAAAAAGTTAACCTTTTGAGGGAGCCACAAAACATGCTATGTTATGTTTTTTTGACAGAAACAACACCAATTTTTGTGGCTCCCTCTTTTGAACCCCTTAATCTATACCATTTTCAAAAACAATTAGTAGTTTAGAAAGTAGACTTGGAGCACTATGAACATTATTTTGGTTGCATCTCCAAATTTTGAGTGTAACTATGCTCAATTTCTCATCCAAGGCTAGCATTTCCTGATTTTAGAAAAAAAAGTGGCCACTTAAGACCCCTTTTTGGCCCCCCCATCTTCTTGCACTTACCATTATTTGCAATACTTGTTTTCTTTTAGGTTGAATGTGCTTGTGTGCCTCTTGGGTGGCTCGAATCGATACTCACATTCACTCAATGTACCTAGTTTCTACATGGTATCTGAGCAGGATTGTTTGAATGTTTGTTTAAATTTTTTGTGAGATCTTAGTGCAACTCAATTTGAGTGCCAAAATTAAAAGGATTTTTATAAATTCTTTTAATAGAAACTCAATTTGAGTGCCAAAATTAGAAAGATTTTTATTTTCAAGCTAAGTATTAGGGTTCAATCACGCACTATCATAAAGTGTCATTTATTTGACTCACCTAGACCTACTTACACACTCAATTATAAAGTGCCGAACTGAGGGGGAATCTGGATATTTTGAATCAAGGGGGGCTGTATTGGTGTCATGCCTTGTGCACTTCTGAATCTTCTCTGTAATCTTCCTTTCTGTACTTAATTTCTGCAAAACTACTTCAATATCATGGATTCACAATTGACAATCAAGCCACTAACCATGTTTAATTATCATGAGTGGAAATCTACAATTCAAATTGTGTTAAAGAATAAAGGGTTATACAGAGTAACAATGGGAACTAAAAAAGAACCCATTGTTGATATATAGAAGGATAAATGGTTTAACATGTGTGATGAAGCCTTTGGTTTTATGTGTCTAAATATAGCTCCTAAACTATTGTTTCAAGTAGAAGCCTTGAAAACACCCAATGAAGTTTGGCTAGCATTAGAAAAACTCTTTGGGAAGGTTGATGAAATGAAATGTCATGAGTTAGAGAACAAACTCATAAGTTTGAGTACAAATTCATTTGATACTCTAGAGGATTTCTTCACTAAATTCAAATCATTAAGGTTGCAGTTGAAAGGATGTGGAATTGATAAAAAGGATGATGAACTTGTGCTTTCAATTTTCTCCAAGTTAGGACTTGAGTATTCTATATGTGTATCTACTTTCTACTCCACTAAAAGAGCTCTTGGAGCCACATGGAAAATGCCATCCATAGATGACTTCATTGTAGACTTAACTAGGGAGCAAGATAAATTAATACACACGGGTACCCTAAAGACATCAAAACCTCATGATCTCTTTGCTGGGATTGAGGAACATAATGCTTTGAAAATAATAAAGGGGAGAAGAATAAAAAAGACTAGGAGATCAAGAAGGAACAAAAATTTGAGCTCAACACATAATCTTCTTCAAATCAAGGGAAACCTAAGAAAGAGAAAGTCAAGTGTGCCTATTGTAAGAAACTTGGGCATGGTGAGCACATATGTATAAAGAAACAAATAGACCACCTCACTCATCTTCTTAAGAAGCATAACATAGGGGTTCTTGAATCTATCAAGGAGTCCTCATCAACCCAAGAAACTCCTAAGACAAAGGAAAATGGAAAAGAGAAACTTAAGGTCAAGGCACTAGCTATAGTAGCATCTTCATCGACTACATCTTGGATTATTGACTTTGGTGCTTCACACCATATGGCTTCTTCAAAGGTTGAGTTTTCTTCCATAGAACCTTATAACATGTCTAGCATCACCTTGGGTAATGACACACCAACAACAGTTGTAGGGAGAGGGTCTATTTTCAAAGTTGAAGGTGGAACATTCACAAATGTTCTAAGTGTACCTTCACTTTCAACTAATCTCCTATCATTGTATCAAATTGCTCACATAGGGAATGGCATGCGAGTTGAGTTTTCTCTAGATTCGGTTGAGATTAGACAGTTGCATAGAAATAACTTAATGGCTTTGGGAAGGGCAGATCACCATGCTAGGTTATACACCTCACACTTTGCCCCTGATATTTCTCCTTCCAACCATCCATAGTAGATTCCTAAGGTGGAGTTTTCTTCTTCTTTTAGTTTAGATAATGAGGAAAGTGATGGGGTGTCATCTCCATCCATCTCTAGATTCATTTTGGAGGATGAGGATTCAACACCTGACTCACCCACATTTAGCTCTCTTTGGGATAGATAGCCACTTCAGAGTGTAGGTACTTGGGTACAGAATCTAGATGACGGTCGGCATACATCATCACATTAGAGGGCATATGCTTTATATGCCTCCGCTTTAGAGTTCAAAGTTGCTTCTCTGAGAGCTTCCAATAATTATTTATAGTAGGTTCTTATATCTGATTGGGACACATTTCTACCTAACATCTCTTGGTTGTTTGTAGAGTCCCACATTTCAGATCTTGATAACACTTTGGAGGATATTATCTTTCTATTTGATGCCTGTTATCTTGCACCTGCTACTACTACAGAGTTTAGAGAGGCTTCACCAAGGGCTTCCAGTGATTATTCGCAGGACATCTCGTGGGACTTGCTTTGTAGCCACATGGCATGCATTGACATTTCACTTTCATACATAAGTTCTTCAGATCCTGTTCTTCATCAGTCTTCACATGATTTTGAGAGGTCACTTATCTTAGTTAGGCCTCGGACTCCTAATTTGTTTGTGACTTATTTCAACATTAGCATGATGACATTTGAGCAGTGTTCTGAGATAGGATACATCATGAGACTTACCACCTCACCTTGCTTCTTTGATTTGGAGTTACTTTAGCATTCACCACTAGATTTGTTTCTTCCTGAGGGGAGAAATTCCATTTGCCATAAATGGATCATTTTTAGCATTCATACACAAGCATTTTCTTTTGGCATGGGGGCTACTTCATTGTGGGGGGATACCTAGTCTCTTTTACTCTACTATGGGGGGTTATATCTACATCATCACAGTCAGAGAAACATGGTTTTAGGCTTGGTGCAGAGTTATCATCTTCGAGGAGGCTTCCTAGTCCTCTTCTTTTATCTTTTTCTCTCTTTTTAGAGGGGAGTTTTTTCCCACTTGGTTTTCTCTATTTCTCCATTTTTATGAGATTGCATTATACATGGCTACCTGATCAGGCCTAGTTGCTAGGACCCATCTTCATTTAGCCCACCTAAGCTATGCTTAAGGGGGTGTGGGTGTATATTAAGCTTTCTTAGGAGTGCATATTTTAGCAGTCTATGTTTAGCCTTGTGCTAAACTTGGCATGCCTAGATTAGCTTAATTGAGTTAAGTGGTTTCTTTTCCTATTCTTGGAGCACCACTATTCTTAGTGAGCTTTTCCTATTATTGGCTTGACTATTCTTAGTTGATTATGCCTTATATGTACTACATCTTGTAAGCTAATTTATCATCCCATATTTTGCATTCCAATTGTCCATTGATTGCAATACTATTTTCTTGCAGGTTGAGAGTGCTCATGTTCATCTCGGGTGGCTCGAATTGATACTCACATTCACTCAATGTTCTTCATTTCTACACATTCAAGTAGTGGTGGCAAGAAAGTTTTCATGAAGTGGCAAAGGAGTGTCGACATGTATCTTGAATGAGTTTGATGGACTCTCCAAGTCAACACATAACCACCTAAGGTGGCTTAAATCCATGTGCAAATATATTACTTAGGCTAAGTAAGTAATATCAATGTTTTGTGTCATTAAGGGTGGGGTTCAGTGGTTAAGTCACTTGGTTGTAGTGGTGGCAACTAGGATTTAAACCCTCGCTAGGCCAAAAAGCTCGCATGACTTGTGCTTTTGTTGGGTTAATGTGCTCATAGGATTTGTGCCTTCACTGGGTTATTGTACTCATAAGCTATGGGCCTTCACTAGGACAATGAGCTCACAGGTTTGAACCTCTAGTGTTAATATAGACGTTCATGTTGGGGGATGAGATTCCCCATGTTGTGGCCTCACCAGTTCATAGCTCCAGCCAAAAGTGTTCATAGAGCAAAAAAATCAATGTTTTGCACTAACACCCCCCTTAAGCATAGCTTAGGTGGGTACAAGAAGAGATGGGTCCTAGATAATAGGCTTGGTGAGGTACCCATGTACAAAGTAATCTCTCATGAAGTGGAGAAAGGTAGAAAACCCTATGGGAAAAACTACCCTCCAAAAGAGAGAAAAGATGCACGAAAATTATACAAGTGAAGAGGTACTACTTCTTTCAATATGTACAATAAATGTTTCTCCTATATGAGAGAAAATGATAGAAGGTCTATGAGACCCTACTATAATATGTTTCCTACTACAGTGAGGCTAGATGCTCGACAAAGGATGTAGATGTAGATCAAAGAACACCGAACAATGTTCCTCCCCTTGGGAAGAAATGGAACCAACTAAAGATGCAAGATATCTCCCCATTTTGAATAGGAATGTGTAAAAATATGTATGTATGTTCCTAAATCATGCTGAAGCTGATCCAAATGATGCCCATTTTGATGTCTTTGAAGATTGTTCAGGTGTCCCCATGTTGATGCCAAAGGATGCCATAATCATATTAGGTGTATACCTAATAGATGAAGATGATAATAGTCTAGAACCATTTGTAGATGGATGCAAAGCATGAATATTTGAAGGGGATAATGGTGATGTAGCTTCATCAAAACTATCATCAAAGAGAATATTAATGTCCTCAATGTGTTCTTCCAAATCAACAATGCAGGACTCTACAAATAGACAAGCAATGTTAGGTAGAAATTTGTCACAATCAATAATGCTAGGAAGACTGATATATTTATCTTTCTATAAGGAAGTACTGGAAGCTCTCAAAAAAGTAATTCTAAAATCTAATGAAATCTGATGGATGTTTGATTGTTGTCATTGATGGCAACAAGACAAAGTGTACCAGTATGGAAAAGAGACCTCACTCTGGAAGAAGATCTGATTAAGTATGGAAATTATGTAGAGTAATAGTGTTTGTGGTGGTATGTCTCCGTAGTTAATGGAATTTGTATGTGGATCAGGTATGTTGTTCATAACTGCCTAGTGGTTAATTATTTAAGTCTCCAAGTTTTGACTTCCTTTGGAAGTCATATGAAGAAATGTCTAAGTCTAGGTAAACAAAGTTAAAGCAGAAACAATGCACAATCCAGAAGCAAAATGGTCCACATTTCTCTTCTATGAAAAAAGTTTGTCTTGCAGATCTAGATTAGAAAAGATACATATCATGGTTGCCTAAATCCAAAGTTGTAGCCTCTGAAGTTCTTTTGGTCTCATCCTACAAGATGTTCTTTACCGGTTTGTAGTTTGATAGTGTTTCCTAGTGACTAGACAACAGTTTTGAGTTCCGCATTTCTCAGTAGTTGATTATTATGTTCTACAGCTTTGAAGGTGTGATAAGAGATCAATGATGATTATTGAATATGATTTTTAGAGTCTCATTTGATCCACAGTGGAAGTTATATTGTGACAGTTGAACTAATCAAGTATGTTCATGAGGAACAAGCTGGTAGGCATGGCAGATCTATATGCAAAGAAGCTATATTGTTTGAACAATCAATCTAAGTGATTTAATGATTAATACTGACCCATATGAAGACTATTGTATGATTGTTTGGGTCCACTGTGAATTTTGGTGAATCAATTTGGTTGACAAGCTACTTAAGGTATGACTACATGCTACACCTTATTAGGCCGACCTAATATGAAGATCTTAGGTGTTGTGGATATATATATATATATATATATATATATATATATATATATATATATATATATATATATATATATATATATATATATATATGGGATCGAATTTGGTGCTTGAGTTGTGTGATGCGAATGTGAATAAATGTATGCACGACATGCGGAGTAAGCTAATTTTGTGGAAGTGATAAGAGTAGAAGAAGAGAGATCTTGTTCCTATGTAAAAGTAGAGTAGTGAAACAGAACAGTTAGCAATGAAGAGTTTGAGATAGTATTTCTTTGCTTCATTGGAGCTGTAACCATGCATGTGTAGATGCGATCTGAGCAGTTCAACTTGGCAGTGAGCCATTATTCCTTCTTGTTTCTTAATCTAGGTAGTGAGCCTATTTTGGCAGTGAGCCTTTCTTGCAATGAGAATTTCCTTGGGTAGTGAGCCTTCTTGTAATCCGGTATTGTGCTATCATAATATATTGTGAGCTAACACTCACTGTGGTTTTTCCCTTTTTGGGTTTTCCATGTAAAAATCCTGGTGTCCATGTATTATGTATTTATGGTTGTTGTTCCTATGCTTATTCCTCTTTCATATTATTAATTTTGGAAATTAGATTAATAAACTTGTTAAGAAGTGGTTTTGTGGAATACTAATTCACCAGGCCCCATCTCAGTATTCCTTACTATAAAAAATTGGTATCAGAGTAAGGTTCCTTAGAAGAAGCCTAACAACTTGAGGAAGATCTAGGAGAGTTTACTCATGGTAGCCAAGAGATTTGGAAACTTCTCAAATAATGTTGAACTAGAAGAAGCTCTTATCGATCTTGAAAAGTATAAAGCAGAAGTCAGGGATCTGAAGGATAACATACAAGAAGTCGATGAATGTATTTTAAAGTTAAAAGAACAAGTCAAGAAATTCAAAGAAAAATACAAAGAGGTTAGCGATCAATTGATATCAGCAAATGAAACCCTGAATGATTTGGAAGTGGAAGTTATAGAAAGAGCAAAATCAGAAGAAGATCTGAATCTAATGGTAAAAAGCAAATCAGAAGAATGTGTCAAACTTGAAAAGGAAATTGTGAGTCTAAAAGTAGACTTGGAAAAAGCCAAGAGCTATGAAGAAAAGTTCAAGATAAGTTTTGCAAAGCTTGATGAGATGATTGCTAGTCAAAAGAGTTCTGATGATAAGCAAGGCTTTGGATTTAAGAAAGGACAAAACTCAAAATCTGGTCAAGCAAACACTGAGTTAAAGAAAAACAAAGGGAAACAATTCAGAAATCAAAGAAGAAGACCTAGAAAACCTCCGATTAGGAAGCTAAATGCCCAAAGGTATCCATCTTTCAATGGCCACTATTTTATTTGCAATAAGTTTGGTCATAAAGCTACTTAATGTAGAAACAAAATAAATCATAATGTTCCATCATTCTTTGGTCAATGTTTCAATTGCAAGAAATTTGGTCATAAATCAAATGAATGCAGAAATATGGTAAGGAAAGGTTCTTACAATGCAAGGAATAGTCCATCATTCAATGGAAAGTGTTTTGCATGCAATAGATTTGGACATATCACTAATCAATGCAGATCAAATCCAATCAATAGAAGGAATCAAGGACAAAGGAATATGGTATGCTACAATTGCAATAAGTTTGGACATATTGCAAGAGTTTGCAGAAGCAAGAATGTGAAAAGAAATTACAATGCTGAAGATAGGAAAATAGAGCAAAGGAATGATAAAGGAAAAGAAAAAGTTGATTTGGTTGAAACTAAGAAAGAAATGAGTAAGATTTGGATCAAGAAAGATGTGATTGAAGCCAAGGATGAATCCATACCAGCATTTGGTGCAGATACTTCCTTCAGGAAGTAAATTGGGAGCTTTGGCTTAGGGGGAGCTATGTTGAAAATCCAAAACCCCCAGCCAGAAAGTTAGTACTAGAATCTGGTACTAAGGTATGTTATGAAGAATCTTATGAGAAAACTTTTGAAAGAAATTCTGATAGAAGAAGATCCAATGCAAAGGATTGCAAAGCAATTTGGATTGACTGTGAGTGTCAAAAAAGTGCTTGACAACTTTTTGAAATAACATTAATGACACTTAGGTTTTGGCATGTGAAGGTTAAAAGCAATTGTATTTGAATGAAAAATCATTTTGCATTATAAGCTCTACAGTGTCTAAGGAAAACCAAAGCAAGATTCAAAAAATGACTACAGTATTCTCTAAAGCATTTCAAGGCAAGATCGAGTTCAACCCTAATCTAGTCAAAGAGGTATTTTCTATTTGAAACCCTTTCTCAAATTTGCTTGATTATTTGTAGAAATGGCAACACCAGAAGTAGTGGATATCACTGAGCAACCCCGACCAAAATTCAAAATACACCCATTCAAATCAATCGAAATCAATCAAATGGGTGCATTTTTAGATGTTCCACACAGAGTTATGCATGCAGAGGATGTTAGGGCATATATACATGTTACCCTACGGGAATTTGGTGATAGAATTTTTTCTGATCTATATTTGAAACAATTGAGTAATGAGAATCTTGATCTGAAGGAAGAATATAAAGCATTGGAAGAGAAGAAATTCATTCAGTATGTGGAATTCCCAACTTTTGCAGAGGATGAATGGGTCCGATATGTATTGAGTAGGGTTCATGATGATATCATGTGGCTTGAGAGACCTTTTAAGATTACAAAAGATGCTATAAGGTCAGTAACTAGATTAAGCTCCACTGGATTAGTACCATTGTTGAAAGCAGTGAAGAATGATACAGTAATGGTGGTAGCCAGGGCAAAATTTGATAAGAGGGCTTTAACAATTAATGATCTATTGAAGACCATGTTGTAATATTTGCATCCATGGTACTAGTATAAAATGAGACTCTAAAAATCATATTCAATATTCATCATTGATCTCTTATCATACCTTCAAAGTAGTAGAACATAATAATCAACTGCTAAGAAATACAGAACTCAAAACTACCTTTCAAATGATCAAGGAGAATGCAAACTATGATATCTGTGAATTGCTTTGACAACAATCAATGGAGAACCTAAGGAAGACAAAAGAGAGTAAGTATCCCTTCAAATTTGGTATGTTGATCATATGTTTATTCTTCTATTTTATGTAAGAGTTACCTGGCATAAAGAACTGTCTTTGGACTGGAGACAAACTAGTTGCAGTTCATATTAGAAATTAGTTGAGTAGCATAGGCAATATTGATGCACAAAATTAAGCCCTATGGGGATATTTCAAAAAATTCCATAAGTCAATGCAATCCAGGGAAAGAATCCCTAGAGTAGTTGTTGAAAAATACAAGGACACTATCTATTTTATTGTGACAAAAGATCAATGCTTGATGGAGGCCGTTGAGGCCAGAATAGTTTGGGTTATGCCTATGGGATATGAGGTAGATGGAGGGATATTGGAAAATTATACCCATCATATGCTAAGCAAGCCCAGAGATCCCAATGAAGAAAGATTTGGGACTTATGAGGAACTGTATGCTAATGTTCATGTTGAAGTTAGAAAACTTGAAATTTCCAAGAAGATGCAAAAAGTGGCAGAAGATTTTTCCCTAAGACAAGGCTTCACAAAAGAACAAGTGACAAAGGCAAGGGAAAAAGTACAAGCTGAAAAGGAAGGAAAAGAAAAGAGAAAAAGTGAATTAGTTGGAGCTCTAGAAGAACTTAAGGGTAAACCAAAAGAACCAGAGGTGTCAAGAAGGAGAACCAAAGGATCTACCTCTGCAAAAGCTGCATCTATTCCCTCCGGTCCCACACTATCTACAGTGTGGAAACTCTTGCCACCAGTCACAAGAGAAAGAAAACTAAGGCTAAAAGAATGCATGTAAGAATTGCAGTTGACGAGGAAGAAACAAAGTCAGATGAAGTAAAGAAAATAAAATTTGAAACTATCAAAGCCTCCACAACTAGCAAGAAGAAATCTTTCGGTAAGGGGAAATCTGAGAAAAGGCAAAAGCAAGATGTGCCTCAAAATGAAGAAGCTACTATATCTTTAGAGGATGTATTGAAAGCTATAACAATTGATGGTAATCTGAAACCCATTACATAGTTGTATGATGAGTATAATGATCTGGATAGGAGGATCATTCAGTCTATTGTTGTAGAATACCTAAACATCTACAACAAGGCCTTAATTGAGATAATAACTGATCTTCCACATAGCTTGGAAAGTATAATGTTTGCAAGAAAGGAAGTGGCTATGGCAAAGGATGTTGAGCTTAGAGAACACTCATTAATAAAACTATGTTCGAAAATCACTCCGGAGGAAAAGGTGAAAATCTCCAAAGCACTTCATAACAAATTTAGGACAAAAAGAAGAATGAATGCTCTTATGGGAGGAGATATTGAAAAGGTGGTAAAGGAAATTGAAGAAATCATTCTGAACACATTGAAGGAATTTAATCTCTCGACCATCTATGATAATGAAGGAGCAAATGATGGAGATACATATGTACCGGAGATAAGCCAAGATCAAGGATCGGATAAGTATGATCAAGCCCCTAACATTGAAACATTGGATATGACAAATCAAGGCAAATCTAAAACTGATCTTCCTTCTGAGTAACAGGTTGATGTTGAAAAGAATAAAGAACAAATAAGGAGCCCTGCACCAGAGCAAAACATTGATCAACAAGAGAACATAGACATGGATCCTCCAGAACAAAGTCAAGAAGTATCTGGTAGAGCAAGAGACACTGCAGCTATCTCAATTAACTTTGAGAGACAACAAGATCCAGATGAGTCTGAACTTCTTCAAGGACCAATTAATCTGGCCTCAATGTCACCTATGCAAAAATTCAAATTAGTATCAATTGTTCAGGCTAAGGCACATGATGAAATGCTAAAATCACATATTCAAGATAGTAAATTGATCAGTGATGCCTCCAACATTCTGGAGAAGATGATGCCGACATTCCAGAAGGATACCTCATTATCCTCAGTTGATCAACTCAATGGGCTATTAAACTCAGTAAGTACACATTTTGAATCATTTGAAAAATCTACAGAGGCAAAAGTCAAAAAAGAGTTTGATGAGAAGAGATTGGTTAAATTAGAAACCATGTTGGTAAATGATGGAATTCTGTTAGAAAATAAAATAAAAGGCATTCAAAATGCCATTGAAGAAGCTTGTAAAATATACAAATTTTGTTTATCTTGGCTAGAAGTTACAAAGGAATTAGAAGATAAAATCAAGGACTTGGAACTAAAACTGCTTAATATCTCTAAGACATATAATCTGACAGCTAAGTCAATAAGTACCAAAGAGACATAGGTTGTAAATATTCACAATGATTTGGGCACTTTGATGAAGAAAAGGGAAGAAGTCAAAGATAGGTTGTGCCAACTAAGGGGGCTCATAAGTCTAAAAATTGATTCCATGACTAATCTGGCAGAAGAAGCCTTGAAATCACAAGTACTAATTGATACACCATCAGATGTGTAGAAGGCAGAAACGTTAGTCTTTTTGATAAATGGCCACATCCATATTTTGGAGAGTGCAAGGAATAGATGGAATGGAGAGATAGCTCTGATAAAGACTATCTATAATGATATTCTACCTTCAACCATAAATTGAGATGGAAATGTGCACCTATGTATATGCAGCAGAATATGACAATTTTGAAGAATTTTTGACATAATTTTTCTTGTACACACACCTTTTCCATTGATGTCAAAGGGGGAGATGAAAACCAGTGAAAAATAAGCATACATCTAAAGGAGAATATAAAAATAGAGTGTACATAGTAAGGGGGAGCAACACAGACATTTTTCACTAAGTGTTGCCATCAATGCCAAAGGGGGAGATTGTTGGCAAGAGACACTGTTCTAATGGATGTTTGATTGTTTTCATTGAGGCAACAAGACAAAGTGTATTGGTATGGCAAAGAGACTTCACTCTGGAAGAAGATCTGACTAAGTATGGAAAGTATGCAGAGTAATAGTGTTTGTGGTGGTATGTCTCCACAATTAATGGCATTTGTATGCAGATCAAGTATGTTGTTCATAACTACCTAGTGATCACTTGTTTAAGTCTCCAAGTTCTAACTTCCTCTGGTAGTCATATGAAGAAATGTCTAAGTCCAGGTAAACAAAGTTAAAGCAGAAACATTGCACAGTCCATAAGAAAAATGGTCTACATTCCTCCACTATGAAAAAGTTTGTCTTACAGATCTAGATTAGAAAAGATACATATCATGGCTGCCTAAATCTAGAGTTGTAGCCTCTGAAGTTCTTTTGGTCTCATCCTACAAGATGTTCTTTACCAGCTTGCAGTTTGACAATGATTCCCAGTGACAGAACAACAATTTTGAGTTCTACATTTCTCAGCAGTTGATTATTATGTTCTACTACTTTGAAGGTATGATAAGAGATCAATGATAAATGTTGAATATGATTTTTAGAGTCTCATTTTATCCACAATGGAAGTTATGTTGTGATAGTTGAACTGATCAAGTATGTTCATGAGGACCAAGCCAGCATGCATGGTGGATCTATATGCGGAGAAGCTATATTGTTTGAACAATCAATCTAAGTGATGGAATGATTAATATAGACCCATATGAAGACTACTGTATGATTGTTTAGGTTCATTGTGAATTTTGGTGAATCTACTTAAGGTATGACTACACACTACACCTTATTAGACCGACCTAATATGAAGATCTTAGGTGTTGCATATATATATATATATATGGGATCAAATTCGGTGTTTGAGTTGTGTGATGTAAATATGAATATATGTATGTGCGACATGCAAAGTAAGCCAACTTTGTGGAAGTGATAAGAGTAGAAGAAGAGAGATCTTGTTCCTATGTAAAAGCAGAGTAGTTAGAAAGGAAGAGTTTTGAGACAATATTTATGTGCTTCATTGGAGCTGTAACCATGCATGTGTAGATGCAATATGAGCAATTCAACTTGGTAGTGATCCATTCTTCCTTCTTTTTTCTTTCTCTAGGCAGTGAGCCTGTTTTTACACTAAGCTTTTCTTGCAGTGAGCATTTCCTTGGGCAGTGAGCCTTCTTGTAATTCGGTATTGTGCTATCATAATATATTGTGAACTAACACTCACCATGGTTTTTCTCTTTTTGGGTTTTCCACATAAAAATCCTAGTGTCCATGTATTATGTCTTTATGCTTGCCATTCCTATGCTTATTTTTCTTTCATATTATTAATTTTGGAAATTAGATTAATAAACTTGTTAAGAAGTGGTTTTGTGGAATACTAATTTACACCCCCCCTCTCAGTATTCCTTACTATCAACATATGTATCATGATGTGGGATATTATTTGTGATCATAGAAGGATCATGTAGGAATGGAGAAATATTTGAGTCTCCCTATATCTCCCAAATTCTGATCCATAATGCATGTGGACATTCAATATCCATGATGGCATACAAAGAGGCATTTGGTATATGTAAACTGATTGATCCAACAATATGATCATGAGAATCAAACCACTTATCCTTCTGAGATTGTTTACCAAGTTTAGGGATAAACCCATATAGATATGGCATGAAATTATTGTACCTAAGATGTTTCAGGATGCCATCACACTAGGACTTATAATTACCCTTGTTTAGGTTGATTACAAAAGAGTGAGTATCATATCCCATGATTAAGAACATGTTAACTCCTTTAGACAATAAAAATCAACACATTATGCAACCCCCAGTTTTTGCACTTTATCATGCAATGCTAGAGGTCTAAGCAGGTCGATTAAAATTGAGCTCTAATACTTAGTCATTTTTACAAATTCTAATTTTGGCACTTTAAAAGTTACCTTTTACAAGAAATTGCTTGATTTAGCACTAACAATTTTTAAAAGAAATCCCCCAAATTTAAAATTACCCCCCTATTTGTTAAAAAAACATAATTTTAAATGCTTTTATATGCCTATTTTGTTTAAAATTGAATGCATAACTTTAAATGCATTAAAAACAAAATTTAAGGTTTGGGGAAAAATAGGGCAAAAATAATTTATCAAAGCATGTAGGGGTTGAATGGGTCAGCGAAAAAAATGGCTATGGCAGTTTTCGATGGATATCCCCTTCCTTTGCAAGTCGTGGGTGAATAGGGGTAGCTTTCTGTAGTAAGAATGGGTGTGGGACTAGGCATGGTAGAGCTGGGCATGCTTGTGAGTGCTAAGATCCCATCTAGGCTAGGCACGATCGATCCATCCAAGGTAGGCAATGTCGGTAGGGGCTGAGAGCCATGTATCTGAGGTAGAGTCGCTGGGTGGCAAGAGATCCCTAGGAGCCAGCTCCACTCCAACACAAATGCCCACATAGGGTAGATATCTACCTTTCTAGGTGTGAAAACCCTTTCCCAAAGGTGTTTCAAATCAACCTGATTGTGTAGAGGTTAGACAAAATAAGCAGAGGCAGATTGACTTCGACCTCCTCCTCATCACACCTCTTCTCTACAAAAATTGAGATAGTATCCACTAGTCACCAAAATAGGGTCTCCATAGAATAGAGATGTACTTTTCACAGTAGGCCTCTTGTTGACTCACATAGTAGGGGGACGTCTATAGAGGGTAGGGTGTGTGGGTGTACTACAAGATGGAGTCTCCTACAAACAACATCAAACAGTAGAGAGGTTGTCTGAGCCCAACCATTCTTCTTAGATTGACCTCCTTCATCCTATCAATAGCTTTAATCTACAAGAAAATAGAGGCACCTTGAAACGCTTTTGCAAACAAATGGTTTCTAACACTCAGTGAGTGAGCACCAAACATGATATTTACACCTCCAAGATGACCTTGCACACAAACTTGCCACTCCCACACAAGGGTTTCTTCCGTGGCAAATTTCAATGACCTTTCACCTCCAAATGAACCAGCAACCGAGCTTAGATAAGCTCTGATACCATGTTAGAACTAGGATCTACTAAGCAAAAAACTGGCATCAAATTGTAGTATTTGATTATAAACAAGAGAGTTGTACATATAGGTGTAGAGTTTGAGTTACTTCAGAAGTCAACTCATGCACTCAAGTAGTAGTGGCAAGAAGGTTTTCACCAAGTGGTAAAGGAGTGTTGACATGCATCATGGATGAGTTTGATGGACTCTCTAAGTCGACACATAACCACCTAAGGTGGCTTAAAGCCATGTACAAATACATTACTTAGGCTAAGTAAGTAATATTAATGTTTTACACTAACATTTCCTTCTAGGGTTTGTGTTTCATTGTGATATATTATTTTTGTGCATCCTACTCACCTTTGGATTTCTCTTTGGGGTTTCATTTTAAGATCTTATATGATTACTAATTTTTTTAATTTTTAAATTCAATAGCTATTTATGTTGCCTTATCTTTCCATCTCTCATATCCATATTGCATTGTTTATTCCATGAGCTAATCAGAAGCCTAATCTTCCTACAAGAAGAGCATCCATCTTAACCTCACTATGGCTACCCACTCTAATGATATTGGAATTTTATTGGATGCTCATGTGTTGAGAATAATTTGTATGATTATGATCATGATGCCCATGTGAACCAAAAATGTTTTTCACAAGATCTTGCTAGTTTAGCTACTATTGAGAATCCTACACAACTAGTGGATATGATTCATAATGTATGTTTATCAATAGGCCACATGAATTATAGATATTAAAATAAATTAGTGTTAAGGTTGCTTCGTCTACCTTTTTGTCAAATGCATTTACCTCACCTTCCTCTTTAACTATACCTACTTCCACTATTGTCACATTCCATAACCCTACACCTACCTCCACTATTGTACCATCACAAAGTTTTCATCATTTCTCCAACTTTACTCCTCTCTATGGCCTACCTCCTAGTTACATCCCTCTAATCAAACTAACATCCCACATGATGTTTTACACCCCCACCCCTATTTCACCCATACCACCCAACCTATTATATCCACCACTCCTCTTACATTTTCTATCCCTACTTCTAACATTTTATCCCCTACTTTCCCTCATTCCACTCCTCTATATATTCCCATTCATGCACCTCATTACATTTCTTCATCAATGCCTATTTCCCTGTAGCCATTACCTCCTCTACTGCTTATACCACTATTTAGTTCATACCTATACTCATCCTAGTGGCCTCCAATCCTCCCTTATCATAATTCATTCATCTATCCTAGATGCGCTAATGCAAAAGATAGATCAAGTGGAGAAAAGAGGGATAAAATTCCTAATGGACAAGACAATGATAAAATTTTTGATTCTTGCAATACACCATTGGAATTTGAGATTGTTACACCTATGGGTCATCCCACAATAATGTGTTTGTGTTGTGGGACAAGGTGAAAAATGACCCATATGCAAGAAAAATTAACAAAAACCTTTGAAAAAACCAAAATCTTCAAATGAAGGTGCCTTCACTTGAAAGTTGTGTCATCAAAATCTTTGAGTGAAGGCATGATCTTCATTGAAAGATACCTTTGAATGAAGGCATTTTATAATTCTTTTTTGGAATAAAATAATGAGCTTCATTTGAAGGCATTTTCAAATGAAGGCCTTTGTTTATTATTTTTTGTAATAACAAACTATAATGTCATTTTAGAATTTACTAAAATGGCATGGAGTAGTAGGGACCTGCAATAGTGTTGAGGATTTACACCCTTGTTGCATACCATTGATAAACTAGGGTAAAGAAACTTAAGATAATGCAATCCAAAAAATGGTTAATAGTATTTGCCAAATCTATCTAACAACATTGACAGAGTATGTGGAATAGTATGAAAACATAAGATTACACAAGACATTAATATTTATGTTGGAAACCCTTAGGGGAGAAAACCCCCCACCAAAGGTGTTAGTACACCTCCTTTCAAATTGGCACTGTATGGCAAAGGCTAACGTTGGTTAGGACTTGGCTTTTGCCTTGACCAATTTATATAGTGGTCCAAAGGAAAAATCCGCTTAGGGTCATCCCCTCTTGGAGGAAACACACTCCAAAAGGTAGGCCCTTCTAAGAACAAAACTAAAAGATCATATCCAAAATCCACAAAGTAAAGAAATGATATTTTCTAGGGATTTTGTTGGGGATAAACAAAAAGTAAAAAGAGGGATGGGTCTAGTTTTTGGTCACCCAAGTTTTGCACAAGGGGAGAGCATACACCTATCACCTCACAAACATGTAAAACACTTGTTCATTTAACCTCCTAGATTAAACTAAGTGCAACTAAGCTAATCACACAAGATGCAATGCTAGTATGATCAAAGAAAAGAAAATAATTAATGTCAAATTAACCCCCTAGATTAAACCATGTTTAATTGTATTGAACATATGCAAAATAGATGTGTAAGATTACTTTCCCCTACTTAATCTAGATGCTACTAAACTACCAATGTAAGAATGAATGCAAAAAATGATGTCCTAACAAAGGCAATAAACTTGTAAAACAATTGTTAGTAGTCTTAGCATATATTCTTGGACGTTTGAAAATAACTGCACCACAGATTAATAACCAGGTTAGTCCAAAAACATAAACTTAAAAGTGGCTAGTGTGAATGCATGGAAACAAAGAGAAAATGTGCAAGAAGATGGGTCAAATGCACAAAAAGATCAGATGCATAGAAAGATTGTTTAGATGCACAAAAATAGTGGCTAAATGCGCATAAAGATTAGATGCTCAAGAAGATTGTTTAAATGCATAGAAATAGTGGTTAAATGCACAAAAATATCAGATGTGTAGAAAAAATGGTTAAATGCGTAGAAAGATCAGCTGCATAAAAAGATTGTTTAGATGTGCAGAAATAGTGGTTAAATTCACAAAAACATAGTAATTTTTCCTGTAGGATTTTAGCCTCTGGTATGGATACACAACACTGGAACACAAATGCACTAGAACACTTTGTTATGACTGTAAACACACAAAAACTCAAATTTTTATGTTAAATTCGAGGCAAGGGCCCCACGGTGGGCGCCAAAAATGTGATGATAAAATTTGGAGAACAACAGTAAAAACCTATTAAGTTACCACAAAACTCTAAATTTCTACTCAAACCAAAATCACCAATGAAACTAATAGAAAAACATTTTTACCTTCAAACACAAATTTCTCCTTCATGTCCCATTGTGTCCTATCTTCTTTAGATCTTGATTTTGTTGATTGTAATTATGCTCTCAGAATGCACTTCTTTGTTTCAAGATGATTCTAAGATGAATGGACTTGTGGTGGATTTTATGCAAAGTAAATGATTCTACAATGCTAAATTATGATAATGATTGGATGAAGCTAATGAAGCTAATGATAATAGAGAAATGAAGATAATGTTATTGTAGAATTCTCCAGATCTATAGAGATAAAAATCAAGCACATAATGAAAAAATAGAGAAAAATAGAGCTGAATTCAATAATTTGTGAATGATAAAACTGCATGTAGGATATTACAATATACTCCTGCTTGATCAAAAGTTACGGTGGTGGAGGTAGAGCTAACTGGTGTTTCTTTAGTTAGCTTATACATGCATGAAGGATCCTCCTTTATTTATGGAGGATTTAGAGAGAGAAATTTACGCTAACACCCCCCTTAAGCCTAACTAAGGAGACACAATCCTAAAGAGAGGAAAGAGGAAAAACCCTGTGGGAACAAAACCCCCCCTAAAATCTAACTAAGGAGACAAAAGCCAATATCTAAGATACTATGAAGCTACTACAAATGCAACAATGGAGATTGCTAATGCTAATGATATGCTAATGGAGATTGCTAATTGATAATGCTATGTAAATAAAAGCCAAAGGCACACTTTTGATATTTGATATGATTTTAGCAGCATGAAAGGATGATCTCTCTTGTGTTGTTCCAAAATGAGGATGAGAAGCTTCCTTTTATAGGAAAATGATGGCTTAGATCCAAGTGGCAAAAGATCAATGGTTGAGGAATTGGTCTTATCACATGGAGGGTCAAGATTGAATTGGTTGGATGAGGGGAGATATAGAAGGAGGATGTTCCTACTACATTGACAAGATGGATAAATATGTGGGACAAGGAGCTACATGGCGATATGCTCAAAAAGACCATGAGAGAAATATGGAAGGAGTCTATGTTTGTTGGGATGTTGGAGGGAATATAGGGCTCATGAGACAAGTTTCTCATAGTCAACTTTGACCATGATGATGTGGAGAAACCAACTTCTACAAAGTAGGGATGGTTGAGAGGAAATAGGACATGTGTTGAGGATAAATGCTTAATTAAATATTATTAATATTTAATTTATGGTGCAACATGAAGGTGAGGTCTCAAATGATGTGTAAGGTGACGTGGACAAATGATGTGGATTTTAGGAATATGACTGTCTTAGAAGAATAATTAAATAATTAGGATTATTTAATTAGAGATGACTTTAGAAGAATTAAGATATTTAATTAAATAAATTAAATTTTATTTAATTATTGGAAGAATAGGATAAATGTGAATCAAATAAATAAATTACTATATTTATTTATTAATAGAGGAAATAAGAATAAAATAAATATAAAATATTTATTTAATTTATCTCGATCCATTTTTAGGTGTATACAGTGGTAGTACTGATAATTTGGATTCAGAGGAGATCGTGACAAAGCTGAATCTGGAGAGATTGAAACATCTAAATGTTAGATCATTATGCAGAGAAGATATATTGTTTGAACAATCAATCTAAGTGGTTGAATGATTGGTGCCAACCTATATGAAGACTATTGAATGATTGTTTGGGTCCGTATTGTAGATTGTGTACAAGTTCAAGCTGACAAGATATAACATTTGTATACACTATTTATATTTGGCTTGCCGACCTAATTATGAGATAAATCTTGTAGCGAATATATATACTCGATGAATTTCATTGTTGATTGATAAAAATGTGGAAGTATATGGGCAAATTTAATGTGTATGCGATCTAAAGTAGAATTGTGACTGGAGAAAAAGATAGTAAGGGAAGAAGAGCAGAGTTTATGTAGAGCAGAGCAGAAAAAGAGGAGAAGACAGTATGAAGTCTTTTGAATCTATATATTGAACTAATTGGTACTGCACCACAGCATTTTGTGGATGGACCTATAGCAGTCAACTCTTGGCAGTGAGCCAATCCTTTCTTCTATCTTCTATGTTTCTCTGTGGACAGTGAGTCCACCTGTAGTGAGCATTTCTTTGGGTAGTGATCCCCATGGCAGTGAGCCTTATGTAATCTGGTATTGCTATCATAATATATTGTGAGCTAACACTCACCGTGGGTTTTTCCCTTTTTGGGTTTTCCATGTAAAAATCCTAGTGTATATGTGTTATGTCTTTATGGTTGCTGGTCTTATGTTTAATCTGCTTTCATGTTATTGAATTTGGTAATTGGATTAAGGAACAACAAAATAAGTGGTTTTGTATAATATTGATTCACCCCCCTCTCAGTATTCTTTGTGTTCAACAATTGGTATTAGAGTGAGGTTCCTTGGATAAAGCTTAACAACTTGAGGAAGATCTGGGAAGGTGTACTCATGGTAGCCAGAAGATTTAGAAATTTCTCATATGAAAACAATGTTGAACTGGAAGCAGCTCTTATTGATCTTGAAAAATCTAAAGCAAAAATTAGGGATCTGAAAGATAACATACAAGAAGCTGATGAATGAATTCTAAAGCTAAAAGAATGGGTCAAGAAATTCAAATAAAAATACAAAGAGGTTAGTGAACAATTGATATCAGCAAATGAAAGCCTGTATGATTTAAAAGTGGAAGTTGTAGAAAGAGCTAAAGTAAAATATGATCTAAATATGTTGGTAAAAAGAAAATTAGAAGAATGTGATAAACTTGAAAAAGAAGTTGTAACCTTGAAATCAAATTTGGAGAAAACTAAGATTTATGAAGAAAAGTTCAAGATAAGTTCTACAAAGCTTGATGAGATGATTACCAGTCAAAAGAATTTAGATGACAAGAAAGGGTTGGGTTTTGAAAAAGGAGAAAATTCTAATGCAAGTCAAGAAAACCTTGAAATGAAGAAAAATAAAGGCAACCAGTTTCGGAATCAAAGAAGAAGACCTAGAAGACCTCCGGTCAGGTAGCCAAATGCTCAAAGGTACCCATCTTTCAATGGCCACCATTTCAATTGTAATAAGTTTGGCCATAAGGCTACTCAGTGTAGGAGTAGAATAAATCAGATTGTTCCATCATTTTCTAGTCATTGTTTCAATTGCAAGAGAATTGGTCATAGATCAAATGAATGCAGAAGTTTGGTAAGGAATGGTTTTTATAATGCAAGGAATACTCAATCATTCAATGGAAAGTGTTTTGCATGCAATAGATTTGGACATATGGGTAATCAATGTAGATCAAGAACAAATCCAATCAATAGAAGGAATCAAGGAAAAAGGAATGTGGTATGCTACAATTGCAATAAGTTTGGACATGTTGTAAGATTCTGCAGAAGCAAGAATGAGAAGAGAGACTATCCTACAGAGAAGAGGAAAACAAAGCATAGAGAAGATAAAGGCAAGAACAAGATTGATCCAGTGGAAATTAAGAAGGAAATGAGCAGGTCTAGCTTAAGAAAGATGTTGATAATATCAGGGATGGATCCATACTAGTTTCTGGTGCAAATACTTCCTCAGCGAAGTAGATGGTAAGTTCTGGCTCAGGCGGAGCTGCAATGAAAATCTTAATCCCCTAGCTAGATTGTCAGTGCTAAGATCCGACACAAAGATATGTTGAAAAGATGCATATGACAGATCTTTTGAAAGAAATTCTAATGAAAAGGTTCAAGGGTGGAGCATTACAGAGAAATCCTAATAGACTATATTCTATAGAAATGTGTTTGACAACTTTTTCAATAGGGGCATTTATGGTGATTAGGTCAAGATAGATAAAGAATTAAAAGGAGGCTCATTCGATGGAAAATTCATTCTGCATTCAAACTTTCAAGTGTCTAAAGCAATCTGAAGCGAAAGTCCAAGTGACTCAATGATTTCCAAAACAAATCAAGACAAGATCAAGGAAACCCTAATCTGACGAAAAAGGTATTTACAACTTGAAAACCCTGCTGTGAAAATTTAATTATTCTGGGAAAATGTTTACTCCTCACATAATGGAGATAGGGGAAATGCCTCACCCCAAGTTTAAGAAACAATTCTTCAAATCATTGGAAAATGACCCTTTAGGGGTATTCTCAATTACTCCACATGGATTTATGCATATGGAAGATGTTAGAGTGTACATTCATATCAGTCTAGAGGAATATGATCACATGAATCTAGGAAAACTATACTTGGATGAACTGACTACTATGGATATTGTGTTGAAAGATGAATATAAAGTTCTAGGAGAAAATAAATTAGACACCTAGTTGGATTTTCCCATGATCCTGAATAATGCATGGGTTAAGCTTATTCTAAGCAGAATTCATGATGAATTTCTATGGCTTGATGAACCTTATATGATAACTAAAGAAGCTATCAAAGCTGTAACTGGTATGAGCTCCTCCAAAAGGGTTCTAGGTGTAAAGAAAATGAAGAACAATGTGGTAATGCATCTAACAAGAGCCAAATTTGATAAGAATGCCCTTACAGTAAATGATATTAAGAATCTGACTGTTAGATTTGCATCAATGATTATTGGATACAAAATATACTTTTTCAACAAGGAAAATTCTGTGTCTACACTAGCTATATACACAACATATGGAATGATAAAAAATAATATGGATTATGATCTATGTGAATTGCTCCGGGGTGAACTAATGGAGAACTTGGAAAGAACAAAAGAAACTAATCATCCTTTCAAATATGGAACATTGATTACTTGTCTACTTTTCTACTTTCTAAAAGAGCTACTTGGTTTAGGAAATATTTTCTGTATTGATCACACACTAGTAGCCACTCAAATAAGAAATCACTTGCAGAGTTTGGGTAATGCAGATAAGCAGAATGAAATCTTATGGGAATATTTCGAAGACTTTCGAAAGAAAATGTTATGTAGGATCCAGATACCTAAAAATGTAGTGATAAAGTATGAAAATGACATTGTATTCATGGTAGACACAGACAAATGCTTCATGGAAGTTGTGGAACCAAGAACTGTATGGGTCCCTGCATTAGGATATGAAGTTGCAGAAGATGTTTTGACTGAATTAGCTAATGCATTACTAAGCAAACCTAATGATCTCAAAGATGGTAGATTTGGGACATTCTCAAAATTATCTTCCAGAATGTCTATGGAACTTGAGCAATCAGGGAAAATAGCAGATGAACAAATGAGTAAGGCAAATACCAAAGCAGGAGGATTAAAGTCCATAAGTATTCTGGTAGAATGGACATCAAGCACTCTGGAAAGAAAAGATGAGAGATCTGAAGTGGAAGAACCAACATCTAGCCCTAGAAAAAGAACAAGGACCTCATTCATTACAGAAGCCACACCTGAAGTAGAAAAAGAAAAGGCAGCAGAAGAGAAGAAAAGAAAGAAAGTTTCACTTGGTGAAGAAAAATTGGCAAGAGACACTGCTATAAAATCTTTGGAAAAGCAACAAAGTGCACAAATCCTAGACTTCTTGAGTTTCTACAAGGACCAATAAATCTAAATTCTATCTTTGGTACAGAAATTTAAATTAGTATCATTTGTTCAAGCAAAGGCACAGGAAGAGATGATGAAAACACACATACAAGACAATGAGCTCATTGGTGCAGCATCTGATGTACTAGGGAAGTTGATGCTTGAATACCAGAAAGATACATCATTATCATCAACTAAAAGGTATGATAAAATCAATCATCAATCATTTTGAATCCTTTGAAAAATCTGCAGAAACAAAAGTCAGAAAAGAGTTTGATGAGAAAAGATTAGCTGAGTTAAAGATCATCTTGATCAATGATAAAACTTCTTTAGACCACGGAATAAGAGGTATACAAAGTGCCCTAAAAGAAGCCCATGACTTGTACAAATTTTGTTTATCATGGCCAAAAGCCACAAAGGAATCAGAAGTGAAGATTGATGATCTGAAACTGCAGATGACAAATATTTCTAAGTCATTTGATCTGGCAACTGAGTTAGTAAGCAACAAAGAGATACAAGTGATCAATATCCATAATGAGCTAAGTAAGATAGTGAATAAAAGAGACCAAATGAAAGACAAAATTGTTGGCAAGAGACACTATATGGATTCATGGTTGTTGTCATTGATGGCAACAAAGGTCATCCCACATATCCGCAAGTCATGATGTGTCTCTACCGGAAGTCAGAATAAAGAATGTTGTGGTCCGGTGAAGAAGAACAGAGCATGTGGCAAGGTCCGACAGATTGGTCCGGACCTCTCAGTGGAAGTGTCTTGGTGCAGTGCAGATTTGGGGAAGTCAAGAGGACTACCTTGAGTGGTATATTCCAAGGATTTAGCCTCCGGTGACGGACAAGGAAAAAGATATGAATGGTTGAGTACCGGATTCCTGAGAGATAGTGAAAACAGAGGAAGAACTGACTGGCAGAGTATCAGACTGCTTTCCGGATGAGTTACTATTGATGACAGAGGTTGTGAAGGCATGAATCATGTTTGGCCGACATGATTAATGATATCTACAAGTATATGCTTGATCCGCATTGCTTGGTGAGGAAGGATTCAGCCGACAGAATGAAAGTTTATAAGAAACTAGACTGTTCCGGATGCTGACTAGAAAGGTGATGAAATTACTTGTGCGGATATATATAGAGGATGGATTTAGTTGTGAAGTGTGTAGTGTGTGTAGAGAGATATGCGAATAAGTCCAGAGAAAGAGCAGAGGTAGCAAAAAGGATCCGGTATGTGAAAGATAGCAGAATAAAGAACAGAGGAAAGATGAAGTGCAGCAGATCAGTGTACTGAGCCTAACCGGAACTGAACTCCAGCATATGCAGATGCTTCCAATCAGTTCAAGACTGTGATTCTCATCACTTTGTAGACAGTGTGTCTTTTTGTAGGCAGTGGGCCTCTTGTGAGCAGTGTGCTCGGGCAGTGAGCCCTAATTGGCAAGTGCCATTTTTGTAATTTCCTATTCTTCTAACAGAGAATAATTCTTGGGTTAATCACCCCGTGGTTTTCTCCCTTAACAGGGTTTCCACGTCAAAAATACTGTGTCATGTGTTTCTTACTTCATGGTTAATGTTTTTGTGTTTGATTTTATGCTACATCAATTAAAAGAAAAGTTCAATAAGGGAAATAATTAGGATAACTGATTCACCCCCCCCCTCTCAGTTATCAACAATTGGTATCAGAGCTAAGTTCCTCCTAATAGAGCCTAACAGCTTGAGGAAGATCTGGGATTTCAAATGGATGCATATGGTTTAAGGGAGCAACTCAAGACTGCCCTTGAGGATCTTGAACAATCAAATTCTGAAGTCAGTGAATTAAAGGAAAGACTCAAACAGGCTGATGAATTCATGAGAGAATTAAAAGACAAATTAAGTCTCTCTATGAAAAAGAGAAAGGAGCTGCTTCAACAGTTGGCAAGACAAAGTGAAGAAAGCAATACAAATGAGGAATTGACTGAGCAAACCAAGTTATGTGAAAAGTTATCAAAAGAAGTCATTATGTTAAGACATGAAATGGAATCAGGAACTATAAAGTTTACTCAAGAGATTGAAGAAAAAAGAAAGGCTGAAGACAATCTAAGACAATCTCTTAAAGAAAAATCAGAAGAATGCCACCAGATGGACAGGATTATCAGACACCTTGAATCTGATCTTGAAGATGCCAAAGATAATGAAGGAAAACTTGAGGATCAAATTGCCTCTCTCAAAAGAGACCTTCAAACAGCAAATGAATATAAAGAGAAATTCAAGATAAGTTCTGCTCAACTTGAAGTTCTTCTTGGAAGTCAAAAGAGGACAGATGACAAGTATGGCTTGGGATATGAGAAAGGAGAAAGCTCCGGATCCGGTCAGAAGAATCTTGGATCAGAAAATCCAAGAAGCAGGCCTAGAAGATCTCCGGTAAGACAGCCAAATGCTCAAAGATATCCATCCTTCAATGGATACTGCCACAGCTGCAACCACTTTGGTCACAAAGCTAATCAGTGCAGAATGAGAATGAATCAGATTAATTCATCCTTCTCCGGACAGTGCTTCAACTGCAAAAGGTATGGACACAAATCCCATGAATGCAGAATTATGCAAGTAAACAAATCATTCAAAGGTAGATGCTTCACATGCAATAGAATAGGTCATATGGCAAATCAATGCAGATCAAGAGGATATCAGTCAAATATGCAAAGAAATGTTATTTGCCAAATCTGCAATAGGTCCGGTCATAATGCTAAAGTCTGCAGAAACAAAAATCAGGACAAAAGAGGTCCGGTGTATAATCAGAATCAAGACAAGGGTAAACAAAAGATGAATGCAGATGAGGTTAGGAATCAGATGAGCAAGATTTGGGTGAAGAAAAGTTCAGAGAATGTAGAGGTTGGATCCGCACCAGACTCTGGTGCTGATATTTCTTCCGGAAATTAAAAGTGAGCTCAGGCTCAGGGGGAGACTCAAAGAAAATCTTGTTTCCCCAGCCAAACAAGTGGTGCCGGATGTGGCACAAGATGCGGATCAAAGGGTTTGTAGATATGAATCTTGAGATACTTCAGTCAAGTTTTCAGAGGTCCGCATGAAGTCATGAAGAAGCTGTGATCGATCAAATAAGACCTGTTCAGGGAGATGCTCCGGTATGATAAAGGATTACAAAAAGGTCCGGAAAGATCTGGAAATGCACTATCTTGTTCTGCGGATTGGACAGAGTGTTTGAGATGATCTTGTAATATGCTACCTCGATTTATTCATGATTGAAAGATCCGGATGATATCCACAGATCAGGACTAATCCGGGATACTCCAAGCTATCCAGACAAGGTAAACCGGAATGATGTAGGTGAAGCATTTATTGCAGACAGGTATTAGGGTTCGCGGAGCAATTTAAGGGATTTCTCAAAGGTCATTTGCTCATTCTGCACTCGAGAAGAAGCGAAAAGTGGAGCTCTGCAACAAGGTTCTTCAAGCACACCAAGGATCTCCTGCCGAAGCTATTGGATAAAGAAATCAATCCAACCACTCCGTGCAAACCGAAGGCGCATAAGGTATTCTCCGTTTTTCATTACCTCACTGCAAATCTTTGAAGAATGGCTACTCCAAACATAGTTAAGATCTCTGATAGACCTCGCCCCTCATTCAAGAAACATCCCTACAAATCATTGGAGGTAGACCCACTAGGAGCCTTCTCTAGTGTTCCTCACGGAGTTTTACACACCGAAGACATTAGGGTTTACATACATGCAAACATTGAGGAATTTGGGGAATTCAAATTAAGAGACCTCTATCACAAGCAGCTGATTGACAATGCTTTTGAGCTTAAACCAGAGTATAAGGATATTCAGAAGAAACAATTTGAGCAATTTATTCATTTCCCCTACTTTGAAGAAGATGAATGGGTCCGGTATGTACTGAGCAGGATGCATGACAACTTTCTATGGCTAGATAGACCCTGTAAGATCACAAAAGAGGCAATTAGAGCAGTAACTGGCCTATACTCTTCCGGAGGGGTACCTATCCTCAAATCTGTCAAGAACAACATTGTAACAGAGGCCACCGGATCAAAATTTGACAAGAGGGCAATGACCATTGAAGATATTTCGGATCCGGATATCAAATATGCATCAATGATAATAGGATACAAGATCTATCACTCCAGCAGGGAGAATTCTGTATCCGGAACTGCAGTATACACTGCTTTTGAAATGCTAAGGAAAAATGCAGAATATGACCTCTGCGAACTACTGCTAAGCCAATTAATGGAAAATATACAGAAAATCAAGAAGGATAAGAAGAATTCCTTCAAGTATGGTACTCTTATTGTATGTCTATTCTTCTACTTCATGAATGAGCTACCCGGAACAAGTGGATGGGTATGGCAGAATGACAAACCTGTTGCAGTCTAGATAAGAGACTACTTGCATGGACTTGGGGATGCAAAAGCGAGAAATTCAGCTCTATGGGGATACTTCAAAAACTTTCAGAGCATGATGCAAGCAAGAGAGAGAATTCCTCAGTCTCTCATTGAGAAATACAAGGACTCAGTGTGCTTTATGGTTGACACTGATCAGTGCCTAATGGAGGCAGTGGAGCCAAGGACTGTCTGGATCATGCCCATGGGGTATGAAGTTGATGAACAGATAGTGGAGCTGCATGTTCAACACATGCTAAGTCAGCCCAAAGATCCTAAGGCAGAAAGGTTTGGAACCTTTGAGGAGCTGAGTGTAAAAATACATGTAGAACTCAGGGAACCTGAGATTAAAAGAAAGGTAAGAAAAGAAGTAGAGCACATTGCTCAAGGCCTAGGTATCTCAAAGGAGACACTTGATGCCAGCCGGGAAAAGAGGAGGAAGGCCGAGGAAGAAGAGAAAAGCAAAGAAAGTGCTCCGGTTGGAGCTCCCACCCGGACCAGATCAACAAAGAGATCTGCACCTCCCTCAACCAAAAGTTCAAAACCGGAAGTCCAAGCATCCGGTAAGAGATCCAAGACAAAAGCCACAAGGGCTTATGGAAGCCAAAAGGATGAAGAGGAAACAGAATCAGATGAGGGAGTAAGAGAAGTAAAGAAACAGAAGAAGAAAGGATCCGGTAAGCCCTCCACAGGCCAAGACAAGGATGAAATGGCAGAGGTAACTGTTGAAAAGCCCACTCTGTCACTAGAGAGCATAATCAAGTCGGTCACGGTGGATGGAAACCTTCAACCAATGACTGAATCCTATGATGACTTCAGTGAGGCAGACCAAAAGACTCTGCAGGAAGCCACAGTTAAATATCTGAACATATACAATAAGGCTTTCATTGAGATCATATCTCTCATTCCTAAAAGCCTAGAGAAGGAAATGGAAGTAAGAAAGAATAATGCTCATGCCAAAGATCTTGAGATCCGGGAGCAGATAGCTATTCAGCTATATCCTCAAATTGATCCCAAGACAATGAACATTATCTTCAAGGACTGCAAAGATGAGTTCAGAAGCAAAGCCAGGATGAATCAACTCATGCTTGGTGAGACTGACAAAGTGGCCCAAGAAACAGAAGAGATCCTCCGGAAGGCCTTCAAAAGGTTCAATCTTCCTGTTGTAGAGGACTTAGGTGCAGAAACAGCTGCTGATTTGGAATCTTTTGTTCCGGAAGAAGTGAGCCCTGAACAGACAAGTGAGGACTTGGGACCCTCTGCTCCAGAAGAAGGGGCCCATGAACAAGTTAGCATCTCTCCTCCGGTTTCCCCTACAGTCTCCGGATCCAAAGAAGAAGAGCAATTACAGGAGAAGGAAGCAGTGGTGAAAGACAAAGAGGTTGACAGTTCTAAGACTGCAGAAGAAAAGAAACATCTGTCTCCGGCAAGAGACACTGCACAAACTGTTCAACAATTTTTGAGTAAAGAAACTTTAGAGATTGATGAACCGGAGCTTCTAAAAGGCCCATTTGATTTTGACTCTCTCTCTCCGGTACAAACAATGAAGATAGCTTCATTTGCAAATGCCAAGGCAAATGAAAAGCTCCTGAAGTCTCATATGGAAGACTGTGAGTTGATAGAGGCTGCTTCCGGAGTACTTGTGAAGATCATGCCATCAATCCAAATAGATCCGACAGCCTCCACTTCCGGTAATCTAAAAACCTTAGTCAGCAGTGTTGATACACATTTTGATTCTCTAGAAAAATCAGCTGAAGAAAAGGTCCGGAAGGAATTTTTGGATAAGAGATTTTCAGAGATATTAGAATTAATTTCTAAAGATAGGAAGATTGTAAGCATTGGAATAAAGAGCTTAGAGAATGCTCTTAAGGATGGCGGTGATATCTATAAATTTTGTATATCCTGGTCAAAGGCAACAGCAGCATTTGACAAGAAAATAAAAGAGGAACAGGATAAGCTACAAAGCTTATCTCAAAGTTTTGATCCTCTCTCTTCCTCTATAATAAATCAAGAATGTCAGACTATTGCAGTCTTGAACGAAATAAAGAATCTTGAGAAGGAAAGGAAGAACATCACCAACCGGATGGGAGAACTTAGAAGGATTATAATCCCTAAGTTGGAAACCATGCATGAGGCCATCAGTGATGCTAGGACCACCGCCCAAACAAAAGATCCGACAGATCTCAAGCGGGCAGAAGCGTTTGCATTTTTGTTAAGTGGTCACATTTCAATTTTGGACAGAATGAAGCAAAGTTGGGCTACCGAAATGATTCAATTACAGACATCCTTTGCAGACATTCTTCAATATATGTGAGTATGTAAATATGCGGCTAAGTATAAGAAATTTTTGAAAATTTTGATATGCGGACCCTACCCTTTGCCATTGATGTCAAAGGGGGAGTGAGGAGCAGTGAAAAATGAGGGATCCAACTAAGGGGGAGTTCCGGAAATTGTATATAAAGACAGAGCATCAGCAAAGGGGGAGCATAGTGAAAACACTTATTCATTTTTCACTAAGTGTTGCCATCAATGCCAAAGGGGGAGATTGTTGGCAAGAGACACTATATGGATTCATGGTTGTTGTCATTGATGGCAACAAAGGTCATCCCACATATCCGCAAGTCATGATGTGTCTCTACCGGAAGTCAGAATAAAGAATGTTGTGGTCCGGTGAAGAAGAACAGAGCATGTGGCAAGGTCCGACAGATTGGTCCGGACCTCTCAGTGGAAGTGTCTTGGTGCAGTGCGGATTTGGGGAAGTCAAGAGGACTACCTTGAGTGGTATATTCCAAGGATTTAGCCTCCGGTGACGGACAAGGAAAAAGATATGAATGGTTGAGTACCGGATTCCTGAGAGACAGTGAAAATAGAGGAAGAACTGACTGGCAGAGTATCAGACTGCTTTCCGGATGAGTTACTATTGATGACAGAGGTTGTGAAGGCATGAATCATGTTTGGCCGACATGATTAATGATATCTACAAGTATATGCTTTATCCGCATTGCTTGGTGAGGAAGGATTCAGCCGACAGAATGAAAGTTTATAAGAAACTAGACTGTTCCGGATGCCGACTAGAAAGGTGATGAAATTACTTGTGCGGATATATATAGAGGATGGATTTAGTTGTGAAGTGTGTAGTGTGTGTAGAGAGATATGCGAATAAGTCCAGAGAAAGAGCAGAGGTAGCAAAAAGGATCCGGTATGTGAAAGATAGCAGAATAAAGAACAGAGGAAAGATGAAGTGCAGCAGATCAGTGTACTGAGCCTAACCGGAACTGAACTCCAGCATATGCAGATGCTTCCAATCAGTTCAAGACTGTGATTCTCATCACTTTGTAGACAGTGTGTCTTTTTGTAGGCAGTGGGCCTCTTGTGAGCAGTGTGCTCGGGCAGTGAGCCCTAATTGGCAAGTGCCATTTTTGTAATTTCCTATTCTTCTAACAGAGAATAATTCTTGGGTTAATCACCCCGTGGTTTTCTCCCTTAACAGGGTTTCCACGTCAAAAATACTGTGTCATGTGTTTCTTACTTCATGGTTAATGTTTTTGTGTTTGATTTTATGCTACATCAATTAAAAGAAAAGTTCAATAAGGGAAATAATTAGGATAACTGATTCACCCCCCCCTCTCAGTTATCAACAAAAATGTGTCAATTGAGAGGACTAATAAGCCCCAAGCTAGATTCAATGTCAAATCTTGCAACAGAAGCACTGAAAGAAAATGCACTAATAAACACACCTTTTGATATACAAAAAGCATAGAAATTAGTCTTCCTACTAAGTGGGCATATTCATATTCTAGATAATGCAAAGAAGAGTTGGGATAGAGAGTTAGTTGAAATTAAGAACATTTTCAACAACATCCTACAACCCACAACAAACTAAGTTAGAGATTGTATTTGTACATATGTGACAGAATATGACAGTTTTGCAGTTTTGACAAAATTTTGATCCTTGTACATACACATTTTCCATTGATGTCAAAGGGGGAGAAGAAGATCAGTGAAAAATGGGCAAACATCTAAGGGAGAGAAGAAAAACATAGTATATTTAGAAAGGGGGAACAGACAAGCATTTTTCACTAAGTGTTGCCATCAATGCCAAAGGGGGAGATTGTTGGCAAGAGACACTACTTTGATGACTGATTGAATGTTTTCATTGATGGAAAAAAAGAAATGATATTCCACTGGCATGGAAAATAGACTTTACTCTAGAAGGATAAATGGCTAAGTATGGGCAGCATACATTATATAGTGTAAATGACAATGTTTGTGTCAGTACGCCTCCATAGTTGAAGATAATTACTTATAGTTCAGGTATGATATTCATAGATATCTGGTGATCTCATGCTCTAGTTCTCAAGTTCTAACTTCCTTCAGAAGTCATATGGTGAAGTATCTAAGTCTGGGTGAATAGAGTTAAGACAGGAACAATGCATAGTACCATAGTAAAAGGGTATGCATTCCTCTGCTATTGCATATTTTGTCCTGTGGTTTGGAAGGTATACTAAGAGATCCATAATGAATGTTTTTTATGAATCTTTGAGTCTTTTATGGTCCGCAGTAAGAGTTATGATGTGACAGTTGAATTGGTCAAGCATGTTCTTAAGAACCAAGCTGACAAGCATTTTAGATCATTATGCAGAGAAGATATACTATTTGAACAATCAATCTAAGTGGTTGAATGATTGGTGCCGACCTATATGAAGACTATTGAATGATTTTTTGGGTCCGTATTGTAGATTGTGCACAAGTTCAAGCCGACAAGATATAACATTTGTATACACTATTTATATTTGGCTTGCCGACCTAATTATGAGATGAATCTTGTAGCAAATATATATACTCGATGCATTTCAGTGTTGATTGATAAAAATGTGGAAGTATATGTGTAAATTCAATGTGTGTGCGATCTAAAGCAGAATTGTGACTAGAAAAAGATAGTAAGGGCAGAAGAGCATAGTTTATGTAGACCAAATAGTATGAAGCCTTTTGAATATGTATATTAAACTAATTGGTACTGCACCTTAGCATTTTGTAGATGCACTTGTAGCAGTCAACTCTTGGCAGTGAGCCAATTCTTTCTTCTATCTTCTATCTTTCTTTCTCTATGGATAGTGAGTCCACTTGGACAGTGAGTCCACCTATAGTGAGCATTTCTTTGGGCAGTGAGCCTTATGTATTCTGGTATTGCTATCATAATATATTGTGAGCTAACACTCACCGTGGTTTTTCCCTTTTTGGGTTTTCCACATAAAAATCCTGGTGTCTATGTGTTGTCTTTATGGTTGTTGTTCTTATGTTTATTCTACTTTCATGTTATTGAATTTGGTAATTAGATTAAGGAACAACAAAATAAGTGGTTTTGTAGAATACTGATTCACCCCCCCTCTAAGTATTCTTTGCGTTCAACACTAAATCCCTACAAGATAGCATGGATTCAAGATGAGCACAAGGTACTGGTAAGTGAACAATGTAACTCAATGCTTCTGGATTAAACTATGTGATAGTATTTTTCCCTCAACATTTTGGATCACACTACATGATCTATCAGCAAGAGAAAGAAAGAAAGAGAGGAGAATAGAATAGATGTATTTGCAGACCTAACTGGTTAAATAGAAAGGGGAAGGGAAATGGCATAGGAACCCATAGACTATACGAGAAACAATGCAAAAAAGAACTAATCACCAACACAACAAAATGTAGTGGGACTCCACAAGACCAAGAACTACTAGAGAGCAAGCAGCCAACTAAAGCAATACAATAACAATAAAAACTTAAAACTCCAACATATATATATATATATATATATATATATATATATATATATATATATAAGATGAAATAATAACAAAATAAATGGAAACATGACAAGAGCAAATGAGTAAATATAAAAAAGTAAACAAGAAGACAAAACCAAGAACCTAGAGATAGAAGAGTAAAAAGATCAAAACTGAGAGGAAAAAACTAGCCTAAAAATAGAGAACAACCAAAAACAAAGAAGCCTAAAATAAATATGGACAATAACAAATACACCCAACACCAACAAGAAGTATAGGATCTTATATCAAGATGAGGTATTGTGTGATATTATGCCGATTGATGTACATGCCATATATTGTTGGGGAGACCATGGTAGTATGATATAAAGGCAATACATGATGGAAGGAAGAACACTTTTACTATAACATCAAATGAGAAGAAACATATCTTGATACCTTTGAAGATGAACCTACAAGTGAAGTATGTGGAAATGCTAAAATATGTTTAGTGGATGGAAGGAAATGTTTGGATGGATTGAGACATGAGAATATGTGTTTTTCTTTGATTCCAAAGAAGTGTGGCACCTTAAGTGCAGAAACTGCCACCACAAAAGAGGAAGAACCACCGCCAGAGGAAATACCTGAATTGTTGATAAAATACCAAGATATCATTTCAGAGAATGTACCTGAAGGATTGCCACCAATCTGGAGTATCAGTCACCATATGGGCCTTATACTAGGAGCTAGTTTTCCTAACAAAGCAGCACATCGAATGACACCAACAGAAAATGTGGAGATGAATAGACAAATACATGAGCTATTGAGGAAAGGATTAATCAGAGAGTTTAAGCCCATGTCTGGTACTTGTAGTACTATCACCGAAGAAATATGGAGAATGGAGGATGTGTATAGACTTGAGAGAAATCAATAAGATCAATGTTAAGTATAGATTACCATTGCCAAGGATGGATGACATCATGTATTGTTTGAGTGGAGCAAAATATTTCACAAATATAGACTTGAAAAGTGGATACCATCAGATCAGGATCAGAGAAGGAGATGAGTGGAAGACTGCATTCAAGACAAATGAGGGATTGTATGAGTGGTTAGTTATGCCTTTTGGATTAACTAATGCACCAAGTACTTTCATGAGATTGATGAATGAGGTTTTTAAGAAATTCTTGGGTAAGTTTGTTATTGTATACTTGGATGATATTCTGATTTTCAGTAAGACAAGAGGAACATTTGTGGCATATTAAACAAGTATTACAAAGGCTAAGAGAGGAGAAATTGTTGATAAATATCAAGAAATGTAGTTTCATGAAGGTATACTTGGGATTTGTGATTTATGTGGAAGGATTGAAGATGAATCCTGAGAAAGTTAGAACAATTGTTGAGTAGCCAACACTTGTGAACATTGGAGAGGTAAGATCATTTCATGAATTAGCAAGTTTCTACCAGAAGTTCATTAGAAATTTCAATACTGTATGCACACCAATGATAGAGACATTGAGGAATGACAAGAAGGATTTCAAGTGGACATCAAGAGCAAATAAGAGTTTTGAATTGTTGAAGCAGAAGGTGATAGAGAAACTAGTGTTAGCACTACTAGATTTTGACAAAGTATTTCAAGTTGATTGTGATGCTAGTGGGAATGCAATAGGAGTAGTGTTAAGTCAAGAAGGGATACCAATAGCATATTTCAGTGAGAAGTTGAATGATGCAAGGAGGAGATATTCAGTTTATGATCAGGAGTTCTATGCCATAATTCAAGCCTTGAAGAAGTGAAGACATTAATTGTTGCCAAAGGAATTTGTGTTGTACACTGATCATCAACCTTTGCAATATTCGAATAGTTAGGGTAAGTTGAATCATAGACATATGAAATGGGTAGAGTTCATGTAGAGTTACACATTTGTATTGAAGCACATGAGTGGGGAGTCAAACAAAGTTGTAGATACATTGAGCAAAAGAAGGAATTTGTTGATAGAGATGAGGGTAGAAGTACTAGGATTTGAAGAACTTAAGCATATGTATGAAGAGGATCTTGATTTTGTAGAAGCATGGAAAGCATGTAAGGAATCTATTGTGATAGCTAGAAGTAAGTGGTTGGATTATTTCATTTAGGAGGATATGTTGTTCAAAGGAAATCAGGTGTGTATACCTCAAAGTTCAACGAGAGATAATTTGATCAAGGAGAAGCATAGTGGTGGATTAGCAAAACATTTTGATATTGATAAGATATTGGCTTTGGTAAGTGAAAATTATTTTTGGCCTCAAATATATAAGGATGTAAGGAAATTTGTTCAGAGTTGCTAAATTTTTAAGTTTCAAAAGGAAGTAGTCAGAATGCTAGATTGTACAAATCTTTGATAGTACTAGAGAGACCTTGGGAAGATATAAGCATGGATTTCATTTTAGTTTTCCAAGAACAGAGAGAGGACATGATTCTATATTTGTAGTAGTGGATAGGTTTTCAAAGATGGCACATTTCATTCCTTGTAAGAAGACAAATGATGTTGTACATGTTGTTGACCCATTTTTTAAGGAGATTGTGAGATTGCATGAATTACCAAAGAGTGTAGTTTCAGACAGGTATACAAGATTCATTAGATATTTTTGGAGGACATTGTGGAAGAAGATGAAGACAAATTTAAAGTTTAGTTCAACATTTCACCCACAAATAGATGGACTAAACTGAAGTGGTAAATAGGAGTTTGGGTAACTTGTTGAGATGTTTAGTAGGAGACAAAGCAAGAAATTGGGATCTAATTCTACAACAAGCAAAGTTTGCATACAATAATTCAGTGAACAGAAGTACAGGGAAAACACCATTTGAAGTTGTGACAGGAATACAACCTAGAGGAGTAGTAGAGTTAAGAGACATTAGCATGGATAACAAAAGGAGTACAGAAGCAGAAGAATTTGTAGGATACATGGAGATAGTACATAATTAGGTTAGGAAGCATTTGGAGGAGAGAATAGTAAGTATAAGGAAGAACTAGATGAGAAGAGGAGACATAAGGAATTTTTAGTTGGAGATGAAGTAATGGTATATCTTAGGAAGGAGAGATTTCCATTAGGGACATACAACAAGTTGAAAATGAGGAAGTTTGGACCATGTAGGATTCTTAAGAAGTTTGATTTAGGAAATGCATATGAAGTGGAGCTACCAGAGACATTTGGTATATCACCTATATTCAGCATTGTAGATCTATATCAGTATCATGAGGGGGAATCAAGTAATAGTCTTAAAGATGGATTGAAGGACCAGTTACCACAACAATAACTAGAGTAGATAGAGTAGATTTTAGATAACAGAAATGGGCGTAATACCTGATGCAAGTAGTATAAAGAGTATTTGGTTAAGTGGAAAGGAAGACCGAACAAGGATTCATCATGGATTTTGCACGCTGAGGTAGGCCACCTTGGTTTTCCTCTAGCCCCAAAAAAGTGAGGGACTCACTTTTTCAACAACCCTAGGTGTCTGATGCAAGAGCATCCCAGGTTGTAGAGAAATCTTGCATAAACCAAAAATATTTGCTTTCTTTTCTTTTCTTGCATTTCAGTTGCAGTTTAGTCATTTGTAGTTTCAACATTTTCTACTGCATTCTACCGCATCTTCATTCTAGAGCTTAGGGAGAAGGATTTAGTTTCTATGCCATGTCAGTTACATCATACTCAGATTTCATGAGACTTGGATTTATTTGCAGAGAGAAATCAATTTCATAGATCAAGGCATTCTTTAGTTGGCACAAGCATACATGGTTTGCGGAGCACTTCTGTGACTGGCAAAGCCAAATGGAACATCACACAAGGCAATTTGGGACTAGATAGACCTTCGTTGAGAACCGGACCAAGTTTCATTCATTTGCAGAGCATTACGAAGAGTTGTAGGCCGACCTACATATTTCCTACATTCATTGGAGTTTGAGATCACTTAAGGCCGACGCGAAGGATTCTTTGAGCTAGAGAATGATATATACATCTCTTAGATGCATTATGAAGGTAGTTAGTTGACATGATACAATAAAGTCAAAGATAGTTTCTTTCCAGAGGCACTTCAATGCCATAACTTTCATATATGTTGTAAATCAGAAAGTAGACCTGTGAGCCCTTTGATTGTAGCCCGCATGTTGCTGACATATTTAAGCATTATAATTGACTAATATATTGAGCACATAAATCTTCCATTGCATTCTATTCTTGTTTTGTTTTTGTTGTGTTTTACTCTAGCTGCATGGTTGGACAATCCCTTCTCAGGACCCTCCATCCATGACTGCACCAGTAGTTGGCTTGTGGCTACCTTAACACTTATTTAAGTTATAGAATCATTGATATAGTCTTATATAGGTAGTTAGTTCGACTTGGGTAGCATCCATGACATAAGTATGGTATATATGAGGTAGAGGTTGGTTATTATGATATACTACACGTATTGTGTTCTTATTGAAGACTATTGGAGGTATCCCCCTCGAAATAGCATATTATTGACTATTTTCAACATATTTACTATTATATTCAACTATTGTACAAGTTATTTAATTACACACCCCAAACAAAAAATGATTGTGACACTTTATATTTAGTGCAATTTTAATTTCCACAAGCCAAAACAACAAAATGGTGTTTGAATTTGGTACAATGTAAATGCCAAAATTAGGCTATAGTTGAAAGTACAAATTCTAAGAAAAACTTGATCAAATTAATTGCAAATCTGAAAAGTACTCGAAAAATTATGTACTTTCAAAAAATTCATAAAAAACTGTTACCATATGAGCCCAAACAAAGCCCTAGAAGTTTTGAAAATGAGAACTCGTCAGCAACATGTGTGAAAATAGAAATTTCTAGACAAACTAGACACCAAAATCAAAATCTTTCTATACCACTATGAATCCTATGAAATTCCAGCCCAAATTAAAAAAACATTGCTTGAAAAAAGGAGCAAAAATGAGCAAGATACAAGCCTGTGAAGTTCGACTGCAAAATCAAAAACTACAATTAGAGAGGGTGGCAAATTTGAAAATGGTTCTATTGACGCAATGCTGACATCAGTAGAATCTAGTTATAGAACCTTTGAAGATTCCCTAAAATATTCCTATATTCACAAAAAAGATGACATCAGCTACCAGAAAGATGATGTTAGCAATAGGGGCCGATTTGATGATGTCAGTAGTATGAATGTTGATGTAAGAAAACAAAAATTCTTTCTGGTGATAGAATATTCAATATATTACCAAAAATTATGTATGACTTCTGTGAAATGACATCATGCTAACAGAAGATTCAAAGATTCCTCCGAAATAGACAGGATTCATTGGAGATTCTAAAACTACCAATGGTTTTATCCAAACCATTGTTTGGTTCTGAAAACCACCCTTGAAACTACCTTTGACTAGTGGGAAACCGCTTACTGGTCAAATATTTGTGGTCATCGATGGATGTCAGTAGGGAAATATTCCCTGAATGTTCGCCAGTGGTTGGTTTGTTTATACCGCTGAGTGTGTGGGTGCCGGTAAAGAGGTCGACTGAGGAAAATAGGCGGGATGCACCTAGGGACAAGGCAGCCATGTGGCACCTGTTGAAGGGTCTAATGCTACTTGTGGGTACTTAGGCCTATGTAGGGCTTGTACCCTACTTATGTAGGTACTAAAAAACTCCACAGAAAAATAACGTTTAATCCATAGAAAAGGCTTTTAACCAGCAATATTGTCATGTTATCTAAAAATGTTGAAAATTTGTTTATTAAGATTTAATTGGAACTATTTCTAAGAATTTTATTGATTGTTCATAAAGTATATTGTTGCATAGTATTGATTAAATATCAAAGGATAAATAAGATATGTTTTTAAAGGAGAACTCTCAATGAGACCCTATGATGGCCAAGAAATTCACTTGGTAGAGCAATGAGCTGATTTGACATATTTGGACAACAAGTTGATAGATTTTGCAATATTGTCATGTTATCTAAAAATGTTGAAAATTTGTTTATTAAGATTTTCTTGGAACTATTTCTAAGAATTTTAATGATTGTTCATAATGTATATTGTTGCATAGTATAGTTTGTTTGAATGTTGTGAGATTATAGACATTGAATTCCTTCAAGTTGTTTGTAGTGTTTAGTGTGTAAGGTCAATTTTGATTGCAATGGTCAAATTAATTAATTTTTTTAAAGATATCTCTCATATAAACAAGCCTTTAGAGGAGAAGAATAAAGTTGAGATCGTGAAATGATCTTCTTTGTTATTTGATAAATAGATGTGCATATGTTAAAACCAAATTTGTGTTGTATTATTGTCAAGTTGTTTGAATTAATTTCCAATGTTTCTATAAATAAAATGGGATGCCAAGACAACACAAACATGACCAAAGTGACAAAGACCAAATCCTAATCTAATGAGAAAGTTTATGAAAATGATGTTTTAAGATAAAAATAGGGAGATGAATAGAGAGACATGTTCATGCAATCTTTCCTTAAGTTATTTTCTGGTTTCAATAAATTAAAGATACATGGTCATTTATCTTCTTCAACGATGCCATTTTTAAACATGATGGAATAAGTTTACTAAGAGGCCATGACATATATGGTGCCCAATTGACGTGATGAAATTAACCCTAGACTATCAAATGGCATACTGTACCTATTTTGAGTTTTGTTCCTCAAATTACAAACCTCAAAACTTTATTCTGAAATACCCAAGTTATGTATAATATTTGGTTCAAATTTTTATTCTGAAAGGCATAACACTGAATTTTAATTTAATATCAAATTTTAAGCTAAGATATCTTTAAAAAATAGAGTTGGAAGTTTTCTATGCTAACTAGAGATACTTGTACAATTAATTGTGAGAATTTCCTCATTATTAGTACCCTTTTATTCTGAACCTATGCAATTTGCTAAGTCAAGGGTTTTCGTTTTCTTAAACTTTTTTGTCATGGGATTTATGGGTCGATATTCATTAATGACTTGCGCTCTTAATCAAAAGTCATGGACATCTTTATCAAAAACATAGTACTTATCAGACTCAAAAACAAAGACAAATAGAACAAGAACTGTAACGAGCTTCAAGGTTTCCAACTGTTGGTCATATAGAGTCACTAGAAATGTCATGTAAAACTATGTGTCCAGAAGAAAAAACACGTCAAATCATATCTACACAAGCACATTTGGAAAATAAATATGTTTGTTAGTATCAAATAAAATAGATACAACTATATAGTAATAAATGACTTAATCTCCCATGAAACTAACAATATAAGACTCACTATTCAACATTCTAAAGTCCAAATATCAAATGAAGTCATGAATTCCAAGACAAACAAAGATATTGATCCAAAGATGGATAAGGCTACAAAATCAAAAAACAATAATCAATTTTAGTAAATATCTACAAATTTGAGAGAATAAGCTTCCAATCATAATAAAGCATCAAGAAAAGATGCAGTTCTTATGGCTTATGTCCACTTTGAGGCAACAAATTTATAATTCCCAATCAGAGAACATAATTAGAAAAATGAAGTTTAATATGATCACTCCAAGTTTTGCAATTTGGGAAGTTCTGAAGGACATAGATATGGACATTCCTAGGACATCATGGGGATGGTTAAAATATAATTCAAGAAGGTTCACTAGCACATAAACTCGACAACATAAGCTTCTAGTATGAAATTACAACCTATTTTTTTCTTTTAAGAAGGTTTAGATGCCTCCAAAGTTCAAAGTATATAAAAAATATAACTATCAAAATTGGTCAAGTTATCAAGTACTATACCATTTCAATGTTTTTCTAAACATTTGGGAATAATTAATGTGTTTAAATTCACTAAATCATTGAATTTAAATTAGAACACTAAGTATTGTTGTCCATACTCTAGAGCATAATGTTGAGATGAATTCAAACTTAGTGGTAAACCAGTTAAAAAGAGAGAGGAAAAATGTTACTAGGTCAAGTTTGTGAGTCAAGGCTATAGACTCACTAAGCTTGACTCAGACTTGGATTTGCAAAAACATAGTACTTGTGGACCACTCCCACAAATTCAAGTATCATATATTGCATTGAAAATCCAAAGGTGATTACTAAGTTCAATCAACATACTAAGCCAAGGATTAGGAAACTTAAGATATGTTCAAATGCAGATTTTTTATATTGAAAGACATAGGAATTGCGGTGACAATAAGAAGGGCCTATGAGAAAATCAGAGAGGAGGCATTTTGTATGGGTCAAGAAACTCTGTAGAGTATGTGAGGAGACTCATCAAGCACATATCCTGTGATTGGCCGGATAGAGTTGATGAAGAGGGGGTCGAGCCCACTAAATGGGTGATGAATTGACAGAGTAATAAGGGTTAATAGTCCAATGTTAAGACCTTTAGAGAAACCCTTGCATTGCACAAAGTATCACAGTGCTAAGTGGTGGGCATGGGGGAGGTAGGATGTTTGCCAAAACTTGTGAACTAGAAACTCACACAAAACCCTAACTTAACAAATAGTTATTCACACAAGTAACAAATAGAAAAATAAACAAAAGCACTACAAAACATTAACTTACCTAACAAAAACAAAAGTTTTCAAAGCTAAAAACGATACAAGAAGGAATGTAGAATGAAGATTACCTAGGGCCCAATAGCAATTTGTAGGCCTTGTCGTCACTCGAGTAGTTTTTGATCACAACAAATTTGCCCAAACATGCAAAATACCTGCACCCATTTCTTTTTTTTAATTTTTATATTTGAGATATTTAGTTGAAAAGGTTTTAGCTAAAACCTTTTCAATTAAATATGTGTCTCCATGTCAGAGCCAAGTAGCTGCCACGTGGTTTTGACCAAATCATTTTCACCTGAAATTATTTAGTTGGCCAAAAGTGTGACATAGGTTTGTACTTTTACCTAGATATTTTTTTATTTTTTTTACCCAGTTGATATTTGTGTACCTAGATTCACTGACACAACCATTATGCAAGCAGTACACAGTATAAAGATTCTGCGGAAGATTTCGTATGGACGACAAAGGAGGGCAAAATTTTTCCCTAATGACCGTAGGCAAAAGTGTCTGATTTTGATGATTTGACAATTGATCTATGAGTTTTTTGGGCCTTTTGGACACAATGGCAGGGTCAGATTCAACCTAAAAAGATCCAAAAATGTAGCTACCTCCCGGATTTGGCAACTACCTCCCAAATTCAAACCCTTGTAGATCTTGCCTCCATTGTCCAATTTTGACAAATCAAAAGGCTAAACTAACTATATTCAACACCTTGAATACAATGGTGTACTTAGATTTGCACCAGCATGCTCCAAAATGAACTTGCAATACAAGGCCATAAAGAGGAAACCATCCCAAATTTGGTATTTCTATCAAGTTTTTTTGATTTTCCAGGTCATCATATGATGCAAGAGAAGAGCATACTCAACTAAATTCAAGATCCACCATGATTTGCATTCTATATCTCTCAAAAATGGACTAACATAAAACAATCCTAATAGCTCAGATACCATGTAAGAGTTGACTTTGAAGGTAGCCACCCAAGATCTAGGAGCTTCATGAAAGCACAAGAGAGACCAAAAATGAGAGAATAATTCTATTCTATCAAAGAATGTACAAAATTACATAATGTACATAATATGCCTTGCTTATAAAGACAAGGTTGAGATATAGATGAAGTAGGCTAATGACAAGTGTCTTACTCCTACAACATGTGATAGCTAAAAGATAAGATGCCAACTATAGGATAAGATCACATGACAACCTAGAAACATATAGACTTATCCTAAGCATACTTAACATGTGAACATGTGTGAATAGGTCTAACTAATGACTAGTTAGATAATGTGCCTAGTTCACACTACAAGGGGAAACATGTTAGGTAATATCCATATTCACACCAACAAGAGAGACTTGTCATGTCCCCTATATAGAAAATTAATTTGGTGTAATTATTAATCCATTTCCTATTTTCCCGTGGAATAATAATTAAATATAGGGAAAATAATTTATTTGTTTTGCCATAACTTTAGGAAATATTAATTAATAAGAGCAAATCATATTTAATTTGGGATTTAATTGCTCAAGTGGGAGCGTGCATTCGTCATGGATATTTTGTAACTCACATATGCTATTCTTGGATATTTTAGAATATTTTTCAAGATTTGGTTTGATTTTTCATGCAATGGTGAGGTGTAAGTGGCAATTATTTTTGGTTTGCATGGGAGGTGGAAATTCAAAAGGAATATTTTAATTAATATTTTATGTTTTTCCCTCCCAAGTTGGCATTTGGATTTTGGGTGCCCATTTTGGGCTTGGCTAATATAAATATTTTTTATTTTCCCAACAGGAGACCTTTTGGCGATTTCTCACTACTCATTTCATTGTATGAACTTTGTTCTACAATTTCTCTTCTTTGGACAAAAACCCATTAATTTCTAAGGAAATATTATATAGAGGTTGTATTAGTGCTTTAGAGTTATGTATTTTCAGTACTTTGTGAGTTTGTAGGTGTTGTGTATTTTTTCAGGTGATAGTTGTAGATTTCTGATTTTAGTGTGTTGTGTGTGGTAGTTATTGTGGTGGAGCCTCTAGGATCTGATGTATTTTTCTGTAAACATTAGTAACATGATTCAACTTGATTATCTTGCAGATGAGGCGTGGAGTTTTGCTTGGCTTGCTGAATTTCACAATGTGTATTTCAACATTGTTAGGGTTTTGTTGCGGTATTTGATTTCAGTTTTGGTTGTGACTTTTTCTATTGGATTTTTATTGATGTATTAGTCCATTGTAATGCAAAGTTAGACCATAATAATAAGAAATTAGTTGTGGGAGTTTCTGGTGAAATTTGTGCAAGTTTGATGTGAAACTAGTTTGTTTCTTGTGTTGAAATTTGTGTAGTTTGGTAGCTTTGTTCTAGAATTTATTTTTTCTGCTGCTATAGGTGTTGGTTGTTGCATCAATCCCAAAACTAATGTAAAACCTCAAAAAAACCAATAAAATCAGCTATTGGAGAAATTTGATTATTTTGGTGTTTTAAAACTAGCTGTTGCTGAGTGGAGTTTGTGAAGTAATTTTTGGGAAATTTGTTAAAATAATTTTTAGTTTTGATTTCTATTGAGAAATTGATTATTGAGGATATTACATAGTACTCGTAGATAAATTTAATATACATCTTCTCCAAAATTTTAGCTCTTTTGGCCATTGGAAACCTCTTTCATAAGTAGTAGACAATTCTTATTTTGAGGGGAAAAGTATCTATTTTTGCATTTTGTGAAATATTCCCATTTCATAGGGTTATATTCTCATTTTATACCCTATTCTATGAAGTAGTTTGCATGCACATCAACATGGAGGGAAAATGCAATGGTGAAAATTCCATACACATGCCTATTTCCTATATGTTTTGGTATCACTTTGATCATGGTATCATAAATGCAATAATTAGATTACAAATGGATATTAACATGGGATTGCTGTATGGCCCTCCCCTGCTATTGTTGTTGCTGATGGGACTATTGTTGGTGTGCCTTTTATGACTGGGACTATTGCTACAGGTGCACCGTATGCTGCTGGGGTTGGTGTTGCTGTGACAATTTCTTCCTCTCCCCAAGCTCTGCCCCCTTCTAAGGATTTGGTGAGAACCTCACCTCCTTCGTCTTCTATTTCTGCGAATGGAGATAATGATCTCTTTTGGACTATTGTCCAAATAAAGGAGAGAGGCCTTCCTAAGTAGGTTTCTCAGACTCATACTCGGGCCAAGGGTGTACGACCTGCTAGGTCATGTTATGAAATTGTTTAGTCTATTGTTCCTTGCTACCTTGTTGTTGGTTTTCCTCTTTGGGCTTTGCTATCCATCCATTGTTCATGTGTTGTTTTTGGCCTACGTGAGGCTTTTGCTCTACCCTCTGGGTTGTTCTGTAAAGGGCTCTGGACCCTCTTTTCCAGTTGAATTAATCAAAAACATGTGTAATATTTATCGCACATCCCAATCCCTATCATCACTAATCCCTAGAGTTTCACCTCTAATCTCTAAATTAACTATTCCTCACCTTCGATTATATCTATAGGTGCAAACTTGATCCAAGTGAGTTGCACAATTATAGATTTGATCCTAGAGCTTTTAAATTAAAAACTTTAAATTCTTTCCTTCTTGACTAATCCACTAGCCATTATGAGCCAACTTGATGTACATTATATTGACTTGTATTCTTGGTTGTTGTATTTAAGGAGATTCATCCATTCATTTGAAGTGATGTGTGAGATCATCTAGCAATGCAAGAAGAACATCTAGATCTAAGATATTGAAGGAGAATCTACTCAAGTCATTTTTCTTCTTATGATATTAGCCCAGGTTCATCACATGCTTTCTTTCATCTTCAAATCTTCACTAATAGTCATAAAGGTTGTCCATCCAAGGGTTTCACATAGAAGAGTATGAACCTAGCAATTTGGTAAACTCCCCAAAGGTGTTTGCAAGCATTGCTATTCCTTACTAATTATTAAAAATTATAAACCAAGGTGAGTGAGATTCAACAATTTGTATTTTATCATATTAGATTCACACATCATAGGTTTAGATCCTCACAAATGATCAACTTTATAGTTGTAGAGATGAGACCCGCACTAGTTACAAATAACCAATTTTTAGAATTTGAGATCTTCATCTAAGTCTATCAAAAAATCTAGAGTATTGGGGAATATTTTTTTTCATATTTGTTATAGTGCTTCCCTATCATCAAAATCTATTTAAGTATTGATGGTGTCAGATTGTCATTGATGTCAAAAAGGTCTTGCAGGATCTTGGGTTGATATTAGTGAACATCTAAAGGTCACTAATCAGGAGGTAAGTGCAAGAGGTTGATGCAAGTTGAGGTTATACTTCAAAAGATAAGGACTTGCTTCATATGTGTGTTCTTGCTTCATCAAGAGTTGTGTGAAGTTGTTGACAAGAGTTGTCATATCATAGCTTGTTCAGTATAGTTGATACAGATGACATGATATGTAGTGGCAGTGGCTTAGTCATTTGATCTCAGTGAAACATAGTAGTCTTCATCATGATTTGATATCTAGGTGTATGGTTGCATTTTTCAGGTGTTTGTTATTTGGTATTCTCTACAATAAGGTTGGTATTATGTGTGGCATACTCTGTATCAAGGATTGGTTTCATTATGGTAGAGGTGATCTTAGGAGTTATAATAGTTCATATGTGTTGAAGTGTTGGATCATATAGCTCATGGCTCAAAAAGGTTTACTCTTAACTCTTTCAAGGATGCCTTGAATTTGATGCTTATGGTTTCATGGTCACATTTCGGGATTGATCTTCATATCAAGACATCAAGATCATCAAGATCATCAGGAGTTATGATGAATCATGTTTTTGATATTGACATGTTTTCTATTTCATATTAGAATATATATGAATCATGCTCATCATCAGGGGTTGTTGGATTGAGTTGACTGCAGGTTGTCATCATCATCAAGAATCTTCATCAGGAGGATAGATGTTGTGCATTACATATGACAATGGTATTAAGGTTTGATCATGATGAATGGTATAGTATTTTAGAGATGTTGCAAGACTTATATCTTGATAGATAACTTATATCTTGACAGATACATTTTATGTTGTTTTAATGATTCACATAAAAGGTTTTGAATGGAGCTTAAAAATACTAAATCCTAACATGACTACCTCTTTACTCTCTCCTATCACAAACAAGTAGCACCTTTTGTTATAAAAGGAGGTTGACCTGCAGTTGCAGGTAAAAGTCACTTGAGTGACTTTCTAAAGGGTTTAAGTGCCGTGTGATAACCGGCCCCATTATCTTCTTTACCTCTAGCTGTAGTTTCATCCTTATACGGGGAGCGACCTTATTTAGTTTGAATTTTTTTTAAGACCACTAAAGTCATTTTTAAAAGGCATCGAATATCTTATTCAAGAAAAAGTATCTAAAAAGCTTTAGAAAATTTGGGGCACATTTGGTGCATTGATTTTAGAAGTTTTTTTTAGGAAATTTTTTTAAAATTTCTATTTTATTTGCCTTTTAAACAGGCATGAGATTTGGGAACTTAAGGATGGATATGAGTTTTTTTATGAGGAAAGTTTTTTTTTAAGATACTATTATTTTGTGAGTAGAGGATATTTTTGGAGCTATTTTTTTTGGTGATTTGATTTACTCTTGCAGATTGAGAAGATGAATTTATAGAGAGAAAAGAAAAAATGGATCAAGGAATTTTTGTACAAGGTTTATGAAGAAAACATTTCCAGAAAGATTTTTTGAGAAGAAGAAGAAGCTTAGCGGATTTGAATGTAAAAGCATGAAAGTTTTTAAGGAGAATTGTTTTTTGTAGATCATAGAATATGAAGGGTTATTTTTCTTTTTGAAAAGAAATTACAAGAGGATTTATTTTTTGCAGATGGATTGATGTTTTAAGATTGATATTTCATTGAAGATTTTTTATTTTGTGAAGATATTTGTAAGGGGAAATTGAATAGTTTGTTTTTATGCTCAGAGAACATGAAGAGTTTATAATGGGGCTTGATATTATATGATTTTGTTTGGAGATGTTTTTTTGTAGATAGAAGGAGAAGATTTTGAAGAGGTTATTGAAGAATTGAATAGGCACAGAGGAATATGAAAAGATTTTTCCTTGCAGGTGGAAGGATATTCAATTTGTATAATATTGTTTTTCAGGTGCATTGAATATAAGTCTTGGGAGACAAAGATGAAATATACAGATGATGAGTTTTAGAGGTTGATTATATAGTGTGTGTGGAATTGTATACATAAATGAAGACATTTTCTACAAGATCCTCTTGAAGAGTAAAGAAAGATGAGAATATGATACTGGGTATGTGATGAAGAAAGAGTGTTGAGTTATGTAGAGATAATTAGATGAATTGTTATGCATGTGTGAATGAATTGAGAATTGAATGGAAATAGAGTATCCCTCTGATCTTGTTTATTACTTCTATTGGTGATTTGGTTTGCCAGTGAGGCTTGTAGGTCAGTGAGATCTATTTGTTTGCCAGTGAGGTATATCTGTGTAGGAAGTGGGTACTTCTATTTGGTATTGGAGTTGGTGCTCCATAAGGAGTTGGTGCTCCTAGATACATTTTGTATAGCCAATGAGGCATGCTTTTCAGTTAAGCCAGTGAGGTAGTTTTGAGTGGTTTTTCTACCTCGAGAGGGTTTTCCACTCCAGTAATTCTTGTGTTAATGATATGCTTCTATGTGTGTATTTGCTTCTATGTTAAGATTTATCTCTATGTGGTCCTGCTCATAATTTTCATTATCAAACTTATACATATATGTGTAATAGTTTATTGATGACTTGCTCTTTCTGAGTCTTGTAAATTAAAAGTTATAATAAGTTGCAAAAACTTACACAACACTGATTCACCCCCCCTCTTAGTGTTGTCCTGAACTCCTACAAGTATCACATTTAATTTTATTTAATTTCAAATTTTATTTGCATTTCCAACAACAATTAACCCCTATTACAATTAATCTAAATTGATTATTTTATATATTTATTTAATTGGCCTAAATATATCTAATGTGAAACATTTAAACCCTTAAAATAAGCATCACAAATTTAATTCTTTACTTTTAAAATATTTAAACTAACTTGGTAATACTATTTAATAGTAAAAAATGTTAATTTTTAGTTAAAATAATAAACTGATGTATATTAATTAAACTAATTAATATCAATTGTGCTCTATTTTCTGTCCCTGGGCTTGGTTTTGTAATAGGGTTTGACACCCTTGTTTTGTTGCTTATCTAATAAAAAACATAGTTAAATAAAATAGTATATATATTTGTCTATAAATATTAAATATTAAATTATAGTGACCCAAATATTAATTTATTATATTGTCTATTATTTGTATTAATATAATATTCATATTAATATGATTATTAAATTTTATTCATTACATATATTAATATTTAAATGTATATTTATTCATACTTAATATATTTTTTGATATTCTTATGTGCATTTAAAGGGTTTTAGGATCCCTTCAAAACCTATATTATGCCTTTTTAATAAAAAAGAATGAAATTACATAAAGTAAACTATCAAGTAGAGAATTTAGAGAGATATCCTGTTTTGTATTCCAATATTTCACATTTCTTTTTAGATTTAATTCAATTTATGTTGTCTAATATTCATATTAATATAATATTGATATTAATATGTTTTTTTATTTTTTTCCTTCATTGTATATATATTATTATAATATCAATTATTATAACATAGTAAAATGAAATATTGATATATATATTTGTCTATAAATATTAAATATTAATTCCCCCCATTTATGGGCATCCTAGGGTTGAGCCTATAGAAAATGCAAGGAAAGATGTAAAATGGAGGCCACCAGAAGAAGGTTGGGTGAAAGTGAACTTTGACAAGGCCGCGAAAGGAAACCCGGAGCCCTCAAGAGCAGGGTGCATAATGCGAGATTATAGGGGCACAATTCTAGTAGAGGAGGCTAGATCACTTCCCTTTGGAATGAACAATGAAGTAGAGGCATAAGCGACTTGGCTGGGGGTCAATTTGTGTAGGAGGAAGGGCCATCATAGATTACACTTAAAGGGAGATTCCCTAATCATTGGCAATGCTATTCAAAGGAAAGAAACCCCTAATTAGAAAATTCAAGGGATCATAAGGCAAATTTGGGAAGGTATTAATTCCTTAGAAGATTTCAAAGTTTCCCATGTGTATAGGGAAGGAAATTTGGAGGCTGATAGGCTGTCCAAACAAGCCATCGATAAAGGACTTGAATATGCATTGGGAGATTACACTAGTTGATTAGATCCCTCACATGCTCGTAGGATGAAGAAGGTGTTATGAAAAGCTGGCAGTGTTAATGCTTGGTAGAGGCATCATGATGGGGATAAATGACAGCGAGGAGCCCTTATATCAAGAAAGAAAGCTCATGAATTACAAAATAGAAGATGGAAACGACAATTTTTTTAGAGGAAAAGGAGAGGAAGATGGCCTTTAGAGGCAAGGTATCTGACCAAAGACTCAAACTGGTTTTCAATATCAGTGATGACAAAGCCCTGGCGAAAGGTGTTGGCAAGAGACACTGCTATGCATGACAGGTGTTGTCATTGATAGCAACTAAGACTATTCCACTCATCCACATAACATAATTTGTTCTTACCGGAAGTCAGAATGAGAATTTATCCAAGTCTGGGGAACTAGAAATAGAGCATGTGGCAGAGTTTAATATTTCGACTAGCGGATATCTCTAGTTAATCATTGTGTGTTGTGGATCTAAGGGAGTGTAGAGGGATGTCAAGACAATCCAAATCCAAGATTTTAGTCTCCGGTGACAAAGGGATTAAAAGTTATAAGCATTTGAGTGCCGAGTCCTAATATGACAGAACAATTCAGTGAAGAACAAGTCCACTTGTGTTTAATCCCTGTGTGGATCCAGTAGAAGTGTTTTGGTAAGTTGCGTATGGGATATAATGTTAGTGGCTGACATTTATTGTGACCTCCAAGTGTTATTTCTAGTACACATCTTTATTTGTGTATGGATCCAGTGGACTGAACAGAGTATTTGTGTTGTGTATTAACTTCTTCACAAGGCCGAGAGAAAGGAGATTGAATTTGTTGATGCGGATATATATAGCCTAGGGATTCAAGTATTGTGGTGTGTGTTAGAGATGTGAATATGGAGTAAGTGCAAAAAAGGTAGATAGAAGTGTAAAAGAGGAGATCTGAGGTCTAGATTATGGTAGAGCAGTAAAAAGGGAAGAATAAAGATGAAGTGTGTAAAATTAGTATTCTAAGCTTAACTGGAATTGAATTCTTGCATTGGTAGAAGCTACTCATCAGTTCAAACAATCTGTAATCCTTCTGTAATCATTCTTGTAGGTAGTGAGCCTCTCTTGAGCAGTGACCTCTAGGTAGTGAGCCTGAAGGCATGTGCCTTCTCCTTTTGTAATACTTTTAATAGAGTATAATCTTTGTGGGTTAACCCCCACTGTGGTTTTTCCCTTAACCGGGTTTCCACGTTAAAAATTATGGTGTCAAGTGTATTATTTGTATTTCTTCTCATATGTTATTGATTCCTACGTTTTCATGATGATGTTTTTCTATTAAGAAGGTTTAAAGAAGAATTAACTACTACAAGCTTTAAAATTTTAAGACAACTGATTCACCCCCCTCTTAGTTGTCAGCCCCAATTCCAACAATTGGTATTAGAGCAAGGTTCCTTGAAAGAAGCCTAACAACTTGAGGAGGATCTGGGAAGGAGTTTCAATGGGTTCACTTAGAGAACAACTTTAATTAGCTCTAGAAGATCTTGATCGGTCTAAAGCATAAATAGATGATCTAAAAGTGAACCTTAAGGATGCTGATGATTGCATTGACTTGCTAAAAGATAAAATCAAGAAATCAATGGAAAAAAGGAAGGAACTACTTCATCAGCTAGCTAATCTTACTGAAGAAAATGACATGAATGAGGCTTTAGAAGAAAAGACAAAGGAATGTGAGAAGCTGACAAAAGAAGTTTCTGTTCTAAAACATGATATGGAATCTGGGGTAATGAGGCTAACTAAATAAATTGAGAAAAGGAAGAAGATTGAAGAAGACCTAAATCAAACTCTAAAAGATAGAACTGAAGAATTTTGCAGATTGGATAGAATAGCTGGCCATCTAGAGTCTGATCTACAAGAAAGCAGAGACAATGAGAGAGAACTTGAAAGGAAAATTATCATTCTCAGACATGACCTAGAAGTTACAAATGAATACAAGGAGAAGTTCAAGATAAGCTTAGCTAAACTTGAAGCACTACTTGAAGGACAGAAAAAGGCTAATGATAAGCATGGTCTTGGATATGAGAAAGGTGAAAGCTTTGGATTCGGACAAAGAAATTTTCAACCAAGGAATGGGAGAAACAGATCTAGAAGACCTCCGGTAAGACAACCTAATGATCAAAGATATCCATCCTTCAATGGCAATCGTTTCAACTACAATAAATTTGGTCATAGAGCTACTTAGTGCAGAAGCAGAGTAAATTAAAATGGTCCATCCTTCTCTGGTCAATGCTTCAAGTGTAAGAGGTATGGTCATAGATCAAATGAATGTAGAAGTATGATAATGAATAACTCTAACAATAGAGGAAATGACAACTCTTTCAATGGTTATTGCTTTACTTACAATGAATTTGGACACATGACTAATTAGTTCAGATCAAGAGGAAATCAAGTACATAAGGAAAGAAATGTTGTGTGCTTTAATTGCAATAAATCTGGTCATATTGCAAGATTCTGCAAAAGCAGGAATAATGAAAGAAGAGGTCTGGTAAATAGAAAACTGGATGAGCAAAGACAATACAAAGGCAAGGGAAAAATTGATGTGAATGAAATATAGAATGAAATGAGCAAGACATGGGTCAATAAAAGTGTTGTGAATAATAGTAATGGGTTCGCACTGGAATTCGGTGTTGATAATTCTACCAGGAATTGAATTTGAAGCTCTGGCTCAGGGGGAGCTGCATTGAAAATCAAATTCCCTAGCTAGTAAGTGGGTGCCTCGATCTCACACAATGAGAGAAGATATTTTGAATTGTTTCAGAACTTTTGGAAGGATTTTCAGAAGAAAAGATGTTGATATGGAAATTTGTGGAGTGATTCATGAAGAATTGTTCAAGAAATATAGTAACCAGATGAAGTTAGGACAACACATTTATTACAATGTCAAATTAGGTTTTTGCAGAAATGTAAAGAAGAAGAGCATCTGAGCTGCAAATCTAGAGATTGAAGCATGAAGAGTGAATTCAACCAGCAATTGATCAACCCTAACCCTGCAGAAGAAAAAGGTACTTCTTTGTAAAGCTTTGAATCTCAAATCTGTTGAGATGGCTACTCCTCTTGTTGTTGACATTACTGAAAGGCCCTGTCCAAAATTGAAGAAGCATCCTTACAAGTTAGTCAAAATTGAACCATTAGGTGCATTCTTCGGTGTCCCATATAGAGTACTGCATGTTGCAGATATTAGGGCATACATCCACTACAATGTAGAAGAATTTTGGAATCTGAAGTTGATTGAATTATTTAAGAACCATCTAAAGGATGATAACTATCAACTGAAACCAGAATTTGAAACTCTGGAAAGCAAACATTTTCTTCAAGTGATTGAATTTTTGACGTTTGATGAAAGTGAATGGGTTCGATATGTGTTGAGCCAGATACATGATGAATTCATATGGCTATTAAAACCATTCAAGATTACCAAGGATGTTATCAGAAATATAACTGGGTTAAATTCAATCGGTGGATTACCCATGTTGAAATCTGTGAAAAACCAAAATGTTACTGATGCAACTAGTGCAAAGTTTGACAAGAGGGAAATGACCATCAATGACATTATAGAACTAGATGTTAAGTTTGCCTCCATGGTGATTGGCTACAAGATTTATCACTCCAGCAGGGAAAATTTTGTCTCCAGAACTGCCATACATGCAACATATCAAAAGTTGAAAGAAAATGCAAATTATGACCTATGTGAGCTATTATAGAATCAACTGATTGAGAACTCAAGAAAAATTAAGAAAGACAAGAAAAATACTTTCAAATATGGTTCTTTGGTCGTATGTTTATTCTTCTACTTCATGAATGAAGTGCCTAGAGTAAAAGGTGTACAATGGACTAGTAACAGACCAGTTGCAATACAAATAAGAGATCATCTACATAGCATTGGAGATTCAAAGGCACAAAAAATGCAATCTAGGGGTACTTTAAAATTTTTTAGAGTATGATGCACTCAAGGGAAAGAATCCCCAAATCAATAGTTGAGAAGTATGAGAATGAAATCTACTTTATGGTAGACATTGATCAGTGCCTAATGGAGGCTATGGAACCCAAAACTGTATGGATTATGCCTATGGGCTATGAGGTTAATGAAAAGGTCTTGGACATGTATGCTCAACATCTTCTGAGAAAATCAAAAGATATCTCTATTGAAAGGTTTCGAATGTATAAGGAGCTAAGTCTAAAATTGCATGTTGAGCTTAGGCAACTAGAGATCAAGAGAAAAGTTCAGAGGCAAGTTGAAAGGTATGATGAAAGCATCCACCTAACCAAGGAGGATGTGAAGCAAAATAGAGAAAGAATTGAAAAGGTTGAAAAGGAAAAGTAGGACAAGAAATAAGAAGATGCTCTAGTGGAACCATCCTCCACTTCAAGGACTACTAGGAGCTCAAATGCTGCTTCTATTCCTCCTAAACCTGCTAAACCAGAAGACAGACCATTCCGCGAAGGAAGTAATAGAAAGAAAACAAAGGCCACAAGAATGTATGTGAGCACAAAAGATGATGAAGAGATTGAGACAGATGAAGAAGTTAAAGAGATGAGATCTAAGAGAGCCAAGATTTCAAGGGCTCTTGAGGACCAACCTTCTGGAAGCAAAAAGGTAAGTAAAAAGCAAGAGACTGGTAAGGTTGCTATGACTGTTGATGAAATTGTAAAAACAATTACTATTCATGGAAATCTAAGGCCTATCAGAAAATATTATGATAGTTTTGATGAAGCAAATAAGAAAATCTTGGAGGATGCCACCATCCTGTACTTGAATAAATTCAATAGAGCTCTACTAGAAATTTTGCAAGAAATTCCTAAAAGCTTAAGGAAAATACTAGAGATGAGGAAGGAAGTCACCAAGGATAAAGACATAGAACTTAGAGAATATGTCCTCTTCACCCTGTGTCCAGTAATGACTAGAAGGGAAGCAGATAAAATCCTCAAGGAAATTAAGGAAAAATTTAGAAACAAGATCCAGATGGACAAGCTAATTCTTGGTAAAACTGAGGAAGTTGTAAAGGAAATAGAGGGAATTTTGAAGAAGGCCCTAGATAAAGATAAATATTATATTGTTTTAGAAAAATAAGCTGAGGAAGACAATCTTTCAGTTTTGAAACAAAAGACTTCAAAAGGAAATATTGGAGAGGGAAATGATGACCAAAATGATACTCTAAATCCTTCGGAGCAAACCAATGAAGAGACACTAAGTCCTACTCAAGATGACTCAGAGAAGAATGAGGATTAGAGATCAGAAGAGGCTAAAGACAAAAGGAATACTCAGGATCAAATAGATAAAGTTAACACAGAAGTAAACATGGAAACAAAAATTCCCACTAAAGTTAACCCACAACAAAAGAAAGAAGAAGAAGTCAAGGGAAAGGAAGATAAAATAGAAGAAGATGGTGCAAATGTTGATGCACCCAAATAAAATAGTCCTAATACTGACACTGGGGAAACTCCAGGAAAGGAAAGTGGTCCAGAAATTGTGGCAAGAGACACTATAGATGCAATGAAGAGTTTTCTAAGTAAAGAGATGCTAGAGTTTGATGAACCTGAACTGATTCAAGGACCACTCAACCTGGATACTTTCTCTCCAGTCCAATTGATGAAGATAGCATCTTTCACACAAGTCAAGCCAAGAGAAAAGGTATTGAAATCTCACATAGAGGACAATGAGCTGCTAGGCCTTGCATTTGGTATATTGGAGAAAATAATGCCAACGTTCCAGAAGAATCCATCTGATTCTTCCTCTAGAAATTTGAAAAGCCTTGTAAATTCTGTAAGTACTCATTTTGAGTTCTTTGAAAAATCTCTAGAAGTTAAAGTTCAGAATGAATTTAATAGTAAAAGATTTGATGAACTTAAAGGCATGATTGGGATAGACAGATTAGTGCTAGATAATAGTATAAAGAGTACTCAAAATGCTCTTTTGGAAGAAGGCAGTATATATAAGTTTTTTTTATCTATTCCTAAAGTCATAGAGGATATAGAAGATAAAGTAAAGGACTCCAAATAGAAATTGTCAAGTATATCCCAAGCTTTTGATCCATTGACAGTATCAGTGGCAAGTAAGGAGTGTCAAGCAATCAGTCTGTTGGAAGAAATAAAGAAGTTGACAAGAGAAAAGGAGAACATTGAAGCAAGAATGGGTGACCTCTGGCGATTGATTTCCCCTAAGATAGAAGCAATATTCAATGTTGTGACAGAAGCCCAAACTGCTGCACAAACAGGTGATCCCATTGACCTCTAGAAGGCTAAAGCACAAGCATTTTTGTTCAATGGCCACATTTTAACTTTGAATAGTATGAAGAAGAGTTGGGATACAGAGTTGGCCCTACTAAAGAATATTTTTGGAGATGTACTTAAGTATATGTAAATATAACTTAAGGATTGGTTGTACATATGCGGAATTGTATACAAAATTTTTGGGTAAATCTTGGTTTGCAGATTCCATCCTTTGCAATTGATGTCAAAAGTGGAGTGAAGAGCAGTGAAAAATGAGAAATCTAGCAAAGGGGGTGCTTTGGAAATAGTGGAAAGCACAAGTACAGAGTAAGGGGGAGTAGCTCTGACACTTAGTCATTTTTCACTAAGTGTTGCCATCAATGCCAAAGGGGGAGATTGTTGGCAAGAGACACTGCTACGCATGATAGGTGTTGTCATTGATGACAACTAAGACTATTCCACTCATCCACATAACATAATTTATTCTTACTGGAAGTCATAATGAGAATTTATCTAAGTCCAGGGACCCAGAACTAGAGCATATGGCAGAGTTCAATATTTTAACCAGCGGATCTCTCTAGTTAATCATTGTCTATTGTAGATCTGAGGGAGTGTAGAGGGATGTTAGGATAATCTAGATCTAAGATTTTAGCCTCCAGTGACAAAGGGATTAAAAGTTATAAGCATCTGAGTGTCGGGTCCTAATATGACAGAACAGTTCAGTGAAGAACAGGCTGACTTGTGTTTGATCCCTGTGCAGATCTTGAAATGTTTTGGTGAGTTACGTATGGGATATAATGTTAGTGGTTAAAATGTATTGTGACCTGCAAGTGTTATTTCTAGGACACATCTTTATTTGTGTATGGATTCAACCGACTAAACAGAGTATTTGTGTTGTGTATTAAGTTCTTCACAAGGCCGACACAAAGGAGATTGAATTTGTTGATGCGGATATATATAGCTAAGGGATTCAAGTATTGTGGTGTGTGTTAGAGATGTGAATATGGAGTAAGTGTGAAAAAGGTAGATAGAAGTGCGAAAGAGAAGAGATCTAAGGTGTGGATTATGGCAGAGTAGTAAACAGGGCAGAATAAAGATGAAGTGTGTAAAATTAGTATTCTAAGCTTAACCAGAACTAAATTCTTGCATTGGCAGATGCTACTCATCAGTTTAAATAATCTGTAATCCTTCTATAATCATTCTTGTAGGTAGTGAGTCTCTCTTGAGCAGTGAGCCCGAAGGCATGTGCCTTCTCCTTTTGTAATACTTTTAAAAGAGTATAATCTTTGTGGGTTAACCCCCACCGTGGTTTTTTCCTTAACCGGGTTTCCACGTTAAAAATCATGGTGTCAAGTGTATTATTTGTATTTCTGCTCATATGTTATTGATTCCTACTTTTTCATGATGATGTTTTTCTATTAAGAAGGTGTAAAGAAGAATTAACTGCTACAAGCTTTAAAGTTTTAAGACAACTGATTCACCCCTCCTCTCAATTGTTAGCCCTAATTCCAACAAAAGGATTGTTGGACTCCCATTTTTTTCTTGCTAACAATAAGTTTCATGTTAACAGTGACATTGCAGCGATGGCTATGGCTTGGCTTCGTTAGGCACTAGAGGAGAGTTGGGTGGCTAAATGGTTGATGCAGAAGATGGTGAAAGCCCAGTGGTGAGTGGGGATGGAGACGGTGTTGGAATGGGTGGTGCCGTGGCTAGGTCTGAACCCAACAACCAGTGTTTGGCGAATGTTGATAGCACACTATAATGACCCATGGATTCCTTTTTTGGTGTGCAGTGTGGGGAAAAAAAAGAGGTACGGATGCTGGAAGTGAGCGGCTTTGTGACCATACTGAAGGAGATTTATGGCTTCAATAGGAGGGTTATGGAATCACTCTTGGCACTGCCAGTGGCAGATGTGGAGGAAGAAGCCAGTAGAATCGAAGGGATGGAACTAGTTGCGATGGAAGACTGAATTTGGACAAGGAGGATGTGTTATGGCTTTAAGCCAATTTTGGTTGTGCTTGGATTTTGACTGGATGTTTTATAGTCTTGTTTTGTATGTGGTTTCAGGTATGGCCCCCTTAGTGCCATTTTGATGTATCCAAAAAAATATTAAATATTAATATATTATAGTGATCCAAATATTAATTTATTATATTGCCTAATATTCATCATGAGTAAAGTGGGTTAGTGACCTCATGTGAAGGTGAATACAACATACCTATTACTAGTGATAGAAGAGGTGCAATCATCATAAATCTCATTGCTAGGATAAATATTGCAAATAAATATTCTAAAAGCAACAAGTATATCACTAGGGATGAGTGAAGGTTGATAATCATGTCATATGTGGGTGAAGTTATGATGTGTATCTATATCATGTCCATAGGTTTAAAATGAGAGAAAAATTATCATTATACATGTATCAAGTATAAAAGAAGTTAATGAATTCAAAGAACATGAATCTATGGAGACAATCTAGCATGACATATAAGAGATGTATCATTAAAAGTTGTAATCATTTAATGCATAGGTGAAGGAATTAAAACTATATTTCTATGGCCCTCCTACAAGGTGTGCCATAATGTATATCCTCACTAGTTATGTACTCACAACTATCACAATCCATATGATCATCATTATGTTCATGCATAAATTACATAAGTGTATCTGATAGGCATGGATGAACACTAATCAACTCCATGAAGGAAGGAAAAGATAAGAAATGATAAAGTAACACCTCCATAGAAAATAGATAAGAATATCTAGCATAGCTGCGTTGCCGTAGCTTTGTCTGTGTGATGTTAATGTGCTGTATCTGGTTTGTTTAAGGCCTTATTTTTCCCTGGGGGCTACTTTGTAAAGGGTTCTGGACCCTCTTTTCCAGCTGAACTAATAAAACACATGCCATAAGAATATCCATTATTGAAGTGATGTAAAATAACTGAACTATCAAGTAGGGAATTTAGAGAGAGATTTTATTTTCCACTCCAATATCTCACATTTTTTTGTAGATTTATTTCAATTTATGTTGTGTAACATTCATACTAATATAATATTATTATTTTTTGATTCGTAAAGATATATTTGTATTGATTAGAAGCAGAAAATAACAAGCAGGTGTCTATAAGCTGTTTCCCTACAAACCCTCCAAAACTGACTTTATAGCTTAAGCCAAAAAAGGCCTCATAGAGCCATATTTACCAAAATGTCGTTATGACTTACTAGACCATCAAGGATTTTACCATAGATAGATATACTGAAACTTATATCACCTGGGCTACTCGACAAACTATCAGAGGATTCATAGTGAACTGTGGTTACAGAAAACTGAGCTCCCTTGCCATGTTTTGGAGCTCACCAACCCACTCCCCATCCCCCAAGACTTTGTCCACACTTAACAGTTTCTGCAAAAAGCCAAAAGCTTGAACCACTCGCTCCTGGTGCTATATCAATGCCAGACCCCTCAAATCCAGAATGAGGGGAAAGAATTTCACCACCGCCAGTGGATCCTTTAGGGCAGAGAGGTCTTTTGGATGAGGGATGGCTGCCCCTGGAATGACCGCTCCTAGTATGAGATTGAGGCCACCAAGAATTTTTGATTTGAACAGCTTCGTCATCAACCCCTTCATTGCACCTTTCACCACCCCTACATCCAAGATGGAGGAAAGAAACCAAGAGGAGACATGAGTGTCTACTTGATAGAATTCATCTGTGAGCAAGAAATCTTTCCCCAGAATGAGCTTCACAGATGGAAGTAGAAGACCTTCATGCCTCCATAGGACCCTTTTAAGCCTTTGGTTTGTGATGGCTCCCTTGAAATCCATCTGACGGATGGAGCTCTCCACTTGAATTGGAGTTGCCATTCCCAAGTTTATCATACCAACTACAGAAATCTTAGCAATGAAGCCAGAACCCTCTACCATTCTAACCATGATTGTCTTTGCCACAATTACTAACTCTGGTCGAAAAGACTGTCTGAAGCTGATAAAGGCGAGGAAGAGAGTCTAGAGACTTCGCTATCAGAAACCCTACTCTGCCATCATTCATTTGATAGCAGAAAAGGCGGGGAAGGAGGATCATCGGCCAGATTTGGAGCATGTGAATGCTCATCTTAAATGGAGTCAGAGAGGCCGCTAACATAAATGATTAGCTATGACCATCAGAGAATGAATTTGCCATAATGTTAGCTTATGGCTACGACCCATCCAAGTTCTCTTGGATTGGGTGCCCACCCTACCACCCTACATACTAATATAATATTGATATTTATATGATTATTTATATTGTCCTTCATTGCATATATATTAATTATAATATTATACTTACAATGAACATAAATAAATATGAATATTACACAATATAATATATTACTATTTAGATTATTAAAAATATATTAATATTTAAAACATACACAAATATATATCAATATTTTATTTTTACTATGATATAACATAAATATAAATATATGGGTAAGTGCAAGAAGATGGGGGGCCAAAAAGGGGTCTTAAGTGGCCACTTTTTTTTTTTTTCTGAAATCAGGAAATACTAGCCTTGGATGAGAAATTGAGCATAGTTACACTCAAAATTTGGAGATGCAACCAAAACAATGTTCATAGTGCTCCGAGTCTACTTTCTAAACTACTATTTTTTTTAAAATGGCATAGATTAAGGGGTTCAAAAGAGGGAGCCATAGAAATTGGTGTTGTTTCTGTCAAAAAAACATAACATAGCATGTTTTGTGGCTCCCTCAAAAGGTCAACTTTTTTTTGGTATTTTTAAAATCGCTTTAGTGAGAAATTAGCTAATAGCATATAGTTTATGCCTAATTTTTCTGATAAATTTTTGATGAATATTTGATTTTTTTCTAATTTTCAAAGTGGACACATCCTAAAGAATAGAATTTTGGCCGTGCTACCCCTATAAATTTTTAAAACTAATTGAATTTTTTTTTTCTTTTTTTAATATTTGTAGAATAGAGTCTAGTTTCAAAATATGTAATTTTTTTGAAATTTCAATGAATAGTTAATTTACAATGAAAAAAGACCAAACCATGGTTTTTGCCCAAAAACAGACACACAAACAAAAGAAATTAAAGATGAAAGGCTTAACATTGTTAAAATGTGAAAAAAATCACATCGTCAAATAGTTAAGAGAAAGCATAACATTACCCAGGTGTTCGATTTGTTCGACCTTGAAACACGTACAAATATGAGGGTTAACATGAACGAAATTATGTGAAGTCTTGAAGAATATGGAAAAACACGTCTGTGACTGTTCAAAAGGCACTCCAAGCCTTTGGGTTGGAAATCCAAAGTAAATCCCAAGCCCAAGGCTTGGGATTCCCAAAGCAAGACATAATGCGAGCGCGTTATAGTTATTGTTTTCTTTGTATTTTTCCTTTTCTGCAAAAGTTTGTGCTGTTTTGCTTGTTTGAAATAACACGAGCGCATTATGTTCAACTTAATTTTTTTTATTTTCAAGGCTATTAATCATGTATGTATGTATGCCTATATGTATGTATGTATGTATGCCTATATGTATATATGTATCTATGTATGCCTATATGTATGTATGTATCTATGTATGCCTATATGTATGTATGTATAGTGTCAAGGGTAGAGGAGGGTAGAGATGGGAGTGAGCCAAATAGGGGAGGAGAGGGGTGGATAAGGATTGAGTGATTAAGGTTTAAGGTTGAGGGTTGAGCATTTAGGGATAGGATTTAGAGTTTAGGGATAAGGGATTAGAGTTTAGGACCTTGAGGGATTAGGGTTTAGGGTTGAGGCTTTAGGGATAGCATTTAGGGTTAAGGGTCGAGGGATTAGGGTTAAGGTAGAGTGTTGAGGGTAGAGGGATTAGGGATAGGGTTTAGGGTTGAAAGTTTAGGGTTGAGGGATTAGGGTTTAAGGTATAGTTTAGTAGTTCTTGTGGATAGAGCCAGTAAACAATGGGAAATTATTTGCCTATTTTATAACAATATACCTCCCCTAAGTGCGGGGTGGACAACAAGAAACATAGGTGTACCCCAATGCAAAACTTTTCTCATAATGCTCATCCTTCTGATCAACTGTTAATTACTCACTGTGGATGTACCATACGCAAAGCTTTTCTCATAGTGTGTACACCTATTGGCATAATGGACCCTAGATGGGCCAGAAAAACATGCCATATAACATTACTAACATTAAAAAAGTTCATAGCCATTTTTCTGACATATTCTTGCAGCTTAAATATCTTTAAGAGAAGAGTGTCAAAAATGATGGGTTTAACAACCTAACATAAGGCAAAGTAGTTTTGTTGGGTTTAGGGATAGGGTTTAGGGTTGAGGGATTATGGTTTAAGGTATAGTGTTGAGGGTTGAGGGTTTAGGGATACGGTTTAGGGTTGAGGGATTAGGGTTAAGGGTTGAGAGATTAGGGTTTAGGGTTGGTAGATTAGGGTTTAATGTTGAGAGTTGAGGGTTGAGAGTTGAGGGTTTAGGGATAGGGTTGATGGTCAAGGGATTAGGGTTAAAGTAGAGTGTTGAGGGTAGAGGGATTAGGGATAGGGTTTAGGGTTGAAGGTTTAACGATTAAGGGTTGAGGCTTTAGGGCTGAGGGTTAAGGGATTGGGGTTTAAAATATAGTGTTGAGCGTCGAGGGTTTATGGATAGGTTTTATGGTTTAATTTTTAAGGGTTAAGGGTTGAGGGATAGGGTTTAGGTTTTAGGGATAAGGGATTAGGGTTTAAGGTATAGTGTCGAGGGTTGAGGGTTTAGGAATAGGGATAGCGTTTAGGGTTTAGGGATGAGGGATTAGGGTTGAGAGTTGAGGGATTAGGGTTTAAGGTATAGTGTCAAGGGTTGGGGGTTTATTGATAGTGTTTAGGGTTGAGGGTTGAGGGATTAGGTTTTAGGGTTGATGGATTAGGGTTTAAGGTATAGTGTTGAGGGTTGAGGGTTTAGGGTTGATGGATTAGGGTTTAGGGTTGACGGATTAGCATTTAATGCCAAGGTTAGGGTTAGAGTGTCAAGGGTAGAGGGATTAGGGTTGACAGTTTAAGAATTGAGGGTTAAGGCTTTAGGGATGAGGGTTTAAGGCTTAAGATATAGTGTCAAGTGTTGAGGGTGTAGGGATGGGTTTAAGTTTTAAGGGTTAAGGGTTGAGGGATAGGGATTAGGGTTTAAGGTATAGTGTTGAGGGTTGATGGTTTAGGGATAGGGTTTAGGTTTGAGGGATTAGGGTTTAGGGTTGATGAATTAGGGTTTAATGTTGAGGGTTGAGGGTTGAGGGTTGAGGGTTTAGGGATAGGGTTGATGGTCAAGGGATTAGGGTTAAAGTAGAGTGTTGAGGGTAGAGAGATTAGGGATAGGGTTTAGGGTTGAAGGTTTAATGATTGAGGGTTGAGGCTTTAGGGCTTAGGGTTAAGGGATTGGGGTTTAAAATATAGTGTTGAGCGTCAAGGGTTTATGGATAGGTTTTAGGGTTTAATTTTTAAGGGTTTAGGGTTTAGGGATAAGGGATTAGGGTTTAAGGTATAGTGTCAAGGGTTGAGGGTTTAGGAATAGGGATAGCGTTTAGGGTTTAGGATGAGGGATTAGGGTTGAGGGATTAGGATTGAGGGTTGAGGGATTAGGGTTTAAGGTATAGTATCAAGGGTTGAGGGTTTATTGATAGTGTTTAGGGTTGAGGGTTGAGGGATTATGTTTTAGGGTTGATGGATTAGGGTTTAAGGTATAGTGTTGAGGGTTGAGGGTTTAGGGTTGACAGATTAGGGTTTAGGGTTGACGGATTAGCATTTAATGTCAAGGTTAGGGTTAGAGTGTCGAGGGTAGAGGGATTAGGGATAGGGTTTAGGGTTGACGGTTTAAGGATTGAGGGTTGAGGCTTTAGGGATGAGGGTTTAAGGCTTAAGATATAGTGTCAAGTGTTGAGGGTGTAGGGATAGGTTTAAGTTTTAAGGGTTAAGGGTTGAGGGATAGGGATTAGGGTTTAAGATATAGTGTTGAGGGTTGATGATTTAGGGATAGGGTTTAGGTTTGATGGATTAGGGTTTAGGGTTGATGAATTAGGGTTTAATGTTGAGAGTTGAGGGTTGAGGGTTGAGGGTTGAGGGTTGAAGGTTGAGGGTTGAGGGTTTAGGGTTTAGGGTTCAAGTTTTAAGGGTTAAGGGTCGAGGGATCAGAGTTAAGGGTTGAGGGATTAGAGTTTGACGTTGAGGGTTGAGTACATTGAGGTTCGAGGGTTAAGGGTTTTGGGATAGGGTTGAGGGTCAAGGGATTAGGGTTAAAGTAGAGTGTCGAGGGTATAAGGATTAGGGATAGGGTTGGAGGGTTTAGGGATAAGGGATTAGGGTTTAAGGTATAATATCGAGCCCATTAAGGGTCTAGGAATAGGGATAGCATTTAGGATTTAGGGATGAGGGATTAGAGTTGAGGGATGATGGATTAGGGTTTAGGGTTGAGGGATTAGGGTTTAGGGATAAGGTTTAGGATTGAGGGTTGAGGGATTAGGGTTTAAGGTATAGTGTTGAGGGTTTAGGGATAGGGTTTAGGGTTGAGGGATTAGAGTGAAGGGTTGAGGGATTAGGATTTGACGTTGAGGGTTGAGGGTTGAGGATTTAGGTTTTAGGGTTTAGAGATAGGATTGAGGGTCAAGGGATCAGAGTTAAGAGTTGAGGGATTAGGGTTTGACGTTGAGGGTTGAGTACATTAAGGTTCAAGGGTTAAGGGTTTTGGGATAGGGTTGAGGGTTGAGGGATTAGGGTTAAAGTAGAGTGTCGAGGGTATAAGGATTAGGGATAGGGTTGGAGGGTTTGCTGATAATGGATTAGGGTTTAAGGTATAGTATCGAGCCCGTTGAGGATCTAGGAATAGGGATAGCGTTTAGGGTTTAGGGATGAGGGATTAGAGTTGAGGGATGATGGATTAGGGTTGAGGGTTGAGGGATTAGGGTTTAACGTATAGTGTTGAGGGTTTAGGGTTGAGGGATTAGAGTGAAGGGTTGAGGGAATAGGATTTGAAGTTGAGGGTTGAGGCTTTAGGGTTTAGGGTTCAGGGATAGGGTTGAGGGTTGAGGGATTAGAGTTAAGGGTTGAGGGTCGAGGGTTTAGGGTTGAGGTAGACAAGGAGCGATTGAGAGACATAGAGAGGGGAGAGGTAGAGAGGTGAGGGGGAGAGATAAGTGAGATATAGAACATGAGCTAATGGAACTAGAGGTGAGATATTGTAAAGGTGCTATCGAAGGTGAGATAGGCACAAATATTAATGGATCAATCTATAGCAAGACAAAATGTGAGCCAGTAAACAATGGGAGATTATTTTCTTATTTCATAACAATATACCTCCCCTAAGTGCGGGGTGGACAACAAGAAACATATATTTAGGGTTTAGGGTTGAGGGTTTAGGGATAGGGTTGAGGGTTGAGGGTTTAGGGATAGTGTTGAGGGTTTAGGGATAGGGTTTAGGGTTTAGGGTTGATAGATTAGGGTTTAATGTTGAGAGTTGAGGGTTTAGGAATAGGGATGGCATTTAGGGTTTAGGGATGAGGGATTAGGGTTGAGGGTATACAATAAATAAACTAGAATTTAGGCAGGGTTGGGAAAATTTTGTGAATCATCATGGGTTGGAGATTGGAGATTTTGTTGTGTTCAAGTACATATCCAAGTCATATTTTAAGGTTAAGATATTTCAAAGAACAGGGTGTGTTAAAAATATCAATGCTCTTTAGCTTATGAATACCAACATTGATACAAATAAAAGATGCCCTTTTTCTAACAGAATATGTAGTTCAAGTCAACCAATGGGCAGCAAGTTGCTGAATGAATTGGTTTCTGATGGGGAAAACGATAATGATGTTGAATCAATGGAAGAAAATCAAAATTAGGGTTGAGGGTTGAGGGATTAGGGTTTAGGGTATAGGGTATAGGGTAGAGGTTTGAAGATTGAGGGATAATGTTCAAGGTTGAGTGTCCAAGGTTAAGTGTAAATGGTATATAGGGTTTAAGGGTTTAAGGTTTCAGGGATTAAGGGTTTAAGAGTTGAGGGATTAGGGTTTAAGGCATAGTGTCGAGTGCAGAGGGTTTAGAGACAAGGTTTATGGTTGAAGGTTTAAGGGTTGAGGGTTGAAGCTTTAGGGCTGAGGGTTAAGGGATTAGGGTATAAGGTATAGTGTTGAGGGTAGAGGGTTTTGGGATAGGGTTTAGGATTTAAGGTTTAAGGGTTGAGGGTTGAGGCTTTAGGGACAGGGTTTAGTGTTTAGGTTAAGTGAGACACCTAGATGACTAAGGACAGATGAAGAGGCATACAAGGAATGATTGAGAGACCTAGAGAGGGGAGAGGTAGAGAGGTGAGTGGGAGATAGAGGTGAGAGATAGAGAGGTGAGGGGAGAGATAGAATAAAATGAGAGAGTGAAGTTGACAACTTGAGGGAAAGATGGGTAAGGAGGAGGGAGAGAGGTGGAGAGGAAGGGAAATATCTAGAGAGCCCTGAGAGATATACAAGTGAGACCTACAACCTAGGGAGAGAGGGGTGAGAGAGATAGGGGAGAGATGGGGGTGAGGCAGATAGGGGAGGAGAGGGGTGGATAAGGGTTAAGGGTTTAAGGCTTTAGGGTTTAAGGGTCAAGGGTTTAGGGTTTAAGGGTTGAGGGTTTAAGGGTTGAGGTATTAAGGGTCTAAGGGTTGAGGGATTAGGGTTTAAGGTATAGTCTCGAGGGTTGAACCCTAATCCCTCAACCCTCAACACAATACCTTAAAACCCTAATCCCTCAACCTTGGGGTTTAAGGTATAGTGTTGAGGGTTGAGGGATTAGGCTTCAACCCTCGACACTATACCTTAAACCCTAATCCCTCAACCCTTAGACCCTTAATACCTGAACCCTTAAACCCTAAACCCTTGACCCTTAAACCCTCAAACCTTATCCACCCCTCTCCTCCCCTATCTGCCTCACTCCCATATCTCCTCTATCTCTCTCACCCCTCTCTCCCTAGGTTGTAGGTCTCTCACTTGTATATCTCTCAAGGCTCTCTAGATATTTCCCTTCCTCTCCACCTGTCTCCCTCGTCCTTACCTATCTTTCTCTCAAGTTGTCAACTTCACTCTCTCATTTTATTCTATCTCTCCCCTCACCTCTCTATCTCTCACTTCTATCTCCCCCTCACCTCTACCTCTCCCCTCTCTAAGTTTCTCAATAACTCCTTGTCCACCTCTCTATCCATCCTTAGCCATCTAGGTCTCTCATTTAACCTTAAACCCTAAACCCTATCCCTAAATCCTCAACCCTTAAAACTTAAATCCTAAACCCTATCCCTAAACCCTCAACCCTCGACACTATAACTTAAACCCTAAACCCTATCCCTAAAGCCTCACCCCTCAACCCTTAAACCTTAAACCCCAAACCCTCTACCCTTGACACTATACCTCAAACCCTAATCCCTTAACCCTCATCCCTAAATCCTCAACCCTCATCCCTTAAACCTTCAACCCTAAACTCTCTACCCTCGATAGTATGCCTTAAACCCTAATCCTTCAACCATTAAACCCTCGATCCTTAAACATTGGGCAAACTTTTGCAAAAAAGAAAAAAATGCAAAGAAAACAATAACGCGCTCATGTTATAACGCGAGTGAGTTATGCTCGCGTTATGGTTTTGTGTTGCCAAGCCATAATGCGAGCATGACTTTTTAAAAAGTTTTAAGAATTTGGCCACTTTTTAGCCCCCCATCTTTTTGCACCCGCCCATATTATAATGATAATTCTATTTGTTTGTATAATCAATAATTTAATATAAACATTATCATTAATATATTATGAATTATATTATTTATTGATATTTAAAATAATAATTTTAGAATTAATATATACAAATATATTAATATTTAAATCACTATAATGTTTCAATATTAAATATTTATTTAATAGTAAAATGTATATTAATTCATATTTAATATATTTTTTAATATTCTTATGTGCATTTAAAGGGTTTTAGGATCCCTTCAAAACCTATATTAGGCTTTTTTAATAATAAACAATGAAATTATATAAAATAAGTAAACTATCAAGTAGGGAATTTAGAAAGATATCTTATTTTGCACTCCAATATCTCACATTTCTTTTTTATATATTAATAATAAAATTTATATTAATTTGGCCGATAGGCAATTCTATATGTGCACACATCTTGTAATTGCCAAAAATAAATTTGGCAGTCCTATAATTTTTTGGTCATCCATAAAAAATATAAAAAAACAATCTATTTTGTAACTACCAAAAATTTGGTAGTCCAAAAAAAAAATTTTGGTAGTCCAAAAAAAAAATCAATTAACAAAAAATATGGAACCAAGAAAGAAATTAGAAAAAATAAAAATAAAAAAACCAAAAAAAGAAATTGGAAAAAATAAAAAACTAAAAACTAAAAAATAAATTGGAAAAAATAAAAAATAAAAACCAAAAAAGAAATTGAAAAATAATAAAATCACAAAAACTATGGAACCAAAAAAGAAATTAGAAAAAATAAATAAAAAATAAAAACTAAAAAAGAAATTGTAAAAAATAAAAAATAAAAACTAAAAAAGAAATTGAAAATAAGAAAATCACAAAAACTACGGAACCAAAAAAGAAATTGGATAAAATAAAAAACAAAAACCAAAAAAATTTGAAGGAAAAAAATAGAAAAAAATCACAAAATCCTTTAAAAGTTGTATTTTCTTTTAAAGTTGCATGAGTGTGTTGGATAGTAACGCATTTATCCTACTATTCTATGTGTACACCATTTTGTAACTAACAAAAATTTGATAGTAAAAAAAAAACAAATTTATTCTTGGTAGTCCAAAAAAATTATTATTTCCAAAAAAAATAATTAACAAAAACTATAGAATCAAAAAGAAATTGGAAAAAAAAATCTAAAAAAAATGGAAAAAATAAAAAATAAAAACTAAAAAATAAATTGGCAAAAATAAAAAATAAAAACCAAAAAAGAAATTGAAAATAATAAAATCACAAAAACTATGGAACCAAAAAAAAAATTGAAAAAAATAAAAAATAAAAACTAGAAAAGAAATTGGAAAAAATAAAAAATAAAAACCAAAAAAGAAATTGCACAAAATCAAAAATCAAAATCAAAAAAATTTGAAGGCAAAAAATTGGAAAAAATTCACAAAATCCTTCAAAAGTTGCATTTTCTAGGTTTGTAAATGTTTGCATGAATGAGTCAGGTTTGAAAATATTGAATACTTTTAAATTATGAATATGCATGGTCTGTAAATGTTTACATGAGTAAGTGGGGGTTTGAAATTTATTGAATACTTGTAAATTATGAATGTGATGTTTAAGAAAATTCTTGTGGGTTTGCAAAAACCATATATTCACTAGATTTAACCAAGGTTCAGTCAAACCAAAAAAGAAATTGGAAAAATAAAATAAAAAAGAAATTGGAAAAAATAAAAAATAAAAAAGAAATTGGAAAAAATAAAAAATAAAAAATAAAAAAGAAATTGGAAAAAATAAAAAAGAAAAACCAAAAAAGAAAATGAAAATAGTAAAATCACAAAAACTACGAAACCAAAAAAGAAATTGGAAAAAATAAAAAAGAAAAAACCAAAAAAAAATTGGAAAAAATAAATAAAAAATAAAAACTAAAAAAGAAATTGGAAAAAATAAAAAATAAAAACCAAAAAAAAAATTGAAAACAAGAAACTCATAAAAACTACAGAACCAAAAAAGAAATTGGACAAAATAAAAAATAAAAACCAAAAAAACTTGAAAGAAAAAAATGGAAAAAATCACAAAATCCTTTTAAAAGTTGCATGAGTGTGTTGGATAGTAACGCCTTTATCTACTATTCTATATGTGTACACGATTTTGTAACTGCCAAAAAATTGATAGTAAAAAAAACAAATTAATTTTTGTAGTCCAAAAAATTATTATTTCCAAAAAAAAAATAATTAACAAAAACTGTAGAACCAAAAAAGGAATTGGAAAATAAATAAATAAATAAAATTTTGAAAAAACATAAAAAATAAAAACTAAAAAAAAAATTGGAAAAAATAAAAAAATAAAAACCAAAAAAGAAATTGAAAATAATAAAATCACAAAACTATGGAACCAAAAAAAAGAAATTGGAAAAAATAAAAAATAAAAACTAAAAAAGAAATTGGAAAAAATAAAAAATAAAAACCAAAAAAGAAATTAAAAATTAAAAAATCGCAAAAACTATGGAACCAAAAAGAAATTGAAAAAAAAAAAAAAAAAATTGAAGGAAAAAATGGAAAAATCCTTCAAAAGTTGCATTTTCTGCTCTGTAAATGTGGGTTTGAAATATTGAATACTTCTAAATTATGAACATGATGTTTAAGAAAATTCTTGTGGGTTTGCATATTCAATAGATTTAACCAAGGTTCAGTGGCTACCTTATGGGATATTCTCCACCCCGCCTTCAATGAATTGGTGATTTAGATAAAAATAACAGTAATATTTAAGTAAACTGAATAGGTAGCAATACATATTCTTTTCAATGCCTGAAATTTATTTTAAATCTAAAATACCATGTAGTATATTCAGTTTTTTAAGTTTTTTAAATTGCTAATTCTATATTATTTATTTTGATGATAAACTCTTTGATTTTTTATTTTTTTTTATCAATAAGGATTTTATTATTTTATATGATCCACTATGTCTAGAAAACAATTTCAATTTCAATTTACAAGTTATTTGTTATTTTTAAATCTTTCAAATTATTTAATCTTAATTTTGGTTTGAAAATTTTTATAGATTCTTTTGAAATTGAGGAAGAAATCAAAGGTAAATATTTCTGATCTATAATTTACTTATTGATTATAATTGTAGATTTATTTATATTAATTAATTTTTCGTAGTAAAAAAAATCATTATTTCCAAAAAAAATCAATTAACAAAAACTATGGAACCAAAAAAGAAATTGGAAAAATAAAAAAATAAAAACCCAAAAAAGAAATTGGAAAAAATAAAAAATAAAAACTATAAAAGAAATTGAAAATAATAAAATCACAAAAACTATGGAACCAAAAAAGAAATTGGAAAAAATAAAAAATAAAAACAAAAAAAAAATTGGAAAAAATAAATAAAAAATAAAAACTAAAAAAGAAACTGGAAAAAACAAAAAATAAAAATAAAAAAAAGAAATTGAAAATAAGAAAATCACAAAAACTACAGAACCAAAAATAAAATTAGACAAAATAAAAAATAAAAACCAAAAAAATGGAAGAAAAAAATGGAAAAAATCACAAAATCCTTTAAAAGTTGCATTTTCTTTCAAAGTTGCATGAGTGTGTTGGATAGTAATGCCTTTATCCTGCTATTCTATATGTGTACACCATTTTGTAACTGCCAAAAAATTGATAGTAAAAAAAAAAAAAAAATATTTTGGTAGTCCAAAAATAATAATTAACAAAATTATAGAACCAAAAAATAAATTAAAAAAAAAAAAAAAAAACAAATGGAAAAAATAAAAAATAAAAACTAAAAAAGAAATTGGAAAAAATTAAAAAAAAAAAACCAAAAAAGAAATTGAAAATAATAAAATCACAAAAACTATGGAACCAAAAAAAAAAGAAATTGGAAAAAATAAAAAATAAAAACCAAAAAAGAAATTGAAAATAAAAAAATCACAAAAGCTATGGAACCAAAAATGAAATTAGACAAAATAAAAAATAAAAATAAAAAAAATTGAAGGAAAAAAATGGAAAAAATCACAAAATCCTTCAAAAGTTGCATTTTTTTGGTCTGTAAATGTTTGCATGAATGAGTTGGGTTTGAAATACTGAATACTTTTAAATTATGAGTATGCATGGTCTGTAAATGTTTACATGAGTAAGTGGGGGTTTGAAATACTGAATACTTGTAAATTATGAATGTGATGTTTAAGAAAATTCTTGTGTGTTTGCAGAAACCATATATTCACTAGATTTAACCAAGGTTCAGTCACTACCTTATGGGATATTCTCCACCCTACCTTCAATGAATTGGTGATTTAGGTAACAATATATGCAATCAAATGTAAGATCTTTTTCAATTATTTTTAGAAATTAAATGTGTAATCTATATTACCAATTAATAAAATTTTAAAATTTTGTCATAGGTTTATTGTCATTCTCAACATGGATATTGTTGAACTAGATGCTGAAATTGTATCATTCAAGCATACCATTGATGATAGAATCTTAGTTCGAAGTGACACCTCTTTAGACTTGAAGTCCAATGATGTTGCATTTCCATCCTCAAATATAATGTAACCAAACTTCACAACATAAAATTCAACTCTATTATTACAAAAGATTACCCATAAAACTCAGAACTATTTTCAAATTTCTTCTCATTCCATCCCATCCTACTATTTTTTTATTTTTTTTTATAATGCGCCTGGTAAACTTTTTAACGTGACCGGCGACGCTGGTGCGACACGCCCTCCGGCTCCACGCGAATGCTTTTGCCCGGAGCAATGAACCGGTGAGGCCACAACTGGGGGACCTCATCCCCTAGGAAGAACACTTCAAACCCGCGAGCTCATTGGCCCAGCGAAGGCGTAAAGCCTTGCGAGCTCGTTGGCCCAGCGGGGGTTTGAACTCTGGTGGCCGCCACTACATCCTGAGCAACTTAACCACCGAACCATGCCGTCATCGGCCATCCCATCCTACTATAACTAAAGATAAATATTCAATTTATACAAAAACAAAAATTACCATTTTTAGCAGATTTTCACAACTTTCTAAAATTGCCATTTTTGGTAACTTCGCATCCTTATTCGTATGACCATGAAAGTTTCCAAATATTTGAAACTTACTAAAAAATGACTAATCGTCAACTTTCTAATCTAATTACAAGTAAATCTAGGAAAATATTTAGAAAAAAACTAGGAAAATTTCAAAAAAAACATTAAAACCTCATTTTGAGGCCCTAGATGATCGAATAAGGTCCCAAAAAAGTGCCAAAACGGTGACCTACCGAATTTACCAATTCAATGGGTTTTTTATTAAACTCTTCAAGATGCATCTGCCCACCAAATTTCAGCTCCAACGGACCTCTGGGTCAAAAGTTATGACCTCTGAAAGTTCTTGCATCAAAATATTACTGGCTTGATTAATATGCATAGTGGTTGCTCTTTGAATATGGGTCCAATGCACATGGTAAGCAAGGTGATTCATTCCATTCCAATAATTGTGTTAACACCTTTCTGTGAAAGATGAATAGTATCAAATGTAGAGTGACAAACAAGGTGGCAGTTCGACACTTCAATAATGCTAGGGGACAAGGAAATGTGTAACATCCCACCATGCAACCCTGAAGGGTAAGAGCCAAAAGAGGGCATGATTTTTTTTTTTTGAAATAAAGTGATAACATACACATAATACAGTTGCCAACTCGATAGATCGACAATATTCATGGCCAAGTATGGCTAGATGTACAACCCAAAGGAGAGGACTAAATCACCCTCCTTGCAAACATCGTAAAAACTACATTTATTTTAAACACCAATTCAATGTTCCTAATACCCATTTCCACTTTTAAACATAGAGCCATAACGATCATCATAGTATAAGTGGGTCTGATACCAACACTGGAAAACTGTAAGCCAAATATAAAACATCTCATTTCTTCTCATTAATACAATTTACATCATCCCCCTCTAGAGAGTACAATTACATAAAAGAATATACATAAGTACAATGGCATAGCCATGTATAAGATACATTAACTGATAAAATAAGTACTGGTGGGAACATCTCTAACTGGTGCTCTAATAACCTATAAATTGGTCCCCAATGGCGATGGCAACACCTCCCAACCATGTGGAATCACAAGAGACCACCCCACCATGCTCGAATATAGTCATAAGGCCATCTGACACCATTCACACAAGGGGCTAAAGGCTTACACACATAAGACACGGTGCAAACATGACAATCAAGCTCACAAGCACAACACACTAGGATATGTTATCCACACTACGGATACAACTTAGATAACCATAATAAGGACTAGATATTAAACAAGCATATGGGAATGTCAATGCATAGCTCGAAGGAATGGCTCATGTAGAACCGACTAGCTCTCATATGGACAAGCTTAGTCGATCATGCCCATGGCCGACACCTCTCAAGACGGAAAGGGCCTTTCAAAGTCATCCTTAGCCTGAACAAGCATTCAAGATCTGAAATTAGGCAACCAATTATCTTGTATTAATGTGTAAAGCCCCAAGTTTGTTTTAATGTTATCACTTGATTACAGAAATTCTCAAAGGGTTATCCTGGTAGCCACTTTTGGCCCTGGCCCCCGTTGAGAACTGCTCCCAACACCCCTTAATACCCATCCCCAAGCTCATCCCATTCATCTCACGAATGAGGAGCACAAAACAACCCTAACAAAAAGGAAAGATAAGAAACAACCCTTCCCGACCTCTTTCCCATAAGCTATGTTCGCTAATCAACAACAATATACACAAATTGAACAAGCTAATAAAACATAGAAAAGGGGATCCAATCACACAAGGTGCAACGAAAGAAAGGTTTAGGTAGCAGGGTATTTTCTGGATTCAAGACATTTAACAATGCTATGAAAAGGGGAAAAATGAGTTATATTTTTGCCATCATATAGAATAATTGGCAAATGCATTTGGTTTGCTAAACGTGCCCTGTAGAGCAATTATTAGAGTGTTAAGAACCTTTGGGTGTGTGTTGATTGCCACATTGCAACAGCAACAAATTTCCAATATTTTTGCAAGAGAGATTGTTGAGAGAGATGTGATCTGTATCTGCCAATTAAAATAGGGGCAGTTTCTTGTGGAGATTATTGGTGGTGCCAATGAAACAATCTAAAATTTAAGCTTGCACTAGGATAATGTGCAGGGTCAGATCTCCCATAATGATGGAGGGACATCCCTCAAAGCTCAACGATGGGGAATTTGTTAGATGCCATGGTTTGGGAAAATGACCTGGCATCATGCATGAAAAGGTGGAGCCATGGAGATGACTCAAAAAACTGTTGGATAGAACGCCTCAATAAGATGTCATCTCCAGGAATGCAATGACAAAGGCAGGTCAACTGTTTGACATAATGCCTAAAAGAAATGTCATCTTGATCAATGCAAAGTTCATAGGATAGGTACAAGGGATTTGTTGAAAAGACAAGAAAATTTCAAGTAAATACAAATGGCTACAATAAAGCCAAGTCCACGGCCTTGCCAACAGCTCGCGACCTCTGCCAATATGGTGTCGAGTGAAGGCACATGAACTGTGTGGCAGAGTGCCTCAAGAGATGTCATCCCATGGACACAATGAAGGTGTAGACAAGGAACATATATTGTTTGACCGAATGCCTCATGATGCATAAAATAGAAGCATAGACAATGCACATGAACTACTAAGCAAAATGCCTCAAAGCGACGTCACCTCATGGAATGCGCTGATTGCAGGATACACACAAAATGGATTTGTTAAAAAGACTTTAGAAACTTTTAAGTAAAAATCATTGGTAGGTGTAAAGCCAAATTCCTAACCCCTTGCCAGCATCTCCACAAGTTTTTTTTCCATTAAAATTGTATGCAATTTTTTTTCCAAGCACATTGGAAAAATTTTCCAGAAGGTGTTTTTTTTGTGAATGAATTTTTTTTCAAAGGGCCATAACTTTTGCAAAACAACTCAAAATTGAGTCATTCTTTTTGCAAAAGTAGTTCTTTTTGCATCCCTGATCCAACTAACCTAATATCGCATTACAATTATAAAGTGCTTGATTACGCTATTTTAGGGTGACTAAATGCACTTCTTCTATTCATTGGGGAGAAAAACAAACTAAGGGGGCAATTCAATCAAAGATATAATATGATGTCAATGCACTAAACTATAAAGTGCCACTTTAAGGGGGGTATCAATGAAGAGTGCTCAAAATCACTCAAACTAAAGTGCCACCTTAAACCTTAAACTGAGCATTAAGAAGTCTTCACCATTCAAAAGGGTAAAAAAGGTAATACAATGCCATCATAAAAAAACAAAACTTAATAGATGGGTCCTTAGTTCAGTTGTGGGTGATCACATGTCACCTTTCATTGAATTGTTTGTGAGAATTCAATCTTACAATACTTTAAAAATACTAATGGACGGTGTCTATCATGATGTTCTTGGCAAAGGAACTGTAAAATTGGGAAATGGTATTGTACATAATTCATATTAAATTCTTGATTTATTCAAAAATTACCTCTTAGTGTATGCACTCATAGATTGTGAGAAGACAGTTGAGTTCACAACAACATCAGCCCTCATTCGAGAATCCAAGGATCGAAAACTTGTTGTAGTAAGCAAGGTTTGTCACTTTGACTGCGCCTTCATCTTTTTGCATTTTACATTTGGTGAAGAAGACAATCAAGATGCAACTTCAGAGCCAAGTGTCAACTCATGGCTTAGCTCAGTTGGTTCCATATAGCAGGATTGATTGAACTCCACTAGCATCTTTGTTTGTAAATACACCCATGTAGTGTCATGTAATTGAAAATGTAAAGGGAATTGGGAAATTGTACTCACACTGATCTATAAAGTATAATGGGGGGTTGTAAAAATCACAACTTGAATCACACAGATTCTTATCTCATTCATATGTGCACTCAATGCATATCCTTGTCTTCAGTTGTTCAAAATATTTCTTGGACCTACATCCTGGTCTTCGTTCCTTGATCATTACCAACTTCAATTAGTTTACTGAATGGCAGAGTTTACAACTTCGACATGCTTTAGGAGTTCTTCATATCTACTTCGAAATCGGCATCATCATCTTCTGGGGGGGGCTATGTAAGCCTTTCTCTTTGTTTTCTCTCTTTTTGGAGGAAAGTTTTTCCCACAAGGTTTTCTTTCTTTCTTCGCCTTTTGAGAGATGCATTTGTATATGGGTACCTAATTAGGCACATAGTTGGGACCCATCTTTCATAAACTCACCTAAGCTATGCTTAAGGGGGGGTGTTAGTGTATAACTCATATAGTTTACACTAACTTAATCATAGTTAGGGGAATTCCCACACATGTTCTTTGATATAATCAAAGTAGTTGGTCGTTTGGGAGATGTGTCATTCCAATGGACACCTCGCCGTTATTCTCTAGGGTAGTTGTGCTATTCCTATGGATTGTTACTCTCCACCTATCCATGTTTTGTGGAGAGTCGGGTATCCAACTTCTCCTATTTATATCTTCATATTTGTTAATACATTTGTTCGTTTTCACTTGCAATCTCATGCTTGTTGTATCTCCATGATCTTGGCAGTTTCTACAATAATGTTATGGCCTTTGTACTTGCAATAATAATTTTTATTTCAATTGTGTCCATGTAATAATAATTGTATAAAATAAAATATTTCATGTGATCTTATTTCATATAGCTTACTATTTAATATCATATCTCAATGTGATTTATTAAAAGTTACATTGAAAACATTGATATATGTTTATGTTGTTATTATTGTTGCAAATATGTGCCTAATCAATGTTGTCATTGATGTCAACATATTCTTCTTGCCATTGGTGTCAACTATATTCTATCTTGTTGCCTAACTAGAAGACTGGAATATTGAGAATATTGAGAAAATTAATAAAGATCAATGGATGCGGATCATACGGAAGTATAGAGGATTGTGTGAAGTAGCTCCAATCAGGATTTGAGAGGTTCGCATGAAGATTTGAAGAAACTATGGCCAGATGTGAAGAAGAGTTTGGAAGTAGAATAGAAGTTTTATGAGAATTCAATGAAATTGAACCAGGCATGAAGTAGATGCTATTTCTTAGTTAATTCTTTCTACGTTAAACTTAAATTTCTTATAGGCAATGAGCCTCTCTTTTGAGTAGTGAGCTCTGGGTAGTGAGCTTGAAGGAAAATTCCTTCCCATTCTTTTTAAGTACTTTTAACAAGGTATAAATCTTGTGGGCTAACACCCACCATGGTTTTTCCCTTAACCAGGTTTCCACGTCAAAAATCTTGGTGTCAAATGCGTTGATTATGTTTCTGTTTATGTGATGTTGTTTCATGCTTTAATGTTTACATCATTAATCAATTTGCAAATTATGAAAGAAGATTAAAAGGAAGAAAAGGTTAAATTTTCACCCCCCTCTCTCAGTTGTCTGGTCTAATTCCAACAATTGGTATCAGAGTCGGTTCCTCTAAAAGAAGCTTGATCGCTTGAGGAGATCCAAGATGTCGACCTACAAGAAGAACAATCTAAGATTTAATGGAACAAATTACTCTGTTTGGAAGGATCACATGGAGTGCCATTTGCAATGCATGGGTAGTGCTTATTGGGTGATAACTAAGGATGAGTATATTCCTCCAGAGAATCCTTCAACTTTAGATGAAGTCAAAAATGTTGAAAACAACCTTCGATCTAAAGAAGCCTTATTGAGTGCCCTGACTGATTCAGAAATGACAAATGTCTTTGGACTAAAAACTGCTCATCAAATCTAGAAGAAGTTGGAGAATCTTTATGAAGGTGATAAATATGTCAAATGTGCCAAGCTACAAAGTCTGAGAGGAAAATTTGAAAATTTGAGGATGAGTGAAGATGAAAACATCACAATCTACATGCAAAAGATAAATGAACTTGTGTGTGGTATCAGGTGTGCTGGTGGAACTTTGGATGAATCAGAGATTGTGGAAAAAGTGTTCAGATCTTTACCTGATACATACAAACATAAAGTTGCTGCTATAGAGGAGATCAGGACTGTCTCAAAAGTTACAAGAGATTAGTTGGTTGGCAAAATTTTAGCTTTTGAATTAAGTGAGTTTGGTGATTCTCTTCCTAAGTCTGAATTTGCATTCAAAGCTAGTGTTCATGGGAAGCAAAGATATGACCTAGGTGAAAGCTCTTTAGGAAGATCAAATAGATTTGCTAAGGCAAGGAAGGATCTTGAAGATGATGAAATTGAGTCTATAGAACTTGAACCTCTTATTTCCAGAAGAATGCCAAGAGGATCTAGTAAGTATGAAGGAAAGTTGTCATTCAAATGTTTTACGTGTAATAAGATTGGTCATTTTGCCTCAAGATCTCCAAAAAAATTTTCAAAGCCAAACCTTAATAGATATAAAAGTCAAAAGAATTGTTACTATATTCAAGAAGCTGGAGGAGTCACAGATGATGAATCTGATCAGGGAGAAAATGAGTGGGTGTTCATTGCTATCAAAGAAGAAAAATTAGTGTCTACTGAATTTGCTAGCTGTACAAATGTGGAAAGTGCCTTGGCTGCTCAAGTTGTTGATGAATGGGTGATTGATAGTGGATGTTCTCATCATATGATTGGAGATAAAAGTAAGTTTGTAAGCTTTGAAAAATATGAAGGTGGATTTGTGAAATTTGGAGACAACTCAGCTGGTAGAATCCGTGGTAGAGGATCCATCTCTTTTGATGTTAAGAATAACATTAATGATGTTCTGCATGTGGAAGGACTGAAGCATAATCTTCTCAGTGTTGGACACTTGGTTGAAAAGGGTTATGATCTCAGATTCAAGGATGGGAAATGCAAAATCTTAGAAAGCTCCAAAACTAAAATTGCATCTAGTACTTAGACTAGAGGTAACATCTTTCATTTAAGTAGTTCTGGTAAAAGTTGCTTGATTGCTTATGTGGATCAGAGTTGGCTCTAGCATAGGAGAATGTGTCATGTGAATTTTGATAACATTGTTAAGATAAGTTCCACTCAGGTTGTAAGAGATCTTCCAAGACTTGTGAAACCTACTAAGAGCATGTGTAGAGAATGTCAACTAGGTAAACAGTTCACGTAATTTCATTCAAGAGTAAAGAATAGTCATCAGGTGGATTGTTGGAACTCGTGCATACTGATCTTTGTGGTCCTGCTAGAATTAGAAGTATACAAGGAGATAGATATTTCATGTTGTTGATTGATGATTATTCCCAGATGATGTGGGTAACCTTCTTGAAAGAAAAATCAGAAGCTCTTGACAAATTCAAAGTGTTCAAGGTCATGGTGGAGAATGAGATTGGTGTGAAGATAAAGTTACTGAAATTTGACAGAGGTGGAGAATTTACCTCCAGTGAGTTTGATTCATTTTGTGAGAAGCAAGGAATAAAAAGATAGTTATCTGCTCCTAGAACTCCTCACCAAAATGGAGTTGTAGAAAGAAAGAACTGGACAATTCAAGAAGCTACTAGGACCATGATGATGGAAGCAAATGTTCCACAAGTCTATTGGAGAGAATCTCTGAGTACTGAGCTGTCTACACTCTTAATCGGGTGCAGATCAAAGGTAATTCTGGTAAGACCCTTATGAACTATGGTTTGGTCATGCTCCTACTGTAAAGTATTTTAGAGTTTTTGGTAGTAAGTGCTATATCAAAAGAGATGAGGATCTAGGCAAGTTTGAAGAAAGAAGTGATGAAGGGATATTTCTGGGTTACTCTACTCAAAGCAAGGCATACCGGTGCTTTAACAAAAGATTGAAAAAGATTGTTGAAAGTGCAAATGTTAGAGTTGATGAGAACAAAGAAAGACATTCTAGGTCTTGTGGATATGAATTAGATGATCAAGATGAAAGTAAAAATCAAGGAAGACAAGTTCAAACTCAGACACAGATTCAATTTGATCTAAAAAATCTAGAGGATGATGCAGAAGTTAAGGAACAAGTTCAAGAAATAGAAATTCAAGCAAATCCCAAAACTCCTAGGTATGTAAGATTGAACCATCCTGAAGATTAGATCATAGGAGATAGAAATGAAGGTGTTCAAACTAGGAGAAGAATTGTTGAAGAACAAGAAGAGATTTGTTTGATTTCAAAGATTGAACCAAAATCTGTAAGTGAAGCCCGTAATGATGAAAATTGGATAAAAGCAATGGAAGAAGAACTAATGTAAATTGAAAAGAATCACACTTGGGATCTTGTTCCTAGACCTAAAGACAAAAATGTGATTGGAACCAAGTGGGTCTTCTGGAATAAACTAAATTAAGATTGTGAAGTTGTAAGAAACAAAGCAAGGTTGGTATGCATTAAGGGATATTCTCAAGTGGAAAGAATTAATTTTGAAAAAAAATTTGCTCCAGTGGAAAGAATAGAAGAAGTCAGACTATTTCTTGTATTCGCTGCTTATAAATATTTCAAGGTATATCAGATGGATGTCAAGTCATCTTTTCTAAACGGAGAGTTGGAAGAAGAAGTCTACATTGAGCAACCGGAAGGATTTTAGTTGTCTGATCAGAAAGATATGGTCTACAGATTGAGGAAAGCACTGTATGGACTGAAACAAGCTATAAGAGCCTAGTATGCAAGATTGGATAAGTATTTGCTAAAGTTAGGATTCAACAAAGGCACTGCTAATAGTAATCTTTACTTCAAGATTGATCATGAACACATTCTGATTATTGAGGTATTTGTTGATGATATCATTTTTGGTGGGAATGAAAGTATGTGTAAAACATTTTTTGATCAGATGCAAAGTGAATTTGAGATATCCATGTTTGGTGAAATAAATTTCTTCTTAGGTCTGCAAATCACTTAGTCAGATAAAGGTATCTTTATATCTCAATCCAAGTATGTGAGAGAATTGCTGAAAAAGTTTGGAATGGAAGATTCAAAGCAAGTAGGTACACCCATGGTAACCAGATGTAAGTTAAGTAAAGATGATGACTCCCCTAACACTAATTAGAAAAGGTATAGATCAATGATTGGAGGACTACTCTATCTGACTCAGACCAGACTTGATATCATGAATGTAGTTGGGCTTGTTTCTAGGTTTCAAGCTGATCCTAGAGAATCCCATGTTATGGTAGTCAAGAGAATTTTTAGATATCTCAAGGGGACAATTGATTATGGATTATCGTATCCAAAAGACAATGACTTCACTCTTCATGCATATACAGATGCTAATTGGGCAAGAGATGTGGATGAAAGGAAAAGTACTAGTGGTGGTGCATTCTTCTTGGGAAATAGATTGGTTTCTTGGTTGAGCAAAAACCAAGAGGCAATATCTCTGTCTACTATAGAGGCAAAGTACACAGCTGCAACAAGTAATTGCACTCAAGTTTTGTGGATGAAGAAAATGTTGAAGGATATCAAAGTGGTATTTGAGGAGCCTATTACAATCTTTTGTGATAATTCAAGTGTAATTAACATCTCAAAGAATCTGGTGTTGCATTCAAAGACAAAGCACTTATCCATCAAGTTTCATTTCTTGAGAGATAAGGTAAATGAGAATGAAGTCAAGTTAGAGTTTGTGTCTTCAAAGGATAAGATTGTGGATATTTTCACTAAGCCTCTTCCCAAGGATACTTTTGAGTATCTCAGAGAGAAGTTAGGGGTTATTACCCCTCCTGATTAGAATTAAGATGCACTAAAGTGCATCAATTCGATGGAATTCACAGTCATATCTTGTGATTCAGATTGATGTTAAGGAAGTACTACTCAGGGGGAGTAGTTTGGATGCAATTTTTGAGTTTGGTCTAAAACAAAATTAAGGAGAAAAGACTACAAATATGTGCCCTTTTCCATTGATGTCAAAGGGGGAGAGAAGTCATATGAAAAACTAGTTGCTGGTGAAAGGGGGAGCAGTGAAGATAGTGGTTGCAGAAGTGATAAGTTAAAGGGGGAGAAGCTCTTGTCTTGATGGTTGAATCAGTTTTTCACATCATATGTTTCTGTCAAAGACAAAGGGGGAGATTGTTGCAAATATGTGCCTAATCAGTGTTGTCATTGATGTCAACATATTCTTGTTGCCATTGGTGTCAATTGTATCCTATCTTGTTGCCTGACTAGAACACTAGAATGTTGAGGATATTGAGAAAATTAATAAAGATCAATGGATGCATATCATACGGCAGTATAGAGGATTGTGTGAAGTAGCTCCAGTCAGGATTTGAGAGGTCCATATGAAGATTTGAAGAAACTATTTCCATCTGAGTAGAACCCGTTTTGCAATATTCAAAAGAGATAGAGTGACAGAGAAGTGGTCTGGATCATTCCAGATATGTCAAATAATAATCTACGGATCTAGAGGCATGTTTGGGAAGTCAGTGTGTATCATCCATTCAAGTGGTTCATGGTTTGGAGGTCTGTAAGTAATCTTTTTAAGATGACAGTCATGGCAGGTAGTATTCTTGAGGTTCTGGATGAAGATGCAAGTGATTTTGATGATTTGGAGGAGTGCGGATGTTTTTGTTGAATTCATTGTGCTTGTGGAGGTCTCTAGATCATGTGACTGCTATGTTGGAGGTTCACATTGAAGTTTGAGCTTGTTGGTGAAGATTTCCTTCTTGGTGTTGTTGTTCTTCCCAGTCTTGGCCGACTGGATGATTCAAGCATATTGTAGATGTTCCAGAAGAAATTCTCTGGAGCGTGGCATGTTATTGAAAGAAGATTCAAGTCTTAGCTATGTCTAGCTGACAACTTAGTGATTCACATTAAGTAAGATGTTTGGTGTGCTGACCTTGATGTTTATTCCAAGGTTGATGAAGCATATAAAGGAGTGTAGTTGAGTCGTGGAAAATTATCCTTAAGTGAAAATAATAAATCTGAAGAAAGGATCAGGAGAAGAACAAAGAAGAGGAGCAGAAGAACAAAAGCAGAATAGAGTGAAGAGTTAGTGAAGAAGAGTTTGGAAGCAGAATAGAAGTTTTATGAGCATTCAATGAAACTGAACCAGGCATGAAGTAGATGTTATTTCTCAGTTAATTCTTTTTGTGTTAAACTTAAATTTCTTGTAGGCAGTGAGCCTCTCTTTCTAGCAGTGAGCCCAAAGGCAAGAGCCTTCTCATTCTTTTTAAGTACTTTTAACAGGGTACGAATCTTGTGGGCTAACACCCACCGTGGTTTTTCCCTTAACCAGGTTTCCACATCAAAAATCTTGGTGTCAAATGTGTTGATTATGTTTATGCTTATGTGATGTTGTTTCATGCTTTAATATTTACATCATTAATCAATTTGTAAATTATGAAAGAAGATTAAAAGGAAGAAAAGGTTAAATTTTGGGACAACTGATTCACCCCCCCTCTCAGTTGTTTGGTCTAATTCCAACAATTATGCATTTTTCTATTGTCTTCATTACTCTTTCAACAAGATGAAAAGATCTTGCAATTACTAAATATATGTTTTTTTTATGATTTAGTTTTATAATGGCACATTCATGATTTAGTTCATGTGATTATTCATTTAATACCATTTCATTATTTTTATTTGCAAAAAAATGATTTTCTTATAGTATTTATAGCCTTGTCCACCAACTATTACATTTAATGATTTTCTAGAAAAAATATAAATATATCCTATTTAAGGATAGGGCTATTAATATTTGTGCCTATCGGTCATTTGATAGCACCTTTGGTGCTTTACTAAAAATAAAAAGAAATTGAAAAAAATAAAAAATAAAAACCAAAAAAGAAATTGAAAATTAAAAAATTCACAAAAACTATGGAACCAATTTTTTAAAAATGGACAAAATCAAAAATCAAAATCAAAAAAATTTGAAGGAAAAAAAAGGAAAAAATTACAAAATCCTTCAAAAGTTGGATTTTTGGGTGTGTAAATGTTTGCATGAATGAGTCGGGTTTGAAATGCTGAATACTTTTAAATTATGAATATGCATGGTCTGTAAATGGGTCTGTAAATGTTTACATGAGTAAGTGGGGGGTTGAAATACTGAATACTTGTAAATTATGAATGTGATGTTTAAGAAAATTCTTGTGGGTTTACAGAAACCATATATTCACTAGATTTAACCAAGGTTTAGTCGCTGCCTTATGGGACATTCTCCACCCTGCATTCAATGAATTGGTGATTCAGGTAACAATATATGCAATCAAATGTAAGATCTTTTTCAATTATGTTTAGAAATTAAATGTGTAATCTATATAATCAATAATAACAAAATTTTAAAATTTTGTCATAGGTTTATGGTCATTCTCAACATGGATATTGTTGAACCAGATGCTAAAATTGTATCATTCAAGCATACCATTGATGATAGAATCTTAGAAGTGATACCTCTTTAGACTTGCAGTCCAGTGATGTTGCATTGCCATCCTCAAATATTACTGGCTTGATTGATATGCATAGTGGTTGCTCTTTGAATATGGGTCCAATGCATATGGTAAACAAGGTGATTCGTTCCATTCCAATAAATGTGTTAACACCTTTCCATGAAAGATGGACTATCAAATGTAGAGTGACAAACAAGGTGGCAGTTTGACACTTCAGTAATGCTAGAGGACAAGTAAAAGTATTTATTTTTGATGTTCTTGATAGTGATGGTGGAGAGATTCACATAATTTGTTTTAATGAACTTGTTGACAAATTCTCTGAAGAAGTATATGGTTTTTTTATGATATAGTTTTATAATGGCACATTCATGATTTAGCTCATATTGTTATTCATTTAATACCATTTCATTATTTTTATTTACAAAAAAATGATTTTCTTATAGTATTTATAGCCTTGTCCACCAAATATTATATTTAATGATTTTCTAAAAAACATATAAATATATACTATTTAAGGATAGGCTTATAAATATTTGTGCCTATTGGCCATTTGATAGCACCTTTGGTGCTTTTAATAGTATATATTTTTTAATATTAAAGTGTAAATTTTTTTACTATAATATAACATAAATATAAATACATTATAAATTTGTATAATAAAAAATTTATTAGTAATAATATATAATGAATAAAATTTGGGTGGTAGGGTGGGCACCCTCTCCATGAGATCATGGAAGCGTCATAAACATAGGATAGAAACTTGGCAAATTTGTTTCTTCTTCTATGGTTTTAGTTAATATTCTTTTGGAATGCGGCCTCTCCCAACTAATTTAAATGATGTGCCTTTGCATGTATCAACCTACCTGATGGATTTCCTTACCTATCCAAATGAATGATGGCTTCGTAGGGTTTCTAACAGATAAGCCTCTAGATGATCTCTGTCACCTTTAATAGCTTCATTCAGTCTCATTCGAATGGATCATGTAGTCTCAGGCATGTTTGAAGGCAATGTTTTGGTAAGAATGGCAGAAGGCTCTAGATACATTGCTCGAATCTCTGTCACTGGTTTGATTAACTTAGGGATGGTAACCCCCATTCAATTGGAAAGCACTGTCCGGCAGATGGCTTTCAAGGGTGTTATCACAGATCAAAGGCTAAAATAGGTCCTACGGCTGCATGAAGGTCTCCTGTTACTAACTGTGAAGATCATTCTTGGTAAAGATTTCCTGTGTGCAGGAAAATTCTACCAGGTGGATACCCACATCTCATCACATTTTCTAGCCTCCGTCTTGGATGTAGGGGTTTCGAAAGGAGCGACGAAGGGGCTGATGGTGAAACTGTTCAAAACATAAATTCTTGGCAGCCTCGACAACATTCTGGGAGCGGTCATCCTAGGGGCAGGAGTCCCTCAACCAAAAGACATCTCTGTTCTAAAGGATCCCTTGGAGGTCATCAAGTTCTTCCCCCTCATCCTAGATATGAAGGGTCTGGTTCTGATCAAACATTAGGAGTGAGTGGTGAAGGCTATTGCTTGTCTGAAGAAATTGCTGAGTTTGGAGAAGGTCAACAGGGACTTTGAGTGGGTTGGTGAGCTCCAAACCATGACGAAGGAGCTCAGTTTCATGTAATTACAGTTTGTTTAGAATTCTCTGTTAGTATGTCTCCTAGCTAATTTGATAGATGTTCAAGTAGGTTTGTTCTTTGTGGTTATACTCCTAGGATGTTTAGATAGCCATAATGGCAAATTTTGGTAAAACTCAAGTCCTGAGTGGCCTTTTTGTCACAACTAAGGAAGTCTGATCTTGGAATGGAATGCAGGAAAATAGTTTGTAGCCACCTGCCTGTAATTTTTTGCTCTTCTTCAATATAAAAACTCTAATTTTACGGATCAAAAAATATATATAATGAATAAAATATTAAATAATTTTCATAAGGCTAAATATTATATTAATATAAATGTTACACAATAAAATAAATTAATATTTAGATCACATCTAAATATTAATTTATTTTATTGTGTAATATTCATATTAATATATATCAATATTTCCTGGATAAGGGTGTGGTTCGGTGGTCATGCCTTGGGGACTAGTCTCGGTGATAAAGCTATGGGGAAGAGATCCCCAGTAAAGGTCTCTCTTGGACTAGGCTAAAAACCCAAAGTACATATATAAAAGATCAATATTATAATTACAATGAAAGAAAATAATAAATACTTTTATGCATTCAATATACTAACTTCAACATAGGGGAGTTTTGTTGCAGTAAAGGGCATACATGCTTATTATCATACTAGAAAATTAATTTTCTAATGAAAACTTTAAATCTTGAACAATATAGATATGGAAGAAACACAATAATGTATGCCCTATGAACTTCCACTAAAAATAGCGCTTGTTTGAGATATCTTCTTTCTCTTTTTTGGAAATCACAAGGGGGACCTCCTCCCCATCAACATACTCAACTTAGCATCCACTTAGTCAACTCAACCAACTTAGAAGCCACATAGATGTTACTTGGGGGATTCGAACTTGGATCTCCATCTTGAGAACCCTAGGCCTTGCCATTTAAGTACAACCCCATTCACAATTTAATATAAATATTATTATTAATATTATTTTAATTATGTTATTATATTGATATTTAAAATAAGAATTTTTTAATCAATTTATACAATGAATAAAAATTAAATATTAATATGAATATTACTAATTATAATATATTAATATTTAGATCAGTATAATATTTCAATATTTAATATTTACACACACACATATATATCATTTTACTATAATATAACATAAATACAAATACATTATAATGATAATTCTACTAATTTATATAATCAATAATTAAATTTACATTCTATTATTAATATATAATTAATTATACTATTTCATTAAAATTTAAAATATTAAATTTATAAATTATAGATTATATTGAACCAAAACTAAATAATCACATTAATATGAATATTATGTTTATATAATTATTACAATTTTTGTTATAATATTTACATATACTTTTAAAAAATTATTTGTTTAAAATAAAAAAATATTATTGGTTTAACAAGGAATTTGCATCAAATTTAATTAAACAAGTTAATCTATATGGACCGTATTTTTCTTCTTGATTTTAGTGTGTTTGTTTTAATTAAAATAGTATTTCCACAAAATCCGTCCTTAAGAAGTCAAATTTTGATAGCATCACAACAAAGATAAGTGATTTTTTTGTTAAAATTTTGTCATATAGACTTAGAAAAATTAAAATTTGTTCAACATGAAAAATAATACTCTATTTTCATTGGTTTACTCTAGATAGATTAATCACTAAATAAAAAAATCTTGAATTTTTAATATTTATACAGATAAGAATATAATGACTATTTTATACAGAAAAACAATATTATACAATGATCAAAATTAAATAATGACATTAATATGAATATTATATTAATATAAATATTACAATCTTTGTTATAATATTTGCATAACCAAAAATTATTTGTTTAATAACCAAATTCGTGACAAGAATTTAGTCACTAGTAATTTAATTAAATGTAAGTTAATTTTGATGGCATTTTTCTCCTCAATTTTAGGTGTTTGTTTCAATTAATATTTAGATTGCTAAATATTTTTTTTTTTTAAGAACAAAAAATTATTTGTTTAATAACTAAATTTCTGGTAAGAATTTAGTCACTCATAATTTAATTAAACAAGTTAATTTGTTAGTACTGCCACCTCCTTGCTTCAATTTTTCTTCTCAATTTTAAGTGTCTTGACTTTTCTCCTCAATTCAATATTTAGATCACTACAATATTTTAATTTTTAATATTATAATAACTATACAATGGTCTAATTAAATAATGACATTAATATGATTATTTATATTAATATAAATATTACAATTTTTGTTATAATATTTGCATAGAAAAAAATTTATTTGTCACTCATAATTTAATTAAACAAGTTAATTTGTTAGTATTGCCACTTCCTCACTTTTGACAGGATTTGTCTCCTCAATTTTAGGTGCTATTTCTATTTGTGCAAAATCCATCCTTAAGATGTCAAATTTTGAGCCAATCACAACAAAGATAAATCATTTCCCGATAATTTTTGTTAAAATTTCCTTATAGACTTAAGAAAAAATAAAATTTGTCCAACATAAAAAATAATACTTTGTTTTGATTGGTTTACTATAATAGATTAATCACTAAATTAAAAAAACTCATTGCAATAATACAGCTAATAGATGAAACAAATGAAAGTAGGTGCTCATAGGGCCAGCCACAATTACCAAACGGACCAAATATTGCTCATTTTCTTTAAATTTCTCGAAGGAATCAATTTGGATGGTACAAATTTCTTATTCTTCTGAATTAAATGAATGTAAATCTAATAGAGGGCTTTGACAGAAATGGCCATCTTATGGCCGATGAAACTTTCCATTGCAATTGGGTTAATTTACAACAGCAATGGTACGGACCAAGAGATCCCGCTAACATTTGGGCAGATCAGGAGGAGGAGGCGGCAATTTGTCGGAATTTCCCGGCCCGTCCTCGGTAAGAAATACCATATCAAAACCAAGTGCGGAATGAGATTCAAAATGACAATGCATCAACCAAACTCCTGTCACATGATAACAACAACAAACAATATAAAATTTAGCTGTAGAGAAGTAAAATATACGACTTAAAATGTTAAATGCTAATAATCTAAGATAGCTTTACCTGGATTGTTGGCTATGAATCTGATGGCCGCCCAGCCACCGGTAGGAACTCCAACAGTGCTCAACATCTGAGGATTTACCAGATTGAAGTTTGCAGGATCTGTCTGTGAATTATAGTTGCCAAAGCCTTGCCCAACAAGATAAAAATCATGGCCATGAAGGTGTATAGGATGGTTCTGTATCGTAATAATCCCAGTGTTCTGAAACACTATTTGAACACTAGCATTGAATTTCAGAACTTTAACTTTTGTTCCCAACTCGGGCTCCCAAAGACTGAGGGGCACAGATCCAGTGTAATTGAATGCCAGCGGAGGATTACTTGGAAAATCTCTGGTGAACACTCCGTCTATACCATTATAATAAGCCTGTAATATAGCTATATCTGGCTTAACGAATGAAATGTTATTAAAACTTCCAACGGCTCTTCCACCGTTGATCCCTGCGCAGGAATTGTTAGGGCAGCTTACGAGTCCAAATCCCTCTCTTATCAGCATTTCCTCATCAACACTCTGTCGGACAGGGACGGAGGGTCTCAGGCTTCTCAGGTCTGTACTGAATTTGAATGCAGTTGGCGTATCGTTAAATGCAGGAAAGTTGGGCAAGGCAGGGGAAGATGAATTGCGGTTGCCTTTGTATTGCAATATTGCTGTTGCAGTGGTATTTAAGAATCCAGTCCCTCGAGGCTGGCTGTTGTATACGCGGGTGCCAATGTAGTAGCTCCCCGACTGCTGGCCAGCCGTTATGAGCACATCCATGGTGTTACCTGCATTTATGAGCAGCACATCGGTTGTATACGGTTTTGTATACACGGCATCTACTGCCACAACAGTCATATTGTGCTGCGCGATTTTAAAAAAGGATGAATGAAGCATTCCGGCATTTACAATCCTCAGAAGGTACGTTTTTCCTGTCTCCACCAAAATCCGGCTAGTATCTGCAATTGCATCCATTATTCATTAACTATTTATCATTTATTCAAACTTAAAATTGCTTTCAACTTTCTTTCACTAGGTAGTAGTTAATTATTTGCACAAACCATTGGCAGAGCAAGGAAAAAAGTCTCCTGGCTGGCTGTTAATTGTGTATGCATCGGAGTCCTTTGGTACAGCTCCTCTTTGAATCGCATCTGCTATTACGTCCTCCACATTATCATTCCACCATTCACCTGCACGCCATGCCCCAAATTTAGATCACATCAATGCTTTTATAATCTGATTATCGAAATTAAGTGGAAGAGAGCTTCCTACCCAAAATAATAGGAAACTCAGCGGCTGGTTTGGGAAATGGATAAGCCTTTCCAGCTCGGGGTAAAATAACCAATGCTCCATGCACAGTAGCTCTGAGATATGAGATATGTGCATGCCACCACAGCGTCCCTTCCTGCTCCGTGATTGTAAAATTGTAAGTAAATTTATTCCCAGGAGTAATGGGACACTGCGTTATGTAGGCCGGTCCATCTGCCCAGCACGATTTCAGCTGCTGTACCCCATGCCTGCCAAATCATAAATAATAAAAATCTTTAACAATAAATTTTGTGTAATTTCTATGTTAACCAATAAATGGGTACAATTTGGAAAATTATTAATCAATACATTGATACAAATTCGAAAATTATTATTGACTTTCTAACCATTTTACTGTTTGATGTTTACGTATAGCGATCATTATTACCAGTGTATAGTCACATTATATGGCCCGTTGTTGTCGACTTCAACGACAAGATTATCGCCTTCGCGAACGTATATAGTCGGGCCAGGAAACTGCCCATTGACTGTTACAATCGTCTGTGTGTTACACACTCTGGTCACGCTCTGTGTTCCAATCTGTAACACAGTAAACAGCATAACTTAGCACATGGTCAATTCATCCTTTAACCTTAACATAACATGCTTAGATTTGAAGGGAGTCTACTCACAGTGAATTTGCGCTGGACGAGGGCTGCAGAAGCCGCCCATGGTGCTATCAAAATTAAGCAAACAAGGGACGCTAATTTCACCACACTTGATAACTCTGCCATGCTTGATATTTTTCTTCCTTGAAATCCAACTTAAACTTTTCGATCTATGGAGCAATTCAGACAAGGGCAACTTATTTATACACGGAGAAGAGCACGTTTGAAATCAGAAGAGTAATAACAAGTAATCGGATAGAATTTTTAGAAAGTCAAATGAAGTTGGTGCAGCACATAAACGCGTGTTGAAGAATTTCTATCTAACATTTAGGTACCTAGTGCTTCAGAGTTGCTACCAGGCAGATACATTGACTGGGTAAAACCGAACGCGTGTTTACTGTGACAAAACGACGTTCAATACTTCCTGAATCACCCCCCAAAACAAATGACGGGAAATCCTTTATATTTTAAAACAAGCTTACAACATCTAACAGAGTCGCTATGAAGAAATATGTATGGTGGCAGGTCAAACAACTGACTGGGATATATACCATTTAGTTTTATTTATATCAAAACATAATTTCCATTGATATTGTTGAGTTTAATGCACGCCTTAAAACAATAATGGTTGATGACTTTATTAAAAAAAACTATTATAGAAAAATGTGAAGCCAATTATACAATCATATTAATAAAATTAGTTAAATATTTTTAAGTGTACAGTTTTCAATTAAAATTGTATATTTAAATATTAAAAAAATAATAGGAAAAAATAATATTATTGGACACTGTCATCTACACTGAAAACAAGGGAATGATTAGTTTGATCATTTAATTTAAATACTTTGAAAGTTTTTTTAGGTGATAAACTCTCAAATTTCATTGTGAAAATTGACTGATCTAAACTAACATGACCACATATTGCGTACAAAATTTTCCCTTGTATTATTGCCTCCCTACCCTCCACCCACCGCGAGGCCCAGCTTTTATCCACCATATGGGTAAGGTCGAAATCTAGAGATTGTAAATAATGGGAAATGGCCAAAGTATTACTAATCATAAAAAGAGTGGCTTGCACTCTAATGATATGAGTTGCTTTAATGACATTTAACATGTATTTTTTTTTAAAAGATTGTCCAAGATATTTTATTTCTTTAAAGGACAATTTCAAAGATGTATTAGTTTTACATTATGTTACGAAGCTATGTTCTTAGCAAGTTTGTTGTTTTCCATCATAGTGTATTGTCCTCTCTAATTCCTTCTATGCTATATTATTCCCCAAAATCCTTAACAATCTTAGCCATCAGCTTATGTTGATAAGAATTGAGAATAATAAGCCACTTTAATGGGGCAAACCTCCAAAAGTCTCCAATAAGAACACAATTCACAATATGATGATCATAAACAATCCACTAGCTCTTATATACCATACTTATGCCATGGATACTATCCAGACCGATTCAACTACCTATATAAGACTATATTAATGATCATAACTTAATTAAGAGCTAAGGTATAACCAACAATCTGACTACTCATAACCCTATGCATAGTATAGGATTAAGGGCATAGCAGGGCCAGTATATGCCTGTCATTGGGGTTGTAGTAGTGGCGCATTTTAGGAAATCAAATTTGAATTTGGCTTGATACCTTGATGCACTTTGTTGGATTTGGTTTCTAATGTTGGAATTTCTTTAGAACCTAGCAATGCAATATTGGTGTCGAATCCTATGTATAGCTGATAGAACCTACTACAGACCTTGTCATGCCATAATGAAATAAGAATCCCTTGGTACTTGAAGTGAGGCGAATTAAAATTTTACATGCTCAAATACCCTCCATCCTATTCATCAATAATGCATAATCAGTGCAAGGCTGCCACCTTTGGACGTGGGGAGATAATTTCCATCATGCCAAAAAGGAATGAGCTATGACTTAACAACAGGTTCAAATGTGTCCCGTGATTTAGATAAATCACTTATGATTTGACCCTCTATCTTGTTAATAGCATAGTTAGCAAGAAAGTCGATGACTTTATTTATTTCCTGATAAATGTGATTAATGGAAAATCAGATAATGCATATAGGAATGGCTAAATTTGCATCATAACGTTGTATATCTTCCAAGTGGGTGACCCCCTCCTACAAATGGCATTGACAATCATCATTGATTCCCCTTTGATCTAGATGTTCTTGACACCATACAATGCATAGATTTGTAAGCCAAGAAGCAACACATGTGCTTTTGCTTCATTCTTGGTTCCATCTTTGAGTTTTTTGAGGCTACACCAATTAGCCTTCCATCATGATCTTGAATCAAACAACCTACTCCCAAGAGACCCAGATTCCCCCTTGACACTCTATCGAAGTTTAATTTGCACCAATCTACAGGTGGTGGAGTCCATCTGGGGCTTTCTTGAAGGTTAGAAGAAGAATTAACTCTACAACCCCATTAAATGATATTAAATTAAGTAAATTTAATTAAATAATAAAAATGAATTATTAATATAATGAAAATTTAGATTTAAATCTCTTTAAGGACAAAATTCTATCATTAATAAGATAAAAATAGGAAAATAAGTGAAAAACATTTTTCTTATCTACAAAATAAAACCTTAGAGGATCATTATGATCAATTGATTAATTAAAGAAACGCAATTTTCTCTTTAAAACATATATCTCTAAAATAAATTATATTGTCCATCAAAGTGTAGAGTATTCATTTCAAAGTCATCTGAACATGATAACCTAAATAATTGAAGGTCTTGTTCTTAGCCATATTGACTTTTGAATGTGATGGGAACCTAAATCATTGAAGGCCTTGTTCTTAGCCATATTGACTTTTGTTGATTTGCCATTTTGTAACTTGTGATCGCAGAAATGAAGTCCTTTGACTTAAAACCTTGAAACAATTATTCAACCAGTGTGTAAGCACCGGGTGCTCTTCTTGCAGCATTTATTCTCCTTGACTTATTATCTTTTCTCGGCTTTAATGTATTAATGTAAATAGTGGGCTTTGTATTAATGTTTTGAGTTTTTTACTTTATAAATTATGACTTTCATATTTTATTTGTGATACCACTCGTGACGTGGGAAGGCATTCAAATATTTGAACATTTGTTACACGCAATGTTTGTATACGAAGTATTTAAGATATATCTCTTACAATATTTTGACTTCCCAACAATGTTTCTTTAATAAAATTATATATCTAGTATCATTTAATGACTAACAGACCACAAATTTTATTTTATGGGGTCAACCTTTACACAAAAGCCTAAATGAAATGCGCGTATTGAGAGAAAGCACGTGGATATTAACTTCGATCATATATTCTTGACATGCTCAAATAAATGGAGTAATGGCAATAGGTTATACATTTGTAGTGGTAAAATTTGTATATTTATGTTAATTTTCATTTAATTTTGTATTTATTTTGATGGAATGATTTAATATAATTATATAATAATTAGTGGTATATTTTAATGTTAAGTTTGCCTTCTTCTTGGATTTTTAGATTTGTCATTATTTATGTTTACTTATACATCTTCATACATTTGATATTATCCTAGCTCCATTTACACCTAATCTCACAAATTCACCTCATTATTAGTCAAGACTTACACACACCTATTCCAAACCCTGAGATCGACACTTTCCTATCATAGGTTAGTCCCACAATGCTCAGGTTCGATCATGAACTATTCATAATTGACCCCAAATTTTAAATTTTAAATTTCAAAATTGTTTACTCCCATCATTTTCCACAAGCCATTGGGAATCGGCTTGACACACTTTTGTGTGAATATTCATGATGTATTGGTATTTGAAGACATTCATTTATGTATTTAAACATATTAAAAAAACCAAGAACGTCGACATTACAAGCAACATTCATTCTAAGAACATTTGGATTTGGAGCACTAACAACAATATGTTTGCATTAGAATCACCATATAGTTCATTGCATGCTTGAGTTTGTTATCATTGACAAAGGGGAACTTGACCCTCATAATCTAGCAGCTTTCCTAACAAATTTTTAAATATCGTCAATCCTTATGCATCATTAGACAACAAAGATTCTAGCAAACCAAGTCATAGAAGTCTAAACTACTACATCAAGACCATGCCCCAAAGGTCAGTTCTATGCAACTTAGGATCAATTAGGATAGAAGATTCTAGGGTTGCATAGATTTTGAGATATAATGATGCACCTCAAGAGTATCAATTTTTAACATTGACGAACTAATTCTTTGCATCTTTAGCATTTACATTCCATCATCAATTTGAGAGCTAAGTACACCTATCTCTTGCATTTAATTTCTAAAAATAGCATTTCAAGTTATAATTCCCAAATTATCAATTAAATCTATGTTAATTGTGCTTTTATTGTACATATTTATTTAGTTAGCCTAGATTTATATAAAAGGGATTTTATTTCCTTACATTTTTGGTGAAACTATTTACTCTTATAGCTCGTAGATTTTGACCTTAGGGTTATAACTCCATCTTTTTTAGGGTTTTAGATCTATATTTTCTTATTGCTCTATCACTTTTAAGATCTTATTAGGGTTTTCTTTCTATTTTTATATTTCCTGTTAGAACTAGGATCTATTAAGTAGAAAACTGACATCAAATTGGAGTGTTTGATTATGAACAAGAGAGTTGTACATATAGGCGTAGAGTTTGAGTCACTTTAGGAGTCGACTCATGCACTCTGTTGGTGTATATTAAGCTTGCTTAGGAGTGCATTATTTAAGAGTCTATGTTAGGCCTTGTGATATACTTAGCATGCCTAGATTAGCTTAACTGAGTTAAGTGGTTGCTTTTCCTATTCGTGGAGAACCACTATTCTTAGTTAGCTTTTCCTATTATTGGCTTGACTATTCTTAGTTGATTATGCCCTATATGTACTACATCTTGTAAGCTAATTTATCATACAATATTTTGCATTCCAATTGTCCATTGCTTGCAATACTTGTTTTTTTGCAGGTTGAGAATGCTCATGTTCATCTTGGGTGGTTCGAATTGGTACTCGCATTCACTCAATATTCTCGATTTCTACATCCAGTATCAAAGCAAGATTGTTTGAATGTTTGTTCAAATTTTTTGTGAGATCTTGAAAGTATTTGCATTATTAGATTTGTTTGTTGAAGTAGCAATTTGACTTCAAAGAGACGTCTGAGTTACAAGAAAAGGTTGATTTAGAAGTTTTTTCTATTGGTGAGGTGGATCTGTGGCCCATAGGAGCTCGACTTGCATATAGGTTTAGAGAAGACCGATTTAAAGGTGTTGTCTCATGTTTGCAAGTTGATTCAGTCCACAAACAGACATTTTTTCTCCTTCCTTAGGGTCAATTCAGCTGTCAGGCCAAATCTATCAGAGAAGACATCCTACAAAGTTTTTTTTTGGTTTCTAGGGTGTTTACGTCCACATAAGGTGATTCTCCATAGCCAAAGAAGGTGATTTGTCCCTAATTCACTCCCTTTTTAGTGATCATAAGGGACTTGGAGAGTAGAGATATCATTGTTGTTGGGATGGTTGATCATGCATCTCGCTTGTATTCATTCTCCCATTTTGTTCCTAATGATGTTGTAGATCCATTGATTGATATTCACACTCATGCATCAAGTGTGAGTCATGTTTCTCAGGAGAAGTTTGGTCACTTGAACCTTGGTGATCTTTCATCTACTTTGGTTCTTGAGTCTATAGCTGAGCCTCCATCTCCTCTACTTCCTTCTTCTTCAGAGATCGACATCGACATGGTTTCTTCTACTTTAGTTGAGGAGGATCATTTGAGTCTTTCAAATATAGCTTTGTGGGATACTTTCTTGGTAGGTATATTAGACTTGTTTTGTGAGTCTCATATTGCAGATTTAGAGGATACACTTGAGGGGATATCTCTCCTCTTTGATGACAGTTACAACACAAATGTTATCCCATCTACTTTGTCTTTGGAGGTTGTTCTTCATAAGTCTACCTAGGATTTTGGATTAGTCACACCTCATTGCATAGTGCCATCCTTTGATTTTGATATGTGGACACTTGAGCAGTTTTTAGAGGCACCCATCATGAGACTTCTTCCCGCATATCTCTTCTTGAAGATGGAGTTTCTTCTACATTAGCCTTTGTATTGGTTTCTTCCTAAGGGGAGAAATGTTGTTTGTAGGTACAAGACACTTTCCAGTGTTCGTCTTCAGGCATTCACCATTGACATAGGCTACTTCATTATGAGGGGACTTGTACTCTCAGTCTTGCTCCCCTATGGGGGGTATTTAATTGTACATATGTGATAGAAGTAGTCCTTGGGGGGTCATGTTGAGTCCTCCTACTATTACTTCTTTCATTTTCATGTTTTGCTTTCTTGTGGAGAGGGGTTTTTTTCCTACAGGTTTTTCTCCTTTATTCCATTTGGAGAGAATTGTTTGTACATGGCTACCTAACATGGCCTAGTAGCTAGTACCCATCCATCATTGCATCTTTTCATTTGTCTACTTCTCCATAAGTTGCACTTAAGGGGGGTGTTAGTGTGAATAGGGTTATTACCTATCTGGTTTACCCTTTGTTGTGTGAATAATTCATATTATTTAACTATTTATTAGTTAAATAATATTCACACACATATTCACATGTTAAGTTGACTTAGGAAACATTCTAGTTGTTTCTAGATGTTGATAGTTGTCTCTAGTTGTTGATAGTTGGCATCTTATCCTATAGTTGTCACATGCCATAGGATTAAGACACTTGTCACATGACTACAACATCCTACATTTCATCCTTGTCTTTATAAGAAAGGTATATCATGTACATAACAATATTTTGCTTTCATTGATAGAATAGAATTATTCTTTCATTTGATCTCTCTTGTGCTTTCATGAAATCCTAGATCTTGGGTGGCTATCATCATGGCCAACTCTATCATATGTAAGTAGGAAAGACACCTACTTGAGAACATAATAAATCATATCTCATGGAGGGAGGATGCCAAAAATAGGTGTTGTTGAGGTTGCTTGATGTAGGTACACATTCTAGAGTGCTCTTTCTAATTGGCCTTGCTAAGTAAACAAAGGAAAAAATGAGCTCATGGGGTAAAAAAAATAACACCTATTAGGAACGCGTACCCATTCTTAAATGAGTACCCATTTATTTTAGAAATGGGTATGCATTCCTTAATGAATGCATGTTTCTATTAAGCATCCATTTAGGATTGGGAGCTCAAACTATAATGGGTACCTATGGCATATGGGTAGGCATTTATATTTAGGCACCCATTACTAAATAGGTATGCATTTTTTATGAAATGCATACCCATACCTATTGGGATTTCCCCCATGATACTTCCACTAAAAGTGGACTCAACTTCTTGTGCCCACCCCTATGAGAGACAGGAAGATAAGACAACATAAATAAGTTTAAAATTTAAAAATTTTAAAAAATAATAATCATATAAGATCTACAAATGAAACCCTAAAGTGGAATACAAGGGTGATTAGGGTGCACAAAAGCAATATCACACTTGTATGTAACACAAACCCTAAAAGGAAATATATAAATAGAAAACAATCCCTAATAAGATCTTAAAAGTGGCAAAGCAATAAGAAAATATAGATCTAAAACCCTAAATGAGATGAAGTGATAACCCTAATGTCTAACTCTAGGAGGTATAAGAGTAGATAGGTTCACCAAAAATATAAGGGAATAATATCCATTTTATATAAACTAGAGCCTAACTAAATAAATGCATACAATAAAAGCACAATTAACCTAGTTTTAATTGAGAATTTGGAAATGATAACTTGAAATACTATTTTTAGAAATTAAATACAAGAGATAGGTATACTTCACTCTCAAAGTGATGGTGGAATGTAAATACTAAATATGCAAAGAATCAATGTCAAAAATTGATACTCTTAGGGTGCATAATATCTCAAAATCAGTGTAGACCTATAATCTTCTATTCTGATTGATCCCAAGTTGTGTAGTACTAACCTTTGGGACATGGTCCTAATCTAGTAGTTTGTAGACTTATGTGACTTGGTTCACTAGAACCATTGTTGTCTAGTGATGCATAATTATTAGTGGTATTTAAAAATTCATTAGGAAAGTTGCTAGATTAGGAGGGTCAAGTTCCCAATAGTCAAAGATAACAAACTCAAGCATAATGAACTATATGTTAATTCTACTATAAATGCATTATTTTTAGGGCTCCAAATCCAAATGTTCCTAGAATGAATGTTGCTTGTAATGTCAAGGTTTTTATTTTAATGTTTAAATGCATAAATGAATTTCTTCAAATACCAATACATAATGAATATTAACACAAAAGTGTATCAAGTTAGCACCCAATGGCTAGTGGAAAATAATAAGAGTCATAATTTTGAAATTGAAGCTGTAAAATCTGGGGTCAATCCTGAGTAGTTCACAATTTAACCCCAAACATTGTGGGAGTGATTTATAATAGGAAAGTGTGGATCTTAGGATTTGCGATAGGTGTGTGTAAGCCTTAGCTAATAATGAGATGAATGCATGGAATTAGGTGTAAATGGAGTTGGGATATTATCGAATGTATGAAGTTGTGTAAGTAAACATAAATAATAATAGATCTAAGCATCACGAGACAAACTTAACATTACAATGTAGGGTGCTGCCACAATAATGGGTTACACTTTCTGGGAGATCCTAATTTTTGTTGAAATCACATATTTTTAGAAAATATAATGATTTAATCATTGAAAGGTTCTATTTAAAGCATTTTAATTGAGGAGGGTTTGATCAAACCCCCTTAGATTCAAACCCCCTTGGATAGAACCCCGCTAGTTTTAAACCATACCTATAATGGAGTCTCCTCTACACCTATCAAAATGCTAATAAAAAATAATATACAACGAGCATTACCTGATTGCTTCTCAGGTCTACAAGGACTAAAACCTTTAAGAGATTATCCTAGAATGAATAGCCTGTTGGCGGTGTATACTGACATAAGTAAACTTTGACCACATTGGCTTCTTGTCTTGTTGCTACTAAGAAGAAACCTTCAAACTATGGCCTTAAAGTTAAACAAAGATTGAAGTTGTCTTGAACAAAGAATATCACCTTCATGAAGATGAAGGCATTGGAGTTTAATACTATCCAGATGGTTGCCGACCTAAGGATGCTTCATAGAAACCTCCTGTACCTATTCAAAACAAAGAGAAACAATTTGAAACAAGACATCAGAGTAAAACTTTAGCATTTCTTATTCATGATGAACATTATGATTTACAAACACTGCCAAGCATTTGCTTTTCCAAATGTGCAATAAAATAGCCTATCTCATATAATCATCTATAACATTTTTATGAGGCCCACACCAAATAGAGCTTCCTTCCAGTTCAAATAATGATAAAAAATAGCAGGTAAGTGCCAAAAAATAGCATTCCATTTTTTTTGTCCATGAATACTCCCAAAAAATATGTTTCAAGTCTTCATTCAGCTATCATACATCTCAACCTATCCGCAACAGGTAGTTTGCTATGTAAGATTTTCCAAGCTAGAAGTTGGACATTTGCATTAGCTTTCAATCGCCAGATTTAAGCACTCAATTTTCTCCAAGTTCTTTCCTAAAATTCACATTTTTATTTTTTATTTAGCCGAGGATTCAGTGCAGTCTCGGAAGAATACTTAAGTAAATCTTTTTCAAAGGAAGATAAAAAAGGGATATTTATCCAACCACAACCAATCTTTGAAGAAGTTACAATGGAGAGGAGTACATAGTTTCATCATTAAGTCCACATGTACCAATGACTTCACAAAAATTAAAAAGTGTTTCATCTTGTTATTTAGACTAAACATGACTTTTGTTGTCTGCCAATTAAACCAGTCAAGGGCAGTGAAGTCCTAGATATCACCAAACTGATGGATACCTTTTTTAAATAAAGAATGAGCTTGTCTAGGGAAACTAACATCAAGAGGTTGTCCATGGTATTGGACAAGTTTGTTCCACCAAATAGAAGACACCCCAAAACTAAAACCATGCTGCAAAGAGAAGCCTTTCTAGCATAAGAACTGACACACTTGTTGCCAAGCCTTCCAAATAGACTGTAACTAGAATGAAGCCTTTAAATGAAAGAATAAGGCCACAAAAATTTTATCTAGCCATTGAACAGAGTGTCATTTTCCTTTGGCTGCAACAAGGTTGATACGATGATGCATCAATATTTTCCATGGTTCATCCCCTAAAACACTCTAATTATCCATTTAGCAGACAAGCACAAACCTTGTGTCTTGGAATCCAAAATACCCAAACTACCTTTAAACTTTGGTTGAATACAATGGGACCAAGAAGTGCATTTATAACCAACTTTACCTTCCCAGTTAGACCACAAAAATTGATGAATGATTTTGTTAAGATCCTCATATCCTTTATTGAACGGCATCCAACATGAGGAGTAATAAACCTGGGAAGCAAGAAATATATGATTCACAACTTGAATCTTGCCAGCTAAAGACAAAAATTTATTTCCCCAGGCAAAAAGTTTATTTTTTAGTTTGTTAATAAACTAGCGCCACATTTCAGAAGTAGAAACACCAAGTCCAAATGGAATACCAAGGTACCATGTAATCTGCCCATGTTTTATCTATTTCCATTCTTTAGGAATCCATGGTGGAATTGGATCAGATTGAATCATGAAAATTTTAGTTTTTTGATGTGCCAATTGGGAACTAGAAATTGAACAATATAAATTAAGGATGTCCAAAACATTATTAATCTCCTCTTTAGAATTATGAAGAAAATACATACTATCATCCACAAAATGTGAGTTGATAACAACAATGTTATTAGGAATGGAAATACCCTTAATCAAGTTCATTTGATTTTGTTTTTGCAATAAGTAACCAAGAGCATCAGCTGTAAGGACATATAAAAAAGGAGATAATGGGCAACTCTGTTTGATTGAGCATTGTAAGGGAAAGGAATCAATCAAAGACTTGTTAATAACAATCTGCGCATTATCCTCATTAAATAACATCTGAATATGTTTACATATCTTGGGTCCAAAGCCCAGCAATTGAAACATTTTAAAGATAAAGCTCCATTAGATTCTATCATAAGCGTTGTCGAAATCAAGCTTGACAAGCAACACATTTTTCCCCAATTGTTGAGCCCACTCGCTGGTTTCCCAAGCCAAAATTAAATTGTCAAGAATAAACCTTCCAACAAGAAACCCTATTTGTTCAAGCTGTACTATACCTTTCACCACTGGTTTAATCCTTGTTGCAAGGGCTTTAGCAATTATTTTGTAAGATGCATTAAGCAAGGTGATAGGTCTCCATCCTAAGATAGAGTCTTCATTTTTCCCTTTCAAAATAAGTTAATTAAACCTTTGTTAATTCAATAGGACCTAGTGATCCTTTTTCTAAAGCTTCCAAGTACAATAGGTAAAAATCCTCTTTAATATGCTGCCACATGGATTGATAGAGTTCAATTGAAAGTCCATCAAAACTAGGATTTTTATTCAGGGACATAGAGAAAACAACATGTTCTAAATCTCCAATAGAAAGCTCATGTTCTATAAATTGACTGTATTCAAAATCCACCTTATTAGGAATGCAATCTTTAACCTCTCTAAAGTGGATTAAATATCCTGCCAATGAGAGTCCTCTTTAAAAAGTTTTTCATAGAAATTTTGGAATATAACTTTAATCTCTTGAGGGTCAGTATGCACAACACCAGTATCATCTTGCATTGCTCCAATATACTCCTTTTAATGTTTATAATTTAAATTATTGAAGAAGTATTTGGAGCTTCTATTTCCTTCTTTAATCCAGTGTAATCTATCTCTAATTTTAGCACCTTGATTCCGATAAGCATCAATTTTATGAAGTTGAGCTTCCATAGTAGCTATAGCAGCTTGAATGTCACTATTATGAGGATTTAAGATGAGTTTTTTCCTAGCCGCTTCCATCTTCCCTTGAAGAGATTTTTCTTTTCTTCTTCACTACCAAGCGAGTCTTTTACCAAAAGAGTGTAGGAATTTAGCACATTGTAAAATAGCATTATTCCACCATTCCCTATAAGATTCTCCATCCTTATGCTTAGGAATAAAAGTCCAAATGCCCACAAAAGTAGCCATGCAAGAAAGATTTTTTAAGTGAGAAGTGTTAAGTTTATATGGTAGATGATAGTCATTCTCATATTTTTGAGCCAATGGAAAGGAGTAGAAAATAGGATAATAATCTAACAGTGTTGTAGAGTAATCAAGTTGGACATAGGTGCCATAAGAATCTTGAATTAACTATAGATTAGGCGACAAATAGAACCTATCCAACCTACTAAGTTTTCTGTCATCCCCACATCGGCAGTTAGACCAGGTAAACCAGCTCTGTGCATGGCTAGATTATTTATTCTTAATTGGATTGATAACACCCAAAGTATTACGACAATTCAACCATTTATCAAATTCTTCATTACTCAACTTAGCCCGAGTCGACTAGCTATGGTCATGGTGATGTTCAACCATATTAAAATCACATCCTATAATCCAATCTGCAATAGAAAGAGCATTGGACATCCAATCCCATAATTCACATTTGTCTTTTATATTATTAGGAGCATACACAGAACAAAATCCAATAAGATTTTTATTGATAAAAGTCAGGACCCAAACACAGCTATGTGATGGGTCCTCACCTTTATCAATAACATATTTATTAACCCAAAGAGATAAACCAATAACAACCCCGCCTCTACCATCTCTATGAGACATATGTAGAAAGGTAGCTTCTCTCCATACGTTAAATAAAGATGCCTCAAGGTGGCAGCCATTAAGCTTAACTTCTTGGAGAAACACAATATTAGGTTTCCACTTCAAAATCGTATCTTTCAATCTATACTTGCATTGAGGGAGAGATAACCCTCTAACATTCCATGATAGAATTTTATAATTCATGAGGAAGGAGAATAAGGAAGGTCCTCTTGATGCGACAACACTTCAAATGATTATTTAGAGAAATAAACTGATTTGAATGACCCTGATCCTTAGGGGTGGAAGGAGATCTAGATCTTTGTCTTGCAGATGGAGGAGGAGACAAAGAAGTTCACTCGTGGAATCTTAAATTGGAACGAGATGAAGAGGAGTAATAATTTTGAGTTGCATTTTGATCATTCTAAGAATTAGCAGAACTTGAGGGTTCTTTCCTCTTCCTTACCATTCTCCAACCATCCATCATCACAGTATCCTTGTATGAAGGTGTAGACACCCAAAATTGACCTTTCATATCATTTATCAATTTGTCATATTATTCACCATTGCATATGTCGATTTTGTTTAGCACACTTTTGTCAGTTATTGATTTTCTTCTAAACCATCTATTTCCGTCATTAATTAAATAAATTATATTTATTTAATTAAATTTATCTATTTTCTAACTATAATTAAATAATTTTTAATTATTTAATTATCCCATTATTCTTCTAAAATTAAATAAATTTTCTAAATTTATTTAATTTGCCCCTTTCTAAGTAAATAAAATTACTATTTTATTTATTTATCCTCTCATCATGCATATAAATTAAATAAATTTATTTATTTAATTTATATGTATTCTTCTAATTTTCTAAATTTAGCTTTTTCCTCCATCATTTAAAAATAAATTAAATGAATTTATTTGTTTTTATCTTATCATTTTCCTCTTTTATCACTTTCTTCTATGTGTACAAGTTGGCTTTGTCCATAGTTTGTCAAAAATTAAATACAATAAAATGATTTAATTGGTTTAAAAATCAATTATCATTGTCATCCAACTCTTAAAATAGAAAAACATCCTTTTTTAAGAAAATCAATCTTATCTCCACAAACAAAGCCAACTAAATCATTTAATAAAAGCTATCCCTATGGACACGTCTTGTACACATTCATCCATGCCTCTTGAATCATCTCAACCATTCACATAGCCACTTTTTCTCCACCATTGATCAATCTTAGTTGAGAGCTATATATACACCCTCTCGCCCCATTCCATTCATCCCACACAATCTCTATAGCATCTAGATTATCATCTTATGCATATCATATCCATTGAGCATCCATTAAGCATGTTAAGCATATCATCTATCATCATGGTAGCTTTGGCAACTATGGTTGTTCACTTTTGAGAAGCAATCCACATTCAATCAAGGAATCAATACAATCTAGGTGACATTATTCTTTGATTTGTTTTCATTTTGTGTCATTTAGATAGATTTCTTAAAGGTGGTAGGATTGGGTTTTGATTGTAATACTTGATCTTATTAACCTGATTTTTCCTGCTCACATAGAAGGAACATAATTTAAGGAATGATTGTTAAGCACATTTTGGTCTTAGTCTTCCGGAGTGTGATTGCCCTGTATTTGAGACTAATTAACTGCCCTTGGCATGGTAGAAGACTTAGGCATGGTTTGTATAGACTATTGGCTAGGAGGAGACGACACTGATGGTTGCACGAATCGATTCTTTCTTGATGGACAGTCTCTTATCAGGTGGCCTTCTTTTCGGCAGAAAAAAACAAGCATTAGGCTTATTCAAATAAACTAGTGGTTGATCAAATTCAAACCCTGGATTGATCAACTTAATATTCTCAGGTAGAGGATTGTTTAAATCCACTTCCACACAGACTCTTGGATGTACTCTCAAACTAGAAAATTGTCTGTGTTATTTTTATACCAAATAACTCTTCCGAGCTGGGGAACAATATCCTTCAAAAAGGTTTGAAGGCTAGGTTTAAAAAGGGCAATTTGATCCACATTGGGTACCGAGACCTTGATGGACCCTCAGAATGAAAATTAAGAGTCCAAGCTTGAAGATAGCAAACCTGGCCACATATTACCCAAGTACCGTATTGCAATACTGCTTGAGCATGTTCAGCAGATTTGAACTTACAAGATACATGACCCTTACCTAGCCCTCTCAAAGCTTCAATTTCCCAACCCCTATTTTTCCAGTTTAACTTAGCCCATTTGTAGAAATCGGCCTCAGACAGGATCCCTCTCAGAAAAAACAAAATGACAATATGATTTTGATTTCAACAATATCATCAAGAAGCATAAATTTTAAAGTTTTACCTGTTTCCTCGTTGCTCAATCCATTGAAGTCTTTGTCAATTCCGTCCATATTGTTCTGGTTAAGCGGGCCATCACTTTCTCCCTATTATCTTGACCCCTGTGATCTTTAATCTTGTCGCCACTATCAGGGTCTACATTCTCAAAGGCTTTGACTGCATCCTCCGTTTGTCCTCCTTCTAGCATGTCTTCTCTAATAAGAAATCCAGATCTGAAAACCAAACTCGTTTACACAAATTAGGGTTTGTCGCGGGTTCTTTAGGGTTTGTGAATATATCATCGTATATTGGAAGTCAATATCCACGAGCTTTCTCCCAATAAGCCAATTCCATTTATGCAATTGCGTGAAGTTAACCCCTTAAAATAATGTTTGTAATCTGTTAGCCATTAAATGATAATAGAAAAATATTGTTGAAGTCAAAATATTGGAAAAGATATATCTTAAATGCTTCGTATATCAACATTACATGTAACGCAAGTTCAAAGATTTGAATACCTTCACACGTCACGAGTGATATCACAAATAACATATGAAAGTCAAAATTTATGAAGTAAAAAACTCAAATGATACTTACTTGTTACTTTATAGGACTAGGTATTCAATTGGGAGACAGTCAAAGAGTAAGATTCGTGGAACAAGAATCTTAATCTCCCGGAAGATGTAAAAAGTCAATGCATTAAAGCCAAAGGTAATAAGTCAAGGAAAATAAATGCTACTAGAAGAGCAGGAGATGCTTAAAGGATGGTTGAGTAATTGTTTTACAGTTCTAAGTCAAAGGACTGCATTTCTACGACGTCTTTATAAATTGGCACGCACAAAAGTGAATATGAGGCTTTGCTAAGTTCATGTTCAGATATGTTCATATGACTCTAAATGAATACTCGACTTTTCAATCTTTAAATTTTGTATGTATGCTCGATAGACAATATAAAGTCATCAACCATTATTATTTTAAGGCGTGGAAGTTATGTTTTGATATAAATAAAACTGAAGGATATATATAACCCAGTCAGTTGTTTGACCTTCCACCATACATACTTGTTCATACCGACTCTGTCAGATCTTGTAGGCTTGTTTTAAAATATAAAGGATTTCCCGTCATTTGTTTTGGGGCTGATTCAGGAGGCGCTGAACGTCGTTTTGTCACAGTAAAGACGCGTTTCGTTATACCCAGTCAATGTGTCCGCCTGGTAACAACTCTGAATCACTACCTAAATGTTCAGAGAAAATTCTTCAACACGCGTTTATGTGCTGCTTAATGATGGCGCGCACCCACTACATTTGACTTTCTAAATATTCTATCCGATTACTTGTTATCACTATTCTGATTTCGAACGTGCTGTTCTCCGTGTATAAATAAGTCGCCCTTGTCTAAATTGCTCCATAGAACGAAAAGTTTAAGTTGGCTTGCAAGGAAGAAAAATACCAAGCATGGCAGGGTTTTCAAGTGTGGTGAAATTAGCTTCCCTTGTTTGTTTAATTTTGATAGCACCATGGGCGGCTTCTGCAGGCCTCGTCCAGCACAAATTCACTGTGAGTAGAGTCCCTTCAAATCTAAGCATGTCATGTTAAGCTTGATGTAGTGATGGCTACAGGATGAATTGATCATGTGCTAAGTTATGCTGTTTACTGTGTTACAGATTGGAACACAGAGCGTGACCAGAATGTGTAACACGCAGACGATTGTAACAGTCAATGAACAGTATCCTGGCCCGACTATATACGTTCGCGAAGGCGATAATCTTGTTGTTGAAGTGGACAACAACGGGCCGTATAATGTGACTATACACTGGTAATAAAGATCGTTATACTTAAACATCAAACAGTATAATGGTTAAAAAGTCGATAATTATCGAAATTGTATCAATGTTGTGATTAATAATTTTTTACATTGTATCCACGTGTTGGTTAATATAGAAGTTATACAAAATTTGTTGTTAGATTTTTACTATTTATGATTTGGCAGGCATGGGGTACAGCAGCTGAAATCGTGCTGGGCAGACGGACCGGCCTACATAACGCAGTGTCCCATTACTCCTGGGAATAAATTTACTTACAATTTTACAATCACGGGGCAGGAAGGGACGCTGTGGTGGCATGCACATATCTCATATCTCAGAGCTACTGTCCATGGGGCATTAGTTATTTTGCCCCGGGCTGGAAATGACTATCCATTTCCCAAACCAGATGCCGAGTTTCCTATTATTTTGGGTAGGAAGCTCTCTTCCACTTAATTTCGATAATCAGATTATAAAAGCATTGATGTGATCTAAATTTGGGGCATGGCGTGCAGGTGAATGGTGGAATGATAATGTGGAGGACGTAATAGCAGATGCGATTCAAAGAGGAGCTGTACCAAAGGACTCCGATGCATACACAATTAACAGCCAGCCAGGAGACTTTTTTCCTTGCTCTGCCAATGGTTTGTGCAAATAATTAACTACTACCTAGTGAAAGAAAGTTGAAAGCAATTTTAAGTTTGAATAAATGATAAATAGTTAATGAATAATGGATGCAATTGCAGATACTAGCCGGATTTTGGTGGAGACAGGAAAAACGTACCTTCTGAGGATTGTAAATGCCGGAATGCTTCATTCATCCTTTTTTAAAATCGCGCAGCACAATATGACTGTTGTGGCAGTAGATGCCGTGTATACAAAACCGTATACAACCGATGTGCTGCTCATAAATGCAGGTAACACCATGGATGTGCTCATAACGGCTGGCCAGCAGTCGGGGAGCTACTACATTGGCACCCGCGTATACAACAGCCAGCCTCGAGGGACTGGATTCTTAAATACCACTGCAACAGCAATATTGCAATACAAAGGCAACCGCAATTCATCTTCCCCTGCCTTTCCCAACTTTCCTGCATTTAACGATACGCCAACTGCATTCAAATTCAGTACAGACCTGAGAAGCCTGAGACCCTCCGTCCCTGTCCCACAGAGTGTTGATGAGGAAATGTTGATAACAGAGGGATTTGGACTCGTAAGCTGTCCTAACAATTCCTGCGCAGGGATCAACGGTGGAAGAGCCGTTGGAAGTTTTAATAACATTTCATTCGTTGAGCCAGATGTAGCTATATTACAGGCTTATTATAATGGTATAGACGGAGTGTTCACCAGAGATTTTCCAAGTAATCCTCCGCTGGCATTCAATTACACTGGAGCTTTGCCTCTCAGTCTTTGGGAGCCCGAGTTGGGAACAAAAGTTAAAGTTCTGAAATTCAATACTAGTGTTCAAATAGTGTTTCAGAACACTGGGATTATTACGATACAGAACCATCCTATACACCTTCATGGCCATGATTTTTATCTTGTGGGGCAAGGCTTTGGCAACTATAATTCACAGACAGATCCTGCAAACTTCAATCTGGTAAATCCTCAGATGTTGAGCACTGTCGGAGTTCCTACTGGTGGCTGGGCGGCCATTAGATTCATAGCCAACAATCCAGGTAAAGCTACCTTAGATTATTAGCATTTAACATTTTAAGTCGTATATTTTACTTCTCTACAGCTAAATTTTATATTGTTTGTTGTTGTTATCATGTGACAGGAGTTTGGTTGATGCATTGTCATTTTGAATCTCATTCCGCACTTGGTTTTGATATGGTATTTCTTACCGAGGACGGCCCGGGAAATTCCGACAAATTGCCTCCTCCTCCTCCTGATCTGCCCAAATGTTAGGGGGATCTCTTCGTCCGTCCCATTGCTGTTGTAAATTGACCCAATTGCAATGGAAAGTTTCATCGGCCATAAGATGGCCATTTCTGTTGAAGCCCTCTATTCGATTTACATTCATTTAATTCAAAAGAATAAGAAATTTGTACCATCGAAATTGGTTCCTTCGAAAAATTTAAAGAAAATGAGCAATATTTGGTCCGTATGATAATTGTGGCTGCCCCTGTGAGCACCTACCTTCGATTGTTTTAAGTCTCGTTAAGTAAGCTTTCAAATTGACCTCATCGATAAATATCTAAAGCATTTAAATATATTTAATTAATTTCATTTTTAAATTTTAATATTTTACTTATTAAGTAATATGTTAAAAAATTTAATTATTATTTTATTTATTAATTAAATTACTAAAAATATTGAATAAAAAAATTTAGATTTATATCTTTTAAAATATAGATTAGTGTATTATTTTTAACCCCAAAAGAAAAAAATTTCTTACTTGTATATTTAGTAGTAACAAATTAGTTTAAATATATTTATCTAAAAGGTAAAGAATTAAATTTGAGAGGCTTATTTTAAGGTTTAAATGTTTCATATCATTCAAATTAATATAAATATATACAATAATCAATTTAGACTAATTTTAATTGGGGTTGATTATTGTTGGAAATGTAAATAAATTTTCAAATTAAATAAAATTAAATGTGATACTTACATAGATTTTGATGATAGGGAAGTACTTTTAACAAATATTAAAGAATTATTTCTCAATACTCTAGATTTTTTTTGATAGACTTAAATGAATATCTTGGATTCTTAAACTTGGTTCTTTGTCACTCTAGATCACCTATGCTAGTGCAGGTCTCATCTTCACAACTATAAAGTTGATCTTGTGTGAGGATCTAAACCTATGATATGTAGATCCAATATGATAAATACAAATTGTTGAATCTCACTCGCCTTGGTTTATATTTTTAATAATTAGTAAGGAATAACAATGATTACAAACACCTTTGGGGAGTTTACTATATTTCTAGGTTCATGTTCTTCTATGTCAAACCCTTGGATGGACCGACTTTATGGCTCTTAGTGAACATTTGAAGATAGCAAGAAAGCATGTGATGAACCTAGGCTAATGTCACAAGTAGAAAATGGAGAGTAGATTCTCCTTTAATCTCTTAGATATATAGATGTTCTTCTCACATTGCTAGGTGATCTCACACATCATTTCAAATGAATGGATGAATCTACTTAAATACAACAACCAAGCACACAAGTAAATATAATGTGCACCAGGTTAGCTCACAATGGCTAGTGGAATAGTCAACAAGGCAAGAATTTATTTTTTTTATTTTAAAAGTTCCATGATGAAACCTATGGTTGCAAAACTCACTTGGATCAAGTTCGTACTTATAGATATGATCCAAGGTGAGGAATGGTAAATCTAGGGATTAGAGATGAAACTCTAGATATTAGTGCCGACAAGGATTGGGATGTGAGTTGAATTTACATATGAATATGCCATTTGTAAGATAATTATTGCATTTATGATACCATGATCAAAGTGATACCAAACCATATGGGAAATGGGCATGGGTATGAAATTTTCATCATTACATTTTGCCCCCATGTTGATGTGCATGCAAACTACTAGGCAAACACATACAAAAGTAAAACAAGTAGTCAACATGGAAAATAAAGTATTTTAGACACTAAAAGAATATGTAGTCCATGTAAAGTAATGGACCATTCTTGAATTCGTCTTGCCATGAGTGCTCTATTGAAACCTACAAAATAGAGAAAAATAATTAGAACTCAAGGAAATTATTAATTTCAGCTTGCTTGAGAAGGAACCACCCTTAAAGAATTAAAAGTAGAGAGGGATAAGAGATTGCTCCTGTTATGGGAAGTGATACAAAGCTCTTACTATATGAGAAATTCAAACAACATAGATGAATTAATAAAATCTCCCTTGGAAATACGATTGAGTGTGATCGTATCATTGCAAAAAATAACTCACAAATTAATATTAGTGACATATATCCCCTCTCCAATTGATCACATTCAAAGGATGCAAGTGATTGGAGGAAAGAGGGAAAATATATAATCACAACAAAGTATATAACATAATAAGAAATATCATAATATGAGCATGTAAGCACATAAACTAGAGATAACAATCAAGGCATATGTAAATGGTTGCACCCCCCACCCCCAAAATGTGGGAAAATGATAGGAAAATATGGCCTTGAAGGAAAGAAAAGGATCGTATAATTATCAATAGGATATCTTAAAGATGTAGTATTCCTAACAATTATCATAATATGTAATTATAGGATCTAAGCATGATAAGTATCATAGGTATGATAAGCATAAACCAATCATAAAAATGATAGGCTAATGATGCCCCCAAGTGAGGGAATAAATCATATACTATAATATAGAAGGTTAAATGAGAAGAGAAAGGGAACAACAAACATGGCATAAGCCAAAAAGGTCAAAGTGTAAAAATACTTGTAAGAAACAAAATAAAAGCTAATATAAGTATATAGATAAATAACACTCCATTGGTGTACATTTTTATTATTTAATATATAGTTTATCTTGCTTAGGCTAGTCAAACTATGATTCATAGGGTGAAAGGTGTTTCACTCTTCTATAGGAGTTAGTCCTTCCACTTTTAGAGATTCAAGAGTTACACTTCCTATTGGTTGAGGTATCACTTGTTGGATTTGCTCCCAAAATATATTTCTCATCCCTTCATGTTTACCTTGGGTCTCTATTTATCCCATAATTGAGAACTAATATAAGATTAATTTTAATAGGCCCCATTCAAAATCTCATGCTTCATGTCTTAAATCATGTCTCAAGTTATATTAAATCCTTGTGTTTTGTCATAAATCTAGGCTTCATGTTTTGTCATGCAATATAGTTTAAATGAGTTTTCTAGTATGTTATTCTAAGAGTCATCAATGGACTCAAGCTCCTAGGATCACTTTCAAAACTAGAGATTAGCCTTCCATAAGAGAGTAGCAAGATGATGAATTTCTTGATTGTGGTGCAAAATGGAATTATGATATTATTATATTGATATAATGATACCATGATACAAAAAGTACATGAGGGACCTTACTTATATAGGCAAGGTGGTAAGATAGAACTACATAGGATGATGACAAGTGTTTTATTCATATGACATGAGACACAAAGAGATAACTATCCTAAGTGTGACCCAAGTAAACTTAAGTAAACTAGTTTGGATAGGACCTAATGTGAAACCAGTTAGGTAATATACACCATTCACACCAAAATCCTCCCTTAAGTGTAGCTTAAAGATAATGAGAAAGCATGAAAATGATGCAATGATGGATTGGTCCCAACTACAAGGCCATGTTAGGTACCCATGTACAAAATATCTCTCACAAATAGAGTAAAGAAGAAAAACTCAGAAAAAAAACCCTCTCCAAAATAGAGAAAACAATAAAGTGAAAGAAGGAAGGAGGACTCACCATGACCCCCCAAGGACCACTTCTATCACTAATACACAATCAATAATCCCCCCATAAGAGAGAAAGAGTGATATGATAGCCCTCCCACAAAGAAGTAGCTCATGTGCTAATAGTGAGGTCTTTTCTACCTAGAAATGCACCCAACTAAAGCTCATGCCTAATTATCTCCCAAATTTGAGAAGGGGCTTGTAGATCTAAAGATTTGATATCATGCAAGATTTATTAATGGATTAAATCTCCTAGGATCACCTACAAAACTAGAAATTATCCTTCCACAAGATAGTAGCAAGAGAATTAATTGCTTGATTGTGGTGAAAAAATGAAATTATGATATTATGATATGATATAATGATACCATGATATAAAAAGTACAAGGACCTTATTTATATAGGAAAGGTGATAATATAGGACTACATAAGATGATGACAAGTGTCTTAATCATATGACATGAGACACAAAGAGATAACTATCCTAAGTGTGCCCAGACTAAACTTAAGTAAACTAGTGTGAATAGAACCTAATGTGAAACCAATTAGGTAATATACCCCATTCACACCAACATTTATAGCCATATCATATCAAGCCTCTTGGGCTTTGTCTTGAATTGGTTTTATGTATGGACTTGAGCCTTAAATTATGTCTTGTTCTATGGGGAGCCTTGAAACCATGGTTTATCCTTGTGTCATGCTATTGCTTTTCCTAAGCCCATGCCCCATTATATTTCTTGGCTTAGTATTGAGTTGATGTCTTGACCCCAAATTTATTTTGAATCTATTTGATTGGGAGGGTGAGGTCTAAAACATATTTTACATCCATGGACCTAATAATTTCATGTATTTGAGTTAAGTGAGTCTTTGAAGTGTGCTAGGTCAAGCTAACATCAAGTACAATCTTGTTTTAAGTTTGCATTCTTTCTCCGTGCATAGATTTGGAGTCAAAACGTCTTTCAAATCTTCTAGCTTGTTTGTACTTTATTCCAGATTAGAGAGTCATAGGACAAAATTTTAGTGTTGTATTCCATCCATCTTTCATGAATTCGGCATTTGGGGAATTTTTAGAATTGGTCTTGCTTATCGAATGCATTTGAGTAAAAGTTTGAAATTGACATGCTATGGAATGTAACACTTGTTTGATTATATTGACTACAATTTTTCATGTTGGGGGAAACACATTGTAAACACATGGTAGTTGTAAGTAATGTTATTGATTATTTGGACCCCAATATGAGTAACTAGGATTTTTGTAATAACTCAAGTGATGACACGCTACCATAGGGTTGAATTGTATTTTTTGGATTGGTAGTGATAGTGGCAATGTCTCAACAAATGATAATGTGCTATGTGGTGCCGTGAACAATAGCAATGATAAGTTTGATTATTTCAAGGATTCTCATGAGGGATCAGTGTTAGGGGTTTATGTTATTAAATGCTACAAATGACATGTATGTATGCTACAAATGATATGTATGTAGGCTAAAAATGACATGTTTTTCTATAGAGGTGTCATGTGTACCTAGTTGTGAAATAATCAGGTCGATGTGTGTTTATGATGCCAAGTATTTTTTGTGATGTTTTTCTCACATATTTCCAAGTAATAGGTTTCATGTCATGAAAGTCAATTATATTTAAAGTCTAATATTGCAAGATTGTATATGGTAGGTTGTTATATAATTAACACATGGGTGTTTCAAGCACGGCTTGAGGTAATCTAAATTTCTTGATTGTTAGATATATGCTTGTTGATAGAGCTTTGAACTATGATTTTATAGATCAAAAAGTCTAAGATGGTGGCTAAGATAATTTAATGTAAACATGACTAGTACTATGCCATCTACAAAAGATGTAAACATGAATCAAATGGGCAATTTTCATAAATTAAATATGGCTTGATCCCAATGCATGTGATTTTTGTTGCAAGACTTTGTGTGTAGGATAAAATTGAATAGTAAAAATGCTAAAAGGTATTAAAAATGCATTCTCGATGTGTAGAATGAAATTGTCGAACCACAAGAAAAAACTACAAAATTGGGAACAAAATCACCAAACTATGACCTGCACATCAAAAAGACTTAAAACACAACAATAGGATTAGTAAACAAGGATGTGAGTCCCATAAGGCATGCCAAAAATATGTGAAAGAGAAAGTAACACTACAATGGTGACCTAAACTAGTTAAATCACCCAATCACAGTCAACTACTAACACTCAAGATTAGGCAAATAAAGGAATTCAACTAAGGTAAATGCATGTAAAACACACAAATGGAAACTCTCTTGTTACACTTGCATAAGTGGTTGTGTCCTAAAATTATTGAAATGGTGAGCACAAATACAGATACAATTAATCAAACCATGATGCACAACAAAATAACATAAAATAATGTATTGATGATTTCTTCGGATGATTTTTACATTGCATTACATTGGCTTTATAAAAGCCTCTTCCCTTTAACTAATTTGATAACTACCTACATAACCTCCATACGGGAATGTAGCTCCCACAAACTAACAAACTAACTATTGCTTTATTTACTAACATTTATTTAATATGCATAAACTAACCTACAAATGCAAATTTAACAATGTAATACCATTGTTACTATGACTATTATGCCAACATTCCCCCCCTTATTACATTGTTCCTGCAATAGTACCAAGGGACCCCTCTGAATGCTAATATACTTAACAAAGCTGATTACATATTATGAATACATATTTTATAGATCTTCTCTCAAAGAACAAATCCTGAACCAAGCATGGCTCCATCATGCTGTCTTGTCTACCCTCATAAAGGCATAGCTTCGAGCTATGTTCTTGAGCTCTTTAGTCCTGAACTCTCAAATCAAAGAGTCTTAAATTATTCGACAATGAACCGCAAGAGATATGACAAATCTCTACCATTGTCTAGTGACCGCGAAAGGGTATCATTCTCGATCATATACTCTTTGAAGCTCGCTGGACAAGAATCCATATTGAGCTCAACACCAAATCCTAAACTTGTGTCCAAAATAAAATCTTCACAAAACATACATTCTTCAAATCCGTCAGCATCAACAAAGAAAAACAAAACAACCAAAACCAAAAATGCTTCTCATGTAAAGCATCATCTCAAAGTGAGAAGCTAACTTGAGATGATGGAAAATCCTCCATCCTCTGATGTCGCCTGCCTCCAATTTTATGTGGTTACACTTTATCCACCTGATGTTACAAAGCAGGTGTAGTATAAATGGCCCCGAGAGCACAAGCAATGGTTGGTGTAGCCATGATAAAATAAAATGAACAAGGTGTCGGATTCCACCAAAAGTGCACCTTTTACAATATAGTGTAAACACAAATATATCCTTATAACTCCAATGTTTTCCACCTTATTACTCCAAAAGCAAAAAATAAATATTTTAAATATTTTAAATGCCCTTAAAAGGGAAACTACTTATGTCTCCCTTCCATAAAATTAAATATCTTCATAAAAATTCTACTACTTATGTCTCCCCACTTTTCTTTCTTTTTAAAATAATACTCTTTAAAAGATGAAAAATATCCCCCTTTTTAAAAACTTTTTTTTTTAACCTTCTCCCAAGAAAGGTGAAAATTTTTCAATGTTTGTTTTAAACTTCATGAAACATAAACTTATAAATACTTCTTTTATTTCTCATGTATGTCTTTTACCCATCAACACATCTTTTTCTTTTTCACATTGGCTCACATTTCATAAAGCATAACATTAATAAATTTCAGTCAATTTTTAAACTCACCTGAGGAATGTCTTTTGTATGCTGCAATAATAGTATTCACAAGACATTGTTTCATTCTTTCATATGGGTAGACACTTTAGCCACTTTCACCAAACTTTTGTGCTTGGCATTCATGTAAATAAACTTGTTTTAACTCCCTACGTAGTCTTTCAAAATGCCTCAGAATGAATGCCATATGCCTTTGACAAATTCCTCATCAAATCTTCAATGCTTTAGAGGAATGTTCAATGCTTGACAACAGTTAATGTAACAATTAAAAAAATTATGTTTAAATCTAAAAATTGTAGTGGCCAGCATCAAAATTCAACACTCCATGATTTAAAAATAATGGCACAACTCAGTCAAATTTAGTCTTCCAAACATTGCACATCCTTTCAAAAATTCCAATACTTTAATAGTGTTCAACACTTAGAAGTTCAACACCAAAATAAAATAGCAAACAAAGAAGATAATACTCTCCCCACAGGTAGTCTTCACTTCAATAGTTGTCCTAGTAGACACATCATCCGCAGCAAACATCTCTCTACGTTGCAAACATAACTGTCTTCTTCAAGACCATTTTTCAATCATAGGCATAGAGATATAATCAATGCTCTGATACCATATTCAAATGATGAGCACAAATACATAGACAATTAATCAAACCATGATGCACAACAAAATAACATAAAATAATATATTGATGATTTCTTCGAATGATTTTTACATTGCATTACATTGGCTTTATAAAAGCCTCTTCCCTTTAACTAATTTGATAACTACCTACATAACCTCCATATGGGAATGTAACTCCCACAAACTAACGAACTAACTATTGCTTTATTTACTAACATTTATTTAATATGCATAAACTAACCTATAAATGCAAATTTAACAATGTAATACCATTGTTACTATGATTATTATGCCAACAAAAATATTATAATTGATTGATTTTTGAGTATGTAAGTTCTCATAATGGTAGCTTAAGATTGTATTCAACGTGGATTCTTGAAATGGTTAGGGGCACCTCCAATTTATAGACTTTTGGAGGCTAAAATGGAGGGTCAAGATTAAAATTAAGGATCAAGGGCTCACAATGCATGAGAGATCTCAAGCAAGGAGCAATGGACAAGTGGCTAATGGGGATTGGTTGCAAAAGGAGGTTCCAAGATTATTTAATTAATATAGAAGATTTCATGTACCATAGTTTAAGGGATCAACTAATGCATGTCATTATTTTTTAGGATTAAGGAAATGTTTTTTTATGAGGACCTATGTATGTGTAGTCTAGCAGAGACCTCTCCATGACTAATATAATGTCTCAATGGATTGTACATGCATATCTCTTGTTACATTTTTTTGACATGTTGTGTTTATAGATTAGTTGGTGTGGTAGCACTGTAAAACCATTGAAAAGCCTTTGTAATGATCTTTTCTTTAATGTGTGTGGTATATTTTTAAGTAGACATGGGTATTTGAAGCATACACAATGATGTGATGTATCTTGTGTTATTGATTTTCATGTCTATATAAATCTAGTTCTTTATTGCAAATTCACATGATCTCTCTCTCCCTTTCAAGTTCTAACTTAGTTTTCATTTAATAGGCACTAGTTTGAAATGGTAAATTATCATCTTTCAATAATCATGTAAATCACATTTCTTATGATCTCCTTGCTATATTATGATTAATTCAAGCCATGCCTACATACATGATTTGATATTACACCTATGTGCCAAATCCTTTGTGAACCCAAATTTGGCATACACTTAGATAATATAGAGTTATACATGTAATGAGTTTTCCCATCTTATATAACTTCACAAAATAACTCATGATGAATCTCTTGAGATCCTATGACTAATATATTGAAAATGCTATGTAATATGGATTCCAAGATGTAAATGAAGTAAGCAATGTTAAGGGGATTCATCTTAAGTAAAGAAGAGCCTTAACAATTTTTTAACAATATGTTGTTACATGTTATATAAGAGGTCATAAGGTCCTTAAATGTAACCAATATACTTGATTTCTTAGTGACAAACAACTGTGTTATTAATATACATAGGGTATGGTTTTTAAGAGACATTTAAATTATGTTGAACATTTCTCTTTAATTATCTTATCTAGACCTCTTGGACCACCCTCCTAGGTCTTGCATAACTTGATGTGAAGAAAAGCTACCCTATCCTATCAATTGGCTTCTTAGCTATTGCATTGTAATCATGAATCCTATGTCATTATCTAGGTTGATATACATTCTTGAGCCTGGATATTGAGAGTCTACTCTAGGATTGGGGATAATATTTTTGAGAGTGAATAACAATATTGATAAATACCTTGTTAAGTTGTCATATGATCAAGCCCCAAAGACACTAAACCTTGATCAACCCCTTGAAATTGAACAATATAAAAAACAGTAGGCAAGTGCCTAAGATGTAGAATCCTTACATTTTTTTTATGGTACTAAATCAAAATTTGTTGCTATTAATTGCTCTCTAGGATCATTGAACATTTGATTTTCTAATTGGGAGAAATGACTAGAATGAGTGCATTGAATGTCTTCAAATACAAGGACATATCAACATATTACACAAACATGCGATTAGTAAGTCTCATGTAAATAGTTAGCATGTTGTCATGTCAATTGTTAAAAAATTTAGGTATGAGATTCAACCCCATGATGTCATCTATATAGCTTGTTGAATTAACCAATCAACCTAACATGCATGTGCATAAAATATTTTGACTATTAATTAATCTTTATTTTGACTATTGGTCAATTTTGTAGCATGTCCACCAGATAATGCTTACATATTTAGTTAGTGGTAGGAAGGAATGGCAAATGCGAAAAGTTGGTCAAATTTGAATCTAAATGTTTGATATAGGGTGGGATGAGACCATGACAATGAGGATGACTCTGTGACCAGGAATTAGTTTTTGGATTAAAAAGGGCAAGAAATAGTGTGTGTGTGGAAATCATGTGAGCATAAGAGTAATAAATGAGTGGATAGGGTGAACGTATACGGGTGTGTGAATGTGGGAAAAGGGATAAGTGGAAGGTGTGTAGAAAGATGTCTGATGGAATAGATGAATAATGGAGAGTAAGGGACACAATTTTGCACAAAATTATACCATTTGTCTGTATATCTATATATCAAAACACTCTCATTAAAATAAACACAATTAATTATATATACTTAAACAAAATACAAATTTTAATTGAAAACAATTTACTATCACATATATTAATAAAAAAAATATTTAAATACAAAAGAATGGGAAATTAAAATGTTTAATGGAGAGAGACTTATAATAACCGAAATAGGTCGTTTTAAGGCCAACCACATTTACCCTATGCTTAATTTTATATGTCAAGCTAGTTTTTTTTAACTAACTTGCATCGGTACAAATTTTCTTTTTCTCTATTAAAAGAACATAAATTGAGTGAGGGCTCCAACAGAAATGGCTATGTTATGACTTCGTATTGAAATCGGGTCTCTTTTATTAGAGCAGTGGGATATATGAAGAGATCCATCTAGCATTTGGGTAGATCCCTTGGAGGAGGCGGCAATGTGTCCGAATTTCCCGGTCCATCCTCCGTAAGAAATACTGTATCAAAGCCCAATTCGGAGTGAGACTCAAAATGGCAATGCATCAACCAAACTCCTGTTATGTAGCAATATAAACAAATTTAGATTCCAGAGTGGGTGTATATACATAAAAGAGACACTGTTAAAATAAGTACTTACAGTATAAACTAGCTTACCTGGATTGTCGGCTATAAATCTAATGGCCGCCCAGCCACCAGTAGGAACTCCGACAGTGCTCAACAACTGAGGATCTACCAGATTGAAGTTTGCAGGATCCGTTTGGGAATTATAGTTTCCAAAACCTTGCCCCACAAGATAAAAATTATGGCCATGAAGGTGTATGGGATGGCTCTGTATTGAAAGAATCGCGGTGTTCTGCAATACTATTTGCACACTGCTATTGAATTTCAGAACTTTTACTCTCGTCCCGAACTCGGGCTGCCAAAGACCCCGTGGCACAGTTCCAGTGTAATTGAACGCCAGCGGAGGATTATTTGGGAAATCTCTGGTAAACACCCCGTCTATACCATAATAATAAGCCTGCAAAATAGCGATATGTGGGAAGACGAATGAAATGTTATTAAAAGCTCCAAGTGGTCCTCCACCCCCAAGCCCTGCGCAGGAATTGTTTGGACAGCTAGCGAGTGCCAATCCCTCTGTTATAAACATTTCCTCATCAACAGTCTGTGGGACCGGGACGGAGAGATTCAGGCTTCTCAGGTCTGTACTGAATTTGAATGCAGTTGGCGTATCGTTAAATGCAGGAAAGTTGGGCAACAGAGGGGCAGATGTATTGCGGTTGCCTTTGTATTGCAGTATTGCTGTTGCGCTGGTATTTAAGTAGCCAATTCCTAGAGGCTGGCTGTTGTATACCCGGGTGCCAATGTAGTAGAGCCCTGACTCCTGCCCAGCTGCTATGAGCACATCCATGGTGTTCCCTGGCTGTATGACTAGCACATCGGTCTCATATGGTTTCGTATACACGGCATCCACTGCCACAACAGTCATGTTGTGCTTCGCAATTTTGAAGAAGGATGCGTGAATCATGGCACAATTTACAATCCTCAGCAGGTACGTTTTTCCTTTCTCAACCAAAAATCGAGCAGTATCTGTATCCATAATTCTTTCATTAATTAGTGGTCTCTTCAAAATTACTAATGATTTCAATTTTTGTTCTCTAATAGTTGATAAGTTACAAACCATTTGCGGAGCAAGGAAAAAAGTCTCCTGGTTGGCAGCTGATGGTGTATGCATCGGAATCATTTGGTACAGCTCCTCTCCGAGTTGCATCTGCTATTACATCTTCTACATTCGCATTCCACCATTCACCTGCACACCATATAACAATAGAAAATTAAATTGAAATTTCGATTCTGAAATATATCTTTTTCAGTGGCTTGCAGTCAATAAGACAACGAAAAAAGAGATGGACTGCGCACCAAATCAAATACTTTTAGTGCTAACATAAAATTATATTTCGTTCCAAATATTGCTCTAATTTATCCTAATCGGCACAGTTTTCTTCTAACGTGGCAATACTTAAAGATCATAGTTTCATATTTAGCTGAATAACTTTTTCCAATATAATGTGAATTCAAAATTAAAAATATATACGGTCAAAAATATTACTATGATTTCTAATCATGTAAATATTACTATGATTTCTAATCATGTGACAACGTTTCTTCTAGGAAAAGCTTAAACCCTTATAGTGGGTAAGGTCGCTGCACTTTACAATGGGATGACGCCATTAAGTACCACCCACTTAGTGTTGGCTGTTTACAATTTTTCGACTCCCAAATGATTTCGATTTGTCTGTTCAATAGATTGGACTGATCATGATGGACAGCTTTAATCCTTCTGTTTTTTTGCATATAGTCGATTTATATGCAGCAGCGGATGAAATTTTGACCAACCAATCGTTTTACAACACACCTACTGGTTAAACTTTACCATTAAGTATCCTATTAAAGTGGAGACACATTGATTACAACATGCCAACTATTTATGACAGGCAAGTTACATCCCCTGCTTAACATTTAGTCTAATATCTTTCTCAACTTCTAAGTAGATGTAGACAATTGAATCTTATAAATTAAAATATATATTAATCTGAATAAAATAAGTCCTAATACCTATGTTCCCGTAAAATATAAAAGGCATCTTTTCTCTAATTTAAAAGTATTCTTCCATGTTTGAAAGGCAATGTCAAAAGCTCCGGGGACTTTTGTGTCCATGTCTATTAGAACACTTCTTGTTTCGTACGTCATCAATTCGTAAGCAGATAATTCAAATTGAAGTTTGAAGATAGTAGGCAGCTAACTGACGTGAGAGATGGTGATCTATGATCATTGTTTTCCATCTCATCCAATGAAAACGAAAATTAATTTCTAAATTCAAAAAATAATTCCAAAGAAAAAAGTTGATTGAAATGATAGTTTGAATCACACCGTATAATTTATGATCAATATGTAAATAATAGAATATTAGAAAAGGCTCTGTATATTAAATATAATTTTAGTCAAAGGTTAATTTTTTCTAAGATAAATATTTACCATTTTTTATTGTGAGTGAATGTAAAATTGCTATTAACTCTTTGACCATTAAAGTGGATGACATTTAAATAGAGTAATAAAAATGTTGATCATTTCAATCTCGTATTTATAATTTAATTATAGATTTTGATTCTACATTTATAAATTTCCAAAATTTAGGTATTTTTATGTATCAGATAGACCATAACTTTGCATAAACACAAACATTTCAAGATTTTAAAATTAAAAAAAACAAAAGAGAAAAGCGGTTTACATTTCTTTAAACAAATGACACTTCATGAGTGATATAAAACGTGGATCCCATTTGCAAAAGCCATTCACTGAGAAATAAAATAAGAAAGATAAGGGAGGTTTGAGAGCTACCTACCCAAAATAATGCGAAACTCAGCGGCTGGTTTGGGAAATGGAGGTTTGAGAGCTACCTACCCAAAATAATGTGCATGCCACCACAGCGTCCCTTCCTGTTCTGTGATTGTAAAATTGTAGGTAAACTTACTCCCAGGAGTAATAGGACACTGCGTTATGTAGGCCGGTCCGTCTGCCCAGCCGGATTTGAACTGCCTTACCCCATGCCTGCAAAATCATAAAACAATAAAATCTCTCGATTTTTAATACTAATGAAGACTTGCATATCATTTTAAGCATATTCTTTGTTACCAGTGTAGGGTAACATTATACGGTCCCTTGTTCTTCACTTGTATGACAAGATTATCGCCTTCATGAACGCGGAGAGTCGGGCCAGGAAACTGCCCATTGACTGTCACAATCGTCTGTGTGTTGCACACCCTAGTCACGTTCCGAGTTCGAATCTGTAACAGATTAAACAACATAACTTAGATTACGATCAATTCATAAAATTTAAAGAATACTAGTAAAAACACTTACGGTGAATTTGCGGTGGACAAGGGCTGCAGAAGCAGCCCATGGTGCTACGAAAAATAAACAAAGAAGCGAAGCTAATTTCAGCACACTTGACAATCCTGCCATGGTTGATATTTTTCTTTTTGGCAAGCCAACTTAATCTTTCCGAACTATGAAGCAATCTGGAGATGAGGAATCTTATTTATACAGGAAAAAGTGCTCGTTTGAAATGATAAGAATTTAACGGGGATAAGAATAACACGATAGAATATTAAAAAGTCAAATGAACTGGCAGAATGTAATGCGTAGTGACGATAGATCTCATCACCATTGTTTCCGGCCGGCTCCAATTTTTATTCTTTTATATCATCGTTGTTAAAAAAGAAACTTTTAAAATTTGCTAATTCAAACTCTTCTCAGTGGAAGACCGTATCAGGTGGAGGCTTTGTTTTGGTTAGCGACACGCGTTTAAACATTGAGCGAATATAGCGGCAAATCATTCATTATTTAAAATAAACATGACCAAGTTATGAGACTATATCAATGGCGGGATAGCAAACCAGTCTTAAGATGTAATTTCTGCTGGCGTAGTGTTTGGAAATGACTTTTGACAGAATAACAGCTTTGACAAAGTCATGACTTTTCTACTTTGAAAGATTTATATTCCCACATACATACTTATATTTTTTTTTTCTCTAAATTGTATTTAAATTAATTTATAGTTTCTACTCGCACGACTTTGGAACTAATTTTAAGTTTTAAATCATGTTACACACAGTCCACACCTTCGGATAAAATCAATTAATTAATTATATTAAATCTTATAAAATAATAGTATATTTTTAATGTTAAGAGAAAATCTTTATTATTATTATTATTATTAGCCAGACGTATACAAGATCTAAATAATTTTAACCAATGACTTTTGACAAAGTAATATGTCCTCTATAAATATTATGATATAACATAAATATAATAATAATAATAATATAAACAAATTAATTTAATTTCCTTCAAATAAATGAATACTATCAACTGAAAAAAAAATTCAGTAAACAGTATAGTCTACAATTTAAAAAACAACTAGTTTAGGGGTTTTTAATTATAGTATACTACCTTCTCTATATAGTACCCAAATATTCTTAAATATTAATTAATAATAAAAGAGCATCTAGAATGCTGATAGAAGTTGCGCTTGAAATGCAAGCTTGTTAACTCGAACGTTAAGAAAAATATTTGACTAGACAACGTCGTAGCATTTATTGCACTTGACTTTTAAGCTTTACTATGCTTGATGCATGGAAAGCAATATTTGCTTAAAGTTCATTAATCTTACAACATTTATAAATTTGACTTTGATATTATTTGTTGTTATCCTAGTTGTGAGTTGGTAACTTATGCGTCACATGCATTATTTTTTTTAATGTTTGTAAACGAAATTCAACTTGGATAATCCAAGTGAGGTGAGAGGACGATTTAAGATAGAAACCTTCCAATGGTTTGACTTCAACATTATATTTCTTTAATATTTTATATTGTCATTAATAATTATAAAATTTATTTTATGTTATTTTTCATTTATTTTTGTATTTATTTTGAGGAAATGTGTTGTATATATGCAAATCAATAAATGGTATAATATTGTACAAAATTAGGCTTATTCACCTAACCTTTACTCGTTCTTATACACCCATCACATATTTAGTCCTCACCTTATCCTTATGTGCACATATTCCAATTCACTCATCTTATCCACATATTTATTACACATATATGTACACCTATCTCCATATAGCCATTGTCCACCCATATATGACTTTGTGTTGTTCCACAATGATTTATGCAATTGCAAGGTCGACTTTGTAGTCATGGACTTGACCCTTACCTTTTTAAAATTCAAATTCAAAATTTAGGTAACTAGCCCACATTATTTTCCTACCCTTTAAGCCAACTAACTACACGTTTTGTAAAATTTGATGCTACATGTGCTTGTATTTAAACCTGCATTCAATGGATTTATTTTAGATAATTTGAAATTCAAAAGTCCTCTCATTCTTAAGCATTATTTAGGAATTTGAAATTGGTGCAAGGAGTAACAAATCTAAATATGCCACTCTAGGGTCCTTGCTATCTATCTTTGAACTTTCATACTCATTTAAGGGTTCACCTAAGAGGATATATCTCCTTACAAGAAAATAATAGCCCTTTCTAGGCATGTCTAAATGATGCTAGTCATTGCATATCAAAGAATAATATAGTAGATAGTGATCAACCAAGTGAATATCAATGACAAGATGCAAACTATCCAAGGTTGAATCTAGACATTGAGGATGAATATGTGATTGTAGACCTAGCCCTTACTTGTGGAATTGAACCATGACAAAGATTTAGCATAGGATATGAAGCACTTCATTGGCAAAGAAATTACACTTTAATGGTAGAAATTGATCAACTCTAAGAATCTTCATTGAAAACTATGTGCCTAAAATTTTCACACTTATTAGATGTTTCATTTATCTTATTTTTGTTCCTTGTTATGGCTACTTAATCTACACTGATTTGTGCTCAATTGTTTGCATTTTATTAATGTTAGAAAAGGTATCTCAACCTTGCATCCTAGTATTAAAACTAAAAAAATGCAATTTTTGGGCTAAAACGTAAAAATGTAAATTTTTGAGGCTCTATAGGTTGATTTTGGCCCCAAAAATAATGTTGAAATGAACCTTGACTAGAAGAAGCTAGTTACAGTGACATGAATCTCTTTGAGATCTTCAATTTCAAAAAATGGGGGCTCAATCAACTTCCTTTTATCAAAAGTTACAGCCTCCAAAAGTTTGGTCTCCCACATCAGAAATGTAACATCTATGATGCACATGAAAGTTGTAAGAGGGAGTTACACTTGTTAATAAACTTATGACCCATGTAATGACATGTCATAAGGCATCTTTAAATGGAGATGCTGAAGCCAAAATGAAGTGCCCAAGTTGGTGAGTGGATTATGATAAGCTTATGATAAGTGTAAAGAATATGCTAGTTGTAGCCTGTGAACTTATCTTGGGATTTGGGCATTAGATTTTGGTTGTTAGATTCTACAAGAAACAAGAATAAAATCCAAGATATGTTGTCAGTAATAGATCGCATGTACTCTAATTGACAGATGATCGAAGATTAAAATAGCGAAATGGAGAGATTGTCCTAAAAGAGAGAACTTAAGAGATAAACTGCAAGAGAATTTAGAGAATGCTCACATTACTCTCACTAAGTAGAAGAGGTAAGAGGTGGTTGTTGTATACATAGAAAAATGAGGGTATATAGATCTAAGAGGTGTAATAACTCCAACTACCCAAAATAGGTGGAAGTTTTACCTACTTGGTAAATGCCAAATTACATGGTTGCACCTACTTAGATATAGACAAATAAATGGCTATGAGAGGTGGAATAAAAAATAAAAGAGGGTGTGAGATTTAACTACCCAAAGGTGAGTGAGAGAGACACATGTAACTAATGGATTATGCCATGTGATCTCATAATAACCATGCCTAAATAACCTTAGCAAGCTTAATAATGTGTAGGAAAAAGAAAACATTCCCTAACATAAGGAAAATTAAAAACCTACATCAATATTGACTAGGGATAAATGGGTGCCATATTTTGGATGGTTTTAGCTCATGGTTTCTTTTAATTACCATTTTATGGTTTATGTATTGCTTCACTTATTTATTGGGTGCTTGGGATGGATGTTTTAGTGTAAGTGTTGTAGGTACTCTTATGCTACCTAAATTGCTCTAGATCTCTTGTTGGTGATAATCCTATAAAGGGTTAGACTTTGCAAGTGTATTGCAGTGATTTGATTACTAAATAATACATTGAGTTGCTTTGAAGTGTGGGATTTTTTCGATAGGGTTCTCCCCAAATCACTATCTTACAATATATTACTTTTGTGTTTATTTCTTTGTAAATATATGATCGATTTAATTTTTACACATACCTCCTCTCACAGATTAGTGTACGAAGCAATGTACCTTTTCTACCTTTCACTTAATTAGCCTAAGTTAACCCTTAAGGAACATTTCTTTTCCTTTACATTTTGGTGAATTTTACTAATCCTACATGATCTAGTTTTATTTCTAGGGTTTCTTATCACATTATGGTTTTTAGATTTACAAATTTCTAGGTTTTAATTCTATTTTCATGTATCTAAATAGGGGAATTACTATTGGCATGTAGAAAACCCTCAAGGATGTATAATATATTTTTCAATGAAAAATATATTTGATGGAAGCTTATGATAATTTCATGTGATCTTTCATTTGATTCAGATGATATATAATTCTTAGAAGTATTTAAAGGCAACACCCCTAATTAGAAAAACCTTTTATGTGAATTCTTAATTTACATAATTTATTGTTAGGTGATTGTACATAATCATGTGTAAGTATTTTTGTAGGAGAGGTACACATTAGGTCATTTATTTCTACTCTGTAGAACCAAGTTATATTGTAAGATAGAACAAATGATTATAGTCAGGTAGAAAAGACCATAGGCCTAATGATGATACATCAAAACTCCAAGCCTAGAATGTTTAGAAAGTAGTTTTAAAGAACAATGTAATACCCCTTAATGAAAGAAAAGTATGTAAAAGTTTGAAAATTTTATATGAAGCCCTATGAGCATCAACTGAATTGGTTGACTGAGATTTTGAAGCATGATTGGAAAGATATAGTCCTTTATCACAATTTTTGAAAAAATGGGAGATCCTTTCACCAACTAATTTGCTTTGGTTTGAAAGAAGGGCATCAACTATTGCATAAATGATATTTGAACTTCAAGAATACTAGATTGGCATGAGATTCTAATCCCCACTACTCCTGGCACCTCCTAAATCTGTAAATGTAACTACTAAACAATTTGAGTGAGAATTTGACAAATGGCATAATAAAGTTAAAAGAATAGATAGTTTATGGAGGATGATAAGGAAAATGACACAGCATGGTTCAAACAATACAATTGTAGCCAAATGTGGGAGGACAATAATAAAAGAAAAGATGAAATAAGGCAGTAGAATCATGCATCTACTTCTACATCTAGACATGTAGGAGGACCTGTAGGACAATAGGTCTTGAGGAGAGTGATGAGACAAAACATAGCTTCATCCATTTTTTTCCAAATTACCCATTTTCCCTTTCTTCCCCATTAATTGTTTATGCAAATTATGTTTAATTAGAATAATTATGTATTATTACGAATATAAAAAGATTGCAATTATCTAGTTTATTTATTTTGACTAACCATGATGGAAAATTGATAAAATTACATGAAAAGTTCTATTTTTGCCTCTACAGATTAATATGGAGGACATCTTTGAAGAATAGGGGACAACTCTAGAAGAATTCAATTGATGTAAATAAGACTTTAGGGACTTTACCCACCAACTCTAGAAATTTTAGACTCCATAGAAGGTGGAATGACTTCAAAAGAACCAGGACAATAGACTTCAAAACTCTCACACCAAATTAAAGACTTCGGAGATATACGTTGCCTAGTTGCCACCAATCTAGTTGTTGTGTTAATGATGTAATAAATCCAACTCTAGTTTCAAAGCAGTATGAGGATTTCTAGTGAAGTGATCACCAAAGATATTTCCCAAAATTATGTAGGCATTTTTATGTATAAAAAACTTATTTACTATTCTCTATTTTAAAAAATCTAAAGAGACTTCAATAGCTTGCGCATGCATAGCATATAGCTAGATTTTAGAAATGAAGTTCTAAATTTTGTGATTAAAGAAATTAGATATGTTCATGTAAGAAGGAAAGTAATCAATCAATGAATTAATCTCTGAATGTTTGTAGTTAAAACATATATAACTTTATGTTATTTTGAAATAAGAGATAAGATATTACAGACTTTAAAGTGTTATTTTCTAGTGAAGAATGAATGAATGTTAAGTTTTACTGAATTTGTGAAATGAGAATGTTTCAAGTTAACAAACGTCAATTTCCTTTGAAGAGTTGGCTACTCCTTGGAGAAAACAGAGCTATGGATGTAGCTAAGTATTTCTTTAATTACTTTATGTGACATTTTTACTATTATAACTATCTATGTCTAACATACTGTGGTGTCCCTTTTTCCTTATGAGGTTCTATTTTAAGAAAAAATAATTGTAATAGAATAATATTAATAAGTTGGTCCTCATTTTATTTTAAATCATTAAGGACAACTTATTTATTATTTTAATTAGATAGTGGGTCACTAAAAAGGGCAATTATGGCCATATCTTAATTATTTTTGTAGCAGTGGAGTTTGTTGATAAAATTATGCAAACAATGAAAGTTATAGAAAAATAAAAATAGAACACACAAGAACAAAAAAGAATGAGAAATGAATAAAAAATATCACAGACAAGAAGACAGCAGATTTTATAGTGGTTCGCCCAAAAATGGCTACGTCCACATTCACAGGGGATTCTCACTTTATTAATTCTTTGTTTTTTTCATTCAGTACATTCCTCCAGTAACCCTCAATATATTATAATGCCAACATTCGTTTCTACTTCTTGCAAATAAGATACCAAACATATAGCCTGCATACTGGAAGAGATAGTCGTTACAAGAAGATGTTGTTGTTGCAGGAAGATGTGGTGGTTACAAACAGAGGCATCAGTTACAAGAGAAAGCCGTTACAATTGGGCTTCACATGTACCCAATAATCTCCCACTTGAAGACCAATGGGAATGGCAAAAGAACCAATCAGAGATATCCCCCACATTTCCACTTGTAATGTTACATTAGCCCCAATGAAGATTTTAGCTTTGCCAAATTCTATTCAAGAAAGCTCCGGATGAATCTCCTCCAAAGCACGTCAGTTTTAATAACCTCCAAAACATGGGCACGCTTAATTAGCAACGTATCTGACACATGTACACATCTCTCAAACCTCTTCTTCTTATTCCTCAGCAAATAATCCCCAATTTTTGGTATACTATCCCACTCTTCACTAGACAGAGTATACATCTTCCTCTTCAAATCAGCATTGTCTCTCCTCAGTACATGTGGTGATTTAATAGGCCAGCCCTAAGATAGCGCATTGAATACATTTGCAGAATGCTGAAAGTTCTTTGTGGGTTCGCCAACGGTGGATTGGAAATGGGCCTTGCTAGTCTCCAACAAACTTGAAACCTCTTTACCAGTAGTAGAAGCCTTAATAAAATACTCATCCAGATCTATCACAACCGCTACAATATCCTTGAACATCATCCTAGACACAACCATGGCTATATCAGAGTCATCCTCCTCGGTGCCAAAAGAGCTCTTGCTACCTGTAGACTTTTTCTCAACAGTCTCATCACCACTACGCTTTCACTTTCTTCCTTGATCCATTAAAATCCCTTCACCTCCTTAAACTCTAGCATATCTTCATTTTCTTCTTTAGCCTCTACCATGACAACATCTTCACCAACCTCCTCATCCAGGGTTCGAACTGGGATCTCCACCTGCACATCTTTTTCCTCATAAATGTTGAGACCCAGCTTCAACATCCTATGAATTCTCAAAGCAAATGTATTTGGATCATCGAGGCGGAAGGTAGAAGTGAGAGAAACCATTTCATAGATGAGAAATATCAGGTCCTTTATAGACTTACCACTATTATCTGCCTTTGCCCTCTTCTGCAACTCCGCCATGATGGCTTTCCTATGTTGTGCATCACCTGTGCATTCAAGAAGTGCTCTAAGCTCAATTTTGAGAACTTCTAAAAACTCTTCTGGTGTAGATTCAATTCCAAATCCAGCACCCTTCTCCTCTTTAGCCTAGTCCTCCTTATTTTTCTAGCCATCCCACCAATGTACACAGTGTTTCATTTTAGTTTTCACATCAACATCTATTGTTGTTGTATCCTTTGTTTCCTTCAGCCTCTGTAGGCTGTCTGATTCTTCAAGCATGTCAAAATTCTCACCTCCCAAATCCTGTAGAGGCCTTTCCCACACATACCTCACCTAGGCAATGCTCAGGGAATCAGGATCAACATTACCCATAAGAACTTCAGTGGCAGGATTAGCAGCCAAATAGATAGGAGATTCATCTACTTCCATTGACACAATTTCATCTATTTCCATTGGCACAATATCATCTAGCTCCATATCACTATCTGCAATTGTCACTGTAGCTCCCACTTCATCAAAAACCTCTCTAGAGCCACACGACCAAGACATGAGAGCTCGAACCTAATCATCCAAAGCTGCTACATCCATTTTCCTGAAAATTCTTCACGATTTCCAAAAAAAGACACGATTGCTGGAGCTTGCAACTCAAGCTCTGATACTAATTGTTGATGAAAATATGCAAACAATGAAAGTTGCGGAAAAATAAAAATAGAACACACAAGAACAAAACAGAATGAGAAACGAATAAAAAATATCATAGACAAGAAGACACTAGATTTTATAGTGGATCACCCAAAAATGGCTACGTCCACATTCACAGGGGATTCTCACTTTATTAATTCTCTAGTTTTTTCATTCAGTACATTCCTCCAGCAACCCTCAATATATTATAATGCCAACATTCATTTTTGCTTCTTGCAAAGAAGATACCAAATGCATAGCCTGCATACTAGAAGAGACAAATGTTACAAGAAGATGCCGTCGTTGCAGGAAGATGTGATGGTTACAAATAGAGGCATCAGTTACAAGAGAAAGCCGTTACAATTGGGCTTCACACGTACCCAACAAAGTTACACTCTCAATCAGGAGAGAATCTTTGGTAGTGGATGAGAAAAGAAAGAAAGAAACAAATCTATTAAAAAGGGGAAAAGTTGAAGAAGAATAGGCAAACAAGAAAAAAATAATTTCTCTTATTTGTGAATTTTGTGCCTATGCACCAAATTCCTACCTACGAGACAAAAACCCCCCAATAGCTACTGGACAGATGAAAACCTAGAAGGCCATTGAAGTTGAGGATGAAAGCCCTCTATCTTCAATAAAGCAATTCCATTCTGGGATTGCATAGAGCTTTATTGGCATAAGTTTAGTGATGGTGTTTGAATGCATTTTTTCTGGTTTTCCAAATTCGTGGTTTTGGTGAGTTTAGATGACTACAACATGTTTGTTATGTGAAGGATTGAAGTAGATTTTGTATGCCAAACTTTAGTTTTCAATTTGATGTAATGGCCTAGTTTCCTTGTTGTAGCATGGTGATATGATCAAATGTAAATGGGCGTTGTTGTTGTTCAGTATATCCAATTGATGTGTTGAAACTTTGAATTATTTGCATTTAAAATTTTTACATTACTGTGTAAGAATTTCAAGCTGACCGCTTCATTTTTTGGAGCTGTTCTAATCCAATTTTAGGCCACACTTGTCAATAATAAGAGGTAGGTCCAGGGCAATTCATAGGTGAATTCATTACATGGTGGCTTGGTTGGTCTTCTACTAGGGACTCTGTTAAAGGGGCGTTACAATTCCAGCTTGGCACAACATTTTTGTATGATGGTAAACCATTCCAGCTCCAATCTAGATTAGTCAGAGGTGCCGCCCCTACAAATCTTCGCATCATAGCAATTAATCATAAAGCATATGAAATTGTAGTCAATACTGCAAAGTGTGAGAGGTGAATCGATTAAGGTTGCTACTGAATTTAATACTCCTAGTTAAATTTCTGCTAGCCGCACCATATGGCATGGGTGGCGTTTGAACATTAAGGAGGATTTGTTTCAATAGTTGGTAGTGGACTTTGAGGAGCCGAATGATTCAATCTTACAAGCTTAGTAGTATATCAAGCTAATTGATATAGTTTGATTTCAAATCATTTTCTTTCCTCCTTTTCAGGTTGTATCCCTCTTATGCAGGCCATTCCTAATCCTATAGGACTTAGAGGTTTGGAAGGGGTGCAGCTGTTGGAGGGATCACGTAAAGTATCATTCATCAAAGTTTATCCATCCTGCAATTGGGATATTGGAGTCTTACAAATCGTTTGGATTACATATAAAGAAATAGTCATAGCCATCAAAATAGGGGACTGTGACTACACGACCGTGACCATTTGGAAGTTTGCTAAATTTGTGTAAGGCTTTTGGGTGATTCTTCAATTGGAATCATAAATGTAAGAATCTTTTTCCTAAGGCAGCTTAGCCCTACCATTAGGGCATATAATGCTTCATGTAGAGATTATAGATTCTAAATTCTGTATGTAGAGAGCTTCTAACATTACAACTAGTTAGACTTACATTGTGGAATAAGGGAGTATTGTGAGTATACTAGTGTGATTAGTGAAACTATTGTTTATCCTAGTTTCCTAACTAGGACACTACACCTGCAGGTTGTGTGTTGTGTTGATTCCTATTAGATTGTGTATGTTGTTAAATGTTTTTGAATTTTTCATAGATATTGTTGTGTTTATGGGTTTCCATAGTTTGTTGTGTTAAAATCAGTTTTCTTTTCCAATATTTGTTGTGTTAAAATTAGTGCTCTGTTCCAAACAGAGATTTCCAACCTCTTCAATTATAAAGTGGAAGCCCTTCCAAGTAAGTATCTCGGGATTCCTTTATTCAATGGTAGAAATAGAAGGGATTTTTGGAAGGATGTGGTGACCAATCTAAAGAACAAAATAGGGACATGGAAAGGCAGATGGCTAACTCTAGCTAGAAGACTAATGAGCTTATCAAAGCAGTTTTGACAACTATCCCAACATATATGATGTCCACTCTCCAAACACCAAAAAGTATAATCTCTGACATGGAAACAATATGTAGGCAATTTCTATGGCAAGGAGCCACAGACAAAAGGAAAATTCATTTGGTATCTTGGGAGAAGATTTGTAAACTGGAATACCAAGGGGGGGGGATTCTAAACTTAAATTTACATAATCAAGCTCTAGGAGCTAAGCTTGGACAGAGTATGTACAGTAAACCACACTCTAAATGGGCCAGGTTGATACAGTCAAAGTACCTTGATAATAATGAGAGGGATCTAGGATATTCATAGTAAAAAATCCTCCACGGGGCTCATCCATGTGGAATTTCATTGTAAGAAGCAGGGAAGTATTATTGCCAAATCTTACATGGACAATTCACAATGGAGTGAAAGCTAACTCCTAGGAGGACTCATGGAATGGTTGGCCAAGACTTTTTGCAAGAGAGGAATTAAAGGAGGCAAAGCTATATTTAGAGCAACATTGAGATTATGAGGTGCAATCTTATTGTGTTTTTGACTCAGACTCCCTCCCACATAAAGCTATATGGTGAAGTTTAGAGAATTATGACTTTCCCCTCAACCAAAAGAGAATTCTTCAAGGAATTTTAGATTCAAGGACTGTATTTTTGTCAAGACAAGAGGATGAAATAATCTGGGTTGTGGATAATATAGGTCTTTACATGGTCAAACATGGTTATAGAAGACTAAATTTAGATCTGAAATCAGACTAGCCAACTCATCTATGTTGGAATGATGAAGCACTCCCAAAGGTAGGAGCATTCACATTGCTAGCCCCGCATGGAAGAATTCTCACTAGGGATATAATACAGAAATTATCGATTGGAAAAAACTTTAAGTGTGTCTTGTTTGGAGAAGAAGAGGAGAGCAGATTTGACCACCTGTTACTCCAATGCCCTTTCAGTAGGGAATGCTGGTATTGGCTCTTCAAAAAATTGAATTTGGCCACACCACTACTTGAGACATTATTGTCTATTTTCAAGAGCTATCCAAATCTTTACTTAGAATCAACCTCATTAGATGTTGTAGTTGCAACTGCCCTATGAGACATGTATGTAAAGTGTGGAAGCATATGAACCATTTGACATAATGCCTCAAAGAAATATTGTCTCATGGAATGCAATGATTGCAAGATATGCACAAAATGGATTTTTTGATAAGGCTTTAGAAACATTCAAGAAAATCCAATTGGCAGGTGTAAAATTCCATAATCTTAGCCAACATCCTCCTTGCCTATGCCAAAATGGGATCTTCGACGGAACAAGGTATGGACATCCATCGAAGCATAAAGGATATGAGAACTTTGACAAATGTTGTAGTTGCAACTACCCTAGGAGACATGTATGCAAAGTGTCAAAGCATAGAAAAGGCACCTGAACTATTTGACATGATGCCTCAAAGAAATGATGTCTCATGGAATGCAATGATTGCAAGATATGCACAAAATAGATTTTTTCAAAAAGGATGTAGAAACTTTCAAGAAAATGCAATTGGCACATGTAAAACCAAATTCTATAACCTTTGCAAGCATCCTCCTTGCCTATGGAAAAATGGGATCTTTAAAACAGGGTGTGCATAGCCATCAAAGCATAAATGATATAGGAATTTTGTCACATGTTATATTTGCAGCTGCCATGTAGACATGTATGCAAAGTGTGAAAGCATAGACAAGGTGCATGGACTATTTGACATGATTCCTTTAAGAAATGCATAGTTACATGGAATGCAATGATTGCAAGATATGCAAAAAATAATTTTTTTGAAAAGGATTTATAAAATTTCAAGGAAATGCAATTGGCATGTGTAAAACCAAATTCCATAACCTTTGCAAGCATCCAATCTACTTGTGCCAAATTAGGATCTTTGGAAGATGGTATGGATAACCATCAAAGCATAAAGGATATAGGAATTTTGTGAGATCTTGTATATGCAGTTGCTCTTGTAGACATGTATGCAAAGTGTGGAAGCATAGACAAGGCATGTGAATTGTTTGATATGATGCTTCAAAGAAATGTTGTCTCATGGAATGCAATGATTTCAAGATATGCACAAAATAGATTTTTTGTTAAGGATTTAAAGAAACTTTCAAGAAAATGGAATTGGCAGGTGTCAAGCCAAATTCCACATCCTTATCCAGCATCCTCCTTGCCTATGCCAAAGTGGGATCTTTGGAATAGGGCATGGACAACCATCAAAGCATAAGTATATATGAATTTTGTCACATGTTGTATTTGTAGCTGCCCTTGTAGACATGTATGCAAAGTGTGGAAGCATAAACAAGGCATGTGAACTATTTGACTTGATGCCTCAAAGAAATGCAGTCTCATGGAATGCAATGATTGAAAGATATGCACAAAATGTATTTTGCAATGATGCTGTCAAAATATTTGAATTAATCAAACCATAGTTGACACATATATTGAACTATAATTGAACATAATATCATTTCATGGAAACATTGAAGAACACACAGACAATATAAAAACTTTCAAGCATGATACAATATCTATCATGTAACCATAATTTATCATCATATTATATTTAATGTAAAATTTCATATACATAATGTCATGAAAATAACATATAGTGTAAATGAAGCCATATACACATGTACAAATAAAGACATACAGGCATATACAAAGATATATATTGGTAAAATACAAAAGTATGTATACAAAGCCATCTAGCATACAAAAAAAAGTCCCAAAATCAAATTTCCTATGAACTGCTATCAAATAATCGACAGCCCTTGCTTGGCCTTGAAGATGGAGAATCAATCATTGAGTCATCCTCTCTCTCCCATTGACAAGATCTCTTTGATAGAGATTTTTGAAGCTCCACCTATTAATACAATCGAACAATATCCACATTAATATAGAACATGAAATATATAACATGGCATATGTAATAAATCACTTATTGCTAGCTGGTGATCCGTCTCAATCATTTTTTTTCTCTCTTCATCTATAGATGGATGGGTTGGAGTTGTAACCTGTTGTGAGAAGCATGAAGAAGCAAAATTGAGTAAACATGAATATCATTTATGTACATTAAATGACATGAGATAAAACAAGAAATACAAAATGACATTTACATGTTATTGGCTTATACCTCGGTCAAAGGATTTGCAGACAAAACAACTGCAATAATGCCCACCTTCGTCGACTGACAAAGATGAGGAGGAGTCTCCATATTCAACATCTAAAAATAGAGTTCAAGGTTATTTGACCAAAATAGATACATAACATTATTTAAATTCATAATGAATATAAATGGTAAAATTTAGCTCAATGAAAGTGCTTCTACATAGTGGGGACCAAGGAAATCATGGTGGTGGTGGTGAAGCTCTCTGTTTATCATCAAATTGTCACTAAATAAGATTACCATTGATATTTGTACTATATTATGATCTTGTGATAAATTACATACCTGTTGACTAGACCTCCTCTCATAACCCTACACTGGATGGCTAACAGACGCAGAATGAATACTTTGACCCTGGAATTTCATAGTGCAAACAATTTTGTATACATTAATTTTGACTTATAATATAGATGCTCATATAATTAATTAGAAATTTTAAATATAAATATATTAAATCAAGTTGAACCTTGTAAAAAATTACCTGGGAGTCAATACCAAATGTTTCCTGCAAGATGACATATGTGAAGGCAATATCATCCAATATGGATTTGTCCATCATTGGTTGTTGCCCTTGCATCGTAGCATCCTAACACTCTACAACATCATCTGGATTGCCTACATGGTGAGTGTCCTGTGTCCCATAATTGCACAAATTCCCACATGAACTACAAAGATGTGGGGACCCACGATGCCTACTGCTCTTATCCTCATCAGCCAGGGTATGATCATCGCCATGCTGTGCCAGAGACTAGGTGAGAGAACTTAATGAGTGCAGTGTCTCCAACTCAACACTCTCCTTGAAATCTAAAGGGAGTGAGATATGTGTTGGCCTCATGGGGGGTCTAGGTATGTGGTTATGGTCTTCATTTCCTCCATGTCTATCTTGGGAAGAGCCACAACCTCTTCCCTGGAACTCCCAAATATCGAAGTAATTAGGAATCTAGTTGAGGATGAACTCACAATAGAGTTTTCTCAGGAAATGTTGTGGCACTTCAAGGTTATTATGCAAGGACACTCATCAAAGACCATGTATCATCTATCCCAAAAGTTTTGGGATATATTTGGAACTTTCTTCTAGTGTTTGGCCAGTTTTGGGATTGATAAAATATGCACATAATTGAGATTTCATAATTTTTTATCCTTAACTTGTTTGTAAGACAATTTGTCTGCATAGTATTACTGACTCCTTTGGACCTATATTTATTCCATTCGATGATTTGGTTTGTCACTGATTCAATATGAGAAACAATGACCTCTAATGACTTAGCAAGGGCTCTCCTATGATCGATGCTTACATTTGGAGTATTTAATGTTTCAATTAGGATTTCAAGTTGTTTTTTGTTTTCTTCAATTCACCCTAAATAGTTTTTTTGTGTGTCTCTTTGACGGTGAGGATGTGAAGGTGGGGGTTTTGATGGTTCTCCTTAGTTTGACGTGGGTTGTTTTGAGCCTCCTCTATTGGATTAGGTTTTTGTGGTGCCTCATTGGCCAAAAATTCAAGATAAAAATGCAATCAAAACATTGCAAAACTAACAATTTCTTTTCAAATTCACAAAAAACTAACAAACCCTACTGTGTTCAGCTACTACACCCTCTACACCTCATGCACGACATTGTCGGGAGCAAGATTGGTGACGTGACATCATGAATTTGTTGATTCCCCTTTGAAATTGTTGAATCCCCTTTTGTTATAACACACTCATAGAATAGCAGAGGTGAAACCTATGACCAAATTTTGCAAATGAGGCTGTGGGTTTCACCTAATCATCTTTTATTTGCAATGTTGCATAACCTAAAATGCGGGCACATTATAACACGCTCGTGTTTTAGGCTTGGTAATATTGATTCGTAACGCAAGCACATTATGACTCCTATGGGTCCAAAAAGTGGTTGTGACCACTTGTTGGTCCCCCATCTTTGTGCATTGACCCTATATAAAATTATTTATTTTAGGTACCCCAACATGGTGAGACCCTAATTCCTAGCCTAGTGAGCAAAAATAAAGCTTTTATGTATTAGAAAGATCTCCAAAAGATCTATGATGAAAAATTAAAACCCTAAGGGATTGTCAGACAATTTAGGCACTAAAAATGCTCTAAAGACCTATGATAATGTAATTTATAAAAATGTAAAAAATACCAAAATTAAACATCAAGTTAAAATTATTTCCCTATCACTTTTTAAGCCTATGGGAAATATGGAAAGGGATTTTGGGTCCCTAAATAAATTATTTTAAAGGGGACATTACATATATAGTAATGGCTGTCTAGAACAAGTGTCTTGGCAATGACCTCTTTAATTTCTTTGAATGCTACCTAGGATTCAAGAGATCAAGAGATTTAGGCATTCTTTTTAAGCATGACATAAATAGTGGTCTCTTTGTAGAGATTTAGGAAACTATCTAACTATTGTAAATTTTAGTTTCTCGCATGAGAATAGATCTCTTTGCCATTTTGTAGAGGGTTGCATGTAGTATAATTTAGAGGACCAACTGATGTATATCAGTGTTTTATAGGATTAAGTAAATGTTTTCTATGATTTTAGGTATGTTTAGCCTAGTAGAGATCTCACCATAGTTCTAATGTATCCATGGACAACTAAAATGTCTTAGTGTATTGTGTGTATATCTCTCATCACATTTGTTGGAATGTTGTGTTGATAGATTAGTTGGTGTGGTAGCACTATAAATCCATTACAAAGCCTTTGAAATGATCTTTTCTTTAATGCATGCGGTATACTTTTTAGTAGACATGTATATTTAAAGCATATATAAAGATGCGATGTCTTTTGTGTTATTGATTTGCATGTCTATATAAGTTTGGTTCTTTATTGCAAGTTGACATGATCTCTCTCTCCCTTTAAAGTTCTAACTTACACTTACGCCATGAATAGGCACCTATTTGAAATGATAAATGATAATTTTTCATTCATCATCTAAATCATATTTCTTATGATCTCCTTCCTATTTTATGATAAATTTAGGCCATGCCTACATACATGATTCGATATTACAACTATGTGCTAAATCCTTGGTGAACCCAAATCTAACTTAAACTTAGAGAGTTAGGCATGTATCGAGTTTTTCCATCTTATATAACTCAAAAAAATAATTTTTGATAAATCTCTTGAGATCCTATGACTAATATATATTTAGAAGTCTATGTAATTTGGATTCTAGATCATGCATGAAGTAATCAATGTTAACGGGATTCATCTTAAGTAAGTAGTTTTATACCTTGTGTCACATGTACATTATGTTATTATATGTTATATAGAGGTTAGAAGGTGTTTAAATGTAATCAATATACTTGAATGCTTAGTGATAAACAATTGTGTTATTAGTATACACAAGGTATGGTTTGTAAGATACCTAATTATGTGGAATATTTCTCTTCAATTGCCTTGTTTAGACCTCTTGGATCATCCTCCTAGGTCTTGTACAACTTGATGTGAAGAAGAGCCAGCCTATCCTATTAGTTGGCCTCTTAGCTACCATAGTCTAATCATGAGTCTTGCTTCATTATCTAGGTTGACATGCATTCTCCAACTTGGATATTGAGTGTCTAGTCTAGGATTGGGGGATAATAGTTTTGAGAGTGAATAACAATATTTTAAAATACATTGTTAAGTTGTTGTATGATTGAGCCACAAGGGCACTACACCTTGATCAACTCCTTGAAATTGAACAGTATAAAAATAATAGGCAAGTGCCTAAGATGTAGATTATTTATACTTTTTATGGCATTAAATTGGAATGTGTCACTATTAATTGCCCTCTAGAATGATTGAACACTTGATTTTATAATTGGAAGAAATGATTAGAATGAGTGCATTGAATGCCTTTAAATGCAAGGACATATCAACATATCACACAAATATGTGTTTAGTAAGTCTCATGTAAATAGTTAGCATGTTATTATGCCAATTGTTAAAAAAATTTAGGTACAAGATTCAATCCTATGTCATCATCTGTATAGCTTGCAAACTTAACCAATCAACCTAACATCTATGTGGATAAAATATTTTGACTATCAATTAATTCTTATATCAATAATTGGTTAATTTCACAACATACCCATTGAATAATGCTTAGATGTTTAGTCAACCTTAGGAGGGAATGACAAAGAAGGGAAGCTGGTTAGATTTGAATTTTAATTTTTTAATTATGGTGGGATGAGACCATGACAACGAGGATGACCCTCCAACTATGAACTAGCTTTGGGGAAAAAAAGGAGGGGCACGATTAGTCTAGATAGTGTGTGCATAGAAATCAATTCAAGAAGAGTAATAAATGAGTGGATAGGGAGAATATATAAGGGTGTGTGAACATGGGAAAAGGGATAAGTGGTAGGTGTGTATAAAGATGTGTGATGGAATAGGTGAGTAACATAAGGCAATAGACATAGCTTTGCACAAAATCATGTCATTTGTCTATATATCTATGTATCAAAACACTCCCATTAAAATAAACACAATACTAAATGAAAAATAATATAAATAAATTTCACCATTACAAAAATATTTAAAATCTAAATATTTAGAAAATTACTTAAAACAAAATACAATTTCTATTGGAAACAATTTATTATCACATATATTAATAAAAAAATAAAATTTAAATACAAAAGAATTGTAAATTAAAATGTTTAATGTAGAGAGACTTAAAATTACCAAAGTAGGCCATTACAGGGCCAACCACATCTACCCTATGGACCAGATGTTGCTTAATTTTATATGTCAAGTTAGTCTTTTTTTACCAACTTGCATTAATACAAACTTTTATTTTCTCTATAAAAAGAACATAAATTGAGCGTTGAGTGTAAACAGTCGGTGAGTTGTGAAATCTATTTAGGTGGCACTTTGACTTTGATTTTTGTGTTTTCTGTTTCCATTCTCATTTTCGTTCAATTGGCAGCTGGCAGCTACTATTACGGTATCAATCATTCCTCATACAAAATAGCATGCCTATGGCATGTCGAAGCCATCATACCATACCTGTGGTACTGCACGCAAAATTGCAGTGGTCAAATTCAAAAAAATTTGAATTGGTATTTTTGCCACCTATGAATTAAAGGGCGCCCTTTTTACCCACCCATAACATTATGCGACTCTTATCTGCAATATCCCCATCATTAGACTTGATTTTGAGTGTTTGTTTGGGGTCCATGGAACTGCTTCTAGATACTGCATGCATGCCCAAATGCCTTCTTCAAACAATAATTCAAAAGCAACGGAAAAAATATCTAGGGCTTCATCTACACTAGAGAAGTTAAGGCCTCTTCCCATGTAAGATGAACACTTTGGAAGGCATTGCAAATGGTATCGAGGTGTTGGAAAAGGGCATGGGGCCTTCTATATTTGGTGAAGTCAAATTCTAGAGAAGAAGAAAACAAGCTCACCTATATAATTACAGACGTCTAGATGTGCTTTGGCTTACAGGCGGTAGCCACACTCCATAAAGTTTCCCTCACTGTTTTGCACACTACTCTCATTTCACTCTGTCATTCGCTATTTTAGTGCCAATCTGGTCTCGCTTGGCCTTCTTCCTTGCGATGGTAACATATAGTCATACTATTTCACTCAATTTTAGTTTTCATTTCATGATGCGAGCAAGATTTTTAATTTTTAATTTTTAATTTTCTTTTGGGTTTTCTGTTGAAGGAATTCCAAAGGAAGATAAAACAGTAAAATATCTTTCCTCCATGTTGTTGTTGCATTCTGGAGATCTCTTGTGGTTGTATGGAGGCGAGTACATATTTTGAAAATGGATTCGTATAGTAGAAGAAATCAAGCACATCAAATGGGTCCTCTTCAAATGAGATGGAATGCTTACAATGGTTGGGTAAATAAGTGCCCACTCTGTGATCTACATATCTTTTGGAAGTTATGCAGTGTTGAGTGAAAAGCAAGTGCAAGAGCTTCCTCTGGGAGTGGAGGCCACCCAGAGACCATTTCTGTGGGTTGTACACTCTAATCTAATGAAAATAAACAAAGCTATTTTACCTGTTGATTTCTTGGAGCACGTGAGAGATAGGGGTTGCATAGTTTTGTGGGCACCATAGTTATAGGTTTTATCTCATCCTTCCATAGCTTGTTTTGTGATGCACTGTGGATGAAACTTAGTGCAGGAAAGCATCACCATGGGCATGCCAATGCTTGATTGGCCTTATTTTGCAAATCAGTTTCTTAACCACACATAGGTTGTGGATGTGTAGAAATTGGGTCTACCATTGAGTGCAAAAGTCAAGGAATTATAGAGAAAAGGGTTTACTTACACATCAACCTGTGTACTTGTATCTCAAAATCTGTGTAAAATGGCATTTTTTTGTTTTTTCATATTTGATATTGTACAACTAAATTTTTTACTCCATATATTGTAAGTAGAAATATCAACATCCACCATAAATATTCATAAATATTTGTAAGTGAAATATCAACATTTACCATAAATATTTTTAATTGAGAGTGGATAGATCAAAGTATCTAGATGGCAAGTAAGATATACTTGAGTCTTTGTTTAGGCAATTGTAAACAAATGAATGCTTCTATGTATGTTAGTTATAGGCTCTAATGATTTACTATAATATGTTTAGAGATGAATCAACAGAAAAGAAGACGTTATGGGAAAATATATAATCATTAATACTATATTTGTAATGGTGAAATTTGTAATGATTTACTATAATATGTTTAGAGATGAATCAACAGAAAAGAAGACGTTATGGGGAAATACATAATCATTAATACTATAGTTGTAATGGTGAAATTTGTATATTTATGTATAATTTTTATTTAGTTTTGTGTTCATTTTAATGGAATGTCTTCATACATGTATATATTGATAAGTGGCATAATTTTGTGCAAATTTAACTTTAAATTTTGGCCCTATTGTCCACTCTTTTCTTACTTAGAGATGGGCAAACACATATTTGTGTGATTTACAATATATGGTAAATAAAAATAATGTATCTTCTAATGCACTAATTGAATTGTACTCTCTAACATATTAACTTACATATTTTTTCTCTCGATGTAAGTATTGCACCTCCTTCGAGTGCAACTGTTAGTCTTATAATAAATCATAAGGATACTATTTGTTTTAGCTTAATCGATGTAACACCACAAACCACTAAATAAAAATTCCAATCAAAATAACACCACAAACCATTAAAATATTAAAAATTCTATAAAACCTAGATTAATAGAACACATATTTTTTGAGAATACATATACTTCACAAAAGATGCTATTTATGTGAGTTTCTTTCCATTATAGTATGAAGGCGATTCTCTATAAAACTCTATTTTGACTCAATATGTTTGGAACAAAACCTTTAAGTATAATTTAAACAACAAATATATTGTGTTTAGTGAAAATAGAGATTGTGAGATTGATTTTTTTGTAGTAGTTGATTTATTGTTAAAATTATTGTTGTTATTGTAATAAATCAAGTCCATGTGTGTAAAGATTTTGTTAAAATGTCATGTAAGGATTCCACCTTTGGACACTCTAGATAATGATGCATTAGTGGATAAGATAAAGAAGAAGTGGATTGACCCATTGAATCTTATGCTCTATCACACAACTCTCTTGAAGAGCTATTGAAGAACAAAAAAGCATAAAAAACTTTTTCTTTTAGATTTGTGGTGGTGATAAGAGCTTGGACTTGAGGATGCAATAAATAAAATTTCAAGGGTTTAATAAGGCAAAGAATATAAATTGGGCTATTTGAGAAGAAATCTTTACTAGGTTCAAGGAAATTTTGGATTCAATGTTACTAACAATAGTTTGATAGGAAATCTAAGGCTTTTCACTTTCTTTGAAGTGGATTTTAAGAAGTTCAAGCCTTTGATATGTAAATGAAACGTTTAATTTGGATGCTTGCATGTTATTTTTAATCTTGCTAATTTTTTAGGGGTATTTTTAAACATTACCTTGTCCCTATTTATTTAGGAAGGGTAGAGTAGACATATATTCATCATGCATGGTTTTAGAATAGAACATTATTGATTGTTGGGTCTAGTTTGAACTTAGAGTATATATATGTGATCATGACATCATCTTAGATCTGTAAATTTGTCCTCTATTAAAGCACATATCAAATGCCAACACTAGGGCACTTCACTAACACAAAGACATTATTTTTTGAACATTAATACATTGCATCAAAATGAGCCCAAAACTAAATAGCAATTGGCATGCCATGCAAATTTTAGAATTACTATAAGAAAGTTATGAAATAAAATATGTCTTATTTTAATCAATCTATTTTATTAAAATACATATTACATATTTTTCAAAATAAAATTTATTAACAATTTTATGGAGGAAATAAAGGTGTTTCCTAGCATAAAGAGTAACAACATATTGTAATTTTATCCTAGACAATACCAATCTACTACTAAATGCTAAAATCTTAATAAACTTAAAACTATAATTACAATACTATGTCATTGACTAGATACAACCAATATAACTATAATTACAGTACTGTGTCACTGACTAGATACAACCAATATCATTTTTCACCATAAAAAAATTATAAATATGAGTTTACCTGGCGAGTTATATATAAGACATCTACCATCTACTTTTAAACCATGCTTTTCAAAATTGAATAGAAAATAATAATCATGATCTAAGATCCTATAATTAATTTGTGAATAAGTGCATCTAATCCACATGAATAGGATAGTAGGATAGTAGACCACATGCTCATGGTAATCATTTTACTTTTTCTGTGATATAAATTAACATTTCTTGCATAAACTTCTACACCTAGATTAAATCCTTAAGATACTAAATATTCTTTATTTCAAATTTCTTTTTCACCTAATATCAAAATATCAAGTTGATAGAGACCAAGTCAACAATTTTTTGTGCCCTTAAAATGTGTATAGGAAAAATTAGTGCTTATGTATGAAAAAGGGAGAACTCTCACTTTGATCCACTAGTTCTTTAATGGTAGAAATTTTGAATAAGAGATTTGAAATAAATTGCATCTACAACCATTTGGATGCTTTGTATTTTTGGACACTAGTATTTTTTAATATAGAACTTTGAGTGAAAAATATGAAACATTTTAAAACCATTACAATGTTGAAATTAGAATTTGAAACAATTATCTAGTCCTTGATTTGTTAAGTGGTTAAACTAGTCCAATGTTATTGAAATGAACATATGTGGAAAGTTCAATACTACCAAAAACTAGTAGAAGTTGTAACACTAGCAAGAGGGCTTGACTTTAAGTTTGTATGGAACAAGCCCTAGATGAGCTATTTCAAAAAAGTCATGAATCCCTAATGCTAATGTTGTTAGGGTTGAGCATTAGGCATAGAAGGTAGTGTTAGCTTAATGGGAGAAGCAACACTATAGAAGAAACAATCAATAAAAGAAAACATGTAAGTTAAAGAAACTAAGATAAATGCACAATTTAAAGAGACCAAATAGTAAAAGAACTAACAAAAAATCAAAGAGAACCCATAGAGAAGTTATAAATTGCAAATCTCGAAAGAAAGAGATAAGCATGATAGAATTGTAAATATAATAATAAAAGGGTTGAAAGAACATGGAGAAGATGAGAAAACTTGTAGGCTAATAAAAGACTTTTTAGCATGCAAACTTCAATGGGCAAGGCATGTCCACCAAGAAAGTAGAATTAAAAGTGTAACATCCTCATTCTAAATACATAGTAAAAACCAAATATTTACCATTAAGTAATTCAAACAAGGTAAAAAGAGATAGAGAAATTTTTTCTTTTATTTCGATATAATCAAGTAACTACAATTACAAGATTTCTCACTACTAAATATAGTAAACCATATTGTCCTTCACAAGTACAATGTTTACAAAAGTAAATCAATTACAAATATCTGCTTTAGATAATGTCTTACATAGTCTCAATAAACACAAGTCTCAAAGATATACTACATCCAGATATCTGACATCTTTATCACAAGCCTCAGCATGTCTTCTGCTATAGAGAGAGAGTATCTTTCCAGTGATTTACCTCCAAACATAGACCGGTGGTCTCCCACACATCTTCCACATAGGAAGTGGCCATACCCTTCATGAGGAATATAGACCATAGGTGACCAGTGGTAATTTGCCTATCCGAGTACATAGTGTTGTATCCTACACAACTCTATCAATCATACAACCCTAGATACCCTCTAGCTAAGTATGATTTCCGACAGGATGTGCAATCCAGATACAGTGAACCGGTAATACATGTAGAGACATATGTATTACTATAGCCATAGTTTCAATATAAATTGACGTTCACAATGAACGTTGTTGTAATGTTCACCCACTCCAACTTGACTTGGATACTATCATATTCCTACAGTTTGACTTGGTCAACTATGTTTAACTTATGAAGTCATGATGATTTCAACAATTTAGTCTTTCTGACCCATACATGTTTTCTTTCACTGTCGATAATCCATAGACCTATTCAACTTTCTTTCTTTATGAGGACTCTCATTGCATCATTGCAATACATGAGATCCACAACTTATTGTCTCATAAGAATTATAGATTGATTAATAACAACTAAGATGATAACCTTACCCAGGTTAAGCATTATAGTCTAGGAAACTAATTCCCTTCTTACAAGTAAGAGTAATTATACATAGTTAGGGCACTTGACCCTTCAATCACAATCTATATAATGATCTCAATGATATAATATAATAATCACCATATGTAGGTTAAGTTAAGGTTTAACTAAAGAGTTTTGTCTAATTCAAACCTAGTCTTTCTGACTTAGGTGGATTCACAAGGCAACCATTTCCCATATATCTTATGGAATGACTTTTTATTCGTATATACCTCTTTGCATGCCTGCAACAGTCAGGGTCTATGGCATGATGACATTTATTACTTAAGTCGTTTAGTAAATAAATATCCAATAGGTATTTATATCATGGATAATCATTATCATTTTAGACACATCTTTTCTAGATAATAACATTGGTAATTGGGGATTCTCGACCCTTCATTGTCGATCCCTAATTGAATAGTTAAGACAAATTGTAACCATATTGGTTTAATTCAATATCCCAACCCTTTGGGTTTTATCTAGGAATTTGTTTCCCTTTTCCAACATAGAAGAATAACACAATAACATGATCATATGGATAGCATAAAATAGTATTTAAAAGAGAGAGAGAGAGAGAGAGAGATTGACCCTGAGTATTCATCCAATTACATGGTCGCAAAAATCTCTCAGACCAAGACTACAAACAAGTATATCCCTATTACAATAAGTCAAAGGTTCAAATGTAAATATAAACTCTTTCTAGGTTTGGTTTAACTCCAAAAGATGGTGGACTCATTTCATTGATATCCATTAGAATCCTATGTCTATATTTCTCTCTTTTAGACATATTTGAGCTATGATGAGACTAAACATACAAGTGTTATTGCCCTATTAGATATAAAGAGAGATCATCACACTAGCTATGCCTTTTAAAGAATAGAAAACTAAACAAGACAATGCTTTCTGTCAAGAACCCAACTGTTCTTCACAATGACAGGAATACTAATATCTTGGTTTACTCATTACAAACTAAGTATGCCTTTACTCAACTTATACATATGCATTGTATAATCCTATATCATGTAGTGAGGAAGTGTCTTAAAGATATAAGGATACAAGCTCTCTTAGAAAACCTATAGACTGTTTCTCTATGGAAACTAAGACAATTTTGAGCATGGAGATAAAAGTATTCGGTCTAACAGTGACCAATGTTAAATATGAAATCTATGAGAGAAAGTGTTTAATCAACAACTAATCTTCTAAATTTCTCAGTCTATAATGACTTGCAGCCAAGACTTGATTTAAAACTTAGTTAACTACTCAAAAGTTCAGAGACTATCAACTCAGACAATTTTCAAGAAAAGAGTAGACTTGCTTATGAAATAGACTCTCAACTTCATAAATGCCTGTGTAGGACCTATCAATTCATATATGCTATCAGCAATAACATATGTCGATATCTCCATCAAATATTATATATATACCTAGTCAAAACAATGGCTTAAAGCACATAGATATTCATTAATCAAAGCTTTCTAAAATTTACTCGGACTTTAACAACATTTGTCTCTCTGTCATCCCAAGTTCGTTGGCTACACAGGATTAAAATAATGATTTAAAGATTACAAATAACAAAACATTAAAACTCAGTATTGTAAAGTCTTTGCTATACTTCACAAACGATAAGAACCTGATTAGTTAGGCTTTGGAGGCTCCCTCAACTACTGCGGCCTCTGGTTGCTTAGTCGCTGCTCTAGAGACCACTTTTATTCACAGTCCATCCCCAAAACTTCCTTGTCTTTTCCTTACTATTATCGTGTAGTGAGGAAATGGTTCTTCAGACTATCCTGAGCAAAAACTCCCCCCGGTGAATCTAAAGACTTCTGATCTATTCTTGTCAGCAATCGGGTCCTTTTGTCTAGAGCTTAAGCATCTTCAAGTGTCTTCATTTCTTTCTGAGATTTCACTCTTGAGCCTTTTCCTTAATCGTGTATTCCTCTCTCTTAACATCTAACTCTTTTCTGACCCAAAACTGTTGCCTCCTCTCTAACAATAACCCCACCTCCTTAAAGCTACAAATATCTCCATTACAAAATTGAATTTACACGTTGCTTTTGTATGCACACTTAAGGGATTCATGGTAATGAAGATCCACTCAAACAGATAGAACTTAATCCTCCAGGTCGCGGCATCATCCTTAGTGTTTTGATAACAACTCCATTTATATAGTGAGGACTCTCCGTTCCCACTAATTTATATGCTTGCCTTTACAACAACGGAGACCGTATTTCTCAAACACCCACTACGTCTAGATAACCACTTACCCGAAAAAGCAATAACGTCCTACAAGGCAGCAAGCAGCGTGCCATTAATAGCACAAGGATCATCTAATGAATTGAGAGGTATTCACAGTTTTAGAAGCACCACTTAATGCTATAACGAACATGACTAAATCATTAAATAACGACTTTGATTCGATCCTAACCACTCTCGTCCACTCAGAGTTGGTTAAAACAAGTGCCCACAAATCATGGACTTCTCCTCAATGAAAGACATGCATTACTTAAGAAGAAAGTGTGGGTAGAAATTGCCTTCTAAAATGTTTAAAGATTCCCTCTTCGTTATATCGCAAGAAAAGAATAGATAGACATGTGGTAATAGAGAAGGTGGTTAATATTAATTTGACAACCATCTCAATTGATCACTAAGGCTTACGGATAATGTGAATGGGTTGAGTTTGTCTCCCCATCACAATCCTTCATTAAAATTGCGTCGACTTGATGAGATTGTCTTTTGATGTTAAACGTCGACAATAAAACACTTAAGTGACTTAATAATAGTAACACAACCATTTTACGACAATGATGTCATAACTTTTACGTTAAACATAAATGCCATAGTTCATATTCAAACGACATCGTTAACGCTACTAACGACTATGACGACACATTACGACTTGCAATGATTCATAAGATATCGACTATCTGTTGATTGGGTTCAAAAGAAACTGTCAAGACAAGACTTACCTCTTACGACACATTGGTTCACATTTTCATTAATCACTTATACTTGATTTGGTAAATAAACCACTCATAACCTGAGGTCTATATCTCTCTGCTAAAAAGATACTCTCTATCTCTCTCTTCTCTAAGAGTCATCTGAGAATCTATATTCCTGTTTCAACTTGTAACCAAATTTTTCAAATAATAAACCAAATTTCATAATGCAATATTAAATTGATAATAACATAATCTTTTCATAATTTCGTAAATGACAATCAGTATAGTCTATGTCTTTCCTCGACATTAATCTAAACATCAAAATAGATTTACTTATGTCCTAGTAAAGGTAAAAGTATAGCAAGTCAGAAATTAGGGATGTAACAAAAAGAATAGGAAAGGGAGGAAGGCATAGGAATATAAGAGTTATCTTGAAAAATAATGAAGATAAGAGTAAATTATTAAGAAATAAAAGATTTCTCAAAGGCACACAATTTTACATAGATGAAGATTTAACCCTAATATAGCTGGAAGAAAGAAGGAAGGAATGAGCAAAATTATTAACAACAATAAATGTGGGAAAAGTGGAATGGTTATATAAGGGGAAAGCTCAAGTCAATGACAAAATGTTAGAGAAGAAATAGGAAGGAAGCCCCCAAGAGCAACTTTGGTAAGATGGAACTATAGAGGATACCTTTATAAGGGAGGTTCTGGTTTAGGGCTCATAGTAGAGGGAAAGGACATCATTGTCCTTATCAAAACACGTGAACACTAGGGCTACAAAGTTCTAAATTTTAAAGGAAATATGGTAGAGTGACAATTCTAGTAAAAGAATCATTTAGAGGGATCATAAAACTTGAAAATGAAGATCCAAGTAATCAATACATATGAATGAAGATAACATACAATAAATCAACAATTAGTCTTGTTGCATGCTACTTTGCACCTAATGGTTCAAAATCATATTAAAAAAAGAAGCTCGATTATGAGGATTTGTATGTGAAACTAAAAAGGGAAATATCAGTTTATAGCACTTTAAGAGAGGTATTATAATGGGGACTTTAGTATAAGAATATGATGCAGGGGCATCATGCTTTAACAAATTTTGATTCTTATGTCATTTACAGTTTTGGTTTTTTTTTGTTTTCTTTTAGGAATAAGCCATGCTTCGTTAAGCTCCTGTCACTTCTGATGAGCTCCTATCACTAGCCTTGGTGCTGAAGGTAAATCTGAATTGGGTTAAGAGGAACCTCCTGTCGCCAACATAATAGAACTGAATATGTAGAAAGGAATTTAAAACCATCACCAGTTATGGAAGATCATTGGAGAATCATCGCTACAAGGAATTAGATAATGTGAAGAGTAGGGTAGAAAAAATAGAGGAACATAATGAGAAGAGAAGAAGCGCATATGGTGGCAAAGTAGAATAAGAGAGAGAGAGTGATAGACATTCCAGTTTAATCAGCTTTTGTAACTGCCGACAGTATTTGGAGAGAGGCTGATCAAAGAAAGGAATGCTGAGGGTTGAGAGAAGAATAGAATAATGGCATGAAGGAGCGAATGTAGAAGGTGGATGGAGATTGTGAGAAGAAAGGTAGCAGAATCGAGATGATAGAAGAAAAGGTAGGAATTTATATCAGTTTTTTGTAGCTAAGATGAGGCCAATGTTACAGGCCCATGCATTGTGTAATGTAATAGAATAGTTGGGAATCAATTCATGAATAGTGTTTGTTCTTTCATTGTTGATAGAATACACATAATCATACTTCTTGTCATTCTGGGTACAATGGTGCATATTGTAGAAATATTTGTTGATTGTAGATTATGTTAGTTATTTGATTTAGTAAGTTCCTGTCATTACACAGAAAGTTGTGAGTGTGCTGTTGAACTTGTTCCTGCCGCGTGTATGAGTTTGTTTATGAATTGCTTGTTTTGTTTAATCTTTATGATTACTGCTGGTTCCTGTCACCATCGTGACAGTAAGTCTGTAAAAAAACTAGTTGAGGTTAAGAGACCTAGTAGAAGTAAATGGTGAGGGTAAGTGGAAATAAGGCATAAGCACAGAGCTGTTAATACCTGGTGCTATCAGAATAGGAAATAACCAAGCTCTTTACCTTAGAAATTAATATGGGATGATAATTAATCTATTGTGGCTAGAGGAAGAAGAGAACCAAAAATGGGAAAGGGTCTCACAAGATAGAAAAAGAGGCATCACTTAATATGGAGTAGAATTATTGGTGTTAGGCAACATTTATGATTTGATCATATGTAATGGAATAAAAGCATGGTCAAATGTTGGGAAAATTAAATTCCAAACATATAATAGTTTAAGCATGGTTGATTATGTTATTTGTTCATAGAGTGCATTCCAAACATCAACATGTAAACGTATGAAGCATCAATGCAAACACATCCAAACACATAAGAACACCAGATTTACGTGGAAAACCCAATAAGGGAAAACCACGGCGAGCCTTGTGGAATGTGATATGAAGTTAGGAAACTCAGCCTATCCTCATCCAAATACTTGGTTTGCAATATTTTGACCCACTTCAAATTTGGATTGGAATATATCCTCCAAATTAGTTTTACTCCGAGAGTAATATTTTGCTTCAGCAAATTCTTCAGTCCCACTCCCCCTACTTTCTTAGATTTGCATGTATCTTTTCCCATGCTATGAGAGGTTTTTTCTTTTGTTCAGAGTTACCTAACTAGTTAATGTTTTTTTCACACTCTTGTTGATCTTTTAACTAGCACCTATTGTCAAAGGAAGACAAGACATTAAATAAATTGGGATGGTAGTCACCACAACTTTGAGAATGACTACTCTTCCCACTCTAGACAACCATCACCCCATCAAGGAGGCTAGCCTACTATCTATCTTCAGACCAAGGGGATCCCACAACTTGACTAATATTTGTCCCATAGCCAAAGGCATACCAAGATATTTGCAAGGGAGACAACCTCTATTGAACTTGAAGACATTCAAAATCTTCTATTCAAACCTTAGGTTGACAAAAAAGAAGAAAATTTCTGACTTGTTGTTATTGACAAACTAACCAGAAGCATTTCCATATAAGTTGAGCAAATACAATAAATTATTAATCAAATAAGGTCATAAATTTTAAAGGCATCTTACAAATCATAAAATAAATATTTATAGGTTGAAATACACATTTTATTTTTCAAGTTGTAATTTTCTTCACTAACATTCATTTACATAATATGCATTTTGTCAATGTATGAATCCCAAAATTTTAAATAAAATAAATTTTGAAGAAAATAAATTCATACATTTGAAAAATATTTTACAAATCATGAACTAAATATGAGGTTGAAATGCATATTATGTTTTCAAGTTGCAATTTTCGTCAACATTCTATTACATAATATTGGGAAGATAAATATATTTTTGCCTATTGATAATACAAACAATGGGAATATAAATCTAATTTGTAAATTAAACTATCACTAACACTTGTAGGTTGAAATATATTATTTCAACTTCCACATGCACCCATTTCTTACAAATGTTAATGACAATTTAAATTGCAAATTAATTACATATCTTGTTATAAATAACTCATTTTTTAATCATTCAAAAAATTAATATGCAAATTAATTTAGAAATTATTGATAAAAAAATAGCAGGGTGAAAATTTTAGACCTTCTTAGGTTTTTATATTATTTCAACTTCCACGTGCACCCATTTCTTAATGTTAATGACACTTTAAATTGCAAATTAATTACATATCTTGTTATAAATAACTCATTTTAATCATTCAAAAGTTTAGTATGCAAATTAATTTAGAAATTATTCATGAAAAAAATAGTAGGGTAAAAATTTTAGACCTTTTTCTTAGGTTCTTGTATTTTTGTCTATCTCAAAATTTATTTCAACCAGTATATGCACCCAAATTAATTACATATCTTGTTATAAATAACTCATTTTTAATCATTCAAAAATTTAATATGCAAATTAATTTAGAAATTATTGATGAAAAAAATAGTAGGGTGAAAATTTTAGACCTTCTTAGGTTTTTGTATTTTTCTCTATCTCAAAAGTTATTTCAACCTGTATATGCACCCATTTCTTACAAGTGTCTATGATAGTTTAAATTGGAAATTAATTGCATTCCCTTCTATAAAAAATTGTTAGTGACACTTTAAATTCCAAATTACATTCATTCCCTACCATAAATAACTCATTTTTGAAATAATTCAAAATTCACTTATTTGATTTGTATTTCACTCTAAAAACAAAGATTGTGTATTTGAATGTTTTTTTGAAGAAAATTACAGGTTCAAATACTTGATTCATAGGCAAAATGAATATTGTCAAAAATATATGTTACTTTTTATCTATTAAATGATTTGTTTTATTTATATTTATCATAAGAATGTTAAAATAATCAATTTCCAAATAATAATCATAGGTTAAATATTTTGTTTATATTGAAAAATCTAAAATTTACACTAGTTTATTAAATATTTTCTTTGGATTAAATATTAAAACATTTATTTATTTAAATATATAATAAAATTAATATACTATTATCATAATAATTAATATAATACATAATTTAATATTAAATTTATATATATTAGAATCATCAAAATTTTCAAATATATATTAATACTATATAAGATTTACTACACTTTTCAGTAAAAATAAAATAAAACAATTACCAAAATAATGAAGAGCTTTTAAAAAATAAGATTTAAAGTTATGATATTACAAACAAATAATATGTGTCCATGTAGTGAATAAAATAGTTTTAAAGTAAAATAAAATAATCTAAATAAAAATATTTCTCTATTTCATCTATTTACTTATCTATTTATGTATTTTTACTAGTTTAAATAGATCTTAATATTAAATATTTATATAGAAAAATCAACTACATATTATTATTTTGTATTCTTGTAATTTTAATTTCCTTTATAATTTTTTTAGAGGAATCTCTTATTTTAAAGAATAACTATATACTTAATAAGCTAAATAAAGTAATTAGAAAAGTTATGCATTATAGGAAATAAACATAAGATATAAAACTATTGAAATGACCTATTTCCACAACAAATATCAATAATTATATAGTTAAAATATGGATTAAGTAATTTATTAAAATTATAGACTATAAAACTTTGACACTATTGATATAGTGATGCAGTTAAAATATGGAGTAAACAATTTATTAAAATTGTTCAATTATAAAACTTTGACATTATTGATATAGTGATGTACTTAAAATATGAAGTAAATAATTTATTGAAACTGTAGATAAATTAGTATACATATCTTGATGTGTTTCATATCTAAGTTTATATTTAGATTATTAATCTTCTATTTTATTTATGCATATACAATAATAAAGTGAGTCATTGTAATTTATAGAAAACATAAGTACATATTATAGAAGGTAGTATAGATAACTAATCACATGGTAAGATATACTATATCCTAAAATTAAATTAGGTTACCTGACAAAGTCTTATCTTCAACAATAAGAATGGAGTAACACTATTATGTCTAATAAATCTTTCTTCCATCACATTATTACACCACACAAATATCCAAAACAAACTATTAAAGGCCATTTTCATTTCAAAATCATGCTAAAACTACACAACATCCTAACATTAGAAATGGCTCAAAAATTTATTATATTGATATTTGATTGGATAAAATAATTTCTTAATTTTTACAAATTGAGAATTCTAAAAATCTTCCAATAAAAAGTGTTTAGATACCCAATGGTTTTTAAAAACCTTCTAATTTTTATTATAAAAAAATTGAAAAAAATATAAAATATTAAAATAAACTCTTAATATTTGTACCATTTTTTAAAAAATCCATATTAAAAATAATAACTTTACTACACTAGTAAAATATTTTAAATAGTGAAACCATTGTTTTGGATTATTATGCACCAAAACTATTGTTTTTAATCCAAAACAATAGTGCAGCAAAACTATTGCTTTAAAAAAATGGGCCCTGACATAATAAATTCAAAAGAATTGGAGCCTCCTGAATAAATTTAAAATCATTAAAACTTTGTGAATCGTGGTAGACTGCAGGTAGCCGAATAAATTTAAAATAATTTAAACTCCATGTAGCATCCATTAAACATGGAGGTGCTTTTTCTCCATCCCATCAAGCTGTCTGATCCTCATATGGCATGGTGGCATGGTAACATGGTGGCATGCCAATAAGGAATGCCGATGGAGGGAAATGGAAACAAAAACGAAAACGGAAAAGACAATAACAAACGGAAGAAAAGGCTCTGTATATAGGGAATTATTTACAAATCTTTTCTATTATTTTGGGTTAAAATGGGCTATTCTTAAATATCATTTTAGTCAAAGGTTAATTTTTTCCAAAATAAATATTTACCACTTTTTATTGTGAGTCAATGTAAAATTGCTATTAACTCTTTGACCATTAAAGTGGATGACATTTAAATAGAGTAATAAAAATGTTGTAGTCATGATATTTCCACAGTCCATGTTATTGAAAATGTAGTGCTTCTTGAAAAACTGTGTATTGTTTTTTTGCCTCAATGTTTCGGATCACACTCCATGATCCATCATCAGGAAGAAAAGAAGAGAAAATAGAAGAGTAAATTGCAGGAAGAGAAAATAGATGAGTAAATTGCAGAGAAAGTCTTCTTATTCCTGATGATGGATCATGGAGTGTGATCCGAAACGTTGAGGCAAAAAAGCAATACATAGTTTTTCCAGAAGCACTACATTTTCAATAAAAATGTTGATCATTTCAATCTCTTATTTATAATTTAATTATAGATTTTGATTCTACATTTATAAATTTCCCGAATTTAGGTATTTTTATGTATCAGATAGACCATAACATTGCATAAACACAAACATTTCAAGATTTTAAAATTAAAAAAAACAAAAGAGAAAAGCTGTTTACATTTCTTTAAACAAATGACACTTCATGAGTGATATAAAACGTGGATCCCATTTGCAAAAGCCATTCACTGAGAAATAAAATATGAAAGATAAGGGAGGTTTGAGAGCTACCTAACCAAAATAATGGGAAACTCAGCAGCTGGTTTGGGAAATGGATACGTTTTTCCACGCCGGGGTAAAATAACCAATGCTCCATGCACAGTAGCTCTCAGATATGTGATATGTGCATGCCACCACAGCGTCCCTTCCTGTTCTGTGATTGTAAAATTGTAGGTAAACTTATTCCCAGGAGTAATAGGACACTGCGTTATGTAGGCCGGTCCGTCTGCCCAGCCGGATTTGAACTGCCTTACCCATGCCTGCAAAATCATAAAACAATAAAATCTCTCGATTTTTAATACTAATGAAGACTTGCATATCATTTTAAGCATATTCTTTGTTACCAGTGTAGGGTAACATTATACGGTCCCTTGTTCTTCACTTGTATGACAAGATTATCGCCTTCATGAACGCGGAGAGTCGGGCCAGGAAACTGCCCATTGACTGTTACAATCGTCTGTGTGTTGCACACCCTAGTCACGTTCCGAGTTCGAATCTGTAACAGATTAAACAACATAACTTAGATTACGATCAATTCATAAAATTTAAAGAATACTAGTAAAAACACTTACGGTGAATTTGCGGTGGACAAGAGCTGCAGAAGCAGCCCATGGTGCAACGAAAAATAAACAAAGAAGCGAAGCTAATTTCAGCACACTTGACAATCCTGCCATGGTTGATATTTTCCTTTTTGGCAAGCCAACTTAATCTTTCCGAACTATGAAGCAATCTGGAGATGAGGAATCTTATTTATACAGGAAAAAGTGCTCGTTTGAAATGATAAGAATTAACGGGGACAAGAATAACACGATAGAATATTAAAAAGTGCAATGAACTGGCAGAACGTAATGCGTAGTGACGATAGATCTCATCACCATTGTTTCCCGCCGGCTCCAATTTTTATTCTTTTATATCATCGTTGTTAAAAAAGAAACTTTTAAAATTTGCTAATTCAAACTCTTCTCAGTGGATGACCGTATCAGGTGGAGGCTTTGTTTTGGTTAGCGACACGCGTTTAAACATTGAGCGAATATAGCGGCAAATCATTCATTATTTAAAATAAACACGACCAAGTTATGAGACTATATCAATGGCGGGATAGCAAACCAGTCTTAAGATGTAATTTCTGCTGGCGTAGTGTTTGGAAATGACTTTTGACAGATTAACAGCTTTGACAAAGTCATGACTTTGCTACTTTGAAAGATTTATATTCCCACATACATACTTACATATTTTTTTCTCTAAATTGTATTTAAATTAATTTATAGTTTCTACTCGCACGACTTTGGAACTAATTTTAAGTTTTAAATCATGTTACACACAGTCCACAGTCCACACCTTCGGATAAAATCAATTAATTAATTATATTAAATCTTATAAAATAATAGTATATTTTTAATGTTAAGAGAAAATCTTTATTATTATTATTAGCCAGACGTAATACAAGATCGAAATAATTTTGACCAATGACTTTTGACAAAGTAATATGTCTTCTATAAATATTATGATATAACATAAATATAATAATAATAATAATAATATAAACAAATTAATTTAATTTCCTTCAAATAAATGAATACTACCAATTGAAAAAAAAATGGTAAACAGTATAGTCTACAATTTAAAAAACAACTAGTTTAGGGGTTTTTAATTATAGTATACTACCTTCTCTATATAGTACCCAAATATTATTAAATATTAATTAATAATAAAATAGCATCTAGAATGCTGATAGAAGTTGCGCTTGAAATGCAAGCTTTGTTAACTTGAAGGTTAAGAAAAATATTTGACAAGACAAACGTCGCAGTATGCGTAAATGCGTGGAAAGCAATATTTGCTTAAAGTTCATTAATCTTACAACATTTATAAGTTTGACTTTGATATTATTTGTTGTTATCCTAGTTGTGAGTTGGTAGCTTATGCGTCACATGCATTATTTTTTTTAATGTTTGTAAACGAAATTCAACTTGCATAATCCAAGTGAGGTGAGAGGACGATTTAAGATAGAAACCTTCCAATGGTTTGACTTCAACATTATATTTCTTTAATATTTTATATTGTCATTAAATATTATAAAATTTATTTTTGATACAAGTATTATATGCATAGCGAAGATACAAAGGGAAAGGTAAGGTGGACCCCACTGGTTGTATATTCGGTTTGTATAATTCCAATGTATATGTTCGATATACACGCCAGAAGATACAAAGCGCCGGATGCGAAAGAGAAGTTAAATACAGAAAACTCTTTGTATATTTGAACGCTTAGTATGTTTACGATGTACAAGCCGATATACAAAGAAATTAAAAGGGATCGGAAGAGATAAAGGTAAAGAGGGCGTTTTGCATGGGATTGTTTGTAGATGCAATATACAAGAGCGATATACAAGAGCATTTTGGAGCCGTTTTAGAGCCCGATAGCATGTTTTTGGTTAACGATGGTTGACTCGACCATTCTTGACATCATATATGCATTTGGATATGTGGATGTTTATAGATGCTTAATATTCATAGCCCGATATCCAAGCTTGCATATTCAGAGCCCGTTTCTCATATTGTATAATGTTTATTTTTCGGGCCAAGTTATTAAATGAGCTTATAGTGGGAGCTTTTTTCTCCTGGAAATATTCAGTCACCGGAAATTTCAGTCGCAGAAATATTTAGTCGCCGGAAATTTCAGTCGCCGGAAATTTCAGTCGCCGGAAACCTTTGACACCAGAAAAGTTTGTCATTCTGTCGTTTTTCGTTATCGCGGTGACTGCCGGAAAATCATCCGTCGATAGGCTTATAGTGGAAGCTTTTTGCTCCCGGAAAAATTTCAGTCACCGGAAATTTTAGTCTTTGTATGTTGTGTCATTGTATGATACATATACAAAGTTGTTTGTATATTGGGTCATTGCATGAGTTGCATAGAGGTCATCGGGTTTATATTCTTTGTTATACTTGTATGCATTTCGCTAATACTTTTTCTTCACATACAAGTCGGGCCCAAAAAGGTTCAAAAGTTTAATGCATAATCCGTTGAGTCCGTCGAATGCATTTTTTGGTTTGTATGTTTGGCAAAAGCGAAACATACAAACGGTGGCATATAAAGCTATATACAATGGCCGGAACCGAAATGATTATGAAATAACGTTAAGTCCTTGTATGTTTCTCGCATTATATGTATGTATCGGTACATACATTGCAGTACATACAAGGCAAAATGCATAGCGCGGAACTGAAATGATTATGAAATAAGGTTAAGTCCTTGTATGTTTCGCGCATTGTATGTACATTTCGGTATACATACATTGCAGTACATACAAGGCAGAATTCAAAAAGGATTAAAATTTGATATAAAAGATGCATCGAAACTTATTGTATATCAATCTTGGAGATATTCAGTCGTCGGAAATTTCAGTTGCTGGAAACCTCTGACGCCGGAAAAGTTTGTCATTCTGTCATTTTTTCGTTATCGCGGTGACTGCCAGAAAATCATCTGCTGATAGGCTTATAGTGGGAGCTTTTTGCTCCTGGGAAAATTTTAGTCGCCGAAAATTTTAGTCGTTGTATGTTGTGTCATTGTATGATACATATACAAAGTTGTTTGTATATCGGGTCCTTGCATGAGTCACATAGAGGTCATCAGGTTTATATTCTCTGTTATACTTGTATGCATTTTGCTAATACTTTATCTTCACATACAAGTCGGGCCTGAAAAGGTTCAAAAGTTTAATGCATAATTTGTTGAGTCCGTCGGATGCATTTTTTGGTTTGTATGTTTGGTGGAAGCGAAACATACAAAGGGTGGCATACAAAGCTATATACAATGGCCGGAACCGAAATGATTATGAAATAACGTTAAGTCCTTGTATGTTTCTCACATTATATGTATGTATCGGTACATACATTGTAGTACATACAAGGCGGAATGCATAGCGCGAAACTGAAATGATTATGAAATAAGGTTAAGTCCTTGTATGTTTCACGCATTGTATATACATTTCAGTATACATACATTGTGGTACATACAAGGCGGAATTAAAAAATGATTAAAATTTGATATAAAAGATGCATTGGAACTTAATGTATATCGAGGGATGCATTTCACGGTATATACATGTGGCGGAGCCGAAAGGTGAATAGGCTATGGTTTATCAAAATTGAAGTCCTAAAGGTGATACAAGGGACTTTGTATGTATCTGGACTTGTATCTAAAAGTTTGATACAAGTATTATATGCATAGCGAAGATACAAAAGGAAAGGTAAGGTGGACCCCACTAGTTGTATATTCGGTTTATATAATTCCAATGTATATGTTCGATATACAAGCCGGAAGATACAAAGCGCTGGATGCGAAAGAGAAGTTGAATACAGAAAACTCTTTGTATATTTGAATGCTTGTATGTTTACGATGTACAAGCAGATATACAAAGAAATTAAAAGGGATCGGAAGAGATAAAGGTAAAGAGAGTGTTTTGCATGGGATTGTTTGTTTATGCAATATACAAGAGCGATATACAAGAGCGATATGCAAAGCATTTTGGAGCCGTTTTAGAGCCCGATAGCATGTTTTTGGTCAACGATGGTTGACTCGACCATTCTTGACATCATATATGCATTTAGATATGTAGATGTTCACAAATGCTTAATTGTCAATTGGATTCGGATTTGTATCTATTCGTTTGTATTGCCTTTTATATGCATACACTTTTTATACAATCATGGACTTCATTGGATTTATGAAATGAATTGGAATTGTCTTCGGATCCACCATTGTATGCATCTTTTGTATATCTTTTTGCATATCAGATACATACATTTCTCACATATTCATCAATGTATAACATATTAGCATCGTGACAATTTTTCTTTGTAGATGTGTAAATGAAGAACTACACAAAAAAATTGGTCTGGATATATTGGTTAGCCTTTGAACAAATATAGTTGCACTCAAAACTTGCATATAGGTTAATCTTCAGGGTGTGGTTGGTTTATATATATATATATATATATATGCAAATCGATAAATGGTATAATATTGTATAAAATTAGGCTTATTCACCTAACCTTTACTCATTCTTATACACCCATCACATATTTAGTCCTCACCTTATCCTTATGTGCACATACTCCAATTCACTCATCTTATCCACACATATATGTACACCTACCTCCATATAGCCATTGTCCACCCATATATGACTTTTTGTTGTTCCACAATTATTTATGCAATTGCAAGTTCGACTTTGTAGTCATGGACTTGACCCTTACCTTTTTAAAATTCAAATTCAAAATTTAGGTAACTAGCCCACATTATTTTCCCACCCTTTAAGCCAACTAACTACACGTTTTGTAAAATTTGATGCTACATGTGCTTGTATTTAAACCTGCATTCAATGGATTTATTTTAGATAATTTGAAATTCAAAAGTACTCTCATTCTTAAGCATTATTTAGGATCAAATAAATAGAAAAACATTTGAAATTGGTGCAAGGAGTAACAAATCTAAATATGCCACTCTAGGGTCCTTGCTATCTATCTTTGAACTTTCATACTCATTTAAGGGTTCACCTAAGAGAATAAATCTCCTTACAAGACAATAATAGCCCTTTCTAGGCATGTCTAAATGATGCTAGTCATTGCATATCAAAGAATAACATAGTAGATAGTAATCAACCAAGTGAATATCAATGACAAGATGCAAACTATCCAAGGTTGAATCTAGACATTGAGGATGAATATGTGATTGTAGACCTAGCCCTTACCTGTGGAATTGAACCATGACAAAGATTTAGCATAGGATATGAAGCACTTCATTGGCAAAGAAATTACACTTTAATGGTAGAAATTGATCAACTCTAAGAATCTTCATTGAAAACTATGTACCTAAAATTTTCACACTTATTAGATGTTTCATTTATCTTATTTTCATTCCTTGTTATGGCTACTTAATCTACACTGATTTGTGCTCAATTGTTTGTATTTTATTAATGTTAGAAAAGGTATCTCAACCTCGCATCCTAGTATTAAAACTAAAAAAATGTAATTTTTGGGCTAAAACATAAAAATGTAAATTTTTTGAGGCTCTATAGGTTGATTTTGGCCCCCAAAATAATGTTGAAATGAACCTTGACTAGAAGAAGCTAGTTACAGTGACATGAATCTCTTTGAGATCTTCAATTTCAAAAAATGGGGTTTCAATCAACTTCCTTTTATCAAAAGTTACAGCCTCCAAAAGTTGGGTCTCCCACGTCAGAAATGTAACATCTATGATGCACATGAAAGTTGTAAGAGGGAGTTACACTTGTTAATAAACTTATGACTCATGTAATGACATGTCATAAGGCATCTTTAAATGGAGATACTGAAGCCAAAATGAAGTGCCCAAGTTGGTGAGTGGATTATGACAAGCTTATGATAAGTGTAAAGAATATGCTAGTTGTAGCCTGTGAACTCATCTTGAGATTTGGGCATTGGATTTTGATTGTTAGATTCTATGAGAAACAAGAATAAAATCCAAGATATGTTGTTGGTCGTAGATCACATGTACTCTAATTGACAGATGATCGAAGATTAAAATAGTGAAATGGAGAGATTGTCTTGAAAGAGAGAACTTAAGAGATAAACTGCAAGAGAATTTAGAGAATGCTCACATTACTCTCACTAAGTAGAAGAGGTAAGAGGTGGTTGTTGTATATATAGAAAAATGAGGGTATATAGATCCAAGAGGTGTAATAACTCCAACTACCCAAAATAGGTGGAAGTTTTACCTACTTGGTAAATGCCAAATTACATGGTTGCACCTACTTAGATATAGACAAATAAATGGTTATGAGAGGTGGCATAAAAAATAAAAGAGGGTGTGAGATTTAACTACCCAAAGGTGAGTGAGAGAGACACATGTAACTAATGGATTATGTCATGTGATCTCATAATAACCATGCCTAAATAACCTTAGCAAGCTTAATAATGTGTAGGAAAAAGAAACATTCCCTAACATAAGGAAAATTAAAATCCTACATTAATATTGACTAGGGATAAATGGGTGCCATATTTTGAATGGTTTTATCTCATGGTTTCTTTTAATTACCATTTTATGGTTTATGTATTGCTTCACTTATTTATTGGGTGCTTGGGATGGATGTTTTAGTGCTTCACTTATTTATTGGGTGCTTGGGATGGATGTTTTAGTGTAAGTGTTGTAGGTACTCTTATGCTACCTAAATTGCTCTAGATCTCTTGTTGGTGATACTCCTATAAAGGGTTAGACTTTGCAAATGTATTGCAACCATTTGATTACTAAATAATAAATTGAGTTGCTTTGAAGTGTGGGATTTTTTCGATAGGGTTTTCCCCAAATCACTATCTTGCAATATATTACTTTTGTGTTTATTACTTTGTAAATATATGATCGATTTAATTTTTACACATACCTCCTCTCACAGATTAGTGTAGGAAGCAATGTACCTTTTCTTCCTTTCACTTAAATAGCCTAAGTTAACCCGTAAGGAACGTTTCTTTTCCTTTACATTTTGGTGAATTTTACTAATCCTACATGATCTAGTTGTATTTCTAGGGTTTCTTATCACATTATGGTTTTTAGATTTACAATTTTCTAGGTTTTAATTCTATTTTTATGTATCTAAATAGGGGAATTACTATTGGCATGTAGAAAACCCTCAAGGATGTATAATATATTTTTCAATGAAAAATATATTTGATGGAAGCTTATGATAATTTCATGTGATCTTTCATTTGATTAAGATGATATATAATTCTTAGAAGTATTTAAAGGGAACACCCCTAATTAGCAAAACCTTTTATGTGAATTCTTAATTTACATAATTTATTGTTAGGTGATTTTACATAATTATTTGTAAATATTTTTGTAGGAGAGGTACACATTAGGTCATTTATTTCTACTCTGCAGAACCAAGTTGTATTGAAAGATAGAACAAATGATTATAATCAAGTAGAAAAGACCATAGGCCTAATGATGATACATCAAAACTCCAAGCCTACAAAGTTTAGAAAGTAGTTTCAAAGAACAATGTAATACCCCTTAATGAAAGAAAAGTATGTAAAAGTTTGAAAATTTCATATGAAGCCCTACGAGCATCAACTGAATTGGTTGACTGAGATTCTGAAGCATGATTAGAAAGATATAGTCCTTTATCACAATTTTTGAAAAAATGGAAGATCCTTTCACCAACTAATTTGCTTTGGTTTGAAAGAAGGGCATCAACTATTGCATAAATGATATTTGAACATCAAGAATACTAGATTGGCATGGGATTTTGATCCGCACCACCTCCTACACCTGTAAATGTAACTACTAAACAATTTGAATGAGAATTTGACAAATGGCATAATAAAGTTAAAAGAATAGATAGTTTATGGAGGATGATAAGGAAAATGACATAGCATGGTTCAAACAATACAATTGTAGCCAAATGTGGGAGGACAGTAATAAAAGAAAAGATGAAATAAGGTAGTAGAATCATGCATCTACTTCTACATCTAGACATGTAGGAGGACCTGTAGGGCAGTAGGTCTTGAGGAGAGTGATGAGACAAAACATAGCTTCATCCATTTTTTCCAAATTAGCCATTTTCCCTTTCTTCCCCATTAATTATTTATGCAAATTATGTTTAATTAGAATAATTATGTATTATTACAAATATAAAAAGATTGCAATTATCTAGTTTATTTATTCTAACTAACCATGATGGAAAACTATTTTTGCCTCTACAGATTAATATGGAGGACATCTTTGAAGAATAGGGGACAACTCTAGAAGACTCTAATTGATGCAAATAAGACTCTAGGGACTTTACCCACCAACTCTAGAAAATTTAGACTCCAGAGAAGGTGGAATGGCTTCGAAAGAACCTGGACAATAGACTTCAAAACTCTCACACCAAATTAAAGACTTTGGAGATATGCGTAACCTAGTTGCCACCAATCTAGTTGTTGTGTTAATGATGTAATAAATCCAACTCTAGTTTCAAAGAAGTATGAGGATTTCTATTGAAGTGATCACCAAAGATATTTCCCAAAATTATGTGGGCATTTTTATGTATAAAAAAATTATTTACTATTCTCTATTTTAAAAAATCTAAAGAGACTTCCATATCTTGCGCATGCATAGCATATAGCTAGATTTTAGGAATGAAGTTCTAAATTTTGTGATTAAAGAACTTCGATATGTTCATGTAAGAAGGAAAGTAATCAATCAATGAATTCATCTCTGAATGTTTGTAGTTAAAACATATATAACTTTATGTTATTTTGAAGTAAGAGATAAGATATTACAGACTTTAAAGTGTTATTTTTTAGTGAAGAATGAATGAATGTTAAGTTTTACTGAATTTGTGAAATGAGAATGTTTCAAGTTAAGAAACGTCAATTTACTTTGAAGAGTTGGCTACTCCTTGGAGAAAATGGAGCTATGGATGTAGCTAAGTATTTCTTTAATTAATTTATGTGACATTTTTACTATTATAACTATCTGTGTCTAACATATTGTGGTGTCCCTTTTTCCTTATGAGGTTCTATTTAAGAAAAAATAATTGTAATAGAATAATATTAATAAGTTGGTCCTCATTTTATTTTAAATCATTAAGGACAACTTATTTATTATTTTAATTAGATAGTGGGTCACTAAAAATGACAATTATGGCCATATCTTAATTAGTTATGTAGGGGTGGAGTTTGTTGATAAAAATATGCAAATGATGAAAGTTGCAGAAAAATAAAAATAGAACACACAAGAACAAAACAAAATGAGAAACGAATAAAAAATATCATAGACAAGAAGACACCAGATTTTATAGTGGTTCGCCCAAAAATGGCTATGTCCACATTCACAGGGGATTCTCACTTTATTAATTCTTTGTTTTTTTCATTCAGTACATTCCTCCAGCAACCCTTAATATATTATAATGCCAACATTCATTTCTGCTTCTTGCAAAGAAGATACCGAATGCATAGCCTGCATACTGGAAGAGACAGCCGTTACAAGAAGATGTTGTTGTTGCAGGAAGATGCGGTGGTTACAAACAGAGGCATCGGTTACAAGAGAAAGCCATTACAATTGGGCTTCACACGTACCTAACAATCTCCCACTTGAAGACCAATGGGAACGGCAAAAGAACCAGTCAGAGATATCCCCCACATTTCCACTTGTAATGTTACATCAGCCCCAACGAAGATTTTAGCTTTGCCAAATTCTGTTCAAGAAAGCTTCGGATGAATCTTCTCCAAAGCACGTCAGTTTTAATAACCTCCAAAACATGGACATACTTAATCAACAACATATTCGACACATGTACAAAGCTCTCAAACCTCTTCTTCTTATTGCTCAGTGAATAATCCCCAATTTTTGGTATACTATCCCACTCTTCACTAGACAGAGTATACAATTTCCTCTTCAAATCAGCATTGTCTCTCCTCAGCACATGTGGTGATTTAGAAGGCCAGCCCCAATATAGTGCACTGAATACATTTGCAGAATGTTGAAAGTTCTTTGTGCGTTTGCCAATGATGGATTAGAAATGGGCCTTGCTAGTCTCCATCAAACCTAAAACCTCTTTACCAGTAGTAGAAGCCTTAATAAAATACTCATCCAGATTTGTCACAACCGCTGCAATATCCTTGAATATCATCCTAGACACAACCATGGCTATATCAGAGTCATCCTCCTCGGTGCCAGAAGAGCCCTTGCTACCCGTAGACTTTTTCTCAACAGTCTCATCACCACCGTGCTTTCGCTTTCTTCCTTGAGCTATTAAAATCCCTTCACCTCCTCCAACTCCAGCATATCTTTATTTTATTCTTCGGCCTTGACCGTGACAACATCTTCACCAACCTCCTCATTTGGGGTTCAAACCAGGATCTCCGCCTGCACATCTTTTTCCTCATAAATGTTGAGACCCAGCTTCAACGTCCTATGAATTCTCGAAGCAAATGTATTTGGATCATCAAGGTAGAAGGTAGAAGTGAGAGAAACCATTTCATAGATGAGCAATACCAGGTCCTTTATAGCCTTACCACTGTTATCTACCTCTGCCCTCTTCCGCAACTCCACCATGATGGCTTTCCTATGTTGTGCATCACCTGTGCATTCAAGAAGTGCTCTAAGTTTAATTTTGAGATCTTCTAAAAACTCTTCTAGTGCAGATTCAATTCCAAATCCAGTACCCTTCTCCTCTTTAGCTGAATCCTCCTTATTTTTTCAGCCATCCCACCAATATACACGGTGTTTCATTTTAGCTTTCACATCAACATCTATTGCTACTGTATCATTTGTTTCCTTCAGCCTCTGTAGGCTATCTGATTCTTCAAGCATATCAAAATTCTTGCCTCCCAAATCCTGCAGAGGCCTTTCCCACACATACCTCACTTGGGCAGTGCTCGGGGAATCAAGATCAACATTACCCATAAGAACTTCAGTGGTAGGATCAACAGCCAAATAGATAGGAGATTCATCTACTTCTATTAACACAATTTCACCTGTTTCCATTGGCACAATTTCATCTAGCTCCCACTTCATCAAAAACCTCTCCATAGCCACACGACCAAGACATGAGAGATCGAGCCCAACCATCCAAAGCTGCTACATCCATTTTCCTGAAAATTCTTCACGATTTCCAAAAAAAAGACACGAATGTTGGAGCTTGCAACTCAAGCTCTAATACCAATTGTTGATGAAAATATGCAAACGATGAAAGTTGCGGAAAAATAAAAATAGAACACACAAGAACAAAACAGAATGAGAAATGAATAAAAAATATCACAGCCAAGAAGACACTAGATTTTATAGTGGTTCATCCAAAAATGGCTACGTCCACATTCACAGGGGATTCTCACTTTATTAATTCTCTGGTTTTTTCATTCAGTACATTCCTCCAACAACCGTCAATATATTATAATGCCAACATTCATTTCTGCTTCTTGCAAAGAAGATACCAAACGCATAGCCTGCATACTGGAAGAGACAACCATTACAAGAAGATGTCATCATTGCAGGAAGATGCGGTGGTTACAAACAGAGGCATCGGTTACAAGAGAAAGCCATTACAATTGGGCTTCACACGTACCCAACAGAGTTACACTCTCAATCAGGAGAGAATCTTTGGTAGTGAATGAGAAAAGAAAGTAAGAAAGAAATCTATTAAAAAGGGGAAAAGTTGAAGAAGAATAGGCAAACAAGAAAAAATCAATTTCTCTTATTTGTGAATTTTGTGCCTATGCGCCAAATTCCTACTTGCGAGACAAAAACCCCCAATGGCTACAGGACAGATGAAAACCTAGAAAGCCATTGAAGTTGAGGATGAAAACCCTCTGTCTTCAATAAAGCAATTCCATTCTGGGATTAAATAGAGCTTTATTGCCATCTTCAAGTTTAGTGATGGTGTTCGAATGCATTTTTCTGGTTTTCCAAATTTGTGGTTTTGGTGAGTTTAGATGACTACAACATGTTTGTTATGTGAAGGATTGAAGTAGATTTTGTATGCCAAACTTTAGTTTTCAATTTGATGTAATGGCCTAGTTTCCTTGTTGCATCATGTTGATATGATCAAATGTAAATGGGCGTTGTTGTTGTTCATTATATCCGATTGATGTGTTGAAACTTTGAATTATTTGCATTTAAAATTTTTACATTACTGTGTAAGAATTTCAAGCTGACCGCTTCATTTTTTGGAGTCGTTCTAATCCAATTTTAGGCCACACTTGTCAATAATAAGAGGTGGGTCCAGGGCAATTCATAGGTGAATTCATTACATGGTGGCTTGGTTGGTCTTCTACTAGGGACTCTGTTAAAGGGGCGTTATAATTCCAGCTTGGCACAACATCTTTGCATGATGGTAAACCATTCCAGCTCCAATCTAGATTAGTCAGAGGTGCCGCCCCTACAAATCTTCGCATCATAGCAATTAATCATAAAGCATATGAAATTGTAGTCAATACTGCGAAGTGTGAGAGGTGAATCGATTAAGGTTGCCACTGAATATAATACTCGTTAAATTTCTGCTAGCCGCACCATATGGCATGGGTGGCGTTTAAACATTAAGGAGGATTTGTTTCAATAGTTGGTAGTGTACTTTGAGGAGCCGAATGACTCAATCTTACAAGCTTAGTAGTATATCAAGCTAATTGATACAGTTTGATTTCAAATCATTTTCTTTCCTCCTTTTCAGGTTGCATCCCTCTTATGCAGGCCATTCCTAATCCTATAGGACTTAGAGGTTTGGAAGGGGTGCAGCTGTTGAAGGGATCACATAAAGTATCATTCATCAAAGTTTATCCATCCTGCAATTGGGATATTGGAGTCTTACAAATCGTTTGGATTACATATAAAGAAATAGTCATAGCCATCAAAATAGGGGACTGTGACTACACGACCATGACCATTTGGAAGTTTGCTAAATCTGTGTAAGGCTTTTGGGTGATTCTTCCTTTGGAATCATTAATGTAAGAATCTTTTTCCTAAGGCAGCTTAGCCCTACCATTAGGGCATATAATGCTTCATGTAGAGATTATAGATTCTAAATTCTGTATGTAGAGAGCTTCTAACATTACAACTAGTTAGACTTACATTGTGGAATAAGGGAGTATTGTGATTATACTAGTGTGATTAGTGAAACTATTGTTTATCCTAATTTCCTAACTAGGACACTACACCTGCAGGTTGTGTGTTGTGTTGTTCCTATTAGATTGTGTATGTTGTTAAATGTTTTTGAATTTTTCATAGATATTGTTGTGTTTATGGGTTTCCATAGTTTGTTGTGTTAAAATCAGTGCTCTTTTCCAATATTTGTTGTGTTAAAATTACTGCTTTGTTCCAAATAGAGATTTCCAATCTCTTCAATTATAAAGTGGAAGCCCTTCCAAGTAAGTATCTCGGGATTCCTTTATTCAATGGTAGAAATAGAAGGGATTTTTGGAAGGATGAGGTGACCAATCTAAAGAACAAAATAGGGACATGGAAAGGTAGATGGCTAACTCTGGCTAGAAGACTAATAAGCTTATCAAAGCAGTTTTGACAACTATCCCAACATATATGATGTCCACTCTCCAAACACCAAAAAGTATAATCTCTGACATGGAAAAAATATGCAGACAATTTCTATGGCAAGGAGCCACAGATAAAAGGAAAATTCATTTGGTATCTTGGGAGAAGATTTGTAAACCGAAATACCAAGGGGGGGGGATTCTAAACTTAAATTTACATAATCAAGCTCTAGGAGCTAAGCTTGCATGGAGTATGTATAGGAAATCACAATCCAAATGGGCTAGGTTGATACAATCCAAGTACCTTGATAATAATGAGAGGGATCTAGGATATTCACAGTAAAAAGTTCTCCACGGGGCTCATCCATGTGGAATTTCATTGTAAGAAGTAGGGAAGTATTATTGCCAAATCTTACATGGACAATTCACAATGGAGTGAAAGCTAACTCCTAGGAGGACTCATGGAATGGTTGGCCAAGACTTTTTGCAAGAGAGGAATTAAAGGAGGCAAAGTTATATTTAGAGCAACATTGAGATTATGAGGTGCAATCTTATTATGTTTCTAATCCAGACTCCCTCCCACATAAAGCTATATGGTGAAGTTTAGAGAATTATGACTTTTCCCTCAACCAAAAGAGAATTCTTCAAGGAATTTTAGATTCAAGGACTGTATTTTTGTCAAGACAAGAGGATGAAATAATCTGGGCTGTGGATAATATAGGTCTTTACATGGTCAAACATGGTTATAGAAGACTAAATTTAGATATGAAATCAGACTAGCCAACTCATCTATGTTGGAATGATGAAGCAATCCCAAAGGTAGGAGCATTCACATGGCTAGCCCTGCATGGAAGAATTCTCACTAGGGATATAACATAGAAATTACCGATTGGAACAAACTTTAAGTATGTCTTGTGTGGAGAAGAAGAGGAGAGTAGATTTGACCACCTGCTACTCCAATGCCCTTTCAGTAGGGAATGCTGGTATTGGCTCTTCACAAAATTGAATTGGGCCACACCACTACTTGAGACATTATTATCTATTTTCAAGAGCTAGCCAAATCTTTACTTAGAATCAACCTCATTAGATGTTGTAGTTGCAACTGCCCTATGAGACATGTATGCAAAGTGTGGAAGCATATGAACCATTTGACATAATGCCTCAAAGAAATGTTGTCTCATGGAATGCAATGATTGCAAGATATGCACAAAATGGATTTTTTGATAAGGCTTTAGAAACATTCAAGAAAATCCAATTGGCAGGTGTAAAGCCAAATTCCATAACCTTAGCCAACATCCTCCTTGCCTATGCCAAAATGGGATCTTCGACAGAACAAGGGATGGACATCCATCAAAGCATAAAGGATATGAGAACTTTGGTAGATGTTGTAGTTGCAACTACCCTAGGAGACATGTATGCAAAGTGTCGAAGCATAGAAAAGGCACCTGAACTATTTGACATGATGCCTCAAAGAAATGATGTCTCATGGAATGCAATGATTGCAAGATATGCACAAAATGGATTTTTTCAAAAAGGATTTAGAAAATTTCAAGAAAATGCAATTGGCACATGTAAAACCAAATTCCATAACCTTTGCAAGCATCCTGCTTGCCTATGGAAAAATGGGATCTTCGAAACAGGGTGTGCATAGCCATCAAAGCATAAAGGATATAGGAATTTTGTCACATGTTATATTTGCAGCTGCCCATGTAGACATGTATGCAAAGTGTGGAAGCATAGACAAGGTGTGTGGACTATTTGACATGATTCCTTTAAGAAATGCATAGTTGTATGGAATGCAATGATTGCAAGATATGCAAAAAATAAATTTTTTGAAAAGGATTTATAAAATTTCAAGGAAATGCTATTAGCATGTGTAAAACCAAATTCCATAACCTTTGCAAACATCCTATCTACTTGTGCCAAATTAGGATTTTTGGAAGAGGGTATGGATAACCATCAAAGCATAAAGGATATAGGAATTTTGTGAGATCTGATATCTGCAGCTGCTCTTGTAGACATGTATGCAAAGTGTTGAAGCATAGACAAGGCATGTGAACTGTTTGATATGATGCTTCAAAGAAATGTTGTCTCATGGAATGCAATGATTTCAAGATATGTACAAAATAGATTTTTTGTTAAGGCTTTAAAGAAACTTTCAAGAAAATGGAATTGGCAGGTGTCAAGTCAAATTCCACAACCTTATCCAGCATCCTCCTTGCCTATGCTAAAGTGGGATCTTTGGAATAGGGCGTGGACAACCATCAAAGCATAAGTATATATGAATTTTGTCACATGTTGTATTTGCAGCTGCCCTTGTAGACATGTATGTAAAGTGTGGAAGCATAGACAAGGAACGTGAACTATTTGACCTGATGCCTCAAAGAAATGCAGTCTCATGGAATGCAATGATTGAAAGATATGCACAAAATGTATTTTGCAATGATGCTATCAAAATATTTGAATTAATCAAACTATAGTTGACACATATATTGAACTATAATTGAACATAATATCATTTCATGGAAACATTGAAGAACATGCACACAATATAAAAACTTTCAAGCATGATACAATATCTATCATGTAACCATAATTTATCATCATATTATATTTAATGTAAAATTTCATAAACATAAAGTCATGAAAATAACATATAGTGTATATAAATCCATATACGCATGTACAAATAAAGACATACAGGCATATACAAAGATATAAATTGGTAAAATACAAAAGTATGTATACAAAACCATCTAGCATACAAAAAAATGTCCCAAAATCAAATTTCCTATGAATTGCTATCAAATAATCGACGGCCCTTGCTTGGCCGTGAATATGGAGAGTCAATCAATGACTCATCCTCTCTCTCCTATTTACAAGACCTCTTTGATAGAGATTTTTGAAGCTCCACCTATTAATACAATCGAATAATATCCACATTAATATAGAAAACATGAAATATATAACATGGCATATGTAATCAATCACTTACTGCTAGCTGGTGATCCCTCTCAATCATTTTTTGTCTCTCTTCATCTATAGATGGATGGGTTGGAGTTGTAACCTCCTGTGAGAAGCATGAAGAATAAAAATTGAGTAAACATGAATATCATTTATGTACATTAAATGACATGAGATAAAACAAGAAATACAAAATGACATTTACATGTTATTGGCTTATACCTCAATCAAAAGATTTGCAGACAAAACAACTACAACAATGCCCACCTTCGTCGACTGACAAAGATGAGGAGGAGTCTCCATATTCAACATCTAAAAATAGAGTTCAAGGTTATTTGACCAAAATAGATACATAACATTATTTAAATTCATAATGAATATAAATGGTAAAATTTAGCTCAGTGAAAGTGCTTCTGCGTAGTGGGGACCAAGGAAATCATGGTGGTGGTGGTGAAGTTCTCTGTTCATCATCAAATTGTCACTAAATAAGATTACCATTGATATTTGTACTATATTATGATCTTGTGATAAATTGCATACCTGTTGACTAGACCTCCTCTCATAACCCTGCACTGGATGGCTAACAGATGCATAATGAATACTTTGACCCTATAATTTCATAGTGCAGACAATTAATGTATACATTAATTTTGACTTATAATATAGACGCTCATATAATTAATTAGAAATTTTAAATATAAATATATTAAATCAAGTTGAACCTTGTAAAAAATTACCTGGGAGTCAATACCAAACATTTCGTACAAGATGACATCTGTGAGGGCAATATCATCCAATATAGATTTGTCCATCATTGGCTATTGCCCCTGCATCATAGCATCCTAACACTTTGCAACATCATCTGGATTGCCTGCATGGCGAGTGTGCTGGGTCCCATAATCGCACAAATTCCCACATGAACTACAAAGATGTGGGGACCCACAATGCCTATTGTTCTTACCCTCATCAGCCTGGGTATGATCATCGCTATGCTGTGCTAGAGACTGGGTGAGAGAACTTAATGAATGCAGTGTCTCCATCTCAACACTCTCCTTCAAATCTGAAGGGAGTGAGATATGTGTTGACCTCATGGGGGGTCTAGGCATGTGGTTCTAGTCTTCATTTCCCCCATGTCTATCTTGGGAAGAGCCACAACCTCTTCCCTGGAACTCCCAAATGTCAAAGTAATTAGGAATCTGGTTGAGGATGAACTCACAATAGAGTTTTCTCAGGAAATATTGTGGCACTTCATGGTTATTATGCAAGGACACTTATCAAAGACCATGTACCATATATCCCAGAAGTTTTGGGATATACCATCGTGCACACACCAATGAATCAGGAACCATTTGCAACTCTCTTCTAGTGTTTGGCGAGTTTTAGGATTGATAAAATGTGCACATAATTGAGATTTCATAATTTTTTGTCCTTAACTTGTTTGTAAGACAATTTGTCAGCATATTATTACCAACTCCTTTGGACCTATAGTTATTCCATTCGAAGATTTGGTTTGTCACCAGTTCAATATGAGAAACAATGACCTCTAATGACTTAGCAAGGGCTCTCCTACGATCGATGCTTGCATTTGGAGTATTTAATGTTTCAATTAGGGTTTCAAGTTGTTTTTTGTTTTCTTCAATTCACCGTAAATAGTTTTCTTGTGTGTCTCTTTGATGGTGAGGATGTGAAGGTGGGGGTTTTGAGGGTTCTGCTTAGTTTGACGGGGTTTATTTTGAGCCTCCTCTATTGGATTAGGGTTTTGTGGTGCCTCATTGGCTAAAAATTTAAGATAAAAATTCAATCAAAACATTGCAAAACTAACAATTTCTTTTTAAATTCACAAAAAACTAACAAACCCTACTATGTTCAGCTACTACACCCTCTACACCTCATGCACGACATTCTCGGGAGAAAGATTGGTGAGGTGACATCATGAATTTGTTGATTCCCCTTTGAAATTGTTGAATCCCCTTTTGTTATAACACACTCATAGAATAGAAGAGGTCAAACCTACGGCCAAATTTTGCAAATGAGGCTGTGGGTTTCACTTTTTCATCTTTTATTTGCAATGTTGCATAACCTAAAACGCGAGCACGTTATAACACGCTCATGTTTTAGGCTCGGTAATGTTGATCCATAACACGAGCACATTCTGGCTCTTATGGGACCAAAAAGTGGTTGTGGCCACTTGTTGGTCCCCCATCTTTGTGCATTGACCCTATATAAAAATATTTATTTTAGGTACCCCAACATGGTGAGGCCTAGTGAGCAAAAATAAAGCTTTTATGCATTAGAAAGATCTTCGAAAGACCTATGATGAAAAATGAAAACCCTAAAGGATTGTCAGACAATCTAGGCACCAAAAATGCTCGAAAGACCTATGATAATGTAATTTATAAAAATGTAAAAAATACCAAAATTAAACACTAAATTAAAATTATTTCCCTATCACTTTCTAAGCCTATGGGAAATATGGAAAGGGATTTGGGTCCCTGAATAAATTATTTTAAAGGGGACATTACATATAGTAATGGTTGTCTAGAACAAGGGTCTTGGCAATGACCTCTTTAATTTATTTGAATGCTACCTAGGATTCAAGAGATCAAGAGATTTAGGCATTCTTTTTAAGCAAGACATAAATAGTGGTCTCATTGTAGAGATTTGGGAAACTATCTAACTATTGTAAATTTTAGTTTCTTGCATGAGAATAGATCTCTTTGCCATTTTGTAGAGGGTTGCATGTAGTATAATTTAGAGGACCAACTAATGTATATCAGTGTTTTATAGGATTAAGGAAATGTTTTCTATGATTCTAGGTATGTTTAGTCTAGTAGAGATCTCACCATAGTTCTAATGTATCCATGGCCAACTAAAATGTCTTAGTGTATTGTGTGTATATCTCTCATCACATTTGTTGGAATGTTGTGTTGATAGATTAGTTGGTGTGGTAGCACTATAAAGCCATTACAAAGCCTTTGAAATGATCTTTTCTTTAATGTATGTGGTATACTTTTTAGTAGACATTTATATTTAAAGCATATATAATGATGCGATGTCTTTTGTGGTGTTGATTTGCATGTCTATATAAGTTTGGTTCTTTATTGCAAGTTGACATGATCTCTCTCTCCCTTTAAAGTTCTAACTTACACTTAGGCCATGAATAGGCACCTATTTGAAATTATAAATGATCATTTTTCATTCATCATCTAAATCATATTTCTTATGATCTCCTTCCTATTTTATGATAAATTTAGGCCATGCCTACATACATGATTCGATATTCCAACTATGTGCTAAATCCTTGGTGAACCAAAATCTAACTTAAACTTAGAGAGTTAGGCATGTATCGCGTTTTTCTATCTTATATAACTCAAAAAAATAATTTGTGATAAATCTCTTGAGATCCTATGACTAATATATATTTAGAAAGCTATGTAATTTGGATTCTAAATCATGCATGAAATAATCAATGTTAAGGGGATTCATCTTAAGTAACTAGTTTTATACCATGTGTTACATGTACATTATGTTATTATATGTTATATAGAGGTTAGAAGGTGTTTAAATGTAATCAATGTACTTGAATGCTTGGTTATAAACAATTGTGTTATTAGTATACATAGGGTATGGTTTGTAAGATACCTAATTATGTGGAATATTTCTCTTCAATTGCCTTGTTTAGACCTCTTGGATCATCCTCCTAGGTCTTGTACAACTTGATGTGAAGAAGAGCCACCCTATCCTATTAGTTGGCCTCTTAGCTACCATAGTCTAATCATGAGTCTTGCTTCATTATCTAGGTTGACATGCATTCTCCAGCTTGGATATTGAGTGTCTAGTCTAGGATTGGGGGATAATAGTTTTGAGAGTGAATAACAATATTGTTAAATACATTGTTAAGTTGTTGTATGATTGAGCCACAAGGGCACTACACCTTGATCTACTCCTTGAAATTGAACAATATAAAAATAATAGGCAAGTGCCTAAGATGTAGATTCTTTATACTTTTTATGGCATTAAATTGGAATGTGTCACTATTAATTGCCCTCTAGAATGATTGAACACTTAATTTTCTAATTGGAAGAAATGATTAGAATGAGTGCATTGAATGCCTTTAAATGCAAGGACATATCAACATATGACACAAATATGTGTTTAGTAAGTCTCATGTAAATAGTTAGCATGTTATTATGCCAATTGTTAAAAAAATTTAGGTACAAGATTCAATCCTATGTCATCATCTGTATAGCTTGCAAACTTAACTGGAATCAACCTAACATGTATGTGGATAAAATATTTTGACTATCAATTAATTCTTATATCGATAATTGGTTAATTTTACAACATGCCCATTGGATAATGCTTAGATGTTTAGTCAACCTTAGGAGGGAATGGCAAAGAAGGGAAGCTGGTTAGATTTGAATTTTAATTTTTTAATTATAGTGGGATGAGACCATGACAATGAGGATGACCCTCCAACTATGAACTAGCTTTGGGAAAAAAAAAGGAGGGGCATGGTTAGTCTAGATAGTGTGTGCACAGAAATCAATTCAAGAAGAGTAATAAATGAGTGGATAGGGTGAATATATAAGGGTGTGTGAACATGGGAAAAGGGATAAGTGGTAGGTGTGTATAAAGATGTGTGATGGAATAGGTGAGTAACATAAGGCAATAGACATAGCTTTGCACAAAATCATGTCATTTGTCTATATATCTATGTATCAAAACACTCCCATTAAAATAAACACAATACTAAATGAAAAATAATATAAATAAATTTCACCATTACAAAAATATTTAAAATCTAAATATTTAGACAATTACTTAAAACAAAATACAATTTCTATTGGAAACAATTTATTATCACATATATTAATAAAAAAATAAAATTTAAATACAAAAGAATTGTAAATTAAAATGTTTAATGTAGAGAAACTTAAAATTACCAAAGTAGGCCATTACAGGGCCAACCACATCTACCCTATGGACCAGATGTTGCTTAATTTTATATGTCAAGTTAGTCTTTTTTTACCAACTTGCATTAATACAAACTTTTATTTTCTCTATAAAAAGAACATAAATTGAGTAAGGGTTCCAAACTTCCAACAGAAGTGGCTATCTTATGACTTCGTATTGAAATCGGGTCCCGTTTATTAGAGCAGTGGGATGGATGAAGATATCCATCTAGCACTTGGGTAGATCCCTTGGAGGAGGAGGCAATGTCTCCGAATTTCCCTGCCCGTTCTCCGTAAGAAATACGGTATCAAAACCCAGTTCGGAGTGAGACTCAAAATGGCAATGCATCAACCAAACTCCTGTTATGTAACAACATAAATAAATTTAGATTCCAGAGTGAGTATATATAAATAAAAGGGAGAGCATTAGACTATGTGCTTACAGTAAAACTAGCTTACCTGGATTGTTGGCTATAAATCTAATGGCCGCCCACCCACCAGTAGGAACTCCGACTGTGTTCAGCATCTGAGGATCTACCAGATTGAAGTTTGCAGGATCTGTTTGGGAATTATAGTTTCCAAAGCCTTGCCCCACAAGATAAAAATTATGGCCATGAAGGTGTATAGGATGGCTCTGTATTGAAAGAATATTGGTGTTCTGCAATACTATTTGCACACTGCTATTGAATTTCAGAACTTTTACTCTCGTCCCGAACTCGGGCTGCCAAAGACTCTGTGGCACAGATCCAGTGTAATTGAACGCCAGCGGAGGATTATTTGGGAAATCTGTGGTAAACACTCCATCCATACCATAATAATAAGCCTGCAAAATAGCGATATCTGGGGAGACGAATGAAATGTTATTAAAAGCTCCAACTCCTCTTCCGCCCTCGAAGCCTGCGCAGGAATTGTTTGGACAGCTAGCGAGTGCCAATCCCTCTGTTATAAACATTTCCTCATCAACAGTCTGTGGGACCGGGACGGAGAGATTCAGGCTTCTCAGGTCTGTACTGAATTTGAATGCAGTTGGCGTATCGTTAAATGCAGGAAAGTTGGGCAACAGAGGAGCAGATGTATTGCGGTTGCCTTTGTATTGCAATATTGCTGTTGCAGAGGTATTTAAGTATCCAGTTCCATTAGGTTGGCTGTTGTATACGCGGGTGCCAATGTAGTAGCGCCCTGACTCCTGCCCAGCTGTTATGAGCACATCCATGCTGTTCCCTGGCTGTATAACCAGGACATCGGTCTCATATGGTTTCGTATACACGGCATCCACTGCCACAACAGTCATTTTGTGCTGCGCAATTTTGAAGAAGGATGCGTGAATCATGGCACAATTTACAATCCTCAGCAGGTACGTTTTTCCTTTCTCAACCAAAAACCGAGCAGTATCTGTATCCATAATTCCTTCATTAATTAGCGGTCTCTTCAAAATTACTAATGATTTCAATTTTTGTTTTCTAATAGTTGATAAGTTACAAACCATTTGCGGAGCAAGGAAAAAAGTCTCCTGGTTGGCTGTTGATGGTGTATGCATCGGAATCATTTGGTACACCTCCTGTTCGTATCGCATCTGCTATTACATCTTCTACATTCGCATTCCACCATTCACCTGCACACCATACAAGAATAAAAACTTAAATTGAAATTTCGATTCCGAAACTTATCTTTTTCAATGGTTTGCAATCAATAAGACCACGAAAAAAAGAGATGGACTGCACACCAAATCAAATACTTCTAGTGCTTACATAAAATTATATTTCGTTCCAAATATTGCTCTAGTTTATTGTAATGGGCGCAGTTTCTTGTAACATGGCAATACTTAAGATTGTACTTTAATATTTAACTGAATAACCTTTTCCAATGCCATACTTTGTACGGTTATAATGTGAATTCAAAATTAAAAATATATACCGTTGAGAATATTACTATAATTTCTAATCATGTAACAAAGTTTCTTCATACGTGCCCATACTTATATTTGAAAAGCCTAAACCCCGCCAACGTCCTGCACTTTATGTTGGGTTATCAAACAAGTTGATCATACAGACTACTTATAATATGGTTTAGCATATGTGATTTAACATATTTTTTTCAACTTCTACCTAAATGTAGACGATTGTGGAAAACTTAGGCCTACTACAATTGAATAAATTAAAATATATATTAACCTGAATAAGTCATATGATCCCGTTAAATATAAAAGGCATATTTTTTATCTAATTTAAAAGTATTCTTTCATGTTTGAAGATATAAAAGGCAATGCCAAAAACTCTATTATAAATTAAAAAATATATTAATCTGAATAAGTCATATGATCCCGTTAAATATAAAAGGCATATTTTTTATCTAATTTAAAAGTATTCTTTCATGTTTGAAGATATAAAAGGCAATGCCAGAAACTCTATTAAAACACGTGTTGTTTCGTGAGTCTTCAATTCGTAAGCAGAAAATTCAAATTAAAAGTTGTTTGAAGATAGTAGGCAGATAACTGACATTAGAGATGGTGATCTATGACCATAGTTTTTCCATCTCATCGAATGAAAACGAAAATTAATTTCTAAACTCAAAAAAATTCCAAAGACAAAAGTTGATTGAAATGATAATTGTTTGAACCACACAATATAATTTATGATCAATATATAAATAACAGAATACTAGAAAAGGCAAGGAGCCATTTTCTAGTCTTTTCTATTATTATGGTGGTTAAAATGTTGATCATTTCAATCTCTTATTTCTAATTTAATTATAAATTTAGATTTGGACATTTATGAATTTTCAGAATTCAGATATTTTTATGTGTCAGATAGACCATAACTTTGTAAACACAAACATTTAAAGACTTCACAATTTACAAAATCAAAAGAGAAAAGCTTTTAAAAAAGCTGCTTAAATTTCTTTAAACGAAGGACGCTTCATGAATGAAATAAACACGGATCCCATTTCCAAAAGCCATTCACTGAGAAATAAAATATGAAAGATAAAGGGAGGTTTGAGAGCTACTTACCCAAAATAATGGGAAACTCAGCGGCTGGTTTGGGAAATGGATACGATTTCCCACTCCGAGGTAAAACAACCAATGCTCCATGCACAGTAGCTCTCAGATATGTGATATGTGCATGCCACCACAGCGTCCCTTCCTGTTTTGTGATTGTAAAATTGTAGGTAAACTTACTCCCAGGAGTAATAGGACACTGCGTTATGTAGGCCGGTCCGTCTGCCCAGCCGGATTTGAACTGCCTTACCCCATGCCTGCAAAATCATAAAACAATAAAATCTCTCGATTTTTAATACTAATGAAGACTTGCATATCATTTTAAGCATATTCTTTGTTACCAGTGTAGGGTAACATTATACGGCCCCTTGTTCTTCACTTGTATGACAAGATTATCGCCTTCATGAACGCGGAGAGTCGGGCCGGGAAACTGTCCATTGACTGTTACAATCGTCTGGGTATTGCACACCCTAGTCACGTTCCGAGTTCGAATCTGTAACAGATTAAACAATATAAGTTAGATTACGATCAATTCATTAAATTTATAGAATTCTAGTTAAAACACTTACGGTGAATTTGCGGTGGACAAGGGCTGCAGAAGCCGCCCATGGTGCTACGAAAAATAAACAAAGAAGCGAGGCTAATTTCAGCACACTTGATAGCCCTGCCATGGTTGATATTTTCTTTTTAGCAAGCCAACTTAATCTTTCCAAACTATGAAGCAATTTGGAGATGAGGAATCTTATTTATACACAAAAAATTGCTCGTTTGAAATGATCAGAATTAACAGGGATAAGAATAACACGGTAGAATATGAAAAAGTCAAATGAAGCGGTAGCACGTAACGCGTAGTGACGATGGAGCACGTAACGCGTAGTGACGATGGATCTCATCACCATTGTTTCCGGCCGTCTCCAAACTTTATTTATCATCCCATCGAAAATTGAAAAAAACAGTCGGCAAACAGGCTGTTTTTAGTCGAAATTCTGCCAACAGATGCTGTGAAAGCATGAAGGACTGTCTATTGAACAAGTCCAGTTTTTACAGGTCGAAAATTGAAAAAACAGTCAGCATACAACATACCAGCTGTTTAGGGTGGGTTGGCATCTATGATCGTGTTAAAAAAAAAAAAAAACTTTTAATATTTACTGATTCAAACTCTTCTCAGTGGAAGACCGCATCAGGTAATACAAGATCTAAATAACTAGAGGTAATACTAGATCTAAATAATTTTGACTGATGACTTTTGACAAAGTAATATTTAAGTATTATATAACATAAATATTATAATAATATAAAAAATAAATTTAATTTCCTCCAAATAAAAGAATAATCAACAATTAAAGTTTTTTTAGGCAAGCAGTATACTAGTTACTACCTTCTCTATATACTACCGAAATATTAGATATCAATTAACATTAAAAGAGCGTCTAGAATGCTGATTGAAGTTGCGCTTCAAATGCGACCTTGTTAACTTGAAGGTTAAGAAAAATATTTGACCACAAAAATGTCGTAGGCTTTATCACACGGAGTTGCATCGAAAGCAATATATGCTTAAAGTTCATTAATCTTAAATATTTATAAATTTGACTTTCATATTATTTGTTATAATCTTAGTTGTGAGTTGGTAACTTTGCGTCACGTGTATTATTGTAAACGTAATTCAACTTGGATAATCCTAGTGAGGTGAGAGGGTGATTTAAGATAGAAACCTTCCAATGTTTTGACTTCAACATTATATTTTTTTATTAAAAAATATATTTAGCGTTATATTGTTATTAAAATATTATAAAATTTATTTTGAAGGGGTTAATTTTTGAAACTTGTATAATTATGAAGTTTGTAGATTTATGTCATTTTTCATTTATTCCAAGGAAATGTCTTCATAGATATAAATCGATAAATGTTGTACTATTGTGTAAAGTTGGTGAATTGACAAATAGTTCATATCGACCAATTCAATTTTGGTGAATATATTGCAACTATCAGGGGGCTCAAATTGTCGAGATTTTATGATTTATTAGTCAAATGCATGTTAAATCACTGCCAATTTATTTACGAAGCATTTATAAGTAATATTTTCACCACACTAAACTACACATTTGTAATGGGGAGTCGCTTGGAATTTCGGAGGCATGCTTTAATTAATTGACATATTCACCAATAGCATTAAAATTTCACCATGTATAAGGACCAATGTTACTAATACCATTATAACACCACAGTAATTGTAGGGCCACAATTGCCTTGAGAATCACAACATATTTTTAGGATGGCAATCCAAATCATCCAACATTTATATTAGTCATTTTACAATCATATGGGATTTGCCACATTTTTACTCCACCATTATAGAATCACGCAGAATTCGCCAAATATAAATTCCTATAAATACAATTAGAACTCTGAATTAATCTTCTACACTTTTTTCTACTCTCAATTTGGATTGATTCAATTCATGAATCTTTACATCCTTTGGAGATTTCTATTTTGGATTCTTTTCTTTCATTTATTATGTGCCTAGTGCCTATTTGCTACCTTGAATTCTATTTGTAGTGGGCCATACACAACTATAGGTATTGGCAAGTCAATGAAAGATAGGTGATAATTTCTTTATTACTTTATTATATGAGATTCCTCCTATTTATTTATCTTTGTCAGTTTGGTTTCATTATTACAAATGATATTTCAAGTAGTGAGACATCTAGGCCCTAGGGATCTATAATCTATGATTCCTTTTTATTGATCTTGTCTATTTAGTTTCATTGCTATATAGTATAAAAATACTAAAACCTCTTAGTGTTGAGTCTCTGATGGTGAGTCATGACCCTAAACACAAGGAAATTTCTTTTGCACTTTATAATTTGTTAGAGATTTTGAGGAGCCAATTTCTTGAAAGGGGTAAAGGGTGCTCATCTTTCCAAATTGAGGGTCTCCTTGATTGGGCTGATGCTGTTAGAAATGAAGGTAAACAATTATCAATGAAAAACTGATTAACACTATTACTATGCAGAACCAAAATGGAGATAGTACGAAATCACCACAAAGAAATAATGGAATAGAAGATCAAACACATAACACAATGTTTACATGGAGAAACCCTTTTCAGGGAAAAACTCCACACAAGAAGAGATGCACCAGTCTATATTAACTTCAATAGAGTTTACAGTACAACACTATCAATCTCCTCTTTTGTCTTCAATCCAGAAGCGCTTGTTTTTCCAGTCTCAACTCTCTACTACAACACAACTGTAATACAATATCCTCATAAAGGGGTTTCCTTTTACGGTAAGAAAAGCCAACATAATCTCTACCATCAGATTTGTGACCTAATGATGAATGGTCCAAATTTACAATGGTAATTTATATACAATGGATAGCCTACATCCATCAGGTACCGGGATCAAACATGCAGCCGAAACAAGATCACTACTTGGTGAATACTTCTTCCCTTATGAAAAATTTCAAATAATATTAGGAGTAATTAATTACATAGGATTTACAAGGTTGATTGCACCTTAATCCTAACATTCTCCCACTTGACATCATATATTGTAAATTAAATATCCATAGGAAAACATAAAACAATGAAGCACTAGGAATGAGGCCCATGGCCTCCCTGCACCATGTAAACTTTTTTGTGCTCACAAGTTTAGTAAGTGAATCTGCAACATTCTCTTGAGTGTCAACCTTCTTCAACTCAATCTGACCATTAGCAATCATTTCATGGACAAAATGGTATTGAACATCAACATGCTTAGTCTGTGCATAATACATGGGGTTCTTAACCAGACATATTACACTCTAGCCATCACAACCAATCTAAATAATCCTACAATCAAAACCAATACATGTACACAATCTCTGTAACAAAACTGCCTCCTTAGAGACATGAGTAGCAGCCATATACTTTACTTCAGTGGTGGATAAAGCAATGATGGGCTACCTTTTACTCATCCAACTCACAACTCCTCCAAAAAAAGTAAACACATAGCCACTAGTGGACCTTTGACTATCCAAGTCACCAACCCAACTGCATCAACAAAACTGTATGTCCAATGTCTTATCAACATTGTTATTACTAGAATAAACTAAACATTAATCAGAAGTACCATGCACATATCTTAACACCCTCTTTGCATAATTCCAATGCTGTCTTCCAAGGTTAGACATAAACCTACCCAAAACTCCCACTGCTTGGGAAATATTTGGTCTAGTGCAAACCATTGCATACATCAAACTTCCTATAGCACTAGCATATGGCACATTAGACATATCAGCTAAATCATCTTCATTCATAGGACACATATCTAATGAAATCTTAGTATGAACCAGTAAAGGAATTCTAATTGGATTGTAATCTTGCATGCTAAATATGTGTAAAATAGTATTCACATACTTACTTTGTGATAACCAAAGCTTTATGTTACCTTGATCTATTTTGATCTCCATTCCTAGAATATACCTGGCTGCCCCTAGATCCTTCATGTCAAATGCACCTAAAATTTGATCTTTCAACTCACTGATCGTACCCTTAGTGTTATTGAAAATAAGATATCATCCACATACAAAGAAATAATAAGAATATCATCATCAATACATCGAATGTATATGTGCAGTGATCCTCTTCACTTTTAACAAATCTCAATTTCAAAACAAATGAATCAAACTTTTGGTACCACAATTTGGGGGACTATTTTAAACCATAAAGAGATCTTTTTAACTTGCATACCCAGTGTTATTTACCTTTTACCTCAAAACCTGTAGGTTGTTGTATATAAATTTCTTCTTCTAGATCTCCATGCAAAAATGTAATCTTAATACCATTTGCTCAATTTCACAACCATAAGTAGTAGCAATGGATAAAAGAAATCTAATAGAAGATAATTTAGCAACGGGAGAAATTTTTTTATCAAAATCAACTCCCTATCTCTAGGAATAGCCCTTGGTTATGAGTCTATCCTTGTACTTTTGTAATGAATTATCTGCTCCAAACTTCTTCTTAAAGACCCACTTACATCCTATGGCTTTTCTTCCTTTGAGAAAACGTACAAGATCCCAAGTGTCACACGTGTCTAAATCCATCATCTCTTCCTACATGGCTAGCTACCAAGACTCACTATCATCTACATGAATAGCTTCCCTGTAGGATCTAGGTTCATCATTAGTACTCAATAAAACAAATACATAATGAAAATCTAGTGGACTATACCTATCAACTGGGTTCCATTGGGAGTAAGAGATTCTTCCTCATGTTCTTTTGTATGCTCAACTTCTTCTGTAATAATAGAGTCTTCCTCATCTAAACTTTCACTTGAATATTCTTCTTCTTCTCCATGGACCCTAATCTATCATTTTGTTCTTCCTGATGTGCATGTTCTTGTTGTAAATCAAAATGCACTACCTTCTTCCTTTCTTTTTCTTCTGGTTCTATAGGATTAGAAATCTATCTCTAAGTTCCTTAAAAATCACATCTCTAGAAAAGACAACTTTTCTGGTTAGAGGATCCCAAAGTTTATAACCTTTTAGATTCTCACCATATCCAATGAAGATGCATTTATGTGCTTTTTGATCCAACTTAGATCACTTTTCCTTAGGCACATGAACAAACGCCTCACAACCAAAACCCTTAAATGTGAAATAGCAAGTCTTTTACCTGTCCACACTTCATAAGGTGTTGAATCAAGAGCCTTACAGGGAGATCTACTTAACAGGTAACACGTGGTACTCACAACTTTTGTCAAAAATATTTATCCAATTATACATCACTTAACATACTTCTGGCTCTTTCCATTATTTTTTGGTTCATCCTTTCTACAACACCATTTTTTGTGGTGTATATGGAGTTATCTTTTGTCTTATGGTACCTGCATGCTTATAGAACTCATCGAATTCCTTAGAGCAATATTCCCCTCCATTGTCAGATCTCAATATTTATCTTAAGTCCTGATTGGTTCTCTACTAAAACTTTAAATTCCTTAAACTTAGTGAAAACTTTATATTCATGATTCATAAAATAAATCCATGTGAATCTAGATACATCATCAATGAAGGTAACGAAATAACAAGATTTTCCAATAGAATCATTATCCATAGGTCCAAACACATATGAATGAATAATTTCTAATTTTTCTTTTTCTCTATTGCTTCCCAAAGAAAAATAATTTTTGTTGTGTATACCAAACACACAATGCTCATAGAAATTAAAGTGCTCATAAGAATAGGAGAAACCATCCAACAAATTTTTACTCATAATTGTTTAAAAAAAAATCACTTGTATGTCCCAATCTATGGTGCCACAACATACATATATATTTTCAGCAGTTTCAATTACATTAGTGGATCTACAAACTGTAGTGGCCTCAAGCCTAAACAGAGTTCCCATTCTTGTTCCCCTAGCTACCACCAAGCTTCCTCTCACCAATCTACAACCATGCTTATTAAATGTTACATGCATTCCTGAATCATTCAACTTTGAAACAGAGATAAGATTTCTTGCCAATCAAGAAATATGTAAAATATCAAGGAGGGTTTTAATCCTCCCATCACTAAAACACAACTATACCTTTTCTTGGCCAACAATTGGATATGTAGAGTTTTCCCCAAAGGTAAACATTACCTCCATCATATTTCTCATATGTGGAGAACCATTCCTCATGAGGAGTCATAAGATACGAGCAGCCTGACTCAATCAATCACTATTCATTAGAGCTAACATTACATGAGAAAGTAAAAATTCATCACTTGTGTTTGAGGACTTTTCTGTAGAGGAATACCAATGTTTCTTTGGGTTTCTACATTCTCTCTTCACATGCCCCCTCTTACTAAAGTTCTAACACTTAAATCTGTTCTTCTTCCTAGGAGTTTTTGACCAACCTTTTGATTCCTTAGGCCCTTTATAATCTCCTTTTGGTCCTCTTTCCTTAGAACTCCCCCTAACATTAAGAGTATCCACTAAGATATCGATAGCCTTCTTCCTCATTTCCTGTGATAGCAGAGTTGCAACAAGGGCATCCATCTTTGGATCTTCAATGTTAGTAGTGACAGCAAGAATGAAGTTCTTTCAAGGCTCAAGAAAAGAACAAATAAGCATAATACACTTATCTTCCTCATCTATCTTAACATCCACAAAAGATAACTCACTTAGAATCAAATTAAATGTATTCAAGTGCTTAGCTATTGAATCACTCTCCTTCATTTTAAGGGAAAATAGCTTTCTTTTGAGATACAATTTATTTACCAGGCTCGTGGCTTGATAGATTACACCCAACCACATAAATAAAGCATGTGCAATATTCTCAGTAGAGACATTCAATAGGACAGAGTACGCAAGACATAACCAAATTGTACCTCTTGCCTTTTTGACCAATTTGTCCCACTCATCTTGACTAACATCATTGGGTTTCTTTTCTCTTGATACAAAAAACCATTGTTCCCTCTCTTCAAGGAGATCCTCCATTTTCAGCTTCCATAGCTTATAACCCATTCCATTGAATTTTTTATGTCTAATCAAGATGAGGATGCAGCCATGACCCCATGACCTCTACACAAATCTATAAAATAAATTCAACCAAAACTTCCACTGCAACTAAAAAAACATTCACTTCCACCCAAGACATAGAACTGGCCAGACTCTGATACCAAATTTTAGAAATGAAGGTAAGCAACTATGAATAAAAAATTGATACAACTATAACTATGTAGAACCAAAATGGAGATAGTACAAAATCACCACAAAGAAATAATGGAAGAGAAGATCAAACACATAACAAAGTGTTTACATGGAGAAACCCTTTCGAGAAAAAACTCCACACAAGAAGAGATGAACTAGTCTATATTAACTTCAATAGATTTTACAATACAACAAGCTATCAATCTCATCTTATGTCTTCAATCTAGCAACACCTGTTTTACAGTTTCAACTTTCTACTACAACACAACAATAGTACAATATCCTCATAAAGAGTTTGCCTTCTAGGGTAAGAAAAGATAACCTAATCTCTACCGTTAGATCTATTCACCTAATGATGAACAATCCAAATTTAGAATGGTAATTTATATACAATGGATAACCTACATATGTCAGGTACTAGTATCAAACATGTAGATGAAACAAGATCACTCCTTGGTGAATACTTCTTCCTTTTTGTAAGCTATTTGATTAGCTAATGTAATGAATCTTATTTGATTATATTGATAAAAGTTTATTTCATGAGTTTAAATGGGAAAATTTTAATTCATCCCTCTTTTCCACACTATTTTATTAGAATAATACCCTATTATTCTAGTTGATTAGACTAGTTCTTACACAATTTCTCATCCAAGATTAGTTTTTACTAATTTTAGAAAAGTGGCCACTTTTGACTCCCTTTTGGTCCCTCATTTCCATGCACCTACCCATGAGTGTTAGTCAAGACCCATGGATAAAAGGAAATTTAAGAGAAAAGTAGGGAAATAAATACAAGTATGAGGATCACCAAGCTTCCAATTAGGATCAAAACATCTGATGTCATCATAAGAAAGAACTAGGTTACATCCAGGAGGAGTTTCCTATCGTGCCACCTCCTCATCAAAAGATATAGCATGGTCCCCTCCAATGTGATCCTCTCCAAGATCCTTTCCTAGAGGATCATAATCCTCATCAAAAGAGTCAGTGTTCTCCATGACTATTAATCTCTAGGAAGGAGCTCCTCTCCTGCCCCTTTGTCCATGACTTGTGCCACAAACCGCTCTAGGGATAAAAAACCGAAGAGTTAAGGGGGTTTAGGTGATCATCCTGTGCTCAACATCACCCATCTCCTAGATAGACCTATAACAAGTAGCAACTGGGGGCAAGTCTTATGGAAACTCATTGCTAAACTATTGTAGGACTCGCTCAAAGTGGTGTATCTTGACAAAACTGTTCCTATCTAATAAATTCATCACGCTCCTGTAGTAGCTACAAATCTGTTTGTCATTAGACTAGAGGCCCTCCATACAAGTGTAGGGATCACGAATCATGTCAGCATCAATGAGAGTGGCTACCATACATAAATCAGTATCAAAATGACTAAGTCGACCCCAACGTATAGCCCTTGGCAATCTAGAATCTAGAAGTGGCATCTCCCTCTAAAAAGGCCTAACATGCTCATAAATCCATGTCATGATTAGAGAATAATGAATGAATGCAAGTGCCCCTTGACATGCGATATGGTAGAGGTCTTGGTAAACCAACACTAGAATTTCAACCCCCCATGAAAATACAATTCCCTACTCTATACCATAAATGATGGGTGCCCAACACCATTTAAGTCAAGTGGAGCCCTTGTCTTCTGATAACCTAGAAGTGATCAAGCCAATGAGGAATTTCCTCAAAGGTGAAATTTATAGACGAGGCATGGAAACAAGTTAGACTCCTATCTAGTCCTTAGGATAAGTCACTCCCATGATAGATATCCACACCTATTTCTCACCCAAGGACTCACTCTTTGGTACTTGACAAGTGGTTTCCCTCTCACAGGGACCCCTACGATGTGATAAACATTATATAAAGTAATACTCCATTCCTTGAGACTTAGGGAAATCAGAAAGTGTTCCTATCGACAATCCACTAGGTCAATATATCATAGCAGATGCGAGAGGTGAGATGAACAATTGGAACATGACATATCCTATCAAGTCCCACTCTCTTTAGAATAACACAATCATTAGAAGATAAAGTCTCATAAGCATCAAAAAGATACAATTGTTCATGACCAACATTCTATTGAATCTAAGAATCCTTTCAAGCACAAAGAACCTTGTGTTAGATCTCATCAAACTTAGAAAATCTAAAAAAGAATATAGTACTTAGAAAATTGCAATAAAATGACAAATTTAGTGATCGAATTAGAGAATAACAGAGTGATGAAAACATTAAAAAAAAAAATTTAGTCAAAATCAAATTGACTGGATCATGAGTTTTACCAGGTCAAATCCCCATCGGTGACCCTACTGTGCAACAAGATCTCCACCTAGTGACCTTGTTGAACATCAGGATCCCCACTTGGTGAAGGTGGAGACCCATGGGCGACCCTATCCCATGCCCTAGCATGTAAAAATCATCACAGAAACCTCAAATTTTACTTGATTTTGATAAACAAAAAGATGTATACACACTAAATTAGAAAATCTAACACAATGTGACAAAAAAAATAGATAAAAATGGATTCTTTTGAGAGAAATTCAAGAAAATGAAAACTAGGGTTTAGAGGGAGGTTTTTGCACATGATTTATACATGATTCTTAGTGGCAGAAAGATTTGTGGCCATCTTTGTGATCCCCTTGACGATATCTTCTTGATGACTATTCACATGCATGATTCCATCACTGATCAACTTTGTTTGCTCAAATTCCTCCTCTCTCTTCTTTTCTTAGCTTAGTTTGTTTTATGCATTTAGGAGTAATTTCTTGTTTTTGTAGTTTCTTTACACCTTCGTTTTGCATTCTTTAATCCCTAAACGTCTCCCGGGTGAAGCAATCAACTAGGCAAACTTGTGGCATGATATATCGTATGTTCGTTCATTTTAATTATATTTTATTTTAAATACATCAAATGTAGAACTAATAATAGTTATTGCAGGTACAAATATGGGAAGTCAACAACAAATAAGACCTATTTCAGGAATGGTACCTACCTTTCATGTAGACTACCATACCCGAGGGGGCAAATATGTAAGCACTAAAAATGCACATGAGCTTCCACAAGGACCCTATGATGATGTATAATCCTAATCACATACACGAAAGTATGAATATAATGTCCTCTCAACAATACTTCTCTTGGCAACATGTTGACATCAATTTATTGCTCCATTGATTCTTCCCAATTCTAACTTTTCTTCACTTTCTCCCTTGTTGACCATTCTTCTTCTAAATTTTGACCTTGCCTACATAGCTAATTTTCATCTTAGTGAGATAATTTCACCTTTCCCATATTCATTTCATCTCTCCACCCCCTAGAGGCCTTAAAATGACCTCCTAAACCAAACCCATCTTTCATAATTGACTTAGCTTTTGTCAATTCTTGATCCCAACCTATTATTTCTAAATCCCACCTCGAAACCCTACTTGTCCAAGTGGAGATCCTATTTAACTCATTTGTTTGGCTTAGCTCCAGTGATAGATGGTGTTCTTTTCACTCCAAGCCCCCTCTAGAACTCTTGATTTCCTCCCAGACCCCTTCTTGCATGGGTCGCCACCTGGTGACCCTAGGTCTCCACCTAGTGACCTGACTTGGTGAAATTGGTAATCCAGTGGAAACCATGTCGTGTTTTCATCCACGAATTTTCTTTTAGTTTGAGCCACAAAAAGCTTTATTTTTCTCTAGTTTCATGAGGATTCGACCTAAACATAGAGTGAACTATTCTGAACTCATCTACCACCTCTAGTCATGCATAATTAGCTCATATGATCTATACTTGTCACCTCTCTAAATCATGCTAACTCCATTTGTGCAGCCTATGATAAGCTATCATAAGCTATCACTCCTTTTTCAGTCCACTCTTCTCTCCAATCTAATAAGTTAGCTCTCCAAACAAGGGAGTTAACTCCTCAATAATCCCCACTCTTCATGTGCTCTTCCAAGCTATAAATACCCCCATCCATGAAGCAATAAGGGAGGCAAATCCATTGTTGTAGTCGATTCTCAAGTTTTTCTTTGCTCTCCAATTAGCATTCTTATACTCTTGCAAGATGTAGGTGCCTTTTTCTTGAGTGTTTTGTTGCCCAAGCCTTCAAAGGATTCATACAATGTTGTTACACTAGTGAAATTCCCAAGCCCAAGTGCTTCAAAGCTTTCAAAATCTCTCCCCAATTCATAGTTTTCTCATGCTCATTTGCTCTCTTCCCAATTTCTACCAAGAGGAGGACCCCGCTATTGCAAGAGGATGAAGTTGTCAAATCAAGGACTCCTGAGGGTAGTGCAAAGAGTCATGTGTATTTCACAATCTAGGTTTGTCATGCTTTCTTAGATAATTAGATCACAATTTGCTCTTGGGAATAGTAATCTTGTATTGCAATTTCCTTGATAGATTCATTTAAAATTTGATTATATTAGTTTGCTTGAATAGTTTAAATTGCTAGCAGGTAGATTAAATTTCTTTTTTCACACTTTCAATTCTTAGATTAGTCCAAAAATCTCTTTGAAAATACCAAAAACATAACATAATTGCATTAGGTAAATCTCATATTAATTTGCATTCATCTTTTGATTTTGAAGGGAAAATATGGTTCATCCCAGAATGAGCATCTGAGATCAGTAAATGTCTGTAGTAACAATCATTCTCTCTGATTGCCTCAAAACACATAATACTATGCCATAAAGCGGAATCAAACATAGTTCATTTCCCATATTAACCCTTAGAGGAAAGTGATTGCAATTTAAACTAGTTTCAACAAAATACATTAAACAGATTCAATAAATAGAATCACTAAACATGAAAGATAGAGAAGAAGACAAGAACACAAAGACTTACGTGGGGAAAGCTCTTTCAGGTAAAAACCCCCAGACTCCAAAACATAGAGCCTTTGTATTATTTAGCAAGAAGCGTACAAGTTACAATACAATATCAGGATCATAGCCTTTACTGGAGATTTACATCTTGTTCCATCTCTGGAGAAAATTTGGTAGCATTTCCTTACATCCAGTCACACCTCTCTAGGTTACAATGCACTGTCACATTAATACAAACTTCACAAACATTTCAGGAAGCCTATCGCTTCAACTTCCACACCAGACAAACCGTCACAAATAGTTTAACCATCTTTACCCACCATTTCTAGTCTTTAATCACTATACCGCAGCCTACCGCTATATCAGAACCCTTCCAAAATACCAACGCGGTGTGGAGGGACCTATACTGCGCCACCGCAAGCCATCTCACAGGCTGTTGTGGGGTGGCAGGGTAACTCCTGCTCTACCTCAACCACCACCAATAGATCCTTGTGGGATGACAGGATATACACCACAAACATGTACCTCTTTTATCTGCACCCAATGGTATTGCGCTAAAAGGCCAAATGCAACACTTAGGTTAAAGGCAATGGAGCAAGGGTTTTACAATGAGTTTGAGACACACATTCCCAACATTTTCCCACTTGATGAAGAACTCACTAAACCCCTTCCAATGCTTGTAGTCACTAAATCACATCATCACAGCCATACATGCAATCTCAAGAATCTTAAACAATGCTTCCGTGCTCCAACCAAGACACCTACAACAACATCCAAGATGTCCACCATCTCAAGCAATAGTTCCAACCATCCACCAAAGGAAAAGGAATGAGCCAAGGCGTATATGCACCAATCTAAAGAATGCAAGCATCAGATCCAACTGATAGAAAAGGATACAAAATACTTCCACCACTCCACTGTGCTCACAAGCTATACAAAAGCATCAACAACATCAACTTAAAAGCTTCAACCTAAACACAACCATGAAGACATCCTCCAAAAAATAAGATAGAACATCAGCTAGAACAACAACCAGGAAACTGAGTGCTCTCATCCTACTAATTAACCCATGCGACTAAAAGTAGCACACATAGCAAGTGCTAATCCATCTAATCACCTATACCTCCAAGGTATACAAAACATAGTAAACTCATGCCATAAATATATATACACCCATAAATTGCAATCATAAACTCTATGTGCAAACCTGTCAAAGAATAACATACACATCCAAGAGCTCCTACTGCATGGGTAATGCAAATCTGAAAAAGATCAAGGCATACCAACTCTACCAATAGCATCATATAGAAAGTGTAAACAACAACATGTAGTACCAAGGAACCATCCACAATGATATGCAAAACCTATAAATCAATAACCTGTAAGAACAAATCTCACCACAAGTCTCCATAGCTCTCCTAAGTTCTCCACACTCAGCAAAGGAAAGAGATAAAGGAACCTCCATGTCATCACCCAAGAACATAAGTTAAAACACATGACCACAAGCTAGTGATCATAATATCTCCAACCAAACCTCAAACCACTGTAATGTGAAACCAACTATCCAGGAAGATAACTGAGACAAAGAGAGAAACTTTGCACATCATATACGTGTAGAAAATCCCCCTACATACACCTCTAAGTGTCAGCTATGTCAAGTATGATCTCCTCCATAATACCCCAGAGAGAACAACATAACAACACCCAAAATCATTCAATCTCAAGAGATCAAACACAACATATATATCATGTAACTACATGGATGTAAGCTTCTCAAAGAAGATCAAACTACTCCATTTCCCATCTTAGGAAATAAGCCCATAAACCATCTCCTAATAGTCCTCATCAATGAATGATATCTCAAACTTAAATGCACAAGGAGATAACCATTCCAAACATCCCTCAAATGAATCCTCTTAAACTAACTACATAGCTCAAGATCCATATCTATGAAAGATAAAGCATATAGACTCATGCTAAACCATCCTCAAATGAGTCTCCATAATCAATCACCATGAATCAATTCAATCCCATGAGAACCAAAGCATGAAACATAACACAAAAAGAGCAAACAACTTTCACTCAACAAAGGATCAATCTTCAGTCGATTCATTTATATTTCCTCAAGCTTGCCAGACTATGAAATCCTCACAGAACGAATACCTAGAACTAGAAACCATGGCTCTAATACCAATTGAAGGGAAAATATGGTTCATCCGAAAATGAGCATCTGAGATCAGTAAGTGTCTGCAGTAACAATCATTCTCTCTAATTACCTCAAAACACATACTACTATGCCATAAAGCGGAATCGAACATAGTTCATTTCCCACATTAACCCTTAGAGGAAAGTGATTATGATTTAAACTAGTTTCAACAACATACATTAAACAGATTTAATAATAGAATCACTAAACATGAAAGATAGAGCAGAAGACAAGAGCACAAAGACTTACGTGGGGAAAACCCTTTTGGGTAAAAAACCCCACACTCCAAAACATAGAGCCATTGTATTATTCAGCAACAAGCATACAAGTTACAATACAATATTAGGCTCATAGCCTTTACTAGAGATTTACATCTTGTTCCATCTCTAGAGAAAATGCGGTAGTATTTCCTTACATCCAGTCACACCTCTCTAGGTTACAATGCATTGTCACATTAATATAGACTTCACAAACGTTTCAGGAAGCCTATTGCTTCAACTTCCACACCAGATAGACTATCGAAAATAGTTTAACCATATTTACCCACCGTTTCCAGGCTTTATCCGCTATACCGTAGCCTTCTGCTATATCGCAGCCCTTCTAAAAAAACCAATGCGGTGTGGCGGGACCTATACCGCACCACCGCAAGCCATCTAATGGGCTATCGCGGGGTGGCAAGGTAACTCCTTTACTGCAACCACCACCAATAGATCCTCGCAGGATAGCGAGATATACACTGCAAGCCCACTGTTGGTTTTTCTTCTGAATCAGCATTAGGGTTTGCCACTTCTAATGCACAGGCAGATTCAGCCAACTAATACAGGAGGTTGCGTGAGCTCCTCCCCTTCACTTCTGGTTCTGCCGCACCAAGGGGGGTATCCCTATAACTCAAGATGTAATCTTGACTAGCTCAAAGATAGAAAGATCTAACTTGACAACAACAGGCAGAATACTCTCATGTATGGACCAAGATCTGTATGATAGATCACAAGGTGGGCAACGTTCTTGGACATATATGTCTGGTTAGGGATGAGAGCATGCAAGGGTTTCCTACTCCTAATCCTACAACTAACAGATGGAAGGAAGAGATGGTTTGAAATGGTGTTTGGATGCAAAGCTGGACATGGTGTATAACCTCAACACAGAGCTAGATTGGTGCCTATCCAGGGCTTGGAGTCGGTAGACATACACCTGTGAATGATCAGCATGAATAGCTAAAACTGGATTTCAGGGGGATACACATGATACCTGCCTTACAGATATCTCCCAATACAGAGTGTTAAGCTGTCGATACTTATGGCATCCCTATTGCAGGAAGAAAGATACATGCAAAACTGGAGACAGAATCAGCATAACACATGCAAACATAGCATTATTCATATAAGATTAACCATGAAATCAGTTGATTCATGCCAAAACGTACAACAAGAGATACATAAACTCACAAGTTTTGCTGCACAGAGCAACCAAAACTAGTTGTATCTTATTACAGAGCCAAAATGTCCAGTTTTCAACAACCTAAACAATGGTAACACAGTCTACCTATATTGGCCAGAAAGTGTACCTCTAGCATTAATTACATGGTTGACCAAAAATCCCGCCAGATACACAGTATCAGAAAAATGGCGCTCAACGCATTACCAGATTGGCGCCCAAACATGAATGCAGTAGGTAGGGGAGGAGACAGGAAGAAACCTCGAGCCCTGTGCCACTGTCCGTTGATGTACACCTTCAATCGGGTACCAGATCCGTCCATACCTCTGCAACCTTCGCCATTAATGCCCATCTACCTCGCAGCCATCGGGAAAACATCAAACAGTGCATCGCAACCGTTTCCCGCCAAAATACCTCATCGTGATATTTCAAAATATGCAAGATATCAATTATCCCACATGCACCCCGCGGTGACCCTTTCAACACTTTATATACTAGGTCGCGAGCATATATGATGTCGGTGCTTTTGCTCCCGACGACACTAGTATAAGCCTTCATCATCATCCTCCAACAGCATGATATCCTGTTGCTTGAAATATCACCCTGACGTCAGCATCATCATCGCAATATCACCTACATGATAATCGCCTTCATCGGCACAACCTGATGCATCGGAGGAAGATCCTCCTGCTTAGCCGATACCAAATGTCTGGCCGATGAACATCCTGATGACGTCACCATCATATCCTGCTGACGTCATCAGCATATCTGCCTACCACGCACCTCCTCATATCCGGATGACGTCATCGTCATGTTTGCAAATATCGGGGGATCTCCACAAGATGATCAGTGTTAGAAATATGACCCCCCCGGACCTTGATGACGTCACCATACATCGGCATCAGGATGATATTCAGAAGATAACCGGATATTTGGAAATATCATCCTGATGCACACATACATGCTGCACTATAGCTCCACTATAAGATCGGGGTGATATATGAATATGTGACTGATATTTGAAATGATCACCCCCATTGGACAATGCATGAAGCCGACAGGCGAATATCTCCCTTCAGAAATATCATGATGCAGACAGGTAGAAAAACGGATATCACCCTGACATAAGAATGACGTCAGCATCATCAGGGTGATAAAACAATGAACATGAAGTGATAAAACAACATCAGGATGATCTTGACTAAGATCACCCGATGTTCAAATATGATGACCCCGATGAAGATCGGGTCATACTTAGGACTTTGCAGCAATCATCATCAGGATGATCTTAAGTAAGATCACCCAATGTTAGAATATCACCCCAGCGAAAGATCATGCTGACAGAAAATATGATGACCCTCGTAAGCAACATCAGGGTGATGTCTGGAAACATGATGATGATGACCTCCTCCAAAGAAAATATGATGCTGATGTTAAAACATGCTGAGGAGGCCCAAAGACTTAGAACTTTTTTGGATTTTTTGGGAAGGTGCCTGCATGAAAATTGCTAAAATAACTGACAGTGAATTCAGGCACCAACACCCACACCTCTTTTATCTGCACCCAGTGGTACTACAGTAAAAGGCCAAATGCAGCACTTAGGTTAAAGGCAATGGAACTAGGGTTTTACATTGAGTTTGAGACACACATTCTCAATAGTTTTCCTAGTCAATTAGTTCATTTTAAATTTCAATTTCATAAAAAGAACCAAAAAAATATTGTTTTCATACATACTAGTTGCATACATATTGAAAACTCAAAAATAGATGCTTCACAATCAAAATTGGACACTTTAGACATTAGTTTTTTGCTCTACTAGGTTTTTGCTTTACCAATGCTCATACTGATTTCAAAAGATATTTTACAACTTGCCTACATTTATTGCAGTGTTGGAAATGTTGCTTATCTTGCAGGTGCTCTCTTCCCACTTTATATGGCCTCGATCTTACATTCTTCTGCAGTTTCTGCTACTAAAGTTGAATTCTTGATGGAGAAAGGAAGCAAGGTATTCGGAAATAGCTTTCTACACTAATCTAATAAGGAAAGTTATGCAAATTTTTATCTTTTACAGTTACAGATTATGAGATGCACATTAACAGAAAGGTAACAACACAAAAAAAAGCACAATTCTCACAACACAAGATATACGTGGGGAAAACCTTTTTGGGTGAAAAACTCCACACTCCAAAACCTACACAATGTAAAATCAAATCAAAGAATGATTACAACACATTTGTAATGCAAGTTCTCCCAGGAGTACACAAATGTCGAATACTAGAGTAATTCTAACAACATAATGGTACCTACAAATGAACCATACAACTCCAACTCCAAGCACCTGTATATATAGAGAAATATCAAGGATGGAGGTAGCTTCTAGAGCAAGCCACAAAGGATTTTTGTGCAAATCCACATGGCCCAAATTCCAAGGCCATATAGCATGCAAATGACGCTTGTCTAAGATTCCCTTTCACCCCCTACAACCCTCCATACTTGGTCACCTCAAATTTTCCCAAAATAGGTATGATAGATGCTGTTACACACCTTACAATGTCATAGAATCTATTATATATGACAACTCTTATAGTTGTAAGAGAATCCATCATAACCGATTAATAATAGCATATTCCTCTTATAACTTTGGCATAGTCAAACTTGGACACCTACTTTCTCCATGCAAATATGCCACATGACACTTGTAACACCTGTCATAGAATCTCTATTTTTAGCTCTTACATGTCATAGATTTTGTCATAGGAATCTGTCATAACTTACACATCATAGAATTTGTCATAACTCATGACACATGACCACAAGGTGCCGACACATGGAAAAATACCTCTACCACAAAATGGGATGCCTACCTCCTCATATAAGGACAAAAATACATCTAGTCACCTTCCATGTAGGATGATACATCATCGTGCCAACTCCCACAGAGTGACAAAATAAGATTTACATAAAAAATTACAATAGTAGGCAAAAATAAATAAATACAACATTAAGAACTTGCAAAGGTTGGGACACCTCAATTCCCAATAGATGGTGACTTGCAATGGCTCCCCCAATCAAATGCCCTTGAAAATTCATCCCCAAGGTGTTCCATGAGGTACGTCCCCTGAAACATCTCCAGATGTTATTCTTCCCATTCTTGAATTTGATAATTCTTGAAAATGAATAGATAATTTCATGCTGATAGAGTATTTTGTGGGTAGAGTCCACCATGAAATCATGCTCAAAGAATGGTTCAAAAAGATCTAGACCTCAAATGGGAACCAACTTGATGCCGTGCAAAACCTAACCAAAGTTTTTTTATTTTCTCTTTTTTCAAGGCTAACCATTTTGAGCTTGTTCTTAGTTGGGGCCCTTGGATTTTCCATTCCTCCCTACTTATTTTTAAACCCTAGACCTGTGACTTTGTCATCTCTGATGACAAGTCTATTCAGATTCCCATGTGGGTTGAATTCCCTAGCCTACCCTTACCTTGCCGAAATTTTTTACAACAAATTACCTCTTCCTTAGGCAATGTAGTTTATGTGGATCTAGAAAGATTTTATGTGGCTCATCCCCATCGATGAGTTTGTGTTGAGATAGACCTCTCTAATGACCTCAAGGAGTTCAAGGATATTCAAGTTAGATAGACTTGCTATTCTCAGTGAGTTTAGTACATCAACTTGCCCAACACCTATTATCAGTGCCAGTCCTCTAAACATAGAATTTGAGATTGGCACCGTTTGGCCTCTCCATGTCTAAAGCCCTCAACTCAATTCTCATTGGGTCCGATACCACCTACTAAAAAAAGGTTGGTCCACTATGACCAATAGGCACGATAAGAACTTAGCTAGCTCCAAGCCTACTCCTAAATACTTTGGTTCGGGAGCCCAGGCTTCAGAGCCTACTTCAAAACCCCTCAACAATCGAAAGTTGTCTGTCTCCCCTCTAGGGGAGTCATTTAGAGGGGAAAATCTTATCCAATCCCAGCGAGCAGCTGTGGGGGATCATAATTGCCAACCGTCTCGGCCCACCATTTATCCCCTCCTCCCAATGGTTAGAGGAAATTGTATAGCCCATCTAGACACTTGGAAGAAGGTGAGTTTGTGCTGACAAAATGCCAACCTACTCTACCTATCTTCGAAATTTGAAGCTTCGATGTAGATGAGGCATTGTTACAGAATAGTTATTCATCTCTTAATGAGCTTGATAATGAGGAGATGACCCTTGACCACTATCATTGAATTGTATCTCATGGACTGTTAGGGGTCTTATAGACCTCCCATGAAAATATTTTGTTAGAGTTACAAGGACTCAATTCTTGGTTTTAGACTTCTTTTGCCTTTGAGAAGTTGAAGTGTCTAGTTTTTTTCTTTCAACTACTTGCCGTGTTATTTGGCTGGTTAGCCATTTTCTCTATAGTAACCATGAAGCTGGTCATGGAGGGGTCACCACCTTCCTCTCTCCGATGTGGCATCAGTTATTGGTTGATCATGGATGTGACCCCACTCAATAGGTACTATGGATGCTTTTTAATGTCAACAATAATTCATTTGGGGTTATTAATATTTATGCCCCTAATGATGTCATGGAGAGATCTTCTCTTTGGAAATGGATTTCTCATTCAATGTCAGTTGACACTTGGGTTCTGTGTGGGGATTTTAATATGGTTTAATCATGTACTTATGACAAGTATGGTACCTTGCCTATGCGATGGACAACTGGCAGAAGAGAGGCTTGGTACATTATGCGTAATAAATTGGGTCTCTTCAATCATAATGTTGGCCATCGACAAGATAATTCACCTTGGTATGTGTGGAGTAATTTAAGGGTGGGTCCTGACAAAGTTTTAGAGAGGCTGGTTAGGCCATAATTTTTGCCCAATCTTTCTTCTCTTTTGCTAGCTATTATTCCTTTCTAGTCAAGTTGTTAGTGGATGTTGTCCTTTCAGACCACTCCCCAATACAATTTCGCATTGATTAGACTACTTACATGCCCAAAGCAGTGAAAATGTATTTTTTTCTTAACACCTCTCTCCTTTAGCTTAAGGCCACATCAACCCATATTCAATGTGTTTGGAACCTTGAGCCTTGCCCCTTGCATGGGATTGACTAGATAACCCAGGTGGAGTGACTCTATCACCTATACTTCATGCTTTCTCCGTATTTATGGGAGACAACTAATGTAGTTCCACCACCACTCTTATGAAAACATGACCAAAGAGATCTGCTCCACCACCATTGTTTCAGAAGTGCAACCTTTTGATACCATCTCTCAGCTCCTGGTGGTGCAACTTTGACAACAAAAGCAAGTTGTTGATGACTACTCACCTCAGGGAGCCCAGATCAAAGCTTGGTTCCACTGGCTTAAATGATTGGGGACACTATTTCCAAAGAATTTTTCTAGGCCTTGAGGTTCCAACATTCCTTCTAATCCATTCAACGGACTAGAAAAGGACAACAGTTGTTTTATGAGTTGCTAGATATTTTGCAAGCTTTTGTTAGAAATTATGAACAAGTCTTTACTGCTCGGGCCTATACCCCAGATAGGGAGAGTGCTTTAGAACAATGTCTTGTTGTTGTCCCATGCTGCGTTTCCAATTCTCAATTCATTTTATGTGATCAAATTCTCACTCAAGACTAGCTCAAGGAAGCTATCTTTTCAATGGCCAATGACAAGGCCCTTGGCCTTGATGGCTTTCCCTGTGAGTTCTATAAAACTTTTTGAGACACTATAGGCCATGACTTGCATAAAGTCTATCTTGAAGCTCTGCAAAATAGGTCTTTAGGAATCTAATAAACATGTGAAATATCAAATTCGTACCTAAGAACGGAGATCCAGAGGAGATTGTAACTGGAAGCCCATCATACTACTCAATTCTCATACAAGATCATTGCCAAAGATCTTGCACTGAAGCTCCATCCCATGCTCCCTTTAATTGTGTATCCTAAACAAATAGCATTAATCAAATCCCATTTTCTATTAGACAACATTATTTTTGTTTTGGAATGGATGGAATGGAGATGCCGATCCCAACAACCGGACCTCTTCCTCAAAATTGATTTAGCTAAATCCTATGATTGCATCAAATGGTTGCTCATCCTTTCCATGTTGCAGGCCCTTGGATCTTCAGATGCTTTTCATTGATGCTTCAGCTTGCATCACCATTGTTGGACAATAGTCTACCTCCTTTGGGCTTCACAGATCCATCTGGCAAGGATGTCCCCTCGCTCTTGCTTTGTATGATCTAGCTATGAAAGGATTCATATTTCTTCTTGCTCAGGTAATTTCCTAATCCTGGGTCAAAGGGATTTATCTCCCAAGCTCTTCTTAGTAGCTTGTTAATTGGCACTCTTCTATTGATTCTTTTCTCTCTCTGTGAAGAAGAGAATAGTGTTAAGCAAGCTCTTCAACGCCTGTACATCTTTTTCTAAGATTCAGGCTTTAGCATCTAATGGAAAGAAACCTAATATTATTGGCAATCCTTCCTTCCTATGCCCGCCTGGCTTCATTTCTTTGGATGGAAATAGATTGATCATGGAGAAATTTTTAGATTCCTGGGGATCCCTTTTGGTTTTCAAGCTTCTTCAGCTAATCTTTGGCAAGTTACGGTTGCTAAAATTGAGAAAATGATTCAATATTGGATTACCAGGCCTCTTTCTTTAGCTATTAAATTTTAGATTTGTTCTAAAGTTCTTGTGGCTATGCATGTTTACTACTCCTCATGCTGGATCCCTTCTAAGGCTTCCTACTCTAAGATTGAGAAGCTCCTCAGAGACTTCCTTTGGGCTTCCTGCAATGGACACTAGGGTTTCCATCACCTGGGAATTTTGTTGCCTCACCCGTGAAGCTGGAGGCCTTGGCATCATATCTATTCATCGCCAAGGCATTACACTTTGTGCCAAATGGGTCATCAGAGCCCTTGAAGGTAATGAAGCCTGGAAAATTCTTGTCTGACATTACATCAACACAAGAGTCCCTTCAGGTTGTCTTGCATGGAAAGGCTTGAACATGGGCACACTTCTTACTATGTGGGAGCTCGTCACTATTCATGGTACTTTTTTCATCTGAAGTATTTGGTGGGCCTGGGAAACCCTAAAACCCTAGCTTTAGTAGCTGGGTGATGACTTTTGTAATGGTTTATCCATTAACCAACAATATATTTGGTGGTCTTAGTTCTCAAGGTCGTCCTTTGGCTACCTAACTTTAATCACAAAATCACTAAGAAATTTTTGCCCTGGCTAGATTTTAAGCTCAAATTCAAGCTTAACAATCAGGACCAAGAGAATTTTTAGGATGCCATCGACTTTATCCCCCCTCAAATGAGTCACAAGATTGGTATTTGATCCCTCAAACCTTGATGGTGTTGTAAGGTGAGACCCTTGGTCTTCTTGTTCAGCACTGCATTGCGGTGGTTTGTGACAAGGGCTTAACCGCCTCCCGTGCTTGTTAAGTCAAGTGGTTGTATCGGGCATTAATAGGTCAATCTTTTGGTGTGACGGCAACTAACAATTGGTATCAGAGCTAAGTTCCTCTAAAAGAGCTTAACTGCTTGAGGAGATCCAGGATGTCGCCCTACAAGAAGGATAGTCCAAAGTTTGATGGAACAAATTTTAATCTATGGAAAGGTCGCATGAAGTGTCACTTACAATGCATGGGAATGGCATACTAGACCATGGTTACAGTATAGTATGTATGTCCACAGAATGGTCCAAAAGCTCTAAATGAAATCACAAATGTTGAAAACAATCTGCAAACTAGAGAAGCTCTTCTAAGCGCATTATCTGATTCAGAGCTCTCAAATGTTATTGACTTTCCAACTGCTTTTGATATTTGGAAAAAATTGGAACTTTTGCATGAAGGAGACCAATACGTTAAATGTGCAAGGTTACAGAGTCTGAAAGGGAAATTTGAAAAATTGAAGATGAGAGATGATGAAAATATTACAACTTTTATGCCAAGAGTAAATGAGCTTGTTTGTAGAATTAGAAATGCTGGTGGAGTCTTGGATGAAAATGAGATTGTTGGAAAAATTCTCAGATCCCTTCCTACCTCTTACAAAATCAAGGTTGTTGCCATTGATGAATTCAGAGCCCATACAACTGTCACAAGAGACCAATTGGCTGGCAAATTGGCTGCATTTGAAATGACCGAGTTTGGAGATGATCCCCCCAAGACTGAATCTGCATTTAAAGCTAGTGCCTCTGTAAAAGGTAAACAAAGGTTTGATCTGGGAGAGAACTCATCAGGGAAACTGTCATGGTATGAAAAAGCAAGAAAAGACCTAGAAGAAGAAGAAGTAGAAACTGCTCAACTTGAAGCCCTTATTGCAAAGAGACTACCAAGAGGATCCAGTAAGTATGAAGGAAAATTGCCTTTTAAGTGTTTTAACTGCAATAAGATTGGTCATTTTGCCTCAAAATGTCTGGAAAGATTTTCAAGGCCAAATCCTAACAGATCAAGGTTCCAAAAGAATTGTTACTATGTTCATGAAGAAGATGATAATAAAGGAGTAACAGATGACGAATCAGAGATTGGAAACAAATCCGGAAGTGAATGGGTGTTTGTTGCCATCAAAGAAGAAGAACCAATATCCTCTGTATCTGTCAATCATAAAGTTGTAGAAAGAGCCCTGGCTGCCCAAGTTGAAGAAAAGGATGATTGGGTCATTGACAGTGGTTGCTCTCACCATATGACAGGTGACAAAAATAAGTTCATAGATTTGGAAAGGTATGAAGGATGAGTGGTGAAGTTTGGTGATAATTCTGTTAGTAGAATCAGAGGAAGAGGAACTATTTCTTTTGATGGAAGGAACAAAACCGGTAATATTCTATATGTTGAAGGCTTGAAGCACAATCTTCTCAATCTTGGTCAGTTGGTGGACAAAGGCTATGATCTCCGGTTCAAGAATGGAAAATGTAAGATCTTTGAAAGCTCCGGAACAGAGATTGAATGCGGTACCTAAACTAAAGGAAATATCTTCCACTTGGTTGGCACTGGTAAAAGTTGATTATTTGTTCAAGTTGATCAGAGTTGGTTATGGCATAGGAGAATGTGTCATGTGAATTTTGATAATATCATCAAGATAGGCAATACTCAGGCTGTAAGAGATCTTCCAAAATTGGTGAAACCTACCAATAGCTTGTGCAAAGAATGTCAGCTGGGTAAGTTGAGAAGAATCACATTCAAGAGTAAGGAACTATCTTCTACCAGATTATTTGACTTAGTTCATACTGACCTTTGTGGCCTGTCAAGAATCAGGAGTATGCAAGGTGATAGATACTTCATGCTACTAATTGATGACTATTCCCAGATGATGTGGGTAACTTTTCTGAAAGAGAAATCAGAAGCTTTTGAGAAATTCAAAATATTCAAGGCTATGGTAGAGAATGAAACCGGATTGAAATTGAAATGTCTGAGGTTTGATAGAGGTGGAGAATTCACATCCGGTGAGTTCATAGAGTTCTGTGAGAAACATGGAATAAAGAGACAGTTGTCTGCTCCTAGGACTCCACAACAGAATGGAGTAGTGGAAAGAAAGAACCAGACCATACAGGAAGCTTGTAGGACCATGATGATGGAAGCAAATGTTCCTCATATCTATTGGAGAGAAGCTGTCAGCACTGCAGTCTATACTCTCAATCGAGTTCAAATCAGAAGCAATACTAGTAAGACTCCTTATGAACTTTGGTTTGGCATCACTCCTACTGTAAGGTATTTCAGAGTTTTTGGTAGCAAATGTTACATTAAAAGAGATGAAGATCTAGGAAAGTTTGATGCTAGAAGTGATGAAGGAATATTCTTGGGTTACTCTACTCAAAGCAAAGGATACCGATGTTATAACAAAAGACTGAGAAAGATGATAGAAAGTACAAATGTGAAGGTTGATGAGGGAATTGAGAAACCCTCAAGGTTTTATGAATATGATGAAGATGATTAGAATGGTGTTCTAACTCAAGGATCCCAAGCCTCATCTATTAGTCAGATTCAAGCTAATTCAGTAAACCAGGAAGAAGAAATGAGTCTCAATGAGCCTGATCAAGAATCAAAAGTGCAAGAAATTCCTAAAGTTCCCAAGTATGTAAGACTGAACCACTCTGAAGATCAGATCATAGGTGATAAAAACAAAGGAGTACTAACAAGAAGGAGAATTGCTCAAGATTCAGAAGAGAATTGTTTGATTTCAAAGATTGAACCTAAGACAGTGAATGAAGCTTGCAATGAGGAAAACGGGACTAAAGCAATGGAGGAAGAGCTGGTGCAAATAGAAAAAAATCACACTTGGGATCTTGTTCCCAGACCTAGAAACAAGAATGTGATTGGAACTAAATAGGTCTTCCAGAACAAATTAAATGAAGTTGGCGAAGTAATCAGAAATAAAGCCAGACTGGTCTGCAAGGGCTACTCTCAAATAGAAGGAATTGATTTTGAAGAAACTTTTGCTCCAGTGGCAAGAATTGAAGCAATCAAATTATTTCTTGCCTTTGCTGCCTTCAAGGATTTCAAGGTATATCAGATGGATGTCAAGTCTACTTTTCTAAATGGTGACTTGGAAGAAGAAGTGTATATAGAGCAACCAGATGGATTTCAGTTGTCTGATCATGGTGATATGGTCTGCAAGTTGAAGAAGGCACTGTATGGATTAAAGCAAGCCCCAAGAGCCTGGTATGAAAGATTGGATAAGCATCTTTTGAAGATTGGTTTCAACAAAGGTACTGCTAATAGTAACTTATATTTCAAAATTGATCATGAAATCATCTTGATTGTTGAAGTATTTGTTGATGATATCATCTTTGGAGGAAGAGATAGTATGTGTAAAATTTTTGCAAATCAAATGAAAAGTGAGTTTGAGATGTCTATGCTTGGTGAAATGAATTTCTTCTTGGGTCTGCAAATTACTCAAACAAAGAAAGGAATCTTCATTTCTCAGACCAAATATGTGAATTGTTGAAGAAATTTGGGATGGAAGATTCAAAGCCAATGAATACTCCCATGGCAACCGGATATAAGTTGAGCGAAGATGGTGACTCTCCTAAGGTAGACCAGACAAAGTACAGATCAATGATTGGAGGATTGTTGTATCTCACTCAAACTAGACCAGATATTATGCAAGTTGTTGGTCTTGTAGCTAGATTCCAAGCTGATCCTAGAGAATCCCATGTCATGGCAATCAAGAGGATTTTTATATATCTAAAAGGGATGGTTGAGTATGGTCTATGGTATCCTAGAGATCATGATTTCTCTCTTCATGCATATACAGATGCTGATTGGGCAGGAGATGTGGATGACTGGAAGAGTACCAGTGGTGGAGCATTCTTTTTGGGGAAGAGATTGGTTACTTGGCTAAGCAAGAAACAAGAGGCAATATCTCTGTCTACAACTGAAGTAGAATATATTGTAGTAGTAGGTAGTTGCACTCAAGTTTTGTGGATGAAGCAGATGCTAAGAGATATCAAAGTAGAGTATGAGGAACCTATCACAATCTTCTGTGATAATTCAAGTGCTATAAGTATATCTAAGAATCCGGTGTTGCATTCAAAGACTGAACACATATCCATCAAGTTTCACTTTTTGAGAGAGCAAGTGAACAAGAATGAAGTCAGATTGGAGTTTGTACCCTCCAAGGATCAGATTGCAAACATCTTTACTAAACCTCTACCTAAGGACTCTTTTGAGTATCTCAGGGAGAAGTTAGGGGTTATTGCCCCTCTGGGGATGAACTAAGGTGCACTGAGGTGCATCAGTCCAGTGGATATCACAGTCATATCTTGTGATCCGGATAGATGGGAGTTGCTACTCAGGGGGAGCAGTAGGTATGATTCTAAAGTGTTGGAATTGAAAGTATGTGCCCTTTGCCATTGATGTCAAAGGGGGAGAGAAGACACGTGAAAAACAAGTGGTTGCTGATCAAAGGTGGAGCAATAAAGGAAGAGAAGACATGTGAATGGTTGTTGCTGATAGGGGGAGCTATGACAGCCAGAAGAAGTTCTTGTCTTGATGGTTAAAATAGTTTTTCACATCTTATGTTGCCATCAATGAAAAAGGGGGAGATTGTTGCAAGTATGGGCCTAACTGGTATTGTCATTGGTGTCAACAGACTCTTGTTGCATTAATGATAAGGTTTGGATGAGCTGTGAGCTGTTGAGAAAATTAGTCTCAATTAGGAACAGTGAAGAACAGTGATGACTGAAAGGTAAAAGTCCAAGATCAGAGGATACGGATTATAGGGTTTGAAGATAAGTGTCTGTAGGAGATCCAGTAGAGATTTTAGAGGTCCGCATGAAGATATGAAGAAGTTGTGGCCGCTCAAGTAAAACCAGTTTCGGTAGGTGTTCAGAGGTGACAGAGAGTAACAAGAAAGGTCCGGTGAGATCCGGAAATGAAGTTTCCAGTTCTACGGATTTGAGGGAGTGCTGAGGAAGTCTTTGTGGTGTATCAACTCCATTAGTTTGTGGTTTGAAGGTCCGTAAGCATCTATTCCTTTGTGACAGTAATGATAGACTGTGTTCTTGAGGTTTCGGATGAAGGAGAGAAGGATTTCAGTAAGCATAAGAAGTGTGGATGTTCTTGGTGATTCAGGCAAGCTTGTGGAGGTCTTTGGATCGTATCCAATTCGTGTTGATGGTCTGCATTGAAGTTGGAACTCGCAATTGAAGAGTAACTTTTGGATGATAGTGTTCTTCTTGAGATAGGCCGACTGGATGAGTTATGCATCTGGCGAATAATCTTATTAATGTTTGTCGACTTAGATGAACATTCCTAAGTCGATGCCGTGTATAAATAATAGATTACGAAGTCAGTTTGAAGTTGTCCTTGTGGTGATGAGAGTGTGGTAGCGAGGAGGAGAGCGAAAGGCAGAACAGAAGTATTGGGCTTAAATGGAACTGATTCAAGCATGGTGAAGATGCTATTCTCTAGTTCATGTATGTGATATTTATTTCTTTGTAGACAGTGTGTCTCTTGTAGGTAGTGAGCCTCTTGTGAGTAGTGTGCTCGAGCAGTGAACCCTAATTGGCATGTGCCATTTTGTTCTTTCTATTCTTCTAAGAGAGAATACAATCTTGGGTTAATCACCCTGTGGTTTTTCCCTTAACCGGGTTTTCCACATCAAAATCTTGGTGTCTCATGTGTTGATATGTTTCTACTCTTGATTTGAATGCATTATGGTTTATGGTTAATATACAGCTAATCAGTAAAGTGTTTAATTGGAGAAAGTTTTGAACAACTGATTCACCCCCCCTCTTAGTTGTGTGCCCTAAATCTAACAATTGGTATCAGAGCCGAGGTCACGGGTTCAAACCCCGCGCTTGTGCTTGGGGGGGGATTGTTGCAAGGTGTGACCCTTGGTCTTCTTGTTCAGTGCTACGCTGCGGTGGTTTGTGACAAGGGCTTAACATCCTCCCGTGCTTGTTAAGTCAAGTGGTTGTATCAGGCATTAATAGGTCGATCTTTTGGTGCAACGACAACTAACAGATGGAAGGATTGGAAATGGTTCCCGAACACCCCTTTCAAAAATTATAGGTTGGGCATAAAGGTTATTTGTGCATTTCACCACATATGCCGATGGTTGAGCAGCCCAATCATCATTGGCATCTTTAATCCTCTATTAGAGTCTGGCACCACTAATTCTAGTGTATTTGGTCTGTTGCGTTGGAGCCCAAACTTACCCATTTTGTTTGGTGTATTCTTTATCAAGGGCTCCCAATGGGGGCTCATCTTGTTCATATGGGCATTGCATGCCCTCAATGTCCTTTTTGTGGATAGCTTGAAAGAATCAAGCATTTGTTTTGGTTTTTCCCCTGGACTCAAGTGGCCTTGAATTGGATTCATGATTTTTTTTAGCCATTTAGGCCCGCCCCTTTCTCTTGGCATGTGGTTCTGTTATGACTAGCCTAACCTCCCATTCAAATACACCCAAATTTGGCATGCTTTCAAGGTAGAGATTTTATTTAGTATTTGGAAGGACATAAATGTTGCTTTGTTTTCCAATTGCATTGTAGATGTTCAATTCTCTCTATACACTAAAGCTATGATTTTCTCTAAAGTGTTAATGCATATTCAAGTGCAAGCTCACAAAGTTATACTTGAGGTCACTCATTTACATGAGTTGCTAAATCATTGGGGAAATGCCCCCTACATTGTGGCTAGGGTTTTGTTGGATTCTAGTTCTCCTTCTAGAGGTCAAAGGTGTGGACGCAACCTAATGCACTAACAAAGTTTAATTTAAGCACAATGATTATAGAGTTGCTATGGTGTTTAAAATAAGTTTATGAGAATTTTTATAAAAATGAAGAAGAAAACACTTCTACAAACAAAATGGTACTAAAATAATTAAGGAAATATTTTTTAAGTCCAAGGAGGATGTTAGAAATCCTAATTCTAACCTCACTTTTCTCTCATATCACTACATTGACAATTAGCAAAAGAATGTTGGAAATTAAATATATAGGCTTGTAATTATAGCTTTCTAGATAGACTTTAGAGTGTGGAGAATGAACAATATGGAAACACAATAATATTAATTTATATAAGTTTGGATGAAATGTGTAAATGGTATTATCAATGGGAAGTCAAACTTAAGGTAGAGTGTTGCAATATTAAAGTTGCCCTTGCCTCCACCAAGTATCACTTGAGTGACAGTTCTAGCATTATGTTTTGGAGCAATCATAAAAATATTTAATATATATAAAATAATTCATACAATTGCATTTATTAATATATAGTAGTCTAGAATATTTTGACATATGTAAGCATATGTAAAAGGGTCAAGAATAATATAGAGTTATCTAAAATGTATTTGGTATAAAATTGAAATTAACAATAAATATAATACATGAAAAAAATATAGAATAATAACAATAACATTTTGTAAAATTTCTTGTGAAGGAAATAAGGCCCCTGGGCTGGACGGTTTTCCCCCCTTCTTTTTTCAAGAGTTTTGGAGTATTGTGGAAAAAGATGTGGTTGAAGCAATTAGGGAATTCTTTGGCAATAGAAGACTTCTCAAAGAGATGAATTCCACTTTTATTGCTCTTATCCTGAAAAAACATGGAGCTAATACTTTTTCTGACTTTAGACCCACTAGCTTGTGTAATTTTGTGTACAAGATTTCCTCGAAGGTTCTAGCATCCAGACTCTAGGTTCTTCTTTGTAAGATAATATCTCCTCGACAAAGCAGTTTTGTTCCGGGAAGGCAAATTCTGGACTATATAATCATGATGCATGAGAATATCCATTCCTTACTGGAGAAAAAGAAAGAGGGATTCTTTCTTAAGATAGACCTCATGAAGGGTTATGACAGAGTGAACTGGAGATTCTTACTGAAGGTTTTATCTAGATTCCAGTTTAGCCAAAAATTCATGGAGATTGTTTATCAGATGATCGCTTCACCTAAGTTTTTAGTGTTAGTCAATGGGTCCCCATCGAGGTTGTTCAAGTCCTCTCGTGGGATAAGATAGGGAGACCTGATCTCTCCGTTCTTGTTCATCATAATGGCTGAAGTTTTGGGATGCAACATCTCTAAAACTATTGTGAAAGGATCCATCCATGGGGTGAAACCTACGTCGACTGACCAATCTTGTTCTCATCAGCAATTTGTTGATGATACTATCATAATGGGAGAAGCCTCGGTGGCTAAAGCTAGAAACTTCAAAAACATTCTCCAGAGATATGAGGAAGCTTTGGGTCAAAAGGTTAGCTTACCTAAGAGCACGATGTTTTTTTTTAATACATCAGAGCAAAGACAAGCCAAAATTGCTAAAATCCTTAATTGTAAGATGGGACTCTTTCCTTCCACTTACCTTGGTTTACCTCTATATGAGAAGAAGGTTTTGGAGACTTTTTGGTTAGGTTGGTCGATCGCTTCCATGCTAAGCTGACTAGCTAGAAGGGAGCTCTTTTAAGCCAAGCTGGAAAGATCCAGTTGATTAAATCTACTTTGTAGAATATGCCGGTGTACGTCATGAGTCTTTTTAAAATGCCAGGGAAGTACATGGAGAAGATCAAGCAGATACAAAAGAAATTTTTATGGGCTAGCATAGAAGAGAAAAGGAAGTTACCTCTGGTGGCTTGGGACCTAGTGTGTTGTCCGAGGAAATAGGGGGGTCTTGGAGTTAGAAAAATCAGAGTGTTCAATCAAGCCTTAATGGATAAGGTGGCTTGGAGACTGATCAAAGAGAAGAACGAATGGATGGTTATTATGAGTAAGAAGTATCTCAATGGAAACCTTAATTTCAAGGAAGTCTTAGATATGGAGAAAGAAATGTTACCAGTTGGTTCTAACATATGGAAGATCATAGTGGATAGCAGAAACATAATTAGGAAATGTATAAAATGGAAGGTTGGAAATGGGAATTCTATTCAGCTGTGGGAAGACTTGTGGAATGGGGATAAGAAGTTAGATGATCTAGAGTGGACCAGACTTGTGAAGGATATCCGCATTAGAACCTTGGGGAGGAGAGTTGTGGATTATACAGAGCATGGAAAATGGAAGAATCTTCTTGAGATCAATCCCAGTCTTAAAGACCTTTAAGTTTTTCTCTCTTGGTTCCATCTGCCAAGTTCTCAGTCTGAGGATGAGGTGGTATGGAGCTCTTCCTCATTAGGGAATTTCTTTGTGGCCTCTAGGTTTGAATTGTTGTACCCTGATCAGGAAGTTGCTCCTTTCTGGGCCAATCTCTGGATGGCTGATCTTATTTCAAAAATTAATATCTTTTTCTAGATTTTAGCTCAAAATGAGATCCTAACCATTAACAACTTGTGTAAACATGGTTTTTCTATTCCTAATAGGTGTGATTTATGCTTGAACCAGCTAGAATCTATGGTCCACTTGATGATCGGATGTGAGTTCTCAAGAGAAATATAGGCCAAGATCCTCTCTTTATGGAACTTAGGTTGGGTTTCCCCCAACTCCATTAAGGACCTCGTCACCCAGTGGAAATCTCCTTCGTGGAATTCTTCTCTTAGGTTCCTCTAGGCCTTAACCCTCCCCCATGTGGCGTGGGGAGTCTGGAAAGAAAGGAATAACAGGGTTTTCCGTGAAACCACTTTATCAGCTGACGGGGTGCTGGAGAAAGTCAAAAGAGTGATCAAGGAGAACTTCAACCAAGGTATGATGGATAAGAATCAAAAGGATCTAAATGATAACATATCTAGTTATGATAAGTAGGTGGCCTCAAACTAGGGCTTAATGAATGATATCTTGATCTCGTATAAGAAGATTAAGAAGGCTAGAGATCAGGTTAAATGGAAGATCCCACCTAGAGTGGCTAAAGGGAATCTTGGGCCGACTGGAGGTGAGGGAGTTTTAAAAGATGATAGAGGTAGGTTTATTTTGACTATGGCACTCCCACTAGGCATCCAGTCAAATCACTATGTCGAAGCTATGATGGCCTACCATAGCATAAAGCTTGCCTATGATAGAGGTTATAAGAAGGTCTAGATTGAGGGGGATTCCCTCAATATTGTTGAAAGTATTAAGGAAATTCAACCCCCTAGTTGGACTATTGACATGATTATTAAGGATTCCATCTATTTGATTAAATCCTTTGAAAATGTTTTAATATCCCATATATTCTGGGAAGGAAATGGACTTATAGATGCCATCACCACTGAGGAAGTGACTTCCTATGACATCATAAGGTATGATAAGCTATCTCAAATGCCAAGTAAGGTGAAAATCTTTGTGATAAATGAAGGTAATTATAATAATTACAACTTGGATTCTGAGTGTTAATTTCATGATAACTCTCTAGCTCCCTGCATGCTTTCTAGCTAGGATTTACACCTTGTAGGTTAAGACTTGTAAAGTGTTGTCTTTTGCATTCACTGGAGTCTTCTCAAAGAGACGTTAGGAAAGAGATGGATATGGGAGGAGACAGGAATAGGATCAAGCCGTGTTCTTGTGATAGGGTCTACAGGTAGCCCCATCTATGGAAGATTATGTAGGAAAGGGGGCTTGTGCTCCTCATGGAGAAGCTGTGTGACTCGGATCCTGTAGCTACTAACATGTTTGCTAAAGGGTGGTGGGGAAGAAAGGTGAGAGCATATGGTATGGAAATTGAAATCTTTGAAGAGTTTTTAGCTGGGATTACTGGTCTGTCTATGGAGGGAAGGAAGTTCTTTAGGGACAGGAAAGCAAGGGAAGAAGGGATGAAAGCTTTCTTCAAGGGCAACAAAAGGAATGCATTGGTTAAATTCAAAACTGGTGGGTATAAGAGGAAGTCAATCAAACCCATATGGGGGGAAGTTGTTGAGATTCTCATGCGAGATGTGGCCCTAGAAGGTAGGTTTTGTTGAACACCCAGAATAGTGAGAGGAGGGGTGAATCAATATTCTATTAAAACTTTTACTTATTAAATCATTAATCCATTTGCCACATTTGATAACAACAAAGCAAATTAAGCACAAAAGAAGCAACCACAAAGCATCATACATAAACACCATGATTTTTACATGGAAAACCCTAAATAGGGAAAAACCACAGTGAGTGTTAGCTTACAATAATTATGTAATAACAATACCAAATTACAAGAAGGCTCATTGCGCAAAGAAATGCTCACTGCAAAAAGGCTTACTGCCTAGAGAAAGAGATAAAGGAAGAAGAATGACTCACTACCAAAATGAACTGCTCTGATTGCATCTAAGAATGCATGGTTATAGTTCTAATAAAGCTCAAAAATACTATCTCAAAACTCTTCGTCTTGACTACTCTGTTTCACTGCTTTGCTTTTACATTAAGCAATATCTCTCTTCTTCTGCTCTTGTCATCTGCACTATACTTCACATATCACACATATATTCATATTCATATCACATCACTCAAACACCAAATTTGATCACATATATATATATCTGCAATACTTGAAATCTTTATATTAGGTTGTCCTAATAAGGTGTACTGTGTAGTCATGCCTTATGTAACTTGTCGACCCAAATTCATTCACCAAAATTCACAGCGCACCCAAATAACATTTGAAATACCTTCTCATATGTCAACCTCAACTGTTCCACCACTTAGTCCATTATGTTCTAAACAATAGAACTTACATCATATAGATTAAAACTTATCTTGTCAGACTACATCTTTTACTACGGACCACAGGATTTGCTCAGAAACATATCAAAGACTCTTCAGACATCATAAATCATACCTTTAGAATTGCAAAGCAAAATGTCTTTTTGTGGCAAAATGCAGACCATCAGAACTTAGACCCTGTCACAGTTAAATTCTGTCAAGCCATGTAGTGATACTTAGTAGCTTATAATTATCTTTCTGGTGGACTTCAGAACATGGAACTCTAGATTTAGACACTTCATACAAGTGTTTACAACAAATCAAAACCACATATCAAGATATACAACATTGGAGGAATGTGGACCAAATCAACTGAGTGTTTTGTTCTGAATAGCACTATATTTTGCTCTGTCTAACTTAGCGTGTTTGAGGATATGCTTCTGATACTTATCAGGGGCTAAAATCTTAGATATAAGAGTAATTAAGGACTGCAAACAACATTCCATAACCGCATGATCTGATCTTCAACTGTGGACCAATTCCAATCCAAATATTGTCTCTCTGTCACTATCTATGTATACTACCAGTACGAAGTCAAAATGACAAAGTCTTTTTCATCGGACCAAAATCTTTGTCACAACCTTAATCCTTTTCTTGTTTCCATCAATGACAACACCTTAAAACATCATGCACAATCATTTATCATCATACTAGTAGCATCTCTCTCTTAATGATGTTTGCCAAGTTGCCAACAGGTTCACTATTGTTTACAATTACCACTTCATTCTCTTAAACCATTTCAGGCATCATTTATTTGTGCCTTTCCATTCTATCTATTAGCTTAAATAGAATTTTCTTTAAATAAACATCAAAGAAATCCTAGGATACTGATTATGCATGAGGGCCTAATTTTGCTCATAATGGAGCATATTAAAGCCATGGCTCATATGGCTGAGGTGAAGGGTACCGCTGAGAAAAATGAGAAAAAAGGTAAGGTCCCCATTGTTGATTATTCTACCTCCACAGAAGGTGAGACTATGGGAGATGATACTAACCTTGACTGGGTTGGGGAGGACTCTGTGGAGGTTCTCCCCACTCCTCTTTCCTCTGAAATGGAGGAGAAGGGTAACTTGAAAAATGAAAGAGGACTAGTGAGAATAAGGCTCCAACCTAACATGGCAAAATAGGGGACTCTTGGTCTATTGATAACAACGGGGAGGGACTTGGCAATGAAGGGTTAATAGAGAAGAAAGGGGGAAATCAAAGGAAGGGTAATAAGAAGAAGGGAAAACAAAGCACTAAAGATGTGGAGACAATTGAGAAGAAGAGAACATGGGAGAGAGGTAAGAAAATTTATAAACTTAAGCTGAGAATGGGGAAGGCTGAGAACCCTAAAGGTCAAGGTGAGGGTTTGGTTATGGAGGATCCTAGGATCTATGTCCCTTTTCCTCCTATTCCAGATCCATGTAACAAGCTCCTTGAGAAATTCCAATTCCTTGTGTCTTCTGCGTTGAATAGGGAAGAGCTTTCTAAAGCTTTGGATATGGTGAAGGATGTTGTCAATGACTAGCACAGGTTAACTAAATGGTTCTTTTTTGAGATAAATAGGATCAACATCAAATTGACAGAAATTTAGCAAAGGTTGGTAAGGGGAGTCGAGATAGATGACAAAATGATGAGGAAATTTAGATGTCTTGGGAGGCCATTCCAAAGGTCAACCAAATGGAGAAGGATCTGGTCTCTCATTTCTAAGACCATGATACCCGCTTAAGCAAGGTACAAAGTGAAATGAATGACATGAACAAAAATCTGGAAAGGATGCTTGAAATTAGTAAATGCACAATTTAGAATAGTGCAGAAGGCATTCGCATTCTTACAAAGAAGCTTAAGGAGCTGAGGGAGGAACACATGATGGGTAAGGGGGAAGAAATGAATGCTGAAGGTAAGCAACTGAACATTGGTAACAAAGGAAAACAAGGCAAAAGTACTAAGCAGGGGGACCCAAGTTCCATAACTAGAGGTAGTAAAAAGAAGAGCTTCCAGGAGGAAAAGGACAAGCTTCTTGGCTTTGCTAAACTTCACGAAGAATTCTACAAGTAGGAGTTGGCTGCTGTGGAAACTCTTAAGAGTATGTGATCATGCTGATGGGTTCTAGGTGGATGGATGGATGGTGGACTTTACTATGTTTGTTGTTAGTATAGTTTACAACTATATCTAGGCTCTTTTCCTCTTTTTCTATGTTTTTTGATGTTTGGCCACTATCCTACAATGTTTAATCTTTGGGGCAGCTTATGGTTGTTGGGTTTTGGGGTCCCTTCAAAACCCATTTTACCCCTTTAATCAAAAACATTTTGTAAAATTTCTCATTATTTTATATATGCATTTAGAACACTAATATAGGTTTTATAATATTAATTAAAAATAATACATTTAAATTAAAACATAGCACATACAAATTTCCATCAGGTAAATTTTCATTTTAATTATTCAAACTACTCAATAATAATTGAAAACAATTCTTTATTTATAAAAAATGAGAAACTAATAAAAATTATATAAAATTTAAAATTAATAAAAAAAATTTAGATAAATGTACGTACGCTATACATACTAGAGAAGAAAAAATATATACCTCACTTTATTTTATTGCCTACCAAATAATCTCCTCCATCATTCTTATTTTATTATAGTCTTCTAAGAATATATTTTATTCTTTAACTATTAAAGATTGTTTTCTCAACTATAATTAAAAAGAATTGCCATGCTTAAATAATGTATTTAATTCTTTAGTTATTAACGATTATTTTCTCAATGATTAAGTTTTTAGAGTAAAATAATAGAATACAAAATCCTATTATGATAGTTTAAAGGAAAATCCTATTATTTTTAGAGTAATTCTATTATTTTGCCCTAAAAACTGGAATATTCTAACTTTATGGAAGTTGTCTTTTCCCTCAACAATCTACTTTTACTTAACAACTATGGTTGATGAGCATCATTATTAAATTTGTTTTAAATTTATTTGTACAGTAGATGTTAAATTTCTATGCTACGTAACAGAAGGAAGAGGCAGAGTTATGGTAAACAAATATTTTTATGTTGTAATCCTTCACTTCACAATAAAAATCCTATAATGGACTATAATTTTATGACACTTTAGAATCCAAATAACAAACTATCTCATATGGTGAGACAATTGTATAAGATAGTTTAAAAATTTTCAAATATTTTATTGGCTATGTAAAGCTCATAAAGAAAATAATGCCCAACACATGTGGAGTTTCTTTGAAGTTGGACATGCTATAGGAGAGCATGATGGAGCTAGAACATGTGTGAAAAGATCTATTTCCAAGGATTAGCTAAAATGTGTGGATGTAATGAGATTTAAAGATACATGTGTAGTTATGGATTGGTGAAATAAAAAAATATCTACAAGATCTAATCAAAACTCAAAAGTTTGAATTTCTTTTGGTTAGTTGAAGAAGAAAACATTCTACAACAACATGATTGTGAGACAATTAGTGGATCAATAAAATTACATTCATTTAAGAGTTCAAATGCAAGCACATGGACTATATGTAGTAGAAAGCTTGCTTATATTTGTCAACTTTGTATTGGAGGTGTGTGGGAAGCATGTCAAAATATAGAATGGGTTGAAGAATAACAACATATAACCCTAACACCTATACAAACATATGATCAATATGAGATGGAGTTTGAAGAGGATAACCAATTTTTGGCATCAGATGACTATGATTGTATTTTAGACCTTGTATAATAAAGTTCATTTAGAAGATCTAGAGTTTTATTAAATTGTTTAGTGATCTATTTTCTATATGTATGTAATTCTTTGAATTATTTCATCTCCTACTTAATTGACTTATTAAACCTTTTTGTAGGACATACGTATGTTGTTTTTACACCTAAGGGTAACGAAGAGGGAATAAAGTATTAGTTGGCACACTATGTTGAAACAAAACATCAATTGTTAGAGCCTAGAGTAGATGATGATAACTATGAGTATGCAACATGTTTTGTGGTTTTTGTTGGTACTTGGATACAAAAATATTTAATGAAGAAGAATGGTTTGCTTGCATTTGAAGATTATGAAACACATAATATAATTGTATACTACTCACGTTTGGCTATGGCAACAAATATATAATTTGTGAGATATCAAGGGAAACCTATTACAAAAGAGTTATAGATGCTTTCTATGGAAGAGTATGAGGCAATTAGAGATGCATTACAAAACAAAGAGAATGTAGATGGTTCAAGATGGAGTAAGTTTTAAATAGTTTGTAAGTATGTAGAACCAAACTCTTAATCTTTATTTTTTGAGCAAGTTATCTAATTTCCTTTCTTTTTTTAATATATTGATACTAATGTATCTCAATTCACATATACATTAGAGAGATTTTGAAGTATAAATATATACTTATAGTTATTTTACTTCAAAATCCATCTAATGAGGGGTCAGATGAGCTTCCACCTTCATAGGATGGGTCTTGTCAGTAGAGAATATGTTTAATCTCAAAGCTGAGAGTAGTCCATTCCCTTATTTAATTGACTGTGCATTGCCCTCTTACAAAATTAGAACTAATTGCATGTCACCTTAAGCCATCCCCTAACTACATTCCAAAAATTAGGTAAGCAATTTAGTTTAATAACTTTGGGATTTAGTTTAGTAAGTTTAAAATTAAGTAAATAGTTAATTGATTTAGTATTATGCCTTTATAAAATTAGTAAGTAATTGCATGTCCCTTTAATCCATCGCCTAACTATGTTATTATTTTAGTTTATTTGTCTATATATCATAAAAACACATTCTAAATATCTTACTTTTCGATAGATTTATTGTATCTATGTGCTTTCTCTTTTTGGTTTGTCTCACTCTTCTCCCTGTTGTATGCAGGTAAATTTTGTAAACATTAAACCAGATAATACATTCTTGGTTCTCTTCCTATGGACAATGTAATTACACTTTTTTTAATACAATATGGGTGATTTATCATGTTTTTTAAAAAAATTATAGTTAATTTTTGAATCTTCTATTTTTTTTTACAATGTCATTCGGCCGTACAATTGGATATAGTATTATTCTAGTACCCATCTAGAACATTTTGAATTTTGAGTTCATCAGGACAAGATAATAGCATGGATAGATATGAAGCATGGGGAACACCCCTTTTAAGTATTGAATCCAAGCATCTTGTACTTTTTACATGTGAGAGAAATAAGAGCATAGTATTTAGAGAAATTAAATAGAAATAGTTACAACTTATTGGATAAGAATGTAGGGTTCCTTAATATTAGGGAATTTTTTTTGAAAATTTCTATTAAATAATTATTAATATTTATTTCTTTTTATTGTGCCATTATAATTCATTTATGAATTGTTATGAATTTTGGTACTATGCTTTGACTAATTAGAACTTAAGAATGTAATTGTAGTTTTCCTACTTGGAATCTTGGTTTCAAAACATCATTTTTGAAACATTTTATTACTTGGATTAAATCTTAGTTCCAAAACATCAATTATATTAACTTAAAGATGCATAATTAAATATATAAATTTTGGTACTATAAAAGTTTATATCAAATCAAATTATATATTCATATGAACATTACACCTTGACCATAATGCTTGTTGTGAAGGTGTAAATTTGCATATGAAGAAGAATGAAAGAAAATAAACCAAACAACAATATACCTTCCTTCGCAAACAAATTTGACCTCACCGATTGAGCGTATTGAAGTGCACCTGAACTCCAATTGATTTGTTCCTTCAATATTTGTGAATATGTGGATTGCTCAGCTCGATAGCATAACTTTGATCTCCCAAAATGAATGAAATGCAATAGTGCAAGTTTACGAAAATGAGAGATGTTTGTGAGAGCTAGAAGAAGTTTTATTTATATATTTCTAAAAATGAATATCAATTGTGGAAAATGATTGGGGTGATCAATGGTTGAAATGGAATGAGAGAATTAGATAGATGAGAGAGTGACAAGTGTCCTTGTCCTCTCATGAATTAGGGGAGTTAAACAAGTTTGATTAGTGAGTTGACTGAATTTATTGATTCATTAACTAAATTGATTGATTAGTCAACTAAATTTATTGACCTGTTATCTAAATTGATTGATTAGTTAATTGATTTGATTGATTAGTCAACTGAATTGATTTACTTGTTATCTAAATTGATTGATTAGTTAACTAATTTGATTGATCAGTTAACTAATTTGATTGATTAGTTTACTGATCTGATTGAGAGTGATTGAGGGACTGATGAGAGAGAATCATGGTGAGACAAGAGTGAATTATGGTGAGAGGAAAATATGGAGGAAATTAAATAATTTAATTATTTAATCTTTGGTGCACATGGATAATATTGGAAGATAAATAAAATATTAATTTTATTTATTTGTGGTGAAGAAAATAGAAATTAATTTGTTTATTTAATTAATGTAGAAGAATAAGGTAAAGTGATAATAGATAAAATTAATCAAATAACAAAGAATTATTTAATCAATGTGAAGGTATGGCATATGAATAACTGAGTTGGGAAGTGAGGCTAATTTTAGGTGTCTACACTTGTATAATAGGAATGCTCAAAAATCACTTGTAAAATGGTTTAGATTGTGATTCTAAGTGGAAATGTCAACATATAGTTTAGTCCAAGCATCCAAAACCATATACATGAAATTTAGTTTGAAAGTCCAAAATATATACACATGAACAAGAACTAGTCTACATGAAATATATACATATGTATCAAATAAAGGTGAGATCATAAAAATGAAATAGTCTACAAAATAAATGTATGTATTAAATACATGAGATCATAGAAATGTTAGGGATCATAAAAGCACATTTATACACACTAGGGTCTATCATAATTAAAATCAAGAGGCCTCTTAGTTACATGTGAACTAGAGGCTTTCCTACCTATAGTGCTAGTATCACCTCCTCCTGGTAAGAAGTCTCTTGTTCTAAACCTAGGAGACTACAAGAAAAATAAGCTTCAAATCAATTATATTCAAAATTACTCAAGTTCACATATTAAATTTAATCAAATATTTAAAACAAAATCATAAAACATGTAACCAATTGATGTAAACATAGTTCTACATATATATGCATGCCACTAGATGGTCATCATGTGCCTCCCTGAGCTAGTAGTGTACAAGTGATAATATATAGAAAAGGTGGAATGTGCAGATTTCTACATTTAAATAAAGGGAATTACACAAGTATTAAAAATGCAAGCATGTATTGAAAAGATCTAAATTGCATAAAATACTAGTACAAACCTCAAATGATGCAAAATATGGCCACTTATTATTCACTATACTTTCAGTCCCCTAGGCTATTACATTATCCTACATATATACTTTAAAGATTGAATTTAAAATTATAAAACTATATAAATTCTCAACCAAAATATATGTAATATGTACAAACTATTAAATTTATTTAACATGTATTTACAAACTTTTAAATTGGACATGATGCAAACTTGTACTATAAATAATTTGTACACACAAATGGCTCAAGAGCATTTGAGCCTGCAAGATCGGTGAGACCTTGCGGTTGTGACTCTGATGTGGAAATGTTATGACCTCCTAACTACTGTAAACTTGATTATGAATAATTATTAGAATTAAATATTAAATATTTTAAGGTTCTTCTAGGAGTTCACATCTTAGTTATTCTAAATGAATGTAAAACCTAATTAAATATAATTTTAAAGTTCTAATTACATTTAATGAGCTCTAGGTTAAGGGTAGTTTTTATTATACCATATAAGCTATCCTTAGATGTATAGCTATCAACACCAAATGGTCCAATTGAGAAGATCTACCCTTCATCTACACATGTGACAAACAATATGATTTTTTATCAATATTTGAAAATTACATGTGTATGTATGTAGCAATAATTCATATAACAAGTAGCATTAATTAATCTAACTTTTGAGAATTAAAAATAGATATAAATAAATTTATATATACATATGTACATTTAAAATGTCACATACCTGTGTAGAAGTAGGTGTATTTGTCAATAATAAAATAAACAAGAATGTCTCCTCTATTGCAGGCCTTTAAGTGGATGTGTTGAGAATATAAAAGGGTTGATTACAATTCCTACAGAAATGGGGCATTGGAATATACACTGGTATTAATGTGCATGCAGTGCTAGAAGGACCAACACTGTCTCCCCCATGCTCTCTACTAGTCTAAGTTACAAATTGGGTAGCCTAGTTAGTCAAATTCTTTGAGAGCCCACTCAATGCTCCTAGGACTTAAATCATCCCCTCTTGGTGAATGGGGGTAGGAATGGTAGCTGTAGGAGGAGCAACCAAAGGTACAATAGGTAGTTGTCAATTTGGATCAACATGTGCTCCAAGTCTATTGTGGCATGTCACCACTAACACTGTTGTGCAATTTTTGCACACCATATCAGAACATCTTTAATTATAGTGTGAGAGATTCAAGGATCCTTTAGAAGAGTCTAAGATTTAGTGGCATATTGATTCAGATGAAGATTCAGGCAAAGGAACACAACCACTAAATGAGGCTCATCACAAAAGAAGATACAAATAAGAGTCTGAGCCACCTGTATGGAAGCAAGACGTTGCAGGTATCGAGCAACAATAATTCCAAATGAATGTGCAGCCTCTAAAGGCATTCATCTTATAAAATCAAGGCCAATTTCAAAAGTGCGTCCATTTTCAGATGATAGCACATCCATATAGAAAGCACAGGCTCCATAAAATAATGGCGTGGAAGTCCATATCATGGTACTGCTAGCATACTGAGGCATTTAGAAAGAGAGCCAACATTTAAAGTCAAACCATGGGCATATCAAAGGTGCGCAGCCTGAAGAAGGTGCTCAGTCAAAGAAAAGTGCCACTAAAAACCATTGGGAAACTATGCTACATTTTTCAAAGTAATGTGCATATATTCAAAGCGTAGCCTCTCAAGAGTAAAACACAGCCCATTTAATAGTGATGCTCCAACATACAAGATTCTTAGCATGAAATAAAGGCACAAACATTCAATATTGGCGCAAGCCTAGAATGAAAAGGATGGCCGCCCATTTAAATGAAAGGGAAGCTATAAGATTACATGGTGCAACATCAAATATGAAGGTGCTGCCAAGAAGGAAACTTAGCTACATTGTAAGATGGCGCATCAAGATATAGGCCACATCCTCCAGCAAGGAATCCAACGCAGCCTCTAAAAAAGATTAAAGGACTTTTCAATAATGGTGAAGTCATGGCAAGACTCAGCAGCAAAAGTTGATACACAACACTATAGAAACAAAGGTGCCACCTTGGAGAAAACACAGCCTTTTCAAAGAATCAACATCAAATATCAAAGGTGGCCTAATATTCATCATGGTGCAGACCTCTCGAGTCTAGGCAACAGGCATAATAGCATAAGAATACCAGGCAAAGCTACATTGTAAGTGTTGGTAAGAGACACTGTGTGGCTTCATAAGTGTTGTCATTGATGGCAACAAAGTCTATCCCACACACCTACAGTACATAGTATGCCTATACCGGAAGTCAGATTGAAGATTATTTTGGTCCAATGAACAAGAACAGAGTATTTAACAAGGTTCGACAATCAGGTCTGGATCTCTTAGATGGTGTAACTTAGTAAGTTGTGGACTTGGACAAGTCAAGAGGGGTATCATGACTACTGTATTCCAAAGATTTAACCTCCAGTGATAAAGTAAGAAAAAGATATGAGCATTTGAGTGTTGGTTTCTAGTCAGGCAGAGCAGACAGAGGAAGAACTAATCGACAGAGTATCAGACTTCAATCCGGATGAGTAAAAGGTGTGGATCAAGCAACTTGTGGGATTATACATTGCTAGCCAACATGATTAATGACTTCTATGTCTATGTTTTTGATACGCATCACAAATCAAGCATGGATTCAGCAGATAGATTAATAACTTGTAGTGTTCTTGTTACTGACTAGGAAGTTGGTAAAAATCCTTGATGCGGATATATATACCAGATAGATTTCAGCATGTAAGTGTGTGTGTGTGTGTGAACATGTGATGAAATAAAGTGCGAAGAAAAGCAGGGAGAAGTATGAGAACAACAATTCAAGTTCGGTATGTGACAGAACAACAGCATTAAACAGAGGAAGAATGAAGTGCATCAGATCAATATATTGTGCCTAAACTGGAACTAAACTTCTGCATTTGTAGATGCCTCTCTTCAGTTCAAACACTTGATTATCTTCTATAAGATTTCTAGACAGTGAGTCTCGTGTAGGCAGTGTGCCTCTTGTGAGCAATGTGCTCGGGTAGTGAGCCCTAATTGGCAAGTGTCACTTTTGTACTCCTTATTCTTTTAACAAAGAATACAATCTTGGGTTAGTCACCCTGTGGTTTTTCCCTTAATAGGGTTTCCACGTAAAAATCCTTGTGTTATGGGTGTTGATTTTATTTTTGTTCTTATGATTACATATGCTTTCATGTTTTGATACAACACTAAATATTAAGATAACAAAAAGAAAAGAAAGTCAAAGAAATTTTGAGATAATTGATTCACCCCCCCTCCTCTTAGTTATCTACCTTGTTTCCAACAATAAGATGGTGCATCCATATTAGTAGGAAAGCATTCAAGATGTAAGATTCAATGAAGGCTTGAGAAATGAAGAATGAGGTGTTACCAATAGATCATGGATCGACCTATGCAACAACATAGTTTCAAATGTACAAAACAATGAAGGTGATGGCGCTGTTTTAAAACAGAGGCACAACCTTTTCAAAAGGTAAAGCCTTTTCATAAGGCTCTCAGCCATTATTCTAAATCTTAGCTATATACAAATACAACGCAACCTCTAGCTATAAGGTGCAGGCCTATTGTATTGACTCACAACTAGCATTCAAAAGGAAACAACAACCTATAAAGATGACTTAGCTAGTGTATTCCACACTCATTTCAGACTTCAGGCTCTGTGAATAGGAAGGTGTTGTTATGAATATAAGACTTATCCATATAAATGAAGACACAGTTAGACTTTAAGAATATGGTGCAACCAAAGTTTCAAGGTACAGTGTATCAAATCACCAAGCTATATTTCATGGCGTGGGCCAAAGAAACACAAGGTAGAGCCACCATTGATGAAATAAGATCAACGGATGATGCACTCCCAAGGAGAAAATAAGGTTGTTAGTTGGAGATGGAGCGTTGAAGTGCCACGCGCTAAGGAGAGCCAATGCTGCACATTTGAAAGGTTGTCAGAGAAAGCAGCTTGAGATGGAGCGCCAGTTACCCACATGGCAAGCAAGGAAAGAGTTTAATTTTTATTTCTTTTCATGTGTTTCTTGTGAATGATTCTAGGTTTAAATCTTTATTTAATCTTTTATAAAGATTAATAAAATGATTTATTATTGGGAAAGTGGCATGATGAGTTATTGAGGAGTTCTTATTATTATAAAGTGAGTTTTATAAAACTGAGGTGGGCCCCAAATGAAAATAAAACAAAGCTTTATATGCTTTAAAAAGCCCACGTGAAAGCAAAGTAAGATAAGTTTCATTAAAGGAAACTTTAAAACATAAAGCAAGGAAAAAAAGTGAAAGCTTTATCATTTCTTATGTTTTTATTATTTTTAATGCTAAGTTAAAATAAAAGTTATAGCAAAGAAAATAAAAGCAATGCCTTTATTATTTCTAAATGCCCATCAAAGCAAAGAGAACATACATCGAAACTAAAGTAAAGGAAAGTATGCAACAAATAGAGCCTATTTTTGCATGATATGAGGTAGATTTAGAGGCAGAAAAATATGGATAAGCATGCAGTAGCAAAATAGGCAGTTGGCATTTATTTTCCTTTATATGTTCTGATTTTTGCATAGTAGATAGGCAGAGGGGAATTACCATAGTAGAGAAGATTAATCATAGTGATAGAGAAAGAGAGGAGATTTCATCAAAGAGATAATTTTGTAGGCCTTTTTCTGTGCCATTATTTTCTATTAGACTGTTTCTTCTTTTCTTTTCTTAGATCTGGCCTTCATTTGTAAATTTGAGACTATTGAACCTTGTGCAAATTGAATGATTATGTGTTATCACTTTTCCTTCATCGTATCTATGTTATCTTGTCTATTGTTTATCACATTCTATGCACAACTAATCCTTTGCAAGTTGGTGAAGTTTGTGTTTGGCAAATTGCCATGTTAGTCAGTTTTATTTTCAAAGTTTCACCTTCTTCCCTTTTCTCCAAAAATATGAAAATGATCTTATTGAAGATCCTATGAAGAGATGGCTTCTAAAATCCCAGAGGTTATCTCGATCACAAAGTCCCACATTTTGAGATTTCCCATTTTTGTTAGTGAAATGCAAATTTTACCATCAATGGGTTTTGGCATGTTCGGTGGGACAAAGTTTGAAGCTAAGAAGTTTGGTGCTGTTCTTAGCTTGTTGCAGTCTTGAAAACATCTTTCAAAGCACCTAGTAAATCAGCCCCACCTTAGTGCCAATAGTTTTTGGCATGCCCGGTGGGACCTGAATCAAATACTTTGGTCTTTATTTCGTTGAATCTTTGTTCTATATTTTGTGATTTTGGTGGAAAATCACAAAAAAATTACTCGTAGGAGCATGCATCTTCCATCTAGTGACTTTGTTGGTGACTTTATCGTAGATCATCATTTTTGCAAATCATGGCAACCCATAATATTTATGTGCATCTCAATATTCCAGTAAGAAACTTGCCATTTTTTACTTGGGGTTCAAGTCCTCTTCTACTTCAACAACAAGGTCTAGTTCTAGAAGAAACGTAGAAAGCATTACCCCATTTTTATGGAGATGGCATAGTTTGCCCAATAGATCATATTCAAGATGTTGCAAATTTGTGTAATATACATCATGTCACAACTAAAAGTGTAGCTCTTGTTGGAAACATAAGCATGATGATGTAGAGAATGATGTGCATGGTAGTAAGCAGTGTTGTCATTGATGGCAACAAAGGGTAAAGATATAGCGGTGTTGGTCCGAAGAGGTTCAGTAAAGTATACAAATAGAGTTATATTGGTCTGGTCAAGTATGGTATCCTAAGTATTGATCTGGAGAAGCTACTAAGTGCAGTATGATGGAGAATACACCTAAGCATGATATTACTTCATTTTGGTGCTCTGCAGTGAGCTACAACTTGCTGAAGATTTTCCTAAGGCATTTACTAAATAGAAACTATGACATGGCCACAGTTTTTCAGTCCGTATTTCTCTACTATAAAGAGTTTTCTTTGCAGTTGTAAGGTAATGATGTTGCATACTAAAGGAGCCTAAATCCAAATATTTAGGTATTGAAGACCTCTAGAATGAAAGATATAGTTGACAGAGTACCGGACTCTGTAATGACAGTGCCAATGATAGATTGGAATACTCCACATTCCACCACAGATGAATATCTTCCCATGCAATTTTGAGGAAGAGGTTATGGGTGTTAGAGGTGTGTATGATTCAAATGGTTAACATTTTGGTGGTCTCCATGTTAAATTATGAACTAACAGTTAGTTCATGCTATTGTTGCTTCACCAGTTAAGATGACCTGAAGGAGTTAAGGTTGTGAGGAGCTATGACATATATGAAATAAAGATATAGGAGTAATTGTAGGTTGTTCCAACCTATATGAATGTGCTACATGCTTTGGTTCTCTCTGCAAAGCATATGGATTTAAGTTTTGGACTGACAGGATAAGAAGTCACATGGTACATTCATCATGCCAACTTGTTTGATGGTTTATTTGAAGGCGGTATATATACAAGATTGATTTCTTGTGTGAAGGTGTGAAGTTTTGATGGTGTGGTGTGTGTGATATAAGTAAGTGTACGATCAAGCAGAGTTTGATGAGAAAAGGGTTTAGATAAGTGTGAGGTGAAGATGAAGTGTATCAAGTTAGTATATTGAGCTTCAGTGGAACTATGCCCTCAGCATAACTTAGATGCACTCTAACAATTCTCTTTGGCAATGAGCCACCCCTTCTTCTATATCTTTCTTTTAGGATAGTGAGTCCTTTGGCAGTGAGCCACCTGCAGTGAGCATTCTTGGATAGTGAGTCCACCAATTGTATCAACCTTAACCAGTTGCTTTATTAATATAGATTGTGAGCTAATCCTCACCATGGTTTTTCCCTTTTTGGGTTTTCCACGTAAAAATATGGTGTTCATGTGTGATATGCTTTAATGGTTGATTTAATGCTTTCCTTTCTTAATGCAAGTTAAACATGCTATGTGAAATGAATGATTAAATGATTAAGTGGTTTCAAAGAATATTGATTCACCCCCCTCTTAGTATTCTAGGTGTTCAACAATTGGTATCAGAGCCTAGTTCCTTGGAAAAAGCTTAACCTCTTGAGGAAGATCTTGAGGTGCGAATACATGGCTCCTAGGGGATATCCTACTCCTCAGGAAGAAATCCATGTTGTTGAATTTACTGAAGAAGACTACATAGTTGACATGAATGGAGAACTCGAATCATCCCTTGAAGATCTAGAAGCAGTTAAATGTAAGAACAATGATTTGGAAGAGAATATTAAGGAAGTAGATGAATGCACCAAAAAGTTGAGGGAACGAAACAAGAAATTCAATGAAAGATATGAGGAAGTGAATGAATAGATCAATCAATCAAATGAGACAATCACCAGTCTAAAAATACAAATTGAGGAAGGAAAAAGAATTGAAGGATGACTAAAAGAAAAAATGAAAGGAAAATCTGATGAATGCTCAAGGCTTGAACAAAAAATAGTGGTCTTAAAGACAAAACTTGACAAGGCAAAAATTCAAGAAGACAAATTCAAGAAGAGCTCCATACTGCTTGATGAAATGATTACAAATCAAAAGGCTCCTAAGGACAAAGAAGGATTAGGATTTGGAAAGGGTGAAAGTTCAAAGATGACTAAGATTCCAAACAATGCTAGAAAGAAGAACAACTACCAATTGAAGAAGGTTACTGTCAAGAAAGGTAATAACAAACAGGCCCAGAACCAGAAGGAAAACTTCAAGAAGCCACCTATCAGACAACCAGCTGCACAAAGGTACTTTGGCTATTGTTACTCTTGCAATAAATTTGGACATAAGGCTATGGAATGTAGGAGCAGGATAAATCAAAATGTTTAATCATCTCTGGTCAATGTTTTACATGTCAAATATTTGGTCATAGAGCTAGTGAATGCGTGAATCAGATGATGAATGGTTACAATAAGGGTATGATAGTTTCATCTTTCAATGGTTACTATTATACATGCAATAGATTTAGGCATAGGGCTAATCAATGCTAATCCAGAATGAACGGAAGTAAACTTGTTCAAAATGTTAGATGTCATGAATGCAACAAATTAGGTCATATTGCTAGATTTTTTAGAAGTAAGAATGTGAAGGTTGATCTGGTAAAGAAGAGTGATTCAGTGAAGAATGTGGATCCAGTACTAGAGATAAAGAAAGAGATGGACAATGTCTGGAAAAAGAAAGAAGAAAATAAGGTGAATGATGGGGTTGTACCAATCTTTGGCGCAGATACTTCCTCTGGAAACTAAGGTGAGGGCTTTGGCTCAAGGGAGATTTAATGGAAATATTTCATCCCCCACCAGAGAAATGTGTGATGTAGATCAATGCATTTGATCTATTGGAGAACATTCCGGTAGAAAATGTTATGATGCAGAAGTTTGTGGAGAATTAGAAGTTGACTGTGCATACAAATAAAGGGTTGTTATCTTTATTATTTAAAACATTTAAGGAGCAGAGCAGGAAAGGAGTGATCAAGGTGATTTGAGATTTAGTGCATTCAAATGGGCCTAGTTTGGCAAGTGAAAGAAAAGGTATTTACAATCTCTGTTTTGCGCTAGTTTCATAGAGAACCTTGTTTGAAAGCAATTTGAATTCATTTTCAAATGGCTACACTGAGGGTAATAGAGATTACTGAGAAGCCACAACCTAGATTCAAGAAATACCCTGCAAAATCCTTAGAAGATGACCTATTCAGTGCATTTTCACATGTTCCATATGGGGTTTTGCCAATAGAGGATATAAGGATTTACATTCATGGAAATATGGAAGAATATGATCACATTAAGTTAGGAGATATGTGGATGAAAGAACTTACTGGAGATAATTTTTCCCTAAAACTAGAATACCAAAACCTAGTCGCAAAGAAGCTTGATGTATGGCAATGGTTTCCAAATTTTTGTTTTGATCACAAATGGGTTAGGATGGCATTAAGCATAATTCATGATAAGTTTGTTTGGATTGACATGCCTAGAATGATAACAAACGAGGTGATTAGAGATGTTACAGGTCTATCCTCCACCAGATCTGTTCCTGTATTGAAATCAATCAAGAATGAGGTTGTAATGGAACTAACAGGTGCAACATATGATAAGAGAGCTCTAGCTATAAATACCATCAGACATCCAGCTATGAGATATGCAACAATGGTGATTGGTCATAAAATCTACTTCACAAATAGAGAAAACTCTGTATCTGCCACCACAATCAATGTGGCATATGAAATGATTGAAAAAGGAATGGACTATGATCTTTATGAACTGTTAAGACAACAATTTATGGAGAACTTGAAGCAAACCAAGGAGAAGAAATATGCATTTAAGTATGAAGCCCTAGTTGTGTGTTTACTCTTTTATTTCCTAAAGGCACTTTCTGGAACTAACAATGTGAGATGGTTACAAGGAAGACACGTAGCTCATCAAATTGCAGACTTTATGAGAACTCTTGGTGATGCAAAGGAAAAAGATGATGCCCTTGTTGCCTTCTTTGCAATTTTCCAAAAAAGGATGCATAAAAGAGATAGGACACCTAGGCAAATGGTAGAAAAGTATCAAAATGACATCACTTTCCTAGTATCTGTTAGAATCTGAAATGATTATTAACTCAGAAAACTAGTGCAAATGAATAGATATTAAACTATGAATGCAAATGATACGAAATCAGAATAGCAACATAGAGTTAGTCTCCAAGAGAGTAATGTAAATGCTAGAAGCAAAATAGCATTAAGAGGATGCAAAAGCAAGAGCTACAAAATACAAGCCAGGTAGCATGCTTATGTAGAGCATGGAGAGGGAGGAGGTGGCAACACTGACCAATGAGGAGCAACCATCTATCAGACTAAAGATAGCAAAGTATCTTCCCAAGATAGCTAATGGATGCTCACATGTAGGAAGATGACACCTCATAACCACTCACCTAATTAAGCATGCTTTATTAACCAAAGCAAGATTAATAGAAGTGTAGGAAAAACCTAGGAATAAAGGGAAAAATAAATAACCCATCTAGGAAATAAAAACCTACACTAACACCCCCCCTTAAGCGAAGCTTAGGTGGATGTAGAAATGGGTCCTAGAAAATCAAGCCTGATGAGGTACCCATGTACATAAAATTCCCCTCAAAAGAGAGAGAGAGAGAGAGAAGAGACCTCCCAAAGTAGAGAGAGTCAAGACTCTGAGTGAGAGAAAGAAGCCCCCCAAGAAGATGAAGCATCCCGCACCCCTAGCAAAGCTCACAAATGAAGGAACTTGCTCTCAGTGAAGGGTTTGGTGAGGATATCAGCAACCTGCTCAGAAGTTAGACAGTAGAGAAGTTTGATGACATGGCCATGGATGAGCTCCGGGATGTAGTGCATGTTGACCTCAATGTGTTTGGTCCGTTGATGATGGACCGGATTCTGTGAGATCTAAATGGCACTCTGGTTGTCACAAAATATGACTGATGGCTATCTAATCTAGATACCAAACTCAGTGAGAAGATTCTGAAGCCAAATGGCCTCAGTAGCAGCATTCATAGCCCCCTGATACTCAGCCTCAGTAGAAGATAGAGCAATAGCAGACTGCTTCTTTCTCGACCAACAAACAGGACCTAAACCAAGTGAGAAGTTGTAACCTGAAGTAGACTTGCGATCCCAAGAAATCACCCGCCCAATTTGAATCAGTGTAGCCCACCAAGTCAAGCTCAATGTCCACTGCGTAGTGAATCCCAACACTGTAAGTACCCTGAATGTAGTGAAGGATCTGCTTAGCTGCTTTCTAGTGCAGCTCATGAGGCTCCTGCATGAATCGAGAGACTGTGCCTATAGCATATGAAATGTCAGGTCTCGTATGAGTCAGATAAATGAGACTCCCAACAAGTTGTCGGTACAAAGTGCCATCAACAAATGGAGAAGAACATTGAGCCTCAAGTTTTACTCCAGAAAGAAAAGGAGTCGAAGCAGGCTTACAGTCAGCCATATGAAACCTTGAGAGAAAATCTAGAGCATACTTGGACTGTGTGAGTGTGATCCTGGAAGTAGATTGGTAGATCTCAATTTCATGGAAGTAATGTAACAAGCCCAAGTCAATCATCAAAAATCTATCATAAGGGCAGTTTTGACAGCCCCGATAGTGGATGAAGAACTCCCTATGATCAACAAGTCATCAACATAGAGAACTCAAAATAGGAGTGAATCATCTTGTTGTAGAATATAGACATTGGGATCAAAATGGCACCGAGTGAATCCAACTGTCAGAAGGAAGGAGTCCTGTTGGTAGGTGGTGACTGATCATGCAAGTACTGTACACTAGTTATGTATCCTCGTCGGGGCATGAGCCGACATAAAAAAACCCTATTTTTGTAACCGACATAAGGCTTGATAAAAGCGGCTAAGGGTTAGGGTTTTGGTGGATATTGTATTGTAGCATTTGCAAGGGTATTAAGTTGCATTGATTCCTAGTTGTAATCAGTTTGATTTACTGGATAATAATATTGGACTCTTTGTTGGTGGATGTAGCCTAAGTTTGGGTGAACCACGTTAAAACTTGGGAAGAGGGACAAGATCCCAAGTGTGGTTCCTCATCAAGGAACTATAAACCTCCTGCATAGCTCTATCCCACTTAGGAATACTAGAAGCCTCGTGAAAAGACTGTGGATCTGAAGCAGTAGCAATGAAGACATGTGGAGCATCATGGAACTATGAACAAGTCTGCTTGGTGTCTAATGGATCCCCAACCCAATCACCTGTAGACTACAAGGTCTGTCTAGGCCAAAGTGGACTAGAAGATGGAGAATCTGGAGGAGAATCATCAACCTCTGAATGATGACTAGGAGAGGAAGGAGGTGAGTCCTTTTAATCACTATCTGCATCGGAAGTGGAGGAAGAAGACAACTCAGGTGAATTTGACTCATCAGAAGATTTGCAATGTATCCCAAGTGACTCCAATGTCAATATAGAAGGAGATGGAGAAGTGATATAAAGTGAGCTCGAAGAGCCCTCCTCAAATTGAACACTCATCTTAATGAACAGCTCATGTGTAGTAGGGTGGAGCAATCGATAACCCTTCACACCATCAGGATAGCCTACCAATATATAAGGTCTGCTATATGGATCCAAGGCCTTGCGTTTCTCTGCAGGAATGTCGGCCCATGTAGGAGAACCAAAAACTTGAAAGTGCTTAACTAAAGGTTTCCAACTGCTCCAAGCTTCAAAAGGAGTAACTCCCTTTGAGGCTCGGTGAGGAACAGGATTCTGGATGTAACAAGCACAATTAATAGCCTCTACCCAATACTGTGGTTCTAGAGATCTGGAGTAAATCATACAGTTCACCATTTCCTTTAAGGACCTATTCTTCCATTCTACAACACCGTTCTGTTGAGGACTGTATGGAACTAAATGCTGCAAGTCAATCCCCTTTGAAGTGTAAAACTACTCAAAACAATGGTTGACATACTCACCACCATTGTTAGTGCACAAAATCTTGATGACTTTCCCGGATTGCTTCTCTACAAAAGTTTTGAAGTCCTAAAAATGATCAAATACCTCTGACTTATGTTTTAGAAAGTACACCTAAGTATACCGAGAAAAGTCATTAATGAATGTGAGGACATTTCTAGCCTTGCTGAATGAAGGTGCCGGAATGGACCAACCAAATCACTATGAACTAACTCCAGTATATGTGAAGCTCTCCATGCCTTTCCCTTGTCAAACTTTTCCTTAGAATTCTTACCAAGAATGCAACCTTGGAAAACACCACCTGAAAACTGAACTGAAGGCAACCCTATGACCATGCTCTACTGGTTGAACTGCTGCAAGTAGCGGAAGTTAGGATGGCAAACCGCTCATGCCATCATCTACTCACATCATCAGAATGAGTTAGCAAAATAGTCGAAGGAGGATCAGGAACAAAGTGAGAAAATAGATAGAGTCGTCACTGATGATCTGCTCTCCCAACTACAACTATAGAACCACTGTGCAACTCACGAATCTCCACTAAATTAGGAATGAACTCAACCCACTTGCCTGAACCTGTGTGAGTGATCTAGTATACCGATAGGAGATTAGTTGATAATGAGGGCACACAAAGAACATCATGGAATGTGCCATCTCCCACATCAACAGACCCTCTCCCACACACCTCAATAGGAGTGTCATCACCCATCAAAATAGAAAGCATAGTACACAGCTCCAAAGATTCAAGTTCTTCCTTAGATGAAGCCATGTGGTGCGAAGCACCCAAATCAAGAACCCAAGTGGATGGTGAAGAAGCAACTACTACAAGGGCCTTGCCCTTTCCTTTCTCCTTGTTTTCTTTTGCGTTGTCAGACCCCTCATTTGAACTTTGTTTGATGGACTTAGGAACACTGATATTATTCTTCTCAAGAATGTGTGTCATGTGATCAATTTATTTCTTCAAGCACTTATGTTCATCATGACCGGGTCTTTTACAATAGGCACATTGGACCTTCTCTTTCTTAGGCTTGTCGCCCTTGGAAGATTGGGTCTCCTTAGTTGCATTTGAAGCAACTGGTATCTAATCCTTCTTCTCCTTGCTATTCTTTTGTTTCTTATCCTTATTCTTGTTGTTACTACTTTGTCCTTTTTGTTCTTTTGTGCCTTGGTTGGCTGCCAGAGCATGTGACTTAGAGGACTTAAGAGTGCCCATTTGGATTAGCTTATCCTGATCCTAAGGGAGAGAGATAGCAAAATCATCTAAAGATGGCATGGTGAATTGAGTACCAATTGTACCCTTAGTAGCATAGAAGGTAGAAACAAACACAGAATATTCTGAACTTAGCTTAGAGAGAATACTGAGAATCAGTTGTTCATCTTTCTTTTCAATTCTACATTGTTTTAACTACATCCTTAGTGATTTCAATTTTCTGAAGCAATCCTGGATTGTGTTGAAATTGCTTGGACTTAAACTAATTAGTTCATTTTCCAACATATGACCCCTTATTGAATCTTGTGTGCCAAATAGTTTTTCTAGCTTTGTCCAGATTTCATTTGGTGAATTTAAAGACTCAATGTGAAAGAGCAAGTCAGGAGAAACAGACAAACACAATGTTCCATATTCCTCATCACATTTGTTAAACCACTTAAGCTTATCTTCATCTTTAGCAGGTTTAGTTTCAAGCCCCATAGTTATCCTATGTAATCCAGCTTTCCTTAAGTAGATTGTCATGCGTGATTTCCACTCAAAGTAGTTGTATGGAGTTAGAAAGGGCACAGTTGTTTGATCCATGATGAAGAAATGCAGAAAATAAATTTTGAAAAGAAGAGAACACCACCAAGACAACCCCCCCTTCTAATTTAATAAAAGAACCCCCCCTAAGAAAATATGATTTGGCACTTTATATTAGTGCATTTACAACTGCCACTAGCAAGAAATACTAAGTGGTCTTTATTTCAATGCATTGCAAAACCCTCATGAAGAGCATATGCTAAAAATATAGCTTTGGCACAATGCCCAGAGAAATAAATAGTACCACTGCGATCTACTCAAAAAATCATGCACTTTCAAAAAAAGAATCGCCTCGATACGAGGTCGTATGTGAAAGTTATGATCCTCTGAAGTTCCCAAAATGAGAACTGTGCAGTGTCACGATTGAGAATTTGCAATTTCTGAAAAATCTCTGCATCAAAATCAAAAAAACATCTACACTAGTACATAGAGCTCAAAAAAATAGCCAAAATAAAAATAAAAAAATTGTGGGAAACGTAGTCCGTATGAGCAAGAATGGAGCATTTGAAATCTGCCTTCAAAACTATAACTACCAACGGAGAGGGGTCCTGTTGTAGATTTCTAAGTGCATTTCTACAAAATATATGAGCTACATGCAAAAAATAAAACTTACCCAAATGGTTTTTCGATGCTACGAACAAAACCCAGAAGGCGTTTTTCTTGCTGATTTACACAAGATGTAGTTCTAATGTAAATAGAATGCCTTTAGCAATAAAAAATGACCCCAGCAACCAAAAAATGACATGCAAAGGTTGAATCAGCTACCTTTGATAGGAAAAGGCATGCGAGAACCTACAATATTGATTAAAAATGCAAAATATGCAAGTTGATTGTCAGATTTGAGCTTGAAACCTTAGTTCCACAACTGTGTCTGATGATCTCTGATTTCGGTGAAGCGAAAGCCAAATATGACTTTCTTGAGCCTCCTGAATGCGTTAGAACATCTAGAAATGCTGCCAATATAACCAGAAATGCTGCAATCACCCAGATTTCATAAAACACATGTGAAAACCCTAGAGATTAAAATATTTATGTCAAACTTTTATGATTCTCCAGATCATCCGAGGATGCAAGAGAAGAGCATACTGGGTTTTTTTGAAAAACTGCAATAAGCTTAATTATCCCACCTGAATCTCTCAAATATGGAAACTAAAATCTACACTTGCACATAGAAAAGCTCTGATACCATGTTAGAATATAAAAAGATTATTAACCTAGAAAACTAGTGCAAATGAATAGATATTAAACTATGAATGCAAATGATACAAAATTAGAATAGCAACACAGAGTTAGTCTCCAAGAGAGTAATACAAATGCTAGAAGCAAAATAACATTAAGAGGATGCAAAAGAAAAAGCTACAAAATACAAGCCAGGTAGCATGCTTATATAGACTAGGGAAAGGGAGGAGGTGGCAACACCGACCAATGAAGAGCAACCATCTATCAAACTAAAGATAGCAAAGTATCTTCCTAAGATAGCTAATGGATACTCACATGTAGGAAGATGACACCTCATAACCACTCACCTAATTAAGCATGCTTTATTAACCTAAGCTATATTAATAGAAGTGTAGGACAAACCTAGGAATAAAGGGAAAAATAAATAAGCCATCTAGGAAATAAAAACCTACACTAACAGTATCAACAGATGAATGCATGATGGAAGTAGGAGAACCAAGGACAGTATGGATCCTTGCATTGGGATATGAAATCAATGAACAAGAAATTACTGGTTTGGCTAACATTTTGTTGAAAAGTCTGAAAGACACCACTAAAGCAAGGTATGGCACCTTTGAAGAAAAATCTATGGAGGTGTATATGGAGCAGAGTAAACAACAGATAAAGAAAAAGGTTGAGAAGATGGTTGATAAGTATGTGGAGGAAATGGGCATCTCAAAGGAACAAGTGCAGTAGGCAAGAGCAAAGGCTAAGGGAGAATCAAGTGTTACAGAAGGTTTAGGAAGCATAAGAAAATGGTACAATATCTACCACCCCACCTGCTATCCAAAAGTCCTCTGAGACTATGCCCTCTGTTGAAGAAAAGAGGAAAACAACTTCTATTCCTTTGGTAAAGGAGAAATTCCTTTTGGTTGTGCACACTATAAGGGTTGAGAAGAAGAAAACTACTATACAGCAGCGCCTTTTGCAACCCCTGCGAAGAAAAGACAAAAGAAAAAGGCAATGAGAGAAAATAATATAAGTGTTAATGTACAAGAAGAAGAAGTGTAGGAAGAAGAACCACAGTTGGTCCACAAAATGAGAAATGGAGCTTCACAAAGTGAAGCAAGTGTTAAAAGAAGAAGATCTAAAATCATTGACATAGACAATGAAGAAGAGAAAGAGAAAGAAAAGAATAAATTTGTAGCTCATATGAGAGAGCAGAAGAAAGAAGCCACCAAGAAGGTGTCACCGAAGAAGTAAAGAGAGTCTCAAGCCTCTGGTGAAGAGACTAGTGCCAAGAAGACAAAAATTGATATTGTTGATACTGATAGTGAAGAAGAGGTTGAGAAGGAGAAGAAATGATTCATTCTCAAGAAATGAGACGCTCAATTCAATGAAGGAGAAAAGTCTCCCAAGGGTAAGGGAAAAAAGATAGACAAAGCCCCTTCGGTAAGGGATCACAGTCCTTTGAAGTTAGAAGTGTTATTTAATACTATTTTAGAACATGGTTATTTGAAGGAAATTGCAGAAATGTATGCTAATACAAATAATGAGGAAAAAGCTACCATTGAAGAAGTTATTGTAAAATATATGATTATTTATAATGTTGGGCTAAGTGACATTGAGAGTGAGTTTCCAGATGATTTGAAAGAAGTTCTGAGTGCCAAAAGATAGAGTGCAATTCAAGAAGATGCAAAGATTAGATTTCTTACCTTGGAGAAAATTGGTTCCTCTCTCACAGAAGAAGACAGAGCTAAGTTGGCTCAAATCTATAACAGGGAGTTCAGAACAAAATAGAGAGTTAGCACACTGATGAGCAAGGACAAGGATGATATAGAAATGTTAAAGGATGAAACTTTGCAAAAGGTTGAAGATCTTGCTCTGGACCTAATCAAGGAACATGAAATGTTGCATGATAAATCTATTCTGAAAGTCAGTTTGCCTACTGGCAAAGAAATTGGTCAAGGAAATATTATAACAGAAACCTCCCTCCTCCGGAACTAGAAAAGATAGTTGAAAATATGGTTGCACAAGGTAACCTGGAGACTCCTAAGGTTCAAAGCACAGAGAATATGCCTACTTTAGATGTGCATAATATTGTAGAATAGAAGGAAAAAAGAGAACAAGAGATCTCGGAGAAAACCAAGGAACAGAGGAATGAAAGTCTGCCTCCTCCAGAAGACAAAATGGGTGTAGAGGAAGAGAGCAAATTGTGAAAAGAAGGATGAATAAAAGAAGAACATTAAGGGTGAGTATTCTAGAGTCTCTCCAGTAGACTCCATCAGGGAATTTTTGGCCCAATAGAGACAAGTTAAGACTATGGCCTCTTCACATCTACTTCAATTGTCACCTATGGATGGACAAATTAATTTGTCCAATATTTCTCCTCTCAAGAAGTTGTAACTAGGCACTATTTTTTAGGCCACCACCCAAGAAGAGATACTTCAATCTCATGTTGAGGGTAGTGAGCTTCTAGAAGAAGCAATGGAAGTTTTTGAGAAGATGCTACCAGATGCCAAGAGAGATGCTTCTATGACTCATACACAAGAAGTAAAGCAACTAATGAAGTTAGTTAATAGTCATTTTGTGTCCTTAGAGAAGGCTGTTGAGAAGAAAGTTTTTGAAGAAATCAGAAATAAAACGCTGATAGATCTAACAATTAAATGTACCATGGCACATAACTTGTTGGAAGTCAGTGTTTAAAGAGTATTCAAAATGCTCTGGAAGAAGCCAAAGTAATGTATCAATACTGCCTATCATGGCCTTTTATAACAAAGGACATAAAGGACAAAATTGATGGTCTTGAAACACAAATTTCTAAAATCTCAGACTTATAAGCCTTTAAAGGATAACAATGGAGATTTGAGAGCTGAAGTTGAAAAGACTCGTGCAATCATTAAGAAGTTGCAGAATTAGAAAGAACTGATTAAGGATTTGATGAGCCAACTAAGGGAGATAATTAGTTTCAAGATTGCAACTCTAACAAGAATACTAAAGGAGGCTAACAAGATTGTCTAGATGACCACTGTATCGGCATCTGTGGAAGAAGCAAAAGAGTTATTTTTGCAGATCATTGGGCAGATATAGGTACTTAACTCTGCCAATATGCATTGGGACTCTGTAATGCTACAGTTAAAGAATATATACAAGGATATTCTTCCTTCTAAATAGTAAGATTCATATTTTGATTTCTTGTACATATGTGGAAGGATAAAAGAAAACAATTTTGATATCTTGATGTATATATTAAAGTATAGAAATAAAATAGTGAGGGGGAGTATGCACATAAAAAGGCAAGGATGGTTTTGAGATAAGGGGAGAGCTTTTCATTCATAGATGCACATGTAATGACAATTCCAGTGACAGATTGGAATGCTCTGCATTCCACCATAGATGAATATCTTGCCATGCGGTTTTGAGGAAGAGGTTATGGGTGTCAAAGGTGTGTATGATTCAAATGGCAAGCATTTTTGTGGTCCACATGTTGAATTATGAACCAATAGTTAGCTCATGCTATTGTTGCTTCACCAGTTAAGAAGACCTGAAGGAGTTAAGGTTGTGTGGACCTATGACATGTATGAAATAATGACATAGGAGTAATTATAGGTTGTGCTGACCTATAGAAATGTGCTACATGTTTTGGTTCTCTCCACAAAGCATATGGAGTTATGTTTTGGGCCAACAAGATAAGAAGTCACACGGTACATTCATCATGCAAACCTGTTTGATGGTTTATTTGAAAGCGGTATATATACAAGATTGATTTCTTGTGTGAAGATGTGATTTTTGATGATGTGGTGTGTGTGAAATAAGTAAGTGTATGGTCAAGCAGAGTTTGCTGAGAAAAGGGTTTAGATAAGTTTGAGGTGAAGATGAAGTGTATCAAGTCAGTATATTGAGCTTCAGTGGAACTGTGTCCTCCACATAAGCTAGATGCACTCTAACAGTTCTATTTAGCAGTAAGCCACCCCTTCCTCTATCTCTTTCTTTCAGGACAATGAGTCCTTAGGTAGTGAGCCAGCTGCAGTAAGCATTTTTGGATAGTGAGTCCACCAGTTGTATCAACCTTAACCAGTTTCTTTATTAATATATATTGTGAGCTAATCCTCACCATGGTTTTTCCCTTTTTGGGTTTTCTACATAAAAATTTGGTGTTCATGCGTGATATGCTTTAATGGTTGATTTCATGCTTTCCTTTCTTGATGCAAGTTAAACATGCTATGTGAAATGAATAATTAAATGATTAAGTACCTTTCAAAGAATATTGATTCACCATCCTCTCAATATTCTGGGTGTTCAACAGCTCTTCTGTTACTTGCATATTCTCTCAGAGGCAAAGCACAGGAATGGTATAGAAAATTGCATCCCTTTTCAATCACTAGGTGGGATCAACTTGGAGAGCTCCTTTACAATCAATTCTAAGAGAAGGCGGATGTTAGTTCCCTCACTCAAAATCTAGTCACAATCAAGAGGTATCCTACACAATGCATGCATGATTTCAATGCAAGGTTTGATAAGGTATGGAAAAAAAATTTAGTAGATGCGAGACCTCCTCCATGTTTTGCATTTTTATATTACTTGAAGGCTTTAAATCCTAAGATTTTAGTTAAGATACAAGTCTTAGGAGGTAAGACTTTGCCTCAATCCTATGATCTTGCCTCATGCAAGTATCCCATCCCAAGCTCTTGCTTATAGCCAAATGTAAATTTGTCCTAATCCACCCACCCTCCCTACTGATTTGATAAATCATAAACAGATGAGTGAAATGAAAGAGCTTATAAAATCCTTCACCCATGAGCTCAATGAGCTAAGAGATCTGAGCATGTACTAGGATGATCCAAATTTTATGCCTCAAAGCCCTCATGAACAACTATATGAATGCAATCCATTTGTAGAAGAGATCCTTCCTCAAGCACAATAGATACCCAATTATTTTGAAAATTGTGCTTTGCAAGCTTCTGTGGTTTTAGATCAACAATTTCAGCCTACGGAAGTGATAGATCAAGTGTTTTGTCACTTTGATAGCAAAGGAGAAAGTGATTAAGTTTCAAGTATCAAGGATCACAATGCAAGTAAAGAAGTTATTCCTATTGATCCAATTTATTCTTTTGATTCTAAGCATCATGCACATGTGGCAAATATTATTTCAAAGATACAATCAAGTGAAGAAGAGGATTTAGATGATGATGATGACTTGATTCTTGTTGAAGCTGAAAAGTACTTGTAAAAGAATCTTTCAAAACTGAAAAGTACTGGGTGAAGAGTGATACAAAATCTTTACCTCATCTTGAAGAAGAAGTTGTAAAGGAATTTTTCACAGAATCTACAAAAAGTGAGTGCATTTATTTATGTAATGAGTTTTCACATCTTGCAGGGTATAGTGTTGAGATGCATGAGCATGATGAGAAACAAATTCAGGATTTATTCTGAATTATCCAACAAGGAAATCAGATTCTTGATGAAGAAGATCCCACCATTAAGCAAGGACATGGCTCATTTGCAAAGCCTCTTTTAGGTGATCATGAAGAAATTTTTGAAAAAGAGGTATGTGCAAGTGTTGATCTATTTTCTATTTTTGAGAATGGATATTCTCTCCTTCTCGAGGAGGATCTGCAGATGTCTTTGAAGCTCCATGATAATGATGCATTAAGAGCCATTTGTATTAATGAAGAGTTGCATCATACTCCAACCTTATTTAAGGAGGAAATTCCAATAAGATTCAAGACAGTTATGGGAAGCTCAGTCACTTTCAAGCTTATTTTTGATGATATATTGGATCATGGTCATGCAAAGGAACATGCAAAAAAGGTCACCAATAAGGTCAAGTTAACAGATGTTTCTGCATGCAAGTCAAAGAGTGAGCTCCAATGCTTGATATTCCCTTCCCACCCTCTGCTAAAGTAAGAATAGTATGTAGATCAGCCTAAATGGAATTTTGATGCAAAAGAGGGGTCTCCAGAATGTAGAAGAACCCCTTGAGGTACAAGTTTTTGCTCTATTTTTTCATGCATTTCATTTGGTCAATTCTTAGTTCAATGTGGATCAAATGGAGAAGAATAATCAGATTTGGCAGTTATTTTGCCATGGTTTATAGATTTAGTTTCAATGATTCAGAAATAAGTTGCATCTACAACATTTAGATTCAATTTTCATTTTAGTTTGTTTATTTTCAATAAAATCTTAGTTGCATAAGAGGTTCAAAAGTTTTAGTGGTCATTCAGTTGGTATCTAAGTTGCAAATTGTGAATGGTTCAATAGTGGTTCAAGTTTCAGATCAGCAAGATATGCTTGAAATTTTGTTTTAGTTTGGTTGTGCACTAGTTTTATTTCAAATTTTGTAATCTTCAAAATGTTTTCTGTTTGCTGGTTTGTTTCTGAGTGTTTTTTACTACTATGCCCAATGGAGTACAGTCACTAGATCTGGGATTTGACGTGTGGAAGCACACTTTCCCTCATGAGTTGGCAAGAAATGTTGAGCAATTTTTGCACAACATATCAAAACTTTTTTGATATCACTATGGATTTTCAAAGCACAAGGCCACAAAGAATCATAATGTTGTTTCAAAAGAAGTGTCTCTGCCTATGAGAATGTATTATGTGTTCTATTGAATTTGGCACGTAGACAAAATAACAAGGCGCTTAGCTTATGAATGGCGCAATAACTCATGGCGCTGTATAGAGATTCAACAAGCATATATAAACATTGGTGCCACCTTTAAAACTCCAAGCACCAACTAAAGAGCATTAACAACTATCAAGTGGAGCTCACAACATAATGGAAATTATGGTGCAAGCACAAGCTCATACCAAACATGGCATTCTCACATGAAGAATGGTGCAGAGCTCTGCATTAAATAATGGCACTAAGACATTGAAGAGTGGTGCTGCCCTAACAAAAAGTGTAACATCTAAATAGAAGGCACAATCTATTAGGAAACAAGCCTAAGTATATCCAATGTGCGGCCTCTCCATTCAATGGTGCAACATCCCAAGAAAGCTCAGCCATTCCAATTCATGGCGCACAAGATAAAAATAAGTCACATGCATTTCTATCAAAGACTATCTCATTTTAAATAATGATGTGGCTTGTCAAGAGTCAAAGTGCCACTATTGCGATGGCGGCCTCTATAAAGATTCAGTATCAGCATTATAATGCTAGATAGCCACAAATGAAAGTGTAAGACTTAGATGGTGCGCAACATTTCAAAGATAAGCCCATGCTATGAATTAAGCGTCATCCTATCTAGAGAGAAGTGTAGCCTTATACAAAGCAAGGGACAACATTCTAATTGGAGACTCAACCACTAGAAAGGCGTGGCCTCTAAGTTTAATTGTAGGCACATAAGGAACAAAGAGTAGTCATTATGATCATGGCATGAGCTTGATAAAAGTAAGATATGCATCCATTAGAGGAATAAATGAGGTGTGGATTATTATAAAATGCAGTCCATCAACAATGGTGTGCAAGCCTTAAGCAATGAATCTCAGCCAATGAAGAGAGGCACGAAGCCACTGAAATGGAGTGGCACTGCCTACAAATGGAGTATGGTGCCATGGTAAGTAATGGTGCATCAATATATAGATTAACATAGAGCATACAACATCACTCACACCATCAGATCAAAACAAAATCTAATGGCCAACGCTTGTGAGAGAAGTTTGTAAGTAATGAGCACTAGGACACCAGGTCATTATCAACAGCCAATGGTGCATCAAATAAGGGAGTACTAGAGGTCTCAGTTTCAGGAGGAGTGATAGTGAGCCACATGGCGGCAGGAGGAAGGATTTAATCTTTTATTTCTTTTCACAGAAATGTTTTATTTGAATCTTTATTAAAATCTTCTAAGATTTTATAAAGTGATTCAAAAGATAAAGTGAATTTCATTGAAGATGAGTCAAGATAGATGACTCAAGTGATTCATTAGATTATAAAGTGAATCTCATAAAAGGAATGGTGGGGCCCAGGATTCATAAAGCTTAATGCTTTATTTCTTTAAAAAAAGGAATCATATGAGCTTTAAAGCTCACGTAAGACAAAGGATAAAGTAAAGCTTTATTTAAAAGGAAATCTTATTATAGAAACATCAAAACATAAAGGAAAGCTAGAGGTAAAAAATAAAAGCAATGCTTTTATTATTTCTCACACCTGTCAAAGACAAGTAAAAGCTATAACAAACTGAAGAAGGATAAACATGCAATGAATGAATAGATTTTTTCATGACATAAAGATAGATTTGAAAGTAGAAAATCAGGCATACAATTAGAGACAGTTGAGAGTTTTATTTTTCCTTTATATTGAGTTTTTGTACAACCGAAAGGCAGAGGGGAATTACCATAGTAGAGAAGATTAATCATAGTGACAAAGACAAAGAGGAGATTTCATCAGATATAGAGAATTTTGTAGGCCTTTTTATGTGCTTTTATTTTCTATTAGATTGTTTATTCTTTTCTTTTCTCAGATATGGCCTTCATTTGTAAATCTGAGACTATTGAACCTTGTGCAAACTGAATGATTATGTGTTATCACTTTTCCTTCATTGTATCTATGTTATCTAGTCTCTTGTTTACCAAATCTTGTTCATGATTAATCCTTTACAAGTTGGTGAAGTTTGTGTTTGGCAAATCGCCATGTTAGTTAGTTTCATTTTCAAAGTTTCTCCTTCTTCCCTTTTCTCCAAAAGTTTTAAAATGATATTATTGAAGACCCTACGAAGAGCTGACTTCTAAAATCCCAGAGGTTATCTCAATTGCAAAGTCCCACATTTTGAGATTTCCCTTTGTTGTTAGTGAAATACAAATTTTACCATCAATAGTTTTTGGCACGCCTAGTGAGACAAAGTTAAGCTAAGGAGTTTGGTGTTGTTCTTAGCCTGTTGCGGTCTTGAAAACATCTTTCAAGCACCTAGTAAATCATCCCCACCTTAGTGCCAACAATTTTTGGCACACCAGGTGGGACCTGAATCAGACACTTCGATTGATGTTTCAGTGAATCTTTGTTCTACATTTTGTGATTTTGGTGGAAAATCATAAAAATATTTGCTCGCAAGAGCATAAATCTTCCATCTAGCGACTCCACAAGTGAAGAATCTACTAGTACAAGTAGACCAAGTGCTCAAGGAATACCAAGGGTCAGCTTTGGTGATTTTCCATTCTCTTTTCTTTCAGGGAAAGCCTTCAAAACCACCTAGTGGTCTACTAGTATGAGTTATTTCCTAAAAAATCAGACTTGTTTTTTCTTGCTTTAAGAAAAATTTTCATGGAATCCTAGCTCATTTGAATGTTCTAGCATGTCAAGTTATCAAGGAAAATATGTCTTTTCCCGTCTCCCTTGTCAAAATATAGTATATGAGCCTTTATACCAGTCATATTAGATTGTAAACACTATTGGTTTCATCCCAAACATCCATGTATCTACAGGATATCAGTGTGCTCATCATGCTTGCCTCCCACCCACCCATGCTTAGCCTTCTTAGCAACCTAGCCATGCCTACAATCAGTCCCAAGATGACTATTTTTCTCCTAACTGGTATGTTTACCCTCCTAGCCAACCTTAGGATGTTGATAACATGGGCATTAAAGATATTGCACTAAACATTCAAATACAGTTGGATGCCATTAAAAATGAGTAGGAGTATAGTTTTCAATAAGAGGAGCTGGAATATCAAGCTTATCTACACAAGTAGGAAATTGAGGCACAAATGAGGTATGAAGAGGATTGTTTAGATAAGAAAATTATGACCAAAGAAGAATAAATGAGGCAACTAATGACTGAAATGCAAAGGTATGAAACCCAACCAACCCCTTGCATTCCTAGTTTCATTTAATTTCTTCCTACAACTATCGATCAACCCTTAAAATAAGAGGTTTTAGGGTTCCAAACCCCAAGTTTCAATCATGGAAAGATTCCTGAATCAACAACATTGAATCCTTTACATTTTGATTCATTTGATGGTTTTTCTAATGCTTCTCATGAGATGAATGAAAGCAAAATGCAGAGGCTACAAAGTGAAAATCTTTAGTTGCAAAGACAACTTGTACTTGACGTTCGTTGGAGAAGAAACCAAATGAAGAGGAAGATTCAGTCTCTTTGTTTGATCAGCTACCTGGTTTTGTTGATAAGGATGAAGAGAGCATGCCAATGCTCACCTTAGTAATTTATTTAGAGAAGCAAGAGGATATTAAAGAACATGATATGTTGTTGGTTCATGTAGAGTAAATCAATGATTTATTCTCAGTTATCCAACAGGGATAGCAGCTTCTTGATGAGGAAAATTCCACCATTGAGCAAGTGTATGACTCATTTGTAAAGCCTCTTCCAGGTGATCATGAAGAAATTTTTGATGAAGAGGTATGTGCAAGTGTTGATCTATTTTCTATTTTTAAAGATGAGTATTCTCTCCTTCTTGAGGAGGATCCACAATTTAATTAGAGGCTTAATGATGCATCAAGAGACCTTTGTAATAGTGAAGAGTTGCATGAAGGGTTGAATCAAACTCCATTCTTCTTTCAAGAAGAAATTCTAATCAGATTTAGGATAGTCATTGGCAGCTCCGTTACATGCAAACCAAATTTTGGGGCCATCTTGGATCATGGTCATGTAGAGGAGCATGCAAGAGAGATCACCAATGAGATCAAGTTAATAAATGCATCCACATGCAAACAAGAATGTGAGCTCCGATGCTTAATACCTCCTTCCTGCCCTCCATTGAAGCAAGATCAGCTCGAATGGTTTTTCAATACCAAAGAAGAGTCTCTAGAATGTAGGAAAGCAAAGGTACAAGTTTTTGCTATATTTTTTCATGAATTTCCTTTGGTCTTTTATCAGTTCAATGTGGATCACATGGATTAGCATCATCAGATCTAGGAGTTGTTTTGTCATCCCTGTGAATGGGCACATTCATGGCAATATCATTGGTTGATAGTTTAGTTTCTATAATTCATCTGGAATAAGTTGCAGTTGCAACATTTAGATCCAGTTTCAATTTTCTATTTGTCTTTTCACTAAAGTCTCAGTAGCAGTGGAGGCTAGTTTTAGTGTTTTATTAGTTGTGGTTTAAGTTTTTGAGTGGATCTTGGATCAACAGTGTTTCAAGTTTCAGATCAATAGGATAAGCTTGGTAATTTGTCTTAGTTGGTTGTGCACAAGTTTGGTTTATAGATGCATATTGATTTAATGGTAATAATTAATGATGTTCTCGGTTTGGTTGGTTTGTCTCTGAGTATTTTTTACTACGTGGCCTAATGGATTCAAGGTGCTAGATCTGGGATTCGACGTGTGCAGGCACACTTTCCCTCGTGAGTCGCTAAGAAATGTTGTACAATTTTTACACACCATATCCAAAAATATTTAATTACAGTGTGAGAGATTCAGGGATCCTTCAAAAGAGTCTAAGATTCAGTGGTAGATTGATTAAGATAGATTCAGATGAAGATTTAGGCAAAGGCACACAACCACTAAATGAGTCTCATCACAAAGGAAGATTCAAATGAGAGTCTCCAACTGTATAGAAGCAAGACATTCCAGGGATCAGGAAACAGTCACTCCAAATGAATGCACAGCCTCTAAAGGCACTCATGCTATTAAATCAAGGCACCACTTTTGAAGGAAGGCACAAGCCAATTTCAAAAGTGCATCCATTTTTAGATGATAGTGCATCCATATAGAAAGCGTATGCTCCATAAAAGAATGATACGTAAGTTCGTATCATGGCACTACTAGCATACAAAGCCATTTAGAAAGAAAGCCAACATTTAAAGTCAAACCATGGGCATATCAAAGGTACACAACCTAAAGAAGGTGTTGACTCAAAGCAAAGCGGTACCAAAAACTATTGGTAATCTACGCTGCTATTTTTAAAGTAAGGTGCATATATTCAAAGCGTAGCTTCTCAAGACTAAAACAAAACCCATTTAATAGTGACATTGCTAGCATACAAGATTCTCAGTGTGAAATAAAGGCGCAACCATTTAATATTGATGCAAGTCTAGAATGAAAAGGATGGTGGCCCATATAAATTAAAGGCAGGCTATAAGATTACATGGTGCAACATCAAATATGAAGGCACTGCCAATAAGGAAACTCAGCAACATTGTAAGATGATGCATCAAGATATAGGCCACAACCTCCAACAAGGAATCCAACATAGCCTCTAAAGAAGATTAAAGGAGTTCTCAATAATGGTAAAGTCACGGCAAAACTCTAAAGCAAAACTTGATACGTAGCACTATAGAAACAAAGGTGCCACCTTGGAGAAAAGCATGACCTTTTCAAAGAAACAACATCAAATATCAAAGGTGGCCTAAGATTCATAATGGTGTGGGCCTCTTGAGTCTAGGTGCAAGCCATAATAGAATAAGAATATGTTACACCCCATGTGTTTCTATCTACTTACTATTTACCTAGATTGGTTAATTTGTTTGGAAAGTGAGTGATTATGGATTTCTGCATCTATATATATGTTTTTATCCATTTACTATAGATTGGATATTTTGTGAAAATTGAAGTATTTATGAATCTTTGCATCTATGTGTGTTATCTATCTTGAATGCAATATGATGAGAAAAAGAATAATGCAATGTCTTGTATTTAATGTAGTTATTGTTAATTAATGATGATATTTTGATCAGCTAACTACTATGGCGATGATCTAAGTGGATATAGGATCAGGTTGTCCCTCCGAAAGGGAGGAGAGGTATCACTCGGGAGAAGGACTTGGTCTGGTAACTTTAGTAAAACCTATATTGAGAAATCACACACTCACAACCCTATCTTGACCTAGGTTGTGTCAAGTCAGTTGGGTAGTGGTAAGTGATGTTTGTTGTGAATCTTGATTGCATGTTTGATGATCGTGTGGGCACTGTGATTTAATCTGCATGTTGATAAGTTTACGATTGCATAGACAAAGTTTTATCGTGAAACAATTTTATGTAATGCATGTGCTTATGTGGTTGTCGTTCATGTCACCAATGTATGTATGGTTTCCATTAATTTGTGTCGTTAGTATGTGAGTCATGAGTTTATTTGATTTTGAGTGAATTCGATATACATATATATGCATAGATATATGATAGCTATTGCTATTATATATATATACATGCGCATATATAGTTATTTATGATTTGTGAGATTTATCATCCCTTTGTTGTATATGCATGTTATGATATTTTGTCTATAAAGTTGCTATGACAATAAATAAATTTACGAATAATATGTTATAAGTATTTTTTGTGATTTATGATATATATATATATATATTATACTCCTATGTTTTTAAAAATATATAATTATAATACTTTTGGAAAAAAATGATACTGTTTTATTAAATATTATCCATTATATATATATAGTTTATAAAAAGTTAAAAGTCATGTATCCCTTAAAAGGGGAGGAACTTTATTAAAAGTTATAAAGTTTAAAAAAAAATACAGGAGTAGTTAGTAAGCACTTGGTGGGGAAGTTCTAATATATTAAAACAATAATTATAGCTTATGCTTAAAAAGATATAAGGCATGTTTAAAGGCATGTGAGCGCTCCATATGAGGCACATTGCCTAGGACTATGGGAGAATAACCACCGCCACCCACGATGCACATGGGGTAGCCATTAGAGGGGAAGTGGGTAAGACTTAAAGTCTTACCACTTACCCCATATAATATTTTGCTTTTTTTTTGCAAGCGTTTAAGATATGGTGGTTAATGTTTTTACATTATAGTTTTTAAAAAACACTTTTATTTTTTTATCTTAGCCATGGAAAATGAGCTAATTTTAGATTTTGTAAGCATGTCCTCATAGTGTCAACATTTTTTGAGTTTGTTGAGCATGTCGTCATTATATCGACATTTTTGAATTGGTTGCAGTATAAAAGGGGGTACTCTCCCTCATTTTTAATTACACCTTATTCAAATCAAGAGCCTTCTCTTATCAAATTTGAGCTTTGCGTTAGTGTCGAAAGTTTGTCATTTTTCTTTTGTAAGTTGTTTATTTGGAGGAGCAATTTAGAGTTTTTGGAAGGACTTAAACAAAAGTCTTTGATCCATTTGGAGCTATATTCTCAAGCATGGGGTTTATTTCTTCTTCTCTATGTTTTTCCTGTTTTCAAAACATTATGTGATGTATTATTTTTAAGAGATTGCAATGTTGAATTTTCGTTGTGAATGTCTATCAATAATACATATATTTATATATATCTAGTTAGCAAATTTGTATTGTGATTGTGAGAAAGTGTCTATGGTTGAGATTTTACCTAGATAGAATCATAAATCAATCATTGATTGGTGTTCGTATAAGAAAATTATATAAGAGGAAAGTTAGTGAAAATAGGATTCAAGTGGTATAACTTCCATATTTGTATCCTAGTAAAAGCATGTAATTGGTTAACCTTGGGATATGTGATCCATGGAAGAGGTAGATAACCTAGAATAGAGTATGATGTAATTGTTTAGCGGGGATATTCCTGGGATTTGTTGACCCATGGGAAAGGGAATATCCTATGTGTTGGCAAGAGACACTATATGGATTCATGGTTGTTGTCATTGATGGCAACAAAGGTCATCCCACATATCCGCAAGTCATGATATATCTCTACCGGAAGTCAGATTGAAGATTGTTGTGGTCCGGTGAACAAGAACAGAGCATGTGGCAAGGTCCGACAGATTGGTCCGGATCTCTCAGAGGAAGTATCTTGGTGCAGTGCGGATCTGGGGAAGTCAAGAGGACTATCTTGAGTGGTATATTCCAAGGATTTAGCCTCCGGAGTTGGACAAGGAAAAAGATATGAATAGTTGAGTACCGGATTCCTGAGAGACAGTGAAAACAGAGGAAGAACTGACTGACAGAGTATCAGACTACTTTCCGGATGTGTTACAGATGATGATAAAGGTTGCGGAGGCATGAATCATGTTTGGCCGACATAATTGATGATATCTACAAGTATATGCTTGATCCGCATTGCTTGGTGAGCAAGGATTCAGCCGACAGAACTAAGTTTGTAAGAAACTAGACTGTTCCGGATGCCGACTAGAAAGGTGATGAAATTACTTGTGCGGATATATATAGAGGATGGATTTAGTTGTAAAGTGTGTGTGGAGAGATATGCGAATAAGTCCAGAGAAAGAGCAGAGGTAGCCAAAAAGGATCTGGTATGTGAAAGATAGCAGAACAAACAACAGAGGAAAGATGAAGTGCAGCAGATCAGTGTACTGAGCCTAACCGGAACTGAACTCCAGCATATGCAGATGCTTCCAATCAGTTCAAGACTGTGATTATCATCACTTTGTAGACAGTGTGTCTTCTTGTAGGCAGTGGGCCTCTTGTGAGCAGTGTGCTCGGGCAGTGAGCCCTAATTGGCAAGTGCCATTTTTGTAATTTCCTATTCTTCTAACAGAGAATATTTCTTGGGTTAATCACCCCGTGGTTTTCTCCCTTAACAGGGTTTCCACGTCAAAAATACTGTGTCATGTGTTTCTTACTTCATGGTTAATGTTTTGTGTTTGATTTTATGCTGCTTCAATTAAAAGGAAAGTTCAATAAGAGAAATAATTAGGATAACTGATTCACCCCCCCCCCCCTCTCAGTTATCAACAATTGGTATCAGAGCCAAGTTCCTCCTAATAGAGCCTAACAGCTTGAGGAAGATCTGGGATTTCAAATGGATGCATATGGTTTAAAGGAGCAACTCAAGACTGCCCTTGAGGATCTTGAACAGTCAAATTCTGAAGTCAGTGAATTAAGAGAAAGACTCAAACAGGCTGATGAATTCATGAGGGAATTAAAAGACAAATTAAGTCTCTCTATGAAAAAGAGAAAGGAGCTGCTCCAACAGTTGGCAAGACAAAGTGAAGAAAGCAATACAAATGAAGAATTGACTGAGCAAACCAAGTTATGTGAAAAGTTATCAAAAGAAGTCATTATGTTAAGACATGAAATGGAATCAGGAACTATAAAGTTCACTCAAGAGATTGAAGAAAAAAGAAAGGCTGAAGACAATCTAAGACAATCTCTTAAGGAAAAATCAGAAGAATGCCACCAGATGGACAGGATTATCAGACATCTTGAATCTGATCTTGAAGATGCCAAAGATAATGAAGAAAAACTTGAGGATCAAATTACCTCTCTCAAAAGAGATCTTCAAACAGCAAATGAATATAAAGAGAAATTCAAGATAAGTTCTGCTCAACTTGAAGTTCTTCTTGGAAGTCAAAAGAGGACTGATGACAAGTATGGTTTGGGATATGAGAAAGGAGAAAGCTCCGGATCCGGTCAGAGGAATCTTGGATCAGAAAATCCAAGGAGCAGGCCTAGAAGACCTCCGGTAAGACAGCCAAATGCTCAAAAATATCCATCCTTCAATGGATACTGCCACAGCTGCAACCATTTTGGTCACAAAGCTAATCAGTGCAGAATGAGAATGAATCAGATTAATTCATCCTTCTCCGGACAGTGCTTCAACTGCAAAAGGTATGGACACAAATCCCATGAATGCAGAATTATGCAAGTAAACAAATCATTCAAAGGTAGATGCTTTACATGCAATAGAGTAGGTCATATGGCTAATCAATGCAGATCAAGGGGATATCAGTTAAATATGCAAAGAAATGTTATTTGCCAAATCTGCAATAGGTCCGGTCATAATGCTAAAGTCTGCAGAAACAAGAATCAGGACAAAAAAGGTCCGGTGTATGATCAGAATCAAGACAAGGGTAAACAAAAGATGAATGCGGATGAAGTTAGGAATCAGATGAGCAAGATTTGGGTGAAGAAAAGCTCAGAGAATGTAGAGGTTGGATCCGCACCAGATTCTGGTGCTGATATTTCTTCCGGAAATTAAAAAGTGAGCTCAGGCTCAGGGGGAGACTCAAAGAAGATTCTGTTCCCCCAGCCAGACAAGTTGTGCCGGATGTGGCACAAGATGCGGATTAAAGGGTTTGTAGATATAAGTCCTGAGATACTTCAGTCAAGTTTTCAGAGGTCCGCATGGAGTTATGAAGAAGCTGTGTTCGATTAAGTTAGACCTGTTCAGGAAGGTGCTCCGGTATGATAAAGGATTACAAAAAGGTCCGGAGAGATCCGGAAGTGCACGATCTTGTCTTGCGGATTGGACAGAGTGTTTGGGATGTTCTTGTAATATGTTACCTAGATTTATTCATGATTTAAAGATCCGGATGATATTCAGTGATCAGGACTAATCCGGGATACACCAAGCTGTCCAGACATGGTAAACCGGAATAATGCAGGTGAAGCATTTATTGCAGACAGATATTAGGGTTTGCGGAGCAATATAAGGGATTTCTCAAAAGTTATCTGCTCATTCTACACTTGAGAAGAAGCGAATAGTGGAGCTCTGCAACAAGGTTCATCAAGCACACGAAGGATCTCCTGCCGAAGCTATTGCATAAAGAAATCAATCCAACCACTCCGTGCAAACCGAAGGCGCATAAGGTATTCTTCGTTTTTCATTGCCTCACTGCAAATCTTTGAAGAATGGCTACTCCAAACATAGTTAAGATCTCTGATAGACCTCGCCCCTCATTCAAGAAACATCCCTACAAATCATTGGAGGTAGATCCACTAGGAGCCTTCTCTAGTGTTCCCCACGGAGTCTTACATACTGAAGATATTAGGGTCTACATACACGCAAACATTGAGGAATTTGGGGAATTCAAATTAAGAGACCTCTATCACAAGCAACTGATAGACAATGCTTTTGAGCTCAAACCAGAGTATAAGGGTATCCAGAAGAAACAATTTGAGCAATTCATTCATTTCCCTAGCTTTGAAGAAGATGAATGGGTCCGGTATGTACTGAGCAGGATGCATGACAACTTCCTTTGGCTAGATAGACCCTGTAAGATCACAAAAGAAGCAATTAGAGCAGTAACTGGTCTATACTCTTCCGGGGGGGTACCTATCCTCAAATCTGTCAAGAACAACGTTGTAACTGAGGCCACCGGATCAAAATATGATAAGAGGGCAATGACCATTGAAGATATTTCGGATCCGGATATCAAATATGCATCAATGATAATAGGATACAAGATCTATCACTCCAGCAGGGAGAATTCTGTATCCGGAACTGCAATATACACAGCATATGAAATGCTAAGAAAGAATGCAGATTATGATCTTTGTGAACTACTACTAAGCCAATTAATGGAAAATGTACAGAAAATCAAGAAAGACAAGAAGAACTCCTTTAAGTATGGTACTCTCATTGTATGTCTATTCTTTTACTTCATGAATGAGCTACCCGGAACAAGTGGATGGGTATGGCAGAATGACAAACCTGTTGCAGTCCAGATAAGAGACTATTTGCATGGACTTGGGGATGCAAAAGCGAGAAATACAACTCTATGGGGATACTTCAAAAACTTTCAGAGCATGATGCAAGCAAGAGAGAGAATTCCCCAGTCTCTCATTGAGAAATACAAGGACTCAGTATGCTTTATGGTTGACACTGATCAGTGCCTAATGGAGGCAGTGGAGCCAAGGACTGTCTGGATCATGCCCATGGGGTATGAAGTTGATGAACAGATAGTAGAGCTGCATGTTCAACACATGCTAAGTCAGCCCAAAGATCCTAAGGCAGAAAGGTTTGGAACCTTTGAGGAGCTGAGTGTGAAATTACATGTAGAACTCAGGGAACCTGAGATTAAGAGAAAAGTGAGAAAAGAAGTAGAGCACATTGCTCAAGGCCTAGGCATCTCAAAAGAGGCACTTGATGCCAGCCGGGAAAAGAGGAGAAAGGCTGAGGAAGAAGAGAAAAGCAAAGAAAGTGCTCCGGTTGAAACCCCCACCCTGACCAGATCATCAAAGAGATCTGCACCTTCCACAACCAAAAGCTCAAAACCGGAAGTCCAGGCATCCGGTAAAAGATCCAAGACAAAAGCATCAAGGGCTTATGAAAGCCAAAAGGATGAAGAGGAAACAGAATCAGATGAGGAAGTAAGAGAAGTAAAGAAACAGAAGAAGAAAGGATCCGGTAAGCCCTCCACAGGCCAAGACAAGAATGAAATGGCAGAGGTAACTGTTGAAAAGCCCACTCTGTCACTAGAGAGCATAATCAAGTCGGTCACGGTGGATGGAAACCTTCAACCAATGACTGAATCCTATGATGACTTCAGTGAGGCAGACCAAAAGACTCTGCAGGAGGCCACAGTGAAATATCTTAACATATACAATAAGGCTTTCATTGAAATAATATCTCTTATTCCTAAAAGCCTAGAAAAGGAAATGGAAGTGAGGAAAAATAATGCTCATGCTAAAGATCTTGAGATCCGGGAGCAGATAGCTATTCAGCTATATCCTCAAATTGATCCCAAGACAATGAACATGATCTTCAAGGACTGCAAAGATGAGTTCAGAAGTAAAGCCAGGATGAATCAGCTCATGCTTGGTGAGACTGACAAAGTGGCACAAGAGACAGAAGAGATCCTCCGGAAGGCCTTCAAAAGGTTCAATCTTCCTGTTGTAGAGGACTTAGGTGCAGAAACAGCTGCTGATTTGGAATCTTCTGTTCCGGAAGAAGTGAGCCCTGAACAGACAAGTGAGGACTTGGGACCCTCTGCTCCAGAAGAAGTGGTCCATGAACAAGCAAGCATCTCTCCTCCGGTTTCCCCTACAGTCTCCGGATCCAAAGAAGAAGAGCAATTGCAGGAGAAGGAAGCAGTGGTGACAGACAAAGAGGTTGACAGTTCTAAGACTGCAGAAGAAAAGAAACATCTGTCTCCGGCAAGAGACACTGCACAAACTGTTCAACAATTTTTGAGCAAAGAAACTCTAGAGATTGATGAACCAGAGCTTCTAAAAGGTCCATTTGATTTTGACTCTCTCTCTCCGGTACAAACAATGAAGATAGCTTCATTTGCAAATGCCAAGGCAAATGAAAAGCTCCTGAAGTCTCATATGGAAGACTGTGAGTTGATAGAGGCTGCTTCCGGAGTACTTGTAAAGATCATGCCATCAATCCAGATAGATCCGACAGCCTCCACTTCCGGTAATCTAAAAACCTTAGTCAGCAGTATTGATACACATTTTAATTCTCTAGAAAAATCAGCTGAAGAAAAGGTCCGGAAGGAATTTTTGGATAAGAGATTTTCTGAAATATTAGAATTAATCTCTAAGGATAGGAAGATTGTAAGCATTGGAATAAAGAGCTTAGAAAATGCTCTTAAGGATGGCGGTGACATCTACAAATTTTGTATATCTTGGTCAAAGGCAACAGCAGCAATTGACAAGAAAATAAAAGAGGAACAGGACAAGCTTCAAAGCTTATCTCAAAGTTTTGATCCTCTCTCTTCCTCTATAATAAATCAAGAATGTCAGACTATTGCAGTCTTGAATGAAATAAAGAATCTTGAGAAGGAGAGGAAGAACATTACCAACCGGATGGGAGAACTTAGAAGGATTATAGTCCCTAAGTTGGAAACTATGCATGAGGTCATCAGTGATGCCCAGACCACCGCCCATACAAAAGATCCGACAGATCTCAGGCGGGCAGAAGCTTTTGCATTTTTGTTGAGTGGTCACATTTCAATCTTGGACAGAATGAAGCTAAGTTGGGCTACTGAAATGGTTCAACTGCAGACATCCTTTGCAGACATTCTGCAGTATATGTGAGTATGTAAATATGCGGCTATATATAGAAAATTTTTGAAAATTTTGGTGTGCGGACCCTACCCTTTGCCATTGATGTCAAAGGGGGAGTGAGGAGCAGTGAAAAATGAGGAATCCAACTCAGGGGGAGTTCCGGAAATTGTATATAAAGACAGAGCATCAGCAAAGGGGGAGCATAGTGTAAACACTTAGTCATTTTTCACTAAGTGTTGCCATCAATGCCAAAGGGGGAGATTGTTGGCAAGAGACACTATATGGATTCATGGTTGTTGTCATTGATGGCAACAAAGGTCATCCCACATATCCGCAAGTCATGATATATCTCTACCGGAAGTCAGATTGAAGATTGTTGTGGTCCGGTGAACAAGAACAGAGCATGTGGCAAGGTCCGACAGATTGGTCCGGATCTCTCAGAGGAAGTATCTTGGTGCAGTGCGGATCTGGGGAAGTCAAGAGGACTATCTTGAGTGGTATATTCCAAGGATTTAGCCTCCGGAGTTGGACAAGGAAAAAGATATGAATAGTTGAGTACCGGATTCCTGAGAGACAGTGAAAACAGAGGAAGAACTGACTGACAGAGTATCAGACTACTTTCCGGATGTGTTACAGATGATGATAAAGGTTGCGGAGGCATGAATCATGTTTGGCCGACATAATTGATGATATCTACAAGTATATGCTTGATCCGCATTGCTTGGTGAGCAAGGATTCAGCCGACAGAACTAAGTTTGTAAGAAACTAGACTGTTCCGGATGCCGACTAGAAAGGTGATGAAATTACTTGTGCGGATATATATAGAGGATGGATTTAGTTGTAAAGTGTGTGTGGAGAGATATGCGAATAAGTCCAGAGAAAGAGCAGAGGTAGCCAAAAAGGATCTGGTATGTGAAAGATAGCAGAACAAACAACAGAGGAAAGATGAAGTGCAGCAGATCAGTGTACTGAGCCTAACCGGAACTGAACTCCAGCATATGCAGATGCTTCCAATCAGTTCAAGACTGTGATTATCATCACTTTGTAGACAGTGTGTCTTCTTGTAGGCAGTGGGCCTCTTGTGAGCAGTGTGCTCGGGCAGTGAGCCCTAATTGGCAAGTGCCATTTTTGTAATTTCCTATTCTTCTAACAGAGAATATTTCTTGGGTTAATCACCCCGTGGTTTTCTCCCTTAACAGGGTTTCCACGTCAAAAATACTGTGTCATGTGTTTCTTACTTCATGGTTAATGTTTTGTGTTTGATTTTATGCTGCTTCAATTAAAAGGAAAGTTCAATAAGAGAAATAATTAGGATAACTGATTCACCCCCCCCCTCTCAGTTATCAACACTATGTGTAGAGAATGATACATTTTTTAAGTGGGGATATTCCTTGGATTTGTTGATCCATGGGTAAGGGAATAACTTTTGTATAGAGATTTTTGTCTTTCCCAATCGAGATAAAGGGTAGGTGAATATGAGACAAGAAAACTTTGGCCAAAGTGGTGTAAATTGCCAACGTTTACACTGTCAAGGTTCACTGTGATCCAGGTTTGCATTTCTAGTAGGGATTTCATATTTTGATGGTTGTAGCCATAGTATGATAGTACTAGTTAATGTAGGACACAACACCTTGCTCAAATTAAGCCTATTTTATTTGGGGTTACCATACCAATCCCTTCGTCGAAGGGTAGGGTCATTTACCAGTTTGGTAAATGTGCGTGGGACCGCAATTATTCTGTGGTTGGAGGTAAATCACTTGAGAGATGCTTCCCCTCATGTAGTTGGTGGCCGGGAATATTGAAGATAGACAAGTATACAATCATATGTATCTCTATTTTTCAGTTAAAGCTCTTGGAGCTTGTATGTATTTATTTTATGGAAAAATTGTATAGAGAAATATTCAATTATTTTATTGAGGAAATGTAATCTGATTATGCAATGGAAGTTTGGAATATATTTCAAATGTGCATTTTTCAAATAAAGGAAGGAAAAATTTTATTACTCATGTATTGGATTCATGATTTATTTACTCTTGGGTTAAAACTTAGCTATTTTTACTTGGTAGAACAAATGACATGTTACATGTGGTATTAGAGCTAACCAGGTTCAACTCTAGAACCTATGTGTTCACTATGCTGTGAGAGTCCAAAGTTGAAACTGGTTTTATGCGAGATGGCATAGTAGACTAACCAAGAAAATTGTTAGAAGGACTATTATTCAACAAGTACCAAGCTAGTTTTTAGGAGAGAACCAATTGAAGAATTAGGGAATCCATCAGTCAATTTAACTCTATTGAGGATATAGAACAGAAAGATTCCAAGACTTGGATTGAAAAAAGAAAGGTAAAACCTTAATCAAATGTTATTAGACTAAGAGCTCAGGAAGAGCAGTGTCTATATGAATTCAAAATCACTTGTATATCTCAAGAACTTAAGGATGGGAAGATCCTGAAGTAACCAACTAGGTGTAGAAGCAACTGAGTTTGGAAGATTTTATAAATTATATTTAAGATACATAGATAAGTTGGGTTCTTGTCTAACCCTAGAATGGATTGGAATGAGTCAAGAGAGATAAAAGGATCAATGAAAGACAAGTAGTGATGTATTGGCATAAAATGCCTAGAAAAATAGTACAAGACTTAGAAATGTTTTTGTTTACTAAAGATTTATGAGAAAACCAATTGTCCTATACAAAGAAGCATGCATAATTAGAGGAGAATAAGAGTCCTTTATTAATGAGGTTTCTGACAAGGGAATGGCGACAACATGTGTGGGAGAGCAGGCTAGGGAACCTGAGCCCTAGCTTGAGGGATCGAGCTTTCTCTGTGCGTAGGGGATTTGCATGTCAATGGGGGGTCAAGGGGACCAGGTCTACTTCACCGTTTCTTCTTTTTTTCTAGTTTTAGCTGGCTGTGAGGCGTCCTTTGGTGTGGGTGGTGGTGTACAGGGTTTAAGGGTTTCCAACTTTGGGTTTTCTTCTTTTGTGTGCCCTTTGGTTCGTGTTTACTGCACATTGGGAGGTGCACCTATTTGGAGCCATTTCTTTGGATTCGGCGTGGTGTGGGGGGGCATTTTGGGCCCTCACTCATTTGGTATAAATGGCTTTGAATGTGCCTTTGGATATGGCGGATCATTCTTCTTCTATGGCTGGGGAGGATGCCGGAATACCCATTCTTCTTCTAGATCAGATGTGGTTTGAAATGGTTCCCTTAAAATGCCAAAGGTGAATGGATGCTTGGAGAGGGCCCAGGAGCAGCCGATTTTAGTAATACAATCAGAGTCAGTAGTCAAGGATATTAATTACTACTGCAATCATGTTTCAATTTTTAAGTTCATGGGGATGAGGGTTTCTCCCCCATTTCTTGATACATGGATTCACAAGACATGGAGCCCAAAAGGAGATTTTGATATTTTGATGGCTAAAAATAACTTCTTTATGGTGGATTTTTAGTGTATCTCAAATCATAATAGGGCCTTCGAAGGGGGTCCATATTTTTATAATCAAGTGGGTCTCTTCATCAAACCATGGCATGATGGCTTTAACTCAGTGAAGGAGTTACCTTCTAGAATCCTAGTTTGGGTTTGTCTTCCTCGGTTGCCGCTTGAATGTTGGAGAAGTGATATATTGCAGTCGATTGCATTGTCGCTGGGAAAACCTATTGGTCCTTCTCAGTAAACTTTGAACAAGAGAATTTTTTCTTATGCCAGGGTTTGTGTTGAAATTAATTTGAGCCAGCCGCTTCTAGATTCTATTGATATGACTATTGAGTCTTGCTCCTGGACTCAGCCATTAGATTACAAGACATTACCTTTCAGGTGTCGGCTATGTCACAAATATGGTCATCTTGAGCAGAGGTGTCCCCGAGCTTCTGGTGCAACTGGTTCAAGTAATGCTCCTACTTAGAGTGATTTGAAAGCAAGGTAAAGCCCCCATACAGGGAGGTGGGGCTGATAAAGAAGGTTTTATTCTGGTTAAGTCTTGTAATCATGGTCGAGGCCTGAAGAGATCCCTCAAGGATAGGCAGGAGGAGGAAACTTTCAACTGATTTGAGATGTTGGAGGATTTCATCCAGGAGGAAGATTTTCATGCGGACTTGTAGGCAACAACTGGATCTTTTACTGAAGTTGTTCCTGGGGATCAGCCTAATGTGATTCTTAGTTTAGATTAGCTTGGTGAGCAGGGTACTCAGATGGACACTGAATTGGCTCCTCTGGCTCCTATTCAGGGAGTGTTGGATTTGGTACTAGAAGCTTTTGGTGGCTCTTCTAGTGTTGGTGGTGTTCTATCTGTAGTGCGGGGTACTCCAGATTTAGGAAAAAGTAAGGCTCCTTCCCCAGCCTTGGGTTTGCATCCAAAAACCCTAAAAAAGGGGATCCTAAGAAACCTCTTAAGGTTGGTAGAAAAAATGACCTGGAAAAGGTAAAGCTAGCTAGTGAGACATTTAGGTCTTGAAGACCTCCAGAGTGAAAGATATAGTTGATAGAGTACCGGACTCTGTAATGATAGTGCCAGTGACAGATTGGAATACTTGACATTCCACCACAGATGAATATCTTCCCATGCAGTTTTGAGGAAGAGGTTATGGGTGTCAGAGGTGTGTATGATTCAAATGGTTAGCATTTTGGTGGTCTCCACGTTAAATTATGAACTAACAGTTAGTTCATGCTATTGTTACTTCACCAGTTAAGATGACCTGAAGGAGTTAAGGTTGTACAGAGCTATGACATGTATGAAATAATGATATAGGAGTAATTTTAGGTTGTGCCAACCTATATGAATGTGCTACATGATTTCGTTCTCTCTGCAAAGCGAATGGATTTAATTCTTGGGCTGACAGAATAAGAAGTCACATGGTACATTCATCATGCCGACTTGCTTGATGGTTTATTTGAAGGCGGTATATATACAAGATTGATTTCTTGTGTGAAGGCATGAGTTTTGATGGTGTGGTGTGTGTGAAATAAGTAAGTGTACGGTCGAGCAGAGTTTGATGAGAAAGGGTTCAGATAAGTTTGAGGTGAAGATGATGTGTATCAAGTTAGTATATTGAGCTTCAGTGGAACTGTGCCCTTAGCATAACTCAGATGCACTCTAACAATTCTCTTTGGCAGTGAGCCACCCCTTCTTCTATCTCTTTCTTTCAGGACAGTGAGTCCTTTTGCAATGAGCCACCTACAGTGAGCATTCTTGGACAGTGAGTCCACCAATTGTATCAAACTTAACCAGTTTCTTTATTAATATAGATTGTGAGCTAATCCTCACCATGGTTTTTCCCTTATTGGATTTTCCACGTAAAAATCTAGTGTTCATGTGTGATATGATTTAATGGTTAATTTCATGCTTTCCTTTATTAATACAAGTTAAACATGCTATGTGAAATGAATAATTAAATGATTAAGTTGTTGTAAAAAATATTGATTCACCTCCCCTTTCAGTATTCTGGGTGTTCAACAATTGGTATCAAAGCCTAGTTCCTTGGAAAAAACTTAACCTCTTGAGGAAGATCTTGAGGTGTGAATACATGGCTACTAGGAGATATCCTACTCCTCAGGAAGAAATCCATGTTGTTGAATTTACTAAAGAAGACTGCATAGTTGACATGAATGGAGAACTTGAATCATCCCTTGAAGATCTAGAAGAAGTTAAATGTAAGAAAAAAGATTTGGAAGAGAATATTAAGGAAGCAGATGAATGCATCAAAAAGTTGAGGGAACGAAACAATAAATTCAATGAAAGATATGAGGAAGTGCATGAATAGATCAATCAATCAAATGAGACAATCACTAGTCTAAATATACAAATTGAGGAAGGAAAAAGAATAAAAGGATGACTAAAAGAAAAAAATGAAAGGAAAATCTGAAGAATGCTCAAGGCTTGAACAAGAAATAGTGGTCTTAAATACAAAACTTGACAAGGCAAAAATTCAAGAAGAGCTCCATACTTCTTGATGAAATGATTACAAATCAAGAGGCTCCTAAGGAAAGAGAAGGATTAGTATTTGGAAAGGGTGAAAGTCCAAAGAAGAATAAGATTTCAAACAATGCTAGAAAGAAGAACAACTACCAATTTAAAAAGGTTACTGTCAAGAAAGGTAAAAAAAAATAGGTCCGAAACCAGAAGGAAAACTTCAAGAAGCCACCTATCAGACAACCAGCTGCACAAAGGTACTCTGGCTATTGTTACTCTTGCAATAAATTTGGACATAAGGCTTTGGAATGTAGGAGCAGGATAAATCAAAATGTTCAATCATTCTCTGGTCAATGTTTTACATGCCAAATAATTGGTCATAGAGCTAGTGAATGCATAAATCAGATGATGAATGGTTACAATAAGGGTATGATAGTTTCATCTTTCAATGGTTACTGTTATACATGCAATAGATTTAGGCATAGGTCTAATCAATGCTAATCCAGAAAGAACGGATGTAAGCTTGTTCAAAATGTTAGATGTTATGAATGCAACAAATTAGGTCATATTGCTAGATTTTGTAGAAGTAAGAATGTGAAGGTTGATCTGGTAAAGAAGAGTGATTCAATGAAGAATGTGGATCTAGTACTAGAGATAAAGAAAGAGATGGACAAGGTCTGGAAAAAGAAAGAAGAAAATAAGGTGAACGATGGGGTTGTGCCAATCTTTGGCGCAGATACTTCCTCTAGAAACTAAGGTGAGGGCTTTGGCTCAGGGGAGATTTAATGGAAATATTTCATCCCCTACCAGAGAAATGGTGTTGATGCTTCAGCACGAGAGTATGTGATGTAGATCAATGCATTTGATCTATTGGAGAAGATTCCGGTAGAAAAAGTTATGATGCAAAAGTTTGTGGAGCATTAGAAGTTGATTGTGCATACAAATAAAGGGTTGCTAGCTTTATTGTTTAAAACATTTGAGAAGGAGCAGAGCAGCGAAGGAGTATTCAAGGTAATTTGGGATTTAGTGTGTTCAAACGGGCCTAGTTTGGCAAGTGAAAGAAAAGGTATTTACAATCTCTATTTTGCGCTAGTTTCACATAGAATCTTGTTTTAAAGCAATTTGAATTCATTTTCAAATGGCTACACTAAGGGTAATAGAGATTATTGAGAAGCCACAACCTAGATTCAAGAAATACCCTACAAAATCCATAGAAGATGACCTATTCAGTGCATTTTCACATGTTCCATATGGGGTTTTGCCAATAGAGGATATAAGGATTTACATTCATGGAAAGATGGAAGAATATGATCACATTAAGTTAGGAGATATGTGGATGAAAGAAATTACTAGAGATAATTTTTCCCTAAAACCAAAATACCAAAACCTAGTCGCAAAGAAGCTTGATGTATGGCAATGGTTTCCAAATTTTTGTTTTGATCACAAATGGGTTAGGATGGCATTAAGCATAATTCATGATAAGTTTGTTTGGATTGACATGCCTAGTATGATAACAAACGAGGTGATTAGAGATGTTACAGGTCTATCCTCCACCAGACCTGTTCCTGTATTGAAATCAATCAAGAATGAGGTTGTAATGGAACTAACAGGTGCAACATATGATAAGATAGCTCTAGTTGTAAATACCATCAGAAATCCAGCTGTGAGATATGCAACAATGGTGATTGGTTATAACATCTACTTCACAAATAGAGAAAACTTTGTATCTGCCACCACAATCAATGTGGCATATGAAATGATTGAAAAAGGAATGGACTATGATCTTTGTGAACTGTTAAGACAACAATTGATGGAGAACTTGAAGCAAACCAAGGAGAAGAAATATGAATTTAAGTATGGAGCCCTGGTTGTGTGTTTACTCTTTTATTTCCTAAAGGAACTTTCTGGAACTAACAATGTGAGATGGTTACAAGGAAGACCCGTAGCTCATCAGATTGCAAACTTTATGGGAACTCTTGGTGATGCAAAGGAAAAAGATGATGCCCTTGTTGCCTTCTTTGTAGTTTTCCAAAAGAGGATGCATAAAAGAGATACGATACCTAGGAAAATGGTAGAAAAGTATCAAAATGCCATCACTTTCCTAGTATCTGTTAGAATCTGAAAAGATTATTAACTCAGAAAACTAGTGCAAATGAATAGATATTAAACTATGAATGCAAATGATATGAAATCAGAATAGCAACATAGAGTTAGTCTCCAAGAGTGTAATGCAAATTCTAGAAGCAAAATAGTATTAAGAGGATGCAAAAGCAAGAGCTACAAAATACAAGCTAGGTAGCATGCTTATATAGAGCAGGGAGAGGGAGGAGGTGGCAACACTGACCAATGAGGAGCAACCATATATTAGACTAAAGATAGCAAGGTATCTTGCCAAGATAGATAAAGGATGCTCACATGTAGAAAGATGACACCTCATAACCACTCACCTAATTAAGCATGATTTATAAACCAAAACGAGATTAATAGAAGTGTAGGAAAAACCTAGGAATAAAGGGAAAAATAAATAACCCATCTAGGAAATAAAAACCTACACTAACACCTCCCCTTAAGTGAAGCTTAGGTGGATGTAGAAATGGATCCTGCAAAATCAAGCCTGATGAGGTACCCATGTACATAAAATTCCCCTTAAAAGAGAGAGAGAAGAGACCCCCCAAAGTAGAGAGAGTCAAGACTCCGAGTGAGAGGAAGAAGCCCCCCCAAAAGATGAAGCATCCCGCACCCTCAACAAAGATAACAAATGAAGGAACTTGCTCTCAGTGAAGGGTTTGGTGAAGTTATCAACAACTTGATTGGAAGTCAGATAGTAGCGAAGGTCGATGACATGGCCATGGATGAGCTCTCAGATGTAGTGCATGTGGACCTCAATGTGTTTGGTCCACTGATGATGGACTAGATTCTGTGAGATCTGAATGGCACTCTGGTTGTCACAAAATATGACTAATGGTTGTCTGATCTGGATACCAAACTCAGTGAGAAGATTCTGAAGCCAAATTGCCTTAGTGGCGGCATTCATAGTCCCCTGATACTCGACCTCAGTAGAAGATAGAGCAATAGCAGATTGCTTCTTGCTCGATGAACAAACATGACTTGAACCAAGTGAGAAGCTGTAACCTAAAGTAAACATGCAACCCTGAGAAATCACCTGCCCAATCTGAATCCATGTAGCCCACCAAGTCAAGATCAATGCCTACTGCATAGTGAATCCCAAAACTGTGAGTACCCTGAATGTAGTGAAGGATCCACTTGGCTGCTTTCCAGTGTAGCATGAATCGAGAGACCATGCCTACAGCATATGAAATGTTGGGTCTCATATGAGTCAGATAAATGAGACTCCCAACAAGTTGTCTGTAAAAAGTGCCATCAACAAATGGAGAACACTTAGCCTCGAGTTTGACTCTAGAAAGAAAAGCAGTCAGAGTAGGCTTACAGTCAGCCATATGAAACCTTAAAAGCAAATCTGACTATGTGAGTGTGATCCTAGAAGTAGATTGGTAGATCTCAATCTCAAGAAAGTAATGCAACAAGCCCAACTCAGTCATCAAAAATCTATCATAAGGGCAGTTTTGACAGTCCCAATGGTGGATGAAGAACTCCCTGTGATCAACAAGTCATCAACATAGAGAACTAGAAATAGGAGTGAATCATCCTGCTGCAAAATATAGACATTGGGATCAGAATGGCATCGAGTGAACCCAACTATCAGAAGGAAGGAGTCCTGTTGGTAGGTGGTGACTGATCATGAATGTACTGTACACTAGTTATGTATCCTCTCTGGGGCATGAGTCAACATAAAAAAAACCCTATTGTTATAACCGACATAAGGCTTGATAAAAGTGGCTAAGGGTTAGGGTTTTGGTGGATATTGTATTGTAGCATTTGCAATGGTATTGAGTTGCATGGATTGCTAGTTGTAATCAATTTGATTACAGGATAATAATATTGGACTCTCTATTGCTGGATGTAGCTCGAGTTTGGGTGAACAACGTTAAAACTTGTCTCTCATTGTTATTATTTCTGTGTATTTTTCATTCCTCTATTTAATCTTTATTTGTATTTAATTGATATATTCTGCCGGCTAACCCTAACAAGTGGTATCAGAGTAGTTTGCATTTGATTATTGTCTGCAGGAAGGTCTCACGGTTGAGTGGAAGAAATGGCGGACAAGGGTAAATTGAAGGTCGATAAATTTAATGGGCAGAACTATCAGCTATGGAAGATGCAGATGGAGGATTACCTCTATCAGAAGGATTTATGGAGGCCATTGGAAGGAGTATCCAAGAAACTGACAGGAATGACGGATGAGGATTGGGAACTTCTAGACAGAAAGGGACTTGGTACCATTCAGTTGTGCTTGACACCATCTATGGCATTCAATATAACAGAAGCAAAGACAACAAGTGAACTGATGAAAGCTTTGGCTAAATTGTATGAAAAACCCTCAACCTCAAATAAGGTATTTCTCATGAAGCATTTGTTTAATCTAAAAATGATTGAAGGTGGATCTGTGATAGATCATTTAAATGATTTTAATACGATTGTCAATCAGTTAACTTCTGTAAAAGTGAAATTTGATGAAGAGGTGAGGCTCTCTTAGTTTTATGTTCTTTGCCAGAAAGCTGGAATAGCTTGGTAATAGATGTAAGTAACTCTATCTCTGGTTCAAACACTTTGAAATTTGATGATGTTGTTGGTGTTATCCTTAGCGAGGAAATGTGACAGAAAAGCTCAGGAGGATCCATATCAGGTAGTGTTTTGAATGCAGAAAGTAGGGGCAGATCAGAGGAGAGAGGAAAAGGTTCTGGAGGTCATGGGAAGTCACAAGGAAAATCAAAGGACAAGAGATCTCAATCCAAAGGAGAGAAGGATTGCTGGTACTATGGGAAACCAGGTCATTTGAAAAAAGATTGCTAGTCTTAGAAGAATAAAGAAGGAGAAAAACAAGAAGGCAATAAGGAGGAAAATGTGGTAAGTAATAAATCTAAAGATGATGCTTTAATTCTTTCCCTAGATAATGCTGATGATTCATGGGTTTTAGATTTAGAGGCCTCATTTCATGCTATGCCCCATAGAAGTTATTTTCTTGATTATGTCCAAGAGGATTTTGGGCTGGTTTATTTGGGAGATAACGAACCCTATCAGATTGTTAGAAAGTGAAGAATCAAGATTAAGTTGCAGAATGGGAAGCATTGGCTACTACAAGAGGTAAGGCACATTCCAAGGCTTAGTAGGAATTTAATTTCAGTAGGGCAGCTAGCTGAAGAAGGTTACATTGTTACATTTACTGATAAAAATTGGAAGGTTTCAAAAGGTGCCTTAATAGTAGAAAAAGGTGTGAAAGTAGGCACCTTATATCTTTGTACAGGTCATACTATTCCTTCTACTTTAGCTGTTGCAGAGAAAAAATAAACAGGTTCAGGAACAGTTGCTGCAGGTTCGCAGGAAGAGACTGAAATAGTTGCTACAGGTTCTGAGACAACACTGTGGCATAACAGACTTGGGCATATGAGTGAAAAAGGTATGAAGGCACTTCATTCTAAGAAATTTTTACCAAGTCTGAAATGTATTAATATAGATTTCTGTGAAAGTTGTGTGTATGACAAACAAAAGAGAGTTAGTTTTCTAAAGGATGGGAAGCAAAAGAAAGATGAAAAGTTGGAGCTTGTGCATATAGATGTATGGGGACCAGCTCAGGTATCTTCTCTTGGTGGCTCTTAGTATTATGTTACATTCATAGATGATGCAACTAGGAAGGTTTGGATTTATTTCCTCAGATAGAAATTTGATGTATTTGAAATATTTAAGAAATGGAGAAGCTTGGTTGAGAATGAGATAGGTAAAAGATTAAAATGTCTTAGATCTAATAATGGTGGAGAGTATTGTAGCAAAGAATTTGAGGATTATTGTTCCTTTAATGGAATTCGTAGGCAGAAAATAGTTCTAGGGACTCCACAGGAGAATGGAGTGGCTAAACGCATGAATAGGACAATAATGGAGCGTGCAAGGACCATGAGATTGCATGCTGGGCTACCTTTAAATATGTGGGCAGAGGCTGTCAACACAGCTGTATATTTGATTAAAAGAGGTCCTTCAGTTCCTTTGGGTTGTGGTATTCCATAGGAAGCATGGATAGGTAAGAAGGTGAGTTATTCTTTTCTCAAAACCTTTGGATGTGAAGCATTTGCATATGTAGATTTTGAAAATAGAACCAAGCTGGATGCAAAATCAAAAAAGTGTACCTTCATTGGATATGGCATTGATGAATTTGTTATAGGCTTTGAGATTTTGAAAATTAGAAAATTGTAAGAAGCAGGGATGTATTCAATGAGAAGGTGTTGTACAAAGATCAGTTGCAGCAACATGAGAAGAAAGAAAAGGATTATGTGGTGTTAGATGATACTCCAAATAGTGATGTTCCAGTGGTTCCTCATGCTCTGCAACAACAACCAAAAATACCACAAACTCTAGTGAATGTTAGACGGTTAACAAAGCTAAGTAAAGCTCCTAAAAGATTTTCTCCCTCTTTGTATTTTATTTTGTTAACAAATGCTGGTGAACCAGAAGGGTATGATGAAGCTATGCAGGTGGATACACAGGTTCAATGGGAGCTTGCAATGAAAGAAGAAATGGACTCCTTGCTGAAAAATCAAACTTGAGAATTATGTAAGTTACCTGCAAGAAAAAGGCTTTAACAAACAAATGGGTTTATCATCTAAAAGAGGAAGATGGAGATAAGAAAAGATTTAAAGTCAGGTTAGTTGTAAAAGGATTTGCATAGAAAAAGGGCATTGATTTTGATGAGATATTTTCTCAGGTTGTCAAGATGACTTCTATTCATACTATTTTAAATATTGTGGCTACTGAAGATTTGCATTTGGAATAGCTAGATGTGAAAACTACCTTTCTCCATGGTGATTTGGAGGAGATATACATGGAATAGACCCAAGGATTTGAGGTCAAAGGTAAGGAGAAATTGGTGTGCAAATTGAAGAAGAGTTTGTATGGCCTGAAACAAGCACCTCGGCAATGGTACTTAAAATTTGATAGTTTTATGGCTGAGTAAGGCTACAGTCAGTGTAATTCTAACCATTGTGTTTATTTTAAGAGGTTGGATAATGACAGCTACATTATTTTATGTTTATATATTGATGACATTCTTGTAGCAGGGTCTAACATGGATCACATAAGAGAATTAATATAGGTGTTAGCATAGTCATTTGCTATGAAGGATTTGGGGGCAGTAAAACAAATCCTTGGTACGAAAATTTGCAGAGATAGGAAGAATAGAAAATTGACTCTATCTTAGGCTGATTATGTTGAAAAGGTGTTGCAGAGATTCCATATGGAGAATGCAAAAGCTGTCAACACACCTTTGCCTAGTCATTTGAAATTGACTAAGGAGATTTGTCCTAAGACACCAGAGGAGGAAGAAAAAATGTCCAAGGTACCATATGCTTTAGCTGTAGGAAGTTTAATGTATGCCATGGTATGTACAAGACAAGATATTGCACATGATGTAGGAGTCATAAGGAGGTATATGAGTCATCCTGGATTGGAGCATTGGAATGCGGTAAAATAGATTCTCAGATATTTGAGAGGTACATCTAATACACATTTATGTTTTGGGGCCTCTAATACTGATTTAGCAGGCTATGTAGACTCAGATTTGGCAAGGGATATTGATACCAGGTGGAGTACTACAGGTTATGTCTTTACTGTAGTTGGGATAGCAGTGAGTTGGATCTCATGGTTGCAAAAGGTGGTTGCTTTATTCAACATAGAGGCAGAGTATATAGCTACAATAGAGGCAAGCAAGGAGATGATATGGCTGCAATCTTTCATGGAAGAATTGGGAAAACAACAAGCTAACAGTTCTTTGTATAAAGACAGTCAGAGTGCCATACATCTTGCAAAAAATTATGCCTTGCATTCAAAGACCAAACACATACAGTTGAGGTATCACTTTATTCAGTTGGTGTTGGATGATGGATAGTTAAGGCTAGAAAAGATACATACAGATGAAAATCTAGCGGATATGTTTACAAAGGAAGTGACAAGGGAGAATCTGAGCTCCTCTTCATCTTCGGTTGGTCTTCAAGACTAAAACAATAAAAATAGAATAGTAGAGTCCAGGGTGCTTATTTCCAGTGGGAGCTGCATGGGCAGCGGTGTCGTCCAGGATCAATCTCCAAGTGGGAGATTGTTTGGTGTGGAGCCTGATCAGTCTCCAAGTGGGAGATTGTTGGTAGGTGGTGACTGATCATGCACGTACTGTACACTAGTTATGTATCCTCGCCGGGGTTCAGGGGCGCAGCCCCCTAGAAAATTTTTCCATGAGCCGACATAAAAAACCCTATTTTTGTAACTGACATAAGGCTTGATAAAAGTGGCTAAGGGTTAGGGTTTTGGTGGATATTGTATTGTAGCATTTGTAATGGTATTGAGTTGCATGGATTGCTAGTTGTAATCAGTTTGACTTACTGGATAATAATATTGGACTCTCTGTTGGTGGATGTAGCCCGAGTTTGGGTGAACCACATTAAAACTTGTCTCTCGCTGTTATTATTTTTGTGTATTTTTCATTCATCTATTTAATATTTATTTGCATTTAATTGATATCTTTGGTCGGTGAACCCTAACAAGTCCCTCTTGGCATACCAGGCCCGAGGAGCCTATTTGAGGCTATAGAGAGACTTCTGAAGATGACACACAAGTGAAGAGTCCTGAACAAACCCTTGTGGCCGCTCCATGTAGATCTCCTCCTGAAGGTCACCATGAAGAAAGGCACTCTTCACATCCATTTGATGTACTTCCCAATGATTTGTTGCAACAATGGCAAGAACAAGTCGGATGGAGTTCATTTAGGCAACTGGTGCAAAAGTCTTAGAGTAGTCAATCCCAGGAACCTAGGAGAATCCTTTGGTGACCAAGTGAGCCTTATGCTTGTCAACCGACCCATCTGTTGCAAATTTTTTTTGATAGATCCACTTACATCAGATAAGTTTTCTTCCCTTAGGAAGAGGGACAAGATCCCAAGTGTGGTTCCTCATCAAGGAACTATACTTCTCCTACATAGCTGTATCCCACTTAGGAATACCAAAAGCCTCATGAAAAGACTATGGATCTGAGGCAGTAGCAATGAAGAGATGTGGAGCATCATGGAACTGTGAATGAGTCTACCTGGTGTCTGATGGATCCCCAACCCAATCACCTGTAGACTGCAAGGTCTGTCTAGCCCAAAGTGGACCGGAAGATGGAGAATCTGGAGGAGAATCATCAACCTCTAAATGATGAATAGGAGAGGAAGGAGGCATGTCCTCTGAATCGCTCTCAGTATCGAAAGTGGAGAAAGAAGACAAATCAGGTGAATCTGACTCATCAGAAGATTTGCCATGTATCCCAAGTGACTCCAATGTCAATGTAGAAGGAGATGGAGAAGTGATAGAAAGTGACCTCGAAGAGCCCTCCTCAAACTGAACACTCCTCTCAATGAACAACTCATGTGTAGTAGGCTGGAGCAATCGATAACCCTTCACACCATTAGGATAGCCTACAAATATGCAAGGTCTTCTCTGTGGATCCAAGGCCTTGCATTTCTCTACAGGAATGTGGGCCCATGTAGCAGAACCAAAAACTTGAAAGTGCTTAACTAAAGGTTTCTGATCGCTCCAAGCTTCAAAAGGAGTAACTCCCTTTAATGCTCGGTGAGGAACACGGTTCTGGATGTAACAAGCACAGTTAATAGCCTCTGCCCAATACTGTGGTGCAAGACATCTGGAGTGAATCATACAGTTCGCTATTTCCTTTAAGGACCTATTCTTCCATTCTACAACATTGTTCTACTAAGGACTGTATGGAACTAAATGCTGCAAGTCAATCCCCTTTAAAGTGTAAAACTGCTCAAAACGATGGTTGACATACTCACCACTATTGTCAGTGCACAAAACCTTGATGACTTTCTTGGATTGCTTCTCTACAAAAGTTTTGAAGTCCTAAAAATGATCAAATATCTCTGACTTTTGTTTGAGAAAGTACACCTAAGTATACTGATAAAAGTCATCAATGAATGTGAGGACATATCTAGCCTTGCTAAATGAAGGATGCTGGAATGGACCAACCAAATCACTATGAACTAACTCCAGTATATGTGAAGCTCTCCATGCCTTTCCTTTGTCAAACTTTTCCTTAGGATGCTTACCAAGAATGCAACCTTGGCAAACACCACCTGAAAACTGAACTGAAGGCAACCCTGTGACCATGCTCTACTGGTTGAGCTGCTGCAAGTAGTGGAAGTTAAGATGGCCAAACTGCTTGTGCCATCATCTACTCACATCATCAGAATGAGTGAGCAAAATAGTCGAAGGAGGATCAGGAACAAAGTGAGAAAACAAATAGAGCCATGACTGATGATCTACTCTACCAACTGCAACTGTAGAACCACTGTGCAACTCATGAATCTCCACCGAATTAGGAGTGAACTCAACCCGCTTGCCTGAACCTGTGTGAGTGATCTGGTATACCAATAGGAGATTAGTTGATAATGAGGGCACACAAAGATCATGGAATGTGCCATCCCCCACATCAACATACCCTCTCCCACACACCTCAATAGGAGTGTCTTCACCCATCAAAATAGAAGGCATAGTACATGGCTCCAAAGATGCAAGTTATTCCTTAGATGAAGCCATGTGGTGCGAAGCACCTGAATCAAGAACCAAAATAGATGGTGAAGAAGCAACTGCTACAAGGGCCTTGCCCTTTCCTTTCTCCTTGTTGTTTTCTTTTGCCTTGTCAGACCCCTCATTTGAACTTTGTTTGATGGACTTAGGAACATTGATATTATTCTTCTCAAGAATGTGTGTCAAGTGATCAATTTGTTTCTTCAAGCACTTATGTTCATCATGACCGGGTCTTTTACAATAGGCACATTGGACCTTCTCTTTCTTGGGCTTGTCGCCCTTGGAAGATTGGATCTTATTAGTTTCTTTTGAAGCAACTGGTATTTGATCCTTCTTCTCCTTGCCATTCTTTTGTTTCTTATCCTTATTCTTGTTGTTACTATTTTGTCCTTTCTGTTCTTTTGTACCAAGTGCACCCTTAGTAGTATAGAAGGTACAAACAAACACAAAATATTTTGAACTTAGCTTAGAGAAAATATTGAGAATCAGTTGTTCATCTTTCTTTTCAATTCTACATTGTTTTAACTATAGCCTTAGTGATTTCAATTTTGTGAAGAAATCCTGGATTGTGTTGAAGTTGCCTAGACTTAAACTAATTAGTTCATTTTCTAACATATGACCCCTTATTGAATCTTGTGTGCCAAATAGTTTTTCTAGCTTTGTCCAGATTTCATTTGGTGAATTTAAAGACTCAATGTGAAAGAGCAAGTCAGGAGAAACAGACAAACACAATGTTTCATATGCCTCATCACATTTGTTAAACCACTTAGGCTTATCTTCATCTTTGGTAGGTTCAGTTTCAAGTCCCATAGTTATCCTATGTAATCCAGCTTTCCTTAAGTAGATTATCATGCCTGATTTCCACTCAAAGTAGTTGTATGGAGTTAGAATGGGCACAGTTGTTTGATCCATGATGAAGAAATGCAGAAAAGAAATGTTGGAAAGAAGAGAACACCACCAAGACAAGCCCCCCTTTTCAATCAATCAAACAACCCCCTCTAAGAAAATATGATTTGGCACTTTATATTAGTGCATTTACAACTACCACTAGCAAGAAATACTAAGTGGTCTTGATTTCAATGTATTACAAAACCCTCACGAACAACATATGCTGAAAATACACCTTTGGCACAATACCCAAAGAAATAAACAGCACCACTACAATCTACTTGAAAAATCTTGCACTTTCAAAAAATGAATCGCCTCGATATGAGGTCGTATGTGAAAGTTATGAACCTCTGAAGTTCCCAGAACAAGAACTGTGCAGTCTCACAACTGAGAATCTGCAATTTCTAAAAAGTCTTTGCATCAAACTCAAAAAAACGTATGCATTAGTACATAGAGCACGAAAAAACAACCAAAATAAAAAAAAAATCGTGGGAAATGGAGTCCGTATGAGCAAGAATGGAGCATTTGAAACCTACCTTCAAAACTACAATTGCCAACGGAGAGGGGTCCTGCTGTAACTTTTTGAGTGCGTTTTTGCAAAATATGTGAGCTACATGTAAAAAATAAAACATACGCAGATGGTTTTTCGATGTTGCGAACAAAACTTAGAAGGCTTTTTTCTTGCTGATTTACAAAAGATATAGTTCTAATGTAAATAGAATGCCCTTAGCAACAAAAAATAACCCCAACAACCAAAAAATGACATGCAAAGGTTGAATCAGCTACCTTTGATAGGAAAAGGCATGCTAGAACCTACAATATTGATTAAAAACACAAAATATGCAAGCTAATTGTCAGATTTGAGCTTGAAACCTCAGTTCCACAACTGTGTCTGACGATCTCTGATTTCGGTGAAGCAAAAGACAAATATGACTTTCTTGAGCCAGAATGCTGCCAGTATAACCAGAAATGCTGCAATCACCCAGATTTCATAAAACACATGTGCAAACCCCAGAGATTAAAATGTTTCCGTCAGACTTTTCTGATTCTCCAGATCATCTAAGGATGCAAGAGAAGAGCATACTGGGTTTTTTTGAAAAAATACAATAAGTTTAATTAGCCCCATCGAATATCTCAAATATGGAAACTAAAATCTACTCTTGCACATAGAAAAACTCTGATACCATGTGAGAATCTGAAAAGATTATTAACCCAGAAAACTAGTACAAATGAATAGATATTAAACTATGAATACAAATGATATGAAATCAGAATAGCAACATAGAGTTAGTCTCTAAGAGAGTAATGTAAATACTAGAAACAAAATAGCATTAAGAGGATGCAAAAGCAAGAGCTACAAAATACAAGCCAGGTAGCATGCTTATATAGACCAAGGAGAGGGAGGAGGTGGCAACACTGACCAATGAGGAGCAACCATCTATCAGACTAAAGATAGCAAAGTATCTTCCCAAGATAGCTAATAGATGCTCACATGTAGGAAGATGACACCTCATAACCACTCACCCAATTAAGCATGTTTTATTAACCTACGCAAGATTAATAGAAGTGTAGGAAAAACCTAGGAATAAAGGAAAAAATAAATAACCCATCTAGGAAATAAAAACCTACACTAACAGTATTAACAGATGAATGCATGATGGAAGTAGGAGAACCAAGGACAGTATGGATCCCTGCATTGGGATATGAAATCAATGAACAAGAAATTATTGGTTTGGCTAACATTTTTTTGAAAAGTCTGAAAGACACCACTAAAGTAAGGTATGGCACCTTTGAAGAAAAATTGATGGAGGTGTATATGGAGCAGAGTAAACCACAGATAAATAAAAAGGTTGAGAAGATGGTTGATAAGTATGTGGAGGAAATGGGCATCTCAAAGGAACAAGTGCAGTAGGCAAGAGCAAAGGCTAAGGGAGAATCAAGTGTTACAGAAGGTTTAGGAAGCATAAGAAAATGGTAAGATATCTACCACCCCACTTGCTATCCAGAAGTCCTCCAGGACTATGCCCTCTATTGAAGAAAAGAGGGAAACAACTTCTATTCCTTTGTTAAAGGAGAAATTCCTTCCGGTTGTGCAAACTATAAGGGATGAGAAGAAGAAAACTACTATACAGGAGCACCTTTTGCAACCCATATGAAGAAAAGACAAAAACAAAAGGCAGTGAAAGAAAATAATATAAGTGTTAATGTATGAGAAGAAGAAGTGTAGGAAGAAGAACCACAGTTGGTCCACAAAATGAGAAATGGAGCTTAACAAAGTGAAGCAAGTGTTAAAAGAAGATCTAACATCATTGACACAGACAGCGAAGAAGAGATAGAGAAAGAAAAGAATAAATTTTTACCTCATATGAGAGAACAGAAGAAAGAAGCCACCAAGAAGGTCTCACCAAAGAAGTAAAGAGAGTCCCAAGCCTCTGGTGAAGAGACTAGTGCCAAGAAGACAAAAATTGATATTGTTGATACTGATAGTGAAGAAGAGGTTGAGAAGGAGAAGAAATGATTCATTCTCAAGAAATGAGACGCTCAATTCAATGAAGGACAAAAGTCTCCCAAGGGTAAGCGTAAAAAGATAGACAAAGCCCCTTCAGTAAGGGATCACAATTCTTTGAAGTTAGAAGTGTTATTTAATACTATTTTAGAACATGGTTGTTTGAAGGAAATTGCAGAAATGTATGCTAATGCAAATAATGAGGACAAAGCTACCATTGAAGAAGTTGTGAAATATATGATTATTTATAATGTTGGGCTAATTGACTTTGAGAGTGAGTTTCCAGATGATTTGAAAGAAGTTCTGAGTGCCAAAAGACAGAGCACAATTCAAGAAGATGCAAAGATCAGATCTCTTACCTTAGAGAAAATTGCTTGCTCTCTCACAGAAGAAGACAGAGCTAAATTGGCTCAAATCTATAACAGGGAGTTCAGAACAAAATAGAGAGTTAGCACCCTGATGAGCAAGGACAAGGATGATATAGAAATGTTAAAGGATGAAACTTTGCAAAAGGTTGAAGATCTTGCTCTGGACCTAATCAAGGAACATGAAATGTTGCATGATAAATTGGTGCAGGAGCACCTATCACAAGGTGGCCTCCATGAGGCATTTTAAATCATGTTTTGTTTAGGAAATCATGTTTTGTGTTGTAATAAGGTCTATTTGACCAATGCATGTCATTTTAGTGTGTATCTAGGTTCATTTTGTAAGTCCCAAGGGACTGAGGGCACATTTGTCAAGTTATAACCACATAATGCCAAAAATAGGGCAGTAGGGTAGTTGGAGGCTACTTAGATGGTTATCTCCCAGCCGCTTGGAGTCAGTTTGGTATTCCTCAGGGCAAGTTGTTAAATACCTAGAGGAATGAACCAAATAGGCATCTATTGAATGCAATTAGATCAAAGAAGGGTGTGAATGTAATTGTGATTGTGCTAAAGAGAAATAAAGATTATTTTGTTCCATCAATTTGATTTCCATTTCCTGTAATTACAAATTGTTTAGCTGTAGATTTCCATTCTCCTGTGCTTTCTGTGTTGCAATATGGCAATGTGAAGCATTCCACTGATAAGATTTCTGTCGAAATCAGTGGAATGGCTTTGTTGTACAATATGTGTTTTTTGTTTCCTTGTTTGATGGGGCAGATGTTCCAGACTGAGGAGTGTGCACAGTAGCATGCCTTAGCATCTCTATGTGCTAGGCGTAGAGTGTAGATTAGACTATGTGAGAGTTGAAAACCCTAACGGCGTATCGTTGTGTTGGTTCATCGGCACATCGGCCAAGGATTGCAAGTGTTCACTGACATAACAGGTTACGCCGAAGGTAAAAGCCATTGATAAGAGTTGTGGCATTGGAAGACAAGTTAGGGGTTTTGCAGACAGGAAGAGTCATACCGACATGGTTATATTTAATCAATGTGGGAGCCATCATGGTTAAGGAGAGAAGGAACATAACCACCATCGGGGTATCGGCAGAAAGACGGAAGACTCAACTAATAGAGGAAGTCTCGCCAACGATGAAGATGTATCGGTGGTTGTCCGGCTGATGGAAATGTTCCGGCAGTTCATTTGTTAGTTTTTTCCAATTGTGAGGAATTAGGACTTGGTCTATGGAATCCGTTGTGCACTCCCCATCCTAAATCTATTTCAAAAGTCAGTTTGCCTACTGTAAGAGAAATTGGTCAAGGAAATATTATAACAGACAACCTCCTTCCTCCGGAACTAGAAAAGATAGTTGAAAATATGGTTGCACAAGGTAACCCGAAGCCTCCTAAGGTTCAAAGCACAGAGAATATGCTTGCTTTAGATGTGCAAAATACTACAGAATAGAAGGAAAAAGGAGAACAAGAGATCGTGAAGAAAACCAAGGAACAGAGGAATGAAAGTCCGCCTCCTCCGAAAGACAAAATGGGTGGAGAGGAAGAGAAAGCAAATTGTGAAAAGAAGGATGAAGAAAAGAAGAACATTGAGGGTGAGTATTCTAGAGTCTCTCCAGTAGACTCCATCAGGGAATTTTTGGCCCAATAGAGACAAGTTAAGACTATGGCCTCTTCACATCTACTTCAATTGTCGCCTATGGATGGACAAATTAATTTGTCCAATATTTCTCCTCTCAAGAAGTTGCAACTAGGCACTATTTTTTAGGCCACCACCCAAGAAGAGATAATTCAATCTCATGTTGAGGGTAATGAGCTTCTAGAAGAAGCAATGGAAGTTTTTGAGAAGATGTTGCTAGATGCTAAGAGAGATGCTTCTCTGACTCATACACAACAAGTGAAGCAACTAATGAAGTTAGTTAATAGTCATTTTGTGTCCTTAGAGAAGGCTGTTGAGAAGAAATTTTTTGAAGAAATCTGAAATAAGAGGCTAATAGATCTAACAATTAAATGTACCATGGCACATAACTTGTTGGAAGTCAATGTTTAAAGAGTATTCAAAATGCTCTGGAAGAAGCCAAAGTAATGTATCAATACTGCCTATCATGGCCTTTTATAACAAAGGACATAAAGGAAAAAATTGAAGGTCTTGAAACACAAATTGCTAAAATCTCAGAGACTTATAAGCCTTTAAAGGATAACAATGGAGATTTGAGAGCTGAAATTGAAAAGACTCATGCAATCATTAAGAAGCTGTAGAATCAGAAAGAATTGATTAAGGATTTGATGAGCCAACTAAGGGAGATAATTAGTTTCAAGATTGCAGCTCTAACAAGAATGCTAAAGGAGGCTAACAAGATTGTCTAGATGACCACTGCATTGGCATCTGTGGAAGAAGAAAAAGAGTTATTTTTGCAGATCATTGGGTAGATACAAGTACTTAACTCTGCCAATATGTATTGGGACTCTGTAATGCTACAGTTAAAGAATATATACAAGGATATTCTTCCTACTAAATAGTAAGATTCATATTTTGATTTCTTGTACATATGTGGAAGGATAAAAGAAAACAATTTTGATATCTTGATGTATATATTAAAGTATAGAAATAAAATAGTGAGGGGGAATATGGACATAAAAAGGCAAGGATGGTTTTGAGATAAGGGGAGAGATTTTCATTCATAGATGCACAAGTAGTTCCTTTGTCATTAATGACAAAGGGGGGAGAAGTTTTGGTTATGTTTCCATCAATGACAAAGGGGGGGATTGTTGGCAACATAAGCATGATGATGTAGAGAATGATGTGCATGGCAGTAATCAGTGTTGTCATTGATGGAAACAAAGGGTAAAGATATAGTGGAGTTGGTCCGGAGAGGTTCAGTAAAGTATACAGGTATAGTTGTGTTGGTCTGGTCAAGTATGATATCCTAAGTATTGATCAGGAGAAGCTACTAAGTACTGTATGATGGAGAATACACCTAAGCATAATATTACTTCATTTTGGTGCTATATACTCAAGTACAACTTGCTAATGATTTTCCTAAGGCATTTACTAAATAGAAACTATGACAGGGTCACAGTTCTTCAGTATACATTTCTCTGCTATAAAGAGTTTTTTTGAGGTTGTAGGGCAATGATGGTGCATACTAAAGGAGTCTAAATCCAAAGATTCAGGTCTTGAAGACCTCCAGAATGAAAGATATAGTTGATAGAGTACCAGACTCTGTAATGACAGTGTAATGACAATGCCAGTTACAGATTGGAATGCTCTACATTCCACCGTAGATGAATATCTTGCCATGCGGTTTTGAGGAAGAGGTTATGGGTGTCAGAGGTGTGTATGATTCAAATGGCAAGCATTTTGTGGTCCACACATTGAATTATGAACCAACAGTTAGTTCATGCTATTGCTGCTTCACCAGTTAAGATGACCTGAAGGAGTTAAGGTTTTGTGGAGCTATGACATCTATAAAATAATGACATAGGAGTAATTACAAGTTGTGCTGACCTATATAAATGTGCTAGATGTTTTGGCTCTCTCCACAAAGCATATGGAGTTATGTTTTGGACCGACAGGATAAGAAGTCACACAGTACATTCATCATGCCAACCTGTTTGATGGTTTATTTGAAAGTGGTAAATATACAAGATTGATTTCTTGTGTGAAGGTGTGATTTTTTATGGTGTGGTGTGTGTGAAATAAGTAAGTGTATGGTTGAGCAGAGTTTGCTGAGAAAAGGGTTCAGATAAGTTTGAGGTGAAGATGAAGTGTATCAAGTCATTATATTGAGCTTCAGTGGAACTGTGTCCACATAAGCTAGATGCACTCTTCTAACAGTTCTATTTGGCAGTAAGCCACCCCTTCCTCTATCCCTTTCTTTCAGGATAGTGAGTCCTTTGGCAGTGAGCCACCTGCAGTAAGCATTTTTGGATAGTGAGTCCACCAGTTGTATCAACCTTAACAAGTTTCTTTATTAATATATATTGTGAGCTAATCCTCACCATGGTTTTTCCCTTTTTGGGTATTCTACATAAAAATCTGGTGTTCATGTGTGATATGCTTTAATGGTTGATTTCATGCTTTCCTTTCTTGATGCAAGTTAAACATGCTATCTGAAATGAATGATTAAATGATTAACTGGTTTCAAAGAATATTGATTCACCCCGCTCTCAATATTCTAGGTGTTCAACAACTCTTCTATTACTTGGATATTCTCTCAGAGGCAAAGCATAGGAATGGTATAGAACTTTGCATCCCTTTTCAATCACTAGGTGGGATCAACTTGGAGAGCTCCTTTACAATCAATTCTAAGAGAAGGCGGATGTTAGTTCCCTCACTCAAAATCTTGTCACAATCAAGAGTACCCTACACAATGCATGCATGACTTCAATGCAAGGTTTGATAAGGTATGGAAAAAAAATTTAGTAGATGCGAGACCTCCTCCATGTTTTGCATTTTTATATTATTTTAAGGCTTTAGATCCTAAGATTTTAGTTAAGATACAAGTCTTAGGAGGTAAGACTTTGCATCAATCCTATGATCTTGCCTCATGCAAGTATCCCATCCCAAGCTCTTGCTTATAGCCAAATGTAAATTTGTCCTAATCCACCCACCCTCCCTATTGATTTGACAAATCATAAGGAGATGAGTGAAATAAAAGAGCTTATAAAATCCTTCACCCGTGAGCTCAATGAGCTAAGAGATCTGAGCATGTACCAAGATTATCCAAATTTTATGCCTCAAAGCCCTCATGAACAACTATATGAATGCAATCCATTTGTAGAAGAGATCCTTCCTCAGGCACAATAGATACCCAATTATTTTGAAAATTGTGCTTTGCAAGCTTCTGTAGTTTTAGATCCACAATTTCAGCCTATGGAAGTGACAGATCAAGTGTTTTGTCACTTTGATATCAAAGGAGAAAGTGATCAAGTTTCAAGTATCAAGGATCACAATGCAAGTAAAGAAGTTGTTCCTATTGATCCAGTTTATTCTTTTGATTCTAAGCATCATGCACATGTGGCAAATATTGTTTCAAAGATATAGTCAAGTGAAGAAGAGGATTCAGATGATGATGATGACTTGATTCTTGTTGAAGCTGAAAAGTACTTCTAAAAGAATCTTTCAAAGCTGAAAAGTACTGGTTGAAGAGTGATACAAAATCTTTACCTCATCTTCAAGAAGTTGTAAATTAATTTTCACAGAATCTACAAAAAGTGAGTGCATTTATTTATGTAATGAATTTTCACATCTTGCAGGGAGATAGTGTTGAGATGGATGAGCATGATGAGAAACAAATTCAGGATTTATTCTGAATTATCCAAAAAGGATATCAGATTCTCAATGAAGGAGATCCCACCATTGAGCAAGGACATGGCTCATTTGCAAAGCCTCTTTTAGGTGATCATGAAGAAAGTTTTGAAAAAGAGGTATGTGCAAGTGTTGATCTATTTTCTATTTTTGAGAATGGATATTCTCTCCTTCTCGAGGAGGATCCGCAGATGTCTTTAAAGCTCCATGATAATGATGCATCAAGAGCCATTTGTATTAATGAAGAGTTGCATAATACTCCAACCTTATTTAAGGAGGAAATTCTAATAAGATTCAAGACAGTTATGGGAAGCTCAATCACTTTCAAGCTTATTTTTTATGCTATATTGGATCATGGTCATGCAAAGCAACATGTAAAAAAAGTCACCAATAAGGTCAAGTTAACAGATGTTTCCACATGCAAGACAAAAAGTGAGTTCCAACTCTTGATATTCCCTTCCCACCCTTCGCTAAAGTAAGAACAGTATGTAGATCAGCTTGAATGGAATTTCGATGCAAAAGAGGGTTCTCTGGAATGTAGAACAACCACTTCAGGTACAAGTTTTTGCTCTATTTTTTCATGCATTTCATTTGCTCAATTCTTAGTTCAATGTGGATCAAATGGAGAAGAATAATTAGATTTGGGAGTCATTTTGCCATTCCTATGAATGGGCATGTTCCTATATTATTTAGTGGTTTATAGATTTAGTTTCAATGATTCAGAAATAAGTTGCATCTACAACATTTAGATTCAATTTTCATTTTAGTTTGTTTGTTTTAAATAAAATCTTAGTTGCATAAGAGGTTCAAAAGTTTCAATGGTCAATTAGTTGTTATCTAAGTTGCAGATTGTGAATGGTTCAATAGTGTTTCAAGTTTCAGATCAACAAGATATGATTGACATTTTGTTTCAGTTTGGTTGTGCACTAGTTTTATTTCAAATTTTGTAATCTTCAAAATGTTTTCTATTTGCTGGTTTGTTTCTGAGTGCTTTTGACCACTATGCCCAATGGAGTACAGTCACTACATCTGGGATTCGACGTGTGGAAGCACACTTTCCCTCATGAGTTGGCAAGAAATGTTGAGCAATTTTTGCACAACATATTGAAACTTTTTCGATATCACTATGGATTTTCAAAGCACAAGGCCACAGAGAGTCATAATGTTGTTTCAAAAGAAGTGTCTCCACGTAGGAGAATGTATTATGTGTTCTATTCAAATTGGCACACAAACAAAATAACAAGGAGCTTAGCTTATGAATGGCACACTAACTCATGGCGTAGTATAGAGATTCAACAAGCATATATAAACATTAGCGCCACCTTTAAAACTCCAACCACCAGCTAAAGAGCATTAACAACTATCAAGTGGAGCTCACAAGATAATGGAAATTATCGTGCAAGCACAAGCTCATACCAAACATGGCATTCTCACATGAAGAATTGCACAGAGATGTACATTAAATAATGGTACTAAGACATTGAAGAGTGGTGTTGCCCTAAAAAAAAGTGTAACATCTAAATAGAAGGCACGATCTATCAGGAACCAAGCCTAAGTATATCCAATGCACGGCCTCTCCATTCAATGGTGCAACATTCCAAGAAAGCTCAGCCATTCCAATTCATGGCGCTCGAGATAAAAATAAGTCACATGCATTTCTATCAAAGAAGGTCTCATTTTAAATAATGATGTGGCTTGTCAAGAGTCAAAGTGCCACTATTACGATGGTGGCCTCTATAAAGATTTAGTATTAGCATTATAATGCTAGATAGCCACAAATGAAAGTGTAAGTCTCAGATGGTGCGCAACATTTCAAAGATAAGCCCATGCTATGAATTAAGCGTCATCCTATCTAAAGAGAAGTGTAGCCTTATACAAAGCAAGGCATAGCATTCTAAATGGAGACTCAACCACTAGAAAGGCGTGGCCTCTAAGTTTAACTGCAGCCACATAAGGAATAAAGAGTAGCCATTATGATCATGGCATGAGCATGATAAAAGTATGGTATGCATCCATTAGAGGAATAAATGAGGCATGGCTTATTATAAAATGCAGACCATCAACAATGGTGTGCAAGCCTTTAGCAATGAATCTCAGCCAATGAAGAGAGGCACGAAGCCACTGAAATGGAGTGGCACTGCCTATAAATGGAGTATAGTACCATGGCAAGTAATGGTGCATCAGTATACAGATTAACATAGAGCATCTAGCATCACTCACACCGTCAGATCAAAACAAAATCCAATGGCCAACGCTTGTGAGAGACGTTTGTAAGTAATGAGCACTAGGACGCCAGGTCATTATCAACAGCCAATGGTGCATCAAATAAGGGAGTGCTAGAGGTCTCAATTTTAGGAGGAGCGAGAGTGAGCCACGTGGCGGTAGGAGGAAGGATTTAATCTTTTATTTCTTTTCACGGAAATGTTTTATTTGAATCTTTATTAAAATCTTCTAAGATTTTATAAAGTGATTCAAAAGATAAAGTGAGTTTCATTGAAGACGAGTCATGATAGATGAGTCAAGTGATTCATTAGATTATAAAGTGAATCTCATAAAAGGAATGGTGGGGCCCAGGATTCATAAAGATTAATGCTTTATTTCTTTAAAAAAAGGAATCATATGAGCTTTAAAGCTCACGTAAGACAAAGGATAAAGTAAAGCTTTATTTAAAAGGAAATCTTATTAAAAAAACATCAAAACATAAAGGAAAGCTAGAGGTAAAAAATAAAAGCAATGCTTTTATTATTTCTCACACCTGTCAAAGACAAGTAAAAGCTACAACAAACTGAAGAAGGATAAATATGCAACGAATGAACAGATTTTTGCATGACATAAAGATAGATTTGAAAGCAGAAAATCAGGCATGCAATCAGAGACAGTTGAGAGTTTTATTTTTACTTTATATTGAGTTTTTGTACAGCCAAAAGGTAGACGGGAATTACCATAGTAGAGAAGATTAATCATAGTGACAAAGACAAAGAGGAGATTTCATCAGATATAGAGAATGTTGTAGGCCTTTTTATGTGTTTTTATTTTCTATTAGATTGTTTCTTCTTTTCTTTTCTCAGATATGGCCTTCATTTGTAAATCTGAGACTATTGAACCTTGTGCAAACTGAATGATTATGTGTTATCATTTTTCCTTCATTGTATCTATGTTATCTAGTCTCTTGTTTATCAAATCTTATGCATGATTAATCCTTTACAATTTGGTGAAGTTTGTGTTTGGCAAATCGCCATGGTAGTTAGTTTCATTTTCAAAGTTTCTCCTTCTTCCCTTTTCTCCAAAAGTTTAAAAATGATATTATTGAAGACCCTACGAAGAGCTAACATCTAAAATCCCAGAGGTTATCTCAATTGCAAAGTCCCACATTTTGAGATTTCCCATTGTTGTTAGTGAAATGCAAATTTTACCATCAATAGTTTTTGGCACGCCTGGTGAGACAAAGTTTGAAGCTAAGGAGTTTGGTGTTCTTAACCTGTTGCAGTCTTGAAAACATCTTTCAAGCACCTGGTAAATCAGCCCCACCTTAGTGCCAATAGTTTTTGGCACACCAGGTGGGACCTGAATCAGAGACTTTGATTGATGTTTTAGTGAATCTTTGTTCTACATTTTGTGATTTTGGTGGAAAATCATAAAAATATTTGCTTGCAGGAGCATAAATCTTCCATCTAGTGACTCTACAAGTGAAGAATCTACTAGTACAAGTAGACCAAGTGCTCAAGGAAAACCAAGGGTCAGCTTTGGTGATTTTCCATGCTCTTTTCTTTCAGGGAAAGCCTTCAAAACCACCTAGTGGTCTACTAGTATGAGTTATTTCCTAAAAAATTAGACTTGGTTTTTCTTGCTTTAAGAAAAGTTCTCATGAAATCCTAGCTCATTTGAATGTTCTAGCATGTCAAGTTATCAAGGAAAATATGTCTTTTCCCATCTCCCTTGTCAAAATATAGTTTATGAGCCTTTATATCAGTCATATCATATTGTAAACACTGTTGGTTTCATCCCAAACATCCATGTATCAATAGGATATCGGTGTGCTCATCATGCTTGCCTCCCACCCACCCATGCTCAGCCTTATTAGCAGCCTAGCCATGCCTACAATCAGTCCCAAGAGGACTATTTTTCTCCTAACTGGTATGTTTACCCTCCTAGCCAACCTTAGGATGTTGATAACATGGGCATTAAAGATATTGCATTAAACATTCAAATACTTGGATGCCATTAAAAATGAGCAGGAGTATAATTTTCAGTAGGAGGAGCTTGAATATCAAGCTTATCTACACTAGTAGGAAATGGAGGCACAAATGAGGTATGAAGAGGATTGTTTAGCTAAGAAAATTCTAGCCAAAGAAGAACAAATGAGGCAACTAATGACTGAAATGCAAAGGTATGAAACCCAACCAGCCCCTTGCATTCCTAGTTTCATTTCATTTCTTCCTACAACTATGGATCAACCCTTAAAATAAGAGGTTTTAGGGTTCCAAACCCCAAGTTTCAATCATGGAAAGATTCCTGAATCAACAACACTAAATCCTTTACATTTTGATTCATTTGATGGTTTTTCTAATGCTTCTCATGAGATGAATGAAAGAAAAATACAGAGGCTACAAAGCCAAAATCTTCAATTGCAAAGACAACTTGTTCTTGAGGTTCATTGGAGAAGAAACCAAATGAAGAGGAAGATTTAGCATCTTTGTTTGATCAGGTACCTGGTTTTGTTGATAAGGATGAAGAGAGCATGCCAATGCTCACCTTAGTAGTTTATTTAGAGAAGCAAGAGGATATTATAGAACATGATATGTTGTTGGTTCATGTAGAGAAAATAAAGGATTTATTCTTGGTTATCCAACAGGGATAGCAGCTTCTTGATGAGGGAAATTCCACCATTGAGCAAGTGTATGGCTCATTTGTAAAGCCTCTTCCAGGTGATCATGAAGAAAATTTTGATGAAGAGGTATGTGCAAGTGTTGATCTATTTTCTATTTTTAAAGATGAGTATTCTGTCCTTCTTGAGGAGGATCCACAATTTAATTAGAGGCCTAATGATGCATCAAGAGACCTTTGTAATAGTGAAGAGTTGCATGAAGGGTTGAATCAAACTCCATTCTTCTTTCAAGAAGAAATTCAAATCTCTGTTACATGCAAACCAGATTTTGGGGCCATCTTGGATCATGGTCACGTAGAGGAACATGAAAGAGAGATCACCAATGAGATCAAGTTAATAAATGCATCCACATGCAAGCAAGAATGTGAGCTCTGATGCTTAATATCCCCTTCCTGTCCTCCACTGAAGCAAGATCAGCTCGAATGGTTTTTCAATACCAAAGAAGAGTCTCTGGAATGTAGGAAAGTAAAGGCACAAGTTTTTGTTATATTTTTTCATGAATTTTATTTGGTCTTTTATCAGTTTAATGTGGATCACATGGAGTAGCATCATTAGATCTGGGAGTTATTTTGTGAGTTGATAGTTTAGTTTCTATGATTCATCTGGAATAAGTTGCAGTTGCAACATTTAGATTCAGTTTCAATTTTCTATTTGTCTTTTCAATAAAGTCTCAGTTGTAGTAGAGGCCATTTTTAGTGTTTTATTAGTTGTGGTTTAAGTTGTTGAGTGGATCTTGGTTCAACAGTGTTTCAAGTTTCAAATCAATAGGATAAGCTTGGTAATTTGTCTCAGTTGGTTGTGCACAGGTTTGGTTTATAGATGCATATTGATTCAATAGAAATAATTAATGATGTTCTCAATTCGGTTGGTTTGTTTCTAGGTATTTTTGACTACGTGGCCTAATGGATTCAAGGTGCTAGATCTGGGATTCGATGTGTGCATGCACACTTTCCCTCGTGAGTCCCTAAGAAATGTTGTGCAATTTTTACACACCATATCAAAAAATATTTAATTACAGTGTGAGAGATTCAGGGATCCTTCAAAAGAGTCTAAGATTCAGTGGTAGATTGATTTAGATGAAGATTCAGATAGATTTGGATGAAGATTTAGGCAAAGGCACAAAACCACTAAATGAGTCTCATGACAAAGGAAGATTCAAATGAGAGTCTCCAATTGTATAGAAGCAAGACGTTGCAGGTATCAGGAAACAGTCACTCCAAATGAATGCACAGCCTCTAAAGGCACTCATCCTATTAAATCAAGGCACCACTTTTGAAGGAAGACACAAGCCAACTTCAAAAGTGCATCCATTTTTAGATGATAGTGCATCCATATAGAAAGCGTAGGCTCCATAAAAGAATGACACGCAAGTCCATATCATGGCGCTACTAGAATACAAAGCCATTTAGAAAGAAAGCCAACATGTAAGGTCAAACCATGGACATATCAAAGGTGCGCAGCCTAAAGAAGGTGCTCACTCAAAGCAAAGCGGTACCAAAAACTATTGGTAATCTACACTGCTATTTTCAAAGTAAGGTGCATATATTCAAAGCGTAGCCTCTCAAGAGTAAACCACAACCCATATAATAGTGACATTGCCAGCATACAAGATTCTCAACATGAAATAAAGGTGCAACCATTCAATATTGATGCAAGTCTAGAATGAAAAGGATGGTGGCCCATTATAAATGAAAGGCAGGTTATAAGATTACATGGTGCAACATCAAATATGAAGGCACTGCCAATAAGGAAACTCAGCTACATTGTAAGATGGTGCATCAAGATATAGGTAACAACCTCCAACAAGGAATCCAACACAACCTCTAAAGAAGATTAAAGGAGTTTTCAATAATGGTGAAGTCACGACAAAACTCTACAGCAAATCTTGATATGTAGCACTATAGAAACAAAGGTGCCACCTTGGAGAAAAGCACGACCTTTTCAAAGAAACAACATCAAATATCAAAGGTGGCCTAAGATTCATCATGGTGTGGGCCTCTTGAGTCTAGGCACAAGCCATAATAGCATAAGAATATGTTACACCCCATGTGTTTCTATCTACTTACTATTTACCTAGAATTGTTAATTTGTTTGGAAAGTGAGTGATTATGGATTTTTGCATCTATATATGTGTTTTATCCATTTACTACAGATTGGATATTTTATGAAAATTGAAGTATTTATGAATCTTTGCATCTATGTGTGTTATCTATCTTGAATGCAATATGATGAGAAAAAGAATAATGCAATGTCTTGTATTTAATGTAGTTATTGTTAATTAATGATGATATTTTGATCAGCTAACTACTATGGCGATGATCTAAGTGGATGCAGGATCAGGTTGTCCCTCTGAAAGGGAGGGGAGGTATCACTCAGGAGAAGGACTTGGTTTGGTAACTTTAGTAAAACCTATATTGAGAAATCACACACTCACAACCATATCATGACCTAGGTTGTGTCAAGTCGGTTGGGTAGTGGTAAGTGATGCTTGTTTTGAATCTTGATTGCATGTTTGATGATCGTGTGGGCACTGTGATTTAATCTGCATGTTGATAAATTTATGATTGCATAGACAAAGTTTTATCGTGAAACAATTTTATGTTATGCATGTGCTTATGTGGTTGTCGTTCATGTCACCAATGTATGTATGGTTTCCATTCATTTGTGTTGTCAGTATGTGGGTCATGAGTTTATTTGGTTTTGAGTGAAGTCAATATACATATATATGCATAGATATATGATAGCTATTGCTATATATATATATATGTGTGTGTGTGTGTGTGTGTGTGTGTGCATATATAGTTATTTATGAGTTGCAAGATTTATCATCCCTTTGTTGTATATGCATGTTATGATATTTTGTCTATAAAGTTGCTATGACAATAAATAAATTTACAAATAATATGTTATAAGTAATTTTTGTGATTTATGAAATATATATATATATATATATATATATATATATATATATAAAATATTATTATTATACTCCTATGTTTTTAGAAATATATAATTATAATAATTTTGAAAAAAAAATGATATTATTTTATTAAATATTATCCATTATATATATATATATATATATATATATATATATATATATATATATATATATTATTTTTATAGTTTATAAAAAGTTAAAAGTCACGTATCCCTTAAAAGGGGAGGAACTTTATTAAAAGTTATAAAGTTTTTAAAATAAATACAGGAGTAGTTAGTAAGCGCTTGATGGGGAAGTTCTAATATTATTAAAACAATAATTATAGCTTATGCTTATAAAGTTATAAGTCATGTTTAAAGGCATGTGAGTGCTTCATATGAGGCACGTTGCCTAGGACTATGGGAGAATAACCACCACCACCCACAATGCACGTGGGGTAGTCGTTAGAGGAGAAGTGGGTAAGACTTAAAGTCTTACCACTTACCCCATATAATATTTTTCTTTTTTTTTGAAAGCATTTAGGATATGGTGGTTAATGTTTTTACCTTATAGTTTTTAACAAACACTTTTATTTTTTTATCTTAGCCGTAGAAAATGAGCTAATTTTAGATTTTGTAAGCATGTCCTCATAGTGTCAACATTTTTTGAGTTTGTTAAGCATGTCGTCATTATATCAACATTTTTGAATTGGTTGCAGTATAAAAGGGGTTACTCCCTCATTTTTAATTACACCTTATTCAAATCAAGAGCCTTCTCTTATCAAATTTGAGCTTTGCATTAGTGTCGAAAGTTTGTCATTTTTCTTTTGTAAGTTGTTTATTTGGAGGAGCAATTTAGAGTTTTTGGAAGGACTTAAACAAAAGAGTCTTTGATCCATTTGGAGCTATATTCTCAGGTATGGGGTTTATTTCTCCTTCTCTATGTTTTTCCTGTTTTCAAAACATTATGTGATGTATTGTTTTTAAGAGATTGCAATGTTGAATTTTTGATGTGAATGTCTATCAATAATATATATATTTATAGATATCTAGTTAGCAAATTTGTATTGTGATTGTGAGAAAGTGTCTATGGTTGAGATTTTACCTAGATAGAATCATAAATCAATCATTGATTGGTGTTCGTATAAGAAAATTATATAAGAGGAAAATTAGTGAAAATAGGATTCAAGTGGTATTACTTCGATATTTGTATCCTAGTAAAAGCATGTAATAGGTTAACCTTGGGATATATGATCCAGGAAGAGGTAGATAACCTAGAATATAGTTTGATGTAATTGTTCAGCGGGGATATTCCTAGGATTTGTTGATCCATGGGAAAGGGAATATCCTATGTGTAGAGAATGATACATTTGTTAAGTGGGGATATTCCTGGGATTTGTTGATCCATGGGTAAGGGAATAACTTTTGTATAGAGATTTTTGTCTTTCTCAATCAAGATAGAAGGGTGGGTGAATATGAGACAAGAAAACTTTGTCCAAAGTGGTGCAAATTGCCAATGTTTACACTGTCTAGGTTCACTGTGATCTAGGTTTACATTTCTAGTAGGGATTTCATATTTTGATGGTTGTAGCCATAGTATGGTAGTACTAGTTAATGTAGGACACAACACCTTGCTCAAATTAGGCCTATTTTATTTGGGGTTACCATACCAATCCCTTCGTCGAAGGGTAGGGCCGTTTACTAGTTTGGTATATGTGCGGGGTACTGCAGTTAGTCCATGGTTGGAGGTAAATCGCTTGAGTGATGCTTCCCCTCATGCAGTTGGTGGCCAGGAATATTGAAGATAGACAAGTATACAATCATATGTATCTCTATTTTTCAATTAAAGCTCTTGGAGCTTGTATGTATTTATTTTATGCAAAAGTTGTAAAGAGAAATATTCAATTATTTTATTGAGGAAATGTAATTTGATTATGCAATGGAAGTTTGGAATGTATTTCAAATGTACATTTTTCAAATAAAGGAAGGAAATTTTTTATTACTCATGTATTGGATTCATGATTTATTTACTCTTGGGTTAAAACTTAGTTGTTTTTACTTGGGAGAACAAGTGGCATGTTACATGTGGTATCAGGTTCAGCTCTGGAACCTATGTGTTCACTATGCTATGAGAGTCCAAAGTTGAAATTGGTTTTATACGGGATGGCATAGTAGACTAACCAAGAAAATTGTTAGAAGGACTATTATTCAACACTTACCAAGCCAGTGGTTAGGAGAGAACCAATTAAAGAATTAAGGAATCCATCAGTCAATTTAACTCTATTAAGGATATAGAACGGAAAGATTCTGAGACTTGGATTGAAAAAAAAAAGGTAAAACCTTGATCAAATGGTATTAGACTAAGAGCTCAGGAAGAGTAGTGTCTATATGAATTCAAGATCACTTGTATATGTCAAGAACTTAAGGATGGGAAGATCTTGAAGTAACCAACCAGGTGTAGAAGCAACTGAGTTTGGAAGATTTTATAAATTATATTTAAGATACATAGATAAGTTGGGTTCTTGTCTAACCCTAGAATGGATTGGAATGAGTCAAGAGAGATAAAAGGATCAATAAAAGACAAGTAGTGATGTATTGGCATAAAATGCCTGGAAAAATATTACAAGACTTAGAAATGTTTTTGTTTACTAAAGATTTATGAGAAAACCAATTGTCCTATACAAAGAATTGTGCATAATTAGAGGAGAATAAGAGTCCCTTATTAATGAGGTTTCTGACAAGGGAATGGCGACAACGTGTGTTGGAGAGTAGGCTAGGGCACCCGAGCCCTAGCTTGCAGGATTGAGCTTTCTATGTACGCAGGGGATTTGCATGTCAATGGGGGGTCAAGTGGACCAGGTCTACTTCACCGTTTCTTCTTTTTTTCTAGTTTTAGCTGGCTGTGAGGCATCCTTTGGTGTGGGTGGTGGTGTGGAGGGTTTAGGGGTTTCCAAATCTGGGTTTTCTTCTTTTGTGTGCCCTCTAGTTCGTGTTTACTGCACGTTGGGGGGGTTTCTTCCTTTGAAGTGTTGTCTTTGGTGGAGGTGCACCTATTTGGAGACATTGCTTTGGATTCAGCATGGTGTGGGGGGGCATTTTGGGCCCTCACTCGTTTGGTATAAATGGCTTTGAATGTGCCTTTAGATATGGCGGGTCATGCTTCTTCTATGGTTGGGGAGGATGCCAGAATACCCATTTAGTCTTCTTCTAGATCGGATGTGGTCTTAAATGGTTCCCTTAAAATGCCAAAGGTGAATGGATGCTTGGAGAGGGCCCAGGAGCGACCAGTTTTAGTAATACAATTAGAGTCGGTAGCCGAGGATATTAATTACTACTACAATCATGTTTTGATTTGTAAGTTCATGGGGATGAGGGTTTCTCCCCCATTTCTTGATACATGGATTCACAAGACATAGAGCCCAAAAGGAGATTTTGATATTTTGATGACTTCAAATAACTTCTTTATGGTGGATTTTTTGTGTGTCTCAAATTGGAATAGGGCCTTTGAAGGGGGTCCATATTTTTATAATCAGGTGGGTCTCTTCATCAAACCATGGCATGATGGCTTTAACTCAGTGAAGGAGTCAGCTTCTAGAATACCAGTTTGGGTTTGTCTTCCTCAGTTACCACTTGAATGCTGGAGAAGTGATATATTGTAGTTGATTACATTGTTACTGGGAAAAGCTATTGGTCCTTCTTAGCAAACTTTGAACAAGAGAATTTTTTCTTATACTAGGGTTTCTATTGAAATTGATTTGAACCAACCACTTCCAGATTCTATTGATATGACTGTTGGGTCTTGCTCCTAGACTCAACCGTTAGATTACGAGACATTACCTTTCAGGTGTCAGCTATGTCACGAATATGGTCATCTTTAGTGGAGGTGTCCCCGAGCTTCTGGTGTAACTAGTTCAAGTAATGCTCCTACTCAGAGTGATTTGAAAGTAGGGTAAAGCCCCAATGCATGGAGGTGGGGTTGATAAAGAAGGTTTTATTCTGGTTAAGTCTCGTAATCATGGTCGAGGCCTAAATAGATCCCTCAAGGATAAGTAGGAGGAGGAAACTTTCAACCGATTTAAGATGTTGGAGGTTTTGGTCTAGGAGGAAGGTTTTCAAGTGAACTTGCAGGCAACAGCTGGATCTTTTACTGAGGTTGTTCTTGGGGATTAGCCTAATGTGATTCCTAGTTCAGATCAACTTGGTGAGCAGGGTACTCAGATGGACACTGAATTGGCTCCTCCAGCTCCTATTCAGGGAGTGTTGGATTTGGTACTAGAAGCTTTTGGTGGCTCTCCTAGTGTTGGTGGTGTTCTATCTGAAATGCAGGGTACTCCAGACTCAGGAAAAAGTAAGGCTCCTTCCCCAACCTTGGGTTTGCATCCAAAAACCCTAAAAAAGGGGGCTCCTGAGAAAGTTCTTAAGGTTGGTAGAAAAAAGGACCTGGAAAAGGTAAAGCTAGATGGTGAGACATTTAGGTCTTGAAGACCTCCAGAGTGAAAGATATCATTGACAGAGTACCAAACTCTGTAATGACAGTGCCAGTGATAGATTGGAATACTCCACATTCCACCACAGATGAATATCTTCCCATGCAGTTTTGAGGAAAATGTTATGGGTGTCAGAGGTGTGTATAATTCAAATGGTTAGCATTTTGGTGGTCACCACGTTAAATTATGAACTAATAGTTAGTTCATGCTATTGTTGCTTCACCAGTCAAGATAACCTGAAGGAGTTAAGGTTGTGCAGAGATATGACATGTATGAAATAATGATATAGGAGTAATTGTAGGTTGTGCCAACCTATATGAATGTGCTACATTCTTTGGTTCTTTGTGTAAAGCATATGGATTTGAGTTTTGGGCTGACAGGATAAGAAGTCACATGGTACATTCATCATGCTGACTTGTTTGATGGTTTATTTGAAGGCTATATATATACAAGATTTATTTCTTGTGTGAAGGTGTGAGTTTTGATGGTGTGGTGTGTGTGAAATAAGTGTACGGTTGAGCAGAGTTTGATGAGAAAAGGGTTCAGATAATTTTGAGGTGAAGATGAAGTGTATCAAGTCAGTATATTGAGCTTCAGTGGAATTGTGCCCTTAGCATAACTCTAATGCACTCTAACAATTCTCTTTGGCAGTGAGCCACCCCTTCTTCTATCTCTTTCTTTCAGGACAGTGAATCCTTTGGCAATGAGCCACCTGCAATGAGCATTCTTGGATAGTGAGTCCACCAATTGTATCAACCTTAACCTATTGCTTTATTAATATAGATTGTGAGCTAATCCTCACCATGGTTTTTCCCTTTTTGGGTTTTCCACATAAAAATTTGGTGTTCATGTGTGATATGCTTTAATGGTTGATTTCATGCTTTCCTTTCTTAATGCAAGTTAAACATGCTATGTGAAATGAATGATTAAATGATTAAGTGGTTTCAAAGAATATTGATTCACCCCCCCTCTCAGTATTCTGGGTGTTCAACAATTGGTATCAGAGCCTAGTTCCTTAGAAAAAGCTTAACCTCTTGAGGAAGATCTTGAGGTGTGAATACATGCCTCCTAGGAGATATCCTACTCCTCAGGAAGAAATCCATGTTGTTGAATTTACTAAAGAAGACTGCATAGTTGACATGAATGGAGAACTCGAATCATCCCTTGAAGATCTAGAAGAAGTTAAATGTAAGAACAAGGATCTAGAAGAGAATATTAAGGAAGTAGATGAATGCATCAAAAAGTTGAGGGAATGAAACAAGAAATTCAATGAAAGATATGAGGAAGTGAATGAATAGATCAATCAATTAAATGTGATAATGACCAGTCTAAAAATACAAATTGAGGAAGGAAAAAGAATTGAAGAATGACTAAAAGAAAAAATGAAAGGAAAATCTAAAGAATGCTCTAGACTTGAACAAGAAATAGTGGTCTTAAAGACAAAACTTGACAAGACAAAAATTCAAGAAGAGCTCCATACTGCTTGATGAAATGATTACATGTCAAATAATTGGTCATAGAGCTAGTGAATGCATAAATCAAATGATGAATTGTTACAATAAGGGTATGATAGTTTCATCTTTCAATGGTTACTATTATACATGCAATAGATTTAGGCATAGGGATAATCAATGCTAATCCAGAATGAACGGATGTAAGCTTGTTCAAAATATTAGATGTTATGAATGCAACAAATTACGTCATATTGCTAGATTTTGTAGAAGTAAGAATGTGAAGATTGATCTGGTAAAGAAGAGTGATTCAGTGAAGAATGCGGATCTAGTACTAGAGATAAAGAAAGAGATGGACAAGGTCTGGAAAAAGAAAGAAGAATATAAGGTGAATGATGGGGTTGTGCCAATCTTTTCCGCAGATACTTCCTCTTGAAACTAAGGTGAGTGCTTTGGCTCAGGGGAGATTTAATGGAAATATTTCATCTCCCACTAGAGAAATGGTGTTGATGCTTCAGCACGAGAGTATGTGATGTAGATCAATGCATTTGATCTATTGGAGAACATTCCAGTAGAAAATGTTATGATGTGGAAGTTTGTGGAGCATTAGAAGTTGACTGTGCATACAAATAAAGGGTTTCTAGCTTTATTGTTTAAAACATTTGAGGAGCAAATCAGTGAAGGACTGATCAAGGTGATTTGGGATTTAGTGCATTCAAACGGGCCTATTTTGGCAAGTGAAAGAAAAGGTATTTACAATCTCTGTTTTGCGCTAGTTTCACAGAGAACCTTATTTGAAAATAATTTGAATTCATTTTCAAATGGCTACATTGAGGGTAATAGAGATTATTGAGAAGCCACAACCTAGATTCTAGAAATACCCTGCAAAATCCTTAGAAGATGACCTATTCAGTTCATTTTCACATGTTCCATATGGGGTTTAGCCAATAGAGGATATAAGGATTTACATTCATGGAAAGATGGAAGAATATGATCACATTAAGTTAGGAGATATGTGGATGAAAGAACTTACTAGAGATAATTTTTCCCTAAAACTAGAATACCAAAACCTAGTCGCAAAGAAGCTTGATGTATGGCAATGGTTTCCAAATTTGTGTTTTGATCACAAATGGGTTAGGATCGCATTAAGCATAATTCATGATAAGTTTGTTTGGATTGGCATGCCTAGAATGATAACAAATGAGGTGATTAGAGATGTTACAGGTCTATCCTCCACCAGACATGTTCTTGTATTGAAATCAATCAAGAATGAGGTTGGAATGGAACTAACAGGTGCAACATATGATAAGAGAGCTCTAGTTGTAAATACCATAAAAAATCCAACTGTGAGATATGCAACAATGGCGATTGGTTATAAAATCTACTTCACAAATAGAGAAAACTCTTTATCTGCCACCATAATCAATGTGGCATATGAAATGATTGAAAAAGCAATAGACTATGATCTTTGTGAACTGTTAAGACAACAATTGATGGAGAACTTGAAGCAAACCAAGGAGAAGAAATATGCATTTAAGTATTGGTGCAGGAGCACCTAGATGTTTAGGTTTTGGTTAATTTGCAAGTAGTTTGGTTGGTTAAATAAGGTCTTTGAGACCATTAAATGTTGTCATAAGGCTTATTGCCATGTTGTAATAGGACTTTGTCCAAATATCTAAAGGAATCTTTTTCTATGTTGTAGGTCCTAGTTAAGACAATCATGTTGTCTTAGGTAGTTGCAATAGTCATTAGGTAGTTGCAATAGTTTAAATAGTCATTAAAGTCATTTTAGCCTTCATGTTGTAAGCCTATAGAGGCATGTCAAGGTTGGAAAGATGTTAAACACCTTGTCATAGGTTAAAACTTGTGTTAAAAGCATGTTAAAACAGAAAACAGTCGGTGGACAGTCACTGTCAAAAACAGTTTCAAAGAAGAAAGTTTCTATTTTAGTGATTGCAGTTCAAATCAAGAAGGAACCCGATGGTTTTGGGTAGTTTTTGATCGACCCAACCATTGAATGCAAATGTTAAGGCTTGTATTAAGCCAAGGAAGATTGTATTGTGCAAGAACATTCATTAGATTGGAGGAAAATACCAAAAGAAACTCTGTTTTATGTTTTTTCTGCTTTTTCTGATTTTCTTCACTGTTTTCAGGGTGTACCCGCGCTTGTACGGACTCATCAGAGACCATTAGCATATTGGATGGAAAGTGGATTGTATTAGCTTTGATTTGAGTCCTATTTGGAACCTTGACAATGCTCTAGGTGAAAGATATCAGTAGTTTTCCATAAACTATTTTTTTGAAATTGTTGTCTCCATTTGAAAATCGTTGTTTTCTACAGTTTTCCATACTTGTACGGCCTGAGAGTGGTTGGTATGTGTGATGGTTGTTTAGGTGGTTGAATTACCTACCCTTTGCAAGTGTTTTGGGCTTTTGACTCCCTCATACATCTCTGCAATTCTCTTTTGTCTGAAGGTAGGTTTGAAAACCTAGCTAGGGCTTCTTTTGACAATCCAATGGGTTTTTCCTCATTCCTCTGATCATTTTCTAGTTGTGATCAGAGGAATGGAATGTAGAATGGTTGTGGTAGTGCCTTGTGAGGAATGTGGAGGGTAGGAGGATGGTTTGGTCTAAATCTTCCATGCGCATGACTCTGAAGATTCATGTTTATGACTTGTGACTTGGACAACAGCAAGTATGTGATGATCAGTGACAGAGAAGTGGAATGTTGGTGAATGGAGGAGTGGAGATGTTGTATGTTGCAAGATGCTCTTGGATCTAGAAAGGATCCCATGATTAGAAAAATGGGGATAGTCAATGTGAGAAGACAATAGACCTCCAGTAGACAGTCACTGTAGAGAAAGCTTAAGGATAACCATTACCTAGAAGGTAATTGTTTTGTTTTCTATGCTATTGATTTGTCAATGAAGACATTGGTATGTGTGCAGGTTATAGATTGATGTGTTGCAAAGGGATTGGGTTTGTGTAGAGGGAGACTACCCCAAGGAGGTAGTGTGACTGTTTACTAGTGGAGTAATAAGGTTGTGACTATCTTGAGAAGACAGAATAAGGATTGCTGTCCTGTAGACCTTGTTTGGTGGGTTAGAGGGAGTCTTGTTTGGAGTTAGACATCTTGGAAGGTGTAGAATGAAGTTATTGGGTCAGAGACCATGTGTTGGTCATGTTGAAATTATGAACATGCTTCTGCTGTCATAGATGCTCTGCATCATTTTTGGTATTAGAGCTAGCAAGTAGATCCTTGAGGGTGTTGTGGATCTTATGAAGAAGATAAAGGTCTATGAGAGTTTGTGAAGATGCCTCCTAAAAACCAGATGGCAAGAGAGAATGTTGAGTTGAGAGAAGCCTTAGAGGGAAGAGAGAAAGAGTTGAGGGATAGAAGAGAGCAGGATGCTGCCAGAGAAAGAGAGTTGAGGCAAGTAAGAAGGGAGAATGCAACAATCTTAGCTATGTTGGAAGCATTAGAGAAGAGACCTAGAGGGGATGAACAAGATGGTTCAGAAGGAGATGAGGATGCAGATGAGAATCCTCCTAAGGATGAGTTAGATGCTGAAGAAAAGAAGTTTGTGAGATTGTTGAAGGTAGTCCAAGGAAGTGGAACTAAGGCACATATAGAGTTACCTATCTATCAGGGGAAGATGGATAGTGAAGAGGTATTAGGGTAGATAGATGCCCTGGAAATTTTTTTTGAGTATGAGGAGATGAGTGATGAGAAGAAGATCAAGTTTGCAAAAACAAAACTGAGAGGAACAACACTTACCTGGCGGAGTAGTGTGCATACAGAAAGAGTGGCTAGAGGTGCATCAAAAATCACTTCTTGGGGTAGGATGAAGGATATGATGAAGGATCAATTACTTCCATTTGATTACTCCATTCAGACAAAGAGGATGAGACAGAATCTAAAGCAGAAGGACATGGATGTTATGTCCTATACTGAGCAATTTCATAAGCTTAGTATCAGAGGTGGATTGGAAGATGAAGAAGAGAAAGTGGCAAGGTACCTTAATGGGCTTAGGTATAACTTGCAGGATGAGATTGGGTTAGCAGTACCAAAAACAATTGGAGAGTATTTTCAGTTAGCCATCAGGGCTGAGGAGAGAGTGAAGAGGAAGAAAGAAAGGCAAGGAGGTTATGGAAGAGGAAATAGAGGTAGGGGCAAACCTACTACAGAAGTTCAGAACAACAATGAGAAGGGTAAGGAGATTTCTACAGAGTAGAGAGGTGGATATAGAGGTGGAGGTAGATATGGATTAGGTAGAGGAGTGTTCATAGGCAGATGTTATCACTGCAATGAGGTGGGACACACATCTTTCAACTGTCCTAAGAAGAATGGTATTGATAAGAGAAAGGATACAAGAGTTCAATTGGCACAAGAGGAGGAGAAGCCAGAAGAACCAGAAATGTCGTCAGCCTCTCCAATGATGGATGGAGAGATGCTCATGGTGGAAAGAGGCAAGATGTAGCAACCACCATAGGTATCTATTTTCAAAACTAATTGTTTGAGCCATGGCAAGATATGCAAGTTGATTGTAGATTCAGGTTCTCATGATAACTTAGTTTCTTGGGAAATGGTGAATAAGTTGGGATTGACAACTTTTGATCATCCTAGTCCTTACCATGTCACTTGGGTGAGTCAAGAGCAGTAGGTAATGGTCACTAAGAAGGCATATGTTGATTTTACAATTGGTCCATATCAGGACTATGTTTTGTGTGATGTTATTCCTATGACATGTGGGCATATAATCTTGGGTAGACCATGGCAGTATTTGAGGAGGACTATTCATGATGGGTATACTAATACCTATGTAGTGCACAAAGATGGTAAGAAGTTCAAATTGATTCCTTTACCTTGTGAGGAGAAGAAGGAATAGGTTACAATTTGCTTTGGAGAGAAATTGAAGTTGAATGTGCAGGTTTAGGGTGATTGCACACAGCAGAAACAGTTGCAACAGAGTAAGGTGGATGACAGTCCTAGAGAGCAATAGGCTTGGGACTTGAGTCATGTTTAGGTTGGGAACATTGAGTGTCTTATAAGGAGTCAAAAGAAGGAAAATAAACAGCAGATAGTCCAAGGAGGAATGAATCAGAACCTCCAATTGAGAAGAACATCAACATTGCAGCAGCAGGGTCCTAGACAAGGACACCAAAACAAGTTTTCTGGTACTAACATTGTTTACAGGAGTTATGCAGGTTGGAGAAGGAGGAAGATAACTCTTGGAGAGTTTAGGTTCCCTATCACCAGTCAGAGGAACATCCCAACAAGCTGGAAGAGTGGATGGAGTAGATCCCCTAACTCTTGGGACAAGAGTTTTCATCATGCTGGGGAGTATGGTGCAGGAGCACCTAGATGTTTAGGTTTTGGTTAATTTGCAAGTAGTTTGGTTGATTAAATAAGGTCTTTGAGACCATTAAATGTTGTCATAAGGCTTATTGCCATGTTGTAATAGGACTTTGTCCAAATATCTAAAGGAATCTTTTTCTATGTTGTAGGTCCTAGTTAGGACAGTCATGTTGTCTTAGGTAGTTGCAATAGTCATTAGGTAGTTGCAATAGTTTAAATAGTCATTAAAGTCATTTTAGCCTTCATGTTGTAAGCCTATAGAGGCATGTCAAGGTTGGAAAGATGTTAAACACCTTGTCATAGGTTAAAACTTGTGTTAAAATCATGTTAAAATAGAAAACAGTCGGTGGACAGTCACTGTCAAAAATAGTTTCAAAGAAGAAAGTTTCTATTTTAGTGATTGCAGTTCAAATCAAGAAGGAACCCAATGGTTTTGGGTAGTTTTTGATTGAGCCAACCATTGAATGCAAATGTTAAGGCTTGTGTTAAACCAAGGAAGACTGTATTATGCAAGAACATTCATTAGATTGGAGGAAAATACCAAAAGAAACTCTGTTTTATGTTTTTTCTGCTTTTTCTGATTTTCTTCACTATTTTCAGGCCGTACCCACGCCTGTACGGACTCATCGGAGACCATTACCATATTGGATGGAAAGTGGATTGTATTAGCTTTGATTTGAGTCCTATTTGGAACCTTGACAATGCTCTAGGTGAAAGATATTAGTAGTTTTCCATAAACTATTTTTTTCAAATTGCTGTCTCCATTTGAAAATCGTTGTTTTCTACAGTTTTCCATACTTGTACGGCATGGGAGTGGTTGGTATGTGTGATGGTTGTTTAGGTGGTTGAATTACCTGCCCTTTGCAAGTGGTTTGGGCTTTTGACTTCCTCATACATCTCTGCAATTCTCTTTTGTCTGAAGGTAGGTATGAAAACCTAGCTAGGGCTTCTTTTGACAGTCCAATGGGTTTTTCCTCATTCCTCTAATCATTTTCTAGTTGTGATCAAAGGAATGGAATGTAGAATGGTTGTGGTAGTACCTTGTGAGGAATGTGGAGGGCAGGAGGATGGTTTGGTCTTAATCTTCCATGCACATGACTCTGAAGATTCATGTTTATGACTTGTGACTTGGACAGTAGCAAGTATGTGATGATCAGTGACAGAGAAGTGGAATGTTGGTGAATGGAGGAGTGGAGATGTTGTATGTTGCAAGATGCTCTTGGATCTAGAAAGGATCCCATGACTAGAAAAATGGGGATAGTCAATGTGAGAAGACAATAGACCTCCAGTAGACAGTCATTGCAGAGAAAGCTTAAGGACAGCCATTACCTAGAAGGTAATTATTTTGTTTTCTATGCTATTGATTTGTTAATGAAGACATTGGTATGTGTGCAAGTTATAGATTGATGTGTTGCAAAGGGATTGGGTTTGTGTAGAGGGAGACTACCCCAAGGAGGTAGTGTGACTGTTTACTAGTGGAGTAATAAGGTTGTGACTGTCTTGAGAAGACAGAATAAGGATTGCAATCCTGCAAACCCTGATTGGTGGGTTAGAGGGAGTCTTGTTTGGAGTTAGACATCTTGGAAGGTGTAGAATGAAGTTATTGGGTCAGAGACCATGTGTTGGTCATGTTGAACTTATGAACATGCTTCTACTGTCATAGATGCTCTGCATCAAGTATGGAGCCCTGGTTGTGTGTTTACTCTTTTATTTCCTAAAGGAACTTTTTGGAACTAACAATGTGAGATGGTTACAAGGAAGACCTGTAGCTCATTAGATTGGAGACTTTATGAGAACTCTTGGTGATGCAAAGGAAAAAGATGATGCCCTTGTTGCCTTCTTTGTAGTTTTCCAAAAGAGGATGCATAAAAGAGATAGGATACCTAGGCAAATGGTAGAAAAGTATCAAAATGACATCACTTTCCTAGTATCTGTTAGAATCTAAAAAGATTATTAACTCAGAAAACTAGTGCAAATGAATAGATATTAAACTATGAATGCAAATTCTATGAAATCAGAATAGCAACACAGAGTTAGTCTCTAATAGAGTAATGCAAATGCTAGAAGCAAAATAGCATTAAGAGGATGCAAAAGCAAGAGCTACAAAATAGAAGCTAGGTGGCATGCTTATATAGAGCAGGAAGAGGGAGGAGGTGGCAACACTGACCAATGAGGAGCAACCATCTATCGGACTAAAGGTAGCAAAGTATCTTCCCAAGATAGGTAATGGATGCTCACATGTAGGAAGATGACACCTCATAACCACTCACCTAATTAAGCATGATTTATTAACCAAAGTGAGATTAATAGAAGTGTAGGAAAAACCTAGGAATAAAAGGAAAAATAAATAACCCATCTAGGAAATGAAAACCTACACTAACACCCCCCTCAAGCGAAGCTTAGGTTGATGTAGAAATGGGTCCTCGCAAATCAAGCCTGATGAGGTACCCATGTACATAAAATTCCCCTCAAAAGAGAGAGAGAGAGAGAGAGAGAGAGAGAGAGAGAGAGAGAGAGAGAGACCCCAAAGTAGAGAGAGTCAAGACTCCAAGTGAGAGGAAGAAGCCCCACCAAAAGATGAAGCATCCCGTACCCCCAACAAAGCTCACAAATGAAGGAACTTGCTCTTAGTGAAGGGTTTGGTGAAGATATAAGTAACCTACTCAGAAGTCAGACAGTAGCAAAGGTCGATGACATGGTCATGGATGAGCTCTTAGATGTAGTGCATGTGGACCTCAATGTGTTTGGTCTGCTGATGATGGATTAGATTTCGTGAGATCTGAATGGCACTCTGATTGTCACAAAATATGACTGATGGCTGTCTGATCTAGATACCAAACTCAATGAGAAGATTCTGAAGCCAAATGGCCTCAGTGGCAGCATTCACAGCCCCTCGATACTTAGCCTCAGTAGAAGATAGAGCAATAGTAGATTGCTTCTTGCTCGACCAACAAATAGGACCTAAACCAAGTGAGAAGCTATAACCTGAACTAGACTTGTGATCCTGAGAAATCACCTGCCCAATCTGAATCCATGTAGCCCACCAAGTCAAGCTCAATTCCCGCTACGTAGTGAATCCCAAAACTGTGAGTACCCTGAATGTAGTGAAGGATCCACTTGGCTGCTTTCCAATGCAGCTCATGAGGCTCCTGCATGAATCGAGAGACCATGCCTACATCATATGAAATGATGAGTCTCGTATGAGTCAGATAAATGAGACTCCCAACAAGTTATCAGTACAAAGTGCCATCAACAAATAGAGAAGAACACTGAGCCTCGAGTTTGACTCCAGAAAGAAAAGGAGTCAGAGTAGGCTTATAGTCAACCATATGAAACCTCGAGACCAAATCTAGAACATACTTGGACTGTGTGAGTGTGATCCCAAAAGTAGATTGGTAGATCTCAATCTTGAGAAAGTAATGCAACAAGCCCACGTTAGTCATCAAAAATCTGTCATAAGGGTAGTTTTGACAACCCATATGGTGGATGAAGAACTCCCTGTGATCAACAAGTCATCAACATAGAGAACTAGAAATAGGAGTGAATCATCCTGCTACAGAATATAGACATTGGGATCAGAATGACACCGAGTGAACCCAACTGTCAGAAGGAAGGAGTCCTGTTGGTAGGTGGTGACTGATCATGCAAGTACTATACACTAGTTGTGTATCCTCGCCGTGGCATGAGCTGACATAAAAAAATCCTATTTTTATAACCGACATAAGGCTTGATAAAAGTGGCAAAGGGTTAGGGTTTTGGTGGATATTGTATTGTAGCATTTGCAATGGTATTGAGTTGCATGGATTGCTAGTTGTAATCGGTTTGATTTACTAGATAATAATATTGGACTCTCTGTTGGTGGATGTAGCCCGAGTTTGGGTGAACCACGTTAAAACTTGTCTCTCACTATTGTTATTTCTATGCATTTTTCATTCCTCTATTTAATCTTTATTTGCATTTAATTGATATATTCTGCTTGCTAACCCTAACAAGTGGTATCAAAGCGGGTTGCATTTGATTATCGTCTGCAGGAAGGTCTCACAGTTGAGTGGGAGCAATGGCAAATGAGGGTAAATTCAAGGTCGATAAATTTAATGGGAAAAACTATTAGCTATGGAAGATGCAGATGGAGGATTACCTCTATCAGAAAGATTTATGGAGGCCATTGGAAGGAGTATCCAAGAAACTGACAGGAATGACAGATGAGGATTGGGAACTTCTGGACAGAAAGGCACTGGGTACCATTTGGTTTTGCTTGACACCATCTGTGGCATTCAATATAACAAAAGCGAAGACAACAAGTGAACTGATGAAAGCTTTGGCTAAATTGTATGAAAAACCCTCAGCCTCAAATAAGGTATTTCTCATGAAGCATTTGTTTAATCTGAAAATGATTGTAGGTGGATCTGTGATAGATCATTTAAATGAGTTCAATATGATTGTCAGTCAGTTAACTTCTGTAAAAGTGAAATTTGATGAAGAGGCGAGGACTCTCTTGGTTTTATGTTCTTTGCCAGAAAGTTGGAATAGCTTGGTAATGGATGTAAGTAACTCTATCTCTAGTTCAAACACTTTGAAATTTAATGATGTTGTTGGTGTTATCCTTAGCGAGGAAATGTGACGGAAAAGCTCAGGAGGGTCCACATCAGGTAGTGTTTTGAATGCAGAAAGTAGGGGCAGATCAAAGAAGAGAGGAAAAGGTTCTGGAGGTCATGGGAAGTCACGAGGAAAATCAAAGGACAAGAGATCCCATTCTAAAGGATAGAAGGATTGCTGGTACTGTGGGAAACTAGGTCATCTGAAGAAAGATTGCTGGTCTTAGAAGAATAAAGAAAGAGACAAACAAGAAGGTAATAAGGAGGCAAATGTGGTAAGTAATAAATCTGAAGATGATGCTTTGATTCTTTCCCTAGATAACGCTGATGATTCATGGGTTTTAGATTTAGGGGCCTCATTCATGCTACACCCCATAGAAGTTATTTTCTTGATTATGTCCAAGGGGATTTCGGGCTAGTTTATTTGGGAGATAACGAACCCTGTCAGATTGTTGGAAAGTGAAGAATCAAGATTAAGTTGCAAAATGAGAGTCATTGGTTTCTACAAGAGGTAAGGTATGTTCCAAGGCTCAATAGGAATTTAATTTCAGTAGGGCAGCTAGCTGAAGAAGATTACATTGTTACATTTACTGATAAAAATTGAAAGGTTTCAAAAGGTGCCTTAATAGTAGCAAAATGTGTGAAAGTAGGCACCTTATATCTTTGTACAGGTCATATTGTCCCTTCTACTTTAGCTGTTGCAGAGAAAAAACAAACAAGTTTAGGAATAGTTGCTGCAGGTTCGTAGGAAGAGACTGAAACAGTTGCTGCAGGTTCTGAGACAACACTGTGGCATAACAGACTTGGGCATATGAGTGAAAAAGGTATGAAGGCACTTCATTCTAAGAAAGTTTTACCAGGTTTGAAATGTATTAATATGGATTTCTGTGAAAGTTTTGTGTATGGCAAACAAAAAAGAGTTAGTTTTCTAAAGGATGGGAAGCAAAAGAAAGATGAAAAGTTGGAGCTTGTGCATACAGATGTATGGGGACCGGCTTAGGTATCTTCTCTTAGTGGCTCTCAGTAATATGTTACATTCATAGATGATGCAACTAGGAAGGTTTGGATTTATTTCCTCAGGCAGAAATCTAATGTATTTGAAATATTTAAGAAATGGAGAAGCTTGGTTAAGAATGAGACAGGTAAAAGATTAAAATGTCTCAGATCTGATAATGGTGGTGAGTATTGGAGCAAAGAATTTGAGGATTATTGTTCCTTTAATGGAATTCATAGGCAGAAAATAGTTCCAGGGACTCCATAGGAGAATGGAGTGGCTGAACGCATGAATAGGACAATAATGGAGCATGCAAGGACCATTAGATTGCATGCTGGGCTACCTTTAAATATGTGGGCAGAGGCTATCAACACCACTGTATATTTAATTAACAGAGATCGTTCAGTTCCTTTGGGCTATGGTATTCTAGAGGAAACATGGACAGGTAAAAAGGTGAGTTATTATTTTCTCAAAACCTTTGGATGTGAAGCATTTGCACATGTAGATTTTGAAAATAGAACCAAGTTGGATGCAAAATCAAAAAAGTGTGCCTTCATTGGATATGGCATTGATGAATTTGGTTATAGGCTTTGGGATTTTCAAAATTAAAAAATTGTAAGAAGTAGAGATGTTGTATTCAATGAGAAGGTGTTGTACAAAGATCAGTTGCAGCAGCATGAGAAGAAATAAAAGGATTATGTGGTGTTGGATGATACTTCAAATAGTGATGTTCTAGTGGTTTCTCATGCTCCACAAAAACAACCAGAAATATCACAAACTCCAGTGAATGTTAGACGGTCAACAAGGCTAAGTAGACCTACTAAAAGATTTTCTCCCTCTTTGTATTCTATTTTGTTAACAGATGCCGGTGAACTAGAAGGGTATGATGAAGCTATGTAGGTGGATACACAGGTTCAATGGGAGCTTGCAATGAAAGAAGAAATGGACTCCTTGCTGAAAAATTAGACTTGAGAATTATGTAAGTTACCTGCAGGTAAAAAGGCTTTACCAAACAAATGGGTTTATTGGCTGAAAGAGGAAGATGGAGGTAAGAAAAGATTTAAAGCCAGGTTAGTTGTAAAAGGATTTAGAAGAAAAAGGGCATTGATTTTGATGAGATATTTCCTCAGGGTGTCAAGATGACTTCTATTCGTACTATTTTAAGTATTGTGGCTGCTGAAGATTTGCATTTGGAATAGCTAGATGTGAAAACTACCTTTCTCCATGGTGATTTGGAGGAGGAGATATACATGGAACAACCCTAAGGATTTGAGGTCAAAGGTAAGGAGAAATTGGTGTGCAGATTGAAGAAGAGTTTGTATGGCCTAAAACAAGCACATCAGCAATCGTACTTAAAATTTGATAGTTTTATGGTTGAGCAAGGCTACAGTCGGTGTAATTCTGACCATTGTGTTTATTTTAAGAGGTTGGATAATGATAGCTATATTATTTTATGTTTATATGTTGATGAGATGCTTATAGCAGGGTCTAACATGGATCACATAAGAGAATTAAAACAGTAGTTAGCATAGTCATTTGCTATGAAGGATTTGGGGGTAGCAAAACAAATCCTTGGTATGAGAATTTGCAGAGATAGGAAGAACATAAAATTGACTCTATCTCAGGCTGATTATGTTGAAAAGGTGTTGCAGAGATTCCATATGGAGAATGCAAAAGCTGTCAGCACACCTTTGCCTAGTCATTTGAAATTGACTAAGGAGATGTGTCCTAAGACACCAGAGGAGGAAGAAAAATGTCCAAGGTACCATATGCTTCAGTTGTAGGAAGTTTAATATATGCCATGGTATGCACAAGACCAGATATTGCACATGCTGTAGGGGTTGTAATCAGGTATATGAGTCATCCTGGATTGGAGCATTGGAATGCGATAAAATGGATTCTCAGATATCTGAGAGATACATCCAATACACATTTACGTTTTGGGGGCTCTAATACTGATTTAGTAGGCTATGTAGACTCAGATTTGGTAGGGGATATTGATACTAGGCAGAGTACTACAGGTTATGTATTTACTGTAGGTGGGACGGTAGTGAGTTGGATCTCACGGTTGCAAAAGGTGGTTGCTTTATCCACCACAGAGGCAGAGTATGTAGCTGCAACAGAGGCAAGCAAGGAGATGATATGGCTGCAATCTTTCATGGAAGAATTGGGAAAACAACAGGCTAATAGTTCTTTGTATACAGACAGTCAGAGTGTCATACATCTTACAAAAAATTTTGTCTTGCATTCAAAGACCAAACACATACAGTTGAGGTATCACTTTATTCAGTTGGTGTTGGATGATGGACAATTAAGGCTGGAAAATATGCATACAGATGAAAATCTAGTGGATATGTTTACAAAGGTAGTGACAAGGGAGAAGATGAGCTCCTCTTTAGCTTCGGTTGGTCTTCAAAACTGAAACAATAAAATTAGAACAACAGAGTCCAGGGTGCTTATTTCCAGTGGGAGCTACACGTGCAACGATGTCTTCCAGGATCAGTCTCCAAGTGGGAGATTGTTTGGTGTGGAGCCTGATTAGTTTCCAAGTGGCAGATTGTTGGTAGGTGGCAGCTGATCATGCAAGTACTATACCGTATTTTTGTAACCGACATAAGACTTGATAAAAGTAGCTAAGGGTTAGGGTTTTGGTGGATATTATATTGTAGCATTTGTAATGGTATTGAGTTGCATGGATTGCTAGTTGTAATCGGTTTGATTTATGGGATAATAATATTGGACTCTCTGTTGGTGGATGTAGCCTGAGTTTGGGTGAACCACGTTAAAACTTGTCTCTCGCTGTTATTATTTCTATGTATTTTTTATTCCTCTATTTAATCTTTATTTGCATTTAATTGATATCTTCTGCTAGCTAACCCTAACAAGTCCATCTTGGCATACCAGGCCCTAGGAGCCTGTTTGAGGCTATAGAGAGACTTTCGAAGACGAGACACAAGTGAAGAGTCCTGAACAAACCCCTGTGGCTGCTCCATGTAGATCTCCTCCTAAAGGTCACCATGAAGAAAGGCACTCTTCACATCCATCTGGTGTACTTCCCAACGATTTATTGCAGCAATGGCAAGAACAAGTCGAATGGAGTTCATTTAGGCAACTAGCCCAAAAGCCTTAAAGTAGTCAATCCTAGGAATGTGGGAGAATCCTTTGGTGACCAAGCAAGCCTTATGCTTGTCAATTGATTCATCTGCTGCAAATTTTTTTCAATAGATCCACTTACATCAGACAAGTTTTCTTCCCTTAGGAAGAGGGACAAGATCCCAAGTGTGGTTCCTCATCAAGGAACTATACTCCTCCTGCATAGATGTATCCCACTTAGGAATACTAGAAGCCTCATGAAAAGATTGTGGATCTGAGGCAGTAGCAATGAAGACATGTGGAGCATCATGGAACTGTGAACGAGTCTCCCTGGTGTCTGATGGATCCCCAACCCAATCACCTGTAGACTACAAGGTCTGTCTAGCCCAAATTGGACCAGAAGATGGAGAATCTAGAGGAGAATCATCAACCTCTGAATGATGACTAGGAGAGGAAGGAGGTGCGTCCTTTGAATTTCTCTCTGCATCAGAAGTGGAGGAAGAAGACAACTCAGGTGAATCTGACTCATCAGAAGATTTGCCATGTATCGCAAGTGACTCCAATGTCAATGTAGAAGGAGATGGAGAAGTGATAGAAAGTGAGCTCAAAGCGCCCTTCTCAAACTGAACACTCCTCTCAAAGAGCAACTCATGTGTAGTAGGGTGGAGCAATCGATAACCCTTCACACCATCAGGATAGCCTACAAATATGCAAGGTCTGCTCTATGGATCTAAGGCCTTTGCTTTTCCCTACAGGAATGTGGGCCCATGTAGGAGAACCAAAAACTTGAAAGTGCTTAACTGAAGGTTTCCGACTGCTCTAAGATTCAAAAGGAGTAACTCCCTTCAAGGCTCGGTGAGGAACACGGTTCTGGATGTAACAAGCACAGATAATGGCCTCTGCCCAATACTGTGGTGTAAGAGATCTAGAGTGAATCATACAGTTTGCCATTTCCTTCAAGGACCTATTCTTCTATTCTAGAACACCATTCTGCTGAGGACTGTATGGAACTGAATGCTGCAAGTCAGTCCCCTCTGAAGTGTAAAACTGCTCAAAACAATGGTTGACATACTCACCATCATTGTCAGTGCACAAAACCTTGATGACTTTCTCGAATTGGTTCTCTACAAAAGTTTTGAAGTCCTGAAAATGATCAAATACCTCTGACTTCTGTTTGAGAAAGTACACCTAAGTATACCGAGAAAAGTCATCAATGAATGTGAGGACATATCTAGCCCTGCTAAATGAAGGATGCTAGAATGGACCAACCAAATCACTATGAACTAACTCCAGTATATGTGAAGCTCTCCATGCCTTTCCTTTGTCAAAATTTTTCTTAAGATGCTTACCAAGAATGCAACCTTGGCAAACACCACTTGAAAACTGAACTGAAGGCAACCCTGTGACCATGCTCTACTAGTTGAGCTGCTACAAGTAGCAGAAGTTAAGATGGCCAAACCGCTCGTGCCATCATCTACTCACATCATCAAAATGAGTGAGCAAAATAGTCAAAAGAGGATCAGGAACAAAGTGAGAAAATACATAGAGCTGTGCTTGATGATCTGCTCTCCCAACTGCAACTATAGAACCACTATGCAACTCACGAATCTCCACTGAATTAGGAGTGAATTCAACCCACTTGCCTGAACCTGTGTGAGTGATCTGGTATACCGATAGGAGATTAGTTGATAATGAGGGCACACAAAGAACATCATGGAATGTGCCATCCCCCAGATCAATAGACCCTCTCCCACACACCTCAATAGGAGTGTCATCACCCATCAAAATAGAAGGCATAGTACATGGCTTCAAAGATGCAAGTTCTTCCTTAGATGAAGCCATGTGGTGTGAAGCACCCGAATCAAGAACCCAAGTGGATGGTGAAGAAACAAATGCTACAAGGGCCTTGCCCTTTCCTTTCTCCTTGTTTTCTTTTGCCTTTTCAGACCCCTTATTTGAACTTTGTTTGATGGACTCAGGAACACTGATATTCTTCTTCTCAAGAATGTGTGTCAAGTGATCAATTTGTTTCTTCAAGCACTTATGTTCATCATGACCAGGTCTTTTACAATAGGCACATTAGACCTTCTCTTTCTTAGGCTTGTTGCCCTTGGAAGATTGGGTCTCATTAGTTGCTTTTGAAGCAACTGATATCTGATCCTTCTTCTCCTTGCCATTCTTTGTTTCTTATCCTTATTCTTGTTGTTACTACTTTGTCCTTTCTATTCTTTTGTGCCTTGGTTGGCTGCCAGGGCATGTGACTTAGAGGACTTAAGAGTACCCATCTAAATTAGCTTATCATGATCCTAAGTGAGAGAGATAGCAAAATCATCTAAAGATGGCATGGTGAATTGAGTACCAAGTACACCCTTAGTAGCATAGAAGATAGAAACAAACATAGAATATTATGAACTTAGCTTAGAGAGAATACTGAGAATCAGTTGTTCATCTTTCTTTTCAATTCCACATTGTTTTAACTACAGCCTTAGTGATTTCAATTTTGTGAAGAAACCCTGGATTGTGTTGAAATTGCCTGGACTTAATCTAATTAGTTCATTTTCCAACATATGACCCCTTATTGAATCTTGTGTGCCAAATAGTTTTTCTAGCTTTGTCTATATTTCATTTGGTGAATTTAAAGACTCAATGTGAAAGAACAAGTTAGGAGAAATAGACAAACACAATGTTCCATATGCCTCATCACATTTATTAAACCACTTAGGCTTATCTTCATCTTTAGTAGGTTCAGTTTCAAGTCCCATAGTTATCCTATGTAATCTAGCTTTCCTTAAGTAGATTGTCATCCGTGATTTTCACTTAAAGTAGTGGTATGGAGTTAGAATGGGCATAGTTGTTTGATCCATAATGAAGAAATGCAGAAAAAAAATGTTAAAAAGAAGAGAACACCACCAAGACAATCCTCCCTTTTCACTCAATCAAAGAACCCCCCCTAAGAAAATATGATTTGGAACTTTATATTAGTGCATTTACAACTACCACTAGCAATAAATACTAAGTGGTCATGATTTCAATGCATTACAAAACACTCACGAAGAGCATATGCTGAAAATACACCTTTGGGACAATACCCAGAGAAATAAAAAGCACCACTGCGATCTACTCAAAAAAACATGCACTTTCAAACAAAGAATTGCCTCGATACGAGGTCGTATGTGAAAGTTATGATCCTCCAAAGTTCCCAAAATGAGAACTGTATAGTGTCACGACTGAGAATCTATAATTTCTAAAAAATCTCTGCATCAAAATCAAAAAATGTCTACACTAGTGCATAGAGCACAAAAAAATATCTAAAATAAAAAAAAATCATGGGAAATAGAGTCCGTATGAACAAGAATGGAGCATTTGAAATCTGCCTTGAAAACTGCAACTACCAACAGAGAGGTATCCTGTTGTAGCTTTCTGAGTGTGTTTGTACAAAACATATGAGCTCCATGTACAAAATAAAACATACCTAGATGGTTTTTCGATGCTGTGAACAAAACCCAGAAGGTGTTTTTCTTGCTGATTTACAAAAGATGTAGTTCTATTGTAAATAGAACGCCTTTAGCAACAAAAAATGACCCCAACAACCAAAAAATGACATGCAAAGGTTGAATCAGCTACCTTTGATAGGAAAAGGCATGCTAGAACCTACAATATTGATTAAAAACATAAAATATGCAAGCTGATCATTAGATTTCAACTTGAAACCCTAGTTCCACAACTGTGTCTGACGATCTCTGATTTCGGTGAAGTGAAAGCCAAATATAACTTTATTGAGCCTCCTGGATGCGTTGGAATAGCTAGAAATGCTACCAGTATAACCAAAAATGTTACAATCACCTAGATTTCATAAAACACATGTGCAAACCCCAGAGATTAAAATGTTTCTTTCAAACTTTTCAGATTCTCCAGATCATCTGAGGATGCAAGAGAAGAGCATACTGGGTTTTTTTGAAAAACTGCAATAAGCTTAATTAGCCCCCTCAAATCTCTCAAATATGGAAACTAAAATCTACTCTTGAACATAGAAAAGCTCTGATACCATGTTAGAATCTGAAAAGATTATTAACCCAGAAAACTAGTGTAAATGAATAGATATTAAACTATGAATGCAAATGATACGAAATCAGAATAGAAACATAGAGTTAGTCTCCAAGAGAGTAATACAAATGCTAGAAGCAAAATAGCATTAAGAGGATGCAAAAGCAAGAGCTACAAAATACAAGCCAGGTAGCATGCTTATATAGACTAGGGAGAGGGAGGAGATGGCAACATCGACCAATGAGGAGCAACTATCTACCAGACTAAAGATAGCAAAGTATCTTCCCAAGATAGCTAATGTAAGCTCACATGTAGGAAGATGATACCTCATAACCACTCACCTAATTAAGCATGCTTTATTAACCAAAGCGAGATTAATAGAAGTATAGGAAAAACCTAGGAATAAAGGGAAAAATAAATAACCCATCTAGGAAATAAAAACCTACACTAACAGTATCAACAAATGAATGCATGATGGAAGTAGGAGAACCAAGGACAGTATAGATCCCTGCATTGGGATATGAAATCAATGAACAAGAAATTACTAGTTTGGCTAACGTTTTGTTGAAAAGTTTGAAAGACACCACTAAAGCAAGGTATGGCACCTTTGAAGAAAAATCTATGGAGGTGTATATCGAGCAGAGTAAACCACAGATAAATAAAAAGGTTGAGAAGATGGTTGATAAGTATGTGGAGGAAATGGGCATCTCAAAGGAACAAGTACAGTTGGCAAGAGCAAAGGCTAAGGGAGAATCAAGTGTTATAGAAGGTTTAGGAAGCATAAGAAAATGGTAGGATATCTACCACTCCACCTGCTATCCAGAAGTCCTCCGGGACGATGCCCTCTATTGAAGAAAAGAGGAAAACAACTTCTATTTCTCTGGTAAAGGAGAAATTCCTTCTTGTTGTGCAAACTATAAGGGTTGAGAAGAAGAAAACTACTATACAATAGCACCTTTTACAACCCCTGTGAAGAAAAGACAAAAGCAAAAGATAGTGAGAGAAAATATTATAAGTGTTAATGTACAAGAAGAAGAAGTGTAGGAAGAAGAACCACAGTTGGTCCGCAAAATGAGAAATGGAGCTTCACAAAGTGAAGCAAGTGTTAAAAGAAGAAGATCTAACATCATTGACACAGACAACGAAGAAGAGATAGAGAAAGAAAAGAATAAATTTGTAGCTCATATGAGAGAGCAAAAGAAAGAAGCCACCAAGGTGTCACCGAAGAAGTAAAGAGAGTCTCAAGCCTCTGGTGAAGAGACTAGTCCCAAGAGGACAGAAATTGATATTATTGATACTAATAGTGAAGAAGAGGTTGAGAAGGAGAAGAAATGATTCATTATCAAGAAATGAGATGCTCAATTCAATGAAGGAGAAAAGTCTCCCAAGGGTAAGGGAAAAAAGATAGACAAAGCCCCTTCGGTAAGGGATCACAGTCCTTTGAAGTTAGAAGTGTTATTTAATACTATTTTAGAACATGGTTGTTTGAAGGAAACTGCAGAAATGTATGCTAATGCAAATAATGAGGACAAAGCTACTATTGAAGACGTTATTGTAAAATATATGATTATTTATAATGTTGGGCTAAGTGACATTGAGAGTGAGTTTCCAGATGATTTGAAAGAAGTTTTGAGTCCCAAAAGACAGAGCGCAATTCAAGAAGATGAAAAGATCAGATCTCTTACCTTGGAGAAAATTGGTTCCTCTCTCACAGAAGAAGACATAGCTAAATTGGCTCAAATCTATAACAGGGAGTTCAGAACAAAACAGAGAGTTAGCACCTTGATAAGCAAGGACAAGGATGATATAGAAAGGTTAAAGGATGTGTTGTCCTCAAAATTAGCTACGCTCATTTTGTAGGACGACCCCTACGAAACTTGTCCGTTTCGTAGCCTACACAAGTTTGCAAATCAAGGCAAGTTCTCTTGGCTTCATGCAAAGTCATTTGACACCATAGAATAGCTTGTAACATTCTCCTGGGTCATTTCCTCGAAGTTCGTGAAAATTGACTAAGTTATAAGCTTGTCAAAATATCAATTTTGAGCATTTTAGTGTGTTAGAAAATTTTTAGGTTTCATGTGCATTAGTGGTCAAAACCACCGCTCTTGCATGTTTATTGTTGTTTGGATGTGCAAGGTCGGTCAAATCCGTCACTTTTACATGCTTGTTTTGATTTTGAGTGAAATGCATGGGCGGAGAAAATTGCCGCCCATGCTTTTTTTCTATCAAAGTTTAAATATGTTCAAGCTGTCATTATCATCGCTTTTGCATGTGGCATATTGATACGTATTGTCGGTAGATTCCTCTACCCAAGCATATCTTGTCAGATCGCATGAACTGAAGTGTATTAATGGCACTCGTGCCACCATTAATACGCCTTTTAGACCTTTTTAAGGTTTAAACTTGTTTTATTTTGTTTATCCTTATTCTCTAAATCTTCCAACTGTCTATTGAAGTCTCCCTAAGATCATTTTGAACGTGTGGATTGCGGATTCAAGCAGATTTCTTTCAACTTTGTGATAGCACTTAGGGTTTTTGTTTTCTTGTCTGAGGTAAGTTTCTTCTCTTTCATTTTTGTTTCTTGTTTAAAGGTCTTCGTGAGAAATAATGATTGTTTATATTTCTTGTTAAAACTATTTGTTTTTCATTTAGTTTTTACATGAATCATTGTTTGTTAGTTTATGTTTCTGTGAGTCCTTTATTAGTTGTAATGGTGGCAGTTTTCACCGACCATACCTTAGTTGTTCTATCCTGTGTAAGGGTGGTAAAATTTACCACCCCTACATGAAACCTATGTATTCTACATGTATCGGCGGTGTAATTCACCACTGATACATGTGCTTGATCTTTTTGTTTATTCTCAATATGTAGGGGCGGTTAAAACCATCGCCCCTACATAAAGATCTTAAATGATTAAAACATCAGGAGCTAGAGTGGTGTATTTGCCCGCTACTACATGGTAATAAGACTTACCCTTCTTTGTGTTAAAGCAATGGGAACACCTGCCCAAACACAAAGACTTATTTCTCAAAATAACATGCAAAGGTAGTCAAAATGACCGCCCATGCATATTTGTCTTCAACTTTACCCAAAGTGCATGGGTGGGTAAAAACCCCATCCAAGCATAATATATGAATTTTCCACACATGCAAAGTCAGCTAATTTGCCCGACTATGCATCATTCAAAAACAAACAATGCATGGATGCATGAGCGGTCAATTCTACAGACTTTGCATCTAGATACTTCAAGCTTCACTTGACATGCTCAAGTGGTCATTTCCACCGCTCATACATGCATACATAAACTTGCAATTTTTACCCTCATGTAAGGGCAGTCATTTTGACCACTCCTACATAAAAAAAAAAGCTTACCCCACATGTATTAGCGGTCAATTCTACCGAATTTACATGATAAAAATGGTCCATGTGCAGGAGTGGTCATTTTGACCCCCCATGCACATTTTCTTGAATTTTTCTAACACTAGGGAAAATTTGCCTTTCAAAGCCTGTTAACCCGCTTTTGCCTTTTACCTTGATTTACGCGCATGTGAGCCCTTCAACGCATGTTTCCTTGTTCATGATTATTGAATCACACTAATCCCAATTTACCCATTTTTCCCCTAACTGCGAGATCATGGCTTTTTGGAGTTTTCGACAAACATCTGTGGTAGACGTTGTTTCCAGTTTCCTCTTCAAAGCTGATGTCGGAGCCGTCTCCATCCAAAGATAAAATCATGAAGTACAAATACCAAGGGGTCTTCCCTGTCACTTCAGTACAGTCTAATGTTGATGAAATCAGAGATACGAAGATAGGGCATGTAGATATGATAGAGTTTATGGATAGAACTAGACAAACAAATCCTTCCAGACACATGCAAAAGATCATTGACAACAACATTCACTTGGTTGCCTCTTTTCCAGTTGCTGCCCATAATATTGAGTTTGTTCTTCAGGTGGCTAGCCATTACAACAGGGATACTAGGGTTGTGACAGATTCCCAAGGGAATGTGATTATGAGGTTGGATGTAGAGTTTCTTGATAAAATCTTCATGTGTCCTATTGAAAATATTGGACAAATTGATTTTGCTCAAGGGCAAAGAGACTATGATAGAGATGTGGAAGCTGCAAGGAAGTATATAAACAATAAGTGGTTGAAGATTCCTCAGAGCAATCTGACCAGATGGCCGAAGGATCTCCCAAGGAGTGACTTTGTTGAGGAGGTCTGTGACTTGATCACACTTTTGAGTCGTATCAGAGGACTCCCTTCTTCCTCCAAGTTTCAGGAATGGATGTATACATACATCAAGGTGATTCTCTGGGGCACATAGAAAATATTTTGGGGAGAACAGATTAGTAATGCTTTGCATGAGCAGTCGGTGAGAGTCAACACAACATTCAAATTTTATATGACCTCGTATCTTGTATATGCTGCTGCAAGCATGAGAAGTTTTCCTGGTCTTACTCAAGTTGGTGACAGGAGGTTGGTTCCCATGTATGAGTATTATCCTCAAATCACTCTAAAAGGATCAATTCATCATTTCCGTAGGGTTAATGATGCTTTCTTTTCAGTGTTTATGTGCTTATGGGACAATGAGCTTGTTTAGAAGAGGGTTTTAGATGAAGCTTGGGCAGTTGTAAATTCCTTTGGCTGCTTGTTCTTGTAGTTTCCTACTTTCACATATCTAAGAGTAGGGTATTATCCTGGTTACCCTTATATACTTCCATGATATCCCAGTGACTGGATTGTTCTCATGGAATTATGTAGGCAGTCGATTGTGGTACATAATAAATAAATGGAGCTAAAAAAGTCAGGGATAAAGTTTCCTGTAGAAATTGGAAGGTACTCAGTTCAGTCAGCTACCAAGGCAAAAATAGTTGATTCTAAATTGCAACTGGTCGCCATGAAAACTTTCAAGAAAAGGGACCATCTTGACTTCAGGAGGGTACAAGATAAAATCAAAAGAAAATCAACTTTCCACATGCCAATGGTGGAAGATATTTGGGCTGACCTCAGGACACAAAATGAGATCAGGAAGTTAGACTTTTGCAAATTTCATTTGAGTCAGATAGAAGAGATGGGCCTTACAGATATTCTAGATGGAATGGAAGATAATGGGGATGTTCTAGATCCCAAATATATTATTGAAAATGTTGAAGCCTCACCTCTTCCAGAGGTCAAATGGTCAGTCAAAGAGGAGACTTCTATAAGGAAAAGATTTCAGCCAATCTTGGCTAACACAAACATATGGTTGGAAAGCAAACGGATCAGCTTGAAAGAACTTCTTATAGGGTCAGAGACTGAAACTCAGGAGCAAACAGGTAAGAAAGTGGAAAACAGGACCAAGAATAAGAGTGACACCCCTTCTTCCTCCAAAATAAGTAAGCCAAAAATCAAGTTTGTATCTAAGGGAGGGAAAGAGAAGGAGGTTGCAGGAAACTCTAATGTTACTAAATCTAGTATTGAAGACACTAATGTTGAGCAGATGGAGGTTGAGGATGTTCAAATTGAACAACAAAATATTGAGAAAGCTAAGGATATCCAGCAAGCAGAAATGTCCGAAAAGCTTGCTGAGGAAGATGAAACAGAACAAGGTAAAGATGAGAATGTAGAACAACAACAACTTGGTGATTCACAACTTTCCCCATAGAAGGACCTTCCATCAGAATCCCAAGTTTCTAAATCTAAGCTTCATATTCTTGTTTCTAGTGTTTTTCCTATAGTTTCAAATACTCCTATTTCTCCTATTTTGGTTGTTTCCTTTGATAATACCCCCCCTTCTTTAAGAATGAGTTTTGGAACAGTGTTTGATTCATCCAGGTCCATTCCTAGTTTGTCTTCCCCATCTTTTGATATCAATGAACAAACTGTGTTAGAACATTTTCGAGATAGTTCTGAAAAGGTTGTTGATACTACTGTTGTTTTTACTCCTACCAGTCCCATTGTTACAATAACAGGAATAAGCATGGACCCGGCAAAGCAAGTGATTGATTCTTCTCTTAATGTGGGTGCTTCTATACTTCCTCCTTGGTTGTTTGCATATACCCCGAAGAGAAAAAAGCAAGCAATTTCATCAGATGAAATTGATATAGAGAAGTTGTTGCCTTTGAAGTCAAAAACTCTGAAGAAAAAGCCTAAAACTGTTTCTAGGCTTATCAATGAAAAAGGGATCAGATATGTAGAAATTGCCAAGCCACCAGAGGATGCTACTATCGATAACTTTTGATATGAATGATTATGTCATCTCAAGGGTTGAGTTAGGTAAGCTAACTCATGAAGGCATTAAGGTAGATTTTCAAACTACTGCCAGCACCTTGCTCAAAAAATATGATGAAGTCAAGGAGAAAGAATAGTATAAAGCTAAAGTAGAACAGCTTGCTGCTGTTCTTCAAAAAATAGTAAAGTCATATGAAATTATGGAACCCATGGCGGTTGTTGGTGCCTGCATGAACAGTCAGGTTTCAAGCTTCTAAATCTGCAGGCACCCTCCCAAAAATCTAAAAAGTTCTAAGTCTTTGGGCCCCCTTAGCATGTTTCAGCCTGACCTAATATTCTTGGGGGGGGGTCATCATATTTTCAATTATCGGCCTGATATTTCCACAGGGTCATATTCTAATATTGAGTGATCTTAGTCAAGATCACCCCAACGCTATTTTATCACCCCGATGTTGCGGATGTCAATTTTATATGGGGGTTGATATCTTCTTGTCCATCACCCTAATATTTTTGCAGGGGGTGATATTTCAAATATCAGGTGATCTTATGAATATCACCCCGATATTGCAATATGATGGTGACGTCATCAGGATCGGTGGGGTGCATCATGTGGTTTCTGACATATTATTATCAGTAGATATGATGAGGAGGATCTCTTCTCCGATGCATCAGGGTGTGCCGATGAGTTTGGTCATTAGGCTGATTTTTGAATATCAGGTGGGCTCAGCATGAGGTTCACTTTTCTCAGTGTGATATTCCAATGGAGGTGATATTTCATATCAGGGTGATATTTCATATCATGATATCATGCAGGAGGTTCACTATTGGTGCAGGTCATGATGATGAGGTCTTAGCTGATGGTTTGTTGGTCATGCAAGGTAAAATTGTGTGACACCATATGTGCTCATGACTTTGCTTATAAAGTATTGAGGAGGGCCGTGGGGTGAATGTGGGATAATTATTTCCCACATGATTTGAAAATTAGGGTCATATTTCTTGGCGGGAAAATTTCTAAAACGCGCTGTCCACTGCATTCCCAAGGCTGCGGGTTGGTATGCCATTAATGGCAGATGTTATAGGGTATGGGCAAAGGCGTGCACAGATCAACCACCCGATTGAAGATGTGAATCCCCAGGTGGCGGTACAGGGCTCGAGTTCAACCACCCTATCTCCTCTCTCGCCTACTGCATTCAATATGTTGAGCACCATTTTCTCATGATGAACTATATCTGGCAGATTTTTGAATTTTGTCGTGTAATTAATGTTGAGTGCACTCTCCTGCTATATATAGCAGACTGTGTTGCTCATTTGTTGTTGTTAAAAAATGGACAAATCTTAGTGCTGTGACAAGATACAACTTCATTGGTGGCCCTATTTTGGATGTCTTGTGAGTTTATGAGTCTCATGTTGTATGTCCCATGCATAAATTTACTAATTTCATGTTGATTTAAATGAGTAATGCTATATTGCATGTGTTTTGTTATCTGTCTCCAAATTGAGTATGTTCTTCTGAATCTAAGCATCTAAGGGGTGTTTGTGGTTCTAGAATATAGGTTTACTGTATTGAATGCTTGATTTCTTACTTCTGCTCAGGGAGTAGATTAAATGTTTTAGATCAGGTGTTGGGAGGAATATACTACATGTATATCAAAAAATTTGGATTTGCAAATGGAAATGATCAAACAATTGAAATGCATAACCTAAACCCAAATCATTCAATACCTCGAAGATGCAAGATGAGCTCGATTGATTGATCACTTTGTTGTGTTGATTGCTCGATTCCGTAGCATAACATTGATAAGAAGATAAATGATGGATGATGGTTGATGGATGCAAGCTAGATGGATGAAAGAGGATAGATAATGGCTTGAGATGAAAATTTAGCAGAGTGAGGTTGCATGAAGAAGAATCCTCCATTCTCCTAATGGCTCAAGAGAGGCTTGTTTTATAGGATTGGCTTGGTTCAAATGGATGGCTAGGATCAATTAGGGCTTTAGATGAAATGGATGGATAGGATTAAGTTAGGTTTCCTTGCACATTAAGAAATTGTAGTCAATTGACATGTGACAAGGGAAGATAAGGCTTAGGTGTGCTTGTGTAGATAAATACTAAAATTAGGTCCCATTAGTTGTGCATGTGAAGGATTTGAATGAAAGTTGTATTACAACACATGATTGAGGGGAAATGGACAAATGTCAAGGTGAGATGAAAGGTCATGTGACTTAATTCAAATAAAATATTTGAATTAGTTGGTATATGAGTTGGAAATTAATTAAATAAATAAGATTTATTTAATTAATTTGAAATATGAATAGGATGGGATAAGATATGATGTGGAAATTAATTAAATAAATAAAATTTATTTAATTAATTGGGATGAGGATAGGATAAATGGGATTATGCATGTGAAATTAATTAAATAAATAAAATTTATTTAATTAATTGGCTTAATGGGATAAATGAGATTAACAGTGGGTTTTAGGACAAAATGCTACATGATGTCTAAGTGATGTTTTTGACTAGGTGTTGCAAGACATGGACAATTTTGGGACAAATTTGGGTGTCTACACTACAGTAAGGATGTTCGTAAGCAGAGATAACTGAATACTTAGTCTTGGGAGGTATCTATAAGGCAGGTGCTAAACAAACCCCTTTGAAATCTAGTCTTTGATATGTTTGTGTTGATCATTTACATGTGTATGTCTATTGACTCCAAGCCCTGGATAGGCACTAGTCTAGTTTTGTATTGAGGTTACACTCCAGGTCCTAGTTTTGTATCCAAATACAAAATCAAACTTGAAACTTCAAAACCAAACCATTAGGACCTTAGAAGTAGTTTTAGGATCAAAATCCTCTGTCTCATAATTGAACATAGGCCCAAAGCTAGCCCCTTTGCACTTATCTCATAGTTTTGGTCTATATAAAGGAGGATTTATCTGCTTTGTGTCAACATCCCCTAGTTCACAAGCATATCTTATGGATGTTGAGTAGGGAATACCACCCTTGGTTCTGCAGAGCCTAAAGAAGAAGAGGAGATATCTATAGAATCTATCCCTTGTATTATTAGCCCCTGGCCTAGAGATCCTGTTGATCATTGATGGCTACCTTGTAGGGATAACTGGGAAAAAGCATCCAGTTTGGGAAAACACCAATAGATCTGGCGACTCTGCTAGGGAACTCTGTGTAAGAACGCTGATTTAAAAGAAAATATTTCCTAGTTATAGGTGGCAACTCCGAACAATCTCCCAACCGGTAAAGTAAAAATTTGTATGCAAGGGAGAAGATCCCTATGTAATCCTCTATTTGAAGAGTTACCCAGAAAGATGATGTATAGGAAAAAAGGGACTGTCCCAGCCAGTCATGAAGGGGTAAGTGCAAAAAGATGGAGGGCCAAAAAGTGGCCAAAATAATTTGAAAAAAATTTAAGGCATAACGCGAGCGCGTTATAACGTGCTCGCGTTATGGCTTGGTAATGACAAGCCACAGGCTCATCATTACCGAGCCATAACTCGAGCGCATTATAACGCACTCGCGTTATGGATAGCTATAAATTAAAAAAAAAGCAAATCAATTTCATTTCACTCCCATTTTCTCCTCTGCCCGCGGCCTCCAAACCCTCAAAAACGCTCTCGTGTTCTGCAAAATGCCAATCAACACAAAAATCTTGTCAATTCATCGCCAAAATGCCGTCGCGACGTCGAGCATGCCAAAGAGGTGAGTTATCTTTGTTTTTTTGTTTGAATTTCTTTCTATATAGGTAGGTTTTTGTTGATTTTTGATGTATATTTCGTTAATTGTCAAGAAATGTTAATGCACCTCCTCCTCCTCCTCCTCCTCCTCCTCAAAATCCACAAAATCCTGAGGAGGAAATACCTACAGAACAACAACCTCCTCCATTCATTCCTCAACATGCCCCTGGAACACAAGATAATATAATAGGGCAAATTGAAAACAACAAAAAACAAATTGAAGATATAATTGCAAGGTTGAAAGATCCTTCCACTTCAACCTTGCATAGGTCCACGCTTGCCGAATCTCTTGAGTCTATGTTAACAAATGTAAATTCAATTAGCAAGCAAATAACTAGTTGGACCGATAAAAAGAGAGAGTTTAGAGATTACTATGCAGATAAATTATCATACCAAGATGTCAAAAAATTACAAATTACAAAAGTAGACTTGTGTTCAATTTTCACAAACCCACAAACAAATCAACCTCCACCCATTACATGCAAGAGGTTCCCTATCCATTGGTGCAACAACCAAGCGATAAGGGACAATTTTGGGCAGAGGTGGTGGATGGTTTTTGACCATCCTCCATGCAATAACAATGAGGTCCCGCAATACTTTTTGAGGAAACTCTACTCCGAGTTTGTCCTCAATAAAGTGCCAAACTATTTTGATATGCGGGACTTCTAGGGTAGAGGTGGGGGCTCAGCACAGGATAGACCAGGGGCACGTCTTGACCCACAGCGGGTAGTGAGACGAGTAATCAGCAGACCAGCCCATGAGCATGTTTCTATCCCTTCCATTGTGAAGGAGAGTGTTGAGGTCGATACACTGAGGTCGATTAGTGCCTTGACCCAGAGCATCATAGAGCATGCCGATCCTGCAACACAGAGTGGGTTGGGAGATAGTGCGAGGAGTAGGGTCCCACCACATACTTGCCAGGCTTGCGGGTCAACCTGTGGTTATGACCCCATGGACAGTCAGGACGCAGGTGCATAGGCTACATCTGCAGCTGAGCAGATGGTGATGACAGATACCCTCCTGAGTGAGACTTTCGGCCTTAATACTCACGTAAATATTAGCAAGTTTATTGAATTTAATTTATTAAATTTTATTTTTGAAATACAAGATTAACTAATTTAAATTGATGATTTTAATGAAATTTCAGGGTCATAGCGTCGATGCAGTTTTCAGTGGTTCTCCACTTACATTTTTCACTAGATCATCTACTGTCGAGGTATGTAACTAGTAAACAATTATAACTATTACATGTGAATAGCATCATTATATGAATGGTATTCTAATTTCTGATTTTGGATGTTGAATAGGTTAACACTGTAGATTTCATGGCAACACCTGCCAGCGGTGGTGGACTTCAAAGCTTTACGGAGGTAATAAAATAAATAGTTTAATGAATGAATTGTACTTACTAAATTTTTGTATGTGATTTGTGTGTTTTATTGTGTGTACTTCCATGTTTAGATGAGCGTGTGTGTATGTTAGGAGCCATGATTTGCATCACTATTATAGTTTTCGTAATTGAATAATGTTGTTTTATTTCCAGATGATGCAGGCTGCGGATACACCTCCCCATGTTCATAGGGCAATTTAGTAGGGTGTGGCCTCTGCGATTCATAGCTCTATGGCATTGACAGGGGTATGAGGCAGATTAGTAAATTTCAATTTACATTCATTGTTATAGTTGTCTATTTTTGAAAAATTAAAAGATTATTGATTTGAAGTTTAATTTCTATCTGGATGGTTTCTATAGGACATGACATCACCAGGGCCTTTTCCTGCTACTGAGGCAAGTGAGCAGATAGATTATATGTTAGCGGTAAGTGATTATTTTGTTAAATGTTTCATTTTTTTATAACATGTAATTTCTATATATTAATATCTATACTTTTTTTTGTAACAGGTAAAGGTGCAGGAAGAACTAAATAGGAGGAGTAACCCTCGGGTTCGTAGTAGACCACCCACATGCATGTCTCCATCCCCTAGAAGATCAAAGGCTGCTCATGATTTATTCTCTTCACCAGCTAGAGGGGAATGACTTTTTATTGTGTTCCTCTGTTGTATGCCTATATGGCATTTGTGGACATATATTTTGTATTGTACATAGTTGACATTGTATGCCTATATGGCATTCTTGTAAGCCTATATGGCTATTTTGTATATATGTTATACTTATATCGATAGATATTGATGTATGCGTATATGGATATTTGGTTAATACAAATCTTTTTTATTGATGGCGTCCATACTTGCATTATAAATCCACTTTTGAATGGATATTTGTAGATGGCTACTTCAAATATTTAAAGTCTGATTGTATTACATAGGATGTTTGCATTTTCTTTGATAGGCTTGATAGGCCATGGATTACATGATGGTGTTTGATGGAAAAGTATGGTACTAGAAGACTCTATTTCATTCTTAATAGGCTTGTGATTGATAATATCTTTGCATGATTGCACTTGATCTTGGATCATGGGCATGTTGTTAGGATTTTGATTGCATTGTGATGTTTGATGGATAGGCATGGTGTAAGTGTAAGATACCCAACTAGTTCTATGAAAAATTTTCCTTACTTAAACACTTTTACTTGCTAACAATTCATCAACTACTTCAATAACATAAAGATATACATCAAGATAACTATTTGAATGAAACAACATTAGAGTTGGGTACTTGTTTTGTTACTTGATTCAATCAACTTGCAATGTCTTATTACATGGAAAATGCTTTCAATAGCATGAAGTACAACTCATTCAATGGAAATACAAGGACAGGCCTTGAAGCCTTGATGTTACAATGTCTTCCTTACTTGAGCAACATTTGAAGATTTGGAATGTTCAACTCATCACCTCACAAGGTAGGCGCATATTTGAAGGATTTACAGGTTTTTCTGACTTGGGCGCCAAGTTGAGGTGACCTCCTCCTGAAGTTGCGCCTTGTCAACATTAGGCGCCAATTAGATTTATGGATGCTCTGGATTGTTTCCAAGAGTAGGCACCAAAACATCATCATTATGAAAGTGTTTTAAATGCTAGGCACCCAAATGAGCCCTCTGGAGTCTAGGCGCTCCTTTCATGCATTCTGTGTTCTAGGTGCCAATTGAAAGGAGTGGAGAACAGGGCAAGCGCCTTCCAAACTAGGTGTTTCCTTGAGGTGACAAGGACTTAGAAAGTGCGCCTAAGGTGAGCGCCTTGAGTGAAAAGGTCTAACAAACATCTTTGAACCCCCTTTCAAGGTTAGGCGCATTCTGGAGGTGGAAACAAGTAGAAGGTGCGCCTTAGCTTCCTTTGTCAATTCTTGCAAGTCTTTGTTGATTAGGAAGGTGGAATGCTTCATTGTAGAATGAGCGCCTATCTTCTAATGTCCAAACTACTTCTTCTGGCTCACTCTGTGGCTAGGCGCCAGAGCTAAACTGTTCACACAAGGGAGTGCGCCTAGACTCACTTGATGTTTTCTTACTACTTCAACCCCTGGAAGATGTTCCAAGGTGTTCCCTTTTACAAGCACCTGACCTCCCAAGTTCCTTCATGTGCTATTCCTTGAAGGCACCAAAACTGAGCTCCAGTGCCATGGGATTGTGCCTAACATCTTTGAAGAGTTTCTAAGCCTTTTGCAAGTTGATATCCCAAACTCATCTTCTAGGCGCAACAGGAGCTTTCCAAAGGAGTTTCCAAGTTTTAGACGCCAAGCGAGGTCATGGGTGAATGGAACTACGCCTTAGGAGATGACTGGATCCTAAGCGTCAGTCTAGAGTTACAGTGGAATTGATATGCGCCTCAACTAGCTTAGGCACCCATTTGAAGTGATTCCTTTAACACTTCTCTATCAATCTCAACTGCAAGGATGATCTCCTAATCCAATTTTGATCCTCTGGAGATGCAAATAGCTTTACATTTCACTAGGCGCCATCAATGATGATCATCAACCAAAGCGCATTTCAAAGGTGAGATAGGCAAGTGAGGTGCCAAACTAGTCCTTAAGACTTATCTCCTTCTATCAAGTCAATTTCAACTATGTGAGAGAGTTCTATTCTATTTGCACCTGGGCTAGGAATTCACCTAAGAGACATCACTTAGCTTTAAAACTTTCAATCTATAGCCATCTGGGCTAGGCGCTCCAATGGAGGATCCTTGAACTCATGCATTGGTGCCTTCTAGTTCTAGGCACCCATTTTGGATGATTCATCCTGATACTAGTGCCCAAAATGACTAGACTCTCTTCATCATCCAATTCACTTAGAAGACTCAAGTTGGAGACTTAGTTGTCTATCCATGTTCTCCGGAAGATTCATTGTACCTCTATGCACTATCTCCTTCAAGGCACTCCTTAAAAACATTGGAAGTGCTCAGGACTTACCTTAGTCCAAAGCGCCACAATCCATTCCTTAAAGCACAAAGAATTCTCAAAGGCGCCCCTATTTACCTCTAAGCACTCAAATATCATTTAGATTCAAGGCGCACATTTAGCTCCAAAACGCAAATTTCCATCATCAACCCATCAAGGTGCATCATCTTCCCTTTGTATCCCCTTCAAGGCGCAGACATTCACTTCTTCACACTCAAACTCACTCTCTGGCGCCAGAATAGGTGTATAACTTCAAATAAGGCACTAATCTTAGGTTTCTAAGTACTTAGTTTGATCTTAAGGCTATCCTTCCTCTAAGCACTCTCTTTAACTCCCTCACTGAAGACCCTCTGTAAGTTTGGGCGCATTTCATCCCAAGGCGCTTCAACATCATCCAAGGCGCAAATTCACTCTCCAAGACAAGGTGCAAAAAACCCTATCCTAAGGCGCTCAAATCTTGCTTCTAGACCTAGGCGCACAAACATGAGATTAAGGATCATTCTGGCCACCATCACTTCCCTAAAGGTGCAAAATTGGTGTAGATACATTCCATTTATTAAGGATCATTCTGGCGCCCAAATCTTGTCAAAGCAAAGGATCAATAGGTTCTCTCTAAGGTGCACTCCAGGGTTTGATCTTGCAAGACTTCTCACGTCAAAATTTTGACCAACACACTCAAGGCACTAGTCTTTATCATCTAACCCTACAGTGCACTTACTCATTATGATATACTCCTCAACTTTGTATTCAACCTTGCCCAAGGCGCATATTCACTATAAGGCATTCTCACTTTGTCAAGGCTTAGAGGGCTTCAACTTGCTAAAGGGTAGAGGTCTAGGCACATATCTGACTTGAAGCTCAAGGCGCTCCAACCCTCTTGCTCTGGAATTCCTTCTAGGCACTAAGTGACTTCTCCAATTCCTTGAAAACATTTGAAGTGTTTTACCTTCTCAAGGTGCTCCTTCGAACTTGACTCCAAGGTGTTATAATCTCAAAGGTGCTGACATCATCTCAACCAAAGGCGCTCAATGATTCATCCCATATCTAGGTGCTAAAACACTTAATCAACCAAGTCATTCAAGGCGCCATTCAGTAAACTCATCTTCCATGATATTCCTATCAAGGCGCATATCACTTCTCTCATGGGCTTTAGGCGCTCAGTTGAGTGTTTTAATACTACTTAGGTGCCAAATTCATTTTAATGCACCAAACACAAAGAGCTTTCAAACACTGGGTGCTCACAAAGAGTCTTCCAACCTTGGGCGCTAAATTAGGTCTTTGCAACTATCCAAGGCGCATATCTTCATTTGAACAACTTATGGCGCCAAGACAACTTCTCATTAGGGCGCTCAAAACACTTGTGTTTACATTTGAAGTGCTTTACCTTCTTAAGGTGCTCCAGACTAACCTGACTCCAAGGCACTCCATCATCATCCTTAAGGCGCTAAAAACATCATCTCCACTCTAGGCAAAAACATCATCCAACTCCTTAAGGCACTTCACTGTCAAAGTCTGAAGGCGCTCTACCTAGACCTTTCCCCTAGGCGCCAGAACTCCTAAGCGCTCACCAGATAACTCTCTTCTTCAAGGCGCAAATCTTCCTATACTATGATTGCCTCTGAAACGTTGATTAACGTGATGTGAGGGTGCAAAGGCTACTCCAATTTTCAGTGAGCGCCTAGTTTAAACAAGGAGAAATAAAGCATTCAAAACTATCCAAACGATCATCCCCTTCCTAATGTCTTCACTGCTCTGGAAAACCTTGGCCAAAATGACACATAACAACTCCTATGAGCGCCCTTATGCCCTAGGATCATCTAGTTTGTGCGTCTTGTAATGAGGAGTTCATGTAAGTTTGGAATGAGCGCCTTGAATAAGTGTAAACTAGCCTAGAGAAGGGTATGTGCGCCTTGAGCACCTTGAGCATTCCAGAGATAACTGTGTGCCTAGAACAATATGAGTGCTCATGATGATGATTAACACCCTGATGAGACTATGAGCGCCTTGTTCAGGAGATACCTTGTTTGATCATAAAATGCGCCTTGAGTTTTGAAGGTTTTGAGCGCCTAGGTGATTTGGATGTTGGGATGTTGGTATGCGCCCAAGATTGAGGTAAGTGAGCGCTTGTAATGGAGGAGAGCAATGAGATGGAATGTCTTGTAGAGATTGGCGCCTAGAGACCCATTTTTGCGCCTTTGATGATGACCATTTTTGCATAAGAGTTTAGCGCCTTAGAGTTGTAAACTTTCTCTTTGGGCACCCCTGAGTGAATGTCAGTGCCTTGGACAACTAAATACGCCTTTGATGGAGTGGAGCCCAGAAGGGGAGTAGGAGGAAACCCAATCTTCAAGATTCATCAAGCTTCAAAGTTTAGGTCAGAGGTTATCCACTTTATCCAAGGAAGGTGTTATCATCTACACTCCGAGAAGGTAATGTCAAAGGCCATCATGAAGGATCACTTCATCAAATTCAAGTCCTTCAAGTTCAAGTCCTTTCACCTAGCAAGTCCAAGAGAGATTTCTACTCCGATTCATGAAGTAAGCTTATATCATCCTTATCTACTTTGCAAGAAGAAGAAACATTACAAAGTCAATCAAATGAGTTACAAGTACCATACATCCAATTGCAAGGAGTGAACCACCTTAAGGAAAAATAGTTCTCTTGAAGTTACTTGAAATGTCAAAAGGTTTAGCGCCTCCAAGTAAGGTCAGAGGTGAGGTTAGAGGTGAAATGCGCCTTTGGACCATTCTGGCGCCTTGGATGAAGAACCTATATCTTGAGCCCAAGAGGTAAAATTTGTGCCTTAGTGGATTTGGAGAGTTACAGAGATTAGAGAAAAGCACCTTGAAGACAGAGTTGTTCAAGGTGCATGTGTGATTTGGTCAAAAACAGGCACCTAGAGTGAATAGGCTTTCATCCTGACTTAATACACTGCCTCCTTCTGACGATTTTTGGGGCAGCAGAAAACCTTTCACCACGGGCAAATGCCTCAGGGCTATAAAAAATTGAGAGAGGTTATTGTAGAGGCACTCTACGTGATCCCGTTGCCTCAGACGGAATGTTTCTATGTGACATGGTTTTCAAGTAACATCTCGTCAAAGATTGCTGCCTTTTTGCACTTTGGACTCTTCAGGGATATCGTCGGTACAATGTAGCTTCGACTGTTTCGACATGTTTGGGTGAAAAATAGGACCATGCCTAGCATAAATGTACCCATTCAGACACGTTGGAACAGTCAGTTTGGTCGCATCAGGAGCAGGACGAAAGTTACACCCCTTTGCAACTTTACACTGCCTCCTTCTGACGATTTTTGGGGCAACAGAAAACCTTTCACCACGGGCAAATGCCTCAGAGCTATAAAAAAATGAGAGAGGTTATTGTAGAGGAACTCTATGTGATCCCATTGCCTTAGACGGAATGTTTCTAAGTGACATAATTTTTGAGTAACATCTCGTCAAAGATTGCTGCCTTTTTGCACTTTGGACTCTTCAGGGATATCGTCGGTACAGTGTAGCTCCGACTGTTTCGACATGTTTGGGTGAGAAATAGGACCATGCCTAGCATAAATGTACCCATTCGGACATGTTGGAATAGTCAGTTTGGTCGCATCAGGAGCAGGACGAAAGTTACACCCCTTTGCAACTTTACACTGCCTCCTTCTGACGATTTTTGGGGCAACAGAAAACCTTTCACCACGGGCAAATGCCTTAGAGCTATAAAAAACCGAGAGAGGTTATTGTAGAGGCACTCTACGTGATCTCGTTGCCTTAGATGGAATGTTTCTAAGTGACACGGTTTTTGAGTAACATCTCGTCAAAGATTGCTACCTTTTTGCACTTTGGACTCTTCAGGGATATCGTCGGTACAATGTAGCTCCGACTGTTTCGACATGTTTGGGTGAAAAATAGGACCATGCCTAGCATAAATGTACCCATTCGGACGCGTTGGAATAGTCAGTTTGGTCGCATCACGAGCAAGACGAAAGTTACACCCCTTTGCAACTTTACACTGCCTCCTTCTGACGATTTTTGGGGCAACAGAAAACCTTTCACCACGGGCAAATGCTTCAGAGCTATAAAAAACTGAGAGAGGTTATTGTAGAGGCACTCTATGTGATCCCGTTGCCTTAGACGGAATGTTTCTAAGTGACACAATTTTTGAGTAACATCTCGTCAAAGATTGCTGCCTTTTTGCACTTTGGACTCTTTAGGGATATCATCGGTACAGTGTAGCTCCGACTGTTTCGACATGTTTGGGTGAGAAATAGAACCATGCCTAGCATAAATGTACCCATTTGGACGTGTTGGAATAGTTAGTTTGGTCGCATCAGGAGCAGGATGAAAGTTACACCCCTTTGCAACTTTACACTGCCTCCTTCTGATGATTTTTGGGGAAACAGAAAACCTTTCACCACGGGCAAATGCCTCAGAGCTATAAAAAATTGAGAGAGGTTATTGTAGAGGCACTCTACGTGATCCCGTTGCCTCAGACGGAATGTTTCTAAGTGACACGGTTTTCGAGTAACATCTCGTCAAAGATTGCTGCCTTTTTGCACTTTGGACTCTTCAGGGATATCGTCGGTACAATGTAGCTCCGACTGTTTCGACATGTTTGGGTGAAAAATAGGACCATGCCTAGCATAAATGTACCCATTCGGACGCGTTGGAATAGTCAGTTTGGTCGCATCAGGAGCAGGACGAAAGTTACACCCCTTTGCAACTTTACACTGCCTCCTTCTGACGATTTTTGGGGCAACAGAAAACCTTTCACCACGGGCAAATGCCTCAGAGCTATAAAAAACTGAGAGAGGTTATTGTAGAGGTACTCTATGTGATCCCATTGCCTTAGATGGAATGTTTCTAAGTGACATGATTTTCGAGTAACATCTCATCAAAGATTGCTGCCTTTTTGCACTTTAGACTCTTCAGGGATATCGTCGGTACAGTGTAGCTCCGACTGTTTCGACATGTTTGGGTGAGAAATAGGACCATGCCTAGCATAAATGTACCCATTCAGATGTGTTGGAATAGTCAGTTTGGTCGCATCAGGAGCAGGATGAAAGTGACACCCCTTTGCAACTTTACACTGCCTCCTTCTGACGATTTTTGGGGAAACAGAAAACCTTTCACCACGGGCAAATGCCTCAGAGCTATAAAAAACCGAGAGAGGTTATTGTAGAGGCACTCTACATGATCCCGTTGCCTTAGACAGAATGTTTCTAAGTGACACAGTTTTCGAGTAACATCTCGTCAAAGATTGCTACCTTTTTGTACTTTGGACTCTTCAGGGATATCGTCGGTACAATGTAGCTCCGACTGTTTCGACATGTTTGGGTGAAAAATAGGACCATGCCTAGCATAAATGTACCCATTCAGACACGTTGGAATAGTCAGTTTGGTCGCATCACAAGCAGGAGGAAAGTTACACCCCTTTGCAACTTTACACTGCCTCCTTTTGACGATTTTTGGGGCAACAGAAAACCTTTCACCATGGGCAAATGCCTCAGAGCTATAAAAAACTGAGAGAGGTTATTGTAGAGGCACTCTACTTGATCCCATTGCCTCAGACGGAATGTTTCTAAGTGACACGATTTTCGAGTAACATCTCGTCAAAGATTGCTACCTTTTTGCACTTTGGACTCTTCATAGATATCGTCGGTACAATGTAGCTCCGACTGTTTCGACATGTTTGGGTGAAAAATAGGACCATGCCTAGCATAAATGTACCCATTCGGACACGTTGGAACAGTCAGTTTGGTCGCATCATGAGCAGGACACCAAAAATGTAAAAGTTGCTTTGTGCAACTTGACAACATTGACACTTTTTTGCAACATGACTCAAAGACTCAAACTGACCCCAAATGACTCAAAGCGACTTAAAATCACCTTGATTATAGAGGTCGAGGTGCTCCTTATCATTCATTCATTATGAGCGCCTTGGGAGAATGGTATATAGGTCATCATCATGATTGGGCGCCCTGGATCCACAGTGTTGGAGAGATCATCAAATGGTGTCTAGTAGGGTGAGTTATGAGTTTGGTCACATCAGGAGCAGGACACCAAAAATGCATAACATGATGATGTAAAAATGTGTACATATGTGTAAAAATGCAGGAGGAAATAAAAAAAGACAAACCTTACAAATTAATGTGCATACTTACAACTCAATGTAACATAACTTTACAAAATCAATGTGAATACTTACAAATTAATCCAATAAACCATCTGGATCTGCTCTACTCTTTATTGTGTCAAGTATTGCTTCATGGTCAGACTCACGCACCTTCCACAATATTTTGTTCAAAGGTCTACCCCGATACTTTATCAAATGAACATTGGATGCCACGACAAGGTTCGAGTAATGAAGAATCTTTCGATGCATGTCAAAGTCCTGGAATAGATGACATACCTTGAGGTTGAGGTGGGAACGATGGCGTACCTCCTTCATCACATGTGAGTGATGGTGTACTCTCAACTTGAGATGTGGTAGATGGTGTCCCTACATGTTTTCTTGTGGTAAAGGATGTGTCTCCAATTATGGTATTCAAATCTCTCGTACCACGAAGTTTTTGCATTCGTTCTCTTTGTGCCGCCAATACCATATCTCTTTGTGATGGTTGTGGTTCCTCTTCAATTGGTATGTCTTCATTTATCGTGTCCAATTTCCTCTTCTCACGAAGTTCCCTCATAGCCATTGCTTTCTTTGCATTCTTAGCTTCTATCTCTTCCTGTGTTGGTTTAATTCTTAATCGTTTCCTCGGCATGACGAAGAATTTGTCTGTAGCATGATAAAGAGACCAATATTAGTTCCTAAGAAATGAATACATGATAATAGTGGGATTGTATTTTTTTTATGTTTTAAGGATTTATTCTTGTATAGTTTGACATCATGGTATGAACTAAGGTTTGTTTATTACACATAATTATTAAAGAGCCCAAGTGTAGAAAATATACATGGCATCATGTGAGATTGTAGGTTGCTTTCTCGATTGGGAATGTGTCTATTTTAAACATGTATGATAAAGCACGATAAAGTAATTCAATCCAAAATAAGGAAAATGTAAAGAACATGCATGTAAAGACTTGACATACCTAAAAAATAAAGATTTGAATGGAGAGAGTACCCAATTATGTAGTGTTTTTATCTTCTTGCATCAAACTCCTCAACAATTTGAGTTTTTCACCACTTGCTTCCTTTTCAATGTTAAATTCTTAAAATTAAATCACAATTAACATTGCAATACTACAAAAATTGAAACTTGAATAGATATATATCAAACTTGGTTTGAAAACTATGTTATTTCCTCCTTCTCAAGTTGGCAAAGCAGAAAAGGTGGTGGAAAGATCATGCAAAGGTGGTACAATGTGTCAAATGTGCATGTGAACTTCCCAATAGCATGAAAACACTTCTTTTTTGTCAGAGCACGTGCAGAATCAGTAAGAAAACAGAGCATGTGGGCCAAGATCATGGGGGTAACCACTTTTTTACCGTTTCAGTAGAAAGACAAAACGCGAGCGCGTTATAACGCGAGCGCGTTATAACGCGAGCGCGTTATAACGTGAGCGCGTTATAACGCGCTCGCGTTTTGTCCTGCTATAGATCCCTAAACCCTCAACTCTGATCCCTTGACCCTCAACCCTCAATGTCAAATCCTAATCCCTCAACCCTCAGCGTCAAATCCTAATCCCTCAATGTCAAATCCTAATCCGTCAACCCTCCAACCCTATCCCTAATCCTTACAAACCTCAGCCCTTAAATCTGATCCATCAACCCTCAACATCAAACCCTAATCCCTCAACCCTCAACCCTAATCTGTCATCCATCATCCCTCAACTCTAATCCCTCATTCCTAAACCCTAAACGCTATCCCTATTCCTAGAACCTCAACAGGCTCGATACTATACTTTAAACCCTAATCCCTCTACCATTGACACTCTTATTTAACCCTAATCCCTTGACCATTAACCCTATCCCTCAACCTCAACCCTTAACCCTCAACCCTCAACCCTCAACTCTCAACCTTAAACCCTAATTCATCAACTCTAAACCCTAATCCCTCAAACCTAAACCCTATCCCTAAACCATCAACCCTCAACACTATACCTTAAACCCTAATCCCTCAACCCTCAACCCTAAACCTTATCCCTAAACCCTAATCCCTCAACCCTCAACCCTAATCCCTCATCCCTCAACTCTAATCCCTCATCCCTAAACCCTAAATGCTATCCCTATTCCTAAACCCTCAACAGACTCGATACTATACCTTAAACTCTAATCCCTTATCCCTAAACCCTCCAACCCTATCCCTAATCCTTATACCCTCCACACTCTACTTTAACCCTAATTCCTCAACCCTCAACCCTATCCCTAAACCCTTGACCCTCGAACCTCAACCCTCAACCCTCAACATCAAACCCTAATCCCTCAACCCTTAACTCTGATCCCTCGACCTTCAACCTTGATCCTAAACCCTAAACCCTCAACACCAAATTCTAATCCCTCAACCCTATCCCTAAACCCTCAACCCTCAATGTCAAATCCTAATCCCTCAACCCTCAGCGTCAAATCCTAATCCTTCAACGTCAAATCCTAATCCCTCAACGTCAAATCCTAATCCGTCAACCCTCCAACCCTATCCCTAATCCTTACAACCCTCAACCCTTAAATCTGATCCATCAACCCTCAACACTATACCTTAAACCCTAATCCCTTCAACCTCAACCCTATCCCTAAACCCTTAACCCTCAAACCTTAGCCCTCGACGTCAAACCCTAATCCCTCAACCCTTAACTCTGATCCCTCATCTCTCAACCCTAACCCTAAACCCTCAACCCTCAACATTAAACCCTAATCCCTCAACCCTCAACCCTAATCTGTCATCCGTCATCCCTCAACTCTAATCCCTCATTCCTAAACCCTAAATGCTATCCCTATTCCTAGACCCTCAACAGGCTCGATACTATACCTTAAACCCTAATCCCTCTACCATCGACACTCTTATTTAACCCTAATCCCTTGACCATTAACCCTATCCCTCAACCTCAACCCTCAACCCTCAACCCTCAACTCTCAACATTAAACCCTAATTCATCAACCCTAAACCCTAATCCCTCAAACCTAAACCCTATTCCTAAACCATCAACCCTCAACACTATACCTTAAACCCTAATCCCTCAACCCTCAACCCTAAACCCTAATCCCTCAACCCTCAACCCTAATCCCTCATCCCTCAACTCTAATCCCTCATCCATAAACCCTAAATGCTATCCCTATTCCTAAACCCTCAACAGACTCGATACTATACCTTAAACTCTAATCCCTTATCCCTAAACCCTCCAACCCTATCCCTAATCCTTACACCCTCCACACTCTACTTTAACCCTAATCCCTTCAACCTCAACCCTATCCCTAAACCCTTGACCCTCGAACCTCAACCCTCAACCCTCTACGTCAAACTCTATTCCCTCAACCCTTAACTCTGATCCCTCATCTCTCAACCCTAACCCTAAACCCTAAACCCTCAACCCTCAACGTCAAATCCTAATCCCTCAACCCTAAACCCTATCCCTAAACTCTCAACACTATACCTTAAACCCTAATCCCTCAGCCCTCAACCCTAAACCTTATCCCTAAGCCCTAATCCCTCAACCCTCAACCCTAATCTGTCATCCCCCAACTCTAATCCTTCATCCCTAAACCCTAAATGCTATCCCTATTCCTACACCCTCAACAGAATCGATACTATACCTTAAACCCTAATCCCTTATCCCTAAACCCTCCAACCCTATCCCTAATCCTTATACCCTCCACACTCTACTTTAACCCTAATTCCTCGACCCTCAACCCTATCCCTAAACCCTTGACCCTTGAACCTCAACCCTCAACCCTCAACGTCAAACCCTAATCCCTCAACCCTTAACTCTGATCCCTCGACCCTCAACACTATACCTTAAACCCTAATCCATATCCCTCAACCCTTAACCCTTAAAACTTAAACCCTATCCCTACACCCTTAACACTTAACACTATATCTTAAGCCTTAAACCCTCATCCCTAAAGCCTCAACCCTCAATCCTTAAACCTTCAACCCTAAACCCTATCCCTAATCCCTCTACCCTCGACACTCTAACCCTAACCTCGACATTAAATGCTAATCCGTCAACCCTAAACCCTAATCCTCAACCCTCAACCCTCAACCCTCAACACTATACCTTAAACCCTAATCCCTCAACCTTCAACCCTAAACCTTATCCCTAAACCCTAATCCCTCAACCCTCAACCCTAATCCATCATCCCTCAACTATAATCCCTCATCCCTAATCCCTAAATGCTATCCCTATTCCTAAACTCTCAACAGACTTGATACTATACCTTAAACCCTAATCCCTTATCCCTAAACCCTCCAACCCTATCCCTAATCCTTACACCCTCCACACTCTACTTTAACCCTAATCCCTCGACCCTAAACCCTTGACCCTTGAACCTCAACCCTCAACCCTTAATGTCAAACCCTAATCCCTCAACCCTTAACTTTGATCCCTCGACCCTCAACCGTAATTTGTTAACCCTCATCCCTAAACCTTAAATGCTATCCCTATTCCTAGACCCTCAACAGGCTCGATACTATACCTTAAACACTAATACCTTATCCGTAAACCTTCCAACTCTATCCCTTATGCCTTAACCCTCATGATTAATAGCCTTGAATGTAAAAAAAAATTGAGTGGGACATAACGCGAGTGCGTTATAATGTGCTCGCGTTATGTCAAACATGGCAAAAGACAGACTTGCGGGAAAGAAAAATGCAAGGCAAAACATAACGCGAGCGCGTTATAATGCGAGCGCATTATTTCTTGCTTTGGGAATCCCAAGCCTTGGGCTTGGGATTTGCTTTGGATTTCCAACCCAAAGGCTTGGAGTGCCTTATGAATAGTCACAGACGTGTTTTTCTGTATTCTTCAAAATTTCACATAATTTCATTCGTGCTAACCCTCAGATTTGCACGTGTTTCAAGGTTGAACAAATCGAACACATGGGTAATGTTAGGCTTTCTCTTAGCTATTTGACAATGTGATTTTTTTCACATTTTAACAATGTTAAGCCTTTCATCTTTAATTTCTTTTGTTTGTGTGTCCGTTTTTATGCAAAAACCACTGTTTGGTCTTTTTTTCATTGTAAAATAACTATTCATTCAAATTTCAAAAAAATTACATATTTAGAAACTAGACTCCATTCTACAAATATTAAAAAAATAAAAAAATAATTTTCAATTAGTTTTCAAAATTTATAGGGGTAGCATGGCCAAAATTCTATTTTTTAGGATGTGTCCACTTTAAAAATTAGTAAAAAATCAAATATTCATCAAAAAATTATTAGAAAAATCGGGCATAAACTACATGCTATTAGCTAATTTCTCACTGAAGTGATTTTAAAAATACCAAAAAAAAGTTGACCTTTTGAGGGAGCCACAAAACATGCTATGTTATGTTTTTTTGACAGAAACAACACCAATTTCTATGGCTCCCTCTTTTGAACCCCTTAATCTATGCCATTTTCAAAACAAAATAGTAGTTTAGAAAGTAGACTCGGAGCACTACGAACATTGTTTTGGTTGCATCTCTAAATTTTGAGTGTAACTATGCTCAATTTCTCATCCAAAGCCAGTATTTCCTGATTTCAGAAAAAAAGTGGCCACTTAAGACCCCTTTTTGGCCCCCCATCTTCTTGCACTTACCCGAAGGTTCTCCCAGAAAAAATGATAACAATCAAAATAATCCAAGATCTTCAGAATAGTAGACTCCTTATTTTTCAAATATAGAAGTTGATATTCAATATGTGTATGAGAGACAACAAGGTGGTAATCTGAGAATGAGGTTAGAAGTGTTTCAAGATCGCCCTTTCTTAGATCCCAGTGATAGATTTGAAGAGGCTAAATCTCCAAGGGATGATGATGATGATGACCAATATGGAAAATGACCATCCACTTCTATGCTTGGAGACGAACAATTAGTTGAAGAGATCAAGAGCTTGAGGGCTGAATTTGAGTATTTGAAAGCCTTGAAAATTAGAGATGACATGAGACAGAAAGTGCAAGCTCTGAGAACTGCTCAGCATGATGCAGTCCCCACCCTTGATAATACAAATATGTTTAGAAACGAGCATAGAGATGAAGCCCATCATCAGTAAAATGATCAAAGACAGAATGTAAATAATGCTAGAATACCATTAAATAATGTGAGAAATCAAAGTGCTAATAGAAATGTCAATGTTAACCAGTTTGGTAAACAACCCATGTAGCTAGACAAATTCAAGCAGTTAGTTTTTGATGGCATTCCTAGTTACCCCAATCCCATTGACAAACATGTGAGACCATAGGGGCCAAAATTTTTAGGAAATAATGTTATATCAGGTGAGGACCACTTGAAATCTTTTTAGAATGTCATGGACAACTTTGAGGTTGAGCATGAAGATGTTTTCATGAAGTTGTTTATGCAGTCCTTGGCTGATGAGGCTAGAGAATGGTATAAAAGTCTGCCTGACCAAAGTATCTCATCATGGGATGATTTCAGAAGAATTTTCAAAGAACAATATGGTGACAAGACTGACCCAAGCTTTTTTGTAAATGAATTCACTAGTATCACTAAGGGGTCTAATGAGTAGGTTGCAGATTTCAATGCTAGATTTACTAAAGTGCTAAATAAATTACATCACATTAGACCTAATGAACCAATGTGCATAGTGTTGTACATAAATGCTTTCGATGCCAAAACAACTTATGGGTTAAGGGATAAAGGTCATGCTAGCCTCAGAGATGCTTTCAAAATAGCAACAAATATTGAAAATAATAGAAAAGCATTTGGTAAGACAAACAAAAGAGATGATGTAAAAATTTTGCAAAATCCAAATACTAAATCTCAAAGTGTTGAAGGCAATGCATCTACTTCTGAGGATAAATTAGATAAGTTGACAACTATTGTCAGGGACCTAAGTTACAGACTTGCTAGAAATGAAAAAGGGATAGGTCCTGATAGGCAGGTTTACCAAAGACAAGAAAAGAGACCATCATTACATGATATGCCATACAACACTAATTGGCATAATGGTAAACCCATACTCCCAAATAGCAACACAAGTCAAAGGACTTAAAATGTTAGATAAACACCTGACCCTTTGAAGAAAACTGTTAATACTGTTGATGATGCTCCATGGTGCATAATATGTCAAATGCCTCACTCACAATCACAATGCATGATTGCTCAATCTTTGTACGATAATACTGTTGCCTGTGATGAGTGTAATGAGCTGCATTATATGCAGGATGATAATGTCAATATGCTATCCACAGGCAGGGAATACCCTTCTCATGATGCTGATGCAAGTGCAAATAATGAGATTCAGGTCTGCCAGCAGCCTTCCTATGATGAGGATGATGAAGACAACTATTCTTATGCTCAGGACTCACACATCTTTTTAAACAACTTGAGAAGGCCTTCTGATGAAGAAATTAGAGCCCTCACGGCCGTGGCAGTAGCCCAAGTCAAAAGCAATTATAACCTAAGAGGTAAAGCTCAGGTAAATGATCCATGTTAGCCACACGACACTTTTGTGAGCCAGCCAGTGCACAGTCATAAAGGGGCCGAATCACAAAAGAAATAATGGAGCACTAATAAGTAGAATTTTAAGCAAAAAATAGGTCATGATTCTCAAGGACCAAACAATAGAATTCCTCAGGCTAAGGATCAAAACGAAAATTCCCAGATCAAAAATGACAGTCAGGGGGTATAAAAATCAAAGCTATATCATCTCAGGACAAAAACAAAAATGTGGACTAGGCTACAACTGTTATACTAAATTATACTCCATTTGACATGACTTAGGTCTTGTCCCAGATAAAAATCTCTGTTCCATTGATGGAGCTGATGAAAGTTGAAGAGTTCAGAGATAAAGCATTGTCCCTGATTTCAGGAGTGCCTTACCAAACCAAGCCAAATGATGAACCTCAAGGTAAGAAACAAGCCTTATATATGGATGAGGATGAAGTTCCTGAAGTATACCTGGGGATGACCATGACAAAGTGCCCTTCACAGGTTGAGCCATTTTATGTTTCCCTTGTTATTAATGGCAAAACAATCAGAAATTGTATGCTTGATTCTAGAGCGTCAACAAATATCATGCCTTTGGCTATCATGCAACAAGTTGGATTAAAGATAGACAAGGCATGTGGGAAGTGCTATGCCATGGATGCTAGGGAGGTACTAGTCATTGGAATCATGAAGGATGTGGATTTCAAGTTAGCAGTATATCTAGAAAGAACATATAGAATGAACATAACAGTTGTTGATATCAAGCCACAGTATGGCATGTTGTTGTCAAGAAGATGGGCAGCACTGATCGGTGGAAGTATGCAATTAGACCTATCATATGCTATGATCCCTATGAATGGCAAGGATGTCAAACTGGTTAGAGAAGAAAGGTCACAAGAAACAGTTGAGGATCAAGATTTAGAAGAGCATGTGTGTTTTGTTGATACAGACTGTGATAATTTCAAAGTTGTCTCTGATGATCAAGGAAATAGAGAAAATAATTTTTGCATTCATGAGCTGGACCAATAGGGTCTATGGACCATGTATTTTGATGGACCTTGTGCAAAGGAAGGCTCTGGTGCTGGAGTTGTGTTTCTATCTCCAGCTGGTAAGCTTCTAAAATTCTCTTTCTTGCTGAAGTTTGCCTGCACAAATAATATTGCAGAATATGAGGCTCTGTTGCTAGGATTGAATGTTGCTCTAAAGCATGGAATTAAGATGTTAAGAATATTTGGAGACTCAGAGTTAATTGTTTCCCAAGTTAGAGATAAGTATGCTTCAAAAAATAAGAGATTAAAATAGTATAAGCATGCTGTCTGGGATACAGTTGAATTGTTTGATGCATTTTCAATAAACTGGATTGAGAGATCAAAGAATGTCATGGCAGATTTTCTAGCTAATGTGGCCATTAGGCCAGATGATATAACTCTGTCTGATGTTACAAATGTTGAGGTTAAACTTAGACCTGCAATATCAGATAATGTATGCAGTTGGCAGGTGTTTGAAGATGACAAAGATTTATTGAGATTCCTGCATTGCATAGATGAATATGAGAACCAAGAGATTGACTTTCAGAATTTTGTAGAGGTTGTAGATGGAAAAGAAACTCTTTTGGGGAAGGAAGTAATTCAGCTAAAGACAAACAAAATCCCCAGAGGGTTGGTTGCTTTAGAGAGAGCATTTGACAATAGAGACCAATTTGTTACAAAGGCATCTCCAACAAATAAGAATGATTTAGAGGAGACAAACATGGGGACATTTCATGCCTCCAAAAAGGTATATATTGGCAAACAGCTCAAACCACACATCAGGAACATGCTGATTGCATTGTTGAAGAAGTATAAGCATGTCTTTGCCTAGTCATATGAGGACCTAAAGGCTTATAGAGAAGACCTATTCCATCATGAGATCCCATTGAAGCCTGGAGCTAAACCATTCAGACAGAAACAAAGACCTGTTAATCCTACTCTAGCTCCAAAAATGTAGGAAGAACTCAAGAAGCTTAGGGAGGCTAGAATAATTGTGCCTATCAGGCATTCAACTTGGGTGTCTAATCTTGTCCCAGTTAGGAAAAAGAATGGTGATATAAGACTTTGTGTTGATTTTAGAAATTTGAATGTATCTTCCTTGAAGGACAATTATCCATTGCCAAACATGGAGGCTATGCTACAAAGGGTAACTGGCTGTGAACTTTTATCCATGATGGATGGATTTTTAGGGTACAATCAGGTGAAAGTAAAAGAATCTGAACAATTCAAGACTACCTTCATCACTCCATGGGGAACCTATGTTTATGTGAGAATGCCATTTGGACTGACAAATGCAGGTGCTACATTTCAGAGGGCTATGGATGTTACTTTTGTAGGATTAATTGATTCAATCTTGGCTGTATATTAGGATGATTTGACTACTTATTCAAAGAAGGAAGAGCAATATTGCATGCACTTAGAACAGATTTTTATTAGAGTACTGGAATATGGCATCTCACTCAACCTAAAGAAATGTGCTTTTGGGGTAGTGGAAGGAAAATTGCTTGGACACATTATTTCCAAGGATGGAGTAAAGATTGATCCTGAAAGGATTGCTGCAATTGACAGGATTCAAGTTCCCAAAATAGTGAAAGGTATTCAGTCCTTCTTTGGATAGATTAATTTTGTTAGAAGATTCATCCCTAACTTTGCAGAAATCACAAAAGATGTTTCTAAGATGTTGAAGAAGGGTGCAAGTGTCAATTAGGAAGGTGAAGTAATTAAATCATTTTATAACATCAAAGAGGCTATAAAGATGGCTCTTGTGTTGAAATCTCCTGATTTTTCTAAGCCATTTCAGTTATTTTCATTTGCTTCTTTCCATACTATTGTGGCATGTTTATTACAGAAAAATGAAGAGGGTTTTGAACAATCCATTGCCTTCTTCAGCATGTCATTGCAGGTAGCTGAATTGAAGTATGATATCATGGAGAAGCAGACATATGCATTGGTTAAAGCAGTCAAAAGCTTTAGGTCATATCTAGTAGGATCTCAGATAGTTGCATATGTGCCTCATGTAGCAGTCAAGGATATTTTTACCCAGCAAGAGGTAACTAGAAGAAGATGCAGGTGGATAAACAAATTACAAGAATTCAACATAGAGATACAGATCACAAAACTGGTAAGGGGACAAGGTTTGGCTAAAATAATGATAGAATCAAATCTGGAAGCATGCCAAGTGAACATGGTACAAAATGAAATTGTTAATATGTTAGAGTCTGAATGGTACAAGGACATTATATATTATTTGCAGAACTTAAATTGTCCTTCTCATTTCAGTGATAGTCAGAAAAGGACTTTGAAACTGCATGCAATCAAGTACATCATCCTTTAGGGGGGGTTGTTTTGGAAGAATCCTGATGGTCTACTACTCAAGTGTGTAGATGAAAATGAAGTTGAGAATGTTTTAAATGACATGCACAAAGGAGTGTGTGGTGGACACTATACTACCTAAATAATAGCTCACAAAATTCTTAGGGCAGGATATTGGTGGCCAACTCTTTTCTCAGATGCACAAAAGTTGGTAAGGAAATGTGATCCTTGCCAAAGGTTCTTAGGAGAGCTCAAGTATGAAGGTGCATTACCCCTTAGGACTGTAACTGTAGATGCTCCATTTCAGCAGTGGGGGATTGATTTTATAGGGGAAATCTCAGAAAAATCAAGTGGAGGACATAGTTGGATTCTGGTTACTACTGATTACTTCACTAAATGGATTGAGGCCATTTCAACTAAAAAAGCTACAAGTAGGGTGGTGATGGATTTTATTTTGGAAAGCATTATTATCAGATTTGGAGTACCAGTCAAACTGGTCAGAGATAATGCTATGTGCTTCAGATCTAGTGAATTTATTGATTTTTATAACAAATATGAGATTAATTTATCGTATGCATCACCATATCATCCACAAGGAAATGGTCAGGCAGAGTCTAGTAACAGAAGCCTCATGAAAATCATCAAAAGGATGGTGGACAAGAATAAAAGTGCCTAGGATACAAAGCTGAAGATGGCACTATGGGCTGACCAGATAACAATGAAGAAATCAATTGGGAGGTCACCTTTTGAGCTAGTATATGGCACAATAGCTAGGTTGCCTATGAACAATCTCTTGCCAAGCTATAGATTCATACAGGAAAATGACGAAGAGATTGAAAACCCAATGACTGAAAGGATAAATCAGTTAGTTGTATTGGATGAGATTAGAAGGGAGGCACACAGGACAAACATCAAGAAACAACAAAGTGTAAAATATCTATTTGATAAAAGGACTATAGAAAGGAAATTTCAGGTAGATGATTTAGTCCTTATTTGGAATGCAAGGAGTTAGGATAAGGGCAAGCATGGAAAATTTGAGCCCTTATGGATGGGCCTGTACCTGATTAGAAATATTCATGGAGAGGACTCCTACTTTCTCCAGGCCCTAGACGGTGAGAGGCTGGAATTGCCTGTGCACGGCTAATTCCTTAAGCTTTATATTTCATAAGTGATCTTTTTTTGTGCACATTTGTAAGTTATGTAAATTGACTATAAATGCTCTGTATAGTCGGTGTTGTACATTTTTTGTGTTTTGCCTGGTCTGCTCGAAGATGATCTGGTTCTCGCTGCAGCCTTATGCCTGCATGTCCCCAATCAGAGCCAATGTTGGTGCCTACATGAACAGTCAGGTTTCAAGCTTCTAAATCTACAGGCACCCTCCCAAAAAATACAAAAAATTCTAAGTCTTTGGGCCCCCTCAGCATGTTTCAGCCTGACCTGATATTCTTGGGGGGGATCATCATATTTTCAATTATCGGCCTGATATTTCCACGGGGTCATATTCTAATATTGAGTGATCTTAGTCAAGATCACCCCGATGTTGTTTTATCACCCCGATGTTGCGGACGTCAGTTTTATATGGGGGTTGATATCTGCTTGTCCATCACCTTGATATTTTTGTGGCGGGTGATATTTCAAATATCAGGTGATCTTACAAATATCACCCCGATATTGCAATATGTGTTAGATTTAGGGCAGACAACTGAGAGGGGGGGTGAATCAGTTGTACAAAACTTTATTTGATTCAAACACTTAACTCCACATTGTTATTTAGCTGCTTAAAAGTAAATCATTCATGAAAGCATAACGCAACAAATCAAGAGCAGAAACACATCAACACATGAGACACCAAGATTTTGACATGGAAAACCCGGTTAAGGGAAAAACCACAGGGTGATTAACCCAAGAATGTATTCTCTGTTAGAAGAATAGAAAGAACAAAATGGCACATGCCAATTAGGGCTCACTGCCCGAGCACACTGCTCACAAGAGGCTCACTGCCTACAAGAGACACACTGTCTACAAAGAAATAAATATCACATACATGAACTGGAGAATAGCATCTTCACCATGCTTGAATCAGTTCCATTTAAGTCCAATACTTCTGCTCTTCCTTTCGCTCTCCTCCTCACTACAACACTCTCATCACCACAAGGACAACTTCAAACTGACTTCACAATCCCTTATTTATACAAGGCATCAACTTAGGAATGATCATCTAAGTCGGCAAACATCCATAAGATCATCCGCAAGATGCATAACTCATCTGGTCGGCCTGTCTCAGGAAGAACACCATCATCCAGAAGTTATTCTTCAATTGCGAGCTTTGACTTCAATGCGGACCACCAAAATGAATTGGACATGATCCAAAGACCTCTACAAGCTTGCCTGAATCACCAAGAACATCCACAGTTCTTCTGCTTACTGAAATCCTTCTCTCCTTCATCTGGAACCTCAAGAACATAGTCTGTCATTACTGTCACAAAGGAATAGATGCTTGCGGACCTTCAAACCATGAACCAATAGAGTTGATACACCACAAAGACTTCCTTAGAACTCCCTTAAATCTACAGAATAGGAAACTTCATTTCCGGATCTCACCGAACCTTTCTTGTTACACTCTGTCACCTCTGAACACATACCGGAACCGGTTTTACTTCAGCGGCCACAACTTCTTCATATCTTCATGTGGACCTCTGAAATCTCTACTGGATCACTTACAAACACATATCTACAAACCCTTTAATCTGCATCCTCTGATCTTCATCCTATCTTGGACTTTTGCCTTACTATCATCACTGTTCTTCACTGTTCCTGATTGAGACTAATTTCCTCAGTATCCTTAGCACACAACTCATCCAATCCTTATCATTAATGCAACAAAAGTATGTTGACATAAATGACAACACCGGTTAGGCCCATTCTTGTAAAAATATGATGGTGATGTCATCAGGATCGATGGGGTGCATCATGTGGTTTTCGGCATATTATTATCAGTACATATGATGAGGAGGATCTCTTCTCCGATGCATCAGGGTGCGCCAACGAGGTTGGTCATCAGGATGATTTTTGAATATCAGGTGGGCTCAGCATGAGGTTCACTTTTCTCAAGGTGATATTCTGATGGAGGTGATATTTCATATCAGGGTGATATTACATATCATGATATCATGAAGGAGGTTCACCGTTGGCGCAGGTCATGATGATGAGGTCTTAGCTAATGGTTCATTGGTCATGCAAGGTAATATTGCATGACACCATATGTGCTCATGACTTTGCTTATAAAGTATTGAGGAGGTTACCATGGGGTGAATGTGGGATAATTAGTTCCCACATGATTTGAAAATAATGGTCATATTTCTTGGCAGGAAAATTTCCCAAGGCCATGGGTTGGTATGCCATTAATGGCAGATGTTACAAGGTATGGGCGAAGGCGTGCATGGATCAACCACCCGATTGAAGATGTAAATCCCCAGGCGGCAGCACAGGGCTCGAGTTCAACCACCCTGTCTCCTCTCCCACCTGCTGCATTCAATATGTTAAGCGCCATTTTCTCATGATGAACTGTATCTGGCAGATTTTTGAATTTTGCCATGTAATTAATGTTGAGTGCACTCTCCTACTGTATATAGTAGACTGTGTTGCTAATTTTTTGTTGTTAAAAACTGGATAAATCTTGGTGTTGTGACAAGATACAACTTCATTGGTGGCCCTGTTTTGGATGTCTTGTGAGTTTACGAGTCTCATGTTGTATGTCCCATGCATAAATTTACTGATTTCATGTTGATTTAAATGAGTAATGCTATATTGCATGTGTTCTGTTATCTGTCTCCAAATTGAGTATGTTCTTCTTCTGAATCTAAGCATCTAAGGGGTGTTTGTGGTTCTAGAATATAGGTTTACTGTATTGAATGCTTGATTTCTTACTTCTACTTAGGGAGTAGATTAAATGTTTTAGATCAGGTATTGGGAGGAATATACTACAGTAAGGATGTTCGTAAGTAGAGATAACTGAATACTCAGTCTTGGGAGGTATCTGTAAGGCAGGTGCTAAACAAACCCCTTTGAAATCCAGTCTTTGATATGTTTGTACTAATCATTCACATGTGTATGTCTATTAACTCCAAGCCCTGGATAGGCACTAGTCTAGTTTTATATTGAGGTTACACTCCAGGTCCTAGTTTTGCATCCAAATACAAAATCAAACTTGAAACTTCAAAACCAAACCATTAGGACCTTAGAAGTAGTTTTAGGATCAGAATCCTCTGTTTCACAACTGAACATAGGCCCAAAGCTAGCCCCTTTGCACTTATCTCACAGTTTTGGTCTACATAAAGGAGGATTTATCTGCTTTGTGTCAACATCCCTTAGTTCAAAAGCATATCTTATGGATGTCGAGTAGGGAATACCCCCCTTGGTTCTGCAGAGCCTAAAGAAGAAGAGGAGATATCTATAAAGTCTATCTCCTGTACTGTTGGCCCCTGGCCCAGAGATCCTATTGATCATTGATGGCTACATTGTAGGGATAACTGGGAAAAAGCATCCAGTCTGGGAAAACAACAACAACAGTAACTATAGAAGATCCTCTGATTCAGAAAGTGGAAAAAGCTCAGGCTAGAGGAAGAGTGGTAGGAGATATTTTGGAGCGGTTGCTAGCACAGGGAAGAGTTCTGTTGAAAACTACTATAGAAAGAAAAGAAAAGATGGATAAAGCAAAAGCTGAGCTTGATAACATGGTTGACTTACTTTCTCAAGTACTGCAGTATCAAGAAGAGAGCTTGGAGGAGTGGATAGAGATGAAAAAGATTAAGATAAAGAATCTGATTACCATTGGGGTCGTCTCAAATTGGGAATCATATCTTAAGACTAAGGAGTCTCTTGTTCATTGTATCCATATAGTAAAAGGCTTACTTGATAACTTATGCCAAGCTCATGAAAATAGTGAAGACAACAATGTCACGCTTCTACACAACTTGGAAGAAATCCCATGCACCCTCACAGGTGAAGATCATAAGGTCCTTTTAGCAGATGAAATGATAAGCTCCTTTAAAAAGATGGTTCAACAGAAATTTGAAGATGAAGTGCCCTTAGTACTTTTTATGGACAGCCTCTATGATCAACATTCAACTTTTGAGAACCTGAAGGACAACCTTGACAAACATGAGAAGGCAATAAAGGCAGTGAAAGATGTAGTTCTCGGGGCCTACACTATCTCAGAAAATACAACAAAGCCAGATGCATGTGAAATGGCAGCTATACAGGCCATGTATCAGGACTTTCTAAAGAAGAATGATGGAGGAAGATGAAGTTCCTTTTTGATACCTTAGTTTATTTTATTCTTGTATATATAATTTGAATTTTGTTATGGACATATTCATGTGTAAGTTTCCAAAATGTAATTACATATGAGACAAAAGAAGTCATAAGTCAAATAGGACTCTTTTGTTTGAATAAGTCAAAGTAGTTAGGATTCTCCTATTTTTGCTCTAGGCTCCTCCCTATAAATAAAGAGGGCCTCTATTGTATTGAGCATCTTTTAGTTATTGAAGTGAAACTTTACCAAATTGAAGAGCATTTTGAGACTTTGTGTTCAAATTGTAAATCATATTTTATCAAGTGAATGGAAAAGCAAGCGATCTTTCAATCTTTGCATTGGAATAACTTGTGGCGTATTGGAAATTGTTCTTATGTCCTTTTCCTTATACTATATTATCTACTTGATCAAATTGTAGTGTGAGTGTGGATAATCTGGGAGATGTTCTAAAGTTGATTTTGGAGACTTTGTGCTACAACAATTATCTTTAGCTTGTGGTTTTATGTTTTGAAGTAAAATATATTGGAAAGGCTTTGAAATACTATTATCTTTTGTGATCGTATCTTTTGTCGTAGTATTTGGTGAAGACTTTGAGCTGCACCTTACCTACTTGGTTCTAAATTGTAAATTGGTAAAAGGAGAAATGATAGACTTTGTGCTCTTGTGAGTTTCTTGGTTATTTCGATTTGTATTGTGAAAGTGCTCTTTTATATTGTAAACATCATTTCTGAAAAAAGAGAAATGGATAACATGGTTTCACCCCAAAATTAGTTTTTAGTGTAAATAAGTTTGTAATAGTTAATAGGGAACCTCCCCTTGCTGAGAGGAGAGATTTATCTCATTACACTATGGTTGATATAACCATTTTGCCTTTAGTTAGTTGTAACACAAAATATTCACCCAACAGGATGAAACTTTGCAAAAGGTTGAAGATCTTGCTCTGGACCTAATCAAGGAACATGAAATGTTGCATGATAAATCTATTCTGAAAGTCAGTTTGCATACTGGCAGAGAAATTGGTCAAGAAAATATTATAACAGACAACCTCCCTCCTCCGAAACTAGAAAAGATAGTTGAAAAGATGGTTGCACAAGGTAACCTGGAGACTCCTAAGGTTCAAAGCACAGAGAATATGCCTGCTTTAGATGTGCATAATACTACAGAATAGAAGGAAAAAGGAGAACAAGAGATCTCAGAGAAAACCAAGGAACAGAGGAATGAAAGTCTGCCTCCTCTGGAAGACAAAATGGGTGCAGAGGAAGAGAAAGCAAATTGTGAAAAGAAGGATGAAGAAAAGAAGAACATTGAGGGTGAGTATTCTAGAGTCTCTCCAGTAGACTCCATCAAGGAATTTTTGGCCCAATAGAGATAAGTTAAGACTATGGCCTCTTCACATCTACTTCAATTGTCGCCTATGGATGGACAAATTAATTTGTCCAATATTTCTCCTCTCAAGAAGTTGTAACTAGGCACTAGTTTTTTAGGCCACTACCCAAGAAGAGATACTTCAATCTCATGTTGAGGGTAATGAGCTTCTAGAAGAAGCAATGGAAGTTTTTGAGAAGATGCTGCTAGATGCCAAGAGAGATGCTTCTCTAACTCATACACAACAAGTGAAGTAACTAATGAAGTCGGTTAATAGTCATTTTGTGTCCTTAGAGAAGGCTGTTGAGAAGAAAGTTTTTGAAGAAATCAGAAATAAGAGGCTGATAGATCTAACAATTAAATGTACCAAGGCACATAACTTGTTGGAAGTCAACATTTAAAGAGTATTCAAAATGCTCTAGAAGAAGCCAAAGTAATGTATCAATACTGCCTATCATGGCCTTTTATAACAAAGGACATAAAGGATAAAATTGATGGTCTTGAAACACAAATTGCTAAAATCTCAGAGACTTATAAGCCTTTAAAGGATAACAATGGAGATTTGAGAGATGAAATTGAAAAGACTCATGCAATCATTAAGAAGCTACAGAATCAAAAAGAACTGATTAAGGATCTGATGAGCCAACTAAGGGAGATAATTAGTTTCAAGATTGCAGCTCTAACAAGAATGCTAAAGAAGGCTACCAAGATTGTCCAGATGACCACTGCATCGACATCTGTGGAAGAAGCAAAAGAGTTATTTTTGTAGATCATTGGGCAGATACAAGTACTTAACTCTGCCAATATGCATTGGGACTCTATAATGCTACAGTTAAAGAATATATACAAGGATATTCTTCCTACTAAATAGTAAGATTCATATTTTGATTTATTGTACATATGTGGAAAGATAAAAGAAAACAATTTTGATATCTTGATGTATATATTAAAGAATAGAAATAAAATAGTGAGGGGGAGTATGCACATAAAAAGGCAAGGATGCTTTTGAGATAAGGGGAGAGCTTTTCATTCATAGATGCATAAGTAGTTCCTTTGTCATTAATGACAAAGGGGGAGAAGTTTTGGTTATGTTGCCATCAATGACAAAGGGGGGGATTATTGGCAACATAAGCATGATGATGTAGAGAATGATGTGCATGGCAGTAAGCAGTGTTGGCATTGATCGCAACAAAGGGTAAAGATATAGTGGTGTTGGTCCAGAGAGGTTCAGTAAAGTATACAGGTAAAGTTGTGTTGGTCTGGTCAAGTATGATATCCTAATTATTGATCCAGAGAAGCTACTAAGTGCAGTATGATGGAGAATACACCTAAGCATAATATTACTTCATTTTGGTGCTATAAATCAAGTACAACTTGCTAAAGATTTTCCTAAGGCATTTACTAAATAGAAACTATGACAGGGCTAGAGTTCTTCAGTATACATTTCTCCACTATAAAGAGTTTTTTTGAGGTTGTAGGGTAATGATGGTGCATACTAAAGGAGTCTAAATCCAAAGATTTAGGTCTTGAAGACCTCCAGAATGAAAGATATAGTTGATAGTGTACCAGACTCTGTAATGACAGTGTAATGACAATGCCAATGACAGATTGGAATGCTCTGCATTCCACCGTAGATGAATATCTTGCCATGCGGTTTTGATGAAGAGGTTATGGGTGTCAGAGGTGTGTATGATTCAAATGGCAAGCATTTTTGTGGTCTGCATGTTGAATTATGAACTAACAGTTAGTTCATACTATTGCTGCTTCACCAATTAAGATGGCCTGAAGGAGTTAAGGTTGTGTGGAGCTATGACATGTATGAAATAATGACATAGGAGTAATTATATGTTGTGCTGACCTATATAAATGTGCTACATATTTTGGCTCTCTCCACAAAGCATGTGGAGTTATGTTTTGGGCTGACAGGATAAGAAGCCACATGGTACATTTATCATGCCAACCTGTTTGATGGTTTTTTTGAAAGCGGTATATATACAAGATTGATTTCTTGTGTGAAGCTGTGATTTTTGATGGTGTGGTGTGTGTGAAATAAGTAAGTGTATGGTCGAGAAGAGTTTGCTGAGAAAAGGGTTCAGATAAGTTTGAGGTGAAGATGAAGTGTATCAAGTTAGTATATTGAGCTTCAGTGGAACTATGTCCTCCACATAAGCTAGATGCACTCTAACAGTTCTATTTGGTAGTAAGCCACCCCTTCCTCTATCTCTTTCTTTCAGGATAGTGAGTCCTTTGGTAGTGAGCCACCTGCAGTAAGCATTTTTGGATAGTGAGTCCACCAGTTGTATCAACCTTAACTAGTTTCTTTATTAATATATATTGTGAGCTAATCCTCACCGTGGTTTTTCCCTTTTTGGGTTTTCTACATAAAAATCTGGTGTTCATGTGTGATATGCTTTAATGGTTGATTTCATGCTTTCCTTTCTTGATGTAAGTTAAACATGCTATGTGAAATGAATGATTAAATGATTAAGTGGTTTTAAAGAATATTGATTCACCCTGCTCTCAATATTCTGGGTGTTCAACAGCTCTTCTGTTACTTGCATATTCTCTCAGAGGCAAAGCACAGGAATGGTATAGAAATTTGCATCCCTTTTCAATCACTAGGTGGGATCAATGTGGAGAGCTCCTTTATAATCAATTCTAAGAGAAGGCATATGCTAGTTCCCTCACTCAAAATCTTGTCACAATCAAGAGGTATCCTACGCAATGCATGCATGATTTCAATGCAAGGTTTGATAAGGTATGGAAAAAAAATTTAGTAGATGCGAGACCTCCTCCATCTTTT